>JAIOJX010000030.1:192425964-193675964 GCA_022376925.1 Tragulus kanchil | reverse complement strand
AAGGGTAAGCTGGCTTTCATGATCTTAACCAGTGTGCAAAGGACAATTACTTTGGCTGTCATTTCAAATGGAAATGCAGTTGGTGGGCATTCTTAAGGGGGTGGGAGATCAAAGAACGAATACATTAAATTTCATTTTCACTGGAGAATCAAGTATGGGAAGAAGCCAAATGTAGGTAACAAGGTGTGATCAAAGTCAGCCTTAAGTCACAGAGAGATTGTTAAAAAGTAACGGATCTCATCACTTTGCCAACAAAGGTCCCTGTAGTGAAAGCTATGTTTTTTTCCAGTAGTAGTCATATATGGATGTGAGAGTTGGACCATAAAGAAAGATGAGTGAAGAAGAACTGATGCCTTCAAATTGTGGTGCTAGAGAAGACTCTTGACAGTGCCTTGGACAGCAAGGAGATCAAACCAGTTAATCTTAAAGGAAATCAACCCTGAATATTCATTGGAAGGACTGCCCAGAATTATGAAACTTTTGCCATTGCATTTCACATGCAGATGGTTTATGATTTGGAGTTACATAATTCTTGGTTTCTCAATAAAGAAATCAGCAGGTGTGTGCCTTTTTTTTGTTTTTAAACTTACCTCCCCATTTAGAAATTTGGAGCCAGGTGTCCCTCACTGAGTTTATCAGACTCAAGTGTCCAGACCACCTAGACCTTCCTTAAAACCAAGCTCTTGCTTTTAAAAATTTTAAATAAACATTTTCAAAGAAGGGCTGAAGCTTTTGGCCATTCTCTCTTGTCTTATTGTGATGCAGAAACTGAATAATGGGATCCTCTTACAGTGTTCTGGTGATAAAACTTTGTTGGAAAGATAATAATTTAAAAACCCGTTTCCAGACATTCACAATAAAATCCTCACAATTTAACAGAGTTCTGTCCACTTTTCTACAAATGAGAAGAAGGACACTCAGAGAGTTCCAATAACTTACCCCAAGGACACACAGCTATTGAGGTGAAGAGGCAGGATTCAAACCCATGTACTTTCTATTCTGCTGTTCTACCTCCCAACAAAAGCACAGGAATGGCAACCACAGAGCTCTTGGTGATCAATACCTAGAGACAGAGTTGACATCCTGTAGTCAGAAGTTTAGAGGATCCTATTATAAGGGTAAGCTGGCTTTCATGATCTTAACCAGTGTGCAAAGGACAATTACTTTGGCTGTCATTTCAAATGGAAATGCAGTTGGTGGGCATTCTTAAGGGGGTGGGAGATCAAAGAACGAATACATTAAATTTCATTTTCACTGGAGAATCAAGTATGGGAAGAAGCCAAATGTAGGTAACAAGGTGTGATCAAAGTCAGCCTTAAGTCACAGAGAGATTGTTAAAAAGTAACGGATCTCATCACTTTGCCAACAAAGGTCCCTGTAGTGAAAGCTATGTTTTTTTCCAGTAGTAGTCATATATGGATGTGAGAGTTGGACCATAAAGAAAGATGAGTGAAGAAGAACTGATGCCTTCAAATTGTGGTGCTAGAGAAGACTCTTGACAGTGCCTTGGACAGCAAGGAGATCAAACCAGTTAATCTTAAAGGAAATCAACCCTGAATATTCATTGGAAGGACTGATGCTGAAGCTGAAGCTCCAATACATTGGCCACTTGATGCAAAGAGATGACTCATTGGAAAAAACCCTGATGCTGGGAAAGATAGAGGGCAGGAGGAGAAGGGAATGACATAGGATGAGATGGTTGGATGGCATCACCAACTCAAAAGACATGAATGTGAGCAAACTCCAGGAGTGAAGGACAGACACACCTGGTGTGCTGCAGTTCATGAGGCTGCAAAGAGTTGGACATGACTGAGCGACTCAACAACTATGGATTTCACCCCAAAGTCAGTGCTAATTGCTCTATAATCTGCAGCCTCCTAGCCTTTGGCTCCCTTGCCTTTCCCTTTTTCATCTCCTTGCTTCTCCCATCCATTCACATAGGGTGCTGACTAAAGGCCAGGCTTTAAGTGAGATCTGGAGGATTTAAGGAAACTATGACATGCATCCTTCTCTCTGGAATCTTAAGCTGTAGGCTTTCATGCTGAAACATTCTCCCCATTTTTGCACCTGTGGGGACAGAGATTACAGGGGATATCACTGAAATACAATCGAAGGCACTTCTAGGGTTCCAGACATCATGACATGTACCTCAAAGTCTGCCCTTATACTTTGAAGTTTTGTCCTAGGAGCTGCCCACTAAACACCTCTTTCTGCCTTATTATTTCTCTTTCTCATATTCTCAGCCTCTGAAACTATGACTCTAAGTTCAGGTTCTTTTGATCCATGGGGATACAATCTAAGGGAAGGATATGGAGTAGCTGGCTTACTTCAGCTTCCCAAGCAATCCAAAAGCAGGTAGAAGACATCTAAACAGAATATTGCTATAGTTAAACGGATCCTTTCCTTTTGGATGATTCATCTTTATTTAGGAATTCCAAGGAGGCAGGGCTAGGTGAAGATAGGGTGACATCATAAACATCTGATTTCTAATCCTAACTCAAAGTATTTCATCAATCCATAAAATATTTAAAATATTTTTACTTTTTAAAAAAGTCACACCCATAGAATGTATAGCACCAAGACTGAACCCTCATGTATACTATGAACTGAGTGATAAGGATGTGTCAATGTAGGTTCATCAAGTGTAACAAACAGACCCTCTGGTGGGGGGTATAGAGAGCTGGGGAGGCTACATGTGCTGGGGCAGCAGACATACGGGAACTCTCAGCTCAGTTTTGTTGTAAATCTAAAACTATAAAAGTAAAGTCAATTAAAACACACACACACACACATTCAAAAGTTCATTGGAAAAGTTTGTCAAAACTGCATAAAAGTAGAAAGAAGCAGGTGGAAATCACCCAGTATCCTTCTGTTCCTAATGTGAAATGAGTAGTGTGAATGATTTAATTAACCATCCCTCAAATGCTCTTCTCTGGTCATGCCTGTGTGTAAATTTCCACTGAAATGCATGTATCTGTATGTGAGTGTATGAATGCACATATATTTGTGCTTCACCTGACATTTCTGTCTCAATTAATACGGACTTACATAATTTTTTAATAGCTACATGGTGCTGCTGATGAGAAATGTGTCACAATTTACCTAGTCAGTCTCTAATGTGATAATCATTTTGGATTTTTCTTTGCTCATATAAATAACAATGCAGCAAATATTTCTAAATGTACATCCTTAGCCTTATGATTTTTTTGAATCTGTGTATCTTTCCAGTCTATACCATACCTTAGGGGAAGTTATGAATTATATACACTTCATGCACACTGAGAGGACAGTCATACACACTGAGAGGACAGTTCTTTATACAAAGTAAACCTTTGGGCAGAGAACCTTGAACAGTTCTAGGTCTAACATTTCTGTTAGAGAAAAGAGGAAATAGGATCATTATTGTTGTTTCTTTTGTTTTGGTCCGTGCCTCTTTACTGAAAAGATCTGAGCATGGCACAGGGGGCCTGAACCACAGAAGACAAAAAATATTTCTGTTCTTTCGAAGTTTCTAGCCCTGGCTGTATTCAAGAGTGAGTTTTAGAAACAAACAGTCAAGAATGCACGTCATGGGCTTCCATGGTGGTCCAGTGGTTAGAGAGTTCACCTTGCAGTGCAGGGGGCACCAGTTTAATCCCTGGCCTGGGAAGATCCCATGCACTGCGGAACAACTGGTATATCCAATTATGCGGCAGTGCTCTGGAGTGCATGTGCCCAGAGCTGGTGCTCTGCTGTGAGAGAGGCCACTGCAATGGGAGGCCCAAACATGCCAAAGAATAAAAGATGGATGAAAATAAATACAAAACCAAAAGAGGCATGACAGGGAAAAGAAAAAAATAAGTGGAAAAGAAAAATGTAGCTCATACAACCACCACTTCACTCAGTACAACAGCAATATATAGACCCCGCACTCTGTAGTAGCCATAATAATGCAGCGCATGACTCAAAAATGGGGGGTCATACTTTTTCTGTGAAATGAGTAGTGTGAATGATTTAATTAACCATCCCTCAAATGCTCTTCTCTGGTCATGCCTGTGTGTAAATTTCCACTGAAATGCATGTATCTGTATGTGAGTGTATGAATGCACATATATTTGTGCTTCACCTGACATTTCTGTCTCAATTAATACGGACTTACATAATTTTTTAATAGCTACATGGTGCTGCTGATGAGAAATGTGTCACAATTTACCTAGTCAGTCTCTAATGTGATAATCATTTTGGATTTTTCTTTGCTCATATAAATAACAATGCAGCAAATATTTCTAAATGTACATCCTTAGCCTTATGATTTTTTTGAATCTGTGTATCTTTCCAGTCTATACCATACCTTAGGGGAAGTTATGAATTATATACACTTCATGCACACTGAGAGGACAGTCATACACACTGAGAGGACAGTTCTTTATACAAAGTAAACCTTTGGGCAGAGAACCTTGAACAGTTCTAGGTCTAACATTTCTGTTAGAGAAAAGAGGAAATAGGATCATTATTGTTGTTTCTTTTGTTTTGGTCCGTGCCTCTTTACTGAAAAGATCTGAGCATGGCACAGGGGGCCTGAACCACAGAAGACAAAAAATATTTCTGTTCTTTCGAAGTTTCTAGCCCTGGCTGTATTCAAGAGTGAGTTTTAGAAACAAACAGTCAAGAATGCACGTCATGGGCTTCCATGGTGGTCCAGTGGTTAGAGAGTTCACCTTGCAGTGCAGGGGGCACCAGTTTAATCCCTGGCCTGGGAAGATCCCATGCACTGCGGAACAACTGGTATATCCAATTATGCGGCAGTGCTCTGGAGTGCATGTGCCCAGAGCTGGTGCTCTGCTGTGAGAGAGGCCACTGCAATGGGAGGCCCAAACATGCCAAAGAATAAAAGATGGATGAAAATAAATACAAAACCAAAAGAGGCATGACAGGGAAAAGAAAAAAATAAGTGGAAAAGAAAAATGTAGCTCATACAACCACCACTTCACTCAGTACAACAGCAATATATAGACCCCGCACTCTGTGGTAGCCATAATAATGATCAGACGTCTTCTCTCATTTGTAATAAAGAAGGGAGTACAACTTCTCTGAGTTTTTAGATAATTATCTCTGTTCTGACTTTCCTATTCAAAGGAAACAATAATAAGCTATGTTGGGCTTTTATAAATATTATTCCCTGTCTGACTCCAAGGACTGATTCTATTAGCCTTAGAATCATGGTCAACTCCAGATTGGTTCCAGAGCCTTCAACAAAAGCCTCCTAGTACTGTCTGTTTTATCCTTTTTAATTATAGCACAGTTGTAAATATTATAAATACCAAAAATATCCCCCAAACGAACAAACGCCTGATACCCAACCACTTCTGCCTGCCTCTATCATGCTTTTTATGAGACTGTGTGTGGCTCCTGGCTATGTTATGATTTTGAACATCAACTTTAGGAAAAAATTCTTGCTGGATGCTGAAGCTTGGATGTACAACTCTGTTCTTTGCCCTGAGGTGAGATGGAAGCAAAGTCAACAAGGTTAGGTTTGGGGCCACTATAAGTAACACAAGCCAATTATCAGTGACCTAGGATCAGTAAAGCAGGAAAGAAAAGGTCTGATGAAAAGAGGGAAATCAGAAAGGCACTCTGTCTCTCGTTATTGTCTGTGATATAATTCATTTAAAAATAAGTAATCATGTTTTATTAGCAATAGAGAAAGAGTAAGCAGCATTAAATGTGATACTAGAAATATCTGAAATATATAAAACATATTATATTTATATATATATATATATATATATATATATATATATATATATATATTTTGAGGTCAGGGCACCCTCCCTGACCCCTAATTAAAACCAGCCTCACAGTCAGGGCACCTCTACTACCTCTTCTGTGAACAAAGGGAGATGTTCTGGATCAACATCTTGTGTTATGTCAAAGAAATGTAATTTAAAATAATAATCATGGCTATCATTTACTGAGTACCTACTGAGTGCCTGGCACTGTGTGGTCCTTGGCACACATAAGTCAATCAATATTGCTTGAGAGTTTATTGTGTGCCAGACATCATTAAATAAAAAAAAGAGGCATGGGAGTAGGAAAATAAATGTAGCTCATACAACCACCACTTCACTCAGTACAACAGCAATATATAGACCCCGCACTCTGTGGTAGCCATAATAATGATCAGACGTCTTCTCTCATTTGTAATAAAGAAGGGAGTACAACTTCTCTGAGTTTTTAGATAATTATCTCTGTTCTGACTTTCCTATTCAAAGGAAACAATAATAAGCTATGTTGGGCTTTTATAAATATTATTCCCTGTCTGACTCCAAGGACTGATTCTATTAGCCTTAGAATCATGGTCAACTCCAGATTGGTTCCAGAGCCTTCAACAAAAGCCTCCTAGTACTGTCTGTTTTATCCTTTTTAATTATAGCACAGTTGTAAATATTATAAATACCAAAAATATCCCCCAAACGAACAAACGCCTGATACCCAACCACTTCTGCCTGCCTCTATCATGCTTTTTATGAGACTGTGTGTGGCTCCTGGCTATGTTATGATTTTGAACATCAACTTTAGGAAAAAATTCTTGCTGGATGCTGAAGCTTGGATGTACAACTCTGTTCTTTGCCCTGAGGTGAGATGGAAGCAAAGTCAACAAGGTTAGGTTTGGGGCCACTATAAGTAACACAAGCCAATTATCAGTGACCTAGGATCAGTAAAGCAGGAAAGAAAAGGTCTGATGAAAAGAGGGAAATCAGAAAGGCACTCTGTCTCTCGTTATTGTCTGTGATATAATTCATTTAAAAATAAGTAATCATGTTTTATTAGCAATAGAGAAAGAGTAAGCAGCATTAAATGTGATACTAGAAATATCTGAAATATATAAAACATATATATATATATATATATATATATATATATATATATATATATATATATATATATTTTGAGGTCAGGGCTCCCTCCCTGATCCCTAATTAAAACCAGTCTCACAGTCAGGGCACCTCTACTACCTCTTCTGTGAACAAAGGGAGATGTTCTGGATCAACATCTTGTGTTATGTCAAAGAAATGTAATTTAAAATAATAATCATGGCTATCATTTACTGAGTACCTACTGAGTGCCTGGCACTGTGTGTGGTCCTTGGCACACATAAGTCAATCAATATTGCTTGAGAGTTTATTGTGTGCCAGACATCATTCCATGTGCTAAAGACACAGCAGTGAACAAGATTCCCAAAGTGTCTGCTTTTCCTAAAGCTTCTATTCTAGTTACAGAAGGCAATCAACAAGTTTATAAACAACAGAGTCAACACTATGCACAGAATTAAAATCCAGTAATGTGACAGAATCACTGGGGCAGTCAGAAAAGACCTGATGAGAGGGAGAGACTTCAGCTAAAACTTTAATAAAAGGAAGATTCATCTCAATGAAGGTGAGAGGGCAGAATTTAATCCTCAATAAAGCCCTAGAAACCCTATTGCAAAGAAGAAGAAAATGAGGCTCAGAGAGGTAACACAACTTCCCATGGTAGGGCTACAATTCAAATATTGTTCCCATGTCCACAAAGTCCAACTGTGTCAAGAAAAATGAAGGCGTGATCTGTCTATAAACTTCTCTCTCAAGAGATCATGATGAGTATGGCTGCTAGAAGGTGGGAGGGAGAGAGAAAAGACAAGTGTTTGGGACATGGAATTTCAGAGTACACTTTTGCAGGTGTGACCAGTGTGAGTGAAACACACTTGAAAGAGTAAACTGATCTTCTGATGAAGCTCCAAAGAGCTTGTCCAGTCAGAGGACAGGACATGGCCCAAGTCCACAGAGGCAGGACCAGGCCTTTATCCCATAGCCAGTGTATGAGCCAGGTTCTTCATGGGTTTGGTATTATCCATGTGCATCACTGGAGGTCACGCTTTTGGGTTTCTGACCCTCACATTTAGTATCAGTCTCTTTAAGGGGATCAGTCCCTAAGAAGACTGACTGCCTTTTGGGAAGTTTCACAATCTGCCTTCCTTAATTCACTGTCCTAAAGAGTAAATCATAAAAAAAAAAAAAAAAAAAGTCTCATTAGGCTTGAATCCTCACATATTTTGGACTCATTTCTATCTACTTTTAGGAATATCTCTATTTTCTGCAAGCTTGTGGCCAGGGATTTGTGGTCAACTTAGACAACTTTTTAGAGCAGGGACCTCTTTTATTACTCTTTGCATCATCCATGGGTCTGTATCAGCACATTCAAGTTTGAGAATCTGGTTCAGGACAATGGTTCCCAACCCTGGAATCATATGAGAGTCACCTAATGAAATTTAAAAAATCTTAATAGACGGACCATATCCCCATCCAACTGAATTAAATGCTCCAGGTGGTGAAGCTTGTGCATCTGTGATTTTTAAAGCTCCTCAGTTGATTCTACTGTACACTCAAGATGGAGATGAATTGGTCTGGAGCCTCTGTGGGGTATAACTTGACATAGAACAAACTTTAGTATAGGAAAATCAGTCCTGAATTATGTCTATAGAAATACATTCCAAGTTCCCAAGAGTCACCCTGAAATATTAGTCATACTCCGTCCATTGAGCAGAAAAGTAACTTTACCCTGTAGGTACCATTTATGCCTGTAGTTGTTTTAACAGCTATATGAGTATAAGAATTCTTGAGGAACTTGCTAAATGGAAGGCTCCTGGGTCCTACTTCTAGGCAGTCACTGATTCAGCAAAGTCAGGACAAGGCCTGGGAAATTATATTTTTAATATGTACCTAGGTGATTCTGATGCATTCTGCCCTTGGCTCAACTTGAAGAAACAATGGGTTAGAAGAGTGCTTCTCAACTAAGGGTGATTTGTTGTTCTTGTTGCTTGCACGGGATATCTGGCAATAGCATGAGAAAATGTTTGTTGTGACAACTGGTGTGTGTGTGTGTGTGTGTGTGTGTGTGTGTGCATGCCACAGGCATCGAATGAGTAGAAGCCAGGGATGCTGCTCAACATCTTATATAGTACAGAGGCCAACCTCCGTAATAAGAACTTTCTGGTCCTAAATGTCAGTAGTGCTGAGGTTGAGAAACTCTGCCTTGGATTAACATCTCTTCTCAATCAAACTTCTTTTCTACTAGCCTTAAAGAAAACTCCTTACAGCCCTCTTTAGAACCTCCATAGCTCTTGAGTTAAACTGATCTTTGTGTCTGGTTCCTCTCCCTGATATAAGAAACCTTTCCTTAGGCCAGGATCCCTGCTTCATTCATTTTGAGTTGGGCTTCATCACTCCATGGGTCTGTATCAGCACATTCAAGTTTGAGAATCTGGTTCAGGACAATGGTTCCCAACCCTGGAATCATATGAGAGTCACCTAATGAAATTTAAAAAATCTTAATAGACGGACCATATCCCCATCCAACTGAATTAAATGCTCCAGGTGGTGAAGCTTGTGCATCTGTGATTTTTAAAGCTCCTCAGTTGATTCTACTGTACACTCAAGATGGAGATGAATTGGTCTGGAGCCTCTGTGGGGTATAACTTGACATAGAACAAACTTTAGTATAGGAAAATCAGTCCTGAATTATGTCTATAGAAATACATTCCAAGTTCCCAAGAGTCACCCTGAAATATTAGTCATACTCCGTCCATTGAGCAGAAAAGTAACTTTACCCTGTAGGTACCATTTATGCCTGTAGTTGTTTTAACAGCTATATGAGTATAAGAATTCTTGAGGAACTTGCTAAATGGAAGGCTCCTGGGTCCTACTTCTAGGCAGTCACTGATTCAGCAAAGTCAGGACAAGGCCTGGGAAATTATATTTTTAATATGTACCTAGGTGATTCTGATGCATTCTGCCCTTGGCTCAACTTGAAGAAACAATGGGTTAGAAGAGTGCTTCTCAACTAAGGGTGATTTGTTGTTCTTGTTGCTTGCACGGGATATCTGGCAATAGCATGAGAAAATGTTTGTTGTGACAACTGGTGTGTGTGTGTGTGTGTGTGTGTGTGTGTGTGCATGCCACAGGCATCGAATGAGTAGAAGCCAGGGATGCTGCTCAACATCTTATATAGTACAGAGGCCAACCTCCGTAATAAGAACTTTCTGGTCCTAAATGTCAGTAGTGCTGAGGTTGAGAAACTCTGCCTTGGATTAACATCTCTTCTCAATCAAACTTCTTTTCTACTAGCCTTAAAGAAAACTCCTTACAGCCCTCTTTAGAACCTCCATAGCTCTTGAGTTAAACTGATCTTTGTGTCTGGTTCCTCTCCCTGATATAAGAAACCTTTCCTTAGGCCAGGATCCCTGCTTCATTCATTTTTGAGTTGGGCTTCATCCTCACTCCATGAATGTTTATGCCATTTCAAGCAGAATTCAGGTATAATATCCTTGAGACTTATTACAAAATGGCTCAATGAGTGATAATTATAACTAGTGTTTATAGGGAGAAAGGAGGCCCAGGGACCTACTTTTTAGTCTAAAAGTTTAATATAAATCCTTCAGGCTTCATTTAAGAAAATGGCTTTGTACTTAAAAATATTTGTGAAATATCACAGTTGCTTTTGGACTTGCCTGGGGTGTGTGCAGGTGAGTCAGCCATGTGAACATGAAGACCACCCAAGGCGCTGTACAATCCCATGAGAACAACCTTGGTGGCTGTGTCTGCTGCGGTGTCTGGCTCCAGCTGGCAGCTCTGAGCATACTAACTTGGTCCCTAAGCCAACCCTGAATTCCAGGAAATCAAAATCCAGCAAATAACTTTACACAGATCTGAGAGGAAACTGAGCAAGGTAATGGTGTCCTCTAAAAATAGCCAGGTAATTACTTCTGGAGATCTTTCAAGAAGATGCACTTAATTGTACAGACTGAAGCAGCAAAAGGCTTATTTATTTGTTGACAGGAGCTGTCTCTATGTAGTCAGCAGACTTTGGAATGCTGGATACCCAATCAATATTTGGGTGCTATGGAGTTACCATGCTACTGGGCTGACCAGAGTTAAAAACAAGAGACTACCCTTGCTGAGGCCGACCTGACCACATTTTTTACTCAGTTGATCATGTTAGTTTTCCTGACTTTGCTTCTTATTTCAACTTTAGCACTTGGCATGAATATGGTGGTGAAATGCATTCATTCCTCTTTCATTTTATGTGTTGGAGCAAACTACCAGCATCATCAATTCTTTAAAGGCTCTTTTTTAAAGGTACTCTACTTCCAGCAGGTTGGTGAATAGAGAAATGATTATATCACAAATTGGTTATGAAGTTCAACCAATTTAGCAATTTTCCTCTTGTGGTTAATCACCCACAGACTGTTTGTTTTTTTCAACCAATTTAGCAATTTTCCTCTTTTATCGATAAACCTTTTCAAATGGCTCCAATGAGGGATCCCTGCTTCATTCATTTTGAGTTGGGCTTCATCCTCACTCCATGAATGTTTATGCCATTTCAAGCAGAATTCAGGTATAATATCCTTGAGACTTATTACAAAATGGCTCAATGAGTGATAATTATAACTAGTGTTTATAGGGAGAAAGGAGGCCCAGGGACCTACTTTTTAGTCTAAAAGTTTAATATAAATCCTTCAGGCTTCATTTAAGAAAATGGCTTTGTACTTAAAAATATTTGTGAAATATCACAGTTGCTTTTGGACTTGCCTGGGGTGTGTGCAGGTGAGTCAGCCATGTGAACATGAAGACCACCCAAGGCGCTGTACAATCCCATGAGAACAACCTTGGTGGCTGTGTCTGCTGCGGTGTCTGGCTCCAGCTGGCAGCTCTGAGCATACTAACTTGGTCCCTAAGCCAACCCTGAATTCCAGGAAATCAAAATCCAGCAAATAACTTTACACAGATCTGAGAGGAAACTGAGCAAGGTAATGGTGTCCTCTAAAAATAGCCAGGTAATTACTTCTGGAGATCTTTCAAGAAGATGCACTTAATTGTACAGACTGAAGCAGCAAAAGGCTTATTTATTTGTTGACAGGAGCTGTCTCTATGTAGTCAGCAGACTTTGGAATGCTGGATACCCAATCAATATTTGGGTGCTATGGAGTTACCATGCTACTGGGCTGACCAGAGTTAAAAACAAGAGACTACCCTTGCTGAGGCCGACCTGACCACATTTTTTACTCAGTTGATCATGTTAGTTTTCCTGACTTTGCTTCTTATTTCAACTTTAGCACTTGGCATGAATATGGTGGTGAAATGCATTCATTCCTCTTTCATTTTATGTGTTGGAGCAAACTACCAGCATCATCAATTCTTTAAAGGCTCTTTTTTAAAGGTACTCTACTTCCAGCAGGTTGGTGAATAGAGAAATGATTATATCACAAATTGGTTATGAAGTTCAACCAATTTAGCAATTTTCCTCTTGTGGTTAATCACCCACAGAATGTTTGTTCTTTTTCTTCCTCATCTTTTAATTTTCAGTCTTGGCAATCTGTGCTAAAGTGACTGGAAGTTATGAGAAGTATGAAAATGTGTTTGTTTCAAATAGTTGGCTGAGTTCTTCATCAGCCGGAGGCCCAGCACAGGTGTGGATATTTGTTTATAATCCAAACACAGCAAAATAAACTGTTCCATTTTGCACCCTTTTCTTCCCCCATACAATGATATGAATATTTCCTTTGTGATGGTCACTGACTTTGTTTAACTTGAAAAAAAGCCTGAATGGAAAGGAAGGTTCAAGAGACTCGAAACTGTTTGTGTAAGAGTCTGAAGTGACTGACGGCTCAACTAATCTGGGCATAGAGCCCTGACATTTTGTCAGCTCCCCTGAGGAGTCAGACGTGCTGTCCACGACACACCTGTCAACTGCTGATAGAAAAACAGCTCTGTCCCATGTAGCCTTCAAGGCTACATATGTGACCCTTAACCCTGGAACCCTTTCTGGAGCTTTCCACTGGGTATCAAAAGCCTTTCAGATGTTTCCAGCTGGACATCTCCGTAAGCTGTAATGATAGCTCAGCATTCTAGCACTAGTGGTCATTGTTGAGGGAATTCCGTTCTCCCTGATGTTTTTCCTCCTGCTTGGCAAGGCCCAGTTCTGAAATTTCCTTGGAAGCAAGAGAGAGGGGCTACTCTATTGTGTAAAATTTAGCCTTTGCCTCCAAGTTGAATCCATGCAGTCCTCCTGAAAGTAGAGTATTTTTGAGGCCACTTAGACTCCTGTCCTCATCTTCAAGGTCTGAAACCCTTGAAGGACACTGCAAGAGGATATACTTTTCCAAGCTGTGATGTTCAGCGTCTTCCAAGGGCTTGTTTTGGTTTTCCTTCTTGCACAAGAGACAACAACAAAGATGAAGAAAGTCAGACACCCCTGACATCAGGGGTTGATGTTAAACAAACTTAGAATTGAACTTTAGACAATTTGCGAGTCTTTGCTACTATCCTGATAGCCACCAGTAAAGATTATGGGGAAAGAAAAAGACAAGAAGAAAAAAATGGGAAAGGAACCAGCATAGGAGATATATCCAGGAGAAGAGAATTCATAATTTAAGCAGTAAACATCCTACAAATGGAACGATGTCTCTTCATTCAGCATAGCAAGAAAATAAGACAGTTGACAGAGTTCATTCTGAGTAATAACTAATCAATTTCATGAAGGAAAATAAAATCACCTTAAAACTATGTAAGTTGAACTCCAACAGGGTTCTCAGAGTCCTTAGGTTGGTTACAGCTTTTCTCAAGATAAACTAAAATGGCCTTGGAGAGAGTATCTACAGACCAACACATCAACAACAGGATAGTTTAAGCCAGAATATTTCTGCTGCTTCTTCCAGCGATGGTTCCTTTTTTCTCTGGTTTCCCAGACTGTCAGATAAAGGACCCAAACATTTGCTGAGCACATGAAAGCTCATACTCAAAGTTTCTCTATAGAAATTTCCACTGAAAAGAGCTAAATACCAAATGAAAAGGAAAACCATGTATTATATCTTTAGAGAGTATTAACATCATTTCCCTCTTTTAAAAATCCAAATGAAGAAAAGTATCATAGTTTGGTTCACCACTGGGTATCAAAAGCCTTTCAGATGTTTCCAGCTGGACATCTCCGTAAGCTGTAATGATAGCTCAGCATTCTAGCACTAGTGGTCATTGTTGAGGGAATTCCGTTCTCCCTGATGTTTTTCCTCCTGCTTGGCAAGGCCCAGTTCTGAAATTTCCTTGGAAGCAAGAGAGAGGGGCTACTCTATTGTGTAAAATTTAGCCTTTGCCTCCAAGTTGAATCCATGCAGTCCTCCTGAAAGTAGAGTATTTTTGAGGCCACTTAGACTCCTGTCCTCATCTTCAAGGTCTGAAACCCTTGAAGGACACTGCAAGAGGATATACTTTTCCAAGCTGTGATGTTCAGCGTCTTCCAAGGGCTTGTTTTGGTTTTCCTTCTTGCACAAGAGACAACAACAAAGATGAAGAAAGTCAGACACCCCTGACATCAGGGGTTGATGTTAAACAAACTTAGAATTGAACTTTAGACAATTTGCGAGTCTTTGCTACTATCCTGATAGCCACCAGTAAAGATTATGGGGAAAGAAAAAGACAAGAAGAAAAAAATGGGAAAGGAACCAGCATAGGAGATATATCCAGGAGAAGAGAATTCATAATTTAAGCAGTAAACATCCTACAAATGGAACGATGTCTCTTCATTCAGCATAGCAAGAAAATAAGACAGTTGACAGAGTTCATTCTGAGTAATAACTAATCAATTTCATGAAGGAAAATAAAATCACCTTAAAACTATGTAAGTTGAACTCCAACAGGGTTCTCAGAGTCCTTAGGTTGGTTACAGCTTTTCTCAAGATAAACTAAAATGGCCTTGGAGAGAGTATCTACAGACCAACACATCAACAACAGGATAGTTTAAGCCAGAATATTTCTGCTGCTTCTTCCAGCGATGGTTCCTTTTTTCTCTGGTTTCCCAGACTGTCAGATAAAGGACCCAAACATTTGCTGAGCACATGAAAGCTCATACTCAAAGTTTCTCTATAGAAATTTCCACTGAAAAGAGCTAAAAATACCAAATGAAAAGGAAAACCATGTATTATATCTTTAGAGAGTATTAACATCATTTCCCTCATTTTATGGATAAAGAAATTGAGATCCAAAGAAGAAAAGTGCTCATGCCCTCAGGTTACTGAACCAGTAAATGACAAACTCTCAATGAAAACACCATTTCCTTCATTTCTTTAAAGCCTTGGGCACTGCTTATTTCTAAAGCTGATACACATTACCATAGCTTATAGATACAAATTATTTAATAATGTGTGATTGTTCAGAAACAAACAAGTGGCTCATAATAATTACAGTTCTGGGAAAAATAAACTCTGAAAGATTATTATTGTTCTTAGGATTTTTTTTTTTAATGCTATTCATGATAACATCTCCTTAGAATGGGAATATTATTTCAGCTAGCCTCAGTGCCTGAAGCAGCTGAAGTCACTGCTTAACCAAACACCTGGAATGTCTTATTTTTCAGACTGTCTGTTGTAGGACAACTCTGCCTATAATAAGCTTTGTGACCCATCCAGCTTCCTTGGAAAATCAGGTAAGCTCCCCAACCCTCTCTGATAGAGTGCAGTCTTACTTTAGGCATTTTCCTCAAATTTACTTTTTAAAAAAGTTTTTATTTTATAGTGGAGCAAATAGCTGATTAACAACTATGCTAGTTGTGTTACGATCAGGTGTACAGCAAAGTGATTCAGTTATACATATACATTTATCTTTTTTTCAAATTATTTTTCCATTTAATTTACTATAAAATATTCAGTTGAGTTCTCTGTGCTATACAGTAAGCCCTTTTTGGCTATCTATTTAAAATACAGTGGTGTGTACATGTCAATCCCAAACTTCTAGTTGATCACATTTCCTATTAGAAGACTTGTGTAGCATCAGTCTAAGGAAGCTCGGCTTCCTCAGTTGCCAAAGCCCTAGACAGATCAGCCTAGTTCTTGTCACCTTGCCCAGGGAACTGCTTGGGCTGGAAGTCAACACAACTCTCATATCAGGGCAGTGGTCCCCTATTTTGTTATTCAAAGACTTGAGTCTCAAGTTCTGGAAAATTGCAAAGGAGTGGGAAAGGATCAATCTCTGGAAAAATGAGAGAAATGTGCAGGATCAAACAGAATGTTTTCTAGATATATTAAGTTTCTGAATACTTTTTCTGAGACCATTGAGTTTATCTTTAGAAATGCTGTTAGAATGATGACTACAAAGGATGGTGCATGATCTCACTGCTCCCAACACCTGCAGCATAAGCATCACTTGGGAGTCCTTTAGGAATGAAGTAATTTGGGGCACAGACCCACTGAATTAGAGTGTGAATTTTAATAAGATCCCCAGGCAATTCAGGTGCACAGAAAAGTTTCTGAAGAGTCCCGTGGTGAAGAGATCCATACTAGTCCCTCTTTAATTTTGCCTCCTTTATTCTTGGAATTCAGAGTCACTGGTTAAGAGGTAAGCCCTTTCCAAACATTTCTCTTTTTTTTTCTCCACCTGCACCTGGCTCATTCTTCACCTCTTCTTTAAGTTTCCTTGTCCTGCATGTCCCTCGCCAATCCTCTTCAACTGACTCCTTAAAATACTATTTGTTTGACATAAAATATCACTTTATATTACAGTGTTTTTTCTAGAAATCTCCGAACTCTTAACAGAAGTCTTCTTTTCAAGTAAAGGCCACTCACTCATTCTTTCTTTCTATAACTCAGGACAAAAACCAAAATGCAGATTTTCCCTGAACTTAACATGGATGCTTCTAGATCACATTCTTGAACTTTTCTTTTGAAAATTTCTTACATATGGCACAGAGAACCTTGACAAATTTACCTAAGTTAAAAGTAAGAACTTAGGGTCCACCAAAGACAGCAAGAGCAAACAAAAAAATGTAAGTTTTAAGTGCATATATCACTCAGTTAGTATCTGAATATGTGAAAAAAAAGAAAAAATTTAAAAAATATATAGAAAATAATACTTCTAGTGTCACATTCCTATAGAAGACTTGTGTAGCATCAGTCTAAGGAAGCTCGGCTTCCTCAGTTGCCAAAGCCCTAGACAGATCAGCCTAGTTCTTGTCACCTTGCCCAGGGAACTGCTTGGGCTGGAAGTCAACACAACTCTCATATCAGGGCAGTGGTCCCCTATTTTGTTATTCAAAGACTTGAGTCTCAAGTTCTGGAAAATTGCAAAGGAGTGGGAAAGGATCAATCTCTGGAAAAATGAGAGAAATGTGCAGGATCAAACAGAATGTTTTCTAGATATATTAAGTTTCTGAATACTTTTTCTGAGACCATTGAGTTTATCTTTAGAAATGCTGTTAGAATGATGACTACAAAGGATGGTGCATGATCTCACTGCTCCCAACACCTGCAGCATAAGCATCACTTGGGAGTCCTTTAGGAATGAAGTAATTTGGGGCACAGACCCACTGAATTAGAGTGTGAATTTTAATAAGATCCCCAGGCAATTCAGGTGCACAGAAAAGTTTCTGAAGAGTCCCGTGGTGAAGAGATCCATACTAGTCCCTCTTTAATTTTGCCTCCTTTATTCTTGGAATTCAGAGTCACTGGTTAAGAGGTAAGCCCTTTCCAAACATTTCTCTTTTTTTTTCTCCACCTGCACCTGGCTCATTCTTCACCTCTTCTTTAAGTTTCCTTGTCCTGCATGTCCCTCGCCAATCCTCTTCAACTGACTCCTTAAAATACTATTTGTTTGACATAAAATATCACTTTATATTACAGTGTTTTTTCTAGAAATCTCCGAACTCTTAACAGAAGTCTTCTTTTCAAGTAAAGGCCACTCACTCATTCTTTCTTTCTATAACTCAGGACAAAAACCAAAATGCAGATTTTCCCTGAACTTAACATGGATGCTTCTAGATCACATTCTTGAACTTTTCTTTTGAAAATTTCTTACATATGGCACAGAGAACCTTGACAAATTTACCTAAGTTAAAAGTAAGAACTTAGGGTCCACCAAAGACAGCAAGAGCAAACAAAAAAATGTAAGTTTTAAGTGCATATATCACTCAGGATTAGTATCTAGAATATGTGATGAAATTTTATATATTAGTAAAGAAGTATAATATACACAAAATACAGTATAAAAAATGGGAAAAAGATACACCTCAGTGTATCAGCAATCCACAGACCAGGAAACATGAACATCACACAAAATATGAGAAGATGCTCAGCTCCACTTCTAATTAGGGAAATACATGCCAGAACTTTAGTAAGTACCATTTCATACGCAATTAAGAAGTTGGACAATACCAAGTGGGGATGATAATCTGAAGTAGTGGAAACTTAACACTTCTGGATGCAGTAAAATATTTATGGCAACATATGAGAACAATTTAGCAGTATCTAAGTCAGTTAAAAAAGCCTTTACCCTAGGACTCGACTATTTAATTGCTAGCTGAATTCAGAGAAACACTTACCCAGATGTACAACAAGATATGTATAAACTGAAACAATGTTGGAAATGACAAAGATTGGAAACAACTTAATGTTCACTAAAGAGACTGATAAATACATTGAATATTCATATAGTGAAAAACTATGCAGTAGTTACATGTGAATGAACCTGAAGTAGGTATACATGAATGTGGGAGTATATATGTGCATGTATATATAAACTTGAATGAATCTCACAATTTAATGTTGAATGAATAAAATAAAATTATAGAAAAATGCACAGTATCACTACTATAAAAGTTTAAAGTGTGGGAATCAAAGTTTTAAGCATACATGTAAATTTAGCAAAAACACAAAGAACGATTGGCAATAAGTGACCTGTTTAACAGAAGTTACTTTGGTGGGGGCAGGAGTGGTGATGAATCTATGAGGATTTACCCAGAGGGCTACAATGGTATTGGTATAGAGGCTTCTTTCTTAAGCTGAGTGATGGATACAAAGGTCATTACCATATTTTCTTTGTAAACTTTTGAGGGCCAAAAACACTAATGAAGGTGAATTAAAAATTTTTCTTTAAGACCACATAAACTCTGTCATGTTTCCCTCTCCCTGCTTTCCTCACCACAATATATTGAACTGTCACTCATATTCAACCTACAAGTTTCCTCTCCAGCCTCCCTACTATGGCCTGCATGACTTCAGTAGCCCTGTTGGCTCTTGGTCCTCTTCTGCCCTAGCAGTCTTGATCATCACTTGCCCTAGGAACTCACAAGATGGATTTTGGATCTTGTCACCCCACACCTTTCCATCCAACATTTCCTGATCGTCTCTTTCACTTCTTTCATGCTCTTGCCAAACTTATCTTCACTCATACCTTCTGGTGGGCTCAGTGCCCTTGCCCTATTTTATTCCTTCAATCCACTCCTAAGTTTTCTTCTTCTTCTTCAACCACCATGGACCCATGCATAGCCATACACCACCCATATACTACCAAATACAATCTACAGATTCAAGGGAATCCCTATCAAATCACCAATGGCATTTTTCACAAAACTAAAACAAAAATTTCAAAATTGTATGGAAACACACAAGATTCTGAATAGCCAAAGAAATCTTGAGAAAGAAAAATGAAGCTGAAGGAATCAACCGAATTCGCAAGTAATGTACAACAAGATATGTATAAACTGAACATTGAATGTTCACTATTTAAAGAGACTGATAAATACATTGAATATTCATATAGTGAAAAACTATGCAGTAGTTACATGTGAATGAACCTGAAGTAGGTATACATGAATGTGGGAGTATATATGTGCATGTATATATAAACTTGAATGAATCTCACAATTTAATGTTGAATGAATAAAATAAAATTATAGAAAAATGCACAGTATCACTACTATAAAAGTTTAAAGTGTGGGAATCAAAGTTTTAAGCATACATGTAAATTTAGCAAAAACACAAAGAACGATTGGCAATAAGTGACCTGTTTAACAGAAGTTACTTTGGTGGGGGCAGGAGTGGTGATGAATCTATGAGGATTTACCCAGAGGGCTACAATGGTATTGGTATAGAGGCTTCTTTCTTAAGCTGAGTGATGGATACAAAGGTCATTACCATATTTTCTTTGTAAACTTTTGAGGGCCAAAAACACTAATGAAGGTGAATTAAAAATTTTTCTTTAAGACCACATAAACTCTGTCATGTTTCCCTCCCCCTGCTTTCCTCACCACAATATATTGAACTGTCACTCATATTCAACCTACAAGTTTCCTCTCCAGCCTCCCTACTATGGCCTGCATGACTTCAGTAGCCCTGTTGGCTCTTGGTCCTCTTCTGCCCTAGCAGTCTTGATCATCACTTGCCCTAGGAACTCACAAGATGGATTTTGGATCTTGTCACCCCACACCTTTCCATCCAACATTTCCTGATCGTCTCTTTCACTTCTTTCATGCTCTTGCCAAACTTATCTTCACTCATACCTTCTGGTGGGCTCAGTGCCCTTGCCCTATTTTATTCCTTCAATCCACTCCTAAGTTTTCTTCTTCTTCTTCAACCACCATGGACCCATGCATAGCCATACACCACCCATATACTACCAAATACAATCTACAGATTCAAGGGAATCCCTATCAAATCACCAATGGCATTTTTCACAAAACTAAAACAAAAAATTTCAAAAATTGTATGGAAACACACAAGATTCTGAATAGCCAAAGAAATCTTGAGAAAGAAAAATGAAGCTGAAGGAATCAACCTTCCTGAATTCCGACTATACTATAAAGCTACAGTCATCAAGACATATGGTATGGGCACAAAAATAGAAATATAGACCAGTGGAACAAGACAGAGAGCCCACAGATAAACCCACACACTTATGGGTACCTTATTTTTGACAAAGGAGAAAAAAATATACAATGGAGAACAGACAGTCTCTTCAATAAGTGATCATGGGAAAACCAGGCAGTTAAATGTAACAGAATAAAACTAGAACACTTTTTAACGTCATACATAAAAATAAACTCAAAATGGATTAAAGACCTAAATGTAAGACCAGAAACTATAACACTCTTAGAGGAAAAGAGAGGCAAATATCCTATGACATTAATCACAGCAACATCCTCTATAACTCACCTTCTAGCATAATGGAAATAAAAACAAAAATAAACAAGTGGGACCTAAGTAAACTTAAAAGCTTTTGCACAGCAAAGGAAACTGTAAACAAGGTGAAAAGACAGCCTTCAGAATGGGAGAATATAATTGCAATTGAAATAACTGACAAAGGATTATTTTCCAAAATATATAAGCATCTCATGCAACTTGATACCAGAAAAGCAAACAGCCCAATCAAAAGGTGGGAAGGTGACCTAAATGTACATTTCTCCAAAGAAGACATACAGATGGCTAATAAACACTGATCACTTTACCAAAGGCTTAGAATCACTGATGCTGGCTTCGAAGTGACTTGTTTCTTACATGGGCAACACTACGGTCCAAGGTGGGATGCTTAAGGGATGTATGCATTTAGTTAATATATTCCTGGGCAGAAGGAAGGAGATCAGCTGGTTCTTCCTAAAAGAACAGTCAGCAAACATCACAAAATGTGTAATGCATGCCTCACTATGGGTAAAACAGAAGCTTCATCTGATTCATTATAACCAAGGTCATTTCTACTTCTAGAGCTTTGCTACTCAAAGTGTGATTGATAAGCCATTACCTGGGAGTGCCACCCCAGAGTCACTGAAACAGAACCTGCATTTTATGAATAGATCCCCAAGTGACTCAATCATACATGCATTAAAGCTTGAGAAATGCTTCTCTAGAATTGTACTGTGCCATCTTGGCAACTTGTTGAACTCCTATGCATCCTTTAAAGGCCAGCTTAGACATCACTTCTTTCTTAAAGCCTCCTCTACCAGAGTCAATCACTTCTACCTCTCTGCAATTTCCGTGTACCTCTTACTTATCTCTGTCCTGTGCTCATAACACTGTGTTGTTTATATGTCCTTAAGGAAATGGGTATCTTCACATTCTTACTTTTGTAATTTAGTGGCAGTCAACCATGTAGCCTGTATGAGATAGATTCTAAAAGTACGCAATTACTAACTTTAGTCTATTATTATTCAATTTAAGTCATTCTGGGGAAAAAGTGTTACAAAATTTTCCTATGCACAAAAGTTACTGGTAAGCTTATTAACTTCAGGGACTGTGGATATCCTACTTCAATAAATTCTGATTCTGCATCTTTTACTTGGGCTCCAGTAGACTGCATTTTTATCCAGTAGCCCTAGGAACTCCTGATGCAGATGGTCAATGTAAAATCCTGGTTTAGAAACATTTCCAAATTGGAGTCCTGGATGTTGAGTCCTAGTCTGGTGGGCTGCTATAACCCCGCTCAGTGCAATGGTCTCTATGTTCTCTAGATACCAAAATGATGGACCAAATTTGTCAGTGAGGAAGCCACCCAAGTTCATTTGGTCTGTTTCTGTAAGGATGCCTATACAGAGAAATGAAAATGTGCTCCATTTCAAGTCAGATCAGTCTGAGTTACTCAATACTGATGAGCAACTTCACTGTCAAGAAGATTTCCCAGGATTCCCACGGTGGTCCAGTGGTTGAGACCCTGCACTCCCAATGCAAAGGGCCAAAGTTTGATCCCAGCTTGTGGATCTGGATCCCATATGCTGCAATTAAGACCCAACACAGTAAAATAAGTAAATAAATGTTAAGAAGATATCCCTCTTGAAACTGATCCACTGTTTCTTAGGACCCATTCCAAAAGACTGGAAACACATGAATATTTCCCACATGCATGATTGTGTGAGTCCTGCTATGGGCAGGCCGTAGGTAATATTCCATTTGTCGCACACATAGCATCGGAAGTCACTGAAAAAACCTGCATTTTATGAATAGATCCCCAAGTGACTCAATCATACATGCATTAAAGCTTGAGAAATGCTTCTCTAGAATTGTACTGTGCCATCTTGGCAACTTGTTGAACTCCTATGCATCCTTTAAAGGCCAGCTTAGACATCACTTCTTTCTTAAAGCCTCCTCTACCAGAGTCAATCACTTCTACCTCTCTGCAATTTCCGTGTACCTCTTACTTATCTCTGTCCTGTGCTCATAACACTGTGTTGTTTATATGTCCTTAAGGAAATGGGTATCTTCACATTCTTACTTTTGTAATTTAGTGGCAGTCAACCATGTAGCCTGTATGAGATAGATTCTAAAAGTACGCAATTACTAACTTTAGTCTATTATTATTCAATTTAAGTCATTCTGGGGAAAAAGTGTTACAAAATTTTCCTATGCACAAAAGTTACTGGTAAGCTTATTAACTTCAGGGACTGTGGATATCCTACTTCAATAAATTCTGATTCTGCATCTTTTACTTGGGCTCCAGTAGACTGCATTTTTATCCAGTAGCCCTAGGAACTCCTGATGCAGATGGTCAATGTAAAATCCTGGTTTAGAAACATTTCCAAATTGGAGTCCTGGATGTTGAGTCCTAGTCTGGTGGGCTGCTATAACCCCGCTCAGTGCAATGGTCTCTATGTTCTCTAGATACCAAAATGATGGACCAAATTTGTCAGTGAGGAAGCCACCCAAGTTCATTTGGTCTGTTTCTGTAAGGATGCCTATACAGAGAAATGAAAATGTGCTCCATTTCAAGTCAGATCAGTCTGAGTTACTCAATACTGATGAGCAACTTCACTGTCAAGAAGATTTCCCAGGATTCCCACGGTGGTCCAGTGGTTGAGACCCTGCACTCCCAATGCAAAGGGCCAAAGTTTGATCCCAGCTTGTGGATCTGGATCCCATATGCTGCAATTAAGACCCAACACAGTAAAATAAGTAAATAAATGTTAAGAAGATATCCCTCTTGAAACTGATCCACTGTTTCTTAGGACCCATTCCAAAAGACTGGAAACACATGAATATTTCCCACATGCATGATTGTGTGAGTCCTGCTATGGGCAGGCAGTAGGTAATATTCCATTTGACGCACACAATGCTAGGAGGCAAGGGACACTGTCACCTTTTAATGATAAGGTCATTGAGCCTCAGGGACATTTTGTGACTTTCTTAGAGTCACAGAATTAGGAAAGCGTTGAGCCAGGAGTCAAAGCCTGGTTTGTCTTCTTCCAAAGCTATTACTTCCTTCCTGTTTGTCAAATTGTTCTCTATTTCTTCAGCTACACTTTCCACACAGTAATCCCCCAGGGGCTGGCAAAGCTGGGGATGGTGAGAGCCCTTCAAAACCTCCATTCACTGCACTCCTGTTTCAAGTGGTGTATGTAACCATTTATCTCCAGCTGTAGAGTACATCTGTACCAAGAGAATGTCTGGAAACACAAAGAAGTGATCTGTCTCCCTCTATAAAGGAACTTTTAACTAGTTTGACTTTTCCCTTAACTGGTACCCTGAGTCCATGGAGTAAGAGAAACATGGACATATAATTTTGAGTTGTTATAAGAACTGAATCAAATCACAACCAAGCAGAGACAATTGACTTCTGCAGTTGGTTGGAGAAAACTTAAGAAATTGGGTGGGTGGCACTTAGCTAACTGTCTAAAGCTCTCAGAGCACAAAGCAAAGTTGTTTTTTCTTGAGAGAAGTTATTATTTTGGGAGTAGGAGGAAAGAATGTGTTAACTAAATTACAGTATATCCATTAAAGGAGACATCAAACTTCTGAACTTTTTCACTGTCTACTGCAGGTAGAGCACAAAGATGAACTCAGGACACACAGTGCCTGCCCACATAGGAATGACTGTATGTTGGATGAAGCAGAACAATCTAGATCTATACATTTTGTCAGTAATCCAAAATATGTTGTAAACATGTAATCTGTGATTACATAATTTATGAGTACATAAATATATTAAAATAAAAAAACAGTATGTGTGTATGTAAGTGATTTTTCAGACTAGGAACGAGCTTGGGTTGAGAGTGGGGCATGGTGGGCAATGGTGGACTTAATAATATATTTTTTTATGGCAGGGAGAGTCAATTGCCAGTCTTCAAACTCCTTCTTCAGTCAAAACACAAGAGAATCTTCCTCAGACTTCTAGTGGCTCTGTGTAGCCATGGACTAACTTCTAGGAAAGCTGTGTGTTACAAGCACTGTGTAGGACAGCTAGGAAGACTGACTAGAAGGGAAAAGACTAACCCTTCTGCCCATGTTCCTTCCTGCTGCCTGGAATATGGATTCATGATATGGCTCTAGCAGCCATCTTGGACCATGAGGATATCCTGAGTGTAGAAAACACAGACAAGATTATACTAGCATAAAAGAGCGTAAGTCTGCTCCATACCAACCCATGACTGTTCTGTGGTCTACTATGGGAGACATGAGCCACATGTGAGTGTGTTAGTTTTAGATTAATCAAAATTATATAAAATTTAAAAAATTCACTCCCTCAGCCCAAGCAGCTACACTTCAAATACTCAGCAATGAGCCAGTGCTGGCCAGTGGCTATCAAATTGGGCAACACAAATAATAGAATGTTTCCATCACAGAAGAAAGTTTTGCTGGCTAGTGCTGTTCCACTGCTGTAGAATAAACCCCACCAAATTTATGTCTTTTTTACTTGTATCTGAACACACTCTATACAAATTCTATTTTTTACATGAACATGTATCAGTTTTATGATATAAAATAAATAGAGCTTTAAATATACAATTGAGTATCAAACACAGATTAAAACAGATAAAGATATACTATAACCAATAGAAAAATGCCATATCATAATTAGACTTATAAAGACACTAGGTATATATGAGAGATGTGGAAAATTATAAACTTTTAGATTTGTTTCTTCATTCAGAAGTAAAAGGCTAGACACCCAAAGTTTATACAACCTTCACTTTGAGTAGACAAAGACCACACACCAGGTAGGCACATACATTTCTATAGAGTTGTTGTCTTCACACTCAGCCACGGAGCATATTAGGAATTTTCTGAGAGATACAGTTAACATTTATAGGAGACACTTTTATAAGGATAAGATATGGTCTGGTGCTCCTTAGCTATTCATCAAACTCTCTGCTGTTTGCATTTTGAAAATATACACTGCCATTACATTTTAAATACACTGTGTGATATTGTGCTCTCTTAGAACCTGCAGCAAAATTATGATTCCATTGTGTATCTTATAAGATTAAATATTTCTCATATTTTCATACTATAGCAAGCAAACTGAAGGCTTTTAGCATTCCAGGTCATGTGGATGATTTCAACAAGTTTGTTTATTCTTTATTCAATGTGCGGATTCAGGAGAATCATTTCTATTCTTACAAGAAAGTACCACCCAGGTAATCTCTGGCAAGGGATTGTCAATACATATTCTGATCTGCCTGGAAAATATGGCAAATAACAACCCATTCAGCAGGGTGAGGGAGCCAAGGGCAGATAAAGCAAAATTCTGAAGGGGGATGCTTATTACAAAGCAGAAACCTTAAACTTTCTCTGAACAGGGTACCATATTGAATTTTAAAATAAACCTTCTTTAAGCATAAAAGAGCGTAAGTCTGCTCCATACCAACCCATGACTGTTCTGTGGTCTACTATGGGAGACATGAGCCACATGTGAGTGTGTTAGTTTTAGATTAATCAAAATTATATAAAATTTAAAAAATTCACTCCCTCAGCCCAAGCAGCTACACTTCAAATACTCAGCAATGAGCCAGTGCTGGCCAGTGGCTATCAAATTGGGCAACACAAATAATAGAATGTTTCCATCACAGAAGAAAGTTTTGCTGGCTAGTGCTGTTCCACTGCTGTAGAATAAACCCCACCAAATTTATGTCTTTTTTACTTGTATCTGAACACACTCTATACAAATTCTATTTTTTACATGAACATGTATCAGTTTTATGATATAAAATAAATAGAGCTTTAAATATACAATTGAGTATCAAACACAGATTAAAACAGATAAAGATATACTATAACCAATAGAAAAATGCCATATCATAATTAGACTTATAAAGACACTAGGTATATATGAGAGATGTGGAAAATTATAAACTTTTAGATTTGTTTCTTCATTCAGAAGTAAAAGGCTAGACACCCAAAGTTTATACAACCTTCACTTTGAGTAGACAAAGACCACACACCAGGTAGGCACATACATTTCTATAGAGTTGTTGTCTTCACACTCAGCCACGGAGCATATTAGGAATTTTCTGAGAGATACAGTTAACATTTATAGGAGACACTTTTATAAGGATAAGATATGGTCTGGTGCTCCTTAGCTATTCATCAAACTCTCTGCTGTTTGCATTTTGAAAATATACACTGCCATTACATTTTAAATACACTGTGTGATATTGTGCTCTCTTAGAACCTGCAGCAAAATTATGATTCCATTGTGTATCTTATAAGATTAAATATTTCTCATATTTTCATACTATAGCAAGCAAACTGAAGGCTTTTAGCATTCCAGGTCATGTGGATGATTTCAACAAGTTTGTTTATTCTTTATTCAATGTGTGCGGGATTCAGGAGAATCATTTCTATTCTTACAAGAAAGTACCACCCAGGTAATCTCTGGCAAGGGATTGTCAATACATATTCTGATCTGCCTGGAAAATATGGCAAATAACAACCCATTCAGCAGGGTGAGGGAGCCAAGGGCAGATAAAGCAAAATTCTGAAGGGGGATGCTTATTACAAAGCAGAAAAACCTTAAACTTTCTCTGAACAGGGTACCATATGTACTAAATTCTAAAGCCCCTTATCCATTATTCTGCCAGCACAAACTAAGGATATGTCTTCGCCCCTCTTCTCTTCGTGTGTGTTTGTTTATGTACGTGTATTTTATTCTTGGGGTCATAACGATTCGACATATGCTGCTTCTGCACATTTTAATTTTCTAATTCCACTGAAAGTCTTAGAGGCTTCTTCAGATGAGAACTTAAAGCCAGGCAAGTGTCTTCTTGGTTGGCAATTGGTGCTGTTACAGAATCCCTTTTTCACCTCACTGGGAAAGGAAGTGGTTTCAAAGGTGGGCTTTCTCTAACCACTACCTCCTTTTTACCATTGTCTTACAGATGAATGGAGGAAAGCAAAGAGTGAAGCTGGCTGAGGGGCATGACTGGGACACAGGTTTCCAGATCCCACTCCTGACACTGAACATTTCCAAGTTGTATATTTCCTTCCAGTTCCATTAGCATTAGTGATTTTTAGCACACACTTTAGGATGCTAAACTATAATTCATTCAAGAGAAACCAAGTCTGACATCCAAAAAATATTGATGAACCATTATGTAAAGTTTTACTGAAGGCTCCTGAAATGTCACGAAAATATTACATTCCCAACGTACAAAATCTTTGGATGATCCTCTTTCCCCTCTTTGCCCCACTGTCTCTGAAGTGCAGTCATTTCTTGCCACATCCCTCAGACCCCTGTGCGTTCCAGACTCCCATGAGCCTGGGTCTTCTCTGAGATCTGCCCCTCATCTTTCATAAAGCTATTAGCTTTTTCTAATGTAAAAATCTCTAGATTTTCTGACTATCTTTCAATTCTCATTTTGCTATTATCAGCATGAACACAACCGAAGGCCCTAAAGGGTGAGCAGCAAACACAAAAGCTCCATGGGAAGTACTGGGAAGGGGAAAGCCTGAGGAACTTGCCTGCTGATTTTGATTTTTGTGCATCTTTATTACAAAACTTCTGAAGACCTTCTAACTCATTTTCTCTTCTTCCAACTTCCTTTCCGCATAACTGTAGCCCATTTTCAGCATTACTAGTTCTTTTCCAACCCCAGTACTGGCCACTTGTTCCCTCCCTCTCTCCTACTCCCCTCTACTATGTTATCCTGAGCTAGTTACTCCAATGTTAAAGCCTTGTTTCCTGCTCCTACACAGCTGGCAGGAATGTAAGTTGGTGAGTCACTATAGAAAACAGTGTAGATGTTCTTTGGAAAACTAACAACAGAATTACCACATGAACCAGCAATCTGATGCCTGGGCGTACACCTGGACAAAACTCTAATTCAAAGATACACTCATTCCCATATTCACAGCAGCACTATTCACAATAGCCAAGACATGGCAACAACCTAAATGCCCATCAACAAATGAATGGATAAAGAAGATATCACATACACACCCCAATGGAACATTACTCAGCTATAAAAAAAGAACAGACTAGTGCTATTCGCAGCAATGTCGATGCAACTAGAGATTATCACGCTAAGTAAGTCAGAAAGAGAAAGACAAACGCCATACAGTATAACTTATATGTGGAATAAAAAATATGGCATAAATGAATCTATCTACAAAATAGGAATAGACTCACAGACATAGAGAAGAGATATGTGTGGCTGGCAAGAGAGAGACAGGATAGGTGGAAAGGACTGGGAGTCTGGAATTAGCAGATGTAAACTATTATATACAGGATGGACAAACAAGGTCCTACTGCATAGCACAGTATGCTACACATTCAATGTGTCGTGGTAAACCATAAGGGAAAAGAATATTTTTAAAAAACGAATGTCCCTGTGTGTGTAACTGAGTCACTTTGCTATACAGCAGAGATTGGCATAACATTGTAAATCAAGCATAGTTTGATAAAAAAAATAAAATAAAAAGTTAAAACTGAACCATTGGTTCCCTCAGCTGAGACAAGGCACCTGTTCTGGAAGGCCTCTAAGGGGGCTCCTCTTCTGAGGTTGAAGATTCATGTCATGCTGTTCAAGAAAAATACACTTGATTAAAAGTGAGCATGTGAGCAGAGGTTACCCTTTCACCTTTAAACTATTTAATAGCACAAATGACATATGAGCATTTATTCCTGTACAAAATCAAAACAGAGATAAGACTCAAATGGTTCCTACTTCCTGCCCTAACCCATATCACCTACATGTTTTGAGATCAAAGAAACACAAAAACTCCCAAATTTTATTCACTTTACTTCTTTCAGAGGAGTCTGATCTGCCTTTTTTTCTGATGGTTTCCTGTTTTAATACACAAACAAATATCCAAGAAACTGATTGTTTTCTGAGGTTTTATAAAAAATGGATACATGCTGCTTCTGCACATTTTAATTTTTCAGTTCTGTTGAATGTCAGAAGTCCATCAAAACCAGAGTTGAAAGCTCGGCAACTGTGTTATTGGTAGGCACTTTGGTGCTGATACAATTTTAAAAAAGAAAATATATAAAAAGTATAAAAGCAATACTGTGTTTAGTACCTTTCACTTGTTTTTTGTTGTTAATATCAGTTGCTTCAGAAAAACCACAGATTAATCTTTATAACTAGTATTCCACATAATAAAAATTCTTACAATTTATTGACTGTTGAGTTTGCCAAGCCAATCTTCAGGAAACTCCATTACAGTATAACTTATATGTGGAATAAAAAATATGGCATAAATGAATCTATCTACAAAATAGGAATAGACTCACAGACATAGAGAAGAGATATGTGTGGCTGGCAAGAGAGAGACAGGATAGGTGGAAAGGACTGGGAGTCTGGAATTAGCAGATGTAAACTATTATATACAGGATGGACAAACAAGGTCCTACTGCATAGCACAGTATGCTACACATTCAATGTGTCGTGGTAAACCATAAGGGAAAAGAATATTTTTAAAAAACGAATGTCCCTGTGTGTGTAACTGAGTCACTTTGCTATACAGCAGAGATTGGCATAACATTGTAAATCAAGCATAGTTTGATAAAAAAAATAAAATAAAAAGTTAAAACTGAACCATTGGTTCCCTCAGCTGAGACAAGGCACCTGTTCTGGAAGGCCTCTAAGGGGGCTCCTCTTCTGAGGTTGAAGATTCATGTCATGCTGTTCAAGAAAAATACACTTGATTAAAAGTGAGCATGTGAGCAGAGGTTACCCTTTCACCTTTAAACTATTTAATAGCACAAATGACATATGAGCATTTATTCCTGTACAAAATCAAAACAGAGATAAGACTCAAATGGTTCCTACTTCCTGCCCTAACCCATATCACCTACATGTTTTGAGATCAAAGAAACACAAAAACTCCCAAATTTTATTCACTTTACTTCTTTCAGAGGAGTCTGATCTGCCTTTTTTTCTGATGGTTTCCTGTTTTAATACACAAACAAATATCCAAGAAACTGATTGTTTTCTGAGGTTTTATAAAAAATGGATACATGCTGCTTCTGCACATTTTAATTTTTCAGTTCTGTTGAATGTCAGAAGTCCATCAAAACCAGAGTTGAAAGCTCGGCAACTGTGTTATTGGTAGGCACTTTGGTGCTGATACAATTTTAAAAAAGAAAATATATAAAAAGTATAAAAGCAATACTGTGTTTAGTACCTTTCACTTGTTTTTTGTTGTTAATATCAGTTGCTTCAGAAAAACCACAGATTATTCTTTATAACAGCTGCACAGTATTCCACATAATAAAAATTCTTACAATTTATTGACTGTTGAGTTTGCCAAGAACTCTTACTTAATCTTCAGGAAACTCCATGAAATAAACAGTCAATACTGCTCCTATTTCACAAACAAGAAATCTAAGAACCAACATAAAATGCCATGATTTATCTCTTCTACCACTGGACATTTATGATGTTTCCAATTCCCTACTATGACAAATATATGACCAAATCTTGTCCAGGTATAGGTAGGATGAATAGGAGCAGGGGAAGAGCTGAGGGGGAAGGTATGTACATTTTTTAGGTTGAAGACATACTCCAAACTGCCCTGGATAATCTTATCAAGTGAGACTTTGAACCTTAAGAAGGATGATGGCAGAGGATGGAATGGGGAGTGTGCTGGCAGGATGGCCAGAAAGCAGGTGGCTGAAGAGACACCCCAGATTCCAACCTCATCCAGTTTTTCAATTGCTCATGAGAACAATCCTGGGTAAAAGAAGGAATTTTCCACTATTTCTCCTAAGTCCCCTAAACCCCAAGGCATAGTCTCATTTCTCTTCTTGCTCCACAGCCCTGAGGATCTTCAACCCACCCAGCAGTGCATCTGGGCGCCAGCTGTGCCAGCTTTATGAGGCTTAGGAGAGACGTCAAGCCCTTCAGTATTTACTTTATTCCAAGAACATTAAGGAAGGTAGACAAGCCTCCGTCCCTGTGCACCATTTATACAGATGTCAGGCTGGGGATGTGGGTTCATTTTTCATTCTTTAATCCACAGGTATGAATTAAACCATAACCTGCCTTGCTGACACCACGGCATCAATATTTTCTCAGGCTGGAATATGGTCTCCCTGTTCTTAACCACCCTTTAAAAATAAACTTAACATATGGCATTTGTCTTATGGCAAAAGAATGCAATGTGTTTTTCTTGACATGGGACTCAATTCAAACACTAGGCAAAACTTTGATATTTCAGAGGAGCTTGCAGTTGGAGGGAATATGTTTGCTACCTTCTCCATTAAATGGGATAATTCCTTGAGGTGGATTTCTGGAACTCAGTATGTCCCAAATTTTTCAGATAACTGAGTACCTTAAATTACAATATATGTCATATGGACCCTGGAGTAGTGCTGGAGACTCCATGAGACATCTTATAATAGTCAGAAACTAATAAGTAAAATGCATAGTTTGAGAACAACCCTGATGATGTTTATACAGTTTTCTCAAAATGACCACACAATATCTGACCAATCATCAAACACATCCTAATGTCACAACACAAATGGATGTCAAGAAAAGAGGACCTTGGACACATAGTAAGAGTTTGAAAGCAGAGAAAACATTCAAATACAAATAGTACAATAATTTTTTTTTTAAACTTTTATTTATTTATTTTAGGCTGTGCTGGGTCTTTGTTGATGTGTGGGTTTAGCTGCTCTGCGGTATGTGGGATCTTCCCGGATCAGGGATCGAACCTGTGTCCCCTGCATTGGCAGACGGGTTCTCATCCACTGAGCCACAAGGGAAGCCCCAGTACAATAATTTTTAAAAGTTGACTGAGCGGGCTCCCCTGGTGGTCCAGTGGGTAAGGACACCGCCTTGCAGTGCAAGGAGTGCTGGTTCAATCTCTGGCCTGGGAAGATCCCACATGCCGTGGAGCAGCTGGACCGATGTGTCCACTTACTGAGCTGGAGCTCTGGGGCGCATGCGCCCAGGGCCGGTGCTCTACAGCGAAAGAGGCCACTGTGATGGGAGGTCCACGAAGGCCAAAGTACAAAGATAAATAGATGAAAGATTAATAGAAGTGGCAAAAAAAAAAAGTGACTGAGCATTCATATTGGGCATGGTGCTTAGCTGCTACTAGAACCTTTCTGAGTCTTTGAATTAGTTTCTCTGAGCTCCCTGCTCCTTCTCCTTACTGAAAAGCATGCATGCTATATGTGGCATATGTATAGTCAAAGCTATGCTTCTCCAGTAGTCATGCATGGATGTGAGAGCTGGACCATAAAGAAGGCTGAGTGCTGAAGAACTGATGCCTTCTAGTTGTGGTGGTGGAGAAGAACCCTGAGATTCCCTTGGGCATAAAACCAATCAATACTAAAGGAAATCAACCCTGAATATTCATTGGAAGGAATGATGCTGAAGTTGAAGCTCCAATACTTTGGCCACCTGATGTGAACAGTTGACTCACTGGAAATGACCCTGATGCTGGGAAAAATAGAAGGCAGAAGGAGAAGGGCCAACAGAGGACGAGATGGTTGAATGGCATCACTGATTTAATGAACATGAGTTTGAGCAAGCTCCTGGACATAGTGAAGGACAGGAAAGCCTGGCATGGCACAAAGAGTTGGACACGACTGAGCAACTGAACTAAGGCTTAACTAAGATAAAACAAAATCATATTGATAATTTAAAATGCTTTTTATCATCTTCAGGAAGGATAACCTTAATATTAGCCAGTCTTCATGGGCCCAGCCTCGAAGCAGTATCAGTTGAAAGATACCAAAAGTCTAAATCATTCTAGTGTTAACTCGCATCTATGAGAAGCCTTAAAGATTTACTTCCTATGTCAAAGCAGCATTTCCTCTTAGTTGCTAACTCTCTCACAACTTCATACTGGCTCACAATTTCCTTCTCCCTAACACTCACTCTCCACTTTCTCCCCAGACTCTTCTTTGATAGCCCTAAATGGCAGCTCACTGTTCTCTGCCCTCACTCTTTCCTCTTTCACATGAGTTTCTTTTATTCCTCTAGAAGTGGTCCACAGAGCTCTTTGAGACAAATCCTCATTGCGTCCTTCTTCTTGTTGATTAGCTTATAGTTTCATCACTCATACTATTGACATTTGGGACCACATAACTCCTTGCTGTGGGGCTGTCTTATACATTGTAGGAAGTTTATAGGCATCCCTGGCCTCCACCCACTCAATATCAGTAGCACTGCTCCTTAGTTGTGGCACCAAAATGTCTTCAGACACTGCTCAATGTCTCCTGGGCGGCAAAAGCAACTTCAGTTGAGAAGCACTGGATTATTCCAATCTGTATGTTAGAGGCCCTGGAAGCCTGGGGAAGAGCAGCTTTGCCGGAGCAATGGCTAATGGTAGAGCTTTCCATCATGGGAAGGAAGTATGTGGCATATGTATAGTCAAAGCTATGCTTCTCCAGTAGTCATGCATGGATGTGAGAGCTGGACCATAAAGAAGGCTGAGTGCTGAAGAACTGATGCCTTCTAGTTGTGGTGGTGGAGAAGAACCCTGAGATTCCCTTGGGCATAAAACCAATCAATACTAAAGGAAATCAACCCTGAATATTCATTGGAAGGAATGATGCTGAAGTTGAAGCTCCAATACTTTGGCCACCTGATGTGAACAGTTGACTCACTGGAAATGACCCTGATGCTGGGAAAAATAGAAGGCAGAAGGAGAAGGGCCAACAGAGGACGAGATGGTTGAATGGCATCACTGATTTAATGAACATGAGTTTGAGCAAGCTCCTGGACATAGTGAAGGACAGGAAAGCCTGGCATGGCACAAAGAGTTGGACACGACTGAGCAACTGAACTAAGGCTTAACTAAGATAAAACAAAATCATATTGATAATTTAAAATGCTTTTTATCATCTTCAGGAAGGATAACCTTAATATTAGCCAGTCTTCATGGGCCCAGCCTCGAAGCAGTATCAGTTGAAAGATACCAAAAGTCTAAATCATTCTAGTGTTAACTCGCATCTATGAGAAGCCTTAAAGATTTACTTCCTATGTCAAAGCAGCATTTCCTCTTAGTTGCTAACTCTCTCACAACTTCATACTGGCTCACAATTTCCTTCTCCCTAACACTCACTCTCCACTTTCTCCCCAGACTCTTCTTTGATAGCCCTAAATGGCAGCTCACTGTTCTCTGCCCTCACTCTTTCCTCTTTCACATGAGTTTCTTTTATTCCTCTAGAAGTGGTCCACAGAGCTCTTTGAGACAAATCCTCATTGCGTCCTTCTTCTTGTTGATTAGCTTATAGTTTCATCACTCATACTATTGACATTTGGGACCACATAACTCCTTGCTGTGGGGCTGTCTTATACATTGTAGGAAGTTTATAGGCATCCCTGGCCTCCACCCACTCAATATCAGTAGCACTGCTCCTTAGTTGTGACACCAAAAATGTCTTCAGACACTGCTCAATGTCTCCTGGGCGGCAAAAGCAACTTCAGTTGAGAAGCACTGGATTATTCCAATCTGTATGTTAGAGGCCCTGGAAGCCTGGGGAAGAGCAGCTTTGCCGGAGCAATGGCTAATGGTAGAGCTTTCCATCATGGGAAGGGAAGGGAAATAAAATAAAAATGTATTCACATTTAACAATGTATGTCTTTATTATAGTACCATGATCCAGCAGTGTGGTCAGGAAATGAAACTGACTCAAATATGAGTTAAATCACTGTTTTGAGCTCTGCATGAGAAAAGTATGCAAAGCTAACATGAAGTTATCACTTGGTCCTATAGCACAACCAGGGACCTTGGAAACAGGTTGGAGAGCTGCCACTTGTTACTGGGTCGAGCAAGTGTGGGATGGGCCTTGGGCATGAGAACTTGCAAAAGCTCTGTAGGTGTTTCTGATGTACTCTCCTGGTTAAGAATCTCATTTTTAAGTGCTCAATAAATGGAGGCAGCTATGGTACAGAGCACGTTGGAATGCAGGCTCTCTATCAGGTGGATTGCTAAATGACTTTGACAAAGTCCCTTGGGGACTCACTTTTCTCATCTTCTAAACAAAGCTGTTGGACCAAACCAGTGTTTCTTCAAGTGTGGTCCAAGATAACCTTGGATGTTGGTCAAAATGAAGGTATTTGGACTTCAGTGAACACTGAATAAATTAGAACTGCTCAAGGTGAGGACCTAGAGATCTGTATTTTTAAAATGCACCCTAAACTTTTCCTATGATAAGGCACTTAGAGATTATTTCTAGGTATCAGATTGTATGATAAGTTTTGTTGTCATTATACTTACCTATGATGTAACATATTATTATTATTATGCCCACTTAACAGATGAAGGAACTAATAGTCACAATGATTAAGTGACTCTCTCAAGATATAGTAAGCGTGGAGAGCCCGGTTTCAACCTAACCAGAGCCCCAGCTGTTGCACTTGTACACGCCTCTCTTGAACACTGATTTTTACTCCTTGCTGTGGGCTGATCAGGAAGTTTATAGGCATCCCTGGCCTCCACCCACTCAATATCAGTAGCACTGCTCCTTAGTTGTGACACCAAAATGTCTTCAGACACTGCTCCATGCCTCCTGGGCGGCAAAAGCAACTTCAGTGGGGAAGCACTGGATTATTCCAATCTGTATGTTAGAGGCCCTGGAAGCCTGGGGAAGAGCAGCTTTGCCGGAGCAATGGCTAATGGTAGAGCTTTCCATCATGGGAAGGGAAGGGAAATAAAATAAAAATGTATTCACATTTAACAATGTATGTCTTTATTATAGTACCATGATCCAGCAGTGTGGTCAGGAAATGAAACTGACTCAAATATGAGTTAAATCACTGTTTTGAGCTCTGCATGAGAAAAGTATGCAAAGCTAACATGAAGTTATCACTTGGTCCTATAGCACAACCAGGGACCTTGGAAACAGGTTGGAGAGCTGCCACTTGTTACTGGGTCGAGCAAGTGTGGGATGGGCCTTGGGCATGAGAACTTGCAAAAGCTCTGTAGGTGTTTCTGATGTACTCTCCTGGTTAAGAATCTCATTTTTAAGTGCTCAATAAATGGAGGCAGCTATGGTACAGAGCACGTTGGAATGCAGGCTCTCTATCAGGTGGATTGCTAAATGACTTTGACAAAGTCCCTTGGGGACTCACTTTTCTCATCTTCTAAACAAAGCTGTTGGACCAAACCAGTGTTTCTTCAAGTGTGGTCCAAGATAACCTTGGATGTTGGTCAAAATGAAGGTATTTGGACTTCAGTGAACACTGAATAAATTAGAACTGCTCAAGGTGAGGACCTAGAGATCTGTATTTTTAAAATGCACCCTAAACTTTTCCTATGATAAGGCACTTAGAGATTATTTCTAGGTATCAGATTGTATGATAAGTTTTGTTGTCATTATACTTACCTATGATGTAACATATTATTATTATTATGCCCACTTAACAGATGAAGGAACTAATAGTCACAATGATTAAGTGACTCTCTCAAGATATAGTAAGCGTGGAGAGCCAGGTTTCAACCTAAGCAGAGCCCCAGCTGTTGCACTTGTACACGCTCTCTCTTGAACACTGATTTTTGACCACCTCTGGATCCTAACAATCTCTAAAGTTCCTGATACCTTGCAAATATAAAGACAAATTAAAATTCTTTTAAATGACCCACCTCTACTATAAGCACTGACAGATTCATGAAAAGGCAATTTGGAGGGGGTTGGGATGGATGAAGAGGATTCACTAACTTGAGAAGAATGTGGATTCTAAATATGAACAGTTTTTCTTATTAACCACCTTTCTCCAGGCTATGGCTAATTCATTGCCATATTTCATTATAGAAACTAACTGAAAGGTTATAAGTAAATACTTCTCAGTCAGAGGTTGCAGTTAATTTCAAGTTCAATACTTATTAATGTTTCTGACTTAATGCTGATTGATCGTGAAATTCTAAGAAGTCACATGGAGACTGGTTTGCAGTTTTATACTTAACACACACCCCTCTTGCCCAGATAGACCATTTCAAACAGCCTTATTGAAGAGTCCAGCAGAGGCATTTGTTTTGATTTCCCTCATTAATGTTTTCTCCTTTTAGGATAAATCATGGAGAATGCATACCAGGCTGAACATTTGCAAGCAGAATCCGCAAAATAAAGTCAAACTCAGGAATAATCTGGTTATATCTATTCATCATGTCTAGTATTACTGACAATATTCAGACAATGTAATTCCTATTACACCTGCTCTCAGAAAAAACATCTAGTCAGTAACCCTAAATTAAATTAACATTTTTAGTGTATATAATTTGTAGTTCAGAATGAGCTATAATTATCATTTGGGGAAACCATATGGAAAGCATTACCAGCTTTTACTAAGTCTTGGGTTTTAAAAGTGATCCATGACTCAAAATGCTTTATCCAAACAGGTTGTAAATTCTGAGACAAGCAAGATGCATTTCAGTCATTTTTATATTAATTCCAAATGAAGAATCCATTGTCTTTTCAAATTATAATAAATTGGAGAGCAATTTCCCACTAAGCAAATCAAGGAAATTGAAAAATTACTTCTTTGGGAGCTGTTTTCTACTCCTTTTTCTTTTTTTTTAAAGGCTCTTTTTAAAAAATCTAGTTTTATTATTTTTGATGTGGATAGTAATAGACATTTGCATTGCCACAACACTTTTCTTCCCCTTCTTTAAACTGGAACATACACTCTGAAAAATGTTTACTGTTCAAAGTAATTTCATTCTGGGGGGAGTCTGGAGCCTGCAATGAGAGCTCACATTTAAGAAGCTCAATTAATACATGGAAAATTAGCTTCCAAGGCTACTGCCTTCTCTCTCAATGATGCGCTTTACTTCTCAGGCAGCCACAGAGCTGGTAGTGTCAGAGCGAGGCCAAGGATTCACCAAAGCTGTGCCTTGTGGGCACTCAGGTGTCCTTGAAATTCTTGGCATTGTTAAATGAATTGGAGATTTAGAATGCTGTACCTAATAATTCCAATAAAGAGAGAGGAAATGGTAATAGTTAAAGGACATGAGCAAAAACCAAAATTGGGAGAAGAAAGAACATCCAAGAAATAGTGTTGTTGAATAGAAAATAAACCAAAGCAAATAAAACAGCTCTTAAAAATAATGTTTGCTTTGCGTTTTGAAAAATCTATTCCCATCCTTGCTCTCCTCTATCCCCTGCACCTGCTCTATAAAGACACATGGGAAGATTCTCTCGTGAGACTAGAGAGGGGTATGGCTATGGCTTGATAGTTTTGGCTCAACCAAACTGGCAGAACATTTTGATTTACTCTAGAGATAGACAAGGTCTCTGCTTAGGCTATGTGGACTCAGAACTGCCTCTGCAAGGCCTGTTTTGATGAATACTGACACCAGAGAAGTTTCTGACTTCGTTTCACTGGCTTCTGAAGATTAATCAGGCACTTTCCATCCTGTAAGCGGCAGTTTCTGCAGAGACACTGGTTGGTGAGCCTCAGGACCAGCACACTCTCAGTCTGAAGAAGATTTTGTCCAGGGAGGGTCTCACGTGGTGCAAGGAACTTATCAAATTTTAAAAGTCTTTCTGAAGGTGTCATGAGGTTAAAAGGCTGCCCCAATGGCAGGATTTGGGCTTGGGCTACTCACTGGATATGAGGACTTTTTTTTTTTTTTTTTTTTTTACCTTGGTAGTTCCCTATGCAGCACAGATCAAGATAAAGACATAGGATATCAAACTAGTGAATGACTGTTACCCTCATGGAATTGCCCTGTTTCTGTAGTATAAAATACTCTTTGTTTTTATATAGTAGAGTTGGATGAAAAAGGGAGAAAAGAATTTTTATAAAGAAGTGACAGTTGCCATGTGGAAAAAAATGTTCTCATTGTTTCATTATTCCCCAAAATCCCCATCATTTGTGCCAGTACAAATACAGACACCCACTTCATAGATATAATGGGTAAAGGTACCAATACACCAAGGGCAATTAAGTCCAAAGCCAAGTCACAAACTGGCCTTAAAGATTGGTTGAAGAATCATGTTGCCTCCTAAACTCAACTCCAGAAGTCCAAAAGGGATGACTTTAGCTAAGCACAAATATGGCTTTGTGCTATCAGACGCTTCCCAGTAGGGATTCTCTGCAGCTTGGAGAAAGCTCACTGTAGATCTTTACCAAGAAGAAGGAAGAAGACATCTTTTCCTTTCCTCTTCCTTTCTTTCTTTGCTCTCTTTTCTCTCTTTTTCTTTTTGTCCACATGTTAAGCACAGTTTACTTACAGTACAAATTTAGAACTACTAGAAAAATGTTTAATATTTTCCTCTTGATGATTCTCAGAATAGACATCCATCCACACATTCCGTCTCATTTCTTCTGTCTCTATATAAAGTAGATTGGTGCCTGTACATAGCAAGCATTAGAAATATGTTTATTATTCTAATTATCACTGTGAAAAATGAATGAGATGATTTATGCAAATCCTTCAGCAAAATGCCAGCCATAGGAAATGCATTCAATAAAGGGTATTGGATATAGATACACACTGTTACAAATGATGTAATAAAAATATATATGCATTGTTATTGTTACGATTGTTTTTACTTGGCAAAACCACCTGACTTCAACCTTCTCAGTCACTCCCAAACAGAACAGATTACTCTTATCTTCTACAGCACTTGGGTGCTTGCATATTTCAGTACTTACTCTACTGTATTCAAATGGATTGTTCACTGTTATGTCCCCTTTGCTAGGTCACAACGTCCTCGAAGGCAAGGATTTTGCTGTATTCAGCTTCAGACTTCCTAAATGCACAGGTCAGTGTCTGGCCATGTGGTAGGCACTCACTGACATCTGTTCAACTGAACAGCACTGGCTAGAGACAAAGAGAATGCTCCTCTCTCCGTGCTCAAATGAAGATGGGAACGTAGAGAATGTTTTTCTTCACGAAAAGAAATCTCAGGGGCTTACATGAAAATAGACTCCGTGCTTACACAAACGAGTGCCAAAAGCAATGCATAAGCAACTCAAGCCTGGTGAAGCCCCAGCGCTAGAAACTATCCAAGCTTCTTTCTTTGCTATGGCAGCTGCAACACAGATGCGGATGAGTGTGTCTCAGTCATGCTGCCACTAGGCTGGGGAGATGAGGCCAGACTCCAAAAGGAAAAGAATGTTTTCTCCCAGATGTTCATTTGAAAATAGTTTTCCTTAAAGATCACCACCCCTGTACCATCATGACTTGATGTATCTGGTGCTCACGAGGTGGGGTGGGCTGAGGGGGAGGAAGAGTTTCCTGAGTGCTGAAATGATCTCCACGGCCCCCTCACGGCAGCTGTGAGGCTGCCATGGGAGCCATCTTGCCTAAAGATGTCCTTTCATCTTCCCCAAGGTCTTACATTTTCTTCAACCCACAGAGTGATGTGATGGGGACAAATGTAGTCAGAGTGGCGGGATGCATCTGAGAAGAGTGCTGTGGAGAAATGGGCTGGTCTGCATTTTTTAGGTGCCTGTACATAGCAAGCATTAGAAATATGTTTATTATTCTAATTATCACTGTGAAAAATGAATGAGATGATTTATGCAAATCCTTCAGCAAAATGCCAGCCATAGGAAATGCATTCAATAAAGGGTATTGGATATAGATACACACTGTTACAAATGATGTAATAAAATATATATGCATTGTTATTGTTACGATTGTTTTTACTTGGCAAAACCACCTGACTTCAACCTTCTCAGTCACTCCCAAACAGAACAGATTACTCTTATCTTCTACAGCACTTGGGTGCTTGCATATTTCAGTACTTACTCTACTGTATTCAAATGGATTGTTCACTGTTATGTCCCCTTTGCTAGGTCACAACGTCCTCGAAGGCAAGGATTTTGCTGTATTCAGCTTCAGACTTCCTAAATGCACAGGTCAGTGTCTGGCCATGTGGTAGGCACTCACTGACATCTGTTCAACTGAACAGCACTGGCTAGAGACAAAGAGAATGCTCCTCTCTCCGTGCTCAAATGAAGATGGGAACGTAGAGAATGTTTTTCTTCACGAAAAGAAATCTCAGGGGCTTACATGAAAATAGACTCCGTGCTTACACAAACGAGTGCCAAAAGCAATGCATAAGCAACTCAAGCCTGGTGAAGCCCCAGCGCTAGAAACTATCCAAGCTTCTTTCTTTGCTATGGCAGCTGCAACACAGATGCGGATGAGTGTGTCTCAGTCATGCTGCCACTAGGCTGGGGAGATGAGGCCAGACTCCAAAAGGAAAAGAATGTTTTCTCCCAGATGTTCATTTGAAAATAGTTTTCCTTAAAGATCACCACCCCTGTACCATCATGACTTGATGTATCTGGTGCTCACGAGGTGGGGTGGGCTGAGGGGGAGGAAGAGTTTCCTGAGTGCTGAAATGATCTCCACGGCCCCCTCACGGCAGCTGTGAGGCTGCCATGGGAGCCATCTTGCCTAAAGATGTCCTTTCATCTTCCCCAAGGTCTTACATTTTCTTCAACCCACAGAGTGATGTGATGGGGACAAATGTAGTCAGAGTGGCGGGATGCATCTGAGAAGAGTGCTGTGGGCCAGAAAATGTCCATTTATGGGGCTGAGTCTGCAAAAAGTGCAATAGTTTGGTCCCACATGACTGCTACACAAGTAAAATTTTGAGCAGCTGTGTGTGGTACCCTGTACGCCTACGCCTCCCAGGCTGGGAGAATGGCCTCCATCTCCACTGCCTGGCTGCAAGAAAATTCTCCAAGTCAGCTGGCTGACATTACCCACATCATCATGAGTCCCATTCCCAGTCCACAAAATAAAGGGCAGCTTTTCTTCTTAATCAACCAGGTGATGCATCCACTCAACATCAATGGGAGTGCCCATCAGGCATGATGTGAGGTGACTTACAGAGAAGAATTGGTTGTCCTTCAGGAATTCCCTGTCTTGTTGGTGATAAAGACTGTAAACATGTGATTATAACAGGTTTGATAAGTCCCTAAAGAATAACAGGTTCAAATAACTATTGACAGGGGCACAGGAAGGAATTCTGTCTAACTCTCCAGTTGAACTGCTACGACGACAGTCTCTGATTCACTGGCAGCCTCTGAAGGTCATTAATACCAAGCATGGATTCTAGAAGAAGAATTCAGTATCAGTATAGACCATTTCTTTACCAACTGTTCAAACAGCCAACAATGATATGATAGGTCTCAGGGAAATAACTTGTTTACATGGAACTCTTTGGTATAAAAATGGGTGGGTAGTTGGCTAGATTTTAATGGCATTTGTCTAGTATCACCATAGTTTTAATTGCTTCTAGGTATTGGGCCTCTGCAGCATGGTTGAAATCCAGAAAGATTTTATTTTTGTATAACCATGTTCTTGTGCTTCCCATTCCTTGACTAACTCAGCAAAAAGTGTCTAAGCTTGTGAGTCCATCTCCAAACTCTCTGGACGGCCATTTAGTCTAGCACTGTGAAGGTGTTTCAAGCCTCGTGAAAAATGTGTTTCCCTTGGGAAGCTGATAGGGAGGGAAGAGGAAATTCAAAACAGTTGGTAAAAAGAATGTGTTGTCTTGACCTCCAAACACAAACCCGGCTAACATTCCAAGGGGAAAGAGGAAGACAGAAAACAGTCAATGGAGAGAGGAGTTTGAGAATCTCATCTAACGTCTTAGTTGGCCTCAAACTATAATCGGTTTGTGACAACTGCAGGTTATTGCATCCCTGAGAAGTTCTGATTTGTGCCCTACAGAGTCTATGTTGAAGCATATTTTAGGACAAATATATCCATGGACAATAAGGACTGCATTGAGGAAATCTGATATTATCATGTCTTCATTTTGTTTTCCTGTCTTATCCAAAATCTCTTTCTCAGATGCTCAGCATCACTAATCATCAGGGAAATGCAAGTCAAAACCACAGTGAGCTACTGTCTCACACTTGTCAGAATGGCTGTCAGCAGAAAGAACACAAACAACAAATGCTGGTGAGGATGCAGATAAAAGGGAACCCTGGTACACTGTTGGTGGGAATGTAAATTAGTGCAACCACTGTGGAGAACAGTATGAAGCTTTCTCAGATAACTAACAAGAGAGTTACTGTGTGATTCAGCAATTTCATTCCTGGGTATATATCCAGAACCTCCCCGCCCCCAGAAAAGCCTCCACTAATTTGAAAAGATACATGCAACCTAGCGTTCACAGCAGTATTACTTACAATTGCCAAGATATGGATATGGAAGCCACCTAAGTGCCCGTCAACAGACAAATGGATAAAGAAGAGATGGTATACATACACAGAAGGGAAAACTACTGACCCATAAAAAAGAATGAAGTTCTGTCAGTTGCAGCAATATGGATGGACTTGGAGGGTATCATGCTAAGTTAAAAAAAGTCAGGAAGAGAAAGACAAATACTGTATGACATCACATAGATGTGGAATCTAAAAAAAATACAACCAAGGGCTTCCCTGGTGGTCCAGTGGGTAAAGACACCACCTTGCAGTGCAACGGGTGCTGGCTCAATTCCTGGCCTGGGAAGATTCCACGTGCTGCAGAGTGGCTGGACCAGTGTGTCCAATTATGAGCCAGCGCTCTGGAGCCCACGCGCCCAGAGCCGGTGCTCTGCAGCGAGAGGGGCTGCTGCGATAGGAGGCCCACACAGGTCAAAAGAACAAAGAGGGACAAAAATGGATGGATGAAAGACCAATAGAAGTGGCCAAACAAAAACAAACAAAAAATACAACCAACTAGTAAACACAACAAAAAGGAATCAGACTCACAAGTATAGGGGAACTAGCTAGTAGTGCTTACCAGTGGGGAGCAAGTGCCAGGGGTGGGAGACAGGGTGGAAGGTACAAATATATCCATGGACAATAAGGACTGCATTGAGGAAATCTGATATTATCATGTCTTCATTTTGTTTTCCTGTCTTATCCAAAATCTCTTTCTCAGATGCTCAGCATCACTAATCATCAGGGAAATGCAAGTCAAAACCACAGTGAGCTACTGTCTCACACTTGTCAGAATGGCTGTCAGCAGAAAGAACACAAACAACAAATGCTGGTGAGGATGCAGATAAAAGGGAACCCTGGTACACTGTTGGTGGGAATGTAAATTAGTGCAACCACTGTGGAGAACAGTATGAAGCTTTCTCAGATAACTAACAAGAGAGTTACTGTGTGATTCAGCAATTTCATTCCTGGGTATATATCCAGAACCTCCCCCCCCCGCCCCCAGAAAAGCCTCCACTAATTTGAAAAGATACATGCAACCTAGCGTTCACAGCAGTATTACTTACAATTGCCAAGATATGGATATGGAAGCCACCTAAGTGCCCGTCAACAGACAAATGGATAAAGAAGAGATGGTATACATACACAGAAGGGAAAACTACTGACCCATAAAAAAGAATGAAGTTCTGTCAGTTGCAGCAATATGGATGGACTTGGAGGGTATCATGCTAAGTTAAAAAAAGTCAGGAAGAGAAAGACAAATACTGTATGACATCACATAGATGTGGAATCTAAAAAAAATACAACCAAGGGCTTCCCTGGTGGTCCAGTGGGTAAAGACACCACCTTGCAGTGCAACGGGTGCTGGCTCAATTCCTGGCCTGGGAAGATTCCACGTGCTGCAGAGTGGCTGGACCAGTGTGTCCAATTATGAGCCAGCGCTCTGGAGCCCACGCGCCCAGAGCCGGTGCTCTGCAGCGAGAGGGGCTGCTGCGATAGGAGGCCCACACAGGTCAAAAGAACAAAGAGGGACAAAAATGGATGGATGAAAGACCAATAGAAGTGGCCAAACAAAAACAAACAAAAAATACAACCAACTAGTAAACACAACAAAAAGGAATCAGACTCACAAGTATAGGGGAACTAGCTAGTAGTGCTTACCAGTGGGGAGCAAGTGCCAGCGGGGGTGGGAGACAGGGTGGAAGGTACAAACTAGTGAATGTTAAGACAGGTTCAAGGATGTACTGTACAACATGAGGAGCAGAGCCAGTATTTTTTATTAACTGTCAATGGAGAGTAACCTTTAAAACTGTGCACATTAAAACTCTCTTAACCATGGAAATAGACAGATGGGTAGGAAGAAGTAAGACAGCTGAATAGACAGAGTGGAAAGGGGTAAGAAAAATAAGGAGAGCGAGTAGAAGAAGGAGACGAGGCAGTGAGAAGCAACAAAAATGCTACACTGCCCCAAATGTATTATATGGTAACCTTATGAGCATGTATCTCAGGAGGTTTTACATTTTAGGAATAAAGCTAAAAATGAGAATATAATTCTGATGTTAATTAATGAAACTTAATACAATTCACAGACTAAGTACACTTTCTAGTCACAGCACAGGGCTGGCAGTGCTATTCTGTAAAGGACACAGAGTAAATAACCTGTGGCTCTGCCACCTCTGTCACAACCCCTCAGCAGTGACGTGGAATCACACATCAATGTACATATTGAAAGCAGCCACATACAACACATACATGCATGAGCATGGCTGGCTGCAGCCCTCTGTCATCTGAAACCATGCTCTCAGCTAAAGTTGTAACTGCCATTCGACTAGCTCAACATCTTCTGATTCTAAAGAAGCAATTGTCTTGGGATGTATTTTCATCAACTTTCCAATGTTAGTAGCCTACGCTTCTATGTTAAATCAGGAAGTCTCATTTTCTTTTGGCAGGAAATTCAAGGGACAATCCCCCGCAACTTCCTACAAGCTTCTAAAAATGTTAAAAGTGCTGCAGAGTGGCTGGACCAGTGTGTCCAATTATGAGCCAGCGCTCTGGAGCCCACGCGCCCAGAGCCGGTGCTCTGCAGCGAGAGGGGCTGCTGCGATAGGAGGCCCACACAGGTCAAAAGAACAAAGAGGGACAAAAATGGATGGATGAAAGACCAATAGAAGTGGCCAAACAAAAACAAACAAAAAATACAACCAACTAGTAAACACAACAAAAAGGAATCAGACTCACAAGTATAGGGGAACTAGCTAGTAGTGCTTACCAGTGGGGAGCAAGTGCCAGCGGGGGTGGGAGACAGGGTGGAAGGTACAAACTAGTGAATGTTAAGACAGGTTCAAGGATGTACTGTACAACATGAGGAGCAGAGCCAGTATTTTTTATTAACTGTCAATGGAGAGTAACCTTTAAAACTGTGCACATTAAAACTCTCTTAACCATGGAAATAGACAGATGGGTAGGAAGAAGTAAGACAGCTGAATAGACAGAGTGGAAAGGGGTAAGAAAAATAAGGAGAGCGAGTAGAAGAAGGAGACGAGGCAGTGAGAAGCAACAAAAATGCTACACTGCCCCAAATGTATTATATGGTAACCTTATGAGCATGTATCTCAGGAGGTTTTACATTTTAGGAATAAAGCTAAAAATGAGAATATAATTCTGATGTTAATTAATGAAACTTAATACAATTCACAGACTAAGTACACTTTCTAGTCACAGCACAGGGCTGGCAGTGCTATTCTGTAAAGGACACAGAGTAAATAACCTGTGGCTCTGCCACCTCTGTCACAACCCCTCAGCAGTGACGTGGAATCACACATCAATGTACATATTGAAAGCAGCCACATACAACACATACATGCATGAGCATGGCTGGCTGCAGCCCTCTGTCATCTGAAACCATGCTCTCAGCTAAAGTTGTAACTGCCATTCGACTAGCTCAACATCTTCTGATTCTAAAGAAGCAATTGTCTTGGGATGTATTTTCATCAACTTTCCAATGTTAGTAGCCTACGCTTCTATGTTAAATCAGGAAGTCTCATTTTTCTTTTGGAGACAGGAAATTCAAGGGACAATCCCCCCCCTCCCCGCAACTTCTCACTAGTTCCATAAATTTGAATCTCATATGTCTTTAAAGGAGGAAGGCAAGCTTGTGCTTCAAGAGAACAAGAGATCAATGGATGCTGTGCTATCTCTTGGAAGCCCTGAGCAAGATACCATAGCCACAAGGATGGTCCTTTTCCACAACCACAGCTAAGGACCTGGGGGAAATAGATATACTTTGCCCAGAGGACACATGGTCTAGCTTCTGCGCCTGTAAGAATAGCTCATAATGTGACTTATTCTCTCACTAGAAATTTTAACCTTCAAAGAATACTTTACTTGGATTATATATTTGTGCCTGTGTGTGTCCTTCAGCTCAGTGACATTCTGAATCAGCCACTGAACTACAGAAACCTAGTTTGCTAATGGAGAAAACAAGAAGTGGGGAAGTTGAGAGAATTTCCCCTTTAGAGGATTTCAGAAAAACAGTGTCCTGAGGACATTCCAAATCATTCAAGCACCCTCTCTCTGGCCTTTGCTTTTCCTTCAGCAGAGATGCTAAAAACAAAGTAACCTCAATGTCATATAGGTTAAATTCAAATCACCATATTGCAAAGATAATTCCTAAAGAGCAAAAAAAGAGAAAAAAAAAAAAAGAAAGAAAGAAAGAAAAAAAAAAAAAAAACTTCCAAGCCCTATCCACAGGTTTATCTATTTAAATAATATTACATAAAGTAAAACTCTTGAATAAGAAAAGGATCCCACAAGAATCTCAGAGATCATTTCAATAGGATTTCTGGGCCCTGGCAAGTTTAAAGGATCTCAGTATATCATGAAAGACATTTCAATGAAGAATTTTATTTTAGTCACAGCAATGACTCACTGTGAGAACAAGCACGGACAATGGCTACCCAAGAACCTGGCAGTTATCATAGTAAGGAAGGGACATTTGACACACAAAACCCTTTCATGATAATCTCAACAATGTAATCTGTACATGAGTGTGGAACTCCACCTCAGAGATGGTGGGCCAAGTTTAGGAGTGGCCCAGAGGATGTGCTGGCTCCAGAACTCTTGGATCATACGCTTTCATTTTCCCACCAACTTTCTGCCTCTAAAGATGAGCAAGGAAATTTCTCATTCAAATGACATTTTGTAAAATCTTCCTTAAACTTCAGAAATAGCACAAATGTTGGGGCGGGGGTAGAGAAAAACCTGTTACTATTGGAAAATACTGCAAAATTGTACAGATCCTTCCAGCAGCCCGGACTCTCTTCTCTATCTGTGGCTGAAATTTCTGCTCTATTCTTATAGCCCTGTTCATTAATTCCAAGCAAACTTCATACATTTGGAGACATGTAAAAAATATAATTGCTTGGCTTGAATTTTTAACAAAGTGAAAACAAAAATGAGCCAGTATCAAGATAAAAAAGTATTACTAGCACCGCAGAAATTGCTCGACGTTTGAACAAGGTGAAAACACAAAATTAGCCAGTATCAAAATAACATATTACTAGCACTCCAGAAAAAGTATCACTACTCCCTGCTATAACCTACTCTTGTAATATCATGGATTGCTTTGCATAGGATGCTCAACTCAGGGTGACCTTCCTCCCAGGGTATTTGGCCATGTCTGAACTATCAGAACTGGGGACTGATTGTCACAGGCATTAGCAAGCACAAAGATGTTGCTATACATCCTACAATACATACCACAATCCCTAACAATAAAGAAATATCTGGCCTCAAATGTCAAATGTCACAACTGCCAAGGTTGAGAAACTCTGCTTCACAAATAGCATCATATCATTCGTTTTCTTTTGTATCTGGTTTCTTTTGCTCACCGTGATTTCTGTGAAGCTGACCCCTGGGGCTGCACAGCTGATGAGCGCACATATTCTCAGGCTGCTCATTCATTTCTTATATGGTTCCCCTCCACCCAGCCCCCTCAGATTTTCACTTAAAGACATTCTTCAAAATATGCCAGTCTTTTTCAAAATTTCAAATTTTCATTTTCTGCTTTGCTTTTAGACACCTTAAAAAATGGAGTGCTGGTATAATTTGAGGTAATACTAATGCACTACTTGCCTGCATAACAACTGGTTCACTGTTTTTTTTTTTAAAATTTAATCAACAACCAATAAAAAGCCACTTTATATCAGGCTGGAGGATGCAGAAGCGAGAAAAGAAGTTAACTTCACGTGAAAAGAAGTACTGTCAGATGCTAGGACGGGAGAGGTCACTCTTGGGAGTAGGGTGGGGCTGTGTTGGTGGTTGCTAAGTATGTAAAAAGGATGCCACCCTTGGTTACCTTCTCAAGGCAACATGAGTCTATTTTCACACAGTTTCCTCTTATATCTTCATTATTACCCTACAAGCTACCTTGAAACTATTGAAAAGACAACACTTGGAGAAGCGTTGTCTAGGGAGAAGCATCACTTCCCACAAGACACCTCCTACTCCCTGGCCACATGCTTCTGAACCCATATAGTGGTTTTCACCTGGTGGACAACATAACAAAGTCCATTTGGTCCTTCAGACACTAGATGGCTAGAGGGGGTTCTAAATTAGCTGTCCCCGTGTAAACTCTATATGGAGGTCTTAGAGCAAACAGCATTGCTGTGATGTCCTAGGCCTGGGTTTCTCAAACTCAGCCCTGCTGACACTTTGGGCCATTGAATTACCCGCTGTGGGGGAGGTGATCTGTGCACTGTAGCACAGTGACCATATCCCTAGCCTGTACCCACTAGATGCTAGTAAGACCAATTCTGCTGCCCAGTCGTGTCAACCTGAAAGACACTGCCCAAGAATCCCTGGGTAGATATGGGGCAGAATCATGCCCCATTGAGAACTATAGTCCTAGGGTATGGGACACCAGGGAAGTCCAAGAATACTAGAGTGGGTAGCCTATCCCTTCTCCAGAGGATCTTCCTGACACAGGAATCCAACCCAGGTCTCCAACATTGCAGGCAGATTCTTCACCAGCTGAGTTATCAGGGAAGCCCTACACATTTCTTTACCAAGCAAAAATTTCCATTATTCTTCTACCAATAAATAGTTCAGCTTAATAAAATTATTGGGTTTCTAATGCAAGCAGAGGGAGTATCTTCAGTATTCATTCTCTTTAAGACACAAAGCAGATTTCAGAACTGGAATAAACACACTAATCAATGAAATTATCATCTGGAGATCACGCTCAGAACAGCTATAGCCTGACTCCATGGTCGTTTTCTTACACAGGCCTTTGGAATGTTTAAAGGTCAGCTTTGGAAGATAAACCTTTCAATTCATAGCCTCTGTTTTGGCTTGGACTCAGGTTGGGTCTGGGATGGCTGGAACCCTGATAAGATGAGACACTTTCCAGATAACATTTCTATTGCGCTTGAATATTCCATCCCAGGGACATGGTTCTCAACATGCAGGCTACTAACCTTCATAGCACTGAGGAAAATCATCTCTTGGTACATAGGGAAGTAAAGAACTGAAGTTTGCTGAATACTTACTATCTTTCTGACACTGTGCTCATCACCTAATATTCTTATTTGATTTAATCCTCATAGCCATCCAAAGGAGTAAATATTATTGTATGTGCTTTATTCCCAATAAGGGAACTGAGGTTAAACAGTCTAAGGAGAAAGAGCTAGCACATGGTGGAGGTGGAGGTTCAACTTAAGTGTGGTAGATTTAAGAAGACTGCAGAAAATAGAAAAAGACTCACAGACGAGCTTATGGTAACCAGTGGGGAGGGGGAGAGGGACAACAGCCAAATGCTCGCCTCACCCCTCCTCATACTATACACATAGCCAAACAGGTGACTCATAACACAGTGGGGCAAGAATTCTCCTGCACCAATTCTTGCTCCTGCAGAACTCATAACTGGGTACCACAGATACTTCACTCTTTGGATTACAAGTATTCAGTTCTGGTTGTGTTGTGCAACAGACCCCACACAGGAGACTTCTGTGCCTACCACTGCGATCTGTCTACCAGTCACACACAGCTACAATCCAAACAGCTCCTCTCTTTCCATGTAGAACCTGATCCCTGATGGTTCTCTGTACAACATCCACCAAGTTATACTGGATTTTGCAATGAGGTGGCCAGTCATGTCCACAGTTCTCCAGCAAAACTAGCTGCTTAAGGTAAAAAATGAATGTATAGACAAATTTTGTGTTTTATACATGTACACATAGATATGTAATTTTTCCAGTTGATTTGCCTATAAGATAGGGGAGATAAGGAAGTCATAGTCATTTAGTATAAAGGCTTCCAAATATCTTATTTCCTAATTGCACTGCATCTCTTAGGAATGCAGCGCCACCCTTAGGTATCTGGGCTGGTGGAGAACAGTTAATGTTATATAAAGAAACCATAAGCAGGCACTGTCCTACTTGTGCTTGATTCATCCCCCTGGTTTTCTGGAGCTCTTCAATCCAGCTTCATTTCCTCTCTCTTTCCTTACTTTACCTCAAACGCCAGAGTATGGCTCAGAGCTCTTGGTTCTTGGGTAAGCAAGATCCATTATTTTAGGATGACCTGGGTCTTTCTGGAGTTTAGTACCTACTTCAGGGCATTTGTTCCTCAACATGCAGGCTACTAACCTTCATAGCACTGAGGAAAATCATCTCTTGGTACATAGGGAAGTAAAGAACTGAAGTTTGCTGAATACTTACTATCTTTCTGACACTGTGCTCATCACCTAATATTCTTATTTGATTTAATCCTCATAGCCATCCAAAGGAGTAAATATTATTGTATGTGCTTTATTCCCAATAAGGGAACTGAGGTTAAACAGTCTAAGGAGAAAGAGCTAGCACATGGTGGAGGTGGAGGTTCAACTTAAGTGTGGTAGATTTAAGAAGACTGCAGAAAATAGAAAAAGACTCACAGACGAGCTTATGGTAACCAGTGGGGAGGGGGAGAGGGACAACAGCCAAATGCTCGCCTCACCCCTCCTCATACTATACACATAGCCAAACAGGTGACTCATAACACAGTGGGGCAAGAATTCTCCTGCACCAATTCTTGCTCCTGCAGAACTCATAACTGGGTACCACAGATACTTCACTCTTTGGATTACAAGTATTCAGTTCTGGTTGTGTTGTGCAACAGACCCCACACAGGAGACTTCTGTGCCTACCACTGCGATCTGTCTACCAGTCACACACAGCTACAATCCAAACAGCTCCTCTCTTTCCATGTAGAACCTGATCCCTGATGGTTCTCTGTACAACATCCACCAAGTTATACTGGATTTTGCAATGAGGTGGCCAGTCATGTCCACAGTTCTCCAGCAAAACTAGCTGCTTAAGGTAAAAAATGAATGTATAGACAAATTTTGTGTTTTATACATGTACACATAGATATGTAATTTTTCCAGTTGATTTGCCTATAAGATAGGGGAGATAAGGAAGTCATAGTCATTTAGTATAAAGGCTTCCAAATATCTTATTTCCTAATTGCACTGCATCTCTTAGGAATGCAGCGCCACCCTTAGGTATCTGGGCTGGTGGAGAACAGTTAATGTTATATAAAGAAACCATAAGCAGGCACTGTCCTACTTGTGCTTGATTCATCCCCCTGGTTTTCTGGAGCTCTTCAATCCAGCTTCATTTCCTCTCTCTTTCCTTACTTTACCTCAAACGCCAGAGTATGGCTCAGAGCTCTTGGTTCTTGGGTAAGCAAGATCCATTATTTTAGGATGACCTGGGTCTTTCTGGAGTTTAGTACCTACTTCAGGGCATTTGTTCCTCAGTACCTGATGATCATTTCATAGGTTACAAACATCTTTGCACCAATGATTGGGTGTGAAATTCACAAAGTAGTGGAATCGAGGTAAAGATTATTTCCTGCACTATATGTTAGGAGCCAAAACTCAAAGCTATAACGATTTAGACAGATAACATGGCTAGATAGTGATAGATGGATGTAATGAATATTCTGTACCCAAGTCTTTCTTTTGTATACCACGTGTATTTTTCATTCCATCAACAAATTTTTAAAAAAACCAGCTATTACATGCATAATCCAATGATGAACAAAACAGTTGCTACTCTAATGGAGCATACCTTCTACTGGGATCCCTTTTTGAAACAAGTTACACCGATGGCATTCTCAACCACGGATTCTTCCCCCAAAGGACACCTGGAATGCCTGGAGACATTTTCGGTTGTCACACCTGTGAAGGGGAGGTGCTCCTGGAAGCTTGTAAGTAGGGGCCAGGGATATTGTTAAGCACCCCAGAATCCCCAGGCAAGACTCTCAACAAAGAGTTGTCCAGTCCCAAATGTCAACAGTGCTGTGGTTGAGAAATCCTGATGTAGATCAACTATTTTGAAATATATGTATTTCACATATATATTTCACAAAGGGGAAATACATAAGTTCTATTACACAGAACTTATATATTTAAATTCTATTATATATAACTTCATTTTTTTTAGGTGGGGAGGGTTGGAGAGGGAGGCGGGTGGGCGGGCCACTTCTGTTGGTCTTTCATTTTTCTATTTTCATCCGTCTTTGTTCTTTGGCTCCTGTGGGCCTCCCATCACGGTGGCGTCTGTTGTCGCAGAGCGCCGGCTCTGGGCGCATACGCTCCAGAGCTCTGGCTCGGTAATTGGACACATCGGTCCAGATGCTCCGCGGCACGTGGGATCTTCCCAGGCCAGGGATCGAACCAGTGCCCCTTGCACTGCAAGGCAGTGTCCTTACCCACTGGACCACCAGGGAAGCCCCTATACTACATTTTAAATAAGGATCCCTGAATACACATGGTAGAGCTTCAATCACAGAAAAACTGTTTCGTGAATACAAATAGGAAGCTGAAAAGATTTCTTCAAAAGAACAATATTAAAATAATTCAGCTAACATGAGGAAAGATAGGTACAGTTACACAAAATAATGACAAACTGCTATCATAATAGCCATGCTGTAGGTGAACAGTGTTTTCATGTTACTATGCTGCTGAATTTCCCAATAATTCTATCACAAGAAAAATAAGAATCACATATTTAGATAACCAAAGACCTATTGTTTCTATGACACTGGAACACCACCACTGCATATTCTGGGGAAATAAAATTATAAACTCTAATTTCTGCAAAATCAAGGAATTCTTGTAGGCAAAACTGATTTCTTGGTTAAGACGGTGGCATAGATGATGCTACTGTTTTCTTTTCCAAGTAAAGAGAGAAAGTGGAAGTGAGGTTATCATCCCGGGCCTTGCAACTATGACCCTGTGGGCCATCTGGTTACCAAGGAGGGGCTGTTTATCAGGACTTGGTACAACAGCCATCTCAGGCCAGGACTGATATGAAGTGAACAGAATGAGTCCAACTGAATTCCTCTTCTTTTTCACCGTAACATGCCAAATTTTTTCTTAATTACGAATTTTGAGATGCTCATGAACTCCCATGGAAAGAATGGGCAGAAAATTAATAAGGAATCAGTAGCGGGGAATAAATTTTAACTCATTTACATTCATAAACATGCATGACCTCAGATAAGTTATTTCCTTTCTTTGGCCCTTAATCTCCTCATATGTAAAATGAGAAAGGTGGATTAGATGCCTTATGTGTGCTTGCTAAATCCTATGAGTCACATGCTGATAGAATAAATTATGTTTATTGTGATTTAAGAAGTGATCAGGAGGATCCCTCCTCCTCCTCCTCCTCTCACTTTTTCTCTCTCTGCTTGGTTTAAAGAAAAAAAACTTTTTTTTAAACCAAGTCACTTTTTTTTTTTTTTCAATTATAATTGATTTACCAATGTTGTGTTATTCTTAGGGTGTAGAGCAAAGAGGTTCAGTTATACATATATGTAGATACAACAGATACATGGATGTGTACTCTTCTTCAGATTTTTTTTCCATTAGAGGTTACTACCAGATATTGCATAGAGTTCCCTGTGCTATATATTAGGTCTTTGTTATTTATCTATATAGTAGTGTGTATCTGTTAATCCCACATTCCTCATTTATCTCTCCTCCTTCCTTTAGCCCTTGGTAACCACAAGTTTGTTTTCTATGTCTGTGAGTCTATTTCTACTTTGTGAAAAAAATTCATTTGTATCATTTTCTTAGATTCCACATATAAGTGATACCATATTTGTAACTGTCTGACTTCACTTTGGATGATAGTCTTGAGAAAAGGTTTTTAATAAAATGAACAATTCCATTGGAAAAAGCAGACTGACAACACTAGGCTACAGAAGCTCTTATCTTTGTGTCAAGTGCTAAAAATTGAATATATATAAAGAACAAAATACGTGAAGAGAAAACCTGAGAGTTCATAAATCAAGGCCAGAAGTTGGGCCTCTATCATATTTTACTTTGCTTATGGTCAAGGCTGGTTTTTTTACAAGTGAAAATTGCACTCAGGGTGCTTTGAAACCCCCTTATCATGACTGGAGAGTCACTGCAAGCCCCTCTAAGTGGAGCCACACCCATCACCCATCAGGGGAGGGGGCTGTGGGTCAGTGTGGAGGCGTATTCAGGTTCTATCTGGAGTATTTCTTTTCTCTAGGGTGTTTGTGTGTTGGTTTATGTCTGGGTCGATGGTTTTGCTTTATGAAGGTGTGTGTGTTTGGCAAGGGCCTCAAATCTAAATCAGCAACTTCTGCTCATGGACTTCCAATGTGCATGTTTTTTCCTGGGGACATTCAGTTCTCTAACTCAACTGAAGTTCTCAAGGGATTCCAAGAAATGACCAAGTTGAAGAGGAGAAATGCTGTCACTGAGTCTCTCATGGAGGTGACAGGGATTCCTCTTGGGTAGAAGGAGGGCTTTGACTAGGAAGAGCCTCTCTGGTGCCACCAATGTGAGGAAAGGAGGTGACCTTTGGGACACCCTTGATGTTCAGGGCCCTGAGTTTGTTGCCCCTCTGCTGAATTCCAGAGTCTTGGTCCTCACATCCTCACTGTGGTCTTCAGAGTTCCCTGGAGGAGTTCTTCCAGCAGAACAAAGCTTACTGTTGGTCCAGATGGTGGTTCCTATCAGTCTCCAGACCAAAATCAGTAAGGAAGCAACTCTAATTTCAGGAATTAATGAGGAAACTGAAGCTTGTCTTTCCTGGGGCAGGAATATAATAAGCAATTTATCATTCAGTAATAAGGCCCAGGTAAGTAAATGCCAGGCATGAGCCTATGACTCCTAATGAACCAGATCAAGCAAACTCCATGCCTCCAAATAACCCCCAAACCAGGTGATTGCAGCTCTTTAGGCTCCTTCCCCCCAAACTGGTAAATTAGCTTCCTGGAACTGGCTGGAAGGAGCTGAAATTGTCTTGGAATTTGGCCTGGGTCTGTAAATCTTTAATAGGGGCCTGTTTCCATGTTTCCTTAAAAATTTGGGAAGATAATGAGTGTTGTTTTAAATTACCATGGAGTTTGCACCTTTATGTTTTATCACTCTCCTTGTAGAAGATCTTCATTTTCACTTACTGTCTGTGGCATCTCTGTAGGTGAGCTGTGGAAGGTGGCCATGCCTTCAAAAATAAGGTCTTGTTGTTTGAATCTCTCATCCTTGTCTTTCAACGTGTTGATGTGTTCTGGCTATACTTCTGGAAACTGGCAGCCTTAGGGAGGATTCTGTGACCTGTATTACGATTTTTGCTGCAAGTGTGCCAGCCCTCCCCTGATCCTGGTCCAGTCAGTCCTGTTTGGTCTTGATACTTATTTTTTTTTTGTTTACTCCACAGGGAATTTCATCACAGGGCCTCAGGGCATGGACTTCATATGATTTCTGTATATATGATGAGACTCAGCCTCAAAGTGGATTCCAAGTATTGAGCAATCTCTCTTCAACTGCCTTCCCAAATGGTACTTTTACTCTACTTTTTACGTGCTTTCAATGGTAGGCTTCACCTTCTTACATATAAAAGAAGTTTCTTTTGAAGTTTTTAGCTCCGAATTGAGAACAATGGTTTGGAGGGCTGTAAAGTGACTTTTTTTTTTTTTTTTTTTTTTAAATTTATTTATTTATTTATTTTTGTACATGTATGTTCCCAGATCAATCAGATGCATATCCCTTGGCCCTCCCCCCACCCAGGTTCCCCCATCCCTCCAGATAAAGTGACTTTTTAAAAAATTTTTCAGGTCATTCTTTGGGCTGGCTTCATCACGAAGAATCTAGTCTTGTGACCAATTGAGAAGCAACCACTTTAATTTAATGCTTGGGCTCAAGCACTGTAGGTTTGGTGGAATGAGAACTGTAGGCTGACTCTTGGGTTAGATGCATGTAAACTGGTTATCAGAACAGCTGGCATCCTGTTCTACTTTGAGGTTCTCCTTTATGACAAAGGACAGTTCTTCCAGTCTGCAGACATAGCACCTAGAGATGGGGCAGCTCTTTAGGCTCCTTCCCCCCAAACTGGTAAATTAGCTTCCTGGAACTGGCTGGAAGGAGCTGAAATTGTCTTGGAATTTGGCCTGGGTCTGTAAATCTTTAATAGGGGCCTGTTTCCATGTTTCCTTAAAAATTTGGGAAGATAATGAGTGTTGTTTTAAATTACCATGGAGTTTGCACCTTTATGTTTTATCACTCTCCTTGTAGAAGATCTTCATTTTCACTTACTGTCTGTGGCATCTCTGTAGGTGAGCTGTGGAAGGTGGCCATGCCTTCAAAAATAAGGTCTTGTTGTTTGAATCTCTCATCCTTGTCTTTCAACGTGTTGATGTGTTCTGGCTATACTTCTGGAAACTGGCAGCCTTAGGGAGGATTCTGTGACCTGTATTACGATTTTTGCTGCAAGTGTGCCAGCCCTCCCCTGATCCTGGTCCAGTCAGTCCTGTTTGGTCTTGATACTTATTTTTTTTTTGTTTACTCCACAGGGAATTTCATCACAGGGCCTCAGGGCATGGACTTCATATGATTTCTGTATATATGATGAGACTCAGCCTCAAAGTGGATTCCAAGTATTGAGCAATCTCTCTTCAACTGCCTTCCCAAATGGTACTTTTACTCTACTTTTTACGTGCTTTCAATGGTAGGCTTCACCTTCTTACATATAAAAGAAGTTTCTTTTGAAGTTTTTAGCTCCGAATTGAGAACAATGGTTTGGAGGGCTGTAATGTGTTTTTTTTTTTTTTTTTTTTTTTTAAATTTATTTATTTATTTATTTTTGTACATGTATGTTCCCAGATCAATCAGATGCATATCCCTTGGCCCTCCCCCTACCCAGGTTCCCCCATCCCTCCAGATAAAGTGACTTTTTAAAAAATTTTTCAGGTCATTCTTTGGGCTGGCTTCATCACGAAGAATCTAGTCTTGTGACCAATTGAGAAGCAACCACTTTAATTTAATGCTTGGGCTCAAGCACTGTAGGTTTGGTGGAATGAGAACTGTAGGCTGACTCTTGGGTTAGATGCATGTAAACTGGTTATCAGAACAGCTGGCATCCTGTTCTACTTTGAGGTTCTCCTTTATGACAAAGGACAGTTCTTCCAGTCTGCAGACATAGCACCTAGAGATGGGGGATTCTCCTTTTACCCAAAGGAACAGAATAGACAGACCTTTCATCATTCATCAACATCAAGTGTACTTCAGGAAGCCCCAGTAAGCAGTCCTGGGCTCACAAAAACCAAGACTGGGCTAACTTCAGACCCCAAAGGATCTTACAGCAGGGATGCTTTAGCCCATTTGAAATCCTTTTCAGGAACAGAAACATGCCCTCAGCTGAATTGATATTGTGGACTTGACTTCCAGTCTTATTTTTCCTCTTCTATCTGTACTATTCCTTTCAGAGAGGCTTAAGTCTTCTTCTGTGAGTTAACAATCATGATCTCAAGTTACCTCTTCCTTTCAGCTCCAAAATGTAATGTATGAATGTGAATTCACAGCATGAAAATTCCTAAAACATATGAATAATTCACTGTCCTGTTATTTCTCAGTTCTAAATTTCACAGCAGTTCCCTATTCACTCAAGGCAAAAGTTATAGTCCTTACAAGGGGTTCCAAGGCTCAAAGCTTGGAACAAGTCCACGTTGTGCCTTCTGACCTCATTGACTAATGCTTTTCCTTGTTCACTTCGTCCTATTTCTTGAAAGTACCAGGCAAGTGCCTGCCTTAGAACCTATGCTTTAGCTCTTTCCTCTGCCCCAGTCACACAGCTCATTTCTTGTCTCCTCCAAGCCTCTGCTAACATCTCAGTGTCTCCAGGAGGACCTGCCAACTTACTACCCTATTTAATTGGGAATTATGTCTCCCTAACATTCCTCAGGACTCCTGATTGGTCTACTCTGCTGTACTTATATTTTCCAAAGCACTTAGAAATGTTGTGTAACTTTTTAAAAATGTTATTCTCTTACTCACTCAACTATTAGCTCTATAGGCAGCAATTTTTGTCTACTTTGCTCAAGATAAATGCCACATACTAGTACTGGGTACACAGAAGGTACTAAATATATTTTAATTTTTTTAATTTCTTCTTTTTAAAAAAATTTCCGGGGCTTCCCTGGTGGTCCAGTGGGTAAAGAGTCCACCTTGCAGTGCAAGGGGCACCAGTTTGATCCCTGGCCCAGGAAGATCCCATGTGCTGCGGAATGGCTGGACCAGTGTCCAATTTGAGCCAGTGCTCTGGAGTGCACGCGCCCAGAGCCACTGCTCTGCAATGAGAGAGGCCACTGTGATGGGAGGCCCACACAGGCCAAAGAATAAAGATGGATGAAAATAAATAAATGAAAAATCAATAAAAGAGGCCAAAATTTAAAAAAAAATCCTACATATCTAGCATAGATATGTATGATATGTAGGAATCATAGCATATCTCTCTCCTCCTTATTTCACTTAGCATAATACCCTCAAGGTCTGTCTATGTTGTAGCAAATAGAAGAACTTCATTTTTTAAATGGCTAAAGAGCTTTCCATTGTGTGGGCAGAGAAACAGATACATACACATTTTCTTCACTCATTCATCTGTTGATGGACACTTAGGTTGCTCATTGGCCTTAGTTACTGTAAACAATGCTTGGATGAACATGGTGTGCAGGTGTTTCTTCTACATAGTGATTTCGTTTCGTTTGGATATATATCCAGAATTGGAATTGCTGGACCACGCCATGGTAATTCTATTTTTATTTCTTCGAGGAACCTCCATACTATATTGTCTTCCATAGTGGCTGTATCAGCTATTTTTTAAAAACGGATTTATTTCTTTAAGCTGTGGGTCTTTTACTTCAAAACCACCTCTCTGTTCCTCTAAGTTATAGAAATATTTAAAATTTCAACTGTATGCAGAGTTGCTACCCCTCAGTACATCTCAGTGTCTCCAGGAGGACCTGCCAACTTACTACCCTATTTAATTGGGAATTATGTCTCCCTAACATTCCTCAGGACTCCTGATTGGTCTACTCTGCTGTACTTATATTTTCCAAAGCACTTAGAAATGTTGTGTAACTTTTTAAAAATGTTATTCTCTTACTCACTCAACTATTAGCTCTATAGGCAGCAATTTTTGTCTACTTTGCTCAAGATAAATGCCACATACTAGTACTGGGTACACAGAAGGTACTAAATATATTTTAATTTTTTTAATTTCTTCTTTTTAAAAAAATTTCCGGGGCTTCCCTGGTGGTCCAGTGGGTAAAGAGTCCACCTTGCAGTGCAAGGGGCACCAGTTTGATCCCTGGCCCAGGAAGATCCCATGTGCTGCGGAATGGCTGGACCAGTGTCCAATTTGAGCCAGTGCTCTGGAGTGCACGCGCCCAGAGCCACTGCTCTGCAATGAGAGAGGCCACTGTGATGGGAGGCCCACACAGGCCAAAGAATAAAGATGGATGAAAATAAATAAATGAAAAATCAATAAAAGAGGCCAAAATTTAAAAAAAAATCCTACATATCTAGCATAGATATGTATGATATGTAGGAATCATAGCATATCTCTCTCCTCCTTATTTCACTTAGCATAATACCCTCAAGGTCTGTCTATGTTGTAGCAAATAGAAGAACTTCATTTTTTAAATGGCTAAAGAGCTTTCCATTGTGTGGGCAGAGAAACAGATACATACACATTTTCTTCACTCATTCATCTGTTGATGGACACTTAGGTTGCTCATTGGCCTTAGTTACTGTAAACAATGCTTGGATGAACATGGTGTGCAGGTGTTTCTTCTACATAGTGATTTCGTTTCGTTTGGATATATATCCAGAATTGGAATTGCTGGACCACGCCATGGTAATTCTATTTTTATTTCTTCGAGGAACCTCCATACTATATTGTCTTCCATAGTGGCTGTATCAGCTATTTTTTAAAAACGGATTTATTTCTTTAAGCTGTGGGTCTTTTACTTCAAAACCACCTCTCTGTTCCTCTAAGTTATAGAAATATTTAAAATTTCAACACTGTATGCAGAGTTGCTTCAGACTGGGGTTCCCCTAGTTAAAATAAAAAAGAAACATGAAAAACCTTCTGTATGTTTCAAATAATTGAAAAACACATAGTAAATATTGTTCATAGTATCGTGCAAATTAGAGATATTTTTATAACTGCGATCACACATGTCTCTGCTCAAAACCATCTGATGGCCTCCCACCTTGCCGTTACAAACTAAAGCTCTGACAGTGACGGATGTGGGAGTCTGCACTTTGGCGACTTGATTAAGCTGGAACAAATTTTCACAGAATCCTCTTCCCTGAATCATTCTGGGTTAGAGTTGGCCAAAGAGGAATTTAAGAAAGATTTGGAAAGCAGAAGAACACAAGTGGCCATGACTCTTTAGAAGTCTTTTCGTCAAATATGGTGAAAGACAAATGCAGATGAGTCTAGAAGATTCCAGGTATTTCTCACTCTCTTCTGCCCTATGTCTAGCTCTTCTCTGCTACTGACTGACAGCTGCCCCAGGTCACAGTCTTTCCATCCATAAGAACATGCCACTCCAGAACTCACAAAATTTCCCAGACCTCAGCCAGTTCCTACTATCTTTATGGTTCTATTATTTGCTTCACGCTGTTCTTTAAATTGCTTGGAAGATTAAATACATGCATTTAAAAAGGAAATTTTGCATTGTTGCTGAAAATAAATAGTACCACTTGTCATGGATTGAGGGTAATTATAAAAATAAATCAATAAAAAATAGGACAATGCTGGCATACTTTAGCCAATTGCAGTCATTAGTAAACGTTTTGAGCCTGAGGCTGACGCTTCTGGGCAGCTAAACGCTGGAGATGGATTAAAGCCCACATAAGTGATTTCGTTTCAGTGTTGTTTCTTCTACATAGTGATTTCGTTTCGTTTGGATATATATCCAGAATTGGAATTGCTGGACCACGCCATGGTAATTCTATTTTTATTTCTTCGAGGAACCTCCATACTATATTGTCTTCCATAGTGGCTGTATCAGCTATTTTTTAAAAACGGATTTATTTCTTTAAGCTGTGGGTCTTTTACTTCAAAACCACCTCTCTGTTCCTCTAAGTTATAGAAATATTTAAAATTTCAACACTGTATGCAGAGTTGCTTCAGACTGGGGTTCCCCTAGTTAAAATAAAAAAGAAACATGAAAAACCTTCTGTATGTTTCAAATAATTGAAAAACACATAGTAAATATTGTTCATAGTATCGTGCAAATTAGAGATATTTTTATAACTGCGATCACACATGTCTCTGCTCAAAACCATCTGATGGCCTCCCACCTTGCCGTTACAAACTAAAGCTCTGACAGTGACGGATGTGGGAGTCTGCACTGGCGACTTGATTAAGCTGGAACAAATTTTCACAGAATCCTCTTCCCTGAATCATTCTGGGTTAGAGTTGGCCAAAGAGGAATTTAAGAAAGATTTGGAAAGCAGAAGAACACAAGTGGCCATGACTCTTTAGAAGTCTTTTCGTCAAATATGGTGAAAGACAAATGCAGATGAGTCTAGAAGATTCCAGGTATTTCTCACTCTCTTCTGCCCTATGTCTAGCTCTTCTCTGCTACTGACTGACAGCTGCCCCAGGTCACAGTCTTTCCATCCATAAGAACATGCCACTCCAGAACTCACAAAATTTCCCAGACCTCAGCCAGTTCCTACTATCTTTATGGTTCTATTATTTGCTTCACGCTGTTCTTTAAATTGCTTGGAAGATTAAATACATGCATTTAAAAAGGAAATTTTGCATTGTTGCTGAAAATAAATAGTACCACTTGTCATGGATTGAGGGTAATTATAAAAATAAATCAATAAAAAATAGGACAATGCTGGCATACTTTAGCCAATTGCAGTCATTAGTAAACGTTTTGAGCCTGAGGCTGACGCTTCTCAATGGGCAGCTAGCAAGCGCTGGAGATGGATTAAAGCCCACATGAGTGCATTACTTTGCTAGAGTTGCCATAACAAAGTATCAAAGGCTGGGGGGACTAAACAGAAATCTATTTTCTCACAATTTTGGAAACTCAAAGTCCAAGATTAAGCTGTTGGCAGGTTGGCTCCTTCCGACGCTTACCTTGGCTTCTATGTGGCCCTCCCCTTGTATCTTTACATGGTCTCCGCTCTGTACCTGTGTGTGTGTGTGTGTGTGTGTGTGTGTGCAAATCCCCTCCTCTTAAAAGGACACTAGTCATATTGTATCAGGACCCACCCTAAGGATATCATTTAACTTGTTACATCTTTTGACCCTATTTCCAAATTCAGTCACATTCTGAGATTTCTGTGGGTTAGGACTTCAAATTATCAATCTTGGGAGGGACCCAATTCAGTTCATAACACCACCAAAATGAGACATTCTTCTTGGAATAATAAGTTGAACCCAAAGTGCAAAGGGCAGAACTCCCTCACCACTTGGTAAGTATTATTTAATGCCATGATCCCAAACCATCTAGAGTTGTGTCCTAAACCACTGGTGATACTCATCCTATGTTTGGGAAAACACAAAAAACACTGGGCTCTGTGACAGATGGCATCACATGCTGTCAGCAGAGCCCCTTGGCCCTGTGAAGGCAGAAGTCACTTGAAATTGTTGTTCAAGTGCCCTTGCATGCTCCTGGCTTCTGAACTCAGCCTTGTGGCTTTCTGCAGCCCTTAAGAGTCTGCTTGGCAAGCTTACGGGGGGGACAGACCAGGGTACAAGGAGTTGATTTTCCTAAGGAATAATCCTTAAATAGTTGATGAAAAAGTTCTGCTTCCTTAAGTTTTTTCCAGACAATTTCAAGGGTTTTACACAAATCCTTCAGAGTCTCCAGGAGCCCCAGCTGCCCAGGACATCAACTCACTCATTCATTCACCTCTGATGACCTTCTCTCCCTTCTCTGTCTCATTCCCAAGAAACTAATTTTGTCCCCAATAAACTAATTTCATCAGAATACTTTTCTTAGGGTCTACTTTTAGGGAATACAATCAAAGCCTGTATCTATGATTTCCATCTAAAAATAAGTAAGACAAAAGAAAACTTTACTTGCAACTAATTCAGGTGGAAATCCAGCTAATTCCAACTGTTATGTCCAGCTAATGAAGCCCAATCCTCTATCACTCTTACTCCTAGAACAATGAGGTGACGGCAGACGTAGAAACAGACAAGTAAACATGGTAGAATGATCTCTTAGATACTTTCCAATGATCAAGAATTTCTAGATTGCTAGTTCAAGCCCTGATCATCCCCTCTGATGACTTAATCTCCCTCCTCATGATGGAAAATTGAAATCTGACATTTAACCTGGTCTTAGTAACCACAGGAGGTATACTATTTTTTTTCCCTTTTGGCCTTTAGAGAATTTGCGGGGATAAATCTGTTGACATCTTATCTTTCTTCTGAAGACTAGACTTGTGGGAAATGGATTTTCTGATGATAAATGCAAAAGAAACCCCTTTCCCCAGAAGGGGAGAATAACCTAATTGCTCATTTTACCTAAAAAAAGAGGTCTGCTGATGATGTGTAGATGTGACTCTGGAGAACAGTAAGAAAAGAATTCCATACGTACCTTTAGAACATCATTGGCAAAAACTGTACCAAATGTATAGCTAGATCCACAAATAACACAATAAACCATACAGACACATTGAGGCTTATGATTCTCATTAAGCTTTAAAAAACATATGTCAACAGAAAAGGACAGAGAATGATATATTGGGAGCCCACTCACCCGCAGCAAAACTTAATGAAAACTTAATTTGCAATAGCTCTTTTTCCTTTATAAAGAAATGAAACATCTCAAGCATGCTTGAGACTCTCTAGTACCTCTCTTTCTATTCCCTGCCTTCCCCAGATGGATTTTGTTTTTTATCATTCCCAAGTCTATTTTAATATTTTTATAACACACACAGTATCATAAACAACAGTATTATTTTGCATGTTTTAAAACTTTCCATAAGTGGATCATTCTGTGTGCATAATTTTACAGCATGATTTCTTTCTTTCTTTTTTTTTTTTTTACTCAATATCATATTTTAGAAATGTATCCATGTTTACATGTCTAATTAAACTCACTCATTTTAGCTGCTATAAAGCACTCCATTGTATGGATAAACCACATTTTGTTTTTCCACTTTTCAGTTGATAAACATTCAGATAGTTTCTAATGCTTTCATATTGCAAACAACACCTCTAAAAATATTCCTTAACATGGTTCTTTGTATACATATGCCTAGAAATGGAAATGCTGTTTATTTACAATGTGTGATTCAACTTTATTATGTTACCAGTAAGTTTGAAAATTTTTCTTTTCTTTATAGTCTCACCCATATTTGATATTAATAGGTTAAATTGCATTTGCCAATTTATGGATTGGGAACAACATTTCATTTCATTTTGCTAATTACTAGTGATGGGGAGGAGTTACTTATGAATTTTGGATGCTAATCTTTTGTGGGTATTTTTTCTTAGGCTAACTTTCTTTGCATCTTGCTTCTGGTGTCCTTAGATAAGGAGAGGTTGTGAATTTTAATATAGTCAATTTTATCCATCTTTTTCTTCGTAGCTAGTTATTTCTGTGTATTGTTTATAAAATACTTCTTTTGATTATTTCTCTTCTTAGGAAATCCCTGAGGCCATTTGGACATCCTCCTATTCTGAAAATTTTATAGTCTCACCTACACAATTAGGTCTAAAATCCACCCGAAACTAGAATGAAGAACTCTGATTTTTCATTATAAATAACCAAATATATCACTGTCACTTAGTGAAAACACTTCATTTACCCACTGCTCTGTCTGGCTATCTTTATCATAAATCAAGTGGGACATATACATGAGTACATACCTCTTGATTCTCTAGTCTGCTTTGTTGATTTATCCACATATTTGTGTACCAATTACATACTATTTTAATTGCCATAGCTTTATAATGTTGATATAGCCCAGTATGAATACTTCCCTCTAAATCCTATTTTCTGTTTATTCATAATTTCTTCAACTTTTTATAGTCATTTCCTCCCCTATATGAACTTCAGAATAAATCTGGCCAGTTCCATGAAAAAATGTCACATACTAAAATGGTATTTAGAATTTTTTCAATTTATAAATTAAGTATAATTAATACTTTTAAGAGATGGAGGGGGAACTGGGAGGGGAGAGGGGAACATGGATATGCATATGACTGATCTGGGAACATACATGTCTGTGAACAACAAAACTCTGTAAAACCTTTAAAATAAAGAATAATAATAATAAAAAAAAGAGATGGAGTCTTCCTATCCATAAACATATTCCCATTTGCTTTGGTTTCCTCTTCAATGTTTCAACAACTATAACTACTATTATGGGGATACTATATTTTTCAGGTTATACCCAACAAAGGACAATAGACTTCATTTCTTAATGGGAAATGGTAAAGCTATGAATGAGTATATGGGGATAGAAATACTGCCATAACCATTTTTGAAAAATGCCCACAATCTGCCCTTTGGCTACAGTAATTCAAATATCTCTCATTAGCCCCGTTTTCCCCCGAGTCTAATTCCATTATGACCTTAAGTTCTAGCTCACAGTCTAGGATCTTGCCATATAGATCATGTTCACAGGCAATTGAGATTCTTCAAACAGAGCTTCCTGAAGCAGTTTGCATTGATCTTAAGACTGATAAACTCGAGAAACAATTCGGCTCAAACACACATATACACAGAAAACATATAATGGTGAGAAAGGCATATAGTAAGTCCCAATGACCTTTTTCTTAGAAAATGCTGTCTGAATTTCAAAGGCAAATGTCCTAGAAACAGTACTCCCCAAATAAGTGTATCACCTTTTATGAACTAGCCTTGGAAATCCACAGAATTATGTCCACTACAACCTATTTGTTTAGGCACTCAAAAGTCTCACCCAAGGAGAGGGAAAACAAACTTCATCTGTTGGCAGATGGGCAGTGGCATGCTTCTGGAATATTAAGTGGGACCAGGCCGACCCACTGCTCTGTCTGGCTATTTATCATAAATCAAGTGGGACATATACATGAGTACATACCTCTTGATTCTCTAGTCTGCTTTGTTGATTTATCCACATATTTGTGTACCAATTACATACTATTTTAATTGCCATAGCTTTATAATGTTGATATAGCCCAGTATGAATACTTCCCTCTAAATCCTATTTTCTGTTTATTCATAATTTCTTCAACTTTTTATAGTCATTTCCTCCCCTATATGAACTTCAGAATAAATCTGGCCAGTTCCATGAAAAAATGTCACATACTAAAATGGTATTTAGAATTTTTTCAATTTATAAATTAAGTATAATTAATACTTTTAAGAGATGGAGGGGGAACTGGGAGGGGAGAGGGGAACATGGATATGCATATGACTGATCTGGGAACATACATGTCTGTGAACAACAAAACTCTGTAAAACCTTTAAAATAAAGAATAATAATAATAAAAAAAAGAGATGGAGTCTTCCTATCCATAAACATATTCCCATTTGCTTTGGTTTCCTCTTCAATGTTTCAACAACTATAACTACTATTATGGGGATACTATATTTTTCAGGTTATACCCAACAAAGGACAATAGACTTCATTTCTTAATGGGAAATGGTAAAGCTATGAATGAGTATATGGGGATAGAAATACTGCCATAACCATTTTTGAAAAATGCCCACAATCTGCCCTTTGGCTACAGTAATTCAAATATCTCTCATTAGCCCGTTTTCCCCCGAGTCTAATTCCATTATGACCTTAAGTTCTAGCTCACAGTCTAGGATCTTGCCATATAGATCATGTTCACAGGCAATTGAGATTCTTCAAACAGAGCTTCCTGAAGCAGTTTGCATTGATCTTAAGACTGATAAACTCGAGAAACAATTCGGCTCAAACACACATATACACAGAAAACATATAATGGTGAGAAAGGCATATAGTAAGTCCCAATGACCTTTTTCTTAGAAAATGCTGTCTGAATTTCAAAGGCAAATGTCCTAGAAACAGTACTCCCCAAATAAGTGTATCACCTTTTATGAACTAGCCTTGGAAATCCACAGAATTATGTCCACTACAACCTATTTGTTTAGGCACTCAAAAGTCTCACCCAAGGAGAGGGAAAACAAACTTCATCTGTTGGCAGATGGGCAGTGGCATGCTTCTGGAATATTAAGTGGGACCAGAACTATTGGTCTGGCTCTTCCTGGAAAACACATTTTTCTATAATTACTACTTTATATACAACTGTTAGGAAGGATTCTTTAAATGTGATATTTGAACATCTGAAAAGTACAGGAATGAGTCATGTTTGCATTTGGAAAAGAGCAGAGGAGATAAGTACAAAGGCCCTGCGGCAGATTATGACTGATCAATCAGAACCAGTCTACCTGAAGTCAGGTGAGCAAGGAGAACTAGTGGTAAATTTAGAGAATAGCCAGTGGCTTTATTATCCAGGGTCTTGCAGGCCATTATCAAGACTCTAGCTCTTACTCTAATAAGACACAGAGAAAGGAAGGGGTGGTTGACAGAAGGGCGGCATTATCGGACTCATGTTTTAAAAGGATCACTTATTGAGGCTCAGTACCCAAGAGTATGACCCTGAAGACCAGTTACCTAAAGATAAATAGGAATGGAATATACTGCTGCAGCCAAGAAGATGAGTGATAAATCTCAGGTTCTTGTCTTTCTAAAATCTTTGGTTCAAAATTGAATTTGTACTTTTCAGGCATTACTAGTAATACTTAGCAGAGCTTCTGTGGTGACTGAATGGTAGAGAATCTGCCTGCAAGGCAGGAGACACCTCTGGAACTGGAAGATCCCCTGGAGGCGGAAATGGCAATCCACTCCAGTATTCTTGCCTGGGAAATCCCCAAGTGAGAGGAACCTGGCAGGCAAGAGTCCATAGGGCTGCAAGAGTCAGACGTGAATTGCCAACTAAACAACCGTAATATTTAGCACTCTATCCAAGCAAGTATTTTCTCATTTTGAAAAACTTTTGTATGTGTAGGATGGCAAGTGCACTGGAGACCTCTATTTTGTCCTCCAGATCTACTACACTCCCTACTCTGCTGTCTGCTAAGGAAGTGACCTGTATGGACTCGTTTAACAGCCCCCTGGAACTCTGGCGTCTAGGTAGGTAGAGCCAGTGGAAATTCCTAGCAGGTGAAAGGGCAGAGGGAGAGCAAGATCTGGATATTAATTACTCCTGCCTACTTTGAGAGTTCTTTAACTATGTCTCCACAGACAGTCATAGTGCTGTCAAGGTAGCTGGTTCTGTGCGACCTCTCTTTTTTCAGTTCCAGCAACCTGACCCTCCCTTTTTGGCCATGGTAGTGACAACTTTACTCCAGATAAGCCTCTGCTTCTGCACTATCTGTTGTACCCTCCTCCTACATACTGTAAGTAGACCCTTTGTAAATAGAACCTTCCCAGATATTCAGCATGTGCCATCTGCTCTTGCTGGGAGTCTGAGCCAACACATCAATATTTAATTTCTTGGCATTCAAGCTTGTGTATCTACATATTTCATTTTTATCCATTTTCTTCTCTGAAGGGGGTTTTTAAGGTTGACATTGAAGCTCTTACTCTAATAAGACACAGAGAAAGGAAGGGGTGGTTGACAGAAGGGCGGCATTATCGGACTCATGTTTTAAAAGGATCACTTATTGAGGCTCAGTACCCAAGAGTATGACCCTGAAGACCAGTTACCTAAAGATAAATAGGAATGGAATATACTGCTGCAGCCAAGAAGATGAGTGATAAATCTCAGGTTCTTGTCTTTCTAAAATCTTTGGTTCAAAATTGAATTTGTACTTTTCAGGCATTACTAGTAATACTTAGCAGAGCTTCTGTGGTGACTGAATGGTAGAGAATCTGCCTGCAAGGCAGGAGACACCTCTGGAACTGGAAGATCCCCTGGAGGCGGAAATGGCAATCCACTCCAGTATTCTTGCCTGGGAAATCCCCAAGTGAGAGGAACCTGGCAGGCAAGAGTCCATAGGGCTGCAAGAGTCAGACGTGAATTGCCAACTAAACAACCGTAATATTTAGCACTCTATCCAAGCAAGTATTTTCTCATTTTGAAAAACTTTTGTATGTGTAGGATGGCAAGTGCACTGGAGACCTCTATTTTGTCCTCCAGATCTACTACACTCCCTACTCTGCTGTCTGCTAAGGAAGTGACCTGTATGGACTCGTTTAACAGCCCCCTGGAACTCTGGCGTCTAGGTAGGTAGAGCCAGTGGAAATTCCTAGCAGGTGAAAGGGCAGAGGGAGAGCAAGATCTGGATATTAATTACTCCTGCCTACTTTGAGAGTTCTTTAACTATGTCTCCACAGACAGTCATAGTGCTGTCAAGGTAGCTGGTTCTGTGCGACCTCTCTTTTTTCAGTTCCAGCAACCTGACCCTCCCTTTTTGGCCATGGTAGTGACAACTTTACTCCAGATAAGCCTCTGCTTCTGCACTATCTGTTGTACCCTCCTCCTACATACTGTAAGTAGACCCTTTGTAAATAGAACCTTCCCAGATATTCAGCATGTGCCATCTGCTCTTGCTGGGAGTCTGAGCCAACACATCAATATTTAATTTCTTGGCATTCAAGCTTGTGTATCTACATATTTCATTTTTATCCATTTTCTTCTCTATTTGTGTTTCGTTTTTCCATCCTAGTCCTATTGCCTGTAAGTATGGAAATATGAAAAGAAACATATATAGACTTTCAGGAGGTAGTTTACTGTAACATTTAAGCTACACTTAACAGAAACAAATAGATGTCCCCCAAAAGGACCAATTTGGGCATTAAAATCCATGTGAACCTGTCACATTCACTTTCCTTATACAAATGGGAGAGAGTTGTTCTCATGTCTTCTTCCAAAACTAAACTTTATTATCACTTAATGGACATTTTATAAGGATGTTTGAGCAAAAGGCTAAAAGAAATGAGTCAGGTTTATATCTGAGAAAAAAAATTCAAAAACAGGTACTAAAGCTCTAGGGTAGGGGACAAGCTTGGCATCCATATGTTTGCAAATCCTAAACATCCTGAATCTCTCCTGCAGTCAGATAACATGAGCATATTTTTTTTTACCTACTACAGTCAGATAACATGAGCATATTTTTTTCACATACTATTTAAGCTTTTGGATCGTTCTCTTGGTTTGCTGGTCTTCCCCCCGCCCCACCTTCTGTTTCTGGAGAAGAGCATTACAGAGAGGATCAAAGGGTCTTGACTTCAAGTGCAGTGGACATTTCTTTTTTTTTTTCTTTCCTTTTTTTTTCAAGAAAATTTGTGTACAGCATCTTTTCACTGAATAAACTTACTTGGACAAACCCCAGTACTGGTCTGAATAACTCTTCAGTCAATAAATGTTAAAGGACTGGCTAGATCTTTCCTGAAAGAGGCCAATGTAACATCTGGCTTAAAATAGCATTTGGCTTGCAGTATCTGAGGCAGTCTCTTAATCCCCAACAAAAAACCTAGGAAAACTGAGGAAATGTGAAAACTTTAACAATAGAAGGCCTCATGGGGGTAGTTCTCCTGACAGAGTTAGATCAAGAAAAATCTCTGCAAGATTTCTCTCATGGCAAAGTCAAGCTTGGTGATGTACCAGAGTGGACCAGAACAAATGTAGGGATGGAGAGTTCTGAATCTGCTCTTGCTGGGAGTCTGAGCCAACACATCAATATTTAATTTCTTGGCATTCAAGCTTGTGTATCTACATATTTCATTTTTATCCATTTTCTTCTCTATTTGTGTTTCGTTTTTCCATCCTAGTCCTATTGCCTGTAAGTATGGAAATATGAAAAGAAACATATATAGACTTTCAGGAGGTAGTTTACTGTAACATTTAAGCTACACTTAACAGAAACAAATAGATGTCCCCCAAAAGGACCAATTTGGGCATTAAAATCCATGTGAACCTGTCACATTCACTTTCCTTATACAAATGGGAGAGAGTTGTTCTCATGTCTTCTTCCAAAACTAAACTTTATTATCACTTAATGGACATTTTATAAGGATGTTTGAGCAAAAGGCTAAAAGAAATGAGTCAGGTTTATATCTGAGAAAAAAAATTCAAAAACAGGTACTAAAGCTCTAGGGTAGGGGACAAGCTTGGCATCCATATGTTTGCAAATCCTAAACATCCTGAATCTCTCCTGCAGTCAGATAACATGAGCATATTTTTTTTTTACCTACTACAGTCAGATAACATGAGCATATTTTTTTCACATACTATTTAAGCTTTTGGATCGTTCTCTTGGTTTGCTGGTCTTCCCCCCGCCCCACCTTCTGTTTCTGGAGAAGAGCATTACAGAGAGGATCAAAGGGTCTTGACTTCAAGTGCAGTGGACATTTCTTTTTTTTTTTCTTTCCTTTTTTTTTCAAGAAAATTTGTGTACAGCATCTTTTCACTGAATAAACTTACTTGGACAAACCCCAGTACTGGTCTGAATAACTCTTCAGTCAATAAATGTTAAAGGACTGGCTAGATCTTTCCTGAAAGAGGCCAATGTAACATCTGGCTTAAAATAGCATTTGGCTTGCAGTATCTGAGGCAGTCTCTTAATCCCCAACAAAAAACCTAGGAAAACTGAGGAAATGTGAAAACTTTAACAATAGAAGGCCTCATGGGGGTAGTTCTCCTGACAGAGTTAGATCAAGAAAAATCTCTGCAAGATTTCTCTCATGGCAAAGTCAAGCTTGGTGATGTACCAGAGTGGACCAGAACAAATGTAGGGATGGAGAGTTCTGAAGAGCTTATTGCAGCCTTTCTGTATGAGATCAGAGTAATATTCCAGTTACTCTGGCTACATAACAAAGTTCCTACAACTCAATGGCATCAAATAGTGGTCATCAGTTATTGTTTGTCACAATTTGTGTGGGTCACAAATTCAGACAGGGCAGGCTGATAACAGCTCATCTCTGCTCTGCGTGGTCTAGACTCTCAGAAGGAGAACTGAAGCCCTCATCTAAAGATCCATTCACCCACATGTCTAGGAGTTGATGCTGGTTCTTGACTGGGACCTCACTGGCCCATCAGCCAGAATACCATACAAGGCCTCTCTACCTAGCAACGGTTCAGTTTTCACAACATGGTGACTGGATTGTAAACGGAAATGTCCCCAGCGAGAAAGAGAGCTGGGAAACCTGTACTTCTTTTTACAACCTGGCCTTGAAAATCAGACAATGTCACTTCCAGCACACTCTATTATTAGGACAGTTACAACTGTTCACTCAGTCTCAAGGAAAGGAACGCAGATTCCCCACTGCTTGATGAAGGAGTATTATCACATGTTATAAGGAACAACATGGGATATTATGTATATATGCACACACAGATGCTGCCATCTTTGGGAAATGCAACCTGTCAGGATCGGTGCTCCCAGGTTAGAAGGCCTTGGTTAATAGTCATGCTCTGATACATACTAATCATGTGCCCTTGAGCTAGCAAAGTTTTCTTTTTTCTTTCCTTTTTTTTTCAAGAAAATTTGTGTACAGCATCTTTTCACTGAATAAACTTACTTGGACAAACCCCAGTACTGGTCTGAATAACTCTTCAGTCAATAAATGTTAAAGGACTGGCTAGATCTTTCCTGAAAGAGGCCAATGTAACATCTGGCTTAAAATAGCATTTGGCTTGCAGTATCTGAGGCAGTCTCTTAATCCCCAACAAAAAACCTAGGAAAACTGAGGAAATGTGAAAACTTTAACAATAGAAGGCCTCATGGGGGTAGTTCTCCTGACAGAGTTAGATCAAGAAAAATCTCTGCAAGATTTCTCTCATGGCAAAGTCAAGCTTGGTGATGTACCAGAGTGGACCAGAACAAATGTAGGGATGGAGAGTTCTGAAGAGCTTATTGCAGCCTTTCTGTATGAGATCAGAGTAATATTCCAGTTACTCTGGCTACATAACAAAGTTCCTACAACTCAATGGCATCAAATAGTGGTCATCAGTTATTGTTTGTCACAATTTGTGTGGGTCACAAATTCAGACAGGGCAGGCTGATAACAGCTCATCTCTGCTCTGCGTGGTCTAGACTCTCAGAAGGAGAACTGAAGCCCTCATCTAAAGATCCATTCACCCACATGTCTAGGAGTTGATGCTGGTTCTTGACTGGGACCTCACTGGCCCATCAGCCAGAATACCATACAAGGCCTCTCTACCTAGCAACGGTTCAGTTTTCACAACATGGTGACTGGATTGTAAAAGGAAATGTCCCCAGCGAGAAAGAGAGCTGGGAAACCTGTACTTCTTTTTACAACCTGGCCTTGAAAATCAGACAATGTCACTTCCAGCACATTCTATTATTAGGACAGTTACAACTGTTCACTCAGTCTCAAGGAAAGGAACGCAGATTCCCCACTGCTTGATGAAGGAGTATTATCACATGTTATAAGGAACAACATGGGATATTATGTATATATGCACACACAGATGCTGCCATCTTTGGGAAATGCAACCTGTCAGGATCGGTGCTCCCAGGTTAGAAGGCCTTGGTTAATAGTCATGCTCTGATACATACTAATCATATGACCTTGGGCTAGCAAAAGTTTTGTGTGGGTTATCTTTACTCTGTACCTCAATCTACTCATAGAGGTGTTGCAAAACCTCTATGAGTTACACATTAATCAATCAGAAGAGCATGTGATACACACTAGGGCTTCCCTGGTGGCTCAGACGGTAAAGAATCTGCCTGCAACACAGGAGACCCAGGTTTGATTTCTGGGTCGGGAAGATTCCCTGGAGAAGGAAATGGCAACCCACTCTAGTATTCCTTCCCAGAAAACCACATGGACAGAGAAGCTTGGTGGGCTAGAGTCCATGGGGTTGCAAAGAGTCAGACACAACTGAGCAACTAATGCTGTTTGGCATATATTAAGTGTTAGAAAAATTAGGTCTTGTCATATAATGTAACAGGGGGGAGCCCTCTGACCTTCCTACCCATGTCCATCCATTCTCTACTAGGAAGGGAGAAATCTTAACCTCATAAGTTAAATTATACCATGAGAGATGACTGATAAGAACAGAACGAGGAGGGAGTTGTCAGTCCTATACATTTTCTTTTCTTAAAGAATCTGAAGCCCTTAGTTTGGTCCACATCCCTCAGAAATCTATAGGAAACGACTGACTATAGGGTAGCACAATCTATTAATACAAGCAAGGGTTCCTAAATGTCTGATTTAGGGATCGTCTGATCCCAAATCATGCTCTGCCACGTACTAAGGGTGTGAGAGAAGGAATCTGAAGGATGAAGCTGAGATCCCATAGGAAGTGGCAGAGGAAGGGAGGGAAACAGAAAGACGCTGTTTCACTTTCCTCAAGCTGATTCTCTATGCCCCAAAAGGCAACACAGTAGCTCTCCGTGCTCATAATGTCTTATTTACATGACTGAGTTTTTATTGACTCCGTGGTTGTTCTTGCATGCTTTCTACATTATGGACATATGGAAATTCGCTATGTGTCTACCTTTTTATCCCAAGGAAAAGGCAACAAAATATTAACAGTGGCTTTACTGGATGATGAGTTAAAACTGATTTTTGTTTTATTTTTTAAAAACCTTTTACAAATCTTCCATCATTTCATAATCTGAGTCCCAGGTTAGAAGGCCTTGGTTAATAGTCATGCTCTGATACATACTAATCATACTTAAAATTTGGGAGTACTCAATCTACTCATAGAGGTGTTGCAAAACCTCTATGAGTTACACATTAATCAATCAGAAGAGCATGTGATACACACTAGGGCTTCCCTGGTGGCTCAGACGGTAAAGAATCTGCCTGCAACACAGGAGACCCAGGTTTGATTTCTGGGTCGGGAAGATTCCCTGGAGAAGGAAATGGCAACCCACTCTAGTATTCCTTCCCAGAAAACCACATGGACAGAGAAGCTTGGTGGGCTAGAGTCCATGGGGTTGCAAAGAGTCAGACACAACTGAGCAACTAATGCTGTTTGGCATATATTAAGTGTTAGAAAAATTAGGTCTTGTCATATAATGTAACAGGGGGGAGCCCTCTGACCTTCCTACCCATGTCCATCCATTCTCTACTAGGAAGGGAGAAATCTTAACCTCATAAGTTAAATTATACCATGAGAGATGACTGATAAGAACAGAACGAGGAGGAGTTGTCAGTCCTATACATTTTCTTTTCTTAAAGAATCTGAAGCCCTTAGTTTGGTCCACATCCCTCAGAAATCTATAGGAAACGACTGACTATAGGGTAGCACAATCTATTAATACAAGCAAGGGTTCCTAAATGTCTGATTTAGGGATCGTCTGATCCCAAATCATGCTCTGCCACGTACTAAGGGTGTGAGAGAAGGAATCTGAAGGATGAAGCTGAGATCCCATAGGAAGTGGCAGAGGAAGGGAGGGAAACAGAAAGACGCTGTTTCACTTTCCTCAAGCTGATTCTCTATGCCCCAAAAGGCAACACAGTAGCTCTCCGTGCTCATAATGTCTTATTTACATGACTGAGTTTTTATTGACTCCGTGGTTGTTCTTGCATGCTTTCTACATTATGGACATATGGAAATTCGCTATGTGTCTACCTTTTTATCCCAAGGAAAAGGCAACAAAATATTAACAGTGGCTTTACTGGATGATGAGTTAAAACTGATTTTTGTTTTATTTTTTAAAAACCTTTTACAAATCTTCCATCATTTCATAATCTGAGTGTTAGGGGAAAAATAAATGACCTCTGGACACACAACAGCTGTGTTTTCATGACAATAAATGCTTCTGAGTAACAATTACCAACACACTCTCATTAGCATGCCAAGTGGAAAACATGGGCTGAAACCATTTCTGGAGCTTCCTTTCTTCAAAGGAGGGAAGAGCTTACTGAGCTAAATTTGAATCCAAATCTACAGAATCACTGTGATGTGGTGACTTAAGGTAGGACGAAGTGGCCTGCTTCATGGCCCAGAGTTTAGTGACCCTAGTGAATGACCCCCCTAAAGACCCAAAACCCCTCTGGGTTTGCCTAATGATGTTTGCTGAAGAGCCCAATGGGTTTTCCATTGACCCAGATCCCTATGATGTGAACAGCACTTCCACAATTTCAATAGAAACCTCAGTGGCCTGTAAAAATATGGGCCTGGGGGAGGAGGTGTGTGAAAGAATGCAGACCACAGGCTGGCTGCACCCTCAGTCCTCCTCTCTGTTTCCAGCAGCACATCCAGAGGTCCGCAGGGAGGGCAGAGCACAATAAGAAAACACCTGTGAATTCCTTGCAGCACTCCCCCCATGGCTACATTCCACCCTTTCCTCTTTTATAAAAGATTCCATTTGCTCCATCTCTGACCCCAGGGCATGGACAAATAGATGGAGACCTGGTGTGGTTTCTCTGCTCCTGGCTGTGTTCCCTATACCAATTAATCACTGGAGCCCAGCTTGACAGGCCCAGTTCTTTGCTTCTACTCATCCTCTGGCTGTTCTGGTGATTACTCCGAAGGCTACCCCAGATGTAAGAATTTCTCAATGTTTTTCCTTTTATTTTCTTTCCCCACTGCTTCTTCTCATGTGCTGACTACTGCACAGAGAGGGGCCAGCGTTTCTCCCCGCAACTGATGACTGTGGTCGGCTGGGAACTCACGAGAGGCTGGGCTCTGTTACCCACCACTGCCATCTTGGACGTATCACCTGACTTCCCTAAGCATCCTCATCCCTTGAAAGAGGAGGACAGTAACTACCCTGCCATCTTCTAATCATGTGATAATGAGAATCTCATCAGGTATTGACCTTTTTGTCTTTTTTTTTTTTGCCATAGATCCCTTCTGCAGCCCAGGAAACCTACAAATCCCTTCTCTGGATTTTATTTTTTATTTGTTGTAGATATATTTTAAAATAAAAAAATCTTCATATTTAAGTAAGCAAACCACCAATAGCTTATGTCTAGCATCCTACTATGGAGATATATTATTGAGAATGAGGAGAAAAATACCTCAAACCTAAGATAAGTCACATGCTATGTAATAGTGGGAGGAAAGCAGAGTGGAAGAAAGGCAGACCTCACCACAAGAAGCCTCCATCCACTTTAGGAACCTTTTCCCAGATATAAAGAGCCTAACTCAGAAACTTTTACACACTGGGTACTCAGAGCTTCCTGATGTCATCCTGGTCTCAGAAAGAGGCCAGATGGAGCAGAAAAGAACACTAAAGGTAGTATTTTCCCTAAGAAAGAGCTGTCCTGGCTCATTCTGTGAAAATACTTTTCTCAAGAGCTTGTTGGGGGAAGAAGAGACTTTACTCCTTCCAGAGGAAAGATGGAGACAGAAGAGGCATGAATGAACTCCATCAGGAAGAACTGATGATTTGAGAAGATACTTTCCCTCTACACAAGAAGTGGAGGATATAGAAAGTATATTGGCTGGTAGAGGGGGACAAGCAAAAACTGCAGGTATTTTCTCAGATGCTCCTTTCCTGATGATTTCAGCAAGCTTCTGGAAGCATGTGGCACCTTCTCCATGTGGCACAACCATTGATGGAACCATTTCAAAGCTCTCCGTGGTGCAGACATTTGCAGGCTCCGCCCCCAGCTGCCAGGGACTTTTGAGCACTGAGGGGAAACAGCCTGCAGCAGTATGCGCAGAGCACTCTCAAGCATCCGATGCTGTGCCAAGCACTGTTTCTGCTCTCCCCAACACACAATGGCACAGTTGCTTCTACTCTGAGACTGTCTTACTATACGAAGAGAAACTAGGGTGACTTTCTGCAGTGAGAAAGGCTTCAATTTCTCCCATTTCCCTTAAATCCACACAAGCTCGGGCTCCTTTCCCTGGTTCCCCCTGAAGTACACACGCTAAACGCTTGGCTCCTTCTCGTGGTCTCTCCTGCCTGCTTTGGGCACGTCTGTTGAAGAAACAGCTGAAATCAGAGGGTAGCAAACTCTGGCCTATGGGCCACATCTCACTGCTGCCTATTTTATGTAAGTTCAGTTTTACTGGCGCACAGCCACACCCATTTATTTCTACATCCTCTATAGATGCTTTCTAGTGATAAAGGTAGATATGAGTAATGGTGATGGAGAATTCACAGTCTACTAAAGGAATGTATCTGGTCCTTTACAGAAAAAGGTTTCCAACACCAGACTGAAGTAATGGACATGTGGGTCAGAACAGCTGAGAAAGAAGGGATTCAAGAAGTTGAAGGAGGACATCTACATTTCTGATCATAAGAGGAAAATAACAACAGAAATAACTTGTAGTTCTTGATATAGTAAGTTAACAGGTGCTGGACACTTTCCGTGTGCCTGACCCATGTGGCAACAAGCACTTTACATACATTTCTCTTCTTGGCTCTGTGAGGGAGGTACTGTTATTATGCCCATTTTACAGCAGAGGAAGCTGAGGCCCGGAGACACTGGGTCACTTGCTGCAGACACCCAGCTAGGAAGTGGTAGGGTGGGAACATGTCATAGAAGCATTGGAATAGTTGCTTCATTTGTGCAGGTCAATGGCACCCAAAGTCCTATTAGTGTTTGCTGGCAGGGGTAGCTGTACAAGAAATTTGGATTCCTTGTGTCTTCAATGGGCCCCTGAAGCTGCACTTAAATATCCTGGTGAAGGGTGGGGTGGGAGGGACTTCCCCACCCAGTTGCCCTTGGCTTCCTCACTAGATTTTTAAAAAGAAAACTGACTGTTATCAGTTACACAGCATGTCACTTTTTTTCAAAATCTGTTACTGGATGAGGCTGAAACCTTGGAAAATTAAGCCCCCAATTGGCATAATAAATAACATGTTCAAAAATGTCTCTGCTTGGCCTTTTATCTAGAAATCTCAGATGACTTCGCAAGCTGTTACCCTTTACTGTAATATTCCTCCCTTGGGGACTATAACTGAGGGCGGTTGCTTCGAGACTTGAAGAGTCCCTTCAAAGTTGTTTAATTTTTTCCCAATCTTTCTTTGGTTAAAGCATGCATTTCACCAATATTTGAAATAAACACTGTGCACTGAAATTTAAACACTGCATTTGCATCCCCATTTTTTCTGGGGATGGTAAAAAGCAAGTAAGCCTAAACAAGTTTAAAGCAGAAAACCTGGGTTCAAAATTTTTGCTGGGGATGAAAAGTTACAAGTAATTCAGATGCTTTCTAGTGATAAAGGTAGATATGAGTAATGGTGATGGAGAATTCACGTCTACAAGAATTTCTGACAGAAAAGGTTTCCAACACCAGACTGAAGTAATGGACATGTGGGTCAGAACAGCTGAGAAAGAAGGGATTCAAGAAGTTGAAGGAGGACATCTACATTTCTGATCATAAGAGGAAAATAACAACAGAAATAACTTGTAGTTCTTGATATAGTAAGTTAACAGGTGCTGGACACTTTCCGTGTGCCTGACCCATGTGGCAACAAGCACTTTACATACATTTTCTCTTCTTGGCTCTGTGAGGGAGGTACTGTTATTATGCCCATTTTACAGCAGAGGAAGCTGAGGCCCGGAGACACTGGGTCACTTGCTGCAGACACCCAGCTAGGAAGTGGTAGGGTGGGAACATGTCATAGAAGCATTGGAATAGTTGCTTCATTTGTGCAGGTCAATGGCACCCAAAGTCCTATTAGTGTTTGCTGGCAGGGGTAGCTGTACAAGAAATTTGGATTCCTTGTGTCTTCAATGGGCCCCTGAAGCTGCACTTAAATATCCTGGTGAAGGGTGGGGTGGGAGGGACTTCCCCACCCAGTTGCCCTTGGCTTCCTCACTAGATTTTTAAAAAGAAAACTGACTGTTATCAGTTACACAGCATGTCACTTTTTTTCAAAATCTGTTACTGGATGAGGCTGAAACCTTGGAAAATTAAGCCCCCAATTGGCATAATAAATAACATGTTCAAAAATGTCTCTGCTTGGCCTTTTATCTAGAAATCTCAGATGACTTCGCAAGCTGTTACCCTTTACTGTAATATTCCTCCCTTGGGGACTATAACTGAGGGCGGTTGCTTCGAGACTTGAAGAGTCCCTTCAAAGTTGTTTAATTTTTTCCCAATCTTTCTTTGGTTAAAGCATGCATTTCACCAATATTTGAAATAAACACTGTGCACTGATTTCTCTCTGTAGGGATGGTAATTACCTAAGCTAGCATTTCAGGCAGATCCTGGGTTCAAAAGACTATTGTTTATGGGACTGGGGATGAAAAGTTACAAGAAAAGGCAAGTAAGCCTCAGGAGCTAAGTAAAAGCAGAACATGCTTTATTCATGATCTTCTTTTAGAGATGGAAGTGTTTGGATACACATTAGGCTCAGGGTTGGCTACAGGGATGATGGTTCCTTGTTCAGCTTTTCTTTAACCAGCAAGTTAGCCATCTTCACGTCCCATCATTCAATAATGACATGTGAGAGTTAAGTCGTGAGCCCTAACCAGGTGCCAGTTCTATATGAGCAGCTGCCTCAGTGGCCTCCAGAGAGAAGAGGAGAGAGTAAAGCTCCTAATTCACGTTTATTTTTCATCTCATTCTGTTAAATTATTCTTGGTCTATGCTTTTCACTGATGCTTCAGTAAATCATGGATATAACTCATAAGCAGGTATCTAACAATTTATAAAAGAAGGGGATTGTGGATGAAACTCACTACTTTACATTGCATATCTCAGCATGTGAAAAGCAGCAGACTCTTAGGAGCTGCAAACTGGGATGTCTTAAGATCCATGGACTGAGTGGAGAGCACTCACCCATCTAAAGTAGGCAGCTGCTACAGAGCTCTATTCACCCAATTTCCCACCAAATATTACCATGTGGAAATGGCCCAACTGGACCCAACCTTTATATTTTTCCAGAGAAACCGAAGTCAATTTTTATTTGAAATCTTGCCATCTATATATGAAATCTCACTGTACATAAATACAGTAAACTTTTAAAGGCAACAATGCATTGGCCAAAAAAACAAAAAAAAAACCCAAAAAACTCTACATCTGTTAGCCAGATCTGACCCATGGACCGCCAGTTTGTAACCTCTACCCTCAATGTTTGATCCCAAAATTGGCGTGGTTAAATGTGTAATGCAACAGAAAATGTTTCTTCTTAGATAGTCCTAATGCAAGTCAATATATTAAATGCCCTGAAAAGTAGTTCAAGAATAGAACTTGTTTTTAACTTTGTTTGAACCACAGTTCCTCCAAATCATCTGCCTCTTTGCTTCCTCATTATAGTAACCTGCAGAAGTGTGGCTGCAGCACGTATACAGGCCAACAATGTACATTCTCACTCAACCCTACCAAGAAGTGCAATGCAGGTCTTGCTATGGGTTCAAAAGACTATTGTTTATGGGACTGGGGATGAAAAGTTACAAGAAAAGGCAAGTAAGCCTCAGGAGCTAAGTAAAAGCAGAACATGCTTTATTCATGATCTTCTTTTAGAGATGGAAGTGTTTGGATACACATTAGGCTCAGGGTTGGCTACAGGGATGATGGTTCCTTGTTCAGCTTTTCTTTAACCAGCAAGTTAGCCATCTTCACGTCCCATCATTCAATAATGACATGTGAGAGTTAAGTCGTGAGCCCTAACCAGGTGCCAGTTCTATATGAGCAGCTGCCTCAGTGGCCTCCAGAGAGAAGAGGAGAGAGTAAAGCTCCTAATTCACGTTTATTTTTCATCTCATTCTGTTAAATTATTCTTGGTCTATGCTTTTCACTGATGCTTCAGTAAATCATGGATATAACTCATAAGCAGGTATCTAACAATTTATAAAAGAAGGGGATTGTGGATGAAACTCACTACTTTACATTGCATATCTCAGCATGTGAAAAGCAGCAGACTCTTAGGAGCTGCAAACTGGGATGTCTTAAGATCCATGGACTGAGTGGAGAGCACTCACCCATCTAAAGTAGGCAGCTGCTACAGAGCTCTATTCACCCAATTTCCCACCAAATATTACCATGTGGAAATGGCCCAACTGGACCCAACCTTTATATTTTTCCAGAGAAACCGAAGTCAATTTTTATTTGAAATCTTGCCATCTATATATGAAATCTCACTGTACATAAATACAGTAAACTTTTAAAGGCAACAATGCTTTGGGCCAAAAAAAAAAAAAAAAAACCCAAAAAACTCTACATCTGTTAGCCAGATCTGACCCATGGACCGCCAGTTTGTAACCTCTACCCTCAATGTTTGATCCCAAAATTGGCGTGGTTAAATGTGTAATGCAACAGAAAATGTTTCTTCTTAGATAGTCCTAATGCAAGTCAATATATTAAATGCCCTGAAAAGTAGTTCAAGAATAGAACTTGTTTTTAACTTTGTTTGAACCACAGTTCCTCCAAATCATCTGCCTCTTTGCTTCCTCATTATAGTAACCTGCAGAAGTGTGGCTGCAGCACGTATACAGGCCAACAATGTACATTCTCACTCAACCCTACCAAGAAGTGCAATGCAGGTCTTGCTATGGACTTCTATTTTGTGTATAAAAAACAAGCAACGCTCTGGAAGGCTAAGAAAACTGTTTAGGGTCATTACTGAGAGACAGAGTCTGCCTCCGACCTTAAGGCTGAAACTGGGTACTACATTTCATAATTAAAGTCTCCTTCCTGCCCCCAAAGCGCCTGTGGATTTGTTTTTCCTGACTGGTACAATAACAATTCCAGAATTGAAAGTCTATTCTTTGGTAAGATTAAGAAGAAAATCCATATTCTACAGAAATACTTCAAATGACACCAGCTCCATAAGCTATACAGGCCCAATCTCATTCTATCGCCAGGTACTTTGAGCAACATCACCACCCCTGGGGAGACTTTATGGATCCTGTCCACCATGCCCTGCCCTTCCCGGGGTGTTCTGAAATGGCTTCTCTGGCTGTCTCCATCTCCCTCCCTCCCTCTCCCCACCCAAAGTCAGACCTCGTTTCCTTGGCCTCAGCCAGCTCCCTCTGCAGACACCCAAGTGAGAGCCAGAGAGAGGGGTCCTAAGGTCTGGGATGGACAAGGAGGCCTTGCAGGCCTGGCTCTATGTCAAAGGGGTCTGAAAATAGGCTGGCGTAAGGTACAGGGCTGAGAAGAGGTGAGGAAGGTCTGGATCATGGCCTGGCTCCTTTCACATCATTTGGACACCAGATGCAGAATGAAGACTGCCATTTGGACAGCCTTGAGCTAAACCCTGTTCCCAGGAGTGAGACATCCCTCCCTACTATGTCTTAAAGATTCCCACAGAGGATCCTTCATGTCAAAAGTGGTATCCACCCCTCCCTTGGCAATCACTCCTAGGCTTAACTAACCAGCTGTGATGGGAGAAAGTTCATCCTCAGCTTGCACAAAAACTCTTCCTGCTGCATTTCTTTTCAGCGTCTCTCCAGAGGCCCTTAGTGACATGAGTACCCACCCTCTAACCTTTGATAATCTTGAGGGCAACACAGCTGAGTAGCTAAGAGCATCAGACAGAACTGACTTTGAGCCTCAGAGCACTGACTAGCTGTGTGTCCTTCCACAAGTCACTTAACGTCTCTGTATTTCAATTTCTTAATCTGTACAATGGGGTAAAAACACAGTACTTAAGCAAAATGAAAGCATACATCCACACAAAACATGCCTTGAATAAGTTATTCATAATAGCCTCAAAGCAGAAATAGCCCAAATGTCTATCAGCTGACAAATGGATAAACATAATGTGGAATATTCATAAATGGAACACTATTCAGTCATAAAAGGAATACAGTACTGATACACGCTCCAACATGGACCAACTCTGAAAACGTTATGCTCAATGAAAAAAGTCAGCCATTAAAGACCACAAATGATGATTGCTTTCATAAGAAATATCTAGAAAAGGCAGATCTATACAGACAAAAAAATAAATTAGTGGCTGCCTAGGGCTGGTGGAAGTGCGGAATGGGGAGTGACTTCTACACGGATATATTTTGAAGGATGATGAAGGTTGCAAACTCTGAATATACTAAAGACCACTGAGTTATATAGTATGAACGGGCAGATGGTATTGTCTATGAATTAAAACACTGCACATCATAGAGCTATTATGAAAATTAAGTGATATACTGCCTGTAAGGGACTTCCCTGGTGGCTCAGATGGTAAAGAAAGTGCCTGCAGTGCAGGAGACTAAGGTTCAATCCCCGGGTCAGGAAGACCCCCTGGAAAATGGAATGGCAACCCACTCCAGTATTATTGCCTGGAGAATTCCATGGACAGAAAAGCCTGGCAGGCTCAATCCATGGGGTTGCGAACAGTCAGACACAAATGAGCATGCATGCACTGTTAATGGTAAACAAATATTGTTTTTAATTATAATAATAATGCTAACAATTATAGACCTATATTCACATATACTATAGTATCATATGAAATAATAACTATGTATTTGTATGTTAAATATAAATCATAAAATAATTATTATTGTACCCTGTCTCCTCTTCCTCTTAAAGTTTTATGATTTTGGAATGGTCCTCCAGTCCATAGCCATACTACCCTGAATGTGTCCAATCTCATCTGGAATTGTCCTCCATTTTTTTTTTAACATTATTAAAACTATTTTTGAACATTTTGAATATTGTCATGTTATATGTATATTTACATGCCATGCTATAATAACTATCACAGCATATAGCACATCTGTGTGATTACTATATATGTCATATATTTAAGAATGTATAGATCATGCTATATGAGAGATATATACATGAGATATTACAATTGTTATGAAAGATTATATTAGTAGTAGTATTCACCCTGTTAATACTTCTCTTCCTCTTTAACCTTTCTGAATTTGGACTGGTTTCTCTGGTTCTTTGAACGTTTTCTGGCTCCTGGTATATTTGGAAAGAAAATAGCTCTGAGTTTGGAGAAATTAAATTACAATCATGAGTCTAATTCAAGTGCTTTGTGTAGCTGCAGCCAGAAAACAGAAGGAAAAAAAATACGCCACGGTGCACACTCCCCACTGGGAGCTGGGAGGGTTGAGGAGGGCGCGGCAGAGCAAGGGGAACCCTTGGGCATCCTGACTGTTCAGCACAGTGGCCCCGGAAGGACCCTCTCCTCCCAGCCCCCAGCTGAGTTCCCGCGCCTTCTGTAAAGGAATCTCAGATCCCAGGCTGTGCTCTCCTGGCAGACGAGATGTGGGAGCTGAGGTGCTACCCCACAGGTGTCCTGTGGTCATGAGAACAGGAAAACAGAGCGCCAGCTTGAGCTGATAACAAAGACATCATTGAAGCCACGGGTCTGCCTTCCAGGGCCAAGCAGGGGACAAGACATGTTCTCCTCAGGATGCATTCACTGCCTCTCTCCCTCACTGAGAGCTCGGCAACCACTGGGTCATGGGTGAACGCAGGACTTCTGACAAAGCCCAGCTGGACCCAGTTGCTGCAACTTCAGAGCTGTTTCCCCAAGCTGGAGAGGAGGGAGGCAGCAACAGTACCTCCTCCCCTAGCCTCAGAGTTCCAGTTAGTCAGTGGTTTTGGTTTCCAGAAACAGAAGTATGGCAGCATTCTCCTGGAGAAATGCTGGACCTGAAATTCCCCTGCCCTCTTCATTTCCCTCAATTCCTACTCAGAGGCCTGAATAAGGACTACTTTTCATACTAAATGGACAGAGTTACCCATTCATTTATCTTATCAATTAATTTGGGTGAAAAAATGTTTCAGGTATTTTTGCAGTCTTTGGAAGTTCTGCCTGATATGGTAACAACTTTCTTCTTATTAAATCAATCGATCTACATACACACACACAGACATATATATACTTTAAAATGCTTTTGAAGGGAAAGGAAAAATATTTTTGAATATTCTTTTTCCCCAGAAAGACTGCTAGAAGCAAAATCCTTTAGAGGAGGGGTCCCCAATCTCTGGGATCTAATGTCTGATGGACCTTAGGTGGAGCTGATGCAATAATAATAGAAATAAAGTACATAACAAATGCAATGCACTTGAATCATTCTGAAACCAACACCCTATTCCCTCACCCCCCGCTGAAAGGCTCAGGGAGCACTGCTTTAGAGGAAAAGGCATAGCAAGTTGGAATCACAAAATATCCAAGCTGGATAATGTGGCTCATGTGGCTTCCAATATGTGGGTGAGGAAAAGGCAGACATAGCCATGGCCTAGCGTACAAGGCACAGGGCTGATGAGTGGATGGTAGGGCTGCACTTGAGGAAGGAATAGTCTCCCAGTCACTCATGGAAGACCTGGATGTGATTCATTCTTCCTTTCCTCTGCTACCGCCACTTATTCTAAGAATGGAGACTCAGAGACATAAATTGTCACACAGCCAGTCAGTCACAAAGCTCTTCTTGATGAATGAATAGCTCTCTCTGATGGTGCCTCTTCAACTCAACAAGGAGTCATGATTGCCAAATGCCTCCCAGACAGCAGCATCTACAGGGGCCTTGTAGTGTTTTATTAATACTTGACAGAAAGTCCATGGAGGAAATCATTTCAACATTCTTGCATGTAACATATAGAGTTTTTAAAAAGAGGAAAAGTAAAAGGATTGGACAAAACCAAGGATAAATTTAATGGAGATTTATAAAGAATGAAAGATTGCAAATACTGTGATCTAGACATATAATGAGTGTGAATGCAGTTTTACAGTTGCTGTTTCTGAAATATCACACTTCTTTATATAACTAAGCCAATTTATTTTTGATTTTGAGCCCTTATCCTGCCACACTGGTGGGAGTCTTAACTTCAGTCATTGTGGAGATTCCTCACTCTTGATTTCTAGGGCCTAACTCTGTGCCCAGAAGTGGTGTGATGGGGAAGGCCTTCTGGCTGTCAGACCAGAGTTTGTCTGGCGGATACCACTGTCACCATTCAGAGGCTGGTTCTAAAGCCTGCGTCATGAAGCATGGCAAACAAGGCTCAATGGGGCTGATTTTCTCTGGGATTCTGCCACTTCCTCAGGATACTGCCAGGAAGCTGAATCCTGGTCCCTGTTCTGGCCGGCCCACAGTGCTCCTCCCTCCATGCCTCTCCCAAAGGGAATCCTCAACTGCTACACTTGCTGCCTCTGCCCTCAAGAAGACAGGCTCTCTCTGCTTCTTGCCCTCCCACAAAACTCTGTTGGATGTTCAGAGGCCGAGAACTTGCTATCTGCTGAAAAGGGGGAAGAGTAAAGGGGAAAATGTATATTTATAGAACAAAATGAATTAATGTGTCAAACTACTCTCCAGTCCCATAAACAAAGGATTTTGCTCCCAGACCAAAGTGTGAAAATTTTCATCCTAAACCCCTTATTTTGCAAAGCACGAGAAAATGTCTCCCAGTCACTCATGGAAGACCTGGATTTCATTCTTCCTTTCCTCTGCTACCGCCACTTATTCTAAGAATGGAGACTCAGAGACATAAATTGTCACACAGCCAGTCAGTCACAAAGCTCTTCTTGATGAATGAATAGCTCTCTCTGATGGTGCCTCTTCAACTCAACAAGGAGTCATGATTGCCAAATGCCTCCCAGACAGCAGCATCTACAGGGGCCTTGTAGTGTTTTATTAATACTTGACAGAAAGTCCATGGAGGAAATCATTTCAACATTCTTGCATGTAACATATAGAGTTTTTAAAAAGAGGAAAAGTAAAAGGATTGGACAAAACCAAGGATAAATTTAATGGAGATTTATAAAGAATGAAAGATTGCAAATACTGTGATCTAGACATATAATGAGTGTGAATGCAGTTTTACAGTTGCTGTTTCTGAAATATCACACTTCTTTATATAACTAAGCCAATTTATTTTTGATTTTGAGCCCTTATCCTGCCACACTGGTGGGAGTCTTAACTTCAGTCATTGTGGAGATTCCTCACTCTTGATTTCTAGGGCCTAACTCTGTGCCCAGAAGTGGTGTGATGGGGAAGGCCTTCTGGCTGTCAGACCAGAGTTTGTCTGGCGGATACCACTGTCACCATTCAGAGGCTGGTTCTAAAGCCTGCGTCATGAAGCATGGCAAACAAGGCTCAATGGGGCTGATTTTCTCTGGGATTCTGCCACTTCCTCAGGATACTGCCAGGAAGCTGAATCCTGGTCCCTGTTCTGGCCGGCCCACAGTGCTCCTCCCTCCATGCCTCTCCAAGGCAATCCTCAACTGCTACACTTGCTGCCTCTGCCCTCAAGAAGACAGGCTCTCTCTGCTTCTTGCCCTCCCACAAAACTCTGTTGGATGTTCAGAGGCCGAGAACTTGCTATCTGCTGAAAAGGGGGAAGAGTAAAGGGGAAAATGTATATTTATAGAACAAAATGAATTAATGTGTCAAACTACTCTCCAGTCCCATAAACAAAGGATTTTGCTCCCAGACCAAAGTGTGAAAATTTTCATCCTAAACCCCTTATTTTGCAAAGCACGAGACAATGATTCCCATGTGGCACAGTGGTAAAGAATTTGCCTGCCAGTGCAGGAGATGCAGAAGATCCCCTGGAGGAGGAAATGGCAACCCACCTCAGAATTCTTGCCTGGAGAATCCCATGGACTGAGAAGCCTGGTGGGCTATAGTCTGTGGATTCACAGAGTCGGATGCAACTGAATGACTGAGCACACACACAAACCTCGTCTTTTGCAAAGGAGGACACAATGCTCACAGAGAAAAGATGACTGAGTTGGTCCATGTACAAGTCAGGATGTACAAAGGAAAATTTCATGTGAATCAGACAGCATTTTAACTGTGTTCCAATAGGTCATACTTTAACAAATTCTAGGAAAGGCTTTGCTCTGAAGCTAAAGCATTCCTTTACTCAAGTGAATAAACATTACTGGTTTTTACTTTTAAGGGCTTATATGTAGATACAGAGGGTTTTCCTAAGAGTAAGTTCACCTGTTTTGTAAAGATTTATATTTTTACTGGATATAGCATGCTCTTTGAAATCATTTTCCTCAATCATGTCCCACTAACTTGCGCAAGCAAAATACTGAGACAGGTATCTTTGAGGAGTTTTGTTTTATTTGTTGATTTCACCAGTCAGATGCCACATTTCTAATAAGACCAAGTACTCTATATACTCCACTCTCTGCCCTTGCTTGGCATTTAATATCTGGCTATTCTTCAGTGGGCTCATTCAATTTGCATACATACTGGTAAATTAAATGGAAAATGTGGACTTGCCTGATGCTTGGAGTAGCAATCAGCTGAGGATTACTTGAGTGTGCACTTGCTCTGTCAAAATGGCATCTAAGTAGGGGCCCCAAGAGGCTTGAGAGACTGTGTGAAGATCATTAAATATCTTCACATGGGCACCTGTCCATTTGTCTTGAGAAGTGGTAGTGGTTCCATGGCAGGGCTTCTGAAGACAAGGGAAGGGAGAGAGTGGTAAGAACAATCTCATGGATCTTTCTTCATGCTCACAGTTGGACTATGAGAACCAAGGCAAACTTTGGGCAAGGAACTTATTATGTAGCTATGGATACTTTGAGTGCACCTGTTTGACTAGCTTTCTCCTATGTGAGAATCACATATAAAAGTAATGGGATGCTATTCCGCCCCCCCCCCCCAATTACAAGTCTTTTTATCTTGCTTTTTTGCTTTTACAGAGTTTTGTTGTTTACAGATATGTATAATTCCAGATTAGTCATATGTATATCCCATTTCCCCCCATCCCACCCCTCTAGGCCATTACATAACCCCCATGTATGACCCCTTAGTAATGTGATGTCAATTTTTTATTTGTCATTTTATTCAGTCAAAAGTATTTTCTCTCAGCCTTCACAATCATCCTATGAAACAGGCACTGCTGCTAAAGAAGTTTAGGCCACAGAGCCAAGCCATTATTTGAGTGCATGTCTCTCCGATTACCCAGACAGCTGCAGCCTTAACCACCGTGCTAGACTACTACCTCCCACATGATGTACTGAGTCCCACAGCATGAGACGATAACTGCACAGAACACCCTGCAGGTTACAGAATATCTGGAGGAAAAATTCAGTAGATGATAAAGAGGATGTGAATTTCATACAACGTGGCCTTCTTGGAGTTCAGACTTAACCACCTGTGCCAGTTTGCTTGAGGCACTGGAAAACAATGTTTCTCAATCCTACTTAGTAACAGTTTAATCTTAAAAAACATCTCACAGGAATTCTTTTAATGATGTCCAAAATCAACATAATGGTATGATTTCCAGAAAAGAACGGGGGGGAAATTAAAATTTGTGTAGAGAATGGAGAAAAGCATACAGATAATGTCTGCCTAGCAAGCTTAAGAACGTGAAAGCCACTTGGTCTAAAAATTCACGTAAGATGTGGGGACTCATAATTAATACAACAATTCTTTACTGAGTACCTCTCCTGTGCTCAATATCAGAAGATACAGCAAAGCATGGCAACAAACAGGATGGACTCAGGCCAGGCTGTTTGGGTTAGGAATACAGCTCTGCAGCTGTTATCTCCATGATCTTCAGCATATTACCTAACCCTCAGTTTCTGAGGGACAACTTTCCCTCTAACTCTCAAGTGCCTAAGCCATAGTGAAGATTACATGAGTTAATATTAAATGAGTTTGTACATGTAAAGTGCTTAGAAGTGAGCATGGCCCATTGTCCACACTTCTTAAACTTTCTTATTGATAGAAAATTTGTCCAGTGGCTGAGGTCGGAAGTTAGGAGCATCTTTCATTTTAGTCTTTCCCCATTATCCCTCTCCCCGGCCCCATACATAATCTATAAACATGTCCTTGGGTTTCTCTCTCCCCAGTCCATTTACTTATCTCAGTCTCTACTGCTAACTAGACGAGGCCATCATAGTCTCTTTCTCAGACTCCTGGAATGGCCATGCCTTTGCCTCTTTATAATCCATCCTCCAAAGTAATCAAAATAATCTCAGTAGAACACATACCATTGTGCCTCTTAAAACCCCACCCTTCATTTCTCGTTGTAGCCAGAAGAGAATCCAACATTTACCAAGTTTTAAGTGAGGAGTTGCCACATAAAAAGCAAGAGTCTCAGTTAAATTTGAACTTCAGGAAATACTATTTTTTAGTATAAGTATGTCCCAAATATTGCATCATATGCTAAAAATGACTTATTCCTTACCCCAAATTCCAATTTAACTGTCTATTTATTTAGCAGAAACTGTAAGCCCTACTGAACAGGGCCTCTGAGATGAAGCTCTTTTTACCATCTATCACTATATTCTTCCAATCCACAGGTCTTTCTTTCCTGTTTGCTTCCTTCCATCTGCAGAATTTGTCCTTGTTATTCTCTCTTACCAGTTCTTTAGAACCTCTTCTAAAAGGGCATTAACTCCTTCAGGGTTCTCCACCCTCATGACCCAGTCACCTCGCCAAAGTTCTACCTCCAAATACCAGCCCGTTGGGGGATTAGACTTTGACATACAAATTTTGGGGGTGAGGATACAAACATTCAGTCTCTGGCACTGATACATAGCAAACTTCAACCATTATATGTACGATTCTTTGAGTTCTGACAAATGTGTAGGCTGTGTAACCATGAACACAGTCAAGATATAGAACAGTTCTTTCACCCCACAAAACTCCCTTGACTTCCCTGCCTTTTGGAGTCAAGCACTGATGCCATTTTCAGCTCCTGGCAACCACCAACCCCTTGTTTGTCCAAAGAGTCTAGCCTTGCCTTTTCTGGAATGTCATTTTCATAAAATCATGCAGAATGTAGCCTTCATTCCTTTTCGTAATGCCCTTGAGATTCATCCATGTTGCTGCAGATCCAGTACTTTAGTTCCTTTTGTTGCTGAAAAATACTCCACTGTTTGGATATACCACAGCTTACTTATTCATTCACCAGTTGAACAAAATTTGGGATTATTTACAATTTAATGAATACAATAACTATGAATAAAGCAAAAGGATACAACAAATGTTCATTTGAGTATAGGCTTCTCTATAAGTTTATGCTTTTCTTTCCCTAGGAGTGGTTTTGTTCAGTTCTAAGGTGAGTTTATGTCTATCATCATAAGAAACTGCTGAAGTATTTTACAAAGTGACTGTGCCATTTTGCATTTCTATCAGCAATATATGACAGTTCCAGTTGTTCTGGGTCCTCCTCAGAAGTACTGTCAGTTTTCTAAAAAGTACAGCATTGTGGTTTTAATTTTCATTTAACTAATCACTAATGGTCACCCTTTCATCTTCAGCATCTTTCCCTGTGCTTATTTGCCATTTACGTATGTTCTACAGTGTACTATCCAAGTCTTTTGCCCATTATAAAAATGGTAACTTGTTTCCTTATGATTAAGTTTTGTGAGTTCTTTCTATACTCTGGATGTATGTTCTTTCTCAGATACAAGTTTTGTAAACACTTTCTCCCTGTCTGTGGCTTGTCTTTTCATTTACTTAGCTGCTGATTGTTGAATCTGTTATCTTCCACCCTATTACTCTAAACTGCAGGACTCTTAATATTTCTAAACCCTACATAACCTTCTGAAATGATCTCATTTATTTCGGGCCACTGCTCACTGGAATGCAAAGGCCACAGGGACTTATCTATCTTAGTCATCACTACATTTTCAGACCCCAGATCTGTGTCTGGCGCGTAACAGGTAGACAATAAATATTTGTTGACTAAGTAGTGATAACATCCACTAATACGTCTTAAGGGCCTAATCTAATTCGGGCATTCTCAAATAAGACTTCTTTCACCCCACAAAACTCCCTTGACTTCCCTGCCTTTTGGAGTCAAGCACTGATGCCATTTTCAGCTCCTGGCAACCACCAACCCCTTGTTTGTCCAAAGAGTCTAGCCTTGCCTTTTCTGGAATGTCATTTTCATAAAATCATGCAGAATGTAGCCTTCATTCCTTTTCGTAATGCCCTTGAGATTCATCCATGTTGCTGCAGATCCAGTACTTTAGTTCCTTTTGTTGCTGAAAAATACTCCACTGTTTGGATATACCACAGCTTACTTATTCATTCACCAGTTGAACAAAATTTGGGATTATTTACAATTTAATGAATACAATAACTATGAATAAAGCAAAAGGATACAACAAATGTTCATTTGAGTATAGGCTTCTCTATAAGTTTATGCTTTTCTTTCCCTAGGAGTGGTTTTGTTCAGTTCTAAGGTGAGTTTATGTCTATCATCATAAGAAACTGCTGAAGTATTTTACAAAGTGACTGTGCCATTTTGCATTTCTATCAGCAATATATGACAGTTCCAGTTGTTCTGGGTCCTCCTCAGAAGTACTGTCAGTTTTCTAAAAAGTACAGCATTGTGGTTTTAATTTTCATTTAACTAATCACTAATGGTCACCCTTTCATCTTCAGCATCTTTCCTGTGCTTATTTGCCATTTACGTATGTTCTACAGTGTACTATCCAAGTCTTTTGCCCATTATAAAAATGGTAACTTGTTTCCTTATGATTAAGTTTTGTGAGTTCTTTCTATACTCTGGATGTATGTTCTTTCTCAGATACAAGTTTTGTAAACACTTTCTCCCTGTCTGTGGCTTGTCTTTTCATTTACTTAGCTGCTGATTGTTGAATCTGTTATCTTCCACCCTATTACTCTAAACTGCAGGACTCTTAATATTTCTAAACCCTACATAACCTTCTGAAATGATCTCATTTATTTCGGGCCACTGCTCACTGGAATGCAAAGGCCACAGGGACTTATCTATCTTAGTCATCACTACATTTTCAGACCCCAGATCTGTGTCTGGCGCGTAACAGGTAGACAATAAATATTTGTTGACTAAGTAGTGATAACATCCACTAATACGTCTTAAGGGCCTAATCAATTCTGGGCATCCTGTTAACCACTTTTCATGGGGTGCCAGGTTTAAGCTTAAAAATAATACTATGAGGTAGGTTCTCTTGTTACTCACCTTTAATAAAGATGTGCTAAAAACAATAATGAAATGATGTATGCTGCTTAACAAGCTGCTTTAGCTCCACATCTTCTATGTTCTGTTACATGATGCTAGGGTTGGAACTCTGTAAGCTCCACATCTGTTTTGACATCAACTTTCTGTTAGGTTCACCCACAATGGATGATAGAAGGAGCTGAGAGGAATGGAGGAGGGAGCAGAGACTTGCTCCTGATAGATTTCCTTGCCACTGCCTTCAGCAGCTCTTCAGCTAAGGGATTGATACTTGGTAGAGTCTGTTCGTTGCAGCAGCAGCAGCGAGTTCCAGGGTTTTTTCCTATTAACACATCCAGGTGCATCAAACTCTCTCCAAGATCCAGCATCAACAGGTACCCCAACTTCTTTGTTCCCCAAGACCTGAGGTGGTAGCAAGCTTACCTCACTTACTACCTCTGTGATACAATAATGTCCCTTCTGTCCTGTTAGTTTTGCTATACATGGTTAGTAATACTTCTTATTAAATTCTTTCTGATAAAAGAATTGGGATCTTGACGGATGCTGGAAACTGAGCACAAAGAATTAAATGACCATCAGACGAACTGGCCAAGCAGGAGTACTCTTCCTACACAGCTTCAATAAAGGAAGAAAGTCAGAAATGCTTCTTGAGAGGAGGAAATGAAACAAAGACCTATTTGGCATTACCTATGACATCTAGTACTATGCATGCCCAGAAGATGGGAACATACTGTATAATCTTAGTAACTCCCACATGGAGTTGGGATCAAGAACTCCCAGAAAAGCGATATTGGATAGACAATCTAGTAAATTCTTTTATCTTTGTTTCAGACCCTACCCAAGTACAGTTTCCTCCATGGAGGGTTTTTCAGGGATCAAGAACTAGAAAAGCGATATTGGATAAAAAGAAAGTCATCACTACATTTTCAGACCCCAGATCTGTGTCTGGCGCGTAACAGGTAGACAATAAATATTTGTTGACTAAGTAGTGATAACATCCACTAATACGTCTTAAGGGCCTAATCAATTCTGGGCATCCTGTTAACCACTTTTCATGGGGTGCCAGGTTTAAGCTTAAAAATAATACTATGAGGTAGGTTCTCTTGTTACTCACCTTTAATAAAGATGTGCTAAAAACAATAATGAAATGATGTATGCTGCTTAACAAGCTGCTTTAGCTCCACATCTTCTATGTTCTGTTACATGATGCTAGGGTTGGAACTCTGTAAGCTCCACATCTGTTTTGACATCAACTTTCTGTTAGGTTCACCCACAATGGATGATAGAAGGAGCTGAGAGGAATGGAGGAGGGAGCAGAGACTTGCTCCTGATAGATTTCCTTGCCACTGCCTTCAGCAGCTCTTCAGCTAAGGGATTGATACTTGGTAGAGTCTGTTCGTTGCAGCAGCAGCAGCGAGTTCCAGGGTTTTTTCCTATTAACACATCCAGGTGCATCAAACTCTCTCCAAGATCCAGCATCAACAGGTACCCCAACTTCTTTGTTCCCCAAGACCTGAGGTGGTAGCAAGCTTACCTCACTTACTACCTCTGTGATACAATAATGTCCCTTCTGTCCTGTTAGTTTTGCTATACATGGTTAGTAATACTTCTTATTAAATTCTTTCTGATAAAAGAATTGGGATCTTGACGGATGCTGGAAACTGAGCACAAAGAATTAAATGACCATCAGACGAACTGGCCAAGCAGGAGTACTCTTCCTACACAGCTTCAATAAAGGAAGAAAGTCAGAAATGCTTCTTGAGAGGAGGAAATGAAACAAAGACCTATTTGGCATTACCTATGACATCTAGTACTATGCATGCCCAGAAGATGGGAACATACTGTATAATCTTAGTAACTCCCACATGGAGTTGGGATCAAGAACTCCCAGAAAAGCGATATTGGATAGACAATCTAGTAAATTCTTTTATCTTTGTTTCAGACCCTACCCAAGTACAGTTTCCTCCATGAAATCTGATGTGGCCTATATTCTCAGATGCTCCTCAGTACTATAAAACCTTTTATTTCTAGGGTTCCATGATAGAGAGTAGAAAAGCCAGAATCATACTGTCACCCAGCATCCCTTGGGCTAAGGCAGTTGGGAGGCTTATGATCCAATTCTGGCCAACTATAAGAAGAAATTGCTGTAGAAGGCATCTGGGAAAACATTTGGTCAGAGATGCCAAGAGACTGTGGTTCAGATACTTGCATGCGGTTCAGATGCTTGGAGGTATAGCTGCCATACTGGACAATAAAGCCCAAAGATGAAGGTTACTACAGAGGACAAAGAACCTCTTCCTTGATGATACTATTGAATTACTGAATCAACTTAGAAACAGCCAGCTTCAGACTTCTTGATGAGAAATTAAACCTCATGATTTAAGTCACCGTTACTTCAGTTTTCTGCTTCTTATATCCAAACACATTTTACCTGGTATATCTTCCATCCTCCACAGCTGCAAATATCTTTCCTCCTGGCTCATGAATCCTTCCGAATTTCTCTGTAGCTCTGTTTTAAGGCCTGGTTAACTTTCATATATTTAGAAGGTTTATACATAAATCCTGTTTCCCCTACAAGACCTCAAGCTACTAAGGCGAGGAACTCTGAAATTTGTTGGGATCTTCCATATACTCTCTAGTAGGGTACTACTGGACATAAGGTAAACACTTACTGAAAGCATATGCATCTTCTCTATGGATGAATGTGAGTTTTACCTTCATCTTACACCCACTGCTGAGAGTGTATATTGTGAGAGGAATCTTAGTTAAAAGCAGCAGCTCTGGAGTCAGACAGAACAGGGTGCATGTCATGGCTCAACCCACTTATTTAGCTGGGTTGTTCTGGATAACTCCTGACAACTCTACAAGTCACCAGGCCCCAAGTTTCAATCCTAGCATCACCTCCACACAAAGCAATCTGTGCTTGCACACTCCCAAATTTGGAAATATTATTTTCTTCTAAGCTATCACCCTTTTCTGAGATGCAGCATTTTATGTATTTTACACACATGTGATTATTCTACATGCATGTTCCCTCTACGTTTTTGTCTGCTTGCCGACAATCTAGTAAATTCTTTTATCTTTGTTTCAGACCCTACCCAAGTACAGTTTCCTCCATGAAATCTGATGTGGCCTATATTCTCAGATGCTCCTCAGTACTATAAAACCTTTTATTTCTAGGGTTCCATGATAGAGAGTAGAAAAGCCAGAATCATACTGTCACCCAGCATCCCTTGGGCTAAGGCAGTTGGGAGGCTTATGATCCAATTCTGGCCAACTATAAGAAGAAATTGCTGTAGAAGGCATCTGGGAAAACATTTGGTCAGAGATGCCAAGAGACTGTGGTTCAGATACTTGCATGCGGTTCAGATGCTTGGAGGTATAGCTGCCATACTGGACAATAAAGCCCAAAGATGAAGGTTACTACAGAGGACAAAGAACCTCTTCCTTGATGATACTATTGAATTACTGAATCAACTTAGAAACAGCCAGCTTCAGACTTCTTGATGAGAAATTAAACCTCATGATTTAAGTCACCGTTACTTCAGTTTTCTGCTTCTTATATCCAAACACATTTTACCTGGTATATCTTCCATCCTCCACAGCTGCAAATATCTTTCCTCCTGGCTCATGAATCCTTCCGAATTTCTCTGTAGCTCTGTTTTAAGGCCTGGTTAACTTTCATATATTTAGAAGGTTTATACATAAATCCTGTTTCCCCTACAAGACCTCAAGCTACTAAGGCGAGGAACTCTGAAATTTGTTGGGATCTTCCATATACTCTCTAGTAGGGTACTACTGGACATAAGGTAAACACTTACTGAAAGCATATGCATCTTCTCTATGGATGAATGTGAGTTTTACCTTCATCTTACACCCACTGCTGAGAGTGTATATTGTGAGAGGAATCTTAGTTAAAAGCAGCAGCTCTGGAGTCAGACAGAACAGGGTGCATGTCATGGCTCAACCCACTTATTTAGCTGGGTTGTTCTGGATAACTCCTGACAACTCTACAAGTCACCAGGCCCCAAGTTTCAATCCTAGCATCACCTCCACACAAAGCAATCTGTGCTTGCACACTCCCAAATTTGGAAATATTATTTTCTTCTAAGCTATCACCCCTTTTCTGAGATGCAGCATTTTATGTATTTTTTTACACACATGTGATTATTCTACATGCATGTTCCCTCTACTTGATTTTGTGTTAGTGTATCCTGAAGATCATTTTAGTTCTACATGTATAGATCTACCTCATCAGCATAGCATTTAATAGTATAGCCTTGGCAGAATTTAATCATTCCACTATCAAGGCACATTTGTGCTATTTCAAATTTCTGCACATTACATAAAATTCTACAATTAATGTACATACTTTTTTCTACCCATTTGCGGGCAATCCTCTAGGGGAGATACCAAGATGTAGGCTAACTAGGTAGACGGATAGAAATATTTTGAAATTTAAGAGTCTGTACCAAACACTCTTTAATTAGTTAGAAACAACTACTAAGAGTTTAAATCATTCAGCTGCTCTTTACTGATTCTACTCATCTTAGATTCTGGAACAATAGCAATAGAGGCCTTCTGACTACTGAAAACAGTATGCTGTCCTGACTTGTCACCCATCACCCTCCATTCCCTGCCTATGGGACAGTGTGATTGATCAGGGAAAAGCACAGGTCTCTCAGGCCAGCAAACAACTCAGGCATGTTCTCCTTGTGTAACCCTGGAAGTGGCATCAGGCTTCTTTGAGCTCGTTTCCTTATTCATGAAATTGGATGAGAAGCATTTTAGGAAAGTGAGGTAACAGGTAATGCATTACCGAAACTTTTCCCCTAACAACCTTCTCACTTCCTCCATTCTGTCATTCTTCTGCCCTCAGAGGTCAGTGGAAAACTCACTATATTTGCAGCCATATGCAGTGAATATGAACTGAAGATGAGCATTGACCATTTTTTTTTATTTTATTTTTTAAAATTTTTACAGAATTTTGTTGTTCGTGGACATGTATATTCCCAGATAAGTCATATCCATATCCCTGGTCCACTCCCCCATCCCAGTCCCCCTCATTGAACCCCTCCAGGCTGTCGCACCGCACCCCTACAGGATCTCCTATTCCCGCAGCACAATGACAATAGCTATCTTTTTCACATATGATAGCATGGGTTTCCATGTTACTCCCTCTACGCCTGCCACCCACTGTTGTTGCCCCGAGATGTCCATATGTCTGTTCTCCGTGTCTGTTTTTCCATCGTTCACTGCATGTGTTACCATTACCCTCTTAATAAATTCCATATATATGTGTTAGTATACTGTATTTGTCCTTCTCTTTTTGACTTACTTTGCTTTGTGTAATAGGTTCTAGATCCATCTACCTCATTAGGGCTGATTCTTCTGCATTTCCTTTTACAGCTGAGAAGTACTCCATTGCATATATGTACCAGAGCTTATGGATCCATTCATTCATCAATGCACATCTAGGTTGTTTCCATGTTCTAGTTATTGTATAGAGAGCTGCAATGACCATTGGGGTACAGAAGCTTCTTTCAGTTTTGATTTCATCAGGGTATAAACCTACCAGTGGCACTGCTGGATCATAGGGTGCTTCTATTTTTAGTCTTTTAAGGAATCTCCATACTATCTTCCATAGAGGTTGTATCAATTTACATTCCCACCAGCAATGCAAGAGGGTTCCCTTTTCTCCACACCCTCTGCAGCATATATTGTCTGTAGATTTCTTGATGATGGCCATTCTGATGGGTGTGAGGTGGTATCTCATTGTAGTTTTGATTTGCATTTCTCTAATTATAAGCGAGGTTGAGCACCATTTCATGTGTTTTTGGGCCATCTGTATGTCCTCTTTGGAGAGGTGTCTGTTTAGGTTCTTTTCCCATTTTTTGATTGGGTTGTTCATTTTTCCAGTGCTGAGATGTCTGAGTTGCTTGTAGATTTTGGAGATTGTTTCATTTACTATGATTTTCTCCCATTCTGTGGGTTGTCTGTTCAGCTTTCTTGTAGTTTGTTTGTTTGTTTTTGCTGTACAAAAGCTTTTAAGTTTCATTAGATCCCACACATTTATTTTTGTTTTTATTTCCATTATTCTAGAAGGCGGGTCATAGACCATCTTGCTTTGATTTATGTCCTTGAATGTTTTGCCTATATTCTCCTCTAAGAGTTTTATGGTCTCCAGTCTTACATTTAGGTTTTTAATCCATTTTGAGTTGATCTTTCTGTATGGAGTCAGGGAATGTTCCAACTTCATTCTTCTGCATGTAGTTGTCCAATTTTCCCAGCACCATTTGTTGAAGAGACTGTCTTGGTCCCATTTTAGATTTTTGCCTCTTTTGTCAAAAATAAGGTACTCAGAGGTGTGTGGGTTTATCTCTGGGTTCTCTATTTTGTTCCATTGGTCTATAGTTCTGCTTTTGTGCCAGTACCATACTGTCCTGAGGACTATTGCTTTGTAGTAGAGTCTGAAGTTAGGGAGGCTGATCCCTCCAGCTCCATTCTTCTTTCTCACAATTGCTTTGGCTATTCAGGGTCTTTTGTGTTTCCATATGAACCGTGTTATTCTTTGGTCTAGTTCTGTGAAGAATGTCATTGGTAGTTTGATAGGGATCACATTGAATCTATAGATGACATTTGGCAGTATGGTCATTTTCACAATATTGATTCTTCTGATCCAGGAACATGGAATATCTCTCCATCTGTTTTTGTTTGTTTGTTTGTTTTTTAAAGATTTATTTATTTATTTTGGTAGGGGTGGGGTGGGGAGGTAGGGGGGCAGGCGGGCCACTTCTATTGGTCTTTCATTTGTCCATTTTCATCTATCTTTGTTCTCTGGCCCGCGTGGGCCTCCCATCGCGGTGGCCTCTGTTGTTGCAGAGCACTGGCTGTAGGTGCATGCGCTCCAGAGCTCCGGCTCCATAATTGGACACATTGGTCCAGCCACTCCGTGGCACGTGGGATCTTTCCAGGCCAGGGATGGAACTGGACCCTTTGCCCTGCAAGGCGGTGTCCTTACCCACTGGACCACCAGGGAAGCCCACTCTCCATCTGTTTAAGTCTTCTTTAATTTCTCTCATGAGTGTCTTGTAATTTTCAGTGTACAGTTCTTTTGCTTCTTTGGGTAGGTTTATTCCTAGATATTTGATTCTTTTGGTTGCAGTGGTGAAGGGGATTACCTCTTTGATTTCATTTTCTGATTTTTCATTGTTTGTATATAGGAATGCCAGTGATTTCTGTGTATTGATTTTGTATCCCATGACTCTGCTGAATTCTTTGATTAGCTCTAGTAGTTTTCTAATTGTATCTTCGAGGTTTTCTATGTATAATATCACGTCATCTGCTAATAGAGTTTTACTTCTTCCTTTCCAATCTGGATTCCTTCTATTTCTTTTTCTTGTCTTATTGTTGTTGGTAGAATTTCCAGGAATTATTATTCTGAATAATAGCGGTGAAAGTGGACACCCCTGTCTTGTTCCTGATCTCAGAGGAAATGCTTTCAGTTTTTCACCATTGAGGATAATGTTCACTGTGGGCTTCTCATACATGGCTTTCACTATGTTGAGAGTAGTAGAGTCTGAAGTTAGGGAGGCTGATCCCTCCAGCTCCATTCTTCTTTCTCACAATTGCTTTGGCTATTCAGGGTCTTTTGTGTTTCCATATGAACCGTGTTATTCTTTGGTCTAGTTCTGTGAAGAATGTCATTGGTAGTTTGATAGGGATCACATTGAATCTATAGATGACATTTGGCAGTATGGTCATTTTCACAATATTGATTCTTCTGATCCAGGAACATGGAATATCTCTCCATCTGTTTTTGTTTGTTTGTTTGTTTTTTAAAGATTTATTTATTTATTTTGGTAGGGGTGGGGTGGGGAGGTAGGGGGGCAGGCGGGCCACTTCTATTGGTCTTTCATTTGTCCATTTTCATCTATCTTTGTTCTCTGGCCCGCGTGGGCCTCCCATCGCGGTGGCCTCTGTTGTTGCAGAGCACTGGCTGTAGGTGCATGCGCTCCAGAGCTCCGGCTCCATAATTGGACACATTGGTCCAGCCACTCCGTGGCACGTGGGATCTTTCCAGGCCAGGGATGGAACTGGACCCTTTGCCCTGCAAGGCGGTGTCCTTACCCACTGGACCACCAGGGAAGCCCACTCTCCATCTGTTTAAGTCTTCTTTAATTTCTCTCATGAGTGTCTTGTAATTTTCAGTGTACAGTTCTTTTGCTTCTTTGGGTAGGTTTATTCCTAGATATTTGATTCTTTTGGTTGCAGTGGTGAAGGGGATTACCTCTTTGATTTCATTTTCTGATTTTTCATTGTTTGTATATAGGAATGCCAGTGATTTCTGTGTATTGATTTTGTATCCCATGACTCTGCTGAATTCTTTGATTAGCTCTAGTAGTTTTCTAATTGTATCTTCGAGGTTTTCTATGTATAATATCACGTCATCTGCTAATAGAGTTTTACTTCTTCCTTTCCAATCTGGATTCCTTCTATTTCTTTTTCTTGTCTTATTGTTGTTGGTAGAATTTCCAGGAATTATTATTCTGAATAATAGCGGTGAAAGTGGACACCCCTGTCTTGTTCCTGATCTCAGAGGAAATGCTTTCAGTTTTTCACCATTGAGGATAATGTTCACTGTGGGCTTCTCATACATGGCTTTCACTATGTTGAGATAGGTTTCTTTCTATGCTCATTTTTTGAAGAGTTTTTTTTTTTTTTTTTTTTTAATCATAAATCAGTGTTGGATTTTGTCGAAGGCTTTTTCTGCATCTATTGAGGTTATCATGTGATGTTTATCTCTCAATTTGTGGATATGTTGTATCATATTAATTTATTTGAGGATATTGAAGAATCCTTGTGTGCCTGGATGAACCCAACTTGGTCATGATGTAGGAGTTTTTTGATGTGACGTTGAATTCTGTTTGCTAGGATTTTGTTGAGGATTTTGGCGTCTAGATTCATCAGTGAAACTGGTCTATAATTTTCTTTTTTTATGCTGTCTTTGCCTGGTTTTGGTATCAGGGTGATGGTGGCCTCGTAGAATGTGTTTGGAAGTGTTCCTTCCTGTGCAATTTTTTGGAAGTGTTTTAGAAGGACAGGCATTAGCTCTTCTTTAAATGTTTGGTAGAATTCAACTGTGAAGCCATCTGGCCCTGGGCTTTTATCATTGGGTAGGTTTTTGATCACAAATTCGATTTCTGAGCTTGTGATTGGGTTGTTCATAGTTTCTATTTCTTCCTGGTTCAGTCTTGGAAGATTAATCTTTTTCAAGAAACTGTCCATTTCTTCCAGGTTGTCCAGTTTGTTGCCATATAGTTGTTCATAATAGTCTCTTATAATCCTTTGGACTTCTGCATTATCTGTTGTAATCTCTCTTTTTTCACTTTTGTTTTTGTTGATCTGGTTCTTCTCTTTTTTTCTTGATGCGTCTGGCCAGTGGTTTGTCAATTTTGTTTATCTTTTCGAAGAAACAGCTTCTCGATTTACTTATCTTTATGTTGTTTCTTTCATTTCTTTTCCATTTATGTCTCCTCTGATCTTTATGGTTTCTCTTCTTCTGCTAACGAGTATTGATCTTTTACAGAGAATTTCATCCTCTGAAATGGTTCGCTTCTACAATGTGGGTGGATATACCAAGTTTCTCTCCCAATCATTCTGAGCAAACTGTACCCATTTTAAATCCCCAGTTAATGACTCCAAGCAGATGAACAGATTCTGCGTTACCTACAGCAGTTCCACAATAAGACTGTTTAGGCGAGCAGAAATTACCCAAAATAATAAAAACAAAACCAATCCCTGCTTGCCGTTTTGATGATATTATAATTGAGATATCAGCACTTTAATCCAAGGAGGCAAACTTCTCAACAAAAGAAAATTTCTGACTCAGCACTAACAGCAGAGGGGAGTGAAGTTCCAAAGGATTCCAGGCAGCACCAAGAAAGAAGCAATGCCAAGAAAGCAACGCCAGTTATTAGAGAGTTCAGATACAGGGATCAAACTGACTGATGGGTTTGCTGAAGAAAAGCAGAGAGTCCTTCAGAAATGCAGGAAGAATGGAACAATCTTTGTCAGGTGCCATACTAAGATTAAGTAAAAAGGGTTGAGATAAAGAGCTGACGTCACAGCTTTTACAAACTCATGGAAAATGCAGCTGGTCCAGGGGAGCACTGCAGATGAAACAAACAGATTCTTCATGAAAAACATCATGACAATAAGAAAAGAATCTAGCAACATTTCAGTTAGATGAAGACTACCTTGGTAGAGGTTGATAAATTTAGCATATTATAAAAACTCCCTGTTGACACTTTAATAAATTTCATTTTAAAATTTACTACTTTCTCCAGAGGAAGCTTTTTAGTATAGATGTTTAAAAACCAAGGGCAGGAAGAAAACTTTTCTTCAAACAAATAAGCTCATAATGCCCAGTGGAACTGAGCTTACAGTTTTAGAAACCACCAATCTCAATTAAATACTTTTTTTTTTTTTTTTTTTGGCCACTTCTATTGGTCTTTCATTTATTTCCACCCATCTTTGTTCTTTGGCCTGTGTGGACTTCCACTGCAGTGGCCTCTCTCACTGCAGAGCACCGGCTCCAGACGCATGTGCTCTAGAGCTCCGGCTCGGTAGTTGGACATATTCGACCAGCCGCTATGCAGCACACGGGATATTCCCAGGCCAGGGATCGAACTGGAGCCCCTCACACTGCAAGGCGGTATCCTTACCCACTGGACCACCAGGGAGGCCCTAAATACTTTTTTTTATTAAATACTTTTAAATAATAATAGTTACTATAATATAATGATATTATATAGAATGTATTTAACGTGTGTTATATAATTTCTATATTACATGTATAACACATAATAAAGTTTATAACATATCATATATGTGTGCTTAGTCACTCAGTCATGTCTGACTCTTTGTGACCCCATGGACTGTACTGTTCTTTCCATGGAAATTTTCAGGCACGAATACTGGAGTGGGTTGCCATTTTCTTTTCCAGTATCATATATATAATAATAAGACAACATTATGCTGTAAGAAATGAGATAATATGACATAGTACTGTTATACTAATAATAGTTTATACATATGAAATGCTTTCTATGTGCCAGGAGCTATTTTAACCATTACATCAGGTAGGTGCTCCCAAGCTTACACAAGGAAACCAAAACCTCGAAAGGCTGTTAGCTTCCCCATGGTCATGCAGTTCATAAAGGAAGAAGCCACAGATTTAATCACGGTGATGTCGCTTCAGAAACCACACTTTTAGCTGTCCTAGTAAGTGAGGGTCAATGATGTGCACTACTATCGTACTGAATTACTATTCAAATGTCATAAGTGAACCTAACTCATCTTGAAAGATGTTAGAGTCTCTGTAGGGAGATGTATACAAATATAAACAACCCCAATACCAGGCAGAATAGGTAATATATCGAGCAGAAGTTCTGGTGAGAAGCTAAAAGAAATTAACCATCTGATTTAAGCAAAAAAAGAGGAAGCTCCTGTAAAGATGTTAGTGACATCAGACATTGGAAAGCTAATAAAAATGGGCAGAGACAAAGTGAGACTATCTACAGGCAAGACATTCATCGTGCTATCTTCCTTTAACCAGATAATAACTATGATGAATACTGAAAGGAAGGAAAGCTGAAAATGTAGAAAATGTAATGAAAAATATTTCTTAAATACACAGTATATAGTGTTAACCTCACTGAATATGACTTTAAAGTTTCTTAACTGTCAAGTATGCCTGATACTAGAAATGAATTGTAAGGGTCTGGTTACTTTTCACTTGAGGGTGTTATGAGGTTGTATTTGAGATGTATTATTCTCATGGAGCTGTAACAGTTTTCTGGATTTTGGAAAGAGGCAACCCATAGGTGAAAGGGGTCATGACTGCCCACCAAAGAATTTAGAAGCATAAGGTCTTCCTGACTTTACCAAACATCTAACAAATACCTTCCAATGCTGATAAGACAGAGCAAATCTGTGATTTTTGTAAGAAAATAATTATTTTTTTTCTTTTCAGAGGTGATTTTGGCACTGGGACTGATACTCATGACAGCTTAAAAGATGTACCAGGCAGAATGATGACCTGGCTAGACGAGTCTCTCCCTGACTTTGAGTATCTGCCACACTGACCGTCACACAAATTTTATGGACCTGCCAAGAGCACCTTTGTCCTTTTTCAAAAAGTATAAAGTTAACTTCACTTCTCTCTTCTCTTTCCTTGAACTCACACAGATGGCTTATCTGCTCCAGAGTTCTGATTGTGTTCTCAAGTCCTTACTTGCAACCTCTAAGCACTTATCTAAAAATAATCACCCAAGTTGCAAATCCAGATTTTCAGATCAGGAAACATTCTCTGATTTATGAACTGTACATTCTGGGTATAATTGATGAAGCCTCATCACTCATCACAGGCTGTTTTCCTCAGCTCTCCTGTCTCTCCCTTCCTCCCTGTGCACTGCTCAGAACCCAACGACACAGCCTCATTAACCTTGGCAACCAGGTACCTGGCATGGGCTTCAGCCCCTCAGACTGGCCAGTGAGGCCCAATGCCCAGCTGTATTGATAAACATGATGATCTTCTGAACTCTTTTGGTTAAGTTCCATTCCAGGCAAACACCTGGGTTTGCTCCACTGAATGGACCTGTGCAGACATTTGCTTATCTTCCGAGAATCATTCTTTAAATTCTGGAAGACATCCACATCCAAAACAGAAAATGAGATAGGCCTTACATGCTGTGAAATGAATACACCTTAGCTACTTCTCATACTAATCTGAGTAATTCAGTTTCCTCCTTCCCTTTCTTTTCTGCTTGACCTCACTGAATATGACTTTAAAGTTTCTTAACTGTCAATTTGGGAATTGTTAAGGGTCTGGTTACTTTTCACTTGAGGGTGTTATGAGGTTGTATTTGAGATGTATTATTCTCATGGAGCTGTAACAGTTTTCTGGATTTTGGAAAGAGGCAACCCATAGGTGAAAGGGGTCATGACTGCCCACCAAAGAATTTAGAAGCATAAGGTCTTCCTGACTTTACCAAACATCTAACAAATACCTTCCAATGCTGATAAGACAGAGCAAATCTGTGATTTTTGTAAGAAAATAATTATTTTTTTTCTTTTCAGAGGTGATTTTGGCACTGGGACTGATACTCATGACAGCTTAAAAGATGTACCAGGCAGAATGATGACCTGGCTAGACGAGTCTCTCCCTGACTTTGAGTATCTGCCACACTGACCGTCACACAAATTTTATGGACCTGCCAAGAGCACCTTTGTCCTTTTTCAAAAAGTATAAAGTTAACTTCACTTCTCTCTTCTCTTTCCTTGAACTCACACAGATGGCTTATCTGCTCCAGAGTTCTGATTGTGTTCTCAAGTCCTTACTTGCAACCTCTAAGCACTTATCTAAAAATAATCACCCAAGTTGCAAATCCAGATTTTCAGATCAGGAAACATTCTCTGATTTATGAACTGTACATTCTGGGTATAATTGATGAAGCCTCATCACTCATCACAGGCTGTTTTCCTCAGCTCTCCTGTCTCTCCCTTCCTCCCTGTGCACTGCTCAGAACCCAACGACACAGCCTCATTAACCTTGGCAACCAGGTACCTGGCATGGGCTTCAGCCCCTCAGACTGGCCAGTGAGGCCCAATGCCCAGCTGTATTGATAAACATGATGATCTTCTGAACTCTTTTGGTTAAGTTCCATTCCAGGCAAACACCTGGGTTTGCTCCACTGAATGGACCTGTGCAGACATTTGCTTATCTTCCGAGAATCATTCTTTAAATTCTGGAAGACATCCACATCCAAAACAGAAAATGAGATAGGCCTTACATGCTGTGAAATGAATACACCTTAGCTACTTCTCATACTAATCTGAGTAATTCAGTTTCCTCCTTCCCTTTCTTTTCTGCTTGACTTCACTTTCTGTTTGAAAGCTTCCCCATCTAAAGTATAACCAATCCAATTTAGGACAACTCCTTGTTCCTGATAGGAAGGGAAAAGTATCTCTTTGCTTCTCCAGTAGGAGGAGGAGAAGATGAACCTTCTAGGGAAAGACAATCCTCTGCCTGTAATTCCCCAGCTCAATATACCCCAACGAAAATGTTTTTAATGTAAAAAATACAAAATAAAATTTAAAAAATGTAACTCTAATATCAGAAATAAAACTGCTAAAAACCTAAAGAAGAAAGAAAAAAAAATAACAAAACTAGAACACAGTTCTTCTGACTTTGCATCTATTGTATATGTTTGAGTTGCAAAAATAACTGTGTACTGTAGCCAGGCAAGTAACACAAAAAGTGAAGTCAGCCATATTTGTCTTACCAGAGCACCTATGACCAAATTAGTTACTGTGTATGCTGTGCATTTGTGTGTGCTAAGTTGCATAAGTCATGTCTGACTTTGTGTGTCCCTATGGACTGTAGCTTGCTAGGTTTCTCTGTCCATGGGATTCTCCAGGCAAGAATACTGGAGTAGGTTGCCATGCCCTGCCTCCAGGGAATCTTCTCAATTCAGGGATTGAACCCATGTCTCCTATGTCTCCTGCACTGGCAGGTAGGTTCTTTACCACTAGCACCACCTGGGAAGCCCAAGATAGTTACTACTCTACCAAATATTCTATGTGCTCCTTTGTATTTCCCAGGCTCCCTTGGAGTTAGGTAAGGGTCAAGTGACTAGCTCTGGCCAATGGGCTGTGCATAAAAGCTGCTTCTACATTTCTGGGTCAAGGTTGTTAACAGCTGGTAAGCCTCCTCTATTTCCCTGTTCTTCAGCTGTGGGTGACTTCGGAGGAACTACGTAGGAGGGAGATGGCCTCTGATCTACATTCTACTGTATATTAGGTAGAAAGAAATCTTTACTGTTGGGTCAATGAGATTTTCAGATTTTGTCCTGAGTGACAGTTAATGTTACCCACATGCAGCATATTAAGCTCATATTTGAACACAGTCATAGTTTCTTTATCAAATTACAGACACTCCTCACTATCTTGATGGTATATTCTGTTTTCAATTTTTCCTAAAAAATTCAATATTTGCAAATTGTATATACATACAACTTATATAAATTTAAATTATACACACACACACACACACACACAGGACAAGGGGCTAATATCTAAAAAATATCTGAAATTTATAAAGAACTCATACAATACCATAACAACAAAAACTCCACATGATCTGATTCAAAAATGGGCAGAGAAATAAACAGATGTTTTCAAAGAAGACATCCAAAAGGTCAACAGATATATGAAAAGATGCTCAATACCAATAACCATCACAGACACACACACCAGAAATACAATGAGGGGGTTCCCTGGTGGTCCAGTGGGTAAAGAGTCCGCCTTGCAGTGCAAGGGGCACAGGTTCGATCCCTGGCATGGGAAGATCCCATGCACCGCGGAGCGGCTGGACTGGTGTGTCCAATTACAAACCTGTGCTCTGGAGGGCATGTGCCTAGAGCTGGTGCTCTGCAAGGAGAGACCACTGCAATGGGAGGCCCACACAGGCCAAAGAATAAACATGGATGAAAATAATAAATAAATGAAAAAGTTTGTGGCAAAAACAAGCACAATGAGATACTACTTCACATTTATGAATGGTTATCATCAAGACGATAAGCAGTAACAAGTACTGGCAAAGTTGGAGAAAAGGAAACCCTTGCACACTGTGGGAATGAAAACTGGTTAAGCCATTACAGAACCAGTATGAAGGTTTCTCAAAAAATTAAAACTAGAACTGCTATATGATCTAGCAACCCTACATTTCCTGGGTTTACATTCCAAGGAAAGGAAAACAGGATACTGAAGAGATATATGCACCTCCCCTCCACCCATTCACTGAAGTGTCATTCAGAACAGGCAAGATGCAAATATCAGTGTGTCAATTTATGTGGTTAAAAAAAAAAAATAATAAGAGGTGGTATGTGTACATAGTGGAATATTATTCAGCCATGAAAAAAAGATGCAAATCCTGCCATTTGTAACAACATGGATGGAGTTGAAGGCATTATGCTAGATAAGTCAGAAAGTGAAAGATAAGTACTGTATGATCTCATGCATATATGGAATTTTAAAAAGTTGAACTTCCCAAAATAGAGCAGAAAGATGGTTACAAGGGGTTCAGGGTGGGGAAATTGGGGACATGCTATTTAAGGGCACAATTTTGCAACTTATAGGTAAGTAAGTCCTGGAGATCTAATGTACAACATAGTGATTATAGGGAATGATACTGTATTAAAGAAAGTATCATTATGTGATGGACTGTGAGCTAACTCTACAATGATAATCATACTGCAATATATAAATATATAAAATTGACATGTTATATGTGAAACTTATACAATGTTATTAGTCACAGGAAAAAAAAAAAATTTACAATGAGGGGGTTCCCTGGTGGTCCAGTGGGTAAAGAGTCCGCCTTGCAGTGCAAGGGGCACAGGTTCGATCCCTGGCATGGGAAGATCCCATGCACCGCGGAGCGGCTGGACTGGTGTGTCCAATTACAAACCTGTGCTCTGGAGGGCATGTGCCTAGAGCTGGTGCTCTGCAAGGAGAGACCACTGCAATGGGAGGCCCACACAGGCCAAAGAATAAACATGGATGAAAATAATAAATAAATGAAAAAGTTTGTGGCAAAAACAAGCACAATGAGATACTACTTCACATTTATGAATGGTTATCATCAAGACGATAAGCAGTAACAAGTACTGGCAAAGTTGGAGAAAAGGAAACCCTTGCACACTGTGGGAATGAAAACTGGTTAAGCCATTACAGAACCAGTATGAAGGTTTCTCAAAAAATTAAAACTAGAACTGCTATATGATCTAGCAACCCTACATTTCCTGGGTTTACATTCCAAGGAAAGGAAAACAGGATACTGAAGAGATATATGCACCTCCCCTCCACCCATTCACTGAAGTGTCATTCAGAACAGGCAAGATGCAAATATCAGTGTGTCAATTTATGTGGTTAAAAAAAAAAAAAATAATAAGAGGTGGTATGTGTACATAGTGGAATATTATTCAGCCATGAAAAAAAGATGCAAATCCTGCCATTTGTAACAACATGGATGGAGTTGAAGGCATTATGCTAGATAAGTCAGAAAGTGAAAGATAAGTACTGTATGATCTCATGCATATATGGAATTTTAAAAAGTTGAACTTCCCAAAATAGAGCAGAAAGATGGTTACAAGGGGTTCAGGGTGGGGAAATTGGGGACATGCTATTTAAGGGCACAATTTTGCAACTTATAGGTAAGTAAGTCCTGGAGATCTAATGTACAACATAGTGATTATAGGGAATGATACTGTATTAAAGAAAGTATCATTATGTGATGGACTGTGAGCTAACTCTACAATGATAATCATACTGCAATATATAAATATATAAAATTGACATGTTATATGTGAAACTTATACAATGTTATGTCAGCTACATCATCATTTAAAAATTTTTAAAAACTAGTAATGGAAGTAGTTAACATTTATTTTGTCATCACAATCTCCTCTTATTCTCAGTTTACAAATAAAGAAATGAAGCACAGATAAGTAGGTCACACAGCAAGGAGAAGTAGGGTTGGCAAATTTAGCAAATCAAAGTACAAGGGACATTCTTATATTAAAAATCATGCAGTGTTTTTCTAAAATATAGATTTAATATATATTATCTGGTGCCTTTAGGTAGGAGGGGCTACCGGAATTCAAGCATAGATGGTGTGGTATCTGAGTCCATGATCTGACTTATATGTTAATCTACTTCTCAGGTTACTTTTAATTCTGCACTTTTATCAACAAAAGAGGTAAAAGGATTATCTCATTTTTCCAACTCCCTGATAACAGATAGATATAAGCAGACCAAGCACAATGATAAATGGCCAATGTGTTGGAGCCTTACTACCAGGCACACTACAGGGAGTGGTAGGGACTCTGACAAGATTGAAATCATACACTCCTTCTGAAAGTAACAGTTTCTACAAAGTTTTGTGACTGCCATATAGGAAGGCAGGTTTCTTTTAAAAGGAAGCAGAAATCTGGATTTTTCTTTTGGTGAAATTTTCCCATTTTAAGAGGCTGATAACCCAAAATAATTATCACCCTGCCTGAGTCCACATAAATCCAATCAAAAAGAACAAGTCTACAGATTGGAGTTAGTTATTACTTCTGCAAGGACGCAAATAGAAAGAGGAGGAACTGAGATTATATTCAACAGAATTCAAGTACTCACAAATTGTCTCATGTTGAAATTTCTCAGATTCTGTGATACACAAAGAGTAGTCTAATTTTCCATTTACAGTACTGTGTAAAAGTGGTGAAAAGAAAGTCCTCTTGAGAGTATAATAAAAACTGACCTTGAATGGAGAAAATGTCTTCTCTTGAGAATGTCCAAATCCTCAAATTAATGATTCTTTGGGAAAAACCATTAAGGCCTCTATCTTAGACTGAAAAAACTAAAACAAAGGCAAAGCGCTGGCTTCCCTGTTGGTCTGGTGGATAAAGAGTCTGCCTTGCAGTGCATGGACTACTGGTTCGATCCATGACCCAGGAAGACCGGTGGGACCGGTGTGTCCAATTACTGAGTCAGCGCTCTGGAGCACATGCGCCCAGAGCCAGTGCTCTGCAAGGACAGAGGCCAATGCAATGGGAGGCCCACACAGGCCAAAGACTAAAAATGGATGAAAATAAATAAATAAAAAACCAATAAAAGAGGCCAAATTAAAAAAAGAAAAAATACTAAATTAAAAAAAAAAAAAGCAAAGTGTATTGTTTTCCTCTGGACATTCATGTCAAATTCACGTCAAGGCTGCATTTCAAATAGGTGACTTGTAGGCCTGTTAGACTTTTGCTGTTTCCTTGGTGCTTAGTTATACATAAAAGAAAATTTTCACTCCTGGATTTCGAATTTCAGATATTAATATCCCCTCAAATGAACTAACTGACAAAAGGAATACTCTTCATGGGCAATTTACCCCCGCTTTCTGTGATATTTTCTTCCTTATCAAGAGGTGAGGGCCAGTTTCTGAGATGCTTGTCTGGGTATCTTGCCATGGTCTGAGGTGTTAAGACAATCTCTAACAGTCTAAGAGACAGTTGGTACAAAGTGGTAAGAACAGCTCAATTTGACCTGTACAGTTCCCCCAGTGGAGATGTATTAACTCCAGCTAAACACATTAGTGCCACCTATTGGAAAGATATATTTTAATAAAAATAAAGTTGCAGACTTAGCTGCACTATTGGAAAATCTCTCCCTGGACAGCAATTTCCCCTGCCAAAGACAAACAAAGTGAAGCCAGCTTGCTGAAGGAACGGTAAGTGAGCTCTAGGCATTTTGTCTCAGGAAAAAAAAAAAAGCTTTTGTTTTTCAACTGGATACAAAGAAAATGTAAAATAATAATTAAATATGAGACCAACAAACACTAGTTTGGAAAAGGGCTATGCTACAAGTTGTCATATGGTCACCTTTAGTGGGGGCTGAATTTCCTAGGCCATGACCATAGCAGACTCTTCTCATGAACTGGGGGCTTTCCTTCCTGAGTTCTGTCATAGAAGGACCCAGGAATCTGGTGAAGACGTAGCAATGACCACTGGAGACCTGACCTACCTTTTCAAAGAATGGAAAAATGGCGTTTTCCCCTCCTTGTTAATCAAGAGCAAAAATTATTAGGTTGTGAATTATAAAACAGCCTTTCTCCTGCTCCTCCCCAATCCCCGTACCAGCAAAGTACTTTTAACACAGCAGTATGAATTCTGTACAAACATCCCCTTTCTGGGTACAGAGAAGATGAGCAAGAAAGAGGACAGTATATGTATGTATCATCTGTTGCATGTAAATTCAAAGAAAAAGAAGAATAGGGGAAGGGGAGGAAGGAGGGGGAAGAGGAAGGAGGAGGAGAAATACTTCTGGCAAAGGGCAGAAAAATTTTCCCAAAATAAATCAAAAATAAAACAAACCACAAAACTGAAAATCTATTAATGGAACTTTAGGAAATACAGAATAGGGAGAAAGGATATTGCTTTCTGGTTTATGTTTCTGTACTTAAAACTTTTTTTCTGATCAAATAGATCTAATTATTATTTTTTTTAATTCAAGAAAAAAAAATGGCATGGGGCTTCCCTGGTGGTCCAGTGGGTAGAGACACCACTTGCAGTGCAAGGGGCACTGGTTCGATCCCTGGCCTGGGAAGATCCCACGTGCCGTGGAGTGGCTGGACTGGTGTGTCCAACTACCGAATCGGAGCTCTGGAGTGCATGCGCCCAGGGTCAGTGCTCTGCAAGGAGAGAGGCCATTGCAATGGGAGGCCCACACAGGTCAAAGAACAAAGATGGATGAAAATCAATAAATGAAAGACCAATAGAAGTGGCCGAAAAAAAAAAAAGCCTTACCAAAAAAAAAAAAAAAAGGCATGACCAACCTAATCTATCCCATGTGAAGTCCAGATCAAGCTTGTCCTTGAAGGTGGGCAGAGTCCTAGAAGGGGTCAAGGAAACTCGTGAAGGTTTAAAGTGTGTACTCTTGAGCTGCGAAGCTGGAGAGAGGAATAAATGTGTGCTCAGCCTGTGACGATTCACCAAGCTGTCTACTTTTGTTTTGTATAATTTCCTGCATGTGTGTTCAGCTGGAATAAAAGTTTCAAGAACAATGTTGAGAAGAATCCTTGGGTACTAAGATTACAGGATCATTTGTTTTCTATTTCTTTGTATTAAAAAAATAAACTGATATGTGTTATATAACCGATGAAAGTCAACTCAATTTTGAGATTTTGTTCCCCAAATGTATGATTCAAATACACCTGCTTGCATCCTTTTATAGCCAAAAGGACTTAGAAAGAACGTCATCTGTGCTAAGAGTTTTCTCCACACAAGTAGGAGGGGAATCTCCTCTGCAGCCTTGCTGTTCAGCCTGGTCTCACATGTCTTGGCAGGGGGACATGGCAGAGTCCCCTGCTGAACAGGACCCGATTTTCCAAAATTGGTGTAAAAACTCCTTGTGTTCATTTCTGAGAGGCTGCTGAGTGGCCCGGAGGCCCAGCAGCCACACTCTGAATCAGGCCAGCTCCTCTCTCCCTCCCTGGCAAGGGCACCTCAGTCGCTCCCTATCTGCAGGAATCCACCAGTTCAGATTACCTGTTTACCAGTGAACATTTGATGGGCTTGCAGATAGCCCAGCAGATAAGTTTTCAAATAGATCTAATTATTATTTTTTTTAATTCAAGAAAAAAAAATGGCATGGGGCTTCCCTGGTGGTCCAGTGGGTAGAGACACCACTTGCAGTGCAAGGGGCACTGGTTCGATCCCTGGCCTGGGAAGATCCCACGTGCCGTGGAGTGGCTGGACTGGTGTGTCCAACTACCGAATCGGAGCTCTGGAGTGCATGCGCCCAGGGTCAGTGCTCTGCAAGGAGAGAGGCCATTGCAATGGGAGGCCCACACAGGTCAAAGAACAAAGATGGATGAAAATCAATAAATGAAAGACCAATAGAAGTGGCCGAAAAAAAAAAAAGCCTTACCAAAAAAAAAAAAAAAAGGCATGACCAACCTAATCTATCCCATGTGAAGTCCAGATCAAGCTTGTCCTTGAAGGTGGGCAGAGTCCTAGAAGGGGTCAAGGAAACTCGTGAAGGTTTAAAGTGTGTACTCTTGAGCTGCGAAGCTGGAGAGAGGAATAAATGTGTGCTCAGCCTGTGACGATTCACCAAGCTGTCTACTTTTGTTTTGTATAATTTCCTGCATGTGTGTTCAGCTGGAATAAAAGTTTCAAGAACAATGTTGAGAAGAATCCTTGGGTACTAAGATTACAGGATCATTTGTTTTCTATTTCTTTGTATTAAAAAAATAAACTGATATGTGTTATATAACCGATGAAAGTCAACTCAATTTTGAGATTTTGTTCCCCAAATGTATGATTCAAATACACCTGCTTGCATCCTTTTATAGCCAAAAGGACTTAGAAAGAACGTCATCTGTGCTAAGAGTTTTCTCCACACAAGTAGGAGGGGAATCTCCTCTGCAGCCTTGCTGTTCAGCCTGGTCTCACATGTCTTGGCAGGGGGACATGGCAGAGTCCCCTGCTGAACAGGACCCGATTTTCCAAAATTGGTGTAAAAACTCCTTGTGTTCATTTCTGAGAGGCTGCTGAGTGGCCCGGAGGCCCAGCAGCCACACTCTGAATCAGGCCAGCTCCTCTCTCCCTCCCTGGCAAGGGCACCTCAGTCGCTCCCTATCTGCAGGAATCCACCAGTTCAGATTACCTGTTTACCAGTGAACATTTGATGGGCTTGCAGATAGCCCAGCAGATAAGTTTTCAAATAACTGCGCCTGCCATGTCCTTTATTTGGAAGAGCCACCATATCCCCTTGCAGCTGGCGAACAAGTGTGCTGTATTTCCTATTAGCTTCTGATAAGGATGGGGAATGCTCAAGACCTAGGTAGGGTTACAAGAGAGCCGTGTGCTTGACAAACGTCATACCCCCACCCCATGTTTTACATTCAGGGGATTATCAACTGCACTAACTGTACAGGTCAGAACTTTCATTTGTTCCACTCAGATGGCAGATAAAGCTAGAGTGAAACCAGTAAAGGACTTTTTCTATCACCCCAAAGAAGAGAGTCTTAGGGGTTGTACTTTTTCACTAGGTTATTTTTTACTATTTTTGTTCTTTTCCAATAGTTCATCCTTTTATTGTAAAAAGCAAGTTTTTAAATTCTCATGTGTGTTCTTAAGGATGTCAACAGGCATTCCAAAGTAGATTTATAGATTTAGTTATCTTAAAACTTAGGATGGCCTATTGGGAAAAGTATCTATAAAAAAAGTATCTAAAACTGATTCATTTCACTGTACACCTAAAACTAACACAACACTGTAAATCAACGATACTTTAATTGAAACAAATATAAAATCAAAAGAGACCTTGGGGCAGAATAGGAAAAAAAGTCGAGAATTTGAAAAGAAAAATGATCTATTTCCTGGTATCATTTCCTAATTTTCACTATATGGAGAGTGGACTTCATTTATATCATAGAAAGGAGTTGGCAGTAGTTGTTGTAGCAATGGTGGTTTCAGCAGCTGTCATTTCTCAAACACCTACTATGTGCCATGCACTGAAATTCAATATTAATAAGCACAAAGGCATTTCATTTCTATCACTCATCACACTTATGATACAAGAGAGGAAATGTGTCCTGAGATGTTTGATAACCTGTACCACATCACACAGATGGGATGTAAGTTGAAGAGGTGGGGCTTGACCACAGATCTCTGTTATTCTGAATGCCTTTCTTTCTTCCTATATTGCACTAATGTATTGTTATTGTCCTTGTCACTCTTAGAAGATTTAGAGCTAAACAATTTGAGGCGAGCAATTGGCTTATTAGGTACACAGCTGGGGGAAACATAGCAACTTGACTCTTCTACAACCAACTCTAGGAGGCTGGCAGTTTAGGAGATGAACTCTTTGAAGGACTCTTGGTAGGCTTCTGAGATGGTTATGTCTTTCTAGACTCCTCTAGACAGAAAAAGACTGAAGAATGAGCTCTAATAAAGTTGAATCTGGTGGTTTTTGTGGTGATGGTGGTTTTATGGAACATAGCTCTCTTGGCTGAGACTGCAAGAGCTGGGTCAGAGATGCTTGGGAAACCACGTGGTAAGGGAATTCCCTTTTCAGCTATTTGCTTCTTAAAGAACTAATCTAAAAGCATACAACAATGGGCCAATGATCTTCTCCAATGGACTCAATTTATACATACACAAGCACTGGATATCTAAAATGAACAGAAGTCTATCTAATCTAGAAATGGTGTATTTTTAGGGTTGTGGTAATTTTTGATAGAAACTGGCTATCTGAGATACCAACAATGAAAGAGAGAAATGGGAAAATAATACTCATTCCATCTAATCAATCCTTGGGGAAAGGGACATATATGCAAACACATTTTACAGTATTTTACAATCTCTGCTTGGTTTGGCATCCAACTCAGAGGCAGTATGAACTTTAAGGTCAGGGGGTAATTTAGTTCCAGAAGTTGCCATGAGAATCCTGCTGTCCACAGAAAGATGTCAATTTTGAACAGTGGATCCTCCAAGGCAGAGGTCAGATGAGCCAGACTTTACCAAGTTTACATAACAAAGAGCAACTCTGTTAACTAAAATGATTAATTCTTGTCAGTACACATCAAACAAAACTGTTACAAAACATTATTGTCTGGGTTCACATTGCATAGTAAGGGTTTTTCACAAGTTTCATTTCCAATAACTCTTTTGACAAAGCCAGATTTTCTTTTTTCTTCAGGGGGTGTTGGTGAGCAGACATTAATTTCCAGAGGAGTCCATGAATGGGCCTGAGCAAGCTGTGTCTAAAGTGCAAGATATGTCACAATGATGTTGTGGCAGGAAAAACACAACAGCCCCTCTGAGGAAAGGGGGCCTTCCAGGGATTGGGGATTGAGGGAAAATGTGCTATAGTACAAAGCCTGGATTGTCCCTCTCATCTGGGACAATGGGGTATTTAAAAGGCTTACAGCTTCAGAATTCCAACTTACTCCTTTAAGACATTTTCAAGTTTTATGTCACACAGCTGACAGTAAAAGTGAGGAGAAAAGGCCTGTTTTATGAACTCTGACAAAGACTAAAATAGAAAAAGTCTGGTGGTTTTTGTGGTGATGGTGGTTTTATGGAACATAGCTCTCTTGGCTGAGACTGCAAGAGCTGGGTCAGAGATGCTTGGGAAACCACGTGGTAAGGGAATTCCCTTTTCAGCTATTTGCTTCTTAAAGAACTAATCTAAAAGCATACAACAATGGGCCAATGATCTTCTCCAATGGACTCAATTTATACATACACAAGCACTGGATATCTAAAATGAACAGAAGTCTATCTAATCTAGAAATGGTGTATTTTTAGGGTTGTGGTAATTTTTGATAGAAACTGGCTATCTGAGATACCAACAATGAAAGAGAGAAATGGGAAAATAATACTCATTCCATCTAATCAATCCTTGGGGAAAGGGACATATATGCAAACACATTTTACAGTATTTTACAATCTCTGCTTGGTTTGGCATCCAACTCAGAGGCAGTATGAACTTTAAGGTCAGGGGGTAATTTAGTTCCAGAAGTTGCCATGAGAATCCTGCTGTCCACAGAAAGATGTCAATTTTGAACAGTGGATCCTCCAAGGCAGAGGTCAGATGAGCCAGACTTTACCAAGTTTACATAACAAAGAGCAACTCTGTTAACTAAAATGATTAATTCTTGTCAGTACACATCAAACAAAACTGTTACAAAACATTATTGTCTGGGTTCACATTGCATAGTAAGGGTTTTTCACAAGTTTCATTTCCAATAACTCTTTTGACAAAGCCAGATTTTCTTTTTTCTTCAGGGGGTGTTGGTGAGCAGACATTAATTTCCAGAGGAGTCCATGAATGGGCCTGAGCAAGCTGTGTCTAAAGTGCAAGATATGTCACAATGATGTTGTGGCAGGAAAAACACAACAGCCCCTCTGAGGAAAGGGGGCCTTCCAGGGATTGGGGATTGAGGGAAAATGTGCTATAGTACAAAGCCTGGATTGTCCCTCTCATCTGGGACAATGGGGTATTTAAAAGGCTTACAGCTTCAGAATTCCAACTTACTCCTTTAAGACATTTTCAAGTTTTATGTCACACAGCTGACAGTAAAAGTGAGGAGAAAAGGCCTGTTTTATGAACTCTTGCTATGAAGGAGACGGCTGGATTCTGAAGATGCTATTCGTCAGCCAGCATGGTAACTCTTAAAAGGCCTAACAATTTAATGAGCCCATTTTCTGCTTCTTAGAAAGTAGTGACCAGGATAAGAAAAAAGCTCTAAATCCCCATATTGAAAGGTCTGGATGTGAGTATCAGTCCTACCAGTCATCTGAGTGACCTTAACCATGACCCCTAAACCATCATCATTTGTAAATAATAACAGCTGTCTCTCAGCCCATTTCTCTGGGCTGCTACGGAAAAGCAAAGACGAATGCAAAAATAACAGAAATAACATTATCACGAAATACTTCAATATGAACAATGCTTGCCCTTAGAAGATGATTTTGGGGAAGGGCTTTTCAACAGGTAAATTAAGACCTTTTCCCTCTGACTAATTCCGTTCCTAGGCTACTGAAGCTCTTAGCTTCCTAGTCATTTGGTTAAGCTATCAAATCCAAAGTGACTGTAATAATAGCAATAATAGTGAACCTTAGGGTGGGGAGACCCATCATTTCTAACCAGATCCTTAGATTATCCTCATTTCAAAGCTAGGACATCACACACTGACATGCTTTCACTTTCCTTCTTCTTTGGCCAACTCAGTAAAAGTGAAGTGTCAAGATCAGTGTAAGTTTCTACAGAAAAAAAGAGCAATATTGGCTTTGGCACCAAGGACCTAAGACCTCAGTTGCAAAAATTAAATTCAAAAAGCTGGGGAAAAAACGCCATACTAACATTTAAAAACTGCGGTTATCTCTAGATGCCAGAGCACACATGGGTGGTTATACAACAACAGCAAATAGTACATTACATTTGGGCGCACACTGCCTATGTGCAGTATGAATTCACATTTATAGAACTTTGTGGGGGCAAAGGAGCAGACATTACAGTGGAGCAGGTGCTAACAGTTAGGACTTCTTCATGAATTGTTTTCCTTTCTCCTTTTTCTTTGGCCAGTCATCTTCAAGAATCAACTGGAAACTCCACACCAGACCCTTCACTTATTTTTGGCAGAAATATGCCACCCTCACATGGACCATAAAAGGGAAAGTAGAGTTTTTGATTCAGGATTTCTAGAATGAATTATGGCAGATGCCTGGGAAAGGTTTAGAACATTGTTCAATGTCCTTGCTCTTGTAGAAATGATCTTGAAGAGTCACCTTGGTCAGTATCAGGAAGGGAAATTATCTCAAAGGCCTTAAAGGTAGACATGCCCCTTTCTATGAAGGTTTGCAGGCATTAAAGAAAGTCTCTCTTCAGAGGGTTTTTTGCCCACTCCAGTGTTAAAGAAATAGGTATAAGAAAATATTTTCATTGAGTAGCTTCCAGAGCCCAGGGAGTAAGCTGTGGTATGAGAGGTTGGTCTGGGTTCAAATAGGTGGTAGATGCCTGTGCTTACCATGGCCCAGTGTGGAAGGGCAAGCTTCCAACCCAGGTAACAGCTGGGTGTGTGAATGGTGGGAGCATGGTGGTGAAGGCTCAGCTTTGTGACATGCCCCTGTATCCACAGAGTAGAATCCAGTGATACACTCTACTGGGTTTTGATTCACTAGGCCAATGTGGTGATCTCTAGAGCTGTTATCAGACAAAAAGAAGGGAGTGGGTGTAAAGGGATAGAAAGTACATGATTCAGAGATGAACACTAGTGGCCTCGAAACTGAAGAAGGGATTGGTGATATTCCACTTATATGCCCATTGCAAATAATACACATGGCCTTCTCTATTTTTCAGTTTCTGAGACAACTCTCCAACTGCTTTCAAATTCCCTTGGCTTGGAATTCTGGATTCTCCCCATCTCACAAATATCTTTCTCGGGTCACATCCCTTGTTTGGGTGAGTGGGGAATTCTTTTTGGTCGAGCACACATGGGTGGTTATACAACAACAGCAAATAGTACATTACATTTGGGCACACTGCCTATGTGCAGTATGAATTCACATTTATAGAACTTTGTGGGGGCAAAGGAGCAGACATTACAGTGGAGCAGGTGCTAACAGTTAGGACTTCTTCATGAATTGTTTTCCTTTCTCCTTTTTCTTTGGCCAGTCATCTTCAAGAATCAACTGGAAACTCCACACCAGACCCTTCACTTATTTTTGGCAGAAATATGCCACCCTCACATGGACCATAAAAGGGAAAGTAGAGTTTTTGATTCAGGATTTCTAGAATGAATTATGGCAGATGCCTGGGAAAGGTTTAGAACATTGTTCAATGTCCTTGCTCTTGTAGAAATGATCTTGAAGAGTCACCTTGGTCAGTATCAGGAAGGGAAATTATCTCAAAGGCCTTAAAGGTAGACATGCCCCTTTCTATGAAGGTTTGCAGGCATTAAAGAAAGTCTCTCTTCAGAGGGTTTTGCCCACTCCAGTGTTAAAGAAATAGGTATAAGAAAATATTTTCATTGAGTAGCTTCCAGAGCCCAGGGAGTAAGCTGTGGTATGAGAGGTTGGTCTGGGTTCAAATAGGTGGTAGATGCCTGTGCTTACCATGGCCCAGTGTGGAAGGGCAAGCTTCCAACCCAGGTAACAGCTGGGTGTGTGAATGGTGGGAGCATGGTGGTGAAGGCTCAGCTTTGTGACATGCCCCTGTATCCACAGAGTAGAATCCAGTGATACACTCTACTGGGTTTTGATTCACTAGGCCAATGTGGTGATCTCTAGAGCTGTTATCAGACAAAAAGAAGGGAGTGGGTGTAAAGGGATAGAAAGTACATGATTCAGAGATGAACACTAGTGGCCTCGAAACTGAAGAAGGGATTGGTGATATTCCACTTATATGCCCATTGCAAATAATACACATGGCCTTCTCTATTTTTCAGTTTCTGAGACAACTCTCCAACTGCTTTCAAATTCCCTTGGCTTGGAATTCTGGATTCTCCCCATCTCACAAATATCTTTCTCGGGTCACATCCCTTGTTTGGGTGAGTGGAGGTGAAATGATGCACAGCCTCATTGATTATTGTGTGATGGCTGTTTCAGGTGTCAGACCAGTCAAACAGCTTGAAATGTGTTTGTATGAAACAAAATTATAACTTTTCCAAAGCTAACTTCTTTGTTTCACTCAATACAAGATAGTGGAGGATCATAGGAGCCTGGCATACTGCAGTCCATGGGGTCACAAAGAGTTAGACATGACTTAAAAACAACAAAAATCTCACTCGCCAATGTATTTTTAACTGGTTCTTGTGTGTAGTTTAAAAGAATGGGGTATAGCTCTGCGAGGGTTACCTATCTCATGTTTATTTAAGCCCAGACAGCAGCCTCTTATGAAAAGAAGTCAGTTAACACATGTATCATTATGGGCCAATTCCTTCCAGTACTCATTCTGTTTGACATTTAAGCTGTGTCTGCCAATATTCCTAACAGTTGTCCTAGGCAGCATCAAGACTTCAGTCGATGAAAGATAAAGCAATTATTTGGTCTATGACCTTGATTACAACATGCTTTGATGTGATGATATGTATTTGCCTTGACTCACATTTGTTTGACCACCACACACATAATGTTTCAAATCAGAAGAGAATCATTTACACGAAGAAAAAATCCCCTGAGTTTGAGTCAACATGTTGGGAACTCAGACAATAACTACATTTTTGAGGAAATCAAACAGTAACAAGTCCCATGCAATATCAGGACAGAATATTATATATTCATTTATAACATATATATATATATTTATATTAAGTCATCATCATCAGTAAGCACCTACTAAGCGAAGGAGGAGTCTAAGAACTTCGACAAACACTGTTTCTTACCTTATACTCCACATTTTAACAAGTTCCAGCCAGTATTTGTTTTCCACTCATTAAACAAAGTTCTTTCACAGTGCCATGCAATCATACCTAGGTATTTGCCCTTCTCCAGGTTTAATGAAACGTTTCAGAGACAGACTATCAAAGAATGAGGACTATACAAATGAGTCCCTGTGATAATAGGACTCAGTGGCAACCTGAGTGGCTCCAAGTCTTTAGAAAGTTTCCACCACCTCCCAGTCTTCTTGTGCCATGTGACTGCAAGAACTTGAAGTGGCTCCAAAGACTGAGACCAAGGTGACTGTCCAGATTCTTCTAGCAAGAGTCCTTGAAGGGCCTTTGTGCCAGTGTCACAGGGGCAGGGCATTTATGACCATCTCCTTTCTACTGCCCTTAAGGTCAGTCCCTTTGTATTCCAGACACAGACATGAGGATGAGAAAGAAGTGACCCATTTGGGCTTCCCCTGGAGGTCCAGTGGGTAAGGACACCGCCTTGCAGTGCAAGGGGCGCCGGTTCGATCCCTGGCCTGGGAAGATCCCACGTGCCGCGGAGCAGCTGGACCGATGTGTCCAATCACCGAGCCAGAGCTCTGGAGCGCATGCGCCCAGAGCCGGCACTCTGTGACAACAGACGCCACCGCGATGGGAGGCCCACAGGGGCCAAAGAACAAATATGGATGAAAATGAAGAAATGAAAGACCAATGGAAGTGGCCTGCCCTCCCCCCTCCCTCCCCAACCCGACCCCCGCCCAAAATAAATAAATAAATAAATTTTTAAAAATTAAAAAAAAAAAGGGGAATTCCCTGGTGGTCCAGTGGTTAAGACTCTGTGCTCCCAATGCAGGGGGCCTGGGTTCGATCCCTGGTCAGGAAACTAGGGCCCACATGCTGCAACTGAGACCCAGTGCAGCCAAGTAAATATAAATAAATTTAAAAAAAAAAAAAAAAAAGAAGTGACCCATTCAAGGTCACTGTTAATCTATCTCTGTGCCAAGACAGATGTCCCGGTCTTGGGACTCTCATTTCTAATGCTTGTTTCCTTCCCTAAACCTAAATCATCTTAATCTTTCCTACTTCTGAATGAACTGTGTCTTCTACAACCTCTGAGCTTTTGCAGACAAGCTTTTCAACCTGCAGGTCCACCATCTCCCTATGTACCCGTGGATCTTCATCTTTGACAAGTGACTGGTTTATTCCTAAGTTCTTTCACAGTCAGAATACCTAGTTTCCCCCATTTAATGAAACGTTTCAGAGACAGACTATCAAAGAATGAGGACTATACAAATGAGTCCCTGTGATAATAGGACTCAGTGGCAACCTGAGTGGCTCCAAGTCTTTAGAAAGTTTCCACCACCTCCCAGTCTTCTTGTGCCATGTGACTGCAAGAACTTGAAGTGGCTCCAAAGACTGAGACCAAGGTGACTGTCCAGATTCTTCTAGCAAGAGTCCTTGAAGGGCCTTTGTGCCAGTGTCACAGGGGCAGGGCATTTATGACCATCTCCTTTCTACTGCCCTTAAGGTCAGTCCCTTTGTATTCCAGACACAGACATGAGGATGAGAAAGAAGTGACCCATTTGGGCTTCCCTGGAGGTCCAGTGGGTAAGGACACCGCCTTGCAGTGCAAGGGGCGCCGGTTCGATCCCTGGCCTGGGAAGATCCCACGTGCCGCGGAGCGGCTGGACCGATGTGTCCAATCACCGAGCCAGAGCTCTGGAGCGCATGCGCCCAGAGCCGGCACTCTGTGACAACAGACGCCACCGCGATGGGAGGCCCACAGGGGCCAAAGAACAAATATGGATGAAAATGAAGAAATGAAAGACCAATGGAAGTGGCCTGCCCTCCCCCCTCCCCAACCCGACCCCGCCCAAAATAAATAAATAAAAAAATTTTTTAAAAAATTAAAAAAAGGGAATTCCCTGGTGGTCCAGTGGTTAAGACTCTGTGCTCCCAATGCAGGGGGCCTGGGTTCGATCCCTGGTCAGGAAACTAGGGCCCACATGCTGCAACTGAGACCCAGTGCAGCCAAGTAAATATAAATAAATTTAAAAAAAAAAAAAAAAAAGAAGTGACCCATTCAAGGTCACTGTTAATCTATCTCTGTGCCAAGACAGATGTCCCGGTCTTGGGACTCTCATTTCTAATGCTTGTTTCCTTCCCTAAACCTAAATCATCTTAATCTTTCCTACTTCTGAATGAACTGTGTCTTCTACAACCTCTGAGCTTTTGCAGACAAGCTTTTCAACCTGCAGGTCCACCATCTCCCTATGTACCCGTGGATCTTCATCTTTGACAAGTGACTGGTTTATTCCTAAGATCTTAGTGAAGGTATCATTTCCTGTAGGATGCTCTTCCTGACCTCTGAGACTGAGTTACATGTAACTCCTGTGTGTTCTCCTACCATCTGTACTGAAGCCAATTCCAGCATTTCTCAGCCTATTCTGTAATCATCAGGATTGCTCACAGGCTGTAGGCTCAGTGAGGACAAGGACCTATCATGCCATGGTTGTTATCACTGATGTCAATCACAGTACCTGGGTCTCTGTAACTGTATTTTGAATGGATAAATGAGCAAAAGAACAAGCATTCTCTGCAGAGGGAGGGTTGAGAGAAGACTGCTAGTGACAGGTGGGAACCTGGCTTGGACAGAGAGAGAACTAGCAGAAAAGGAGGTGACTTGGTGAAGTTTAGATCCCAACTGAGCATATATCTGTGGTTATTCGCCTTTGAATCTTAGAATACCTACTCTTCCAGTTCTATTGACTTGGAATTTCTACAGAGGCTTACAGCAGAGTCATGAAGAATTTAAGGTCATTTGGCTAAGAAAACCTGATCCACCACTGCTCTCAGGCTCTGCTGGAGAACTCTTACCACCAGAGGTGTGTCAAGGGCCTTCCCAGAGGCTGACCTGGGATCAGACACGAACTAGGCCTTTCATCTGTTGGTGTACCTAGTTAATGCCTATCTTTCATATATATATAAAAAATTCTTGCAGATGGTGCCAAGCACGATTCTTATTCCTGCTGACTATCATGATGCAGCTCACAGAGGAAGGCAAAGAGAGGGATACTCTTGTGTTATGTGAGCTCCATGGGTAGGGAATGTCCAAGGGGCTCCAAGGGTGTGCAGCTGAGAGTCTCCACAGAGGCACAGACCACCCAAGAGCCTCGTGGGGCCAGCTGGCCGGTACTGAAGCCCCAAGCAGCTGTTGCTGCAGAATGCTGGCCCTGTGGTTAGAGAGGAGGTGTTTTTACCACTGTGCCTGAAGCAGGCGCCTTGCCCTGGAGATCACAACTTGGCTTTTACATCTCCAGAGCAATAAGACTCTGGACATTTTAGGATTGGCTATCCCATACTCCATGGTGGTCCTCAAAGCCCAGATCTCACCTTCAACTTCAAGGGCTAAGCCAGAATCCACTGGAATATACTTACCATTATGAGTTGGGGGGAAAAACCCTAAGGGACTGTCCATATTTTCCTTCTAGCATATTTTCTCACCTGTCAAAGAATGCTTGAATGAAATTACCTTCAAAATCCATTTTAACTCTAAATTTCTTTCCTTTTTATCAGAGCCCCTACTTTCTCTCTCAGAATGTTTTCTGTAAAATGCTAGTTGCCCCAAATAAACACACACACATAAAATGAACCAACAAAAGCAAACATACAGCTACAGAAAACAGAGCCATGGTTATCAAAAGGGAAGAGGCAAGAAGAAAGTGAATTTGGTAGAGGGGATCAAGTGTATGGTGATGGCCGGAAATTAAATTTTTGGTGGTGAGCACATTGTAGTGTACACAGTCACTGAAACCAAATGATGCACACGTGAAACATGTAATGTCATAAATCAATTACCTCAGTTAAAAAATTAAGAAGAAATAAAATCCTAGGTTTCCAACCTGTGGGGACAGCCCTAAGACTTCCCAGAGGATTACGTTTTGCAGGTACAAACTCCATGGCTATAGAGGTTTTGTCATGGTAGAGTCACCTTCCTATTTTGCAAAACAAACTGTTCACCCTCTGGCCTTCACCTGTGCACACACAGGCACTTCAGACTCCCTCAAAGTCCTGCCCACAAGCATCTGAGGGAACACTTTCACCTCCAAGGTCTGAGGAGCTTCCATCCCTAGATTCTACTCTCCTGAGCAGAAAAGGTGGTGAATTCTCTGCCTCTGGGATCCATGAAGAGTATGGCTTGCTCCTCAGAGAAAAAGAGTCTCACCCTGTTCTCCCACAGAGTTCCCTGCGGAGTCCACACTGGGCTCTCCATCTGCCCATGCATTGCAGATGTGCAAGAGGCTGGGGGACAGACAGAACAATGTTTTTCATTTGTGACGCTCTGTTGGCATTACAGAGGCCCCAAGGAAGGATTTACAACTACTCATGTGATCATAAATTTAGGGCAAAAGCACTTTCAGAATTTACTCACAGCCCTCTAAGATTTGGACACACACTCAGAGGGCCCTACTGGAAAGTGACATTGGCTATCCCATACTCCATGGTGGTCCTCAAAGCCCAGATCTCACCTTCAACTTCAAGGGCTAAGCCAGAATCCACTGGAATATACTTACCATTATGAGTTGGGGGGAAAAACCCTAAGGGACTGTCCATATTTTCCTTCTAGCATATTTTCTCACCTGTCAAAGAATGCTTGAATGAAATTACCTTCAAAATCCATTTTAACTCTAAATTTCTTTCCTTTTTATCAGAGCCCCTACTTTCTCTCTCAGAATGTTTTCTGTAAAATGCTAGTTGCCCCAAATAAACACACACACATAAAATGAACCAACAAAAGCAAACATACAGCTACAGAAAACAGAGCCATGGTTATCAAAAGGGAAGAGGCAAGAAGAAAGTGAATTTGGTAGAGGGGATCAAGTGTATGGTGATGGCCGGAAATTAAATTTTGGTGGTGAGCACATTGTAGTGTACACAGTCACTGAAACCAAATGATGCACACGTGAAACATGTAATGTCATAAATCAATTACCTCAGTTAAAAAATTAAGAAGAAATAAAATCCTAGGTTTCCAACCTGTGGGGACAGCCCTAAGACTTCCCAGAGGATTACGTTTTGCAGGTACAAACTCCATGGCTATAGAGGTTTTGTCATGGTAGAGTCACCTTCCTATTTTGCAAAACAAACTGTTCACCCTCTGGCCTTCACCTGTGCACACACAGGCACTTCAGACTCCCTCAAAGTCCTGCCCACAAGCATCTGAGGGAACACTTTCACCTCCAAGGTCTGAGGAGCTTCCATCCCTAGATTCTACTCTCCTGAGCAGAAAAGGTGGTGAATTCTCTGCCTCTGGGATCCATGAAGAGTATGGCTTGCTCCTCAGAGAAAAAGAGTCTCACCCTGTTCTCCCACAGAGTTCCCTGCGGAGTCCACACTGGGCTCTCCATCTGCCCATGCATTGCAGATGTGCAAGAGGCTGGGGGACAGACAGAACAATGTTTTTCATTTGTGACGCTCTGTTGGCATTACAGAGGCCCCAAGGAAGGATTTACAACTACTCATGTGATCATAAATTTAGGGCAAAAGCACTTTCAGAATTTACTCACAGCCCTCTAAGATTTGGACACGCACTCAGAGGGCCTCTCCAGGATGTCACTGGAGAAAAAAGTGAACATGCTCTATCCCACTCATCACTCTGCAACCGGTTTGTGACTCACCTTTTTACTTTGAGAGGAGTCCTCTTAGAGGAAGAAGAAAAGCTGAGATTCAAAGAAAATGCAGGGGCTCCTTCCCAGGTCTGCCCAACAACCTCCAACAGACGTGGATCCCAGACATTGACACAGCCAAGGCTTAAGGAGGACTTGCCGGCATACAGACTCTGGAATAATTCTTGATGGCTGTGTGATCATTTCTCTACTCTGGGTTGTAATTTTTCTCTGTCCTGTTTATTCCACATGGTGGTTTTCCTTTAGTGACTGATGGACCAAGAACCCATTTCATTCATTTGTGCAGAGACTTGGGAGGGGTGCCACCACACAGTATCCTTTGGGTGTATGGAGATGATCCTGACATTGCCCCTTCCCGAGAGCAACAGGGTTTGGAATACGGGCCATGAGTTACAGGAGGTTTGGTGGTACTAGAGTGAGAGTGTGACAAAGGGAACAGCGATGATTTTGGTGGGTGATTTAGAGATGTTCTGGGTTAAAGAGTCTTTGCATGTGGTCAATACTGAGCTTTCTGCCAAAATCACTCTTCCAACAAATATTTATCAAGTGCCCACTACCTGTCCTTGTGAAGTACATTATTATTCTAGGCACCAGAGACAGTGGTGAATAAGATGTGCTGACAAAAACTGGAAACATAATGGGGTAGTGGTTAGGGAAGGTCAGAGCAGCTTGATCATTTAAGAAAAAGATGATTTCACACTGAAATGTTGAAAGACTCTCAATGTGTCATATTTCACAACTCAGACATTCTAGAACTACAAATATGGGGCCTTGGAAGGTATTGCCCTAGGCGACCACAGATTATAGAGGGCACATTAGACAGAAATCTTGCGATTTATGAGACGGGTGAGATAACATCTTTTAGGACGGAGACTGAGATTACAGAGGCCCCAAGGAAGGGAAATTTACAACTACTCATGTGATCATAAATTTAGGGCAAAAGCACTTTCAGAATTTACTCACAGCCCTCTAAGATTTGGACACGCACTCAGAGGGCCTCTCCAGGATGTCACTGGAGAAAAAAGTGAACATGCTCTATCCCACTCATCACTCTGCAACCGGTTTGTGACTCACCTTTTTACTTTGAGAGGAGTCCTCTTAGAGGAAGAAGAAAAGCTGAGATTCAAAGAAAATGCAGGGGCTCCTTCCCAGGTCTGCCCAACAACCTCCAACAGACGTGGATCCCAGACATTGACACAGCCAAGGCTTAAGGAGGACTTGCCGGCATACAGACTCTGGAATAATTCTTGATGGCTGTGTGATCATTTCTCTACTCTGGGTTGTAATTTTTCTCTGTCCTGTTTATTCCACATGGTGGTTTTCCTTTAGTGACTGATGGACCAAGAACCCATTTCATTCATTTGTGCAGAGACTTGGGAGGGGTGCCACCACACAGTATCCTTTGGGTGTATGGAGATGATCCTGACATTGCCCCTTCCCGAGAGCAACAGGGTTTGGAATACGGGCCATGAGTTACAGGAGGTTTGGTGGTACTAGAGTGAGAGTGTGACAAAGGGAACAGCGATGATTTTGGTGGGTGATTTAGAGATGTTCTGGGTTAAAGAGTCTTTGCATGTGGTCAATACTGAGCTTTCTGCCAAAATCACTCTTCCAACAAATATTTATCAAGTGCCCACTACCTGTCCTTGTGAAGTACATTATTATTCTAGGCACCAGAGACAGTGGTGAATAAGATGTGCTGACAAAAACTGGAAACATAATGGGGTAGTGGTTAGGGAAGGTCAGAGCAGCTTGATCATTTAAGAAAAAAAGATGATTTCACACTGAAATGTTGAAAGACTCTCAATGTGTCATATTTCACAACTCAGACATTCTAGAACTACAAATATGGGGCCTTGGAAGGTATTGCCCTAGGCGACCACAGATTATAGAGGGCACATTAGACAGAAATCTTGCGATTTATGAGACGGGTGAGATAACATCTTTTAGGACGGGAGACTGAGAAATCACCTTTGTTGGTGAGGGAAGAGCTATCAGTCTGGAAGCACTGAGCTGACTTCTTGTTTTGCTTTGCCAGGTTGTGCTCGTGATGAGGAGGGAGGGTAGTGGCTATGAGCTTGCTTTCTAGCAGTGGGAATAGGGATGGCGCTGTTTTCTGCCACTGATGACCCATGGCCTGGATGGGGGTGGAGGGTAAACTCACTTAACCAACAGGTACAGGGATTCAATGGAATCCCTTAGACTGAACAGATGCATTCAACATGGCCTATAGTAAGTTCAAGTGTGCCTGTTCTGAGGAAGGGCTCCAGGAGTAAGAGAAGTGATGTAAAGTAAGAGGAGGGAGAGGGGACAAATAAGCTTGAAAAATGCTTTACTGATCAAAGTCAACCAAGCTTCTTTCTCATAGGACTCCTCAGAGTCTTTAATGTGAAAATGTACTTTTTGAAGCACTGGGGTGGGGGCCAGGAGAGAGAGAGCCAGGAGCAATTTGCAAATATATTTGGAAAAATGGAACCTGTCCCTAGAGGCACACCATGTGGGGCTTGTGTTCCTGGAAGATGCTTTGGAAAGCACAGCTCAGGAAGACGTTGTCATCAGGCTGGAGCTATCATTTACAGCAAAATTAAGGGTGATACTTCCTCTTCTGCTTTTACTGAGATGTCTATTTTAATGTGAAGAAACATTTGCTTCAGCACGTTAATATTTTCAAAACTGCTATGCTACCCATTAGAGAAAATATCCTAAGTAAAGCAAAACAGAAATATAAAACATAAATAAAACTAACACACTCCTTGGTCCCTTGTTCTTAAAAACAAAATATATACTCTTATTAGGCCTCGTTGGAATAACAAAAAGAATCTTCATTATTTTTGTCTTTTGAAATATATTTACCATTTGTACTGCAGAGAATTGTCTTAAGTTAAAGATCTCTATATATTTATAGCTATTTATTCATCCCCCCCCCCCTTTTTTTTGCTAAGGCGTTTTTTTTTTTTTTTGGTCTCTCATTGTTTTTTTTTTTTTTTTTTTTTTTTAATTTATTTTCATCCGCCTTTATTCTTTGGCCCATGTTGGCTTCCCATTGCAGTGGCCTCCCTCGCTGCAGAGCACCAGCTCTGGGCACATGTACTCCAGAGCACTGGCTCATAACTGGACACACTGGGTGAGCCACTCCGTGGCATGCGGAATCTTCCTGGGCCAGTGCTCCTTTGCACTGCAAGGCAGACTCTTTATCCACTGGACCACCAGGGAAGCCCTTATTCATCTATCTCTTGATTCAGTTATATTTATGTAGTCTATAAGTTAAATTATATAATCCTAATAGTTACTATTTCAAGTATCTACATGTCTTCACAAAGGTTATATTTTATAAATATTTGTAACTCTTTTTTAGGGTTATATACTTTAACTTATTAACTATATAAATAAAACTTACCAAATGGGGTGGAAAAACCTAGATCCTGTTACACAGAGTGAAGTAAGTCAGAAAGAGAAAAATGAATATTCTGCATTAATGAATGAAAATGGAATCTAGAAAAATGGTACTGATGAATCTATTTGTAAGGCAAGAATAGAGATGTAGACACAGAGAACAGACTTGTGGACAGAGTGGGAGAAGGAGAGGGTGGGATGAACTGAAAGAGTAGCACTGAAACATATACATTACCATATGTAAAACAGACAGCTAGTGGGAAGTTGCTATATCACACAGGAAGCTCAACCGAGTGCCCTGTGACAACCTAGAGGGGTAGGATGGGGCAGGGGAATGGGAGGAAGGTTCAAGAGGGAGGATATATATACACAGATAGATAGATAGATATAGATATAGTTGATTCATGATATTGTATGGCAGAAACCAACACAGCACTGCAAAGCAATTATCCTCCATCAAAAAAACTTTAAAAAGGAAGAAATATAGTATAAATTAATCTATTTATTATCTAAGCATGGTTTTACCATATTTAAGTCATAATTATATTACTGAAGATCTGGTTTTGTAGGACTGTAGCAATTCAAAAACCATCTGGAAAGCTGGATTATAGTGTCATTTCCTGAGTCCCAGGCCCAGAAGTCTGAATCAGGGGGTCTGGGGTAGGGCCTGGGAATCTGCATCTTTAACAAACTTCCTGAGGAATTCAAACACTTGGATGCTATCCTGAAATCAGAGATTAAGAAACAATATGGGGTGTGAGAACATGTCATTGAGGCTACATGATATACTCAACTACATGTAAAGTGGCCAATATAATTTCAAAACAATATTAAAAATATGCTTTATTATAAAATGTTTCTAGGCAGCTTGGGTTTGGTGATGGGCATTAAGAAATAAATGGATGTGGTGGGATAAACAGACCCTATTTTTTTCTATTACTCTCCTTTGATAACAGATGAAGTGTTTTGTGTGTTCCAAGTTTATTTGCTTGGAAAGAAAAAGACATGGGTCAATGTTTGCAATTTCAGGAACATTTTACATTGGCTTCATGTGTTGAGTTTATGATATATATAAGGTTACAAAGCATTTTCCTCCATAAACACAGTTAATAGGGCAGATTAGATTGGCCCTTCTGACAGATTAGATAGGTTTCTGTTTTAGCCTTTCATGAAATGCAGTAAGAGCACAGGGATGTAGTTTTTAAAATATAATCCTAATAAAAGGTTCAGGGATTAGCCCCTGACTGCCAGCAGCCATGAGAAAGCAAATGAGCCACTGGGGCATTACCAGCTACTGATAAGACTTAATCTTCTGCAATCATGACAGGGAAAGAGGGGTTCCTTTTCTCCCGGAATAAGGATGGGCACAGCTGTCTCATATGAGGAAATCACATCATCAACCAAAGCAGGATACACATGTGTGAAGTTTGAAACTATTCACCATCCAGAGTAAATCCTAGGTTTCTTTAATTTAATCTTTTTAATGAAATCAGCTTCTTTTCATTCCATAAGGTGCACAGCTTTGCTTTTCTTTCCATCTAAACTGGGATTCTTATTATTTTGAGGGGCCATGAGCTCCACTGTGGGTGTGTGTGTGTCAGTCACTCAGTCATGTCTGACTCTTTGCGACCCCATGGACTGTAGCTCGCCGGGCACCTCTGTCCATGGGCTGACCCAGGGATGGACCTTGAATCTCCAGAGCATCTACTGTATAGCAGGCAGATCCTTCACCATGAGCCACGAGGAAAGCTTTTTATATGAGCAAGTTTACACATTTTCCTAATATTTGTCTATTTGGTTAGTGAGGGGAGAAGGACACATTATGTTTTCTGTGACTGAACGGTTTCCTTGGTGTTTTGTACATAGTCCATACTCAATTCCCTACAACAGCCAGTTTTATGGATGAGGAAACTGAGGCACAGAGTGGGTAAGTAAGGTGACCAGTGTCACACAGTTAGTAAATTGTAAAAGTAGATACAAACTCAGGTAGCTGGATTCTGGTCACTACTTTTAAACTGCTGTTCTATACTCTCTCTTATAATATTAACAGTATGCTTAGGTTCATAGAGCTTCAAAGAGTTTGAAGTGGATGGGTGAGAAGTTAAGAATCAAGATCTACTAGGAGTGACCAAGGATTCAGTGGAATTTTTAGTAAGGACATGCCCTTTAACTTCCAGCATGTCTACCCTCTATTTCTCCTTCAACCTACAGCCTTGATAGATTGAAGGGGAAATGATAGTGGGTATAATGAATAACCACCACACAGCAGCAGCAGGAGTAGTAATGGAACTATAGGAATACTAACGTGTGTTGTACATTTGCTATTCATGCATCTCACATATATTTCACCCAGAACATTTTACATGTCCTTTAATCGTCTCAATAAACTCATTTTTCAAAGGAAGGAACTAAAGCTTAGAGGTAAGTAATAGGCTCAAAAATCACACCATTACAACCTGAATTCACCTAGGGGGAAAAATGCTCATTCTTCAATAAGGTACACAGGTCCTTTCCGATTTTCTTGTTGACAGGCCCTGAATTTGTGTCAAAACACCACAGACAGCTTATCTTGCAGCTCACTGCTTGCTTCAGCGTGAGAGTTCCTCATGATATTCGGCAAATATTTCCAGCTTTCTACCTACGAAGCACTCTAGATTTCATTGACTCCCCCTTCCTTCCCCTCTGTCTACCCACATGACTAGTAAGTAGGTCTGGCCACCTAGCAGTTACATATTGAGAGGCCGTCTTGGTGTCACTTCCGAGCTAGGGCACTCATGTGCCAGGGCGAGACCCTCCCAAACTCTCTAGCCCTTGACCATGCTCTCGATGGGAGCTACCTATCAGCCTGAATCCATGACACAGAGAAGAGTCCCCGGGCTACCCTGCAGATGATCAAGTGGTGTGGGTGAGAAATAAATGCTAATGTGTTTTATTTTGAGATCACCATGGATTCCCAGAGCCACAGAAACAGCACTGAGCATCCCTGAACCCTTTATTCAGCTTTCCCCATGGGGGTGTCACACCTAACTATAGGACAGCATTACTCCAGGGAACTGTCATTTCCATAATACTCTCAACCCAACTACAGACTTGACTTTACAAGAACTTGTGAGTGTGTGGTAGAGGTGGCGGGGATTTGTCCAGGCGTATGTCACTGCTTTAAGATCTGGTGATTTTTACCACAACAGAGAGTATTCTACCCTGACTCATTCATTTAATCTTCCTTTCACTTAGGTGCAACCTCAAGAATCTTCGCCTGACTCCTGAAAATAATCCTTTGCTAGACGCCACTGATAAAAATGTTTCCACTGGTCATTTGGAGTCAGAGGTGATTCTCTGTGGCAGGGATGAGGTGTAGGGAGGGCATCTAAGCTTTTTTCTTTGCTTTTAGGTACTTAGACAATACTTTATGTTACTTGGTTTAGGTTGGAAAAGTCAAGTCTCCCGAGAAGATAAAGTCCAGGACACTTGGCATTGATAGGCCTGATAATAACGCGAGAAGAGAACTGACAGAGGATCATAGAAGAGCTTGGCATATGTAGAGTGGGATTTTCAGGGTCTAATAGGCTCAAAAATCACACCATTACAACCTGAATTCACCTAGGGGGAAAAATGCTCATTCTTCAATAAGGTACACAGGTCCTTTCCGATTTTCTTGTTGACAGGCCCTGAATTTGTGTCAAAACACCACAGACAGCTTATCTTGCAGCTCACTGCTTGCTTCAGCGTGAGAGTTCCTCATGATATTCGGCAAATATTTCCAGCTTTCTACCTACGAAGCACTCTAGATTTCATTGACTCCCCCTTCCTTCCCCTCTGTCTACCCACATGACTAGTAAGTAGGTCTGGCCACCTAGCAGTTACATATTGAGAGGCCGTCTTGGTGTCACTTCCGAGCTAGGGCACTCATGTGCCAGGGCGAGACCCTCCCAAACTCTCTAGCCCTTGACCATGCTCTCGATGGGAGCTACCTATCAGCCTGAATCCATGACACAGAGAAGAGTCCCGGCTACCCTGCAGATGATCAAGTGGTGTGGGTGAGAAATAAATGCTAATGTGTTTTATTTTGAGATCACCATGGATTCCCAGAGCCACAGAAACAGCACTGAGCATCCCTGAACCCTTTATTCAGCTTTCCCCATGGGGGTGTCACACCTAACTATAGGACAGCATTACTCCAGGGAACTGTCATTTCCATAATACTCTCAACCCAACTACAGACTTGACTTTACAAGAACTTGTGAGTGTGTGGTAGAGGTGGCGGGGATTTGTCCAGGCGTATGTCACTGCTTTAAGATCTGGTGATTTTTACCACAACAGAGAGTATTCTACCCTGACTCATTCATTTAATCTTCCTTTCACTTAGGTGCAACCTCAAGAATCTTCGCCTGACTCCTGAAAATAATCCTTTGCTAGACGCCACTGATAAAAATGTTTCCACTGGTCATTTGGAGTCAGAGGTGATTCTCTGTGGCAGGGATGAGGTGTAGGGAGGGCATCTAAGCTTTTTTCTTTGCTTTTAGGTACTTAGACAATACTTTATGTTACTTGGTTTAGGTTGGAAAAGTCAAGTCTCCCGAGAAGATAAAGTCCAGGACACTTGGCATTGATAGGCCTGATAATAACGCGAGAAGAGAACTGACAGAGGATCATAGAAGAGCTTGGCATATGTAGAGTGGGAAAAATTAAGATTTTATTACCAGGGCTCTCCCATGAACTGAATGAACATCCTATTTCATGTCTCGTCCACACAGCCTGACAGAATTTTAAAAATATGATAAGTGAGGAAAGATTTATGCTTTCCCAGCATTACCATTTTTCTCTCCAAGACTGTAATTTCTGTGGCAATTGTTCAAATAGCCAATCTTCTTTGCAAATTATTATTTTTTTCCTTTTTGCCTTAGGAAACTTGCCTCAGATTATTTTGATCAATTCTTCAGTCATAGTCTTAGGATTGAGAAACAACCCCTTTGCAGATATTGTTTTAGTAAACTTAAGTCAGAACAAGCAGAAGAAAATTGGTTAGGAGTCTGAAGACATATTTAACCATGATGGGTTAAGCAGCTGTATTGTTGGAATTCTTTCACCTTTGTTTTTTATACAGTCTTTTAATTGAAGTTTTACTTTGAGATAATTGAAGATTCACATTTGATTTCAACAAACAAAACAGAGCAACCAATTCCATGTACACTTTACCTGATCTTTCCCAGCGTTAACATTCTGCAAAACTACACTTTTAAGAACTAAACCAGGTCATTCACAAACACGCAATCTACCAATCATATTCCAATTTCTTTAGATACACTTGAACTTGTTTCTGTGGTGTGTGTGTTCACTTGTACACGAGTCTACTGGTGTTTGCACCACCACAGTCAAGACACTGAACAGTTTTATCACCACAGGGATCCCTTGAGGAGTGTTCTTCAATAATGACACTCAACTTCCCCCCACTTCCTTCCCTCCCTCCTGTGGTTTCTAATTCCGCTAGCAATCACTAATGTAGTCTCAGTTTTTCAGCTTTTCTTACTCAGAAATTTTGTATAAATGGCATCATCAAAGTGAAATCTTTTGGGCTTCTGGGATGCCCGGGAGATTCACCTGGACAAAGAGAAGGAAATGCATCACAGGAATAAAACACAAGATCAGGTAAGGTGTTTGGAGAGAAGACTGTGGTAGCAGGAAAACAACTGATATAAGGGCTGAGTATCTGGAAACTAAGGAATCAGTGGCCTTGGTTCCATCACAGGAAAATAGCTTCCAGTGAAGCAGGAAAAGAAGTCAGTCTCTCTGAAGCATTTAAACTGCTCTCTGGATTTCAGTGGTGTAAGTTCGCAGAGAGTTTAGTTAACCTGTACAAGTTTGGGTTTGAATTTTCTTTCTCCTAATTTCTGTGGCAATTGTTCAAATAGCCAATCTTCTTTGCAAATTATTATTTTTTTCCTTTTTGCCTTAGGAAACTTGCCTCAGATTATTTTGATCAATTCTTCAGTCATAGTCTTAGGATTGAGAAACAACCCCTTTGCAGATATTGTTTTAGTAAACTTAAGTCAGAACAAGCAGAAGAAAATTGGTTAGGAGTCTGAAGACATATTTAACCATGATGGGTTAAGCAGCTGTATTGTTGGAATTCTTTCACCTTTGTTTTTTATACAGTCTTTTAATTGAAGTTTTACTTTGAGATAATTGAAGATTCACATTTGATTTCAACAAACAAAACAGAGCAACCAATTCCATGTACACTTTACCTGATCTTTCCCAGCGTTAACATTCTGCAAAACTACACTTTTAAGAACTAAACCAGGTCATTCACAAACACGCAATCTACCAATCATATTCCAATTTCTTTAGATACACTTGAACTTGTTTCTGTGGTGTGTGTGTTCACTTGTACACGAGTCTACTGGTGTTTGCACCACCACAGTCAAGACACTGAACAGTTTTATCACCACAGGGATCCCTTGAGGAGTGTTCTTCAATAATGACACTCAACTTCCCCCCACTTCCTTCCCTCCCTCCTGTGGTTTCTAATTCCGCTAGCAATCACTAATGTAGTCTCAGTTTTTCAGCTTTTCTTACTCAGAAATTTTGTATAAATGGCATCATCAAAGTGAAATCTTTTGGGCTTCTGGGATGCCGGTAGATTCACCTGGACAAAGAGAAGGAAATGCATCACAGGAATAAAACACAAGATCAGGTAAGGTGTTTGGAGAGAAGACTGTGGTAGCAGGAAAACAACTGATATAAGGGCTGAGTATCTGGAAACTAAGGAATCAGTGGCCTTGGTTCCATCACAGGAAAATAGCTTCCAGTGAAGCAGGAAAAGAAGTCAGTCTCTCTGAAGCATTTAAACTGCTCTCTGGATTTCAGTGGTGTAAGTTCGCAGAGAGTTTAGTTAACCTGTACAAGTTTGGGTTTGAATTTTCTTTCTCCTAATTTATGTCTTCAAGCTTGTTAAAGGATATCTTATTAGACTGAGATCTAAAAAAAAAAAAATCAAATTTGTGATGTAATACTCACTATACACTCTATGAAAATGTAAACACATATATACTTATTATATAAGGCATACCTAACTGATTTTAATACTTTCAAGCTACACCAACATAAGTTACATAAAGTGTGTGAAGGTTAATTTAATGCAATCTTTCAATTTAGAAGGTTATTTAGAAGTGTCAGTCTGACTCCTAGTCATGATCTATAGCTTTCCATTCTTTCTCAATGTGAAGACTGCCCTCTAGTGTTATGTTTTTAGGAATTAGTGGGCTAGGTCTGATCCTGAGTGGGTAATTTGGATACAAATTGCTTTGGCCATCAGCTCCACAAATATCTGTTACACACCTACCTATGCTGTGCCCTGGTAAGGAGGGTCAGCCTTATTCTAGATCTACTTCAAAGTGTGTCAGCTATTTCAAACGACCTTAGTAATTTATTCATTAGCCAAATGAAAGTCAGTATTACGGAACTAAATGTAAACCAGTGGTTGGTATATCATTAAGTCATATTCAAGATGTTAAGGAAAATCTGCACCAGTCTTCTCATATATTTATAAACTACTTCCTCAGATGCTTACTCTTACAAACCATTCTATTCAGACACCACTTTTCATCAAAAGAGACTGATTCCAAGCATTTAGTATCACAGATGGCAGTTTATCATGATAATGAGGTTTTTAAACATTAGGGAAAATTTTAAACATTCATAGAGACAGAGAATGGTGTACTAAACTCCTATAGGCCCATTCCTCCACTCCAGTCATTACCACTGTTCTGCTAACTGAATTTTACCTCTTACTTCCTTCTTCACTTCTGTCGCCTTCATTTCGAACAGTACTTCGATCAAACTATATTATCATATTTTGAATTTAAAAAATCCACCTTTCAGGGCTTCCCTGGTGGTCCAGTGGGTAAGTACACCGCCTTACAGTGTCCTTGCCGGTTTGATCCCTGGCCTGGGAAGATCCCACGTGCCATGGAGCAACGGGACCGATTTGTCTAACCACCAAGCCAGAGCTCTGGAGCACATGCGCCCAGAGCCAGTGCTCTGTGACAAGAGAGGTCACTGTGATGGGAGGCCCACACAGGCCAAAGAACAAAGATAAATAAATGAAAGATCAATAGAAGTGGCCAAAAAAAATCCACCTTTCAGTGCATAAAATCTTATTTAAAACAGTATTCAATGTATTGAACTCTACTAGCCTGATGGGGAATAATGAAGTTGTAGCAGATTTGAGAGTAGTAAAAAATAAGGTACTATAAAGGCAATATAAAAGTGAGTTTTTGCTAATAATTAACTAATGCGAAGGCCAAAAAAAGATGTTACATAATAACAGGAGAGTGAGGCATATGGAAAGAGAGAGAGAGGGAAGAAGAAAGAAAAAGAGGAGAGAATAGAGAAGGTCTTAGAGAATAAAAAGAAGAGTTTTTCTCACAGACACCTTCTCCAAGAAGCCTTCCCTAATGATAGCAATTAACCAAGTCTTTCTTGGCTTGTTTTTCTTATTCCATTTTGCCTCATTTTAAATAAAAGAGGTCAGCTTATTCTAGATCTACTTCAAAGTGTGTCAGCTATTTCAAACGACCTTAGTAATTTATTCATTAGCCAAATGAAAGTCAGTATTACGGAACTAAATGTAAACCAGTGGTTGGTATATCATTAAGTCATATTCAAGATGTTAAGGAAAATCTGCACCAGTCTTCTCATATATTTATAAACTACTTCCTCAGATGCTTACTCTTACAAACCATTCTATTCAGACACCACTTTTCATCAAAAGAGACTGATTCCAAGCATTTAGTATCACAGATGGCAGTTTATCATGATAATGAGGTTTTTAAACATTAGGGAAAATTTTAAACATTCATAGAGACAGAGAATGGTGTACTAAACTCCTATAGGCCCATTCCTCCACTCCAGTCATTACCACTGTTCTGCTAACTGAATTTTACCTCTTACTTCCTTCTTCACTTCTGTCGCCTTCATTTCGAACAGTACTTCGATCAAACTATATTATCATATTTTGAATTTAAAAAATCCACCTTTCAGGGCTTCCCTGGTGGTCCAGTGGGTAAGTACACCGCCTTACAGTGTCCTTGCCGGTTTGATCCCTGGCCTGGGAAGATCCCACGTGCCATGGAGCAACGGGACCGATTTGTCTAACCACCAAGCCAGAGCTCTGGAGCACATGCGCCCAGAGCCAGTGCTCTGTGACAAGAGAGGTCACTGTGATGGGAGGCCCACACAGGCCAAAGAACAAAGATAAATAAATGAAAGATCAATAGAAGTGGCCAAAAAAAATCCACCTTTCAGTGCATAAAATCTTATTTAAAACAGTATTCAATGTATTGAACTCTACTAGCCTGATGGGGAATAATGAAGTTGTAGCAGATTTGAGAGTAGTAAAAAGTAAGGTACTATAAAGGCAATATAAAAGTGAGTTTTTGCTAATAATTAACTAATGCGAAGGCCAAAAAAAGATGTTACATAATAACAGGAGAGTGAGGCATATGGAAAGAGAGAGAGAGGGAAGAAGAAAGAAAAAGAGGAGAGAATAGAGAAGGTCTTAGAGAATAAAAAGAAGAGTTTTTCTCACAGACACCTTCTCCAAGAAGCCTTCCCTAATGATAGCAATTAACCAAGTCTTTCTTGGCTTGTTTTTCTTATTCCATTTTGCCTCATTTTAAATAAAATGCTGCAAAGATGTTTTCCCCAGTAGTTGCAAGTTTGTCGAGGGCTGAAATTATGTATTTGTATATTGCCTTCTCTTCCTTGGAAACTACAGTCTTCTAAGAAATCTCCCTAAATCTGTTCATGATTGTTACTGTTTTTCAGACAGCAATCTGGGTGATCTTTCTTGTAAGACCTGACTTGGATCCACTCACTCCTGCATTGTTGGTAGGAATGTGAACAGATACAACCACTATGGAAGACAGTATGGAGATTCCTTTAAAAACTAAGAATACAAGCGCTATATGACCCAGCAATCCCACTATTAGCTTATACCCTGATTAAATTAAAATTGAAATAGACACCTGTACACCAATGTTCATTGCAGCACTCTATACAATAGCTAGAACGTGGAAGCAACCTAGATGCCCATTGATGAATGCATGGATAAAGAAACTATCGGTACATATATTCAATGGAATATTTTTCAGCCATTAAAGGAAATGCACAAGAATCAGTCCTGATGAGGTGGATGAGTCTAGAACCTATTATTCAAAGTGAAGTAAGTCAAAAAGAAAAGGACAAATACAGTAAACTAACACATATAGATGGAATCTAGTAAGATGGTACCAATAAATACACATGCAGAACAGCGATGGAGAAACAGACAGACAGAAGAAACCTAGGGACATTGAGGGGAGGGAAGAGTAAGTGAGAAGTTTGCAAAGAGTAACATGGAAACATACATCATCATATGTAAAAAAGATAAACATTGTAAATGCACTGTGGAACTAAGGGATCTTTCATGGGAGCTAGGCAAAAACCAGGAGGGGCAGGATGGGAGGGAGCAGGGCACAGGTGGGAAGGATCCAAGATATGCCTATGATGAATTGGGGATTATACAGTGCTATAAACAACAAACATAAATGCCAAAATAAAATAAAATATTTTTTAAAAAGAAAACTCCATGAGCGCTTCCCACTTCAGTGAAGCTAAAGTCTTTACTGTGGAGTCCTTATAAGCATTCCAGGTACCCTCTGTCACAGGGCCTTTGCACATACTGTTTCTCCTACCAGAAACATTTTATCCCGAAGTGCGTACTTAGCCAATTCACTCATCATTTTCTACTTTTTGCTCAAACAGTCTTTTCCACTCCCCTACTCCAGCACTTCATACCTCTCCCTTACTCCAATCTACTTTTGTCTACAACTAGTATCACGACGGTTCTGTCTGACCTGATGGGATGTAAGCTCCCTGTACAAACTGTGTCTTAATGGCCTTGCCTAGAGTTTGTCACATAGAAGACCTCCAGAAAAATCTGTGGGACAGATGCTGAAATGAATCATGCCTTATGTAGTGTGTGGTCGGCATGTTTAGTAAATATTTGAGGAATGAGCCAATGTATGAATTCTAACCCAAACTTGTTCTGAATAACCAAACTGCCTGAGAAAGCAGGCGAGAAATACTCAAAAGTGAGGCCAACTCTAATAAGTAAATTTTCTAACACAGAGCAAGGTAGTGGCTCTATTAAGTGTGAAAACTTTAGCAGTGAAACTAGAATACGAATTCTGAGAAATCAAGTGAAATAGTCTATTTCTGTTTCAGAATCAACTTCTGATTCTGAAAACTGCATTCCATAATTTTCCTGAAACATCTGGCTCTTTTTAAAAGAGAAGTTAGTAACTCCCATTCACCCCAAACTGGCATACCCAATATTGGGTGTTTGAAAGCACGCTTCTCCTTCACTAGATGCTTTCTGTTTCATGCTTTCTTATGGTAAGTGGGAACGAAAAGTTTTCATCTCTGTCACCATACAGCAATTTCTTTGGAAACAAAAATAATAAGTGCAGAAGGGAAAAGCACAAAGCCCCTTCTTAAGTGGGTGGTCAGTATCACTTTAATTCTTGGTTGTAATCCTCACAAACCCAAAGCCCTGTGAACTATTAAATTACTCTGGGGATTTCCTCTGAGCTCCCTGCCCCAGCTGGTCTCAGGATGTTCTTGGCAACAGGCAGCCTGGGTAATGTTCTCTGAACACCTGTCACCTGCTGTGTACAATAATCTAAATAGAATGTGAATACAAAAGGCCTATTATCAATTATGCAATGATCAGTTTGGCCCAGGCTGCACGTCTGTGTGGCCTCCTTTAGAGCATGTTGAACATTCCCTGGGCAGACCTGTCACACAACACAAGAGACAAGAAGCTTGTTGCTAACTCTGTATGTCCAGGCTCAGCTAAATGAGTATGGATACATGGAGGTGATCATAGGGCAAAGGCAGATGTTTGCATGATGCCGAAAGCAGAGGATTTGGGCAAGGCATGTGTTAGTCAAGCTCTTAAACATGTTTTTTTTTTTTCTCTCTCTCTCTCTCTCTCTCTCTGGTGAATAAGGTGACCTCTGAACAGTGTGGAGGTCTGGGGCTCAGACGGCTCTCACAGTCAAAAACATCCCTATAATTTATAGTCCACCCTCAGGAACCACAGTTCTTCAGTATTTGCGGTTCTGCATCCATGGATTCAAGCAAGCTGGAGTGCCACAGTGCTGCATGTATTTATTGAAAAGTAATTTATTTAAGTGGATCTGCACAGTTTAAATCTGTGCTGTCCAAGGGTCAACTGTAAACCTTTCTCTACCGATCCTACAATAAATGATATTCAAACTTTTGGTATTAGAACCTGGCTTCTTACCTTTCTATCATCTTTCCTTAATGTCTGGCATGTCTAGGGTAACCAACTATTCCCCAGCTGCACAGGACTGCAGGAAAATGGGCCTTTTTTACTGCTCAAATTGGCAAAGTCCTAAGTAAATGGGTATAAGTTGGTCACCCTAAATGCTCAATACTTGTTTGCATGGAGTCTATTTTCAACTGACTGTTATACATGCAACTCAGCTTTGAGTCCAAAAGGTACTGAAACCTGTATTAAAGATACTCAGAGAGCTAGACTACATAGAGATATATATGAAGTCAGTGATGTATCTAGGGGTAAAGGCCAGGGGCAGCATTCTCCCAAGGAGCAGATAATAACGGAGTACGAGGTCTACAGAGGATTTTAAAGCAATAATACAACTGAGTAGAAGCCAGTCTGCTTTTAATTATCAGCCTACACCAGCAATTCTAAATAAATTCAATGATAAAATACTCCTCTTGGCTGAGACAGATAATCCCACTGCACCCTGTCCTTGGTATGCTACTATATGAAGCCAAGATGTAATCCATTATCTATAAACGTCTTTTCTTCCCCCAATTAAGAGCTTGGTATGGTTATACTAAGCCCCTGACATACTTTTCTCATCTGATCTTTTCGTCAACTTTATAAAGAAGATACTCTCACTTTTCCCATTATGTGGATGAGGTACTAAGAATTAAAAATGCTCTTGCTTAGCTACAGTGCATACTTGATGCTTATCTAATACATTAGATATCTATGCATTAGATATTATCTAATACCGTAGAGTCATACATACATAATGCAATATAATACATAGATATCTATGTATTAGGTAGTGTTTAATACATACATAAACATCAAGATCCTTCTACATATCATAGGTAACAATATTCAATATCTTGTAATGAACTAGTATGGGAAAGAATTTGAAAAAGAATACACACACATACATGTGCGTACAACAGAAACTAATACTGTGAATTAACTATTAATTTTAAAAATATGCATTATGTAAACTAAGTGAAAATTAGTTCAATAAAATGTCAATGCCCCTTTAAAAAAGTTTCTTGCTTAAAGCCACACAGATAATAAATGGACAATCTGAATCCTAGGCCTGAGGCCAAAGATAAAGCTCTTACTTCAGGTGATGTTTTGCCTTTACATCCGGCTTCTACATGAAGACAAGGCTAAAATTCAGGGAATGAATAAACAAATACACTGAAGTTTTGAAAACTCTGGTGGCTTCAATGAGTCATTAGATGTCAGAGAGTTTCATGTTCAAGAGGAACAGAATCTTTTGCATTTTCATCAGTTGCGGCTTGCCAGAATCCTAAGGGCTGAGAACATAGAAGACTGACCTGATTGTTGTTCTGTTGTTCTTCTTTTGGGGGGACATGCTTACACCAGTGGGCATCAAGTGTTGGGGGTGAGCTTGAGCAGGAGACCCTAATGTGTGTGCAAGATTCTTTTTGCTTAGACTAGCTTATTTCAGTTTAAAAGCCAAGTAGAATGGAAGACCCTGAATTAAAACAGCTTCTGGGGCTTCCCTGGTGGTCCAGTGAGTGGAGAGTCTACCTTGCAGTGTAAGGAGCACCAGTTTGATCCCTGGCCTGGGAAGATCCCACATGCGAGGGGGAGCAGCTGGACCGGTGTGTCCAATTGCAAGCTGGTGCTCTGGAGCACATACGACCAGACCTGGTGCAGAGCACCGAGAGAGGCACACACATGCCAAAGAATAAAAGATGGATGAAAAATAAGTATAAATAAAAAAGAGGCATGATGGGGGAAAAAAAAGGAAAAAAATTCAAAAGCAGCTTCTGAAAATTTGAGCAGGCAATGAGGCCATCATTAATCAGGTTTCCAGCAAGTTTCATTTCCTGCAAATTTATCTGACATGTAATAAGGCTGATGTTCCCTGCTCTTCATATGGACAGTGCAATTTGCAACGTTTTTCATAATTTTACAAGTGGACTCTCAACTAGAGGCTGCAGACTGATGTTTCACAGCCCACATCTAATTAGCAAATATATTTTATTTGACATGGAGTGCTCCATTTTTTTTTCTAATTAGTTGACACATTAAAGAGTAGGAAGAGACTTCGCATGAAACCTTGCATTTCTGGCTTCTCCTGAAACACAAGAAAAGCTGAACAAACACCTAGTCAGCAGCAATGGCTAACTAAGGCGAGGACTGGCTGAAACTCCTTTAGATGAGGCATCTTTGTGTTTGTAGTTTCCATAAGTCCACACCCTATCATAGATGCAAGTCATGTCACTGATTTCTGTCACCTGTCTTCTCCTTTTGTGCAATTTAGCTTGTGGTATTTGCTCTACATTTGCACCATCCAATACAGTAGCCATTAACCATTAACCACATGTGGCTAGTTCAATTTGCATTTAATTAATTTAATGTTAAATAGAATTTAAAATTTAGCACCTCATTGCTCTACAACAGAAATGAATACAACACTGTGAATCCAACTATACTTCAATGAAATTAACATTTTTAAAAATGAAATAAAATTTAGCATCTCAGTTTCACCAGCCACACTTCAAATGCCCCTTAGCCACAGGTGGCTGGGTAGTGGCTACCATACTGGGCAGCACAGGTTAGAACAAACACTTCCATCATCACACGCCATCTGTTGAACAGCGTTTCTCTAGCCATAAGTGTTTCAGAGTCATGGCTGGCACCATGTATCGTCCACTCAATCGACTTTACATCCTGGAAATTCATTTATGGCAAGAACAGAAGGAAGAGAAGGAGGAGGAAGTAGAGGAACCATCCTGTAGAGCACTTACTCTCAAATACTAAAATAATGGCATTCTATAAATTGTCTCAATTAATGGTTTAAATTCTCATATGAAATACGGGAGATTACTAACTCCTCCTTACTCCCAAGGTGAACAAACAAGCTTACAAGTAAAACTGTCAAAGGTCACATCATAAACATATGATAAACGGGGATTTAAACCAAGGTGTTCTGGTCCTAGAACTCAGGTTGCTGATGATGATTCAATAATGCAGAGTCCACAGAGATAGATACACATTTCCAGTATCAGTGATCCTGCTGGGAGGCCAAGGGGGAAGGAATGTGATCCTCCTGGTCCATTAGGATCTGGCTGACACTTACACCAAATCAGTCCAAATGAGGTAACATATTCCTGGCCAGTCCTAATGCCCACTTCAATTAAAATCTGTAAAACATTCTTTTAAGGTTAAAAATTATTTATTCACATCTGGAGTATTTCCACTGCTGATTCTTCCCTATGATTTGAGAACTCATGGCTGTCAATGATGAGCTGATTTTAAGTGTTGAGAGCTAGTACAAGTATTTTATCAAGAAGCAAATTTATCTTGGCATTTAGATGAAAATGACACTTTTCCTTTAAAAGAGGGTTTATTATTAAATGTGTTGTTCTATTCTTATTTAGAAGTGTCATTTTTCACATTAGCACTTACTTAATAACGTATGTTCAGAATGAGACAAAGAAAAGGAAACACTAACTTTCACCTACAATGTGGCAATAAAATTCGTTGGTAACTTGGAGAGAGAATGTTAAACTAATTCATTTCATTATGAGTGAGAATTTTGATATTATTTTCGTATCTGTGGGCAAAATAATTGTCTTTGTCCCAGTGCATAAACATGTTTTGTTGCCTCTTCATGTATGTGTTACAAATTCTTCTCGATGAATTCTTTTTTTCTTGATTTATAATTTACCATTTGACAGTTCTTTTGTTCACTAGAATTGTTTTCCATTTGCATGCTTTTAAATTATAATTTTTGTTTAAAGAATGCAATGCATATAAAATTACATTGCATTATCACTAGCTGATGAAGAGTGAAAAAAATTTTAATCAAGTAGAATTTTTTTAAATATAAAGGAAATTCATTTGGTGTGTGTCAAGCTGCTTATATGTTCTATATCTAAAAATTATTTTGTATTTTTCCAAATTATAAACATTTATCAGAAACATTTTTATGACAGGATTTACTTTGCCAGGGCCCATAATTATCATCAGTTTTGCTTGCCAATAAAAAAGAATGCTTTCATCTGGATGAATTTATGCATGAGATGAGGGTGGGAAATTCTCTTTGAAGGAGATTTTTATCTATAGCCTAGAGGCTGGGGGAAAAGCTTTTTAAAAAAGTGTACAGAAGATGTGATTCATAAAATTTCTTATTTTAATTACAACCACACATGATGCTAGTTCTTTTATGAATGCAGTGACTGACAGTGGTCATACTTTCCAGTTTATGATGGCCCTTTAAAATATCTCTCCTTTACTGTTCAGCCTTAACATTTGCCAACCTAATCTACCAGTTTAGGAAGAGTTGTGGGTTTTTTGTTTGTTTGTTTTTTAGGAGGAAGATACACTAAACCAAATGCTACTATTAAAATCTGAGAGCAAAATGATTTCTCATTGCAAATATACTGCACTTAGTAGTAAATGCCTACAGTGAAGAATTTATTTATTTACACTTTCAATTAGCATTTGCTAATTGCCCATGCTGTGGCCCTCACTATGCTCTATGCCAGGGCTTATCAAACTTAATGTACATATGAATTGCCTGGGGTACTGTATAGTAAGGATTATTCACTTTCAAGGGGTTTTTTAAAGGAGTGAGAATTTTGCAGAAAAAAAAAACCTAACTTTCACCTACAATGTGGCAATAAAATTCGTTGGTAACTTGAGAGAATGTTAAACTAATTCATTTCATTATGAGTGAGAATTTTGATATTATTTTCGTATCTGTGGGCAAAATAATTGTCTTTGTCCCAGTGCATAAACATGTTTTGTTGCCTCTTCATGTATGTGTTACAAATTCTTCTCGATGAATTCTTTTTTTCTTGATTTATAATTTACCATTTGACAGTTCTTTTGTTCACTAGAATTGTTTTCCATTTGCATGCTTTTAAATTATAATTTTTGTTTAAAGAATGCAATGCATATAAAATTACATTGCATTATCACTAGCTGATGAAGAGTGAAAAAAATTTTAATCAAGTAGAATTTTTTTAAATATAAAGGAAATTCATTTGGTGTGTGTCAAGCTGCTTATATGTTCTATATCTAAAAATTATTTTGTATTTTTCCAAATTATAAACATTTATCAGAAACATTTTTATGACAGGATTTACTTTGCCAGGGCCCATAATTATCATCAGTTTTGCTTGCCAATAAAAAAGAATGCTTTCATCTGGATGAATTTATGCATGAGATGAGGGTGGGAAATTCTCTTTGAAGGAGATTTTATCTATAGCCTAGAGGCTGGGGAAAAGCTTTTTAAAAAAGTGTACAGAAGATGTGATTCATAAAATTTCTTATTTTAATTACAACCACACATGATGCTAGTTCTTTTATGAATGCAGTGACTGACAGTGGTCATACTTTCCAGTTTATGATGGCCCTTTAAAATATCTCTCCTTTACTGTTCAGCCTTAACATTTGCCAACCTAATCTACCAGTTTAGGAAGAGTTGTGGGTTTTTTGTTTGTTTGTTTTTTAGGAGGAAGATACACTAAACCAAATGCTACTATTAAAATCTGAGAGCAAAATGATTTCTCATTGCAAATATACTGCACTTAGTAGTAAATGCCTACAGTGAAGAATTTATTTATTTACACTTTCAATTAGCATTTGCTAATTGCCCATGCTGTGGCCCTCACTATGCTCTATGCCAGGGCTTATCAAACTTAATGTACATATGAATTGCCTGGGGTACTGTATAGTAAGGATTCTGTTTCAGTAGATCTTGGAGAGTCTGCATTTCTAACAAGCTCCCAGGTGAGGCCAATGCTGCGGGCCCAGGGACCACATACTCAGTAAGAGCCTCTAGGCATCAGACATAGAGACGAATAAAACACAGCCCCACAATGGGCTCTCAAATAATGGAAGAGTGATAAGCAACTGAAGATTTGCAAAAAATATGAGGTGGTTTCATTCTTGGCAATATTTGAGCAGTACTCATTGGGCTAACGTTCTAGGAGATTACAGCTACAAAACTACTATCTACAGACCTGTGAGAAACACTGGAGGAAAGCCAATACTGGAAGGGCAGTGGACATCTGACAAAAAAAGGGAATGGCACTTGGTGACTTTCCCGCTTTGATGGCTTTAGTGTTAGGGAAGTCCCTGCTCTACCATGTGGGTCAATGCAAACTCAGAGAGAACATTAGAAAAATGTTCTGGAAAATTAGAAGTAAAAGTTCAGGGTGAGTCCAGCAGCTGAAAAGTAAGGGGGAGATACCACAGGAAGGAGAGGTATAGACAGCTTCCTCAGTTTGGGGTATAAATCTTGTCCCAGTCTGTGGTTGACCCCCACATCTATACTCACTGCTAATTCTGGATCACAAGACTGATCCCACATACCTCTTTTCACCAAGGTACTAGAAGGTTCTCTCCTAAATTACATTACAAAGGCTTACATTATCCTTTGGTCTCCTGAGGGCAGCAGGAGATCAAAGATAAACAGCTCCACCAAGTGAGATTATCTCACAATGCATGTTGCTTCACAAAAAGCATGACTTGGAACAAGCCTCTCCATTTCTGATGTAGCAAAATGACAGTGGGATGGTAAAAGTTATTTTAATCAGTGGTTTGACCCTAGTTTTCTCCTGCTTTGCCTTTGTCCCAGCTTTCTTTCATCATTCAGGTTGCCGTGGGACTCTTCTAGGCTCATGACGCAAGGACAGGATTTGTTCCTTGGCAGAGAAAAGGGACTTCTTCCCTGTTCTGAGACTTAGAAGCTCTGTATATTAAACTAGTAGAAATCTTGGAGATTTTTTCTTTGCATTTGCTAATTGCCCATGCTGCCCTCACTATGCTCTATGCCAGGGCTTATCAAACTTAATGTACATATGAATTGCCTGGGGTACTGTATAGTAAGGATTCTGTTTCAGTAGATCTTGGAGAGTCTGCATTTCTAACAAGCTCCCAGGTGAGGCCAATGCTGCGGGCCCAGGGACCACATACTCAGTAAGAGCCTCTAGGCATCAGACATAGAGACGAATAAAACACAGCCCCACAATGGGCTCTCAAATAATGGAAGAGTGATAAGCAACTGAAGATTTGCAAAAAATATGAGGTGGTTTCATTCTTGGCAATATTTGAGCAGTACTCATTGGGCTAACGTTCTAGGAGATTACAGCTACAAAACTACTATCTACAGACCTGTGAGAAACACTGGAGGAAAGCCAATACTGGAAGGGCAGTGGACATCTGACAAAAAAAGGGAATGGCACTTGGTGACTTTCCCGCTTTGATGGCTTTAGTGTTAGGGAAGTCCCTGCTCTACCATGTGGGTCAATGCAAACTCAGAGAGAACATTAGAAAAATGTTCTGGAAAATTAGAAGTAAAAGTTCAGGGTGAGTCCAGCAGCTGAAAAGTAAGGGGGAGATACCACAGGAAGGAGAGGTATAGACAGCTTCCTCAGTTTGGGGTATAAATCTTGTCCCAGTCTGTGGTTGACCCCCACATCTATACTCACTGCTAATTCTGGATCACAAGACTGATCCCACATACCTCTTTTCACCAAGGTACTAGAAGGTTCTCTCCTAAATTACATTACAAAGGCTTACATTATCCTTTGGTCTCCTGAGGGCAGCAGGAGATCAAAGATAAACAGCTCCACCAAGTGAGATTATCTCACAATGCATGTTGCTTCACAAAAAGCATGACTTGGAACAAGCCTCTCCATTTCTGATGTAGCAAAATGACAGTGGGATGGTAAAAGTTATTTTAATCAGTGGTTTGACCCTAGTTTTCTCCTGCTTTGCCTTTGTCCCAGCTTTCTTTCATCATTCAGGTTGCCGTGGGACTCTTCTAGGCTCATGAACGCAAGGACAGGATTTGTTCCTTGGCAGAGAAAAAGGGACTTCTTCCCCTGTTCTGAGACTTAGAAGCCTGGATCTTATAGGAAGGGTAATGATTCAAGACCTAGTGCAGAGATTTGGAGACTACACAATCACTTAAGAGCTTAACTGTAAAGGTTCAATCTATAGAATACTTCTTGAGCTGAGGAGGACAACTGTGAATGGGAAATAATGGAATCATGGCAACAGTGAGTCTTAAACTTTTTTGCCATCTCCATGCTTTCACCTTAAATTTGCGCTATTAGAATAACAGGTTCAGATTAAGGCAACAGCTTCCCAATAAATATACCTGCTTTTGCTCTTGCCCTACCTCCCAATCTGATTTGAGCAGAGCAGACAAAGTGATTTTTGAGCACGCCAACTCCCCTGCTCAAAAGCCTGCCAAGGCTCCATCTGATGGTACTCAAAGTCAAAACCAAAAAGATTTTAACAAGGATTACAAGACTCTACATGCATACTCTGCTCCCTTCTGATCACACTCCATTCTGTTTATACCAGCTTTCCTTGTGGTGCTTGAACAGGCCTGGCACACTGCTGTACCATGGAGTGTTCCAACCAGAGAAGATATAGAGATACACAATTTTTCCAACCTTGGCCCTCACACCGCACAGTCAGACCACCAAATTCTACTGGTCTGAGCAGCACGTACCCAGGTTCAAGTGAGAAGACATTCCTCCCTCTAGCAAAGAATTATCAAACACTGTTGTCTATCTTTAATCTGCCATAAAGTGAAACCGGCAATATTTTACCAAGAATAAGATCTTGGTGAGTATGATTTTGGGGAATGACATTTTCCTTCTCTGGTACTACCAAGGCATGGGAAGAATGCCACCCTTACAAGAAATACATTTTTTTTTTTTTTAAGATTTATTTATTTATTTAATTTGGGTGGGGGTCGGGTTGGGGAGGGAGCGGAGTGGGCGGGCCACTTCCATTGGTCTTTCATTTCTCTATTTTCATCCGTCTTTGTTCTTTTGGCTCCTGTGGGCCTCCCATCGCGGTGGCGTCTGTCGTCTCAGAACACTGGCTCTGGGCGCATGCGCTCCAGAGCTTCAGCTCGGTAATTGGACACATCAGTCCAGCCGCTCCGTGGCACATGGGATCTTCCCAGGCCAGGGCTCGAACCGGCGCCCCTTGCACTGCAAGGCAGTGTCCTTACCCACTGGACCACCAGGGGAAGCCCAAGAAATACATTTTTAAAAATTTCTTAGTAAACAAGTAAGACAATTTGTTATTCTATACTCTACTCTAGTTCTTGAAAATTGCCAGTAGGCTAAAAGCAAGTAGAACTGACTTAGTTTCTGACAGAAATGGAAAGGAAGAGGTAAAGAAAAAATAATTAGGAAACAGGGTTATACAGGAAAAGAGGGCAGAACAAAAAACAAGTTATTTCATAGAAAAACCGAAACATTTCCAGATAAAGAGGCAAGGCAGCAAACACGCATTAGTGGACGAACAGTGGCTAGAGAGCAGTAAAGACCAAGAGATAATTTCAAAGTTAGTTAGATGTATCAGGAAAGAAGAAACCAATCAGGAAAGGTCAAATGTGTGCTTGAAGCCTGAGACTAAAAATAAGATTTACTTTAATTCTAAGGATTTCAACAGAAATCTTTAAACTTCTTTCTAAAGAACTCAGATTAGGAGAAAAAACTACTGTAAAACATACAACTAAAATCTGAGTTATACTGCCTTTGGTATGAACCAGTAGGGGGAAAATTTCAATTTTATAATAGCAGTTCTTACTATTCCTTCTCTACACTTGAGCAGGAACAATCAAGAAACACCTAGGTTTCCAATCTACTTCTGAAGTACAATAACAAAAGGACCAAGTCCAAACAAACCCCTACCCCCAAGTCTCCTCTATGCTCAAGTATGTCCTCAGAGAATTTCATCCACTCTGGAAAAAAAAAGAGAAATACCTATTTTCTGTCTGCCCTGTAGTAAGAAAGCAGGTACCCCTGCATTTCCTGGGAGATGGAAGCGGTTTATTCTCTGGTATTCCTGAACATGCATTTGAGCTGTGAAGACTGAGAAGGTTGTGACAAAAGGACTTTCCTTCTGGAATGGTGACAAACGGAAACAGTGGGCCCAACACAGTTCATCCAGAAACAGCTGGGGTGGAGGCAGCAGCAGCTGAAACAGCCCCAGAGAGGACAAGCCAGAAACAGACAGGCTGTGAGAAAGAAAATACACCCTTGTCTTCAAAAGAATTCTGAAAAGATAGCCTGAGTTGGGAGGATATACTTATTTCAAACACAACAAAGTGTCATCTGAAATGATCAATGTTCTTATTCCTTGTGTGCCCTTTCTCACCCCAATTTTCTTTCTTCCCCACTCCAGTCCCCTGCTATTTTCCCTCAGATCCATGTTCTGGCTTCTGCATTTAAAAAACCTGTAACAAGCGTGGTTCTCACATCACATGTGGAGAGTTTGTGTCTTTTTTTTCCTAAAGGATGGTGAAAAGTACCACTGTTTACTGCAGTCTATGTTTGGTAGCATGAAATCTGACATGTACAAGGCCAGAGAAGAAAAGAAGGGCAGTGAACACACTGGGAACGGAATGGGAGACTGTATGTCATAGCAACAGCATTGTGCCCTGGAAAGAAAAGGAGAGTTTGGAGCAACCTGAAGGCCTCCATAGAAACTTACACACAAGTTATTTACGAAGTGCAGCCCTAAGGGGTCATATAATTCTTAAAATTCCAGAAAATAAATTTCTCATCTGTAATCTATCTTGGTCTCCATGGTTCCAGTTGGAGGCTTGACTGGGATAAAATCCAGATGGCAACTCATCTAATTAGTCGTAGTGAAAACAGTTTTCAGTTTCACAGGCTTCTTTGAAAGACTCTCTTAGGTATCAATCTACAAGTAAAAAATTTTAAACAACTTTTTAGAGCAGGAACAATCAAGAAACACCTAGGTTTCCAATCTACTTGAAGTACAATAACAAAGGACCAAGTCCAAACAAACCCCTACCCCAAGTCTCCTCTATGCTCAAGTATGTCCTCAGAGAATTTCATCCACTCTGGAAAAAAAGAAATACCTATTTTCTGTCTGCCCTGTAGTAAGAAAGCAGGTACCCCTGCATTTCCTGGGAGATGGAAGCGGTTTATTCTCTGGTATTCCTGAACATGCATTTGAGCTGTGAAGACTGAGAAGGTTGTGACAAAAGGACTTTCCTTCTGGAATGGTGACAAACGGAAACAGTGGGCCCAACACAGTTCATCCAGAAACAGCTGGGGTGGAGGCAGCAGCAGCTGAAACAGCCCCAGAGAGGACAAGCCAGAAACAGACAGGCTGTGAGAAAGAAAATACACCCTTGTCTTCAAAAGAATTCTGAAAAGATAGCCTGAGTTGGGAGGATATACTTATTTCAAACACAACAAAGTGTCATCTGAAATGATCAATGTTCTTATTCCTTGTGTGCCCTTTCTCACCCCAATTTTCTTTCTTCCCCACTCCAGTCCCCTGCTATTTTCCCTCAGATCCATGTTCTGGCTTCTGCATTTAAAAAACCTGTAACAAGCGTGGTTCTCACATCACATGTGGAGAGTTTGTGTCTTTTTTTTCCTAAAGGATGGTGAAAAGTACCACTGTTTACTGCAGTCTATGTTTGGTAGCATGAAATCTGACATGTACAAGGCCAGAGAAGAAAAGAAGGGCAGTGAACACACTGGGAACGGAATGGGAGACTGTATGTCATAGCAACAGCATTGTGCCCTGGAAAGAAAAGGAGAGTTTGGAGCAACCTGAAGGCCTCCATAGAAACTTACACACAAGTTATTTACGAAGTGCAGCCCTAAGGGGTCATATAATTCTTAAAATTCCAGAAAATAAATTTCTCATCTGTAATCTATCTTGGTCTCCATGGTTCCAGTTGGAGGCTTGACTGGGATAAAATCCAGATGGCAACTCATCTAATTAGTCGTAGTGAAAACAGTTCAGTTTCAATATGACAGATTTTTCAGGTATACCCCTCACTATCACAATGAAGGCTTCTTTGAAAGACTCTCTTGGTTTTAAATTAGGCAGATGAATAAAGCAGGTAAATACAAGGCATGACCTTGCAAATATAGTTTATGTACTGACAGAACCTTCTTCATAAAAATACTGTATTTTGCTGCCAACCGACCGCCAATCTGCCCTGCTTTCAACTGCGCCATGTCTGGTTCGTCCAGTGTCACCGCTATGAAGAAAGTGGTTCAGCAGCTGCAGCTGGAGGCCAGGCTGAACTGGGCCTTCAACCTTCAACTGAGTGAAGGTTTCCCAGGCAGCTGCAGATGTGAAACACTTCTGTCTGCAGAACGCTCAACATGACCCTCTGCTGACTGGAGTATTTTCAAGCACGAAGTCCTTCAGACCCCAGAAAGTCTGTTCCTTTTTGTAGCAGAATGAATCTTTACAAGGCTTTCTAAACCACTTTTCATAAACCGGTGAATATTCAAAGGAAAGATAAATTTGAAGCCTGCACAAAAGCCTTTCTCTGTAACATGTGCCATACTATACAAACTTCTACTTTTTTCAGTCCTTCATGTCTACCTCTCTGAATATTCATAAATTTCTGTTTCACAAGGCTAATTATTTTATATACACTGATGGCAGCATACAATAAAATACTAAGTATAAAAAATATTGTATTTTTTCATAGGTATGAAGTGATTCCATGACTCTTAAAAATATTCTTTTAGGAGTTTCATAGTGTATGTGTCTGCATTTATGTAAGTTTATCATTTATAATGATTAAGCAAAGTGTGGAGCAGGGATAAACTTTACACAAATAGGTTAAAAATGTCATAGCAACAGCATTGTGCCCTGGAAAGAAAAGGAGAGTTTGGAGCAACCTGAAGGCCTCCATAGAAACTTACACACAAGTTATTTACAGTGCAGCCCTAAGGGGTCATATAATTCTTAAAATTCCAGAAAATAAATTTCTCATCTGTAATCTATCTTGGTCTCCATGGTTCCAGTTGGAGGCTTGACTGGGATAAAATCCAGATGGCAACTCATCTAATTAGTCGTAGTGAAAACAGTTCAGTTTCAATATGACAGATTTTTCAGGTATACCCCTCACTATCACAATGAAGGCTTCTTTGAAAGACTCTCTTGGTTTTAAATTAGGCAGATGAATAAAGCAGGTAAATACAAGGCATGACCTTGCAAATATAGTTTATGTACTGACAGAACCTTCTTCATAAAAATACTGTATTTTGCTGCCAACCGACCGCCAATCTGCCCTGCTTTCAACTGCGCCATGTCTGGTTCGTCCAGTGTCACCGCTATGAAGAAAGTGGTTCAGCAGCTGCAGCTGGAGGCCAGGCTGAACTGGGCCTTCAACCTTCAACTGAGTGAAGGTTTCCCAGGCAGCTGCAGATGTGAAACACTTCTGTCTGCAGAACGCTCAACATGACCCTCTGCTGACTGGAGTATTTTCAAGCACGAAGTCCTTCAGACCCCAGAAAGTCTGTTCCTTTTTGTAGCAGAATGAATCTTTACAAGGCTTTCTAAACCACTTTTCATAAACCGGTGAATATTCAAAGGAAAGATAAATTTGAAGCCTGCACAAAAGCCTTTCTCTGTAACATGTGCCATACTATACAAACTTCTACTTTTTTCAGTCCTTCATGTCTACCTCTCTGAATATTCATAAATTTCTGTTTCACAAGGCTAATTATTTTATATACACTGATGGCAGCATACAATAAAATACTAAGTATAAAAAAAATTGTATTTTTCATAGGTATGAAGTGATTCCATGACTCTTAAAAATATTCTTTTAGGAGTTTCATAGTGTATGTGTCTGCATTTATGTAAGTTTATCATTTATAATGATTAAGCAAAGTGTGGAGCAGGGATAAACTTTACACAAATAGGTTAAAAAATGAAATATATAGGCCTTTAAAGAATTATAGGATACTTGCGTTGAGAAGAAAGGAATCTTAGCGAGGCAACTCCATCTAATTTTACTTAAGACAAAAGACAGTTAATGATTTTCCTAATGTAACACACGACGTAGTATGCATTAGAGCAAGAGTTGAATCTGTCTTTATATCTACTGCATTAAGACTGCATTAATATTTTAGCCAAAAATTCCATGACACTGATTGCTTATGTTGTAGTAATAAAGGTAAGTAACTGCAAGATTCATAAAAGATCAACTTCAAAATTTCAGTGGTTCAGCCGATGTACTTCATGTGAAGTTGAACAGGTTTCTGGGATTCCCTCTGTTAAATGATCCAGAGGCCCAGACTCTCTTCAACGTGAACCAGTACCATATTAAAAAAGTGGCGTACTACACCAATTCTTAAATGCTTCAGCCTGAAGTTTTACCCATTATTCCCATTCCCATTTCCTTGGCAAGAATTAGTTACGTGGTCCCATCTAAGTCAAAGGGATCTGTGAAGCATAAAGCTCCCGTGCACCCAAGAATAAGATGAGAAATGGAGGTGAACAGGCACCTATAACCTCTTCAACACATGTACACACACTTGTCTTCAACAAGCACCAAGAGATATTACTATAATAAGTGTGAAAGCACTCTACATGATTAGAAAGAATAAGATAAATACTCTTTCCACTAAATCATACTAAAATACGAAGGCATGGCAGAAAAAATACTGATGCTTACGAATTCATCTCTTTTGTATAGTTAAAAGCCTTTCTCTGTAACATGTGCCATACTATACAAACTTCTACTTTTTTCAGTCCTTCATGTCTACCTCTCTGAATATTCATAAATTTCTGTTTCACAAGGCTAATTATTTTATATACACTGATGGCAGCATACAATAAAATACTAAGTATAAAAATATTGTATTTTTCATAGGTATGAAGTGATTCCATGACTCTTAAAAATATTCTTTTAGGAGTTTCATAGTGTATGTGTCTGCATTTATGTAAGTTTATCATTTATAATGATTAAGCAAAGTGTGGAGCAGGGATAAACTTTACACAAATAGGTTAAAAAATGAAATATATAGGCCTTTAAAGAATTATAGGATACTTGCGTTGAGAAGAAAGGAATCTTAGCGAGGCAACTCCATCTAATTTTACTTAAGACAAAAGACAGTTAATGATTTTCCTAATGTAACACACGACGTAGTATGCATTAGAGCAAGAGTTGAATCTGTCTTTATATCTACTGCATTAAGACTGCATTAATATTTTAGCCAAAAATTCCATGACACTGATTGCTTATGTTGTAGTAATAAAGGTAAGTAACTGCAAGATTCATAAAAGATCAACTTCAAAATTTCAGTGGTTCAGCCGATGTACTTCATGTGAAGTTGAACAGGTTTCTGGGGATTCCCTCTGTTAAATGATCCAGAGGCCCAGACTCTCTTCAACGTGAACCAGTACCATATTAAAAAAGTGGCGTACTACACCAATTCTTAAATGCTTCAGCCTGAAGTTTTACCCATTATTCCCATTCCCATTTCCTTGGCAAGAATTAGTTACGTGGTCCCATCTAAGTCAAAGGGATCTGTGAAGCATAAAGCTCCCGTGCACCCAAGAATAAGATGAGAAATGGAGGTGAACAGGCACCTATAACCTCTTCAACACATGTACACACACTTGTCTTCAACAAGCACCAAGAGATATTACTATAATAAGTGTGAAAGCACTCTACATGATTAGAAAGAATAAGATAAATACTCTTTCCACTAAATCATACTAAAATACGAAGGCATGGCAGAAAAAATACTGATGCTTACGAATTCCTCTCTTTTGTATAGTTAAAACCCCAAGTCCAGTCTCACAAACATTATGATCCAAAATACTGGCCACCTGCTTTGTCTATAAAATTATAAAGATCACAACTCTCAATTGGACCTTGTTTTCCAGGGCATTTTGTAGCTTTCAGTTGGCCGCTTGGCAGGGAGAACTGTTTCTCCAATAAAATGAATACAAATATTTGTGAAGCTTATGGATGGTTGCTCCAAACAACCTGGCCAGAGCCAGCGCCTGGAGAGCATTTGCTCTGCTCGTACAAAGCATGTCTTCCTCACATGCGCCAGTGAGCCTCTGTGGACTTTTCAACTCTAGAAAACTCTGCAAACTCTAGCCATGGGCTGTTAAAGCTAATCATCTGCCTCTCATTTTCCTTTATTATGGCAGATACCAACACAATTCTGTAAATCAGTTATCCTTTAATTATTAAACATATAATTAATTTTGAAAGATACACAATATTTATTGTCTTCCTCATCCATTTTGTTGAAGGTAACACTGTAGTCGTGGCTTTCCAAATACTGAAATACTAGAAAAATAGTAATTTACATTCTGATAAAAATGGCTTTTGAGTAATGATATTGAAGACTTTCATACACACACGTGCACACACACAGACACAAGTATTTATGGGCTTCCCTGGTGGCTCATTTGGTAAAAATTTGCATGCAATGCAGATGTGGGTTCAATCCCTGAGTTGGGAACATGCCCTGGAGAAGGAAACGGCAACCCACTCCAATATTCTTTTTTTTTTTTAAACCTTTATTTTACTTTTAACTTTTACAGAGTTTTGTTGTTCACAGACATGCATGTTCTCAGATTAGTCACATGTATATCCCCCCCTTCCCTCCCCTCCCGACCATCACACAGCACCCCTGAAGGATCCCCTTTTCTCACAGAACAATGACTAGAGCTATTTTCTTCACTTATGATAGTACAGGCCTTCATGCTACTTCCCTTACGCCTCTCAACCACTGTTCCTTCCCCACAATGTCCATATGTCCACTGTCCATGTCTGTCTTTCTGTCGCTTCACTGCATGTGCCATCATCACCATCCTACTAGATTCCATATATATGTGTTAATATACTGTATTTGTCCTTCTCTTTCTGACTGACTTCACTTTTTAGGATCGTTCTAGATCCAGCCACCTCATGAGGGCTGATTCTTCTGCATTTCTCTTTACAGCTGTGTAGTATTCCATTGTATATATGTACCAGAGCTTTTGGATCCATTCGTTCGTCGATGGGCATCTAGGTTCCTTCCATGTTCTAGCTATTGTATAGAGAGCTGCAATGAACATTGGGGTACAGGTGCTTCTTTCAGTTTTGATTTCATCAGGGTATAAGCCTAAGAGTGGGATTGCTGGGTCATATGGTGCTTCTATTTTTAGTTTTTTAAGAAATCTCCAGACTGTCTTCCATAGAGGCTGTATCAATTTACACTCCCACCAGCAATGCAGGAGTGTTCCTTTTCTCCGCAGCCTCTCCAGCATTTATTGTCTGTCGATTTGTGGATGATGGCCATTCTGACGGGTGTGAGGTGACATCTCATTGTAGTTTTGATTTGCATTTCTCTAATTATTAGTGAAGTTGAGCATCGTTTCATGTGTTTTTGGGCCATCTGTATGTCATCGTTGGAGAGGTGTCTGTTTAGGTCCTTTTCCCATTTTTTGATTGGGTTGTTCGTTTAAATACTGAAATACTAGAAAAATAGTAATTTACATTCTGATAAAATGGCTTTTGAGTAATGATATTGAAGACTTTCATACACACACGTGCACACACACAGACACAAGTATTTATGGGCTTCCCTGGTGGCTCATTTGGTAAAAATTTGCATGCAATGCAGATGTGGGTTCAATCCCTGAGTTGGGAACATGCCCTGGAGAAGGAAACGGCAACCCACTCCAATATTCTTTTTTTTTTTTAAACCTTTATTTTACTTTTAACTTTTACAGAGTTTTGTTGTTCACAGACATGCATGTTCTCAGATTAGTCACATGTATATCCCCCCCTTCCCTCCCCTCCCGACCATCACACAGCACCCCTGAAGGATCCCCTTTTCTCACAGAACAATGACTAGAGCTATTTTCTTCACTTATGATAGTACAGGCCTTCATGCTACTTCCCTTACGCCTCTCAACCACTGTTCCTTCCCCACAATGTCCATATGTCCACTGTCCATGTCTGTCTTTCTGTCGCTTCACTGCATGTGCCATCATCACCATCCTACTAGATTCCATATATATGTGTTAATATACTGTATTTGTCCTTCTCTTTCTGACTGACTTCATTTTTTAGGATACGTTCTAGATCCAGCCACCTCATGAGGGCTGATTCTTCTGCATTTCTCTTTACAGCTGTGTAGTATTCCATTGTATATATGTACCAGAGCTTTTGGATCCATTCGTTCGTCGATGGGCATCTAGGTTCCTTCCATGTTCTAGCTATTGTATAGAGAGCTGCAATGAACATTGGGGTACAGGTGCTTCTTTCAGTTTTGATTTCATCAGGGTATAAGCCTAAGAGTGGGATTGCTGGGTCATATGGTGCTTCTATTTTTAGTTTTTTAAGAAATCTCCAGACTGTCTTCCATAGAGGCTGTATCAATTTACACTCCCACCAGCAATGCAGGAGTGTTCCTTTTCTCCGCAGCCTCTCCAGCATTTATTGTCTGTCGATTTGTGGATGATGGCCATTCTGACGGGTGTGAGGTGACATCTCATTGTAGTTTTGATTTGCATTTCTCTAATTATTAGTGAAGTTGAGCATCGTTTCATGTGTTTTTGGGCCATCTGTATGTCATCGTTGGAGAGGTGTCTGTTTAGGTCCTTTTCCCATTTTTTGATTGGGTTGTTCGTTTTTCCAGTGCTGAGTTGTCTGAGTTGCTTGTAGATTTTGGAGATTAATTCTTTGTCTGTTGTTTCATTTGCTATGATTTTCTCCCACTCTGTGGGGTGTCTGTTGAACTTTTTTGTAATTTCTTTTGCTGTACAAAAGCTTTTAAGTTTCATTAGGTCCCACATGTTCATTTGTCTTTTTAGTTCCACTATTCTAGTAGGTGGGTCAGAGAAGATCTTGCTTTGATTGATGTCCTTGAGGGTTTTGCCTATATTCTCCTCTAAGAGTTTGATGGTTTCTGGCCTTACATTTAAGTCTTTAATCCATTTTGAGTTGATCTTTGTGTATGGTGTCAGGGTATGTTCCAATTTCATTTTCTTGCATGTAGCTGTCCAATTTTCCCAGCACCATTTGTTGAAGAGGCTGTCTTTGTCCCATTTTATATGTTCGCCTCCTTTGTCAAAAATAAGGTACCCATAGGTGCGTGGCTTTATCTCTGGGTTCTCGATCTTGTTCCATTGGTCGATATTTCTGTTTTTGTGCCAGTACCATACTGTCTTGATGACTGTTGCTTTGTAGTAGAGTCTGAAGTTGGGGAGGCTGATCCCCCCAGCTCCATTCTTCTTTCTGAGGATTGCTTTGGCTATTCGAGGTCTTTTGTGTTTCCATATGAACTGTGTTATTCGTTGGTCTAGTTCTGTGAAGAATGTTATTGGAAGCTTGATAGGGATCGCATTGAATCTATAGATGACATTTGGTAGTATGGTCATTTTCACAATATTGATTCTCCCGACCCAGGAACACGGAATATTTCTCCATCTGTTTAAGTCTTCTTTAATGTCTCTCATGAGTGTCTTGTAATTTTCTGTGTACAGTTCTTTTGTTTCTTTGGGTAGGTTTATTCCTAGATATTTGATTCTTTGGGTTGCGATGGTGAAGGGGATTGCCTCTTTGATTTCATTTTCTGATTTTTCATTGTTTGTGTATAGGAATGCCAGTGATTTCTGTATATTGATTTTGTATCCTGCAACTTTGCTGAATTCGCTGATTAACTCTAGTAGTTTTGTAATAGTGTCTTTGGGATTTTCTATGTATAATATCATGTCATCTGCAAATAGAGAGAGTTTGACTTCTTCTTTTCCAATCTGGATTCCTTTGATTTCTTTCTCTTCTCTTATTGCTATTGCTAGAACTTCCAGGACTATGTTGAATAGTAGTGGTGAAAGTGGACACCCTTGTCTTGTTCCTGATCTTAGAGGGAATGCTTTGAGTTTTCACCATTGAGGATAATGTTCGCTGTGGGCTTCTCATATATGGCTTTCACTATGTTAAGATAAGTTCCTTCTATGCCCATTTTGTGAAGAGTTTTTATCATAAATGGATGCTGTACTTTGTCAAAGGCTTTTCTGCATCTATTGAGATGATCATGTGATTTTTGTCTTTCAATTTGTTGATATGGTGTATCACATTGATTGATTTGCGAATGTTGAAGAATCCTTGCATGCCTGGGATGAACCCAACTTGATCGTGATGAATGAGCGTTTTGATGTGTTGCTGAATTCTGTTTGCTAGGATTGTGTTGAGGATTTTGGCATCTAGATTCATCAGTGAAATTGGCCTATAATTTTCTTTTTTTGTGATGTCTTTGCCTGGCTTTGGTATCAGGATGATGGTGGCCTCGTAGAATGTGTTTGGAAGTGTTCCTTCCTGGGCAATTTTTTGGAAGAGTTTTAGAAGGACAGGCATTAGCTCTTCTTTAAATGTTTGGTAGAATTCACTTGTGAAACCATCTGGCCCTGGGCTTTTATTTTTGGGTAGATTTTTGATCACAAGGTCGATTTCTGAGCTTGTGATTGGCTTGTTCATAGTTTCTATTTCTTCCTGGTTGAGTCTTGGGAGATTAATCTTCTCTAAGAAACTGTCCATTTCTTCCAGGTTGTCCAGTTTGTTGCCATAGAGTTGTTCATAATAGTCTCTTATAATCCTTTGGATTTCTGCATTGTCCGTTGTAATCTCTCCTTTTTCATTTTTGATTTTGGTGATCTGGTTCTTCTCTCTCTTTTTCTTAATGAGTCTGGCCAGTGGGGTGTCGATTTTATTGACTTTTTCGAAGAACCAGCTTTTTGTTTTATTTATCTTTACTATTGTTTCTTTTGTTTCTTTTTCATTTATTTCTGCTCTGATCTTTATGATTTCCCTTCTTCTGCTGGCTTTGGGGTTTTTTGTTCTTCTTTCTCCAGTTGTTTTAAGCGTAAGGTAAGGTCGTCTGTTTGAGATTTTCCTAGTTTCTTGAGGTGGGATTGTAATGCTATAAACTTCCCTCTTAGAACTGCTTTTGCAGTATCCCATAGGTTTTGCACTGTCGTGTGTTCATTGTCATTTTCTTCTAGGAATTTTTTTATTTCTCCTTTGATTTCCTCAATGATCAGTTGGTTTTTTAGGTATGTGTTGTTTAATCTCCATGTGTTTGTGTTTTTAGCGGTTTTTTCCTGTAGTTGATCTCTAGTCTCACTGCATTGTGGTCCGAGAAGATGGTTGATAGAATTTCAGTTTTCTTGAATTGACTGAGGATTGATTTGTGGCCCAAGATGTGGTCTATCCTGGAGAATGTTCCGTGAGCACTTGAGAAGAAAGTGTATTCTTCTGCTTTTGGATGGAAAGTCCTAAAGATATCAATGAGGTCCATTTCTTCTAGTGTGGCATTTAAGGCTTGTGTTTCTTTATTAATTTTCTGTTTGGATGATCTGTCCATTGGTGTGAGAGGAGTGTTAAAGTCTCCTACTATGATTGTGTTGCTGTCAATGTCTTCTTTTATGTCTGAAAGTGTTTGTCTTATGTATTGGGGTGCTCCTGTGTTGGGAGCATAGATATTTATGATTGTTATGTCTTCTTCCTGGATGGATCCCTTAATCATGATGTAGTGACCTGCCTTGTCTCTTAGAATCTTCTTTACTTTAAAATCTTATTCTATATTTTTGGTATTTTAAATAGAGCTTGTGATTGGCTTGTTCATAGTTTCTATTTCTTCCTGGTTGAGTCTTGGGAGATTAATCTTCTCTAAGAAACTGTCCATTTCTTCCAGGTTGTCCAGTTTGTTGCCATAGAGTTGTTCATAATAGTCTCTTATAATCCTTTGGATTTCTGCATTGTCCGTTGTAATCTCTCCTTTTTCATTTTTGATTTTGGTGATCTGGTTCTTCTCTCTCTTTTCTTAATGAGTCTGGCCAGTGGTGTGTCGATTTTATTGACTTTTTCAAGAACCAGCTTTTGTTTTATTTATCTTTACTATTGTTTCTTTTGTTTCTTTTTCATTTATTTCTGCTCTGATCTTTATGATTTCCCTTCTTCTGCTGGCTTTGGGGAGTTTTTGTTCTTCTTTCTCCAGTTGTTTTAAGCGTAAGGTAAGGTCGTCTGTTTGAGATTTTCCTAGTTTCTTGAGGTGGGATTGTAATGCTATAAACTTCCCTCTTAGAACTGCTTTTGCAGTATCCCATAGGTTTTGCACTGTCGTGTGTTCATTGTCATTTTCTTCTAGGAATTTTTTTATTTCTCCTTTGATTTCCTCAATGATCAGTTGGTTTTTAGGTATGTGTTGTTTAATCTCCATGTGTTTGTGTTTTTAGCGGTTTTTTCCTGTAGTTGATCTCTAGTCTCACTGCATTGTGGTCCGAGAAGATGGTTGATAGAATTTCAGTTTTCTTGAATTGACTGAGGATTGATTTGTGGCCCAAGATGTGGTCTATCCTGGAGAATGTTCCGTGAGCACTTGAGAAGAAAGTGTATTCTTCTGCTTTTGGATGGAAAGTCCTAAAGATATCAATGAGGTCCATTTCTTCTAGTGTGGCATTTAAGGCTTGTGTTTCTTTATTAATTTTCTGTTTGGATGATCTGTCCATTGGTGTGAGAGGAGTGTTAAAGTCTCCTACTATGATTGTGTTGCTGTCAATGTCTTCTTTTATGTCTGAAAGTGTTTGTCTTATGTATTGGGGTGCTCCTGTGTTGGGAGCATAGATATTTATGATTGTTATGTCTTCTTCCTGGATGGATCCCTTAATCATGATGTAGTGACCTGCCTTGTCTCTTAGAATCTTCTTTACTTTAAAATCTATTTTATCTGATATGAGGATTGCTACTCCAGCTTTCTTTTGATTTCCATTTGCATGGAATATCTTTTTCCAGCCTCTCACTTTCAGTCTATGAGTGTCTCTAGGTCTGAAATGAGTTTCCTGGAGGCAGCATATGTATGGGTCGTGTTTTGGATCCATTCAGCCACTCTGTGTCTTTTGGTTGGGGCGTTTAGTCCATTGACATTCAAAGTAATTATTGATACAAATGATCCTATTGTCATCTTCTTAGATGTTATGATGGGTTTGTTTCGTGGATCTTCTCCTTTTATACTTGTTGTCTATATAAGTCCCTTTAACATTTGTTGTAGGGCTGGTTTGGTGTGACTAAATTCTTTTAATTTTGCTTGTCTGTAAAGCTTTTGATTTCTCCATCAATTTTGAAGGAGATCTTGGCAGGGTAGAGGATTCTTGGTTGCAGATTATTCTCTTTCAGCCGTTTAAATGTGTCCTGCCATTGCCTTCTGGCCTGCAGAGTTTCTGTTGAAAGATCAGCTGTTAAACGGATGGGCTTCCCTTGTATGTCACTAGTTGCTTTTCCCTTGCTGCTTTGAGAATTCTATCTTTGTGTTTAATTTGTGTTAACTTCATTAATATGTGTCTTGGTGTGTTTCTTCTCGGATTGATTCTGTTAGGTACTCTTTGTGCTTCTTGGACTTGATTGACTATTTCTTTTCCCATGTTGGGGAAATTTTCAACTATAATTTCTTCAAAAATTTTCTCATAGCCTTTCTTTTTTTCTTCTTCTGGAACCCTATAATTCGAATATTGGTGCGTTTGATATTATCCCAGAGGTCTCTGAGGCTGTCCTCTGCTCTTTTCATTCTTTGAGCTAGAGTCTGTTTTTCAGCAGTTATGGATGGAAAGTCCTAAAGATATCAATGAGGTCCATTTCTTCTAGTGTGGCATTTAAGGCTTGTGTTTCTTTATTAATTTTCTGTTTGGATGATCTGTCCATTGGTGTGAGAGGAGTGTTAAAGTCTCCTACTATGATTGTGTTGCTGTCAATGTCTTCTTTTATGTCTGAAAGTGTTTGTCTTATGTATTGGGGTGCTCCTGTGTTGGGAGCATAGATATTTATGATTGTTATGTCTTCTTCCTGGATGGATCCCTTAATCATGATGTAGTGACCTGCCTTGTCTCTTAGAATCTTCTTTACTTTAAAATCTATTTTATCTGATATGAGGATTGCTACTCCAGCTTTCTTTTGATTTCCATTTGCATGGAATATCTTTTTCCAGCCTCTCACTTTCAGTCTATGAGTGTCTCTAGGTCTGAAATGAGTTTCCTGGAGGCGGCATAAGTATGGGTCGTTTTTTTGGATCCATTCAGCCACTCTGTGTCTTTTGGTTGGGGCGTTTAGTCCATTGACATTCAAAGTAATTATTGATACAAATGATCCTATTGTCATCTTCTTAGATGTTATGATGGGTTTGTTTCGTGGATCTTCTCCTTTTATACTTGTTGTCTATATAAGTCCCTTTAACATTTGTTGTAGGGCTGGTTTGGTGTGACTAAATTCTTTTAATTTTTGCTTGTCTGTAAAGCTTTTGATTTCTCCATCAATTTTGAAGGAGATCTTGGCAGGGTAGAGGATTCTTGGTTGCAGATTATTCTCTTTCAGCCGTTTAAATGTGTCCTGCCATTGCCTTCTGGCCTGCAGAGTTTCTGTTGAAAGATCAGCTGTTAAACGGATGGGCTTTCCCTTGTATGTCACTAGTTGCTTTTCCCTTGCTGCTTTGAGAATTCTATCTTTGTGTTTAATTTGTGTTAACTTCATTAATATGTGTCTTGGTGTGTTTCTTCTCGGATTGATTCTGTTAGGTACTCTTTGTGCTTCTTGGACTTGATTGACTATTTCTTTTCCCATGTTGGGGAAATTTTCAACTATAATTTCTTCAAAAATTTTCTCATAGCCTTTCTTTTTTTCTTCTTCTGGAACCCCTATAATTCGAATATTGGTGCGTTTGATATTATCCCAGAGGTCTCTGAGGCTGTCCTCTGCTCTTTTCATTCTTTGAGCTAGAGTCTGTTTTTCAGCAGTTACTTCCACCATTTTATCTTCCAGCTCACTTATCCGGTCTTCTGTCTCAGATACTCTGCTCTTGATTCCTTCTACAGTGTTTTCAGTTCAGCAATTGAGTTGTTTGTCTCTGTTAATTTTTGGTAAGTTCTTGTATTTCTTTATTCAGTGTGTTAGTTGTATCTTGCAATTTCTCTGAAATTCTGTTTTCAGTGTCTTTGATCATCTTTACTATCATTCTTCTGAAATCACTTTCAGAAAGTTTGTCCAAATTCTCTTCATTAATTTGATCTTGTGTGTTTGTGGATTGTTCCTTCGCTTGTGTGGTATTTCTCTGCCGTTTCATTGTTATTATTAATTTTTTAAAACTGATTCTGTTTGGGATTTCCTTTTCCCAGACTTTGAGTTACGTCTGTTGGTGTTTGTTGTTTGGATGGGGCTTCTTATTCTGGGTGATGCTGGTGATTGGGTGATGTCAGGACTTGTATACAAGTGATTACCTTTGCTGGCGTTCTCACTTGTATACTGCTCTTTAGTGTTATGCGTTCTCTAGTATTTGGAGTCAGTGCACCCTCAAAACCCCGGGGCTTGTTGCCTGACCAGGGAATGAAGATTTCACGGCTGGTTTGTTATGGCATTAAATGATATTAAAACATATATATGCAAATGAGAAACAGAAGGTATACCTTTGACAAATGGCAATTTAAAAATTATGCAAGTACTATCTAGCGTATTGAATTATACACATGAACATATACAGCTATAACATAACCCAAGCATTCCAATCAAAAATACAGTACAATACGTTAGCACGGCGAATAGAGAAATCCAAGAATGATATCCACAAGTTAATAAGCAAACTAAGTAGAGTACCAATTGGAGAATAATGCTAGAGCAGGATGGGCATTTCCCTTGTATGTCACTAGTTGCTTTTCCCTTGCTGCTTTGAGAATTCTATCTTTGTGTTTAATTTGTGTTAACTTCATTAATATGTGTCTTGGTGTGTTTCTTCTCGGATTGATTCTGTTAGGTACTCTTTGTGCTTCTTGGACTTGATTGACTATTTCTTTTCCCATGTTGGGGAAATTTTCAACTATAATTTCTTCAAAAATTTTCTCATAGCCTTTCTTTTTTTCTTCTTCTGGAACCCCTATAATTCGAATATTGGTGCGTTTGATATTATCCCAGAGGTCTCTGAGGCTGTCCTCTGCTCTTTTCATTCTTTGAGCTAGAGTCTGTTTTTCAGCAGTTACTTCCACCATTTTATCTTCCAGCTCACTTATCCGGTCTTCTGTCTCAGATACTCTGCTCTTGATTCCTTCTACAGTGTTTCAGTTCAGCAATTGAGTTGTTTGTCTCTGTTACTTTTTTGGTAAGTTCTTGTATTTCTTTATTCAGTGTGTTAGTTGTATCTTGCAATTTCTCTGAAATTCTGTTTTCAGTGTCTTTGATCATCTTTACTATCATTCTTCTGAAATCACTTTCAGAAAGTTTGTCCAAATTCTCTTCATTAATTTGATCTTGTGTGTTTGTGGATTGTTCCTTCGCTTGTGTGGTATTTCTCTGCCGTTTCATTGTTATTATTAATTTTTTAAAACTGATTCTGTTTGGGATTTCCTTTTCCCAGACTTTGAGTTACGTCTGTTGGTGTTTGTTGTTTGGATGGGGCTTCTTATTCTGGGTGATGCTGGTGATTGGGTGATGTCAGGACTTGTATACAAGTGATTACCTTTGCTGGCGTTCTCACTTGTATACTGCTCTTTAGTGTTATGCGTTCTCTAGTATTTGGAGTCAGTGCACCCTCAAAACCCCGGGGCTTGTTGCCTGACCAGGGAATGAAGATTTCACGGCTGGTTTGTTATGGCATTAAATGATATTAAAACATATATATGCAAATGAGAAACAGAAGGTATACCTTTGACAAATGGCAATTTAAAAATTATGCAAGTACTATCTAGCGTATTGAATTATACACATGAACATATACAGCTATAACATAACCCAAGCATTCCAATCAAAAATACAGTACAATACGTTAGCACGGCGAATAGAGAAATCCAAGAATGATATCCACAAGTTAATAAGCAAACTAAGTAGAGTACCAATTGGAGAATAATGCTAGAGCAGGATCCCCGTTGGGGATAAGGCAATGAGGACAGAACAGACTAAGAAATATAGTGGGGAAAGGGAAAAAGAGAAAGGGAGTATAGAAGAGAAATATAGAATAATATTGCAAAGTTAAATATAGGGAGATAAAGATTTGTATGTATTAGAATTTAGTGCTATAGGAAAGGAGCTTCAGAGAAAGCAAAGAATTATAGAGGAGGTAGTAGTACAAATGAAAAAATTATTAAAAATTAAAAGATCTAAATTTTATAGAAAAATATAGAAAAACAAAGCAAAAAAAAAAAAAAAAAAAAAAAAACCCACAGAACCTTAAAAGGCCAATGGGGAACCAGAAGTTTATACCAAAATAAAATGTGTGGTTTAAAAGGAAAAAGAAAAAAAAAAATTATGTAAACTTGAATATATTCAGTCTTACTGATAAGATTAGTAGCTTCAATAGAATTCAGTGAAGGAAATGAACACACCCACTCTCTCTCTCACATACACCCCCAAGAAAAGAAAAAAAAAAAAAAAAAGCGGTGGGTGCACTGAGTGGGTTTGGAAAAAAGAGAAGAAAAAAAAAAATTGAAACAAAGTAATACAATACAAAAAATGAAATTTTAAAATCCAGCAGTAACTCCAGCTTCAGACAAAACGTGAAAATAGTGTTTATGTTCTTCTGTCTCTTGCTGACTGTTCAGGAATTATCAGTCTTTTTCTTGCCTCTGGCAGTGGTTGGATCTGAAGACCTCTTTGACTGCTTGTTTTGGCCTATTCCAGAATTAAAAGGCCCGCCCAGGCTGGCCCTGGGAGTTTCTTAATCCAAATTCCTTTTCTTGCTGGGTGGAGTATGGCATTAAATGATATTAAAACATATATATGCAAATGAGAAACAGAAGGTATACCTTTGACAAATGGCAATTTAAAAATTATGCAAGTACTATCTAGCGTATTGAATTATACACATGAACATATACAGCTATAACATAACCCAAGCATTCCAATCAAAAATACAGTACAATACGTTAGCACGGCGAATAGAGAAATCCAAGAATGATATCCACAAGTTAATAAGCAAACTAAGTAGAGTACCAATTGGAGAATAATGCTAGAGCAGGATCCCCGTTGGGGATAAGGCAATGAGGACAGAACAGACTAAGAAATATAGTGGGGAAAGGGAAAAAGAGAAAGGGAGTATAGAAGAGAAATATAGAATAATATTGCAAAGTTAAATATAGGAGATAAAGATTTGTATGTATTAGAATTTAGTGCTATAGGAAAGGAGCTTCAGAGAAAGCAAAGAATTATAGAGGAGGTAGTAGTACAAATGAAAAAATCTTCAAAAAATTAAAAGATCTAAATTTTATAGAAAAATATAGAAAAACAAAGCAAAAATAATAAAAACAAACAAAACCCCCACAGAACCTTAAAAGGCCAATGGGGAACCAGAAGTTTATACCAAAATAAAATGTGTGGTTTAAAAGGAAAAAGAAAAAAAAAAATTATGTAAACTTGAATATATTCAGTCTTACTGATAAGATTAGTAGCTTCAATAGAATTCAGTGAAGGAAATGAACACACCCACTCTCTCTCTCACATACACCCCCAAGAAAAGAGAAAAAAAAAAAATAAAAAAGCGGTGGGTGCACTGAGTGGGTTTGGAAAAAAGAGAAGAAAAAAAAAAAATTGAAACAAAGTAATACAATACAAAAAATGAAATTTTAAAATCCAGCAGTAACTCCAGCTTCAGACAAAACGTGAAAATAGTGTTTATGTTCTTCTGTCTCTTGCTGACTGTTCAGGAATTATCAGTCTTTTTCTTGCCTCTGGCAGTGGTTGGATCTGAAGACCTCTTTGACTGCTTGTTTTGGCCTATTCCAGAATTAAAAGGCCCGCCCAGGCTGGCCCTGGGAGTTTCTTAATCCAAATTCCTTTTCTTGCTGGGTGGAGCTAAGTTCCTCCTGTAGCTTGACCAGCAGCCCTGCAGTTTGACCAGCAGCCAAACTACAGTAGGGAAAATGGCGTCTGTCTCACAGAGGATTTATTCCCACACGCTCTATGGGAAGCACTTCCACAGTGCCCCGACCCTGCTGCAGGCCACCGTCGACCCCGCCACCGCGGAGACGTCAGGTTACTCAGAGGTGAGTCTGGCTCAGTCTCATGCGGGATCGCTATTCCTCTCTCCTGATCACAGTGCGCAGAGACTTTCCAGTCCTCCTCGGCGGCTCTGTGATCGGGTTAATGGTAACCTCCTCCAAAGGGAACTGAGTGCCGCCCTTCCGAGGCCTGCTCAAGGGCACTTCTAGCTCAAGGGCACCTGGACCCTCCAAAGCAGGTCTGGCTCAGTCCCTTGTGGGTGTTAGTGCTCCTCACCGGGTTTTGATCTGCAACAGGCTTTGCGGCTTTGGCCCGCCCAGCCTCTCCGGCGGGTATGAGGTTTGACTTTTAAAAGTGCGATTGCACCCCTCCTACCGTCTTGATGCGGCTTCTCCTTTGTTCTTCGATGGGGTGTCCTCTCTGTGATCAGATCCAACCTCCTTTCGTCGATGGTTTCCCAGGAACTCGTCGCAATTCAGGCGATTTTGCAGGAGAGATGAGTGCACGTCCTTCTACGCCGCCATCTTAGCTCCACCCCCCACTCCAATATTCTTGCCTGGAGAACTGCATGAACAGAGGATCCTGGCGGACTACGGTCTGTGGGGCCAGAAGAGTCGGAAAAAAGACTGAGTGAATAAACCACCACAATGAGCTTCCCAGATGGCACTAGTAGTAACCCTTCTGCAGAACAGAGTTTCTCAGTCCTTAATGTGCAAACACCCAGAGGTGTTGGTTAAATGCAGATTCTGATCTGGGATCCAAAGCTCACAGGTCCTGATCTTCCAAGACAAAACGTGTTTGGCTTGTCTCTTGCTGACTGTTCAGGAATTATCAGTCTTTCTTGCCTCTGGCAGTGGTTGGATCTGAAGACCTCTTTGACTGCTTGTTTTGGCCTATTCCAGAATTAAAGGCCCGCCCAGGCTGGCCCTGGGAGTTTCTTAATCCAAATTCCTTTTCTTGCTGGGTGGAGCTAAGTTCCTCCTGTAGCTTGACCAGCAGCCCTGCAGTTTGACCAGCAGCCAAACTACAGTAGGGAAAATGGCGTCTGTCTCACAGAGGATTTATTCCCACACGCTCTATGGGAAGCACTTCCACAGTGCCCCCGACCCTGCTGCAGGCCACCGTCGACCCCCGCCACCGCGGGAGACATCAGGTTACTCAGAGGTGAGTCTGGCTCAGTCTCATGCGGGATCGCTATTCCTCTCTCCCTGATCACAGTGCGCAGAGACTTTCCAGTCCTCCTCGGCGGCTCTGTGATCGGGTTAATGGTAACCTCCTCCAAAGGGAACTGAGTGCCGCCCTTCCGAGGCCTGCTCAAGGGCACTTCTAGCTCAAGGGGCACCTGGACCCTCCAAAGCAGGTCTGGCTCAGTCCCTTGTGGGTGTTAGTGCTCCTCACCGGGTTTTGATCTGCAACAGGCTTTGCGGCTTTGGCCCGCCCAGCCTCTCCGGCGGGTATGAGGTTTGACTTTTAAAAGTGCGATTGCACCCCTCCTACCGTCTTGATGCGGCTTCTCCTTTGTTCTTCGATGTGGGGTGTCCTCTCTGTGATCAGATCCAACCTCCTTTCGTCGATGGTTTCCCAGGAACTCGTCGCAATTCAGGCGATTTTGCAGGAGAGATGAGTGCACGTCCTTCTACGCCGCCATCTTAGCTCCACCCCCCACTCCAATATTCTTGCCTGGAGAACTGCATGAACAGAGGATCCTGGCGGACTACGGTCTGTGGGGCCAGAAGAGTCGGAAAAAAGACTGAGTGAATAAACCACCACAATGAGCTTCCCAGATGGCACTAGTAGTAACCCTTCTGCAGAACAGAGTTTCTCAGTCCTTAATGTGCAAACACCCAGAGGTGTTGGTTAAATGCAGATTCTGATCTGGGATGGGTCCTATCTTTCCAAAAAGCTCACAGCTGATGCCAGCTGTGGATCCTTCCAGTAGTACAGTCTAGTTACAGGTGACTCACACAAGCCTCCTGGGATTCTCCTGTCACCAGGTTCAGTATCCACTCAGTTGTGAGCCCTTTCACTGTTAAAGCCCCTGAAGTACTGCCCTTGGGCTACTGTTTATGCCTACTCCCATTCTCAGCAAGCATATCCAGCGACTCACAGTTATTGAAGAACAAAAGCCTATTGCAATTGCCAAAAGGTGGAACACACTCTTGGGTGCAATTTCTGCTTCAGAGCTTCTCTGCGAAGTGGAATCAAGCCAAGGCTAGACATCACCTGAAAGCATATCCTGACCCAATCCTGCCTCAGTCTCTTGCCTCACGGTTTCTTCAGAGCACTGCCTTACACTTTCTTACCAAGCGTTACTGTAGACTCTGTTTTCAGGAAACCTACTAAGGGTATGTGCAGCCCATACTTTGAAAAGCAAGTGTAGAGTACTTAGAATTCACTGAAGCAGGATGTAGTAAACTTTGAATAAAACAGACTGATTTAAAAAATTGAACCAATACTCTTTTCAGCTCTTACTCTAGGGTAGTAGTTGAATGTTCTTTAGAACGATTATCTCACTGAGCCTTAGTGATGACTTCCTGAAGTAGAAGTGGTAATTAGCCCCATTTGGTAAATGAAGAAACCGAAAGATCAAGAAGCATCTAAGTCATCCCCTTGGAAAATGCCAGATCTGGTAATGGCACCTGCACACCTGAGTCTGTGGTCTGTGTTGCTAATCACTAAATGCCTGCTTCCCCCTTCTCTGACTGTGGTCTGTGTCTTTCTGTTCCTCTGATGACTCATCTGCAAAAGGGGAGTTAGAGTATCTACTTCTGGGAATTAAGGATTAAAGGAGGTAATTGTACCAAGTGCCTAGTATAGAGCTATGCACATTTTGGGTGTGATGTTGACTTCATTCAATTCCTCTCTTTAATATTCAGCTGGGATATCTGTCTAACTTTTCTGACCAAGACTCCTACGAGATTTTAAAACTACTGGCCAGCCTGGTGCGATGTATATATTCTTTTCATAAATAGCTTCAGGTTTTGGTGCTGTTTGTGTTTATCACTTTGTAGTTTCTGACCATGTTATCGAATGCCCTACTAGATGAGGCTCACTGTGTTTACTGAAGAAGATAAACAAAGCCAAAGTAAAGCTCAGGCACACCGAGATTCCACTTTTCAGAAAGTTGATGGAAAACACCTCTTATTCAGACTCCAGGAGATGATTCCTGAGGTGCAATACAGACACTGGAAAATTCCAGGAAACTGCCTACTCCCATTCTCAGCAAGCATATCCAGCGACTCACAGTTATTGCAATTGCCAAAAGGTGGAACACACTCTTGGGTGCAATTTCTGCTTCAGAGCTTCTCTGAAGTGGAATCAAGCCAAGGCTAGACATCACCTGAAAGCATATCCTGACCCAATCCTGCCTCAGTCTCTTGCCTCACGGTTTCTTCAGAGCACTGCCTTACACTTTCTTACCAAGCGTTACTGTAGACTCTGTTTTCAGGAAACCTACTAAGGGTATGTGCAGCCCATACTTTGAAAAGCAAGTGTAGAGTACTTAGAATTCACTGAAGCAGGATGTAGTAAACTTTGAATAAAACAGACTGATTTAAAAAATTGAACCAATACTCTTTTCAGCTCTTACTCTAGGGTAGTAGTTGAATGTTCTTTAGAACGATTATCTCACTGAGCCTTAGTGATGACTTCCTGAAGTAGAAGTGGTAATTAGCCCCATTTGGTAAATGAAGAAACCGAAAGATCAAGAAGCATCTAAGTCATCCCCTTGGAAAATGCCAGATCTGGTAATGGCACCTGCACACCTGAGTCTGTGGTCTGTGTTGCTAATCACTAAATGCCTGCTTCCCCCTTCTCTGACTGTGGTCTGTGTCTTTCTGTTCCTCTGATGACTCATCTGCAAAAGGGGAGTTAGAGTATCTACTTCTGGGAATTAAGGATTAAAGGAGGTAATTGTACCAAGTGCCTAGTATAGAGCTATGCACATTTTGGGTGTGATGTTGACTTCATTCAATTCCTCTCTTTAATATTCAGCTGGGATATCTGTCTAACTTTTCTGACCAAGACTCCTACGAGATTTTAAAACTACTGGCCAGCCTGGTGCGATGTATATATTCTTTTCATAAATAGCTTCAGGTTTTGGTGCTGTTTGTGTTTATCACTTTGTAGTTTCTGACCATGTTATCGAATGCCCTACTAGATGAGGCTCACTGTGTTTACTGAAGAAGATAAACAAAGCCAAAGTAAAGCTCAGGCACACCGAGATTCCACTTTTCAGAAAGTTGATGGAAAACACCTCTTATTCAGACTCCAGGAGATGATTCCTGAGGTGCAATACACAGACACTGGAAACATACTAAGGTTTCCAGATGGACCAAAGCCTAAGTCAAAATGACATGTGGTTTAACACTTACATGTAGAATTCAAAATAGGGCACAGATGAGGCTATCTACAAAACAGAAAGAGATTCACAGACATAGAGAAAAGACTTGTGCTTGCCAAGGGGGAGAAGGGCCGGGGAAGGATGCAGTGAGAGATTGAGGTTAGCAGATGTAAGCTATTATATACAGAATGGATAAACAACAATACGGACAACAAAGAGAAGTATATTCAACACACTAGGATAAACCAAAATGGAAAACAAAAAAAGAATGTGTGTGTGTGTGTGTGTGTGAATATGAAAATCACTTTACTCTACAGCAGAAATTAACACAACATTGTAAATCAACTATAGCTCTATAGCTCGCAGGGCCTGGGCAGTGAAAGTGCCAAGTCCTTACCACTGGATCCCTAGGAAAGTCCTTTATTTCATTTTGTATAGCGGAAATGAATAATCTCAAATAATACGAGCATAGTCATGTTAGACAAAGGACATCTAACATGGAAATATCAACATATAAAAAAAGAGGCCAAAAAAGATGTTGGAAGATTTCACAATGAGATGGTGTGACAACCCCTGGATTAGTACAAGTGGAAGCATCTACGAACCTTAGGGATAAAGGAAACGCTGAGGAACTATTTTTACCATATTTCAGGAGTCAACCTAGCTAGAGGTAAGATCACAGAAGGAAACAATTTAGAAAGCACAGAGAGACAAACAGACAGAGAGACACAAACGCAAAGACCCTGGCCATCTCCCTTTCTTCTGTTTTCTCTCTTTTTCAGTGCCTATTATGGGCTAATGTAGCCAAAGGCCAGCTGGCAAGGGAGCCTGATGAATTCAATGTGCAGAAGTAGGGCTTGAAAACAAAGCAGAGACGTGTGGTGAATGGGCATCTGTAGTTCGCCTCTACTAAGCTTATTGGTAATGATAAGGTAAGAACTTACTGAACAGGGGAATCTATGAAAACTGTGACTTCTCTACCTTCCAGGCTAACTGTGTGTGCATGTTAATTCCCTTCTATGGTGTCTTACTCTTTGTGATCCTATGGGCCATAACCCACCAGGCTCTTCTGTCCATCAGATTCTTGAGGTAAGAATACTGGAGTGGCTTGCCATTTCTTCCTCCAGAGGATCTTCAGACCCAGGGATCAAATCGAGGTCTCCTGCGCTGGCAGGCAGCTTTTTTAGCACTAGTATTACCTGAGAAACCTGGTAACTGTGACCACCACTAAATTAAAAAAAAAATCCATGAATAAAACTATTGATCTATAATGGTAATAGAATAATCAGTTTAAAACCAACCAAGTTCTGTTACATGTCTGGCTAGATTCACTTATGTCTAAGATTTTCATCATTCTGTGATTTACCACCAAGAGTCTGTGAGTTGAAAAAATAAATTTGCCCTTGAAAGACTAAATGAGATTTTAAAAGCCAATTTCAATTTTCATCCATGGTGGGTGGACAATATTAACACTGAGAAGCAATTAGTATTTTGAGAAGAAATCACAGAAACTAAACACTAGTAGAAAGAAAAAGTCCCATTGTATCTATTAAAGAAATAATTCCAACATTAGGGGCTTCCCTAGTGGTCCAGTGAGTAAAGAGTCCACCTTGCAGTGCAAGGGGCGCCAGTTCGATCCCTGGCACAGGAAAATCCAGTGTGCCGTGGGGTGGCTGAACCCGTGTGTCCAATTACGAGCCAGCGCTCTGGAGTGCATATGCCCAGAGCCAGTGCTCTGCAACAAGAAAGGCCACTGTGATGTGAGGCCCATACAGGCCAAAGAATTAGGATGGATGAAAATAAATAAATGAAGGACCAATAAAAGAGGCCAAAATTAAAAAAACAGTAATTCCAATATTAGCTCTAGTTAGAGTATATATTGCATTTAAAGATTATGCTGCAATAGGCAAAGGAGATGAAGAAATGTGTATCTGTAATGAGAGGGGATTTACCTAAATCAAACAAACCAAAACAATAATAGTAATGATTCCTTGAGTATTTATGTATCAATACCTGTGCTAATTTCTCTAAAGAGCAGAGTTTCTCAACTCCTACACTACTTGCATTATAAGTTGGATAATGCCTTGTAATAAGGGCTGTCTTGTGCACTGTAAAATGTTTAGCATCATCCCTGACTGGTACTCACTTGATGTACCTCTCTCCCAGTTGTGACGATAGAATTTCCTCTGGATAAGAACCAGTGCTCCCGAGGAATTAACCTACTATTGTACCTGGGGTAGAAATGAGAATAATGAGATTTACAGAGGTTAAATAACTTGCTGAGCTTCATGAAGGTAGTGAGTGGTATGACCAGGATTCAAACCCAGCTCTAGCTATCAATATGCTACTTAATCTCAACACGGAGCTTTCTTCTTTTGCTTTACTCCTTTCTTTTTATTTTCTGAGAAGTAGTGTGGATGATGTTTTATAATTTGGAGAAAAATATTAGAAAAATGAACAGTCATTTTTGGATTTACATCTATAGCAAGAGGTTATAGGATTTCTGATAAGATGGTAGCTTTGTGCTTCTTAGATCACAGGAATCTGGCAGTGGAAAAGCCCCAGAGCTCCCCTGTTTCAGGAAATGCTATGGTGGACATGCCAACCATCGAAAACAACATCTGACAGCAGATGGTTCATTTCAGGTGAGGTAAGACTCTGCTGAAACCCTCCCTGTTTGGTGTGTGCTGATTCCTATTGAATCTCTTTTCTCTAAAAGGTACCACCACAGCAAATGATCAATTTCAACATCATGCAGCCAAGGTCAAGTGTGAAAGAATAACAGGCTCTCTACTCACATCATGTGGGAATGATTTATTGCCTTTCCAGAAGAGGATTCTTGACATTTTGAAAATGTAATGTAGTGCAAGAGTAATTAAGCCAGAGGTGGACTGCTGTACAATTGATTAGCATTGTCAGAGAAGGCTGATTATCTTAGATGCTTTAAGAACTGATTTTGCCAGCAATGAATTAAAGGTTAGTAATTAAATTTATGGGCCATGGCCAATGTCTCCAGGTGGCATTTCACATAGGAGTATTTGTGTTTGAAGAGGACAGGCAAATAAGACAAATGCCAGCTGCCTCACAACCTTTGGTTAAAATATCTCTTCAAAGATGAAGAAAAATAATATTGAGTCAAACCTGTCTTTACGCCAAGGTATTGCTTATTATGTTCAATAATGTTTTCAACAAGCAAGTTCGAGCTACCTTTTCAATAGACCAAATCGAAGACAGAAAGGTAAGTTAATAAAATGCATTCACATCCATCACACTCATGTACTTAAGTGCTCTGGTTAAGAAAATACTCAGTTATGAGTCTTCTGTCTTTTCCATCCTTTCTGAAAACTGTTCCTTTCTCTTCCCTCAGCTTCCAACCACATACTTACGGAAGCAGTGCATATGTGCTCAGTCACTCAGTTATGTCTGACTCTTTGTGACCTCACAGACTGTAGCCTGCCAGGCTCCTCTGTCCACTGAATTTTCCAGGACAAGAATACTGGAGGGGACTGCTATTTCCTCCTTTGGGGAATCCTCCCGACCCAGGGATTGAACCTGTGTCTCCTGCCGCAGAAGGCAGAAAGAGACACACTCACAAAACTTGACTTCTCTCCTCTGGCTGAAGTTGACAGGTCCAGGATTAGACACAAAGCCCAAAGTAAAGCACTGAGAATCCTTCCCTGAGTGATTTTTCTCTTCAATATTTTTGAATATATTCAGGGTGTACAAACATCACCCAAATCCAGAGTATTTTTATCAATCAAAAAAGAAACTCTACGCTCATTAGCAATCACTTCCCTTTCTTCCTCCTCTTCCCCTGCCCTCAAGACCCTATTGTACCTTTTGTCTCTATAGACCTGCCTTTTAAGGACATTTCATAAAAATGTACTCATATGATAGTGGTCTTCTGCGACTTCTTTTTTTTTCTCCCCCATTTAGCATGTCTCTGAGGTTTACCCATGATGTAGCACTCATTAGTATTTCCTCCTTTTCTTTTTCTTTTTTCTTTTTTAACAAAATAGCTGAATAATATCTCATTGTATGGATATACCAGATACCCATTAATCAGTTGATACACACGTGGGTTGGTTTCCACTTTAGGGCTATTACCAATAATGGTACTTGCTACAAACATTTGTGTTTGAAGAGGACAGGCAAATAAGACAAATGCCAGCTGCCTCACAACCTTTGGTTAAAATATCTCTTCAAAGATGAAGAAAAATAATATTGAGTCAAACCTGTCTTTACGCCAAGGTATTGCTTATTATGTTCAATAATGTTTTCAACAAGCAAGTTCGAGCTACCTTTTCAATAGACCAAATCGAAGACAGAAAGGTAAGTTAATAAAATGCATTCACATCCATCACACTCATGTACTTAAGTGCTCTGGTTAAGAAAATACTCAGTTATGAGTCTTCTGTCTTTTCCATCCTTTCTGAAAACTGTTCCTTTCTCTTCCCTCAGCTTCCAACCACATACTTACGGAAGCAGTGCATATGTGCTCAGTCACTCAGTTATGTCTGACTCTTTGTGACCTCACAGACTGTAGCCTGCCAGGCTCCTCTGTCCACTGAATTTTCCAGGACAAGAATACTGGAGGGGACTGCTATTTCCTCCTTTGGGGAATCCTCCCGACCCAGGGATTGAACCTGTGTCTCCTGCCGCAGAAGGCAGAAAGAGACACACTCACAAAACTTGACTTCTCTCCTCTGGCTGAAGTTGACAGGTCCAGGATTAGACACAAAGCCCAAAGTAAAGCACTGAGAATCCTTCCCTGAGTGATTTTTCTCTTCAATATTTTTGAATATATTCAGGGTGTACAAACATCACCCAAATCCAGAGTATTTTTATCAATCAAAAAAGAAACTCTACGCTCATTAGCAATCACTTCCCTTTCTTCCTCCTTTTCCCCCTGCCCTCAAGACCCTATTGTACCTTTTGTCTCTATAGACCTGCCTTTTAAGGACATTTCATAAAAATGTACTCATATGATAGTGGTCTTCTGCGACTTCTTTTTTTTTCTCCCCCATTTAGCATGTCTCTGAGGTTTACCCATGATGTAGCACTCATTAGTATTTCCTCCTTTTCTTTTTCTTTTTTCTTTTTTAACAAAATAGCTGAATAATATCTCATTGTATGGATATACCAGATACCCATTAATCAGTTGATACACACGTGGGTTGGTTTCCACTTTAGGGCTATTACCAATAATGGTACTTGCTACAAACATTTGTGTTCATGTTTTTGTGTGATATTAGGTTTTTATTTGTCTTAGGTCTATACCTAAAAGGTGAAATCACTGGGTCATACATTTTGAGGAACTGCCAAACTGTTTTCCAAAGTGACTGCACTATTTCACACTCTCATTACAGTGAGTGAAGGAGTTCTAATTTCTCCACATTCTCATCAGCACTTGTGATTGTCTTTTTTATTTTAAGTTAGTTTGAAGTGGTTCTTATTGTGGTAGTTACTTTAGTATTTCCCTAATAAATAATAATGCTGAGCATCTTTCATTGCTTATTTGCTTCATTTGTTTATCTTTTTGTTGTTGTTAGTCTTTAAACATATTTGTTCTAACTTCAAGATGAGAGACCAGGATATATCACAGAGCAATTTTTATCATACAGCTGGCCTAAATCATACACACTACTGTAATTAGAGTATACTTTCAGCTAGATAATGTACTTTTTATATTATACTATGATTAGTGACACATGAATTGATAAGCAGCATATTCCATAATATGCAGTAAAAGATGCTTGTTTAACTCTACAAATATCTAAAAGTAGTTTTACATGCAAATCATTTGGAAAAACTAATCTGATTTAAAATAGTTAAAACATTTTAAAAGAAACTGACGGTAAGACTAAGGGAAACGTTAAGATGAACAGACTAAATAATCTAAACATTGAAACTCTCCCAAGTCATGGTGCACATCTGAAGACAGGAATCATACTCTAATAAATGTCCCCATCCGTTTTTTCATCAAGACCTACCTCTTCCCTTTTTTTGAAAACCCTTTTTTGTCTCTATAGACCTGCCTTTTAAGGACATTTCATAAAAATGTACTCATATGATAGTGGTCTTCTGCGACTTCTTTTTTTTTCTCCCCCATTTAGCATGTCTCTGAGGTTTACCCATGATGTAGCACTCATTAGTATTTCCTCCTTTTCTTTTTCTTTTTTCTTTTTTAACAAAATAGCTGAATAATATCTCATTGTATGGATATACCAGATACCCATTAATCAGTTGATACACACGTGGGTTGGTTTCCACTTTAGGGCTATTACCAATAATGGTACTTGCTACAAACATTTGTGTTCATGTTTTTGTGTGATATTAGGTTTTTATTTGTCTTAGGTCTATACCTAAAAGGTGAAATCACTGGGTCATACATTTTGAGGAACTGCCAAACTGTTTTCCAAAGTGACTGCACTATTTCACACTCTCATTACAGTGAGTGAAGGAGTTCTAATTTCTCCACATTCTCATCAGCACTTGTGATTGTCTTTTTTATTTTAAGTTAGTTTGAAGTGGTTCTTATTGTGGTAGTTACTTTAGTATTTCCCTAATAAATAATAATGCTGAGCATCTTTCATTGCTTATTTGCTTCATTTGTTTATCTTTTTGTTGTTGTTAGTCTTTAAACATATTTGTTCTAACTTCAAGATGAGAGACCAGGATATATCACAGAGCAATTTTTATCATACAGCTGGCCTAAATCATACACACTACTGTAATTAGAGTATACTTTCAGCTAGATAATGTACTTTTTATATTATACTATGATTAGTGACACATGAATTGATAAGCAGCATATTCCATAATATGCAGTAAAAGATGCTTGTTTAACTCTACAAATATCTAAAAGTAGTTTTACATGCAAATCATTTGGAAAAACTAATCTGATTTAAAATAGTTAAAACATTTTAAAAGAAACTGACGGTAAGACTAAGGGAAACGTTAAGATGAACAGACTAAATAATCTAAACATTGAAACTCTCCCAAGTCATGGTGCACATCTGAAGACAGGAATCATACTCTAATAAATGTGAAACATTAATAAAGTTACAAAACAATAAAGTTGAATGACCATCCTTTTAAAATGCCTTATTATAAATGAGGTAATCATTATTAAAATTTCAAACCATAAAACTGAATATTGAATGAATGAATGGAAAAATAAATAAATCAGTGCCTTCCTTAGCCTCAGGTTAAGAGACACACATCTAATTGTTCAGCAAGTTACTCTTCAGCTCTAGTCAATCATTGGCACGGGAGAATATACATGTAGTATTTTGTGGTCTGCTAATTTTTTCAAAGACTCTTCAACTAAAAGAAAACTTTTGTGGATACAGAAAATGTTCTCTTTGTTTATCTTAAACATATATTTCAGTCCTTTGTCCTTTTTTGATTACTTTTATTATTTACTGGTAAGAGTTATATATTCTTTTTTTTTTTAATTTCTGTGTTTTTGTTGTTTAATCTTATTTTTTTATTTTTGGCTGTTCTGGGTTTTCACTGCTTCTGCGGGCTCTTCTCTAGTTGCAGGGAGTGAGGGCTACTCTCTAGTTGAGGTGAGCAGGTTTCCTGTTGAGGTGGCTTCTTCTGTTGTGGAACTCAGGCCCTAGGGCACACAGACTTCAACAGTTGCGGCACATGGGCTGAATAGTTGTGACTCCGAGGTTGTAGAGCACAGGCTCAATATTTGTGGGTCACAGGCTTGGCTGCTCTGCAGCATGTGGGATCTTCCTGGATCAGGGATCCAACTCATGTCTCCTGCACTGGCAGGTGAACTCTTCACCACTGAGCTACCAGGATATATCACAGAGCAATTTTTATCATACAGCTGGCCTAAATCATACACACTACTGTAATTAGAGTATACTTTCAGCTAGATAATGTACTTTTTATATTATACTATGATTAGTGACACATGAATTGATAAGCAGCATATTCCATAATATGCAGTAAAAGATGCTTGTTTAACTCTACAAATATCTAAAAGTAGTTTTACATGCAAATCATTTGGAAAAACTAATCTGATTTAAAATAGTTAAAACATTTTAAAAGAAACTGACGGTAAGACTAAGGGAAACGTTAAGATGAACAGACTAAATAATCTAAACATTGAAACTCTCCCAAGTCATGGTGCACATCTGAAGACAGGAATCATACTCTAATAAATGTGAAACATTAATAAAGTTACAAAACAATAAAGTTGAATGACCATCCTTTTAAAATGCCTTATTATAAATGAGGTAATCATTATTAAAATTTCAAACCATAAAACTGAATATTGAATGAATGAATGGAAAAATAAATAAATCAGTGCCTTCCTTAGCCTCAGGTTAAGAGACACACATCTAATTGTTCAGCAAGTTACTCTTCAGCTCTAGTCAATCATTGGCACGGGAGAATATACATGTAGTATTTTGTGGTCTGCTAATTTTTTCAAAGACTCTTCAACTAAAAGAAAACTTTTGTGGATACAGAAAATGTTCTCTTTGTTTATCTTAAACATATATTTCAGTCCTTTGTCCTTTTTTGATTACTTTTATTATTTACTGGTAAGAGTTATATATTCTTTTTTTTTTTAATTTCTGGGTTTTTGTTGTTTAATCTTATTTATTTATTTTTGGCTCTTCTGGGTTTTCACTGCTTCTGCGGGCTCTTCTCTAGTTGCAGGGAGTGAGGGCTACTCTCTAGTTGAGGTGAGCAGGTTTCCTGTTGAGGTGGCTTCTTCTGTTGTGGAACTCAGGCCCTAGGGCACACAGACTTCAACAGTTGCGGCACATGGGCTGAATAGTTGTGACTCCGAGGTTGTAGAGCACAGGCTCAATATTTGTGGGTCACAGGCTTGGCTGCTCTGCAGCATGTGGGATCTTCCTGGATCAGGGATCCAACTCATGTCTCCTGCACTGGCAGGTGAACTCTTCACCACTGAGCTACCAGGGAAGCCTATTTATATAGTCTTGATACAAGTTTATTTTTTTCTGAAATATACATGCAAATTTTTTTCTCAGTCATCAGGGTGTCTTTTTCACTTACTTTCAAAAGAAAGGCTTAACTTCTGATTTAGTTCAATTTATTTCCCCCCAACTCTCACCCTACCTTTAGTCTCTGTGCCTCTTAGGTTTCTTGAAGATTGCTGTTACGAAGTCATGAACACATACTATAAGTTTTCTTCTAAAAGTTTCATAGTTTTAGTTCTCACATTTAAGCTTATAACTCATTTTGAGTTAATTTTTGTCCGTAGTGCAAGGTTGGGGTCCAATTTCATTCTTTTGTATGTGGGAGTCTCAGTATCACTTGCTGAAAAGACTATTCTTTGATCATCATATTATTCTGACACCTCTATAGAAAAATCATGTGTGCTCACTTCAATCATGTCCAACTCTTTGAGACCCTATGGACCATGGTCTACCAGGCTCCTCTGTCCATGGGATCTTTCAGGCCATAATACTGGAGTGGGTTGCCATCCCCTCTTCTAGGGGATCTTCCTGACCCAGGGACTGAACCTTCTTATGTCTCCTACATCGGCAGGTGGGTTCTTTACCACTAGCACCACATGGGAAGCCCTTATAGAAGGTCAACTGACTATAAATGTAAGGGTTTAGTTCTGGATTCTCAATTCTATTCCATTGATCTATATGTCTACCTAATGCCAGTACCACATTGTCATGATTACTGTAGCTTTGTGGTAAGCTTTGAAATCAGGAAGAAGAGTCCTCTAACTTTATTGTCCTATTTCAACATTGTTTTTCTCATACTGGGTTAGCTGCATTTTTTTTATCAAGTTTAGAATGAGCCTGATAATGAAAAGCACTTGGGATTCTGACAGGGATAATTTTAAACGTGTAGACACAGTTGCGGACTACTGCCATCTTAAGAAATATTGAGCCTTCATATCTATGGTTTGGAGGAAGATGGGATGTCTTTCCATTTATTTAGATCTTTAATTTCTTTGAGCAGAGCAGTTTGTACATCTTTTGTTAAACTTATCCATTAAGTATTTTATTCTTTTTGATGCAATTGTAAATTGCCTCTTGGAAATTTAGAATCAAGATTAAGCAATCTCAGTCTTTGTCTAGTGTCTTGGATGGCAGAAATGTAAATCTAGTTAATGCAGTCTTTCTAGACAGTCTTGTCATAAGGCTTTTTACTTACTTTCAAAAGAAAGGCTTAACTTGATTTAGTTCAATTTATTTCCCCCCAACTCTCACCCTACCTTTAGTCTCTGTGCCTCTTAGGTTTCTTGAAGATTGCTGTTACGAAGTCATGAACACATACTATAAGTTTTCTTCTAAAAGTTTCATAGTTTTAGTTCTCACATTTAAGCTTATAACTCATTTTGAGTTAATTTTTGTCCGTAGTGCAAGGTTGGGGTCCAATTTCATTCTTTTGTATGTGGGAGTCTCAGTATCACTTGCTGAAAAGACTATTCTTTGATCATCATATTATTCTGACACCTCTATAGAAAAATCATGTGTGCTCACTTCAATCATGTCCAACTCTTTGAGACCCTATGGACCATGGTCTACCAGGCTCCTCTGTCCATGGGATCTTTCAGGCCATAATACTGGAGTGGGTTGCCATCCCCTCTTCTAGGGGATCTTCCTGACCCAGGGACTGAACCTTCTTATGTCTCCTACATCGGCAGGTGGGTTCTTTACCACTAGCACCACATGGGAAGCCCTTATAGAAGGTCAACTGACTATAAATGTAAGGGTTTAGTTCTGGATTCTCAATTCTATTCCATTGATCTATATGTCTACCTAATGCCAGTACCACATTGTCATGATTACTGTAGCTTTGTGGTAAGCTTTGAAATCAGGAAGAAGAGTCCTCTAACTTTATTGTCCTATTTCAACATTGTTTTTCTCATACTGGGTTAGCTGCATTTTTCTTATCAAGTTTAGAATGAGCCTGATAATGAAAAGCACTTGGGATTCTGACAGGGATAATTTTAAACGTGTAGACACAGTTGCGGACTACTGCCATCTTAAGAAATATTGAGCCTTCATATCTATGGTTTGGAGGAAGATGGGATGTCTTTCCATTTATTTAGATCTTTAATTTCTTTGAGCAGAGCAGTTTGTACATCTTTTGTTAAACTTATCCATTAAGTATTTTATTCTTTTTGATGCAATTGTAAATTGCCTCTTGGAAATTTAGAATCAAGATTAAGCAATCTCAGTCTTTGTCTAGTGTCTTGGATGGCAGAAATGTAAATCTAGGTTAATGCTGGTAGTCATTTTCTGCTTTGTGTAGAAATACAGAAAGCTATAATATAGACTTAAAACATAAAACAGAAACAGAAATGACAGATGGAAGAGACTCCCAGGATTTCTTCTGGGATTGGTGCCTCTGACTTTAGTTAGGTCTTTAGGCCAGCCACCTCCACCATGATCCCTTATGACAATCCTTCACTGCTGCTTCCAGTACCTCCAATGCATTTCTTCTCTGCACAACTAAAAGTCCCAACTAACACATATTGGCATGGAGAAAACAGAACCTGCTCCTGTTGTCCAGGAAGAAATGGGTCGCTTTAATGTCATTTCGATCTCTCAGCTCTCAGTCACTCATTTTTGTTTCAAGTGGAATAAACAACATAATATTTTAATGGTCATCATCTATCCTGTAAAATTACCCAGCCACATTAAGCTTTTTGGCACTCTTATCATATTAAACTACCCAAATTATAACAGATGCTAAAAGATCTGGCACTAGATTTATGTGACAGCAGAGGATTTGATGCTTACCTCCGACACTTCACAAAAATGTGATAGTTGTTGGAAACAAGCAATATAAACTGAAACAGTTTTAGAAACCTTTTAGCAAAGTCACAAGCCTAAATACACTAGTGTTACTTGGATACAAGGCAAATAATTCTCAAAATTGACATGTTTGTCACTGACTGTCTTAGGGGATATTGTGACAATTTCCAAACAAACAGGTTCAATTTAATCACTTTTTGTAATGTATAGATAGTACTTTGGGATATGTCATGTAAGTCCTTCCCTTTGCCACGTGAATTATACAGCAAGAAAGGTAGCAACACTGCCAATGGATTTTATAAAAGATCAAATGGATCTTAAAGCTAGTGAATTCTCCAAATCTTTGTCTATTTATAAAGCCACATAACATAGTATTTTAAATTCTATACACCAATCCTTGATACAGTATTCTGACTTTTATGCAACTATCCTAAGACAAGTATCAGAGATGTCCACTGAGGATGTTTAATAATACATTACTAATGATTGTAATGATAGTGTAAGAAGTACATACAGATGAAAAGTATAATAGAAAATACATAAATTAGGTTTAATTCTTTCACATGATGGAATATTAAAGAGACTCTTAAAACATTAAGAATCATGTTTTATAACTTTTAAAGACATAGAAAAGTCTTCTCAATACAAGTGTGAAACGGTATTACATAATATTCCAACTCAGCAAAAGAAATTTTATATATATCTGTATATACATATATATATTTGTGCACAGAAGAAAAACTTAAAAAGCTAACAAGTCAATTTTGTTCTTGTGTGTTTCTGTATATTCTACAGCACATCTATTAGCATTCTCATAAGAAAAAGTGAAAGCTATCTCATAAAATTTTAAGAGTCACAGAGAATGTACAAGACAATCATCTCTTCAGGAAACAGAACACTGTGCTTGACACCAGTTGAATTTAAGGAGATAGTGTCCTAGGCCTGGGTCAGCTAATGAGTCCTCTCTATGGATATGAAGGAAACAAAACAGAACACAACACCTGTCTCCTTGTGTGCCAGTTTCCTGTTCTAGTATCTGTCTTATCTCTTTAGTTTTTATTGAAGCATAGTTGATTTACACCATTGTGTTAGTTTCAGATATATAGCAAAGTGATTCAGAAATATATATATATATGTATCTTGTTTCAGACTATTATACATTATGAGTAAAATGTAAATCTAGTTTCCTGAGCTATACAGAAGGTGTCTGTTTATTTTATACATAATATGGTGTATCTCTTAATCCCAAATTCCTAACTTGTCTCTTCTCTACTTTCCCAAACCATAAGTTTGTTTTCTGTGAGTCTATTTTTATTTTGTAATAAACTCATATCTAACATTCTTGGATTCTACATATAAGCAATTATGATATTATCTTTGTCTTCTTCTGACTCCACTTACTATTATAAAGTCTAGACCCATGTATGTTGCTACAAATGACACTATTTCATTCCTTTTTATGGTTAATATTTTATTATGTGTATATTTATACACGTGTGTATATATATATATATATATATATATAAAAGCATACACGCACATATGCATCTTCTTTATTCATTCATCTGTCAATGGGCTATTTACTTCACGAGGTTGTAAGCAGGAGCTTACTTAAGAAGCTATGTTGGAAAACCTAATAAAAATGCAGGCTATGACTATTAAGGATCATTTATAAAATAATACAGACATGTAACTTATTATAACTGTTAAGGTAATGTCAGAAAATATTTTATAATAGAAGGTAGACTTTAATGAGTATTTTGGCAAAATGGCCTCTGTTTCCCCAAGATTTTTAAGGTTACAACAACTGGAAAAAATGTGGTCTTCCTTTATCCTTTTTGCTTTCTTTTAAAGATAGTTGTCTCAAAAAGGCCTTCAAGACAATCATCTCTTCAGGAAACAGAACACTGTGCTTGACACCAGTTGAATTTAAGGAGATAGTGTCCTAGGCCTGGGTCAGCTAATGAGTCCTCTCTATGGATATGAAGGAAACAAAACAGAACACAACACCTGTCTCCTTGTGTGCCAGTTTCCTGTTCTAGTATCTGTCTTATCTCTTTAGTTTTTATTGAAGCATAGTTGATTTACACCATTGTGTTAGTTTCAGATATATAGCAAAGTGATTCAGAAATATATATATATATGTATCTTGTTTCAGACTATTATACATTATGAGTAAAATGTAAATCTAGTTTCCTGAGCTATACAGAAGGTGTCTGTTTATTTTATACATAATATGGTGTATCTCTTAATCCCAAATTCCTAACTTGTCTCTTCTCTACTTTCCCAAACCATAAGTTTGTTTTCTGTGAGTCTATTTTTATTTTGTAATAAACTCATATCTAACATTCTTGGATTCTACATATAAGCAATTATGATATTATCTTTGTCTTCTTCTGACTCCACTTACTATTATAAAGTCTAGACCCATGTATGTTGCTACAAATGACACTATTTCATTCCTTTTTATGGTTAATATTTTATTATGTGTATATTTATACACGTGTGTATATATATATATATATATATATATAAAAGCATACACGCACATATGCATCTTCTTTATTCATTCATCTGTCAATGGGCTATTTACTTCACGAGGTTGTAAGCAGGAGCTTACTTAAGAAGCTATGTTGGAAAACCTAATAAAAATGCAGGCTATGACTATTAAGGATCATTTATAAAATAATACAGACATGTAACTTATTATAACTGTTAAGGTAATGTCAGAAAATATTTTATAATAGAAGGTAGACTTTAATGAGTATTTTGGCAAAATGGCCTCTGTTTCCCCAAGATTTTTAAGGTTACAACAACTGGAAAAAATGTGGTCTTCCTTTATCCTTTTTGCTTTCTTTTAAAAAAAGGTAATGCGAGTCAGAAAAAGGCTCTCAGGTTACAAAACAAATTTATGGTTACTTTGAGGAATGGTGGATGGGAGGGATAGATTGGGAGTTTGAGATTGACATGTACACGTTGCTTTATTTAAAATAGAAAACCAACAACAACAAAAAAAGAAAACAGATAACCAACAAGGACCTACGGTATAGCACAGGGAACTCTGCTCAATACCCTGCAATAACCTAAATAAGAAAAGAATTTTAAAAGGAATAGATACATGTATATGTACAACTAAATCACTTTGCCATACACCTGAAAGTAACACAGCATTATTAATCGACTGTACTCTAATATTAAATAAAAATTAAAATGGAAATTTGAAATGTGCAGTAATTACTGTATTACTGTATTACTGCCATAATAATTTAGTAGGTAACTTTATTAAAATATTAAGCAGGATATGAGAAGTCACAAAGGGTAACCAAATACCCTGTTTTCTATAATAATCCCAACAACACCCTTTAGCTCGTAGAAAGGCCCAACTTGTCACACTTAAACTCAAGATCAGAGTCTTTTTCACCTTCTCAGGATCACTCTGGGTTCCACAACCCAGACCAAACACACAGAGAATTTCTTCATCCACTGCTTTGGCCCTGAACCACTAAGAGAAGAGAAATCAAAGAGCCTACAAATCTCTTCTCTTTGGTCTCCAATGACAGATACAATTAAATCATTCCATATGAGAGGAAAGTTTTCTTTTTTAGCAATAATGTATCATAATATCACATCATGTATCAAATAATATCATATAAGTCATATTATAATACAATACCAAAACTCTTTCAGTGAATCAAAAGTCAACATTCCAGTTTGTGGCAAAATCTAAGCTCAGATCACTACATAATTAAATCCTCCACACAATGCCAAATTCATCAGTGTAATCAAGCTACATAAACACTATATATATATACATATATATATACACACACATATATGTACATATATATATATATATAACTAACATTAAATAATGGTATTTTAAGTGCTAAAACTTGGTAATTTTTCTTGATTTTGCACATGAGGAAACTGAGGCCCAGTACCACTTGCCCAAGATCACACAAGTTAACAAGCTGCAGTGACAGAATTATAACCTTCATGTGTGTTTCATACAACTCTTTAGATTGATTTGGGGAACCTGAATCCTTGATACAGAAAGATAATTATATCAGAGGTATTAAAAGGCAATTATACTTTCCAGTTTACCAGCACAGTGAGATCACGCACACTTAACGCATTATCTAAACCAAAAAGCTGTCTGAATATCCATTTCCAAGTTTCAATGGGTGAGATCATCATTGGGCGGTTGGAAATCTGGCATTTATTCCATGGGATACTGTGAAGGTTAGTCAAATAAAAGATGGTGATTCAAGAATGACCATTAGCTCCTAACAGACCAATTGTCCTGCATAAATATAAGCACTAAAATCAAGTATCTGGAGGCAAAGGAGAATGACCAAAAACAATCACATTGGAGGACAAGAGGAGAAAAGGGCGAGAGAGGATGAGCTGGTTGGACGGCACCACTGACTGAGTGGACATGTGTCTGAGCAAACGCAGGGACATGGTGACGGACAGAGAGGCCTGGCGTGCTGCACCTCATAGGGTCACAAAGAGTCAGACACAGCTCAGCAGCTGGACAGCAACACTGGAGGAGAATCGCCACGTCAAACAGGCAACGGCATTGCTGAGTTTTGAATCTTTTACATCTATCAGCCTCATACCAAGTTTTAGACTGTGCTTTGGAGGTGGTTAACATTCATATAGGACACTTGCAGTCTTACTGGTTTGAAGAACTTGAAAACAAAGTTCAGAGCAACTACAAGTACCAGAAAATGTTGAAGGAACTTTCCAAAGACAAGACTGAGAGGGACAGCACCAATTTCTATGTATAAGTTATTCCCAAATCTCTAAATGACCCCTGATTTATCGATCGATCTATCTATATACATTCACACACACATATATATGCATACATATATACATATTCACATATATGCAATATGTATGTACGCACACCAATAATTCTAGTTGAGGCTACAAAAAGAGTTCTGAGAATTTCAGCTACAATCCAATGCAGAGGAGACAGACTTTACAGACTGAGTTCAGTTAAGTTAAACACTGCTTTGAAAAATACCATCATTCTTCAGAGGATAATAAAAGAATGCAGAGTGTCTCGGGTCAAACTGACGGCGCTTATAACACTATCTAAAACTATTCAACACACGGAAAAAATGAAAAAAACATGACCCACTCAAGAGAAAAAATAACCTACAGGGACCAACTTGTGAAGATGAACTGGATATTTAGCTTAACAGTTTATAAAGAAAATGCTAATAATCAGTAAAAATAAGGGGGATCTAGCAGAGAAAAAGGCAACTAAAAAAATGAATCAACTGGGCTTCCTTGGTGGTCCAGTGGGTAAAGAGTCTGCCTTGCACTGCAAGGGGCGCCAGTTCGATCCCTGGCACAGGAAGATCCAGTATGCCGTGGAGTGGCTGGACCCGTGTGTCCAATTACACGTCAGCGCTCTGGAGCACATGTGCCCAGAGCCGGTGCTCTGCAGTGAAAGAGGCCTCTGCAATGGGAGGCCCACACATACCAAAGGATAAAAGGATGGATGAAAATAAATATAAATAAGAGAGGCATGATGGGGCAAAGAAAAAAAGAAAAATGAATCAACTACATGTTCAACAATGGATAGATCATCTGGACAGAATATCTGTTAGGAAACACTGCACTTAAACGTTAGATCCAATGGACTTAACAGGTGTGTAAAATTCCATCCAAGAGCAGCAGCATAAACATTCTTTTCCCAGAGGCACATAGAAAATGGTCCAGGATCTTAAGTCAGGCCACAGAACAATGACTGACTGAAACATTCTTTTCCCATGAGGACAAAAGTTCAGAGCAACTACAAGTACCAGAAAATGTTGAAGGAACTTTCCAAAGACAAGACTGAGAGGGACAGCACCAATTTCTATGTATAAGTTATTCCCAAATCTCTAAATGACCCCTGATTTATCGATCGATCTATCTATATACATTCACACACACATATATATGCATACATATATACATATTCACATATATGCAATATGTATGTACGCACACCAATAATTCTAGTTGAGGCTACAAAAAGAGTTCTGAGAATTTCAGCTACAATCCAATGCAGAGGAGACAGACTTTACAGACTGAGTTCAGTTAAGTTAAACACTGCTTTGAAAAATACCATCATTCTTCAGAGGATAATAAAAGAATGCAGAGTGTCTCGGGTCAAACTGACGGCGCTTATAACACTATCTAAAACTATTCAACACACGGAAAAAATGAAAAAAACATGACCCACTCAAGAGAAAAAAATAACCTACAGGGACCAACTTGTGAAGATGAACTGGATATTTAGCTTAACAGTTTATAAAGAAAATGCTAATAATCAGTAAAAATAAGGGGGATCTAGCAGAGAAAAAGGCAACTAAAAAAATGAATCAACTGGGCTTCCTTGGTGGTCCAGTGGGTAAAGAGTCTGCCTTGCACTGCAAGGGGCGCCAGTTCGATCCCTGGCACAGGAAGATCCAGTATGCCGTGGAGTGGCTGGACCCGTGTGTCCAATTACACGTCAGCGCTCTGGAGCACATGTGCCCAGAGCCGGTGCTCTGCAGTGAAAGAGGCCTCTGCAATGGGAGGCCCACACATACCAAAGGATAAAAGGATGGATGAAAATAAATATAAATAAGAGAGGCATGATGGGGCAAAGAAAAAAAGAGAAAAATGAATCAACTACATGTTCAACAATGGATAGATCATCTGGACAGAATATCTGTTAGGAAACACTGCACTTAAACGTTAGATCCAATGGACTTAACAGGTGTGTAAAATTCCATCCAAGAGCAGCAGCATAAACATTCTTTTCCCAGAGGCACATAGAAAATGGTCCAGGATCTTAAGTCAGGCCACAGAACAATGACTGACTGAAATTCTTTTATATTTAAGACTTGTGTTATGGCCCAGCATATGACTGTGGTACATACTATGAACACGTGCACTTGAGAAGCATGTATATTCTGTCATTGTTCAGTGAAGTGTTCTACAGATGCCAACTAGGTCAAGAGGTTAATATTATGCTCAGATCTTCTATATCCTTATTGGATTTTTTTTTGATGCAGTTGTTTTGTCAATTGCTGAAAGAGGAGCGTTGAAATATCCAAGTACAAAAATGTTCACTCGTTTTATCTCGTTTAACCCTCATACTACCCCCAGAAGCTCTATCCTACTAGTATTCCACTTTCCAGATTGGGAACAGGGGAGAGGATCATAAAGGATTAAAACCTGACCAGGATCACACAACCAAAAACGAAACAGATGCAAGATCTGAACTAGCCACAATCTATGTTCTTAAACCACAACTCCAGGTAGCTTTTACAACTGCTAAGATCACACTTAAAGGTTGTTACTCAACATGATTTTTCATATTAGTATATAAGGGCAGAATAAAGAACAATGATATTTCTTTAAAAGTTCTGTACTTTGCAGGACCTGCAAAAATATATCAAATCTATGGCCTATTAGAGGGTAGTCACAAGTTCAAAGTCTATGTTGAAAGGGTACATACGGACTGTGATCTGTGGTTTGAGCAGTATGCAGAGTTTCCAAATGTGGTCACCAAATGGCAAGGTTGCCTAAATTTTGGTTTGGTTATTTCATTACTTAGAAAAAAAGGGGATGGTGAATCAGAGAGTCTAGAGGGCTTGGAGACTCTGAACATTTCTAAATGTCTTAGTTTGCATGAGGTACACATTCTTGGGTCTTTCCTTCTTTGATTTTTACTGTAGAAAAATACACACAATGTAAAATTTACCATTGCAATTGTTTTAAGTGAACAATTTAGTGGCATTAAGCACACTTTTCACTTTATTTTCAAAGGTAGCATTTTACTCTGAGGAGACAGTATGGATGGTGTTGGGGGTGAATACTGGAGTCATACAGGTTGGCATTTGGTTTCCACTTCCAACTCTTACTAGTTTATGGGCCCCGGACAAATTATAAACCTCTTTTCAGTTTCTGAATGTTTAAAATGGTGATGGTAAAGACCTAACAGATAATACAGTTCCAAAGATTAAGCAATATAATGTGTCCAAAGTGCTCAGTAAAATTCTTGGCATGGAGCAAAACCTTCAATGTGCTATAGAAAATAATTTATTCTGTTTACAATTTTTGTTAGCCAGAGGTTTGTAACCTGGGGAATGCAAACCATAAAAGGGTTGGGCTTGAGAAGATCTGTGAGTCTCCTAAATAATGTGCAAATTCGTGGGTCCTTATCCAGTAGACTGTGCATGCCTCTGACAGCATTTTTATGTGCACGGGAATCTTGTAAAAATGCTGTATTTCCAGGGTGGATCTGAGTTTCTGAACTTCTAGCAGGTTCTCGAGGGACTCCCCACCCCACCTACTCCTGCTCCGCCCCCACCCCTGCCGCCGCCCACCCCTGCCGCCGCCCCCTGGAATAGGGAGACTCTAACCTCTTTATATAATTATTAGTTTACTTCCCTGTATCACCAACTTTTTCTCGGCAAAATGAAGACACAGTAAGGGCTGAATCTGATTCTGTTTTCCAGAGACCTTGCACAGAGAGGACACATTGAAGGTGAAAGTAAATGCTGACTGAATGATGCATGAAATACACACTAGAAGAGAAGGAGTCTGTTCTTTAGAGACGGGAAGGTATTCCTCCAGTTGTAAAATAACGTTGAAAGGGTACATACGGACTGTGATCTGTGGTTTGAGCAGTATGCAGAGTTTCCAAATGTGGTCACCAAATGGCAAGGTTGCCTAAATTTTGGTTTGGTTATTTCATTACTTAGAAAAAAAGGGGATGGTGAATCAGAGAGTCTAGAGGGCTTGGAGACTCTGAACATTTCTAAATGTCTTAGTTTGCATGAGGTACACATTCTTGGGTCTTTCCTTCTTTGATTTTTACTGTAGAAAAATACACACAATGTAAAATTTACCATTGCAATTGTTTTAAGTGAACAATTTAGTGGCATTAAGCACACTTTTCACTTTATTTTCAAAGGTAGCATTTTACTCTGAGGAGACAGTATGGATGGTGTTGGAGGTGAATACTGGAGTCATACAGGTTGGCATTTGGTTTCCACTTCCAACTCTTACTAGTTTATGGGCCCCGGACAAATTATAAACCTCTTTTCAGTTTCTGAATGTTTAAAATGGTGATGGTAAAGACCTAACAGATAATACAGTTCCAAAGATTAAGCAATATAATGTGTCCAAAGTGCTCAGTAAAATTCTTGGCATGGAGCAAAACCTTCAATGTGCTATAGAAAGAAATTTATTCTGTTTAAAATTTTTTGTTAGCCAGAGGTTTGTAACCTGGGGAATGCAAACCATAAAAGGGTTGGGCTTGAGAAGATCTGTGAGTCTCCTAAATAATGTGCAAATTCGTGGGTCCTTATCCAGTAGACTGTGCATGCCTCTGACAGCATTTTTATGTGCACGGGAATCTTGTAAAAATGCTGTATTTCCAGGGTGGATCTGAGTTTCTGAACTTCTAGCAGGTTCTCGAGGGACTCCCCACCCCCACCTACTCCTGCTCCGCCCCCACCCCTGCCGCCGCCCCACCCCTGCCGCCGCCCCCTGGAATAGGGAGACTCTAACCTCTTTATATAATTATTAGTTTACTTCCCTGTATCACCAACTTTTTCTCGGCAAAATGAAGACACAGTAAGGGCTGAATCTGATTCTGTTTTCCAGAGACCTTGCACAGAGAGGACACATTGAAGGTGAAAGTAAATGCTGACTGAATGATGCATGAAATACACACTAGAAGAGAAGGAGTCTGTTCTTTAGAGACATGAAGGTATTCCTCCAGTTGTCAAAAACAAATACATTTTCCAGATATCCTTCTCAGATACTTCAGGTATTTTTCTGCCTCTAAGATTGCTCTATGGGTCTCAAAGAAGGGTCACTCTTCTGAGCCAGAAGAGAGAGGAAACAGAAGTCAACATGCTGTTTACTAATAAAAAGACTTAAATGTATCCAACATCAATTCTTAAGAGAATAAGGACATCTTCTGTGTAATGAAATTTACTGTGCAAAACCTGCCCTGGGCAGGACATAGATACTCACCAGGCTATTTACGCATCTTGTCTTAGAGGAGGCTGTGTTTTGTCGGACATGGATTCCAAAGTTTAACTTATGCAGCTACATTAGCCTGTACTGCTGATGCAGGAAAAGTGAAGACTCAAGGAAAGGAGGAAGTTTCATTGAAGCAGACACAGGTGAGGACAGCTGTAACCCCCAGGTATGACCATGTATTACCTTTCCTGCCCAGAGTCACTGCGGCCTTTACTAGCATGAGGGTCAGTTCACAGAGAGAATGGGAGTGCCATTAGTCAGAAAGCTTGGTCCGGAGAGCATGAGATTTCAGCAGGTGATGATGAATCACACTAGAGCTCTCATGTCTCCTTTCCCATGACCTCTGAGCAACCAGGGAAAGCTGAAGAACAATTCTGGGCATTCGATTTCCCTAACAAAGCCTCAGAAGGCCCAGATTAAACTGGCCGCTTTGAAACTTGAAAGAGATCTCCATTTGTCACCTTATAAGGGGGCACACTGATTAATGGGCAGTGAATAATCACAAGACAATTCCCTGATTAAATGTGTAGTCATTATAAATGCAGATTCAAATGCGGACTCTTCTTGAGTTCAGCTGAGTCTGCTTGGAAGTTCTGTACGTATAGAGAAAGTGAAAATTGCAAAGGTAACTTCTGAGGAAGTGTTTAAGAGAAACAAAGAAAAAAAGCAAATTTTCAGCACAAATTCTGAATATTTTACTAAACATTACTGAATGCATTACTAAGCTACTAACCATGATGTTTATGTTATAATCCATCGTTAGTCACCATTCTAACAAGGGCCACAAAAGCTGGAAAATGCAACTCACCTTCACCAAAATGTCAATCTATATGCAAGTTTCTGATAATGGTGAGGATAACAATCAAGTTGCCATCAACTGGGTGCTCTAAGCAACTTAAACAATATAAAGCAGATTGCTTTTTATGGGTCTCAAAGAAGGGTCACTCTTCTGAGCCAGAAGAGAGAGAAACAGAAGTCAACATGCTGTTTACTAATAAAAAGACTTAAATGTATCCAACATCAATTCTTAAGAGAATAAGGACATCTTCTGTGTAATGAAATTTACTGTGCAAAACCTGCCCTGGGCAGGACATAGATACTCACCAGGCTATTTACGCATCTTGTCTTAGAGGAGGCTGTGTTTTGTCGGACATGGATTCCAAAGTTTAACTTATGCAGCTACATTAGCCTGTACTGCTGATGCAGGAAAAGTGAAGACTCAAGGAAAGGAGGAAGTTTCATTGAAGCAGACACAGGTGAGGACAGCTGTAACCCCCAGGTATGACCATGTATTACCTTTCCTGCCCAGAGTCACTGCGGCCTTTACTAGCATGAGGGTCAGTTCACAGAGAGAATGGGAGTGCCATTAGTCAGAAAGCTTGGTCCGGAGAGCATGAGATTTCAGCAGGTGATGATGAATCACACTAGAGCTCTCATGTCTCCTTTCCCATGACCTCTGAGCAACCAGGGAAAGCTGAAGAACAATTCTGGGCATTCGATTTCCCTAACAAAGCCTCAGAAGGCCCAGATTAAACTGGCCGCTTTGAAACTTGAAAGAGATCTCCATTTGTCACCTTATAAGGGGGCACACTGATTAATGGGCAGTGAATAATCACAAGACAATTCCCTGATTAAATGTGTAGTCATTATAAATGCAGATTCAAATGCGGACTCTTCTTGAGTTCAGCTGAGTCTGCTTGGAAGTTCTGTACGTATAGAGAAAGTGAAAATTGCAAAGGTAACTTCTGAGGAAGTGTTTAAGAGAAACAAAGAAAAAAAGCAAATTTTCAGCACAAATTCTGAATATTTTACTAAACATTACTGAATGCATTACTAAGCTACTAACCATGATGTTTATGTTATAATCCATCGTTAGTCACCATTCTAACAAGGGCCACAAAAGCTGGAAAATGCAACTCACCTTCACCAAAATGTCAATCTATATGCAAGTTTCTGATAATGGTGAGGATAACAATCAAGTTGCCATCAACTGGGTGCTCTAAGCAAATTAAACAATATAAAGCAATATAAAACTGATGATTATTTAACCTTATTTTTTGAGTATGGAGCCTTATTAAGTAATCTGCCTAATGTTACCTGGCTGGTTAGTGCAGAACCTACTCAAACTTGGGTAATCTGTTCGAGGACACATGCTTCCCACCCACTTCAGATTGACTGAGATATAACTGACAAGCAACATTGTGTAGTTTAAGGTGTATGACATACTGATTTGATAAATGTGCAATGTGATTACATCACAGCGTTAACTGATGCTTCCCTCCATCACATTACCTAATTACCAACTACTTATAGTGAAAACATTTCTGATCTCTGGGCAACTTTCAAATATATAGCACAGCACTGTGAGTATAATCATAACGCTGTACATTAGATGTCAAAAGCTTTTCATCTTCTAATTGGAAATTTGCACTTTTTAATCAATACCTCCCCAATTCCTCTGCCCCACAGCCCCTAGTAACCATCCTTCTACTTTGTTTCTCTAAGTTTGGCTTTTTTGGATTCCATATATAAGTGAAATCATATAGTACTTGTCTTTCTCTGCCTGACTTGCTTCACTTAGCATAATGCCCTCAAGTTCCACCCATTTGGTTGCCAACAGCAGGATTTCCTTCTTCTCATGGCTGAATACTATTACACACACACACACACACACACACATCTTTATCTATCCATCCACTGACAGACATTGGGTTTGTTCCCATACTTGGCTACTGTGAATAATGTTGCAGTGAACAGGAAAGCAGCACAAGTGATTTTCATTCCTCCTGGCACCAATCATGATGGTGTCAAACCATTAACTGCTATGCCTACAGGACACTCCAGATTCTACTGTACTTAGTCCAAATCTATGAAATACTAAGTGCCCAGTAGTCCTTTTCGTGGCTCATGAGAGAAGGGGTGGTGAGAAAGGACACAAAAGACACAAAGAATGTGGTCATGTGTTATCTTCTCTTCTTTAATATTTATCTGTTTAACAGTTATTTAATACAATTTAATATTTATTTGTTTATGGACTTCTCATCATGGTGCCCTCTCCTGTGGAGCATGGGCTTAGCTGCTCTGTAGCCTGTAGGATCTTCCTGGACGAGGGACTGAACCCATGTCCCATGCATCGGCAGGTGGATTCTTAAGCACTAGACCACTAGGAATGTCTCATGTGCTATAAAATACATGTTTGAACTAAAGATGCCTGAACCTTGGGAGGCCTCAACAAGAGGACTGGATGACCACCATAAAGGAAAGACAAAAGTGGTGGTGCTGAGTTTGCTGTCGAGTATCCCTCAGCCCTTCCATTGGTAACAGCACTCTGAATTTCTTCTACAACATCTAATATTTTCCTTCTCTCAAGATTCACAGTCTTGTTTAGACTTCAAGGGGCAGACGAGCGGCCTGAGTTATATCACCTGAAGTCATCCTCTTGGAAATTCAAATCTCGAGCAGAGTAATGCAAGGATAAAAAAAAAAAAAAACCCAAATTAATATTGATATTATCATTAATATAATAGCATCATTAGTATCAATATAAACTGCATATTCTCTTGGAGAAGGTGTTGATTCAGTTCTGCTACCTAGATATCTTGACCCCTGATGGGTACCATTCTGACTGCTGTTCTTCATTGTTGCCTCAACAAATTCATTTTGAGCCTAAGTTGTCCAGTTTCTGCTGCTTATAACCCTAACTGGAAAACCAAAAGTTATTCTATAGGCCAGTTAATATTTAACCACACTTATCTAAAATCATTTTTACAAAACACTCTGTTGGTCACAAAGGGGAATGATCAGGTAGAATTCAAAGAAACCTCCTCATGCACTATTCATAATAGCCACCTAAAAGTCCATCGCCACATGTTTGGATAAAGAAGATGTGGCATATATATATGTGTTTGTGTGTGTGTGTGTTTATTTGTGTATGTGCATGTATACATGCATGCATATATAGATGATATACTCAGCCATAAAAAAAGAATGAACTAATTCCATGTGCAGCAAACATGGATCCAACCAGAGATCATAAAAGTGAAGTCAGAAAGAGAAAGACAAATACCATATGATATCACTTAAATGTGGAGCCTACAATATGACACTAAAGAACCTATCTATGAAACAGAAGCAAAATTACAGACATAAAGGACAGATTGATGGTTGCCAATGGGGAGTGTGGGGGGGGGGTGAGATGGAGTGGGAGTTTGGGATTAGCAGATGCATACTGGTATACATAGGATGGAAAAGGAAGATGGTCAATTAAAAAAACAAATAAAGCTGCTGATTGAAGTTGATGAGGTCATATTTTTATAGGAAGACAACACATTAGAAATTTTCCCCAAACTCTCTATGCAGCCATCATTAACTGAACTGAGCACTGAGTCAAGAATCTGGAAACCTTACCAGCAGACCTAGCTCAGTCATGAAAATAGTATATGTCCTGGGGCAAAGTCCTTCCCCTCTCTGAGCTTATTTCATTTCTGTAATATTAAGGAGTGGACAGTTCCTGTGAGTTCTCTCTAAGTCAGAGTTTAAGATTCTAGATGAAAAAGATAAGTTTTAGAAATTAATGAGGAATTGCATAGATGCATCTTAAGACCTCTTCTTCCTAAAAAAACATTTCTCATATGGGTTGGTAATTTGGAGTTGAGTTTCAACATGACTCCCTGAAGTCTCACAGTATGCATGTTATAGTACATTTCTTATGCCTATAATGATCTTACCACTCAAGGGGAGAGCTCCAAAAGTCAGGATTGTTAAAGAACTCTTCTGTCATTTAACTGAAATCTAGTTATGCACCAACCCCAAGGAGGTCAGCAACAAATGTAATTTAATTCTTAGCTATTAATAAATGAGTTTTAGATTAATTTGGATCTTCTAAGGAACTTCATGTTGAAGCAAAATTCATCATAAAGCTTATTGGATTACTTTGTTGGCAACTGTTCAAATTTCAAGGCTTAGCTGTATCACTATAGAAAAGCAAAGGAAAAATACATCTCTCAACTGAAAATAACAGTTTTGAGTCCTAAAATGTATTTATTTTTTCAATGCTTTTCCTCATCTTATACCCTTTTGACCTCTAAAACCACCCAAATCATAGGTTTCCTAAATCTACTCCTGATCTATTTTTACCTTGTTCTAGAGCTTACTCCTGCAATGTACTGACATCATTTCTCAATCCTGTGGTAAGTGGCTTGAGCTGAGCAGAACAATCAGTTCATAAGGTGAAAGGCTAAATATCAAAAGATTCCAATCAATTCCATCTGGAACTAAATTCCCAGACAGGATTAAAGAACATAATTGACAGAAAAAGTTTACTTCTTCCAAGTATCATGAAAACAGATATACAAATATAAATAATACTAAGATAAACAGGGCTTCCCATATAGCCCTAGTAGTGAAGAACCCACCTACCAATGCAGAAGACACAGGTTTGATTCCTGGGTTGAAAAGATCCACTGGAGGAGGGCATGACAACCCACTCCAGTATTCTTGCCTGGAGAATCTCACGGGCCTATCTCTATATTAATAAAGTATTTTCTTTCAAAAAAAACTTCAGAAAACATTCTTTTCCAAATAATTCCAAGTGTATCTATTGGCATTAAGATTAAATAAGGTAATGCATGGAAATTCAGTAGCAACACTTTGGCTTGTCAACTCTGGAGCTCTGACACTGAGCCACTGTTGTGAACTGTACTTAAATCACAACATTTGACTCTTCCTGTGCTTTAAAACAGCACCTATTACTATTCCATTTTCCTGATTCAAAAAACAAACAAACAAACAAAAAAGGCTCAGAATACCAGAGTACGTCTCCAGGGTCACACAGTGGCAGACCTCAAGTTCACATCGAAGCGTCTTAAAGCTCAATCCTTTTAACTGCTCTGCCATGTTAACAGATTCAAGAAGAATCTGAATGAAAAAGAAGGCAGACTGTTTCTTGAAAACTGAAATATTAACTGAGTATTATGGCAAAAGGAAAAAAAAAGAACTTTTATCCCTTTAAATGGCATTGTTAGGAACTGTTGATGCTACTGTCTCTGTACACGACACCTGATGCCCTGCCAAACCTGGTGACTATGCATTTGGCCTGAGAGTCTAGGTCTTCCTGGTGGCTTGATTTAGAGGCAAGGGAGGTTGTCATTACTAATAGTGGATCTCTGTCATTGAGAGGTAAAAGCTAGGGTACATGACCTATGTAGAGATCTTTGGGAGCAGCAACCATTATTGGCCTGGACTAAAAATCCACTCCATGTGAGAATCCACCTGTGCTGTCTCCTCAGGAGGGGCTACATATTTATCTCCAGAGAATCTGACACAAGCCACTTGTAAGCCACTGTCACATGTGCTTGATGTGGCCATGCTTTATTCATTTAGTCAAAGTAGTAATTCCTTGTTGAGAGAGCAACTGTGGGGTGCCAGGTGTTGATATTTTAGAAACATGAAACATGGACAGCTGTGGTGGCAGATTTCACTATTTTTCTGCTAAGCTGGTGGTCACACTGAATGTCAGATGAAATCAAAGAGTTCCAGTGAAGAAGTCTTTGCATCTCCACACTAATGTGTGATTTGGGATGACCTGTCTCAGGGGTTAACCCCAGAATTCACCTTCATCTTGGAGCAGGGCCCTTGAAAGAGTGGCTCTGCTCAGGTACTTAGACCTCCTGAATGCAGTCAGAGATCCCTCCTAGTGTCCATGTTGGAGCCTCCACCATTATGCCTCTTTCTTATCATTGTCACTTGTCACTATGATGACTTCCTTGTCAACTCAAATTCAACGTGGCCCCTGCTTTCACTCTGTGGATCAACGTCCATCTGAGGCACACCAAGTATTGGCTCTGGCATGATTTTTACTGCTTTGGGTCATAATCATTTCCATGTTCTGATTTAATGAAGAGAGAAATAATACTTTAAAGAGATTTCAATGGAATCTTTCCTTTCTCAGGTAAAAACAATGAGATTTAACAAAATTATGCCTCCAGATTCTTCAATAGGCAGTAAACTCAGGCCCTCAAATACAATGAAATTTCACTGAAGCACAAGACTAGTAGGATATTACTTTGATATTTTACTAGTTCAAAAAATGCGATGTTCATATTGTGTGTATGTGTGCTCAGATGCTCAGTCGTGTATGACTCTTTGAGACTCTATGAACTATAGCCCATGAGGCTCCTTAATCCATGAAATTATCCAGGCAAGAATACTGGAGTGGGTTGCCATTTCCTCCTCCAGGGTATCTTCCTAACCCAGGGATTGAAACCATGTCTCCTGACTTTGGTATTTAACCTCTGTGAAAGCCATGTACTTCTTCCCAGAATAAGATGCAAGTATCCCCAAAACTATCTGTCTTTCACTTTGAGGTTTCCATGGATCCAGTGGACACTTTACAGTGTGTGCTCTAGACAAATGGTTCTAAAAGACCTTCCTAGGAGGCAAATGTTTCCTATCTGCACTGTCTAACATGGTAGCCACTAGCCTAGAATGGGCAGGTAGCTCTAGACTAGAGGTTCACGAACATTAAATTAAGAACCTATTTCATATGGATTTTTTTTTAAACAGCTTTATGAAGCTCTAATACATATCATACAATCTGCTCAACTAATATATATAGTCATTCAATGCTATTTATTTAGCATATTCACAGTTATGAAACCATTATCACAAACAATATTAAAATATTTCTGTCACCCCTCCCCCAAAAGAAATCCCAAACACACTAGCTGTCAATCATTCCTCCCAACCTCTCCTAGCTCTCAGTAACTATTGATCTACTTCTCCCCTCAGACTTACCTATTGGACATTTCACATAAATGGAGTCACACAGTATGCAGTCTTCTGTGACTGACTGGCTTCTTTATATCAATCTGTAAATGGTTCTTTACAATACTTTTCAGGGTCATCATGATACAGCAGCAATGATACTGATCAAGATTCATCAGTGATCCTAATGTGTCACTACTCTATTCTTTTGCACTGCTGAATAACACTGCATTTTAGGATAGACTATCTTTTATTCACCCATTTATTAACTGATCAGCTTTTGAACTCCCCGATTCTTGGTTATAATGAATAGTTCTTCTGTAATTGTTCCTGTACAAGTATCTGCTCAGATATATATTTGGGGGGCTTTAGCAGTTGCTGTGTGTGGGCTTAACAGTTGCATTTCCTGGGCTGTAGACCATCAGCTCAAACGTTAAAGAATCCACCTGCAATGCAAGAGACCTAGGTTCATCCTGGGTTGGAAAGATTCCCTAGAGGATGGCAACCCACTCCAGTATTCTTGCCTAAAGAATCCCCATGGAAAGAGGAGCCTGGCAGGCTATAGTCCATGGGGTCCCAAGAGTTGGTCACTACTGAGTGACATATGGGTGGGGGCCATTTCCTCCTCCAGGGTATCTTCCTAACCCAGGGATTGAAACCATTCTAACCTCTGTGAAAGCCATGTACTTCTTCCCAGAATAAGATGCAAGTATCCCCAAAACTATCTGTCTTTCACTTTGAGGTTTCCATGGATCCAGTGGACACTTTACAGTGTGTGCTCTAGACAAATGGTTCTAAAAGACCTTCCTAGGAGGCAAATGTTTCCTATCTGCACTGTCTAACATGGTAGCCACTAGCCTAGAATGGGCAGGTAGCTCTAGACTAGAGGTTCACGAACATTAAATTAAGAACCTATTTCATATGGATTTTTTTTTAAACAGCTTTATGAAGCTCTAATACATATCATACAATCTGCTCAACTAATATATATAGTCATTCAATGCTATTTATTTAGCATATTCACAGTTATGAAACCATTATCACAAACAATATTAAAATATTTCTGTCACCCCTCCCCCAAAAGAAATCCCAAACACACTAGCTGTCAATCATTCCTCCCAACCTCTCCTAGCTCTCAGTAACTATTGATCTACTTCTCCCCTCAGACTTACCTATTGGACATTTCACATAAATGGAGTCACACAGTATGCAGTCTTCTGTGACTGACTGGCTTCTTTATATCAATCTGTAAATGGTTCTTTACAATACTTTTCAGGGTCATCATGATACAGCAGCAATGATACTGATCAAGATTCATCAGTGATCCTAATGTGTCACTACTCTATTCTTTTGCACTGCTGAATAACACTGCATTTTAGGATAGACTATCTTTTATTCACCCATTTATTAACTGATCAGCTTTTGAACTCCCCGATTCTTGGTTATAATGAATAGTTCTTCTGTAATTGTTCCTGTACAAGTATCTGCTCAGATATATATTTGGGGGGCTTTAGCAGTTGCTGTGTGTGGGCTTAACAGTTGCATTTCCTGGGCTGTAGACCATCAGCTCAAACGTTAAAGAATCCACCTGCAATGCAAGAGACCTAGGTTCATCCTGGGTTGGAAAGATTCCCTAGAGGATGGCAACCCACTCCAGTATTCTTGCCTAAAGAATCCCCATGGAAAGAGGAGCCTGGCAGGCTATAGTCCATGGGGTCCCAAAGAGTTGGTCACTACTGAGTGAACAAGCAGACCACAGGCTCAGTAGTTGTAATGCATGGGCTTAGCTGCTCCGCAGCATGTGAGACTCTTCTAGACCAGGGACTGATTCCATGTCTCCTATACTGGAAGGTAGGTTCTTTACCACTAAGCCACCATGGAATCCCCTCTGATCATTTTTTCATGTGTGTAAAATTTTAAGTACATTCTGTCATTCTCCAGATTGTCTTGTCGCTTTTTAAGTGAGTGCTCTTTGAAGTGTAAAAGGTTTTAATTTTAATGAAGTCTAGGTCATCTTTTTTTTTTTTTTTTTTTGGTCAATTGTACTTTTGATGTCATATCAAAGAAATCATCTGATCCATGGTTCTTATATTTTAGTCAAGGATCCACCTCGAGCTCATTTTGGAAGGGTTCCAATTTCACCATTTTGTATGTGAATATGTAGTTATACTAAAACCCTTTCTTATAAAGACTACTATTTTTCTCATTGACAGTCGCTTAAAAAATCAATTTACCATACATATAAGGTTTCTTTCTTGACTCTCAATTCTATTTTGTTGTTCTGTGTCTATCCTTAAGCCAGTACCACACTACTGAAGTTTTGCAGTAAGTTTTAAAATTGGAAAGTATGACTTCTACAGTTTTGTTCATTTTCAAGATTGTTTGGGTAGTCTGAGTCATTTTTATTTTTCCATAAATTTGAGGATGAGTTTTGCAATTTCTGCAAAAAAAGAAAAAAAAACCCAATGGGGATTTTTATAAAAATTCTGTTGGATCTGATGATCAATTTAGGGTGTACTGTCATCTTAACAATATTAAATCTTCTGCATATGAAGAAGATCTACTTCCGTGAATACAGTTATTCGAAGTTCTTCTCCAACAATCCTGTTTCACCGCATTTTTCTTTCATTTACTTCAAAATTTCATCCATCTGGTAACAAAGAATCATTTTCAAACTCTAACATTATAACAGTATTAATTATCTCAATTTTTATGGTACCTCAACTAATTTTTCATTCACTTACTCAACATTTTCTGAATTGTATACCTACTATGCTTCCCAAACTTTTCTGACCATTCCTGATTTTAGTAATTTGAATCTTCTCTGTTTATAGTCATTCTGATCATTCCAGCAAAAACTCATCAATTTTATGGATCTTCAAAGAATCAACTTATTATTTCATCAATTTTAGTATTTTCTGTTATTTTTTAAATAGAAATTTTAAAATTTTGTTTTAATTTTCATTATTTCCTTCTTTTTGCTTGCCCTAGGTTTAATAAGCTCTTTTCCCCCCACAGTATCTTAATATGGAAAGACAGGTTATTGACTTGTAATCTCTCTTCTCTTATAATATAGGCATTTACAGTTATAATAAATGCCTGTTACAACTTAGGGACTCCTTTAGCAGCATCCCATATGTTATTTTTTTATTCTCATTCATCTAAGAATTTTCTAATTTCCCTTCTAACTTCTCTGATCCATTGCTTAGTTAGGCATATAGGTTCACTCTGAAGTGTAATCTAGCTCAAAAACTAATTATTAAAGGCAAAATACCAACTCATCAAGTTAATTTTCACGACTACTTTCTGTACTGCTTCTAAAACTTTAACAGTGACATGTTATCCTGCGACCTTTGCTAAAATGCAGAGTCTAGGTGTGGTGTGGGTGGACTCCAAGACTCTGCATTTATATTAGCAACAAATGCAAGTGCTGTTGATTCTGATGCTGCTAGTTCAGAGAATATGCTTTGGTTTTAAAGGCTCTAGTCAACTTCTTGGGGTGCTCCTTCCATGTATTCTTTGAGCTCATACACAAATGGCCCTTTCCCCCCAAACCCTTGCACTTGTCCTCGTCAGGGATGAATATTCTTTTCTCTAACACCTTCTTCATACCGTTTAATTTAGATTGTCCCATTCTTGTAATCTTTTCTTTATATATTGCTTTCTCCAAGTGAGAAAGACTAAGAGACTGAGAGTTGGTCTCTCTCTGTCCACTTCATGCCACTGCTGTTTAGTTGCCAAGTAGGTAGACTGTAGCCACCAGGCTCCTCTATCCATGAGATTTCCCAGGCAAGAAGACTCGAGTGGGTTGCTGTTTCCTTTTCTGGAGGATCTTCTCAACCCAGGGACTGAACCCAGGTCTCCTGGTGGCAGGTAGATTCTTTACCATTGAGTCACCTGGGAAGCCCCATTCTCTTCATGCCCTTATTGTCTGGCTTAGTATGTGATGGCTCAGACTAGATGCTTACTCACTCCACTAGTAATGATAACTAACACTTACTATGTATCTGCTGTGAGCCAGCACAGGGTCAGATGCTTGGCAAACATCATTTAATTATCAGATCAGTTCTATAAGGAAAGTTCTACTATAATCCCCATTTTGCAGATAGAACTGAAAATCTTGATGCCCATGATCAGTTAACGTTAATTCTGGTTCCTTTATAAAATTGTCTCAGTTCAATTTAACAACACTGACAAATCGCTGAGCAATCTAACACATATTACATTCTACTTGTGAATATTATGGCAGTCAGTTCAGAAAAAGAAGAAACAGCAGAACATTTTTGTCTTCTCTATCTGCATGGGACATTGAGACAGGTGGGCAGCAACAGTGCCCCTCTACACTGGCTAATAATCTTCTTGCTTGGTCAGAACATGTGCCTCCCATTTTGGTCTCCTGCCTCCAGAGCCCTCTCTTTTGTGCTTATTCTAAAATGTGCCTGATCATGACACTGGCTGAAATTTTCAATGACACACAGTTGCCCTATAATATCCAAATTTCTTATGTCTGCTTACAACTTTCCTACGACCAACTTGTCTAGCATTTCCTCCTGGTAGAAGAAGATACTTCTGGAATACAAGTGCTGTTGAGGTGCATGAATTTTTTTCTTTTCTTGGGGTGCTCCTTCCATGTATTCTTTGAGCTCATACACAAATGGCCCTTTCCCCAAACCCTTGCACTTGTCCTCGTCAGGGATGAATATTCTTTTCTCTAACACCTTCTTCATACCGTTTAATTTAGATTGTCCCATTCTTGTAATCTTTTCTTTATATATTGCTTTCTCCAAGTGAGAAAGACTAAGAGACTGAGAGTTGGTCTCTTTTGTCCACTTCATGCCACTGCTGTTTAGTTGCCAAGTAGGTAGACTGTAGCCACCAGGCTCCTCTATCCATGAGATTTCCCAGGCAAGAAGACTCGAGTGGGTTGCTGTTTCCTTTTCTGGAGGATCTTCTCAACCCAGGGACTGAACCCAGGTCTCCTGGTGGCAGGTAGATTCTTTACCATTGAGTCACCTGGGAAGCCCCATTCTCTTCATGCCCTTATTGTCTGGCTTAGTATGTGATGGCTCAGACTAGATGCTTACTCACTCCACTAGTAATGATAACTAACACTTACTATGTATCTGCTGTGAGCCAGCACAGGGTCAGATGCTTGGCAAACATCATTTAATTATCAGATCAGTTCTATAAGGAAAGTTCTACTATAATCCCCATTTTGCAGATAGAACTGAAAATCTTGATGCCCATGATCAGTTAACGTTAATTCTGGTTCCTTTATAAAATTGTCTCAGTTCAATTTAACAACACTGACAAATCGCTGAGCAATCTAACACATATTACATTCTACTTGTGAATATTATGGCAGTCAGTTCAGAAAAAGAAGAAACAGCAGAACATTTTTGTCTTCTCTATCTGCATGGGACATTGAGACAGGTGGGCAGCAACAGTGCCCCTCTACACTGGCTAATAATCTTCTTGCTTGGTCAGAACATGTGCCTCCCATTTTGGTCTCCTGCCTCCAGAGCCCTCTCTTTTGTGCTTATTCTAAAATGTGCCTGATCATGACACTGGCTGAAATTTTCAATGACACACAGTTGCCCTATAATATCCAAATTTCTTATGTCTGCTTACAACTTTCCTACGACCAACTTGTCTAGCATTTCCTCCTGGTAGAAGAAGATACTTCTGGAATACAGAATGATTATTCATTCCTCAAACAAGACACCTTCTACTCCTTTACGCACACTCTTTACACACACTCTTCGCACTGTTCTCAATAACCTTATCGACTTGTCCCTTATCCACTGATTTTTCAGGACCAGTTCCCACTAACTCTACTTAGAAAAGACCTTAGCTCTACTCTAGGCTCCAGGCCTCTTCCTTTGTGCTTCTTTAAGAATTACACACATACCTCTAATGCTGTAGTTGCCAAGTTTCATGACAGTGATCTATTTATGTCTTCATCACTAGTCTGTGATGAAGGGCAAGAAATGCCCCATCTTGCTATTTCCAGCACCCAGTAGAGGACTTGGCACTCAACAGATGCAGTTGCATTAAAAAAAAAATTAGGTCAAAATATAAAACACCAACTATTAACCTCTACAGAGTTCTTTCACATTCATTCCCAAAGCTTTCCAGGTGTTCAATTACTACGGTAAATATCAGATCTGCTTAGACTGAGAACTACATTTGTGCATGGGATTTTTGAGGACTGGAACTGTACCTGTCAGTTTGTCATATGTGACAGTGTCCTGTACACTGAAGCAGTTTTGTAAACCTTTACAGAACTGAAATGAACCTAATGAGCTTCTTGGATTTTAGCCAAGCTATTACAAAGTCTTCTACTACTCTGGGGAAACAATTATGTCCAACACAGGAGGGAATGATCTATAGCAATGCTGTCTGATGTTTCACAGTCTCACATTCCTACGACAGGAGGTAAGTTCAAAACAGGCTGGCGTACTGTCAACTCTGATTATATCGGTCAACCCCCAACCCAGATAATGGCACCATAGTGGGTTTGAAAAGAGGGGAGTCATTTTAGAAAGCAGAAGCCAACTGAAGAAGTAGCAATAATTCACAGAGGGAAATACACTTGAATTTGAAACAGTGTCCATAGATCCATTCTCTTTTCCTTTCCTTGCATCACCAATTTGCTCTTAGCAAAGAAATATTCAAGCATTTTACCTTCTGTCCAAGTTCTGGAGCCTGTAAAGGTGAACTCACTGGGGCTGGCTGGGGTAGAAGAGGAAAGCTTGTTCCAGAAGGAATTGTCTAAGAAATCATGAGAATTTCTTAACATGGTAAAAGGAGGAATTAATTACTGTTTGAAAAATCAGTTGTTTCCCTGCAAGCTGAAGAAAGAACAAAGCACACCAAGTGGACTCCAATTCTTGGAGGATATTAAAAAAAAAAAAAAAGAAAAAAAAAAAGGAATTTTCCTGGAAATTCCTGGTGGCTCAGTGGTTAAGACTCTGTGCTTTCACTGCTGAGGCCTGAATTTGATCCTTGCTTGGGAACCAGGAATATTCCACAGGCCTCAAGGTATAGTTCCCACCCCCCAAAAGGTGCATTTTCTTAAACAAACTAGCTGTTCAAATTAGCACACAATCACTCAGCTTTTCTCAATGACTCCTTCAGAGGCCTTTGCATTCTGCATTCTTGAAAGCCTCCGGCAACTTCAAACTTACTCTTCCTCCCTCGCCAATCTGTAAGCATCTGTTGATCACTGGCTAAGCATTAAGCACTGCCAGACACGACTAGGATAAATGATTAGGTAGAGGAAACACAGAAAGCATTATTTGGTACTTTAAAATCATACTTTAAAAGTCAAGGGCAAGAAAGATCACATGCCAACAGCAAGAATGACACCAACAACTCCATTAGTCTATATGGGTATTTGAATTCAGATTTGTTGGATCTTGCACAATCGATAGCTGAGATAATGATTCTAATGGCTATAAATGATCAACATTTGCTGCTTTAAGACAGTGATAATTATAATGAATGTAACTGCTCTTAGGATGAAGGCAAATACTGATATGGCCACTGCTTTCTTCACCAACTTTACCTGCTCTCGCATTCACCCCCCTCCCCAAGTATTTCAGCCACAATGGCCTTTGTTCAGAGTCACAGACACTCTCTGTTCTCATAAGATTTGCATATACTCTTCCCTCTGTCTGGAACACTCTTAGCTCCCCTTCCTCACTCACATAAGTAACTCCAATTTATCCTTTCTGTCTCAGCTCAGTGTCACTTTTTCAAACTGACTTTCCTGGCTTTTCTAACCAGATTATATCTTCCTTCTATATACCCTCCCAGCATCCTTCACCTCTCCTTCATAGTATTTAAGGCAGTTACAGTTTTTTAAAGGCTATTACTCTTATCTACTTATCAGACACCTCCACTAGACAAAGAATTCCATGAAAATAGGGATACAGTTACATTTTGTTCATCACTGGCTCCTCAGGGCTCAGCAACATGCAGGTAACAAAGAAAGTACATAATAAACATGTGTAATAAATTAATAAAATATAAGTTGAGGTGTCTTGGGGCTTCCCCTGGTGGTCCAGTGGGTAAGGACACCGCCTTGCAGCGCAAGGGGTGCCGGTTCGAGCCCTGGCCTGGGAAGATCCCACATGCCACAGAGTGGCTGGACCCATGTATCCAATTACCGAGCCGGAGCTCTGGAGCGCATGCGCCCAGAGCCGGCGCTCTGCGACAACAGACGCCACCATGATGGGAGGCCCACAGGAGCCAAAGAACAAAGACGGATGAACATAGAGAAACGAAAGACCAATAGAAGTGGCCCGCCTGCTCCCCTCCCTCCCCAACCCGACCCCCGCCCAAAATAAATAAATAAATCTTTAAAAAAATATATATATATATAAGTTGAGGTGTCTTGAAAATATTACTATAGTGATTACTATTACCAGAGTCTGAAAAGGATTCTATGCTGGCAGATATAGATATGAAACACAGATATAAAGAAGTTCAAAGTGAAAAATAAAAAAGCTATAGAAAAAGACTGTTGGGAGAAGAAACTTGAATACATACAGAAATGTAGATTTAATGTGGATTCTGAAAGCATGAGGAATGATGGACAAGACACTTCATAAAGCGAATTAATGGATGAATTTTTACACTCTTCTCAGAAAAGCTCTGATGCTAAGAAAAATATGGGGCACAGATATTTCAAACTCTAAGGAAAAGGAAACAGTGACACAGACAAAACATCTTCACATTAATGGTAGAAATACAGACTCTTTCTGGACTGCGCGTGAAAGACACATAAAAATGTAATGACTTTAAATAGAAAAATTCTAATTCTAAATCCACCCTGTAGATTTCACCAATGTGAAGTATGAATTAAACACATAAATTATGTATGCAAGAGTGAAGTGAAGGTGCGGGCCTATGGAAATTAAAACTTGTGATTAATACATCTGTCAGAAATTAGAATGCTATGCCAGTTGGTGATCTGCTTTAACCCTGTCTCCCTTGAGAGCTCATTTGCAAAAGATGCCAACTGTTCAATTCAATGTCCACATTTGTTTCTGGTGGACCACCTAGAACTGGGTCTTAGATCTGGTTCTGCATTGAAAGATGAAAAGTGCCTTCTTTATTAGCCTGAAACAAGTCTGTGGGCTCCCATATAACATGCGTGGCTAGGTGGAATATTTGGGCCAATAACAGAACTCTATGAAACTACACTATAGAAAACCCTCGGTGAGGTTGGCATGGCTATTTCCCCAGATTGACTTGAAATGTCTAAAAGATCTGGCACAAGAAACTGGTTCCCTCAGCAATTACAGAGCCCCCTAAAAGAACAGGCATGTACTCTGATGATTTAAATGCTCCGACAGGAAGCAGTTCAGGACACTAGCATGATGTGAAGTTCCCAGGCCCACAGGAACAATCTTGCTCTGAAATGAACAATCTTTCTCTGCCTCTGCTCGTCTTTATCCTTTATCCCAATACCATGTGCCTTCCTGGTTTGGAAATGGTGGGTTTCTCTGCAACATGACTCTTGTAAAGAGCCTATGATTAATTATAGAAGAGATGGAGGCTTGGGTAATCAATTGTGCAATGCACCTGTTCATAACCAATTTCATGCTTGCGCTCATCCTCTTAATGGCACAGAGCCAATTTCTCAAAGGCCTGGCATGAATTTGCACATGTGGGATGTGCAGAAAATCCTGTAGGCATAATGTTAGTGGGAGTGGAGAGCTATTAATACTTGGCTACACAATACTTAACAAAATTACTCTTTTGGAAGGAAATTTGGCAGAACTCACTAAAATCAGAAAACATTTATACTCTGCGACATGGCATTAATACTTTCTTTTTACAAATTAGTCTAAGAAATAACCCCTATACTAATAAAATCTATATATACAAGGTTGTTTATTGATGGATTAGTATCATAGCAAAGAAATGGATACAAATCAAATGGCAAATAGAGGAGATGTTACATAAGATGTGGTGTTATCCACTTGTGGAAAATAAGCAGTTATCATCAATGGTAGTTATCAAGAGATGAAGAAAAAAATGAAAAAAAATTAAAGATTTAGGACTGGATAAATGCAAACTTGTGATTAATACATCTGTCAGAAATTAGAATGCTATGCCAGTTGGTGATCTGCTTTAACCCTGTCTCCCTTGAGAGCTCATTTGCAAAAGATGCCAACTGTTCAATTCAATGTCCACATTTGTTTCTGGTGGACCACCTAGAACTGGGTCTTAGATCTGGTTCTGCATTGAAAGATGAAAAGTGCCTTCTTTATTAGCCTGAAACAAGTCTGTGGGCTCCCATATAACATGCGTGGCTAGGTGGAATATTTGGGCCAATAACAGAACTCTATGAAACTACACTATAGAAAACCCTCGGTGAGGTTGGCATGGCTATTTCCCCAGATTGACTTGAAATGTCTAAAAGATCTGGCACAAGAAACTGGTTCCCTCAGCAATTACAGAGCCCCCTAAAAGAACAGGCATGTACTCTGATGATTTAAATGCTCCGACAGGAAGCAGTTCAGGACACTAGCATGATGTGAAGTTCCCAGGCCCACAGGAACAATCTTGCTCTGAAATGAACAATCTTTCTCTGCCTCTGCTCGTCTTTATCCTTTATCCCAATACCATGTGCCTTCCTGGTTTGGAAATGGTGGGTTTCTCTGCAACATGACTCTTGTAAAGAGCCTATGATTAATTATAGAAGAGATGGAGGCTTGGATAATCAATTGTGCAATGCACCTGTTCATAACCAATTTCATGCTTGCGCTCATCCTCTTAATGGCACAGAGCCAATTTCTCAAAGGCCTGGCATGAATTTGCACATGTGGGATGTGCAGAAAATCCTGTAGGCATAATGTTAGTGGGAGTGGAGAGCTATTAATACTTGGCTACACAATACTTAACAAAATTACTCTTTTGGAAGGAAATTTGGCAGAACTCACTAAAATCAGAAAACATTTATACTCTGCGACATGGCATTAATACTTTCTTTTTACAAATTAGTCTAAGAAATAACCCCTATACTAAGAAAAACTATATATACAAGGTTGTTTATTGATGGATTAGTATCATAGCAAAGAAATGGATACAAATCAAATGGCAAATAGAGGAGATGTTACATAAGATGTGGTGTTATCCACTTGTGGAAAATAAGCAGTTATCATCAATGGTAGTTATCAAGAGATGAAGAAAAAAATGAAAAAAAATTAAAGATTTAGGACTAATGCAAAGAGGGAAAAATGGATTAAAAGTTAAATGTGTATGTGAATTATAAGTAATAAAATACACATACAATAAACTGCAAGCAGGAAACACATTAAACTGTTCCAAGAGTTTTTAAATTGTGGGTCCACTGGCTATTTTTATCTTCATCTCTGTTTTCCAAATGTACACTACTGTGCATCTTTTCACAGAAAGCGTTATGTAGATCTAATTCACATACCATACAATTCATCCCTTTAAGTGTATGATTCACTGGGTGCTCTTTAGCATACGATATCACTGTGCAGTCATCACCATCGTCTTAATTCCAGAAAACTTCCATCATCTCTTAAGGAAACTTGGTACCCGTTAGCAATCATTCCCCATTTTGCCCTTCTCCTACTCCATGGCAACCTACAATTTCCTTTCAGTCTGTATGAATTTGCCTATTCCACTGACTATATATAAATAAGTTTGTACAATTCAGCCTTTATATGTGGCTTCTTTCATTTAGCATGATGTTTTCAAGGTTCATCCATGTTGCTGCACATATCAATACTTACCTCCTTTAGTGGTCAAATAATATTTCCTTGTATGAATGTACCATATTTTATTTATCTGTTTATCAGGTGATGAACATTTGGGTGGTCTCTACTTTTCAAATAATGCTGCTATGAAAATTTAGCTACAGGTGACTATTTTAATTTAGCATAGCTATTTATCTAGAAATGGAATTGTTGGGTCATATGGAAACTCTATGCTTAGCTTTTTCTGATCGAATGCCAAATTCTTTTAAAAGTAGTGGTGCCACTGAACAACCCTGCCAGCAATGTGCAAGCAGTTTCAATTTTCCACATCCTTCCAATACCAGTTACTGTCTTTTACTCTGCGACATGGCATTAATACTTTCTTTTTACAAATTAGTCTAAGAAATAACCCCTATACTAAGAAAAACTATATATACAAGGTTGTTTATTGATGGATTAGTATCATAGCAAAGAAATGGATACAAATCAAATGGCAAATAGAGGAGATGTTACATAAGATGTGGTGTTATCCACTTGTGGAAAATAAGCAGTTATCATCAATGGTAGTTATCAAGAGATGAAGAAAAAAATGAAAAAAAATTAAAGATTTAGGACTAATGCAAAGAGGGAAAAATGGATTAAAAGTTAAATGTGTATGTGAATTATAAGTAATAAAATACACATACAATAAACTGCAAGCAGGAAACACATTAAACTGTTCCAAGAGTTTTTAAATTGTGGGTCCACTGGCTATTTTTATCTTCATCTCTGTTTTCCAAATGTACACTACTGTGCATCTTTTCACAGAAAGCGTTATGTAGATCTAATTCACATACCATACAATTCATCCCTTTAAGTGTATGATTCACTGGGTGCTCTTTAGCATACGATATCACTGTGCAGTCATCACCATCGTCTTAATTCCAGAAAACTTCCATCATCTCTTAAGGAAACTTGGTACCCGTTAGCAATCATTCCCCATTTTGCCCTTCTCCTACTCCATGGCAACCTACAATTTCCTTTCAGTCTGTATGAATTTGCCTATTCCACTGACTATATATAAATAAGTTTGTACAATTCAGCCTTTATATGTGGCTTCTTTCATTTAGCATGATGTTTTCAAGGTTCATCCATGTTGCTGCACATATCAATACTTACCTCCTTTAGTGGTCAAATAATATTTCCTTGTATGAATGTACCATATTTTATTTATCTGTTTATCAGGTGATGAACATTTGGGTGGTCTCTACTTTTCAAATAATGCTGCTATGAAAATTTAGCTACAGGTGACTATTTTAATTTAGCATAGCTATTTATCTAGAAATGGAATTGTTGGGTCATATGGAAACTCTATGCTTAGCTTTTTCTGATCGAATGCCAAATTCTTTTAAAAGTAGTGGTGCCACTGAACAACCCTGCCAGCAATGTGCAAGCAGTTTCAATTTTCCACATCCTTCCAATACCAGTTACTGTCTTTTTTACTATGGACATTTTCATGAGTGTGAGGTGGTAAATCATTCTGGTTTTTGTTTGTTTGTTTTGTTTTGCATTCTAGTTTTGACATACATCTCCCTAAGAAATGACGACATTGATCATTTTTTCACATGCTGATTGTCCACGTGTACAAATTCTTTGCAGAAATGTCTATTTAGAACCTTTATTCATTGGGTTATTTAGAGTTTTATTATTACGTTTTAAGAGCCCTTTTTACATTTTTTCCTTTTAAAAACTTAAGTATAGGGCTTCCCTGGTGGTCCAGTGAATAAAGAGTCCACCTTGCAGTGCAAGGGGCACCGGTTTGATCCCTGGCCCAGGAAGATCCCACGTGCTGCGGCGTGTCTAGACAGGTGTCCAATTATGAGTCAGTGCTCTGCAGTGAGAGAGGCCACTGCATTGGGAGGCCCACACATGCCAAAGAGTAAAAAGAATGAAAATAAATATAAATAAAAGAGGCATGATGGGGAAAAGAAAAAAAATTACCAACAAAAAGTATAGCTGATTACAATGATTCAACTGTTCAGCTAAATGATTCAGTTATATCTACATGTGTATATACAGTCTTTTCCAGATTCTTTTCCATTACGGGTTATGACAAGATATTGAATGTAGTTCCGTGCTCTCTTTATATTCTTGATATGACTCCCTTATCAGATATGACTTGCAATTTTTTTTCCATTCCAAGGGTTACACTTTCCCTTTCATAATGGTGTTCTTTGAAGTCAGATATTTTTAATTTTAATGAAGTTCAATATATCTACTTTTCCTTTTGTTACTTGACTTTTAATATCATATCTAAAAAACTATTGCCTGATCCAAGGATCAGGAAGAACTACTGTTTTCTTCCTAAATTCTGTATAATTTTACCTCTTAAATTTAGGTATATTATGCATTTTAATTTACATTTTGCATATGACATGAGGAAGGGATTCAAACTGATTCTTTTGCATGTGAATATCTAGTGTCCCAGAACACTTTGTTGAAAAGATCATCTTGTGCCCATTGACTTTACTTGCAGCCTTGTCAAAAATCAACTGACCTAAAAGCAAAGAGTTTTGGACTTTCAATTCTATTACATTGATCTTTATTTCTGTTCTTATGAAACACTACACTTTATTGAATAGTGCAGCTTTACATTAAGTTCTGAGACTGGAAAATATAAGTTCTCTAACTCTAATCTTTATTTAGAGGTGGTTTTGGCTACCCCTTGTGTTTTAGATAAATTTTAGAATGAGCTTGCTGGTTTCTGCCAAAATGGCCACTAAGATTTTGATAGGGATTCCACTGAACCTATATATCAGATTGGAGGAGTACTGCTATCTTTACAGTACTATGTCTTTTGAGGCATGCACGTGGAATTTCTTTTCACTTCTTAACACTTTTTAATTTCTGTCAATGATGTCTTATACCTTTCATTGTGTAAGTTTTATATTCCTTTTGGTAAATGTTTTCCTAGGCATTTTATTTCTTTTGATGCTACCAAAATGGTACTGCCTCCTCAATTTCATTTTTGCATTGTCCATTGCTGGTGAACAGAAATATAATTTCTATATTTTTTCTTCTATTTTGTATCCTCACTGAACTTCTTGAAGGTGTGATTTTAATACACCATCTGAGGGAAGGAAGATTAGTGTCCCTCCCCTCAGTCTTGCACAAAAGGGTGTAGATATTCTGGGACTCCACAGTTAGAACTAAGACAGTCATCTATAAATGTGGTGCCCAATAGCATGAGAAGAAGAGAGTGGGAACTTAGGAGGTAATAGTTCTGGCTAGATGGCATACTCAAGCTGGTGTATGTACATAAAGGAAATAAAAATATATTGTGTGCTATGGACTGAATGTGTTTCCTTCAAATGCATTTGTTGGAGCCCTAATTCATAATGTGTTGATAATTGCAGGTGGGACCTTTGGTGGATAATCAGGTTTACACAAACTCAGGAGGACAGAGCCCTCCTGATAAGGTTAATACCCTTATATAAAAAAGAAAGAGACTAAGGTTCTTTCTTTCTACCGTGTAAGGACACAATGAAAAAGTAGCTATCTGCAAACCAGGAAGTAGACCCTCACTAGACAATGAATCTGATGGCACCTTTAGCTTGGACTCCCCAGCTAAGTTCTGGAACTCTGAGAAAGACACGTGTGTTGTTTAAGCCACTCAATCTACAGCATTTTGTTGGAGCAGCCTGAACCAAGACTGTTAGTTGGTATATGGTCAATATTTAAAAAAAATAAAGGCAAATTTCCAAGGAACAGAACAAACAATAACAATACAGACTTTAGAGATTCAAAGCACTAAGCATGTGAGTTGATCCTACTCCAACTCTGAGAGCTGTCTAGAGTACCAGCCGCTATTAGTTTGGCTCTTGATGACAAAAAGAAAAAAAAAAAAAGAAAGAAAATTTTAGGGACCAATAAGCTTAAAGGGGGAAAATCAAGACTCTGCATGAAGCTGAGCACTCAAAGAATGTAACCCCATTGTGGTTAGGACAAATAATCTCTACCCACTAGTACTGGGAAGTGATAAGGGAAATTATTTCTGTGTCTTGGCTTTAATTGGGAAAAAGGTGTATTAAAATTTCCTGGGATATATAAAAACTCTGAACTTGCCCAGGGATTGAATGTGTAGCATGATAATTATAGTGGTCAATACTGTATTTTCTACTTGAAAACTGCTATCAAAGAAGAGCTATAAATGTACAGCTTTAATTGTAGCAACAACAACAAAAAATGGTAATTATGCGAGGTGAAGGATGTGTTAACACTGCAGTAAACCTTTCACAATATATACATGTACCAAACTTATACAGTGAGATATATATATATATATGTGTGTGTGTGTGTGTGTGTGTATATATGTAAATATATATTCAATTATATCTCAATAAAGTTGAAAAGAAACCACCTGTGAACTCACACTTCATGTACATTTAGAGTCAAACTGTATTATTACTTAAGTGGAACAGATACTCCCTCCTTACCTAAGAAAGTTAACAGAAACGGGTACAGTCCAGTGATAATGCTGGCTTTCCTGAGAAGACACCATGAAACCCACCCTGAAAGCCCCACTTAAATTACCCAGGTCACATGGAATTTACATATATAAATCAAGCTTTATCTATAATGAATACATAATTAAACATTTAAAAAGAAAAGAAATAGAAATAGTCTACCATGACCAAAACTCAGCAAACAATATCAATAATGAAAAACCCAGGATTAGAATCATAAAAACTATAATATGACAGAGGCAATAAACCAAATATATTTAAAATAAATAGATAAAACATGGAATAGAAATTTAAAAAGAAATGCACAATGAATAATAAGAACATGTGTAAAATAGCCCTATTAAAAACAAGAGAGCAGATTCCTAACAATTCAGAGAGAATTGTGGGTGGAAGGAGAGGGAAAAGTCATCTGGTCTTATAAAAATGTATCTCTATCTCTCAGCAGTCGTATTTTAGTTTCAAGGTATTAGGGAACATGATATGCTTTTGGGTAAATAGCATTGTACTTAAATATTCCAAATAACTCAAACAGTTGTATTTCTTTAACCATTAGCAGTATGCTCTATAATTAGAGCATTATAAAAGATCCTGGATTAGAAAGTACTGGGAAGTGATAAGGGAAATTATTTCTGTGTCTTGGCTTTAATTGGGAAAAAGGTGTATTAAAATTTCCTGGGATATATAAAAACTCTGAACTTGCCCAGGGATTGAATGTGTAGCATGATAATTATAGTGGTCAATACTGTATTTTCTACTTGAAAACTGCTATCAAAGAAGAGCTATAAATGTACAGCTTTAATTGTAGCAACAACAACAAAAAATGGTAATTATGCGAGGTGAAGGATGTGTTAACACTGCAGTAAACCTTTCACAATATATACATGTACCAAACTTATACAGTGAGATATATATATATATATATATGTGTGTGTGTGTGTGTGTGTATATATGTATATATATATTCAATTATATCTCAATAAAGTTGAAAAAGAAACCACCTGTGAACTCACACTTCATGTACATTTAGAGTCAAACTGTATTATTACTTAAGTGGAACAGATACTCCCTCCTTACCTAAGAAAGTTAACAGAAACGGGTACAGTCCAGTGATAATGCTGGCTTTCCTGAGAAGACACCATGAAACCCACCCTGAAAGCCCCACTTAAATTACCCAGGTCACATGGAATTTACATATATAAATCAAGCTTTATCTATAATGAATACATAATTAAACATTTAAAAAGAAAAGAAATAGAAATAGTCTACCATGACCAAAACTCAGCAAACAATATCAATAATGAAAAACCCAGGATTAGAATCATAAAAACTATAATATGACAGAGGCAATAAACCAAATATATTTAAAATAAATAGATAAAACATGGAATAGAAATTTAAAAAGAAATGCACAATGAATAATAAGAACATGTGTAAAATAGCCCTATTAAAAACAAGAGAGCAGATTCCTAACAATTCAGAGAGAATTGTGGGTGGAAGGAGAGGGAAAAGTCATCTGGTCTTATAAAAATGTATCTCTATCTCTCAGCAGTCGTATTTTAGTTTCAAGGTATTAGGGAACATGATATGCTTTTGGGTAAATAGCATTGTACTTAAATATTCCAAATAACTCAAACAGTTGTATTTCTTTAACCATTAGCAGTATGCTCTATAATTAGAGCATTATAAAAGATCCTGGATTAGAAAGTAGTGAAGGATAAACCAGATGTCATAGCCACTTCGTTCCTCATGTCTGGAGCATCACATACCACTGATGGTATCCCCTTATTCTCTATAATAGCCCACTTTATTTTAGCTCTGAATACCACTGGCTGAATCAAATCTCTCTCTTCTTTACCACTTTTTATTTAAAGATTAAATAAGGAATAAGTAGTGCTCTATTGTTTAACACTTTCCTCTTTTAGAAGCGGATACAAAGCCTCCCAACTTGGAAACATACTCAGGTTTCTATTTCAGAAATTTTCATGTTTCTACAATCAATGGAATGCTTCAGTGACACTGATCTGTGTACAGTGATTTATAACCCTTTTTGGCTATTCAGGTCTTTGTCACACATGTCAAAAGGACTGACTATTCTATATTTTTGTACTGTGACTATTAACACTTTTTTCTTACTTCCTCTTTCCCCTCAAAGTCATTCAGGTCACTTACTTCCTGCTTCACTTAAACAAAACACAAAATACTTTTTCATTAAGAAACTTGTGGTTGCTTGTGAATACCCAGAAACCATTTTCTTCCTAAAAAGAACTTAAGCTCTCAAATATTGGACAAACTTTAAAGTAGATCCATGAACAGAAGTCTCAGTAGTCACATTTTCAGATTGTTTTCTTTAGAAATATCTCCAAAGAGTCGGACACAATTGAGTAACTGAGTGCAGGCACACACACATGCACGCATGTGCATGCACACATACACACTCACCAATTTACATTCCCACCAACAGCTTGCAACAACTTAAGGAATATTATACAAGAAGAATGGTAGATGTTCAGTAATAACAGGGAGTTTTGTAATATTTTATCTTTCTTTAGTTTTACCCCCTCACCTCCATTTCACGCTAGCCTTGAAAACCAACAATCTCAAACTATACTACAAAACTACAGTAATCAAGATAGCATGGTACTGGCACAAAAACAGACACAGTGACAATGGAATAGGACAGAAAGCCCAGAAATAAACCCACAGACCTATGACCAATTAATTTATGCCTATTGAGTCAGTAATACTATCTAACGATCTCATACGCTGCCACCCTCTTCTCCTCCCGTCCTCAATCTTTCCTAACATCAGGGTCTTTCCATTGAGTCATCTCTTCAATCACGTGATCAAAGTATTGAAGCTTCAGCTTTAGTCCTTCCAATGAATATTTAGGGTTGATTTCCTTTAGGATTGACTGGTTTGATCTCCTTGCAGTCCAAGGGACTCTCAAGAGTCTTCTCCAACATCACAGTTCAAAAGCATTAATTCTTTGGTGCTCAGCCTTCTTATGGTCCAACTCTCACATCCATACATGACTACTGGGAAAACCATAACTCTGACTATACAGACCTTTGTGGATAAATTAATAGCTCTGCTTTTTAATACATTATCTAGGTTTGTCATAGTTCTTCCAAGGAGCAGGCATCTTCTAATTTCATGGCTGTAGTCACCATCTGCGGTGAATCTGGAGCTCAAGAAAATGAAATCTGTCACAGTTTCCATTGTTTGCCCACCCATTTGCCATGTAGTGACAGGACCAGATGCCATGAGTTTAGTCTTTCGAAGTCCCCCCCCCAAAGTCATTCAGGTCACTTACTTCCTGCTTCACTTAAACAAAACACAAAATACTTTTTCATTAAGAAACTTGTGGTTGCTTGTGAATACCCAGAAACCATTTTCTTCCTAAAAAGAACTTAAGCTCTCAAATATTGGACAAACTTTAAAGTAGATCCATGAACAGAAGTCTCAGTAGTCACATTTTCAGATTGTTTTCTTTAGAAATATCTCCAAAGAGTCGGACACAATTGAGTAACTGAGTGCAGGCACACACACATGCACGCATGTGCATGCACACATACACACTCACCAATTTACATTCCCACCAACAGCTTGCAACAACTTAAGGAATATTATACAAGAAGAATGGTAGATGTTCAGTAATAACAGGGAGTTTTGTAATATTTTATCTTTCTTTAGTTTTACCCCCTCACCTCCATTTCACGCTAGCCTTGAAAACCAACAATCTCAAACTATACTACAAAACTACAGTAATCAAGATAGCATGGTACTGGCACAAAAACAGACACAGTGACAATGGAATAGGACAGAAAGCCCAGAAATAAACCCACAGACCTATGACCAATTAATTTATGCCTATTGAGTCAGTAATACTATCTAACGATCTCATACGCTGCCACCCTCTTCTCCTCCCGTCCTCAATCTTTCCTAACATCAGGGTCTTTCCATTGAGTCATCTCTTCAATCACGTGATCAAAGTATTGAAGCTTCAGCTTTAGTCCTTCCAATGAATATTTAGGGTTGATTTCCTTTAGGATTGACTGGTTTGATCTCCTTGCAGTCCAAGGGACTCTCAAGAGTCTTCTCCAACATCACAGTTCAAAAGCATTAATTCTTTGGTGCTCAGCCTTCTTATGGTCCAACTCTCACATCCATACATGACTACTGGGAAAACCATAACTCTGACTATACAGACCTTTGTGGATAAATTAATAGCTCTGCTTTTTAATACATTATCTAGGTTTGTCATAGTTCTTCCAAGGAGCAGGCATCTTCTAATTTCATGGCTGTAGTCACCATCTGCGGTGAATCTGGAGCTCAAGAAAATGAAATCTGTCACAGTTTCCATTGTTTGCCCACCCATTTGCCATGTAGTGACAGGACCAGATGCCATGAGTTTAGTCTTTCGAATGTTGAGTTTTATGCCAGCTTTTTTCACTCTCCTCTTTCACCTTCATCAAGAGAATTGTTTTTCTCTAAGACCATATACAAAAATAAACTCAAGATGTATGAAGACCTAAATATAAGGCTGGGTACTACACAACTCCTAGAGAAAAACACAAGCAGAGTACTCTTTGACATAAATTATAGCAATAATTTTTTGAGAACCATTTCCTGGAGTAATGGGGGCTTCCCAGGTGGCATAGTGGTAAAGAATACATCTGCCAATGCAAGAGATCCAAGAGATGCAGGTTCAATCCCTGGGTCAGGAAGATTTTCTGGAGTAGGAAGTGGCAACCCATTCCAGGATTCTGGCCTGGAAAATTCCACGGACAGAGGAGTCTGGCTTGTTAAAGTTCATGGGGTCACAAAAAGAGCTAGACATGACAGAGTTCACACACCAAGAGCACTGGGAGCAAAAGCAAAAATAAATAATGGGACCTAACCAAACTTAAAAACTTTTGCACAGCAAAGGAAACTATAGAACAAAATGAAAAGACAACCTTCAGAAATATCAGCAAATAATATGACTGACAAGGAATTAATTTCCAAACTATACAAACAGCTCATATAGCTAACTATATTTTAAAAAATTCAGTAAGATTATGGACAAAAAACCTAGACAGGCATTTCTCCAAGAAGACATCCAAATGGCCAACAGTCACATGAAAAGATGCTCACCATTGGTAATTATTAGATAAATACAAATCAAAAGTACAATGAGGTATCATGTCAGTTCACACTAGTCAGAACGGCCATCAGCAAAGAATCTACAGATAACAAATGTTAGAGATGGTTTGAAGAAAAAAGAACTCTCCTATACTGCTGATAGGAATGTAAATTGGTTTGTATGTGTGTGCTCAGTCATGTCTAACTCATTGCAACCTTGTGGACTATAGCCCACCAAGCTCCTCTGTCCATGGGATTCTCCAGGCAAGAAGAGAGGAGTGGGGGCTTCCCTGGTGGTCCAGTGGGTAAGGATACCGTCTTGTAGTGCAAGGGGCGCTGGTTCGATCCCTGGCCTGGGAAGATCTCACGTGCCGCGGAGCGGCTGGACCCATGTGTCCAATTACCGAGCCAGAGCTCTGGGGCGCATGTGCCTGGAGCCGGTGCTCTGCGACGACAGAGGCCACTGTGGTGGGAGGCTCACAGGAGCCAAAAGAATAAAGAAAAGACAGATGAAAAATAGAGAAATGAAAGACCAATAGAAGTGGCCCGCCCATGCCCCCCCCTCCCCCCCCCCCCCCCTAAAAAGATAAATAAATTAAATGTTAAAAAAAAAAAAAAAAACAGAAGAGAGGAGTGAGATGCCACTGCCTCCTCCAAGGGATCTTACCAGCCCAGAGACTGAATCTCCATCTACTGCATTGACAGGCAGATTGTAAACCACTTGAATAAAACAGTGGCCACTATGGAAAACAGAATGGAAGCTTGGGTTTCTTAAAGAAACAAACAAACAAAGAATTACCATATGACCCAGCAATCTCACTCTGGGCATATATCTGGGAATGATGAAAACTCTAAATCAAAAAGATACATGCATCTCAATGTTCATAGCAGCACCATTATAGAAAAACGGAAGCAACCAAAATGCACAGTGACAGATGAATGGGTAAAGAAGATGTGGTGTGTATATATATATATATACAATGAAATATGACTCATCCATAAAAACAATGAAATAATGTCATTGGCAGCAACACAGATGGACTAGAAGTTATCATACTAAGTGAAATAAGGCAGACAGACATATGATACCACTTATATGGGGAACCTAAAAAAAAAAAAAACCTGATACAAATGAACTTAAAAACAAAACAGAGAGACTCACATACATAGAAAATAAACTTATGGTTACCAAAAAGAAAAAAGGGGAACAGACAATTTAGGAATATGAGATTAACATACATACATACATACATATATATATATATACACACACACACACACACACTATATATGAAATAGATAAACAACAAAGACCTACTGTATAGCATAGGAAACTACAATGTCCTGTATATAATCTATGATGGAAAAGAATCTGAAAAGTAATAGACCTGAAAGTAATAGATATAAGTATGACTGAAAAACTAAAGTAAAACTAAAATAAAGAAAAAACACACTGGAGATATACACAAGACTAATCTGGAATTGTACATATCCGTAAACAACAAAGCTCTCTAAAAGCAAAAAGTAAAATAAAATAAAATTTAAAAAATAAAGAAACAAACAAAACACACACAAAATCCAACCCAAGCAGAGAGAAGCCAATTAATTAACAGAGTGGGACTTTATGAAGTAGGGAATAGAAAAACCATAGAAAAAAATCAGTAAAATAAAAAACTGGCTCTTGAAAAGGGGGGGGGACCCCAAATCTTAAGTAGATTGGCCACAAAGAAGAGAGCGACTCAAGGTACTATGTTAAGCATAAAACAGCCATGTCACTATCACTCTTTGAGGAATAATAGAAATGATAAAGTTATACATAGCAGCAAGTCAGATTACTTGGATGAAATAGGAAAATTACCAGAAAGAAACTTCTGAAACTTATTCAAGAAACAGGAAGTCTGAATAGATATATAACAAGGAAACTGATTGAATTGTCAGTCAAACAATTCCACAAGATAAGGTCAGGCTCAGATGGCTTTGGTAGTAAAATCTACCAAACATTTAAGAAAACAAATTATTACAGATTATTTCATCGTTTCAAGAAAGTACAACAGAATATGTCCCAACTTATTCTATGTGGTCAGCAATACACTGATACCAAGCCCAGACAAAATCATCACAGGAAAACTACAGATCAATATCTTTTAAGATTTACAAATGCAAAAATCATCAACAAAATACAAACAAACCAGGGCTTCCCTGGTGGTCCCGTGGGTAAGGACACCACCTTGCAGTGCAAGGGGCACCAGTTCGATCCCTGGCCTAGGAAGATCCCACGTGCCGTGGAGTGGCTGGACCGAAGTGTCCAACTACCGAGACGGAGCTCTGGAGCGCATGCGCCCAGAGCTGGTCCTCTGCAGCGAAAGAGTCCACTGTGATGGGAGGCCCACACAAGCCAAAGAACAAAGAAAATAAATAAATGAAAGGCCAATAGAAGTGGCCAAAAATATATACATATTAAAAAAAAAAAAAACAAGCAAACCAAATCCAGCAACATATAAGAAGGATTACACAGAAACTGACAGCACTCCATAATAAAAATGCAATTTATCCCCCAGGGATGTAAGATGAATTCAAAACATGAAAAATGAATCTAATATGCTATATTAACAGCATAAAGGACAAAAACCATATGATCATATCAACAAACCTAAGAAAATAATTTGACAGAAATACAATATTCTTTCATGGTAAAACATTTACCAAACTAAAACTAGACAGGAATTTCCCTAAGTTGATAAATACTCTTTATGAAAACCCCACAGCTAACACTATACAGAACAGTTTTTCTTCTAAGAATAAGAGGAAGAACATTCTTGACACCTTTCTTTGTCCTATTGACACTTTCATTCAATGCTGTACAGACATTTTAGTCAGAGGAATTTAGACAACAAAACACATTTAGATTAGAAAAAATAAAGGATCTGCAGATCACATGATCTTATATTTTAAAAATTACCAGAAAGAAACTTCTGAAACTTATTCAAGAAACAGGAAGTCTGAATAGATATATAACAAGGAAACTGATTGAATTGTCAGTCAAACAATTCCACAAGATAAGGTCAGGCTCAGATGGCTTTGGTAGTAAAATCTACCAAACATTTAAGAAAACAAATTATTACAGATTATTTCATCGTTTCAAGAAAGTACAACAGAATATGTCCCAACTTATTCTATGTGGTCAGCAATACACTGATACCAAGCCCAGACAAAATCATCACAGGAAAACTACAGATCAATATCTTTTAAGATTTACAAATGCAAAAATCATCAACAAAATACAAACAAACCAGGGCTTCCCTGGTGGTCCCGTGGGTAAGGACACCACCTTGCAGTGCAAGGGGCACCAGTTCGATCCCTGGCCTAGGAAGATCCCACGTGCCGTGGAGTGGCTGGACCGAAGTGTCCAACTACCGAGACGGAGCTCTGGAGCGCATGCGCCCAGAGCTGGTCCTCTGCAGCGAAAGAGTCCACTGTGATGGGAGGCCCACACAAGCCAAAGAACAAAGAAAATAAATAAATGAAAGGCCAATAGAAGTGGCCAAAAATATATACATATTAAAAAAAAAAAAAACAAGCAAACCAAATCCAGCAACATATAAGAAGGATTACACAGAAACTGACAGCACTCCATAATAAAAATGCAATTTATCCCCCAGGGATGTAAGATGAATTCAAAACATGAAAAATGAATCTAATATGCTATATTAACAGCATAAAGGACAAAAACCATATGATCATATCAACAAACCTAAGAAAATAATTTGACAGAAATACAATATTCTTTCATGGTAAAACATTTACCAAACTAAAACTAGACAGGAATTTCCCTAAGTTGATAAATACTCTTTATGAAAACCCCACAGCTAACACTATACAGAACAGTTTTTCTTCTAAGAATAAGAGGAAGAACATTCTTGACACCTTTCTTTGTCCTATTGACACTTTCATTCAATGCTGTACAGACATTTTAGTCAGAGGAATTTAGACAACAAAACACATTTAGATTAGAAAAAATAAAGGATCTGCAGATCACATGATCTTATATTTTAAAAATCCAAGGGATCAACTAACAAATCTTCAGATGTAATGAGTTCAGAAAAGGTTCAGGACACAATATCAACTTAAAAAACTGTACTTCAATAACAGTAATCAATAATTCTAAAATAAAATTTATATGACAATGATATTTACAAGAGTATCAATAAAATACTAAGAAATAAAAAGAAAATATGTGTAAAATTATCACTGATAATTGCAAAACTTATGAGAGAAATTAAGTCCTAAATAAATGAAATACACCTCATGCTTATGGATCAGAACACTTAATATGATCTACATATTCAATCTAAACCCCACCCAAAGCCCAGCTGCTACTTCTGCAGAGATGAAAAAAGTGATCCTAAAATTCAGATGAAAATAGAAGGAACACAGAATAGCCAAAACAATCTTGAAAATAATCACCCTTTATAGCTGACGAAAATTTTCTGAAGTAAAACAATGTGCAACTCTGAACATTCTAGAAAAAAAAAAATTCCCCACTAAACTATACACATTAAAAAGGGTGCATTTTTTTGGCCTGTAAATTATCTCTCATTAAAGCCATTTTGATGAAAACCTGTAGCACTCCTGTCAGGCCAAATTTACTAATGGGGTAGAGTTTGTTTTCCTCCTATTTCTTTTCCACTGAGAGATACTGGCATATTCATTTATTTAGAATCATTGATTCAAATTTGAAAATGAATTTGATCTAATATGCTATATTAACAGCATAAAGGACAAAAACCATATGATCATATCAACAAACCTAAGAAAATAATTTGACAGAAATACAATATTCTTTCATGGTAAAACATTTACCAAACTAAAACTAGACAGGAATTTCCCTAAGTTGATAAATACTCTTTATGAAAACCCCACAGCTAACACTATACAGAACAGTTTTTCTTCTAAGAATAAGAGGAAGAACATTCTTGACACCTTTCTTTGTCCTATTGACACTTTCATTCAATGCTGTACAGACATTTTAGTCAGAGGAATTTAGACAACAAAACACATTTAGATTAGAAAAAATAAAGGATCTGCAGATCACATGATCTTATATTTTAAAAATCCAAGGGATCAACTAACAAATCTTCAGATGTAATGAGTTCAGAAAAGGTTCAGGACACAATATCAACTTAAAAAACTGTACTTCAATAACAGTAATCAATAATTCTAAAATAAAATTTATATGACAATGATATTTACAAGAGTATCAATAAAATACTAAGAAATAAAAAGAAAATATGTGTAAAATTATCACTGATAATTGCAAAACTTATGAGAGAAATTAAGTCCTAAATAAATGAAATACACCTCATGCTTATGGATCAGAACACTTAATATGATCTACATATTCAATCTAAACCCCACCCAAAGCCCAGCTGCTACTTCTGCAGAGATGAAAAAAGTGATCCTAAAATTCAGATGAAAATAGAAGGAACACAGAATAGCCAAAACAATCTTGAAAATAATCACCCTTTATAGCTGACGAAAATTTTCTGAAGTAAAACAATGTGCAACTCTGAACATTCTAGAAAAAAAAAAATTCCCCACTAAACTATACACATTAAAAAGGGTGCATTTTTTTGGCCTGTAAATTATCTCTCATTAAAGCCATTTTGATGAAAACCTGTAGCACTCCTGTCAGGCCAAATTTACTAATGGGGTAGAGTTTGTTTTCCTCCTATTTCTTTTCCACTGAGAGATACTGGCATATTCATTTATTTAGAATCATTGATTCAGAATTATTTTTTAGAAAATAATCTTCAACATCTGAGTTTAGACTAATTACAGCAAAAAAGGCTGTTTCTAAGAATTTTCCAATTTGGTCATAAAAAGCAACATTTACCAGATGTAATCAATACTGGCCTTGCAAATGTTTTTCAAAGGGAAAATGGCATTATGGATCTTTACGAAAATTAAAAGAGGTCTTATTTTGCTAAGTGTTCAGTGTGTACTGTAAGCTCATCAACAGAAGGTCAGAATTGTTGGATGAAGACCAGATGTCATGGTTTTTCACTCTCTTGCTTAAAAATCAAGGAAGCATTTTCAAGAATTTTTCTTATTCCTCTATGCCAGATGTTGGTCTTTGTAAGATCATCTCATCTGGACTCCTAAATTATGGATCACTGATTTTCAAAATACTAGGTTAACAAGCTTCCAAGGATGAGTAGGAAATAAATATTTCATGAATAGAGAGCTGTAGGCCTAGATCACTAATTTCAGATTCCATTTTCCTGCGTTCTTCACTTCTTACATTAAGTAGATACAAAGAGGAGGAAGAAAAAGAAAATCTAAGAATATTTGGGGAAAAATAACCCCAGTTATCATAAGCCAAAAGATTCTTTTAAGGTGTCTTATGTATTCTGGAGAGAATACCAAAGAAAGGAAAGTGTTCTACCTAGTGAAGTTTAGACTAGAAATAAACAATCAGGAAGTAGGTATTTTTTTTAGCTCCTGATTTTCAGAAAAGATGGCACTGACCTTGAGACACTAGAACCCTCTACTCCTCTCATGAACACCTGGCAACAGGATTAGTGTATTTAGAGAGATGTCAGTTCATAAGACATAGCTTCGTCTATCAGGCATACCACCTTTATCAGCTAAGGTTAGTATCTTACCACTAGAAATGAGCACCAATAACCAATGTCAACCAAGAAAAAAAAGACTCCCTTGTGTTAACATGGATGGTAGACAATATAAACAAAGGCACCTATCTGCAGGCATGTCTCAGATGAATTCTTGTGATAAAGATGGGAGTTTTGTGGAGAATTTATGTAGAATCATTCATAAAACTGGAAAGCTATTCAGTTGCCACTCAACATTTCCAAATTGGTGACAAGTTGTTATGATGTACCTGGGATTTGCACTAAGATGTGAGATTCTAAAGCCCATATAATTAATCATAATTCTATTTGCTTCACCAAAGTAAAAATGAATTTCACCCTGTGTAGAACGTTATTAGAAGGACAAAAAAAGAACTTTATTTGATTGCTTCTTCCAAATAACTGTCAATACTGTATATAATATTCTGGGATTCTACACATTTGCAGTAAGTGCCTTCTATGTGCATGGAATAGAGTCTTTAAAACACTATATAAGTAAACAATAGAACTCTGTAAAAGTAAAACAAAAATTTTAAAAAATGATCCTTGAAAATATTGAAAAAATAAAAATGACTATATAATGTGGCTGAATGGAAAAATGCATACGATGAGAAGTCAAGGCAGGAGTGTTGCACATTATCATTTCCACTGTGTTGAATCAGCACTTTAGCTTGACTTCACATTGAGGACCTTGTTACAAATAGGTTCATTACCAACTATCTGACAAATTCTCTGAATAAGAGGCAAAATAATCATATATCCGTACCACAGTGATTTTACATATAAATATTAATAATTTTACATTCACTCAGATCATTATATAATACACAGTCATTTTTAGTTAATTCTTAAAATACAGCTATTGGTCTTCTGAGAGCATGTTATAGGGGACACTAAGAATAAATTGATAGACTTATAGGTAATTAACTTGCAGAATAATTACTGAATGCAAATTAGGTGTCTGATAATGGTCCTCTTATCATTTTTCCTTTTTTCCATCTCAATCTGTAATATATGTAAGGTGAAAAATTAAAAGCTCAAACTCAGGCCTAAAATAATGGAATGTACTTTGTGTTGAAGCATGGAACGAAAATACCACATCTATCCTCCTTAAGAACACTTTGCAGCTTGGAAAATGTGCCACGTGCACAGGTGAAGGAGTCCAGCTTTTATCTGACAGACTGTTTAAGAATGTGCCCCCACTGTGCAACATGGATGGTAGACAATATAAACAAAGGCACCTATCTGCAGGCATGTCTCAGATGAATTCTTGTGATAAAGATGGGAGTTTTGTGGAGAATTTATGTAGAATCATTCATAAAACTGGAAAGCTATTCAGTTGCCACTCAACATTTCCAAATTGGTGACAAGTTGTTATGATGTACCTGGGATTTGCACTAAGATGTGAGATTCTAAAGCCCATATAATTAATCATAATTCTATTTGCTTCACCAAAGTAAAAATGAATTTCACCCTGTGTAGAACGTTATTAGAAGGACAAAAAAAGAACTTTATTTGATTGCTTCTTCCAAATAACTGTCAATACTGTATATAATATTCTGGGATTCTACACATTTGCAGTAAGTGCCTTCTATGTGCATGGAATAGAGTCTTTAAAACACTATATAAGTAAACAATAGAACTCTGTAAAAGTAAAACAAAAATTTTAAAAAATGATCCTTGAAAATATTGAAAAAAATAAAAAATGACTATATAATGTGGCTGAATGGAAAAATGCATACGATGAGAAGTCAAGGCAGGAGTGTTGCACATTATCATTTCCACTGTGTTGAATCAGCACTTTAGCTTGACTTCACATTGAGGACCTTGTTACAAATAGGTTCATTACCAACTATCTGACAAATTCTCTGAATAAGAGGCAAAATAATCATATATCCGTACCACAGTGATTTTACATATAAATATTAATAATTTTACATTCACTCAGATCATTATATAATACACAGTCATTTTTAGTTAATTCTTAAAATACAGCTATTGGTCTTCTGAGAGCATGTTATAGGGGACACTAAGAATAAATTGATAGACTTATAGGTAATTAACTTGCAGAATAATTACTGAATGCAAATTAGGTGTCTGATAATGGTCCTCTTATCATTTTTCCTTTTTTCCATCTCAATCTGTAATATATGTAAGGTGAAAAATTAAAAGCTCAAACTCAGGCCTAAAATAATGGAATGTACTTTGTGTTGAAGCATGGAACGAAAATACCACATCTATCCTCCTTAAGAACACTTTGCAGCTTGGAAAATGTGCCACGTGCACAGGTGAAGGAGTCCAGCTTTTATCTGACAGACTGTTTAAGAAGTCTGACCTCTGGCTCCCCTTACATTGCTGTGACTTAACTTTTCATGTAACAAGTGTTCAGCATACTTTTTTTTTTTTTCACATAAATTTCCTTGTCAAAACTACAAACGGACACTTGATCAAAGGTCAGTCCTCTTTCAAATTCTCGTTTGATAAAGAAATTTCTATTTCATCTTGTGATTAGGCCAGTTTGAGAAAGTGTTACCTGACAGAGAAATCACTGATGCATTTCTTTCTGATCCTCTTTAAAGCTTTTCCACCTCCTTCTTTTTTTCTTCTTTTAAATCTTCTGGGCATTTTAATTTAAATATGTTTTAACTTTTTAATGAGATACTTAAAATTAGCTATGGAAGGAATCTGAACTTTGTTGACTGAGGTTCAATTGCTGGTAGGTAACATCCACCAACTAAGAGAATAACTTTTTCATCAGTAGGATTTCATGCTTAACTCTTAGAATTTGTGTATCAATATGCTTAGAGAAGGCAAATTGTTACCTAGGGCCAAATAAGGACTTTTTCCCCATATATACATATATATATATACCTATATATAGAGAGAGCTATATATATATAGACAAAGTAATTTTTTAAATTGAAGTTTAGCTGATTTACAATGCTATGTTAGTTTCAGGTATATAACAAAGTGATTCAGTTATACACACATTTATATATATATGTATACATATATATATATAAATAAGCTTGCTCTTTATATAAATCAGTTATATATATATAGATAGATAGATATAAATCAGTATTGTAAATCAGCAAAACTTCAGTTTAAAAGTTAAATTCAAATATATATATTTTTTTTTTCTACAATATTTTCCTGTATTGATTATTACAAAATATTGAGTATAAATTCTCTGTGCTACACTGTAAGTTTGCGCTGGCTATCTGTTTTATATTCAGTAGTGTGTATGTTAATCCCAAACTCCTAATTTATTATTTCCATCCCCTTAACCTCTGATAACCATAGGTTTGTTTTTTATGTCTGTGTGCTTTGTATGTAAGCTCATCTGTATCATTTTTTCAGATTTCACATATAAGCAGTATCTTATTTATAGTTTTTGTCCAGTTTCATTAGGAATGATGATATGTAGGTCCATCATATTGCTGCAAATGTCATACTTCATTCTTTTTTATGGCTAAGTAATATCCTATTGCATATATGTGGACCACATTTTCTTTATCTATTCACCTGATGATGGATATTTACATTACTTCCATGTCTGCATGCACCCCAATGTTCACTGAACCACTCTTTAGAATATCTGAATATTCTTTTGTTTTTCCTACTGCAAAGAATAAGAAAAGGAATGAAGAAATTCTTAAATTAGTTCATATAAATTTACGATTAATATTCTATAGTCATTTTTGCACACTGAAAACCCAGGTTGAGTTTAAACATTCATTCATTTAGTGTATTTTCAGTTACAGATTAAAAGGTTAACTTTGAGATGCTCCAAGATAGGCAAAGATTCACTTCCCTCTTCATCAAGACTGTTTCAGGCAGTTATAAGTGGTGTAGACCCTTGAAAACTTCAGTAAGACAAAACTCCTGATTATAAGCACAAAAATTCCATCAGACAAGGCAAAAATTATCAAGCAAAAATTTGGTCATCTAAATAACACTGTACCTGTAGAACACTTCACTGTTTAATAAAAACAACAGTGACCACTGGAAGAAAGAGACTTTTGAAAGGAAACAGACTGGGTTTGAACCCTAGTCCTGGTGCTTCCTAGGTATTTGACCTGGCATCACTTAGTCACTTAGTGAGTTTTTTTTTTTTTTCCAGAGCCAACTTACCGATCTATAAAATGAGGATAATTAATAAGTTCCTTATAGATCTATGCCTCCCACCCACTGCTCATTCCCCACAATGTCCATATGTCTGTTCTCTATGTCTGTTTTTCCATCGTTTCACTGCATGTGTTATCATTACCATCTTACTAGATTCTATATATATGTGTTAGTATACTGTACTTGTCTTTCTCTTTTTGACTTACTTCACTTTGGTGTGATGGCCTGGAGGGGTGGGACAGGGGGATACTGGGAGGGGGGTGGAGGAGGGAGGGGGCCAGGGATATAGATATACATATGACTAATCTGGGATTATATATATCTGTAAACAACAAAACTCTGTAAAAATAAACAGTAAAATAAAATAAAAAAACAAGGGGAAAAAAAAAAACAGATCTAAGGGGTCCTCTCAGTGGGAACATCCAGGGAGAAGTCCTGACCCATGTGGTGAGTCTCAAGACACTGTGTTAAGCAGACATGATAGACCCATGGCCCAAATAACTGTGGTAGTCAAATCCCTTACTTTCAAGGCTCAGGAATACAGGAGTGGCCCTTTCTCCTGAGAGAACCCAGCTTGTTCCTTTTATCCTTCCTCTAGTGTTTTACTATGTAGATTTACAAGGCATTCTTTTCTTGGTAGTAAGAGTTTCTCTTGAGGACTGGGGAGTCTGGAGAAACCCACCTACAGGTCTGGATTCTCTTCCATGAACTGAGTAAGCGGGAAGGATGAGAAAGAGTTCCCCTCTGTGCTGCAACATGCATCAGCTCTAGTTTTGTGGGTCAGAAGAAAAACTGTTGAGAATGTGAGTTGTTTAGGACAGGAGGCCCCTTTCCAATGTTCAGGGACACATTAATCAAGATACTGGAAGTAATAGGGTCAGTGGAATTCGATAGCTAATGGTCCTCCCAAGTTAGCTGTCTTTCTTTCTTTTGCTCTATGTCCCTCTTTCAGGTGAGCCAAGGCTCATTCTAAGTCTAAACTTTTCAAAGCTGAATGGCTTTTCCCCACAGCATTGCTTTGCTATGGTCATCAGCTCCTGGAAGGTAAGAACAGCATGCTGGTCATGGAACTCAGTTACGTTTCACTTTTTCTTGTCCCTTTTGTTGTTGGGAGTTAGGACATGAACATTTATTGGAGGAGAAGTGGTCATCGAAACTGCATGAAACATCTGGATGTGGTCTCCTAAATAAAGACCATGAACATCCCTGGCAGGCACTCACATGATCCAGGGCTGCTTTCTTTCAGATACTGATGAGCTTTCTTAATTTTTCCGTTAAAGGAGCAGAAGAGTGTGTCTGCACCCAGAGCTGCTTGCGGGTTTCCTCAGTCATGGGGCTCAGTGACCTTGTTGCTGGATCAGCAACAGTCTGAAAAGGGACATCTTTTGGAATCCCAAATCCTCCAGCCCGTAAGTATATACAAGTGAAAGGAAAACCAAGTACCATTTTATGAAAAAAAAAAATATATATATACACATATGAGTGGATAGCAGTGGCATTCCTAACCATTTCCTATACATGTGCTGTATTTGGTTGTGCAATAGATACTTGAAATATTCTGGAGAAATTTTTTTCAATCAGTTTTTTTTTGAGGTAAAATGGGTGATGTGTCAATATCTGGATTCTAAGTGTAGCATTCACTGTTTTTCCTTTTTAGCATATTCACAGAGCTTTGCAACAGCCACCATAATCAGTTTTAGAATATTTTCAACATCTCACCTGTATCCGTTAGTAGTCAATTCCCATTTTTCCTTGGCCCAGAGTCCTAAGTAATTTTTAATTTACTTTCTGTCACTATATAATGGATTCCTTTCACTCCTGCTTTTTAAACCAGTGAAAGAAAATCCACATGCCACAGTGCTGAGAACTACAGACAGCATTAGGACTAGGGCCACACACACAGGTTAGCACCAAAGAGGGTTCTAATGGAGTAAGAGCTGAGCATCTAGGAAGAGAGACTGGGATTCAAGTTCTGGTTCTGCATGGGTTGAGATTTCCTTGGTGGCTGAGACGGCCTGCAATACAGGAGACACAGGTTTGATCCCTGGTCAAAGATTCCCTGGAGAAGAAAATGGCTACCTACTCCAGTATTCTTGCCTGAATAATTCCATGGAAAGAGGAGCCTGGCAGGCTACGATCCATGGAATTGTAAAGAACTGGACACAACTGAATGACTAACACACATTGCAGTGGCTAACTGTGTGTTTGCTGAAAAGTTAACTTCTCTGAATGTATTTTCTCAGCTACAAAACAGGCTTGTTTTGAGTATTAAATGAGAATGCACATAAATCATAAAGTTGTGTTCCCAGAATATCATAAGTGCTCATTACATGTTAATTAATATGAGCATATTTATTCTCATTATTCACAAATCTCTCTGCAAAATGGATTCTGGCTTATATAATAACTTGCCCTGCCATGACTTAATAGTTCCACTTTATTTCCTCTGAGTGACTGGAGTTGTCACTTGACAAGTCAATTGTGAGAATAGCTTCTGAGTTGGGGGAGGAGATGGATGAATGAGAGTTGAACAGCTGTGAACTGCAGGGGCGTGCAGCTAGCCATGTGAGAAGCCTGCCTTGTGTACTAGTGAGCCTGCAGCAGCCACATGCCACACGGGGTTGTGCAAGAGGCCTGCCCTGTTCTCCAGTGGGCCTGCAGCCACAGTACAAAGAGGGTACTGCAGGCAACAGCCCAGCCTAACAGTGCACATGACAACCAACCTATCACTGCACAAGGGCACGCACAGTCACAGAGGGGGCATCCCAGAGCACACAGCTCCACTGACCAGAGGGGAGCATGCTGCTAAGTAACACAGGACATCTCCTACATAAGGCCACATCTCCAAGACTGGGAGGAGTGACAGACTTACCTAATAAAGATCAACAAAATCAGAGAATTAGGCTAAATGAGGTGACATATCCCAAATACTCCAAATGAAGGAGTAAGACAAAACCTCAGAAAAAGAACTAAATGATGGAAATTAGCAATTCACCTGGTAAAGAGTTCAACCATAAATTCCCAGAACAAGACATAGGCACTGTGGCCTTAAGACACTGGTCTTTCTGATATATATATATATATATATATACACACATACATACATGTATGTATATTTGGATCTCTCTTTAGGAAAAGGAAATAGGTACATCAAAGCAAAAAGCTCGAAAACAGTGCAGGAAACCATCAACAACCATAAAGATAGCCTCCTGAGTGGGAGGAGATATTTACAAACAATGTACATGATAAGAAGTTAATATTCAACATATACAAATAACTCATAGAAAGGAATATCAAAAAAATAAACAACCCAATTAAAAGAAAGGACAAAGATATAAGCAGATGTTTTGAGTATTAAATGAGAATGCACATAAATCAAAAAAAGTTGTGTTCCCAGAATATCATAAGTGCTCATTACATGTTAATTAATATGAGCATATTTATTCTCATTATTCACAAATCTCTCTGCAAAATGGATTCTGGCTTATATAATAACTTGCCCTGCCATGACTTAATAGTTCCACTTTATTTCCTCTGAGTGACTGGAGTTGTCACTTGACAAGTCAATTGTGAGAATAGCTTCTGAGTTGGGGGAGGAGATGGATGAATGAGAGTTGAACAGCTGTGAACTGCAGGGGCGTGCAGCTAGCCATGTGAGAAGCCTGCCTTGTGTACTAGTGAGCCTGCAGCAGCCACATGCCACACGGGGTTGTGCAAGAGGCCTGCCCTGTTCTCCAGTGGGCCTGCAGCCACAGTACAAAGAGGGTACTGCAGGCAACAGCCCAGCCTAACAGTGCACATGACAACCAACCTATCACTGCACAAGGGCACGCACAGTCACAGAGGGGGCATCCCAGAGCACACAGCTCCACTGACCAGAGGGGAGCATGCTGCTAAGTAACACAGGACATCTCCTACATAAGGCCACATCTCCAAGACTGGGAGGAGTGACAGACTTACCTAATAAAGATCAACAAAATCAGAGAATTAGGCTAAATGAGGTGACATATCCCAAATACTCCAAATGAAGGAGTAAGACAAAACCTCAGAAAAGAACTAAATGATGGAAATTAGCAATTCACCTGGTAAAGAGTTCAACCATAAATTCCCAGAACAAGACATAGGCACTGTGGCCTTAAGACACTGGTCTTTCTGATATATATATATATATATATATACACACATACATACATGTATGTATATTTGGATCTCTCTTTAGGAAAAGGAAATAGGTACATCAAAGCAAAAAGCTCGAAAACAGTGCAGGAAACCATCAACAACCATAAAGATAGCCTCCTGAGTGGGAGGAGATATTTACAAACAATGTACATGATAAGAAGTTAATATTCAACATATACAAATAACTCATAGAAAGGAATATCAAAAAAATAAACAACCCAATTAAAAGAAAGGACAAAGATATAAGCAGATGTTTTTCTAAAAAAGACAGACAAGCAGACTAAAAGACACATGAACAAACGCTCAACGTTGCTAATAATCAGTGAAATGCAAATCAGAACCACAGTCAGATACCATTTCACATCTGTCAGAACGGCTATCACCAAAAAGACAGCAAATAAGTGTTTCTGAAAAATATGAAGAAAAGGGAAACCTTGTGTACTGTTGATGAGACTGTAAATTGGTGCAGTCAGTATGGAAAACAATATGCACGTTTCCCAAAACATTTTAAATAGTACTACCATATAACCCAGTCCTCTGACTTCTGGGTATTTATCAAAAAAAAAAACCACTAATTCAAAAGATGATGCAGCCCAATGTTCATTGGAACATGACTTTCAGTAGCCAAGACATGGAATCAACCTAAATTTCCATCAAGAGATTAGAGGATAAGATGTGATCCATACATACAATTGAATATTGTTGTTTAGTCACTAAGTCATGCCCAACATTTGTGCCCCCCTATGGACTGCAGCCCGCGAGGTTCCTCTGATCATGGCAAGACTAATGGAATGGGTTGTCATTTCCTTCTCCAGGGTATCTTCCTGACCCAGGGATTGAATCCACCTGTCGTGCAATGTCAGGCAGATTCTTTACCACTGAGCCCAACTGGAAAGCCCCATGATGGAATATTACTCAGCTAAAAAGAAATTTTGCCATTTTTGTTAAGATGGATGGATTCCCAAAGATATCATCTAACTGAAGTAAGTCAAAAAGAGAAAGACAAAGATCATATGATCTCACTTATGTATGAAACAAACAAAACAAAGTGAAAACAGACTGGAAGGTACAAAGAACAAACAGGTGGTTGCCATTGGTGTGGGGAGTTGGAGGGTTAGACAAAATACATAAAGGGAATTAAGAGTTATAAATCTCCAATTACAAAATAAATATGCCGCAGGATGCAATAAACAGAATAATGAATACGGTCAATAATAATGTATGAGGATAGATAGTTACTAGGTTTACTGAATGATTCTGTAATGTGTGAAAGTCAAATTACTATGCACTATGCCTGAAACTAACACACTATTAAATGTCAAGTATCTTTTAATATAAAATTTCTTTTTCTTCTTAACCTGGCTACTAGAAACTTAAAAATTGCTTACGTGGCTCACATCATATGACAGCTAGTGACACCCTTGACAGTCTGAACTCTGCCACTTTCTCTAGCCTCACTGTCACTTTCCCAGTTACCACACTTCAATTATGCTTGTTCTTCTAAAACAACCCAACATGTTCCTTCTACAGGGCTCTGTGGCTGTCTCTTCAGCCTAGAACATACTTTCCCCACAGTTTCCCATGGCTTGCTTCTTCATCTCATTCTTGACTTCCTCAGAGGAGTATTTCCCAATCATTCTGGGGATACACTACCACTCTACCACTATCCATTTCTACCACTCTATAGGCCCGTTACCCTGTTTTATTTTTCCTCATAGCATGTTAAAATGGTAGCATATCCTCTGTTATCATTCTGTTTTATTACACTGGAAATACATGGATGGATAGGTGGAATTGGTTCTTGTGTTTTCCTATAACCAGCTTTTTGGATAGCCCAATTAGGGGGAAAAAAACAAAAACAAAAAACTTTGGTCACTATTTCATCTCCTGGCCTTGGCATTTCTAAGCTGCCTTAGCTCATTCTTTGCTTGCAGATAAAACAACAACAACATAAGATACACTACCGGTTTAACATCCTCGTTAGGCTGTAAGACTGGGCCAACAAGGGCCTTTTCTCTCAGAAAGGGGGTTGACTTGCCTGGCCATCATCTCATTTAAGGGTGCTTGGCTTTTCTCTTCCTCTGTGTCCTCTACTTAGTGACAGTAGAGGGCAGCAGAGTTCTTTGTATAGGATACATTTTGAGCAAAGACCAACAGTCTCTGGACTGTGCATAAAGCCCCTTCAGAGAGAAAGAGTTAGTCAGTCCTATTATGTCTTAAATGTGACTTACAGAAATGATAACTTTTCTTCCATTTCTAATATACAGATGATTCAAACTTCTAAGGGAGTGGAATCTGCATATTTGGAAGTGAAAGTCAAATTACTATGCACTATGCCTGAAACTAACACACTATTAAATGTCAAGTATCTTTTAATATAAAATTTCTTTTTCTTCTTAACCTGGCTACTAGAAACTTAAAAATTGCTTACGTGGCTCACATCATATGACAGCTAGTGACACCCTTGACAGTCTGAACTCTGCCACTTTCTCTAGCCTCACTGTCACTTTCCCAGTTACCACACTTCAATTATGCTTGTTCTTCTAAAACAACCCAACATGTTCCTTCTACAGGGCTCTGTGGCTGTCTCTTCAGCCTAGAACATACTTTCCCCACAGTTTCCCATGGCTTGCTTCTTCATCTCATTCTTGACTTCCTCAGAGGAGTATTTCCCAATCATTCTGGGGATACACTACCACTCTACCACTATCCATTTCTACCACTCTATAGGCCCGTTACCCTGTTTTATTTTTCCTCATAGCATGTTAAAATGGTAGCATATCCTCTGTTATCATTCTGTTTTATTACACTGGAAATACATGGATGGATAGGTGGAATTGGTTCTTGTGTTTTCCTATAACCAGCTTTTTGGATAGCCCAATTAGGGGGAAAAAAACAAAAACAAAAAACTTTGGTCACTATTTCATCTCCTGGCCTTGGCATTTCTAAGCTGCCTTAGCTCATTCTTTGCTTGCAGATAAAACAACAACAACATAAGATACACTACCGGTTTAACATCCTCGTTAGGCTGTAAGACTGGGCCAACAAGGGCCTTTTCTCTCAGAAAGGGGGTTGACTTGCCTGGCCATCATCTCATTTAAGGGTGCTTGGCTTTTCTCTTCCTCTGTGTCCTCTACTTAGTGACAGTAGAGGGCAGCAGAGTTCTTTGTATAGGATACATTTTGAGCAAAGACCAACAGTCTCTGGACTGTGCATAAAGCCCCTTCAGAGAGAAAGAGTTAGTCAGTCCTATTATGTCTTAAATGTGACTTACAGAAATGATAACTTTTCTTCCATTTCTAATATACAGATGATTCAAACTTCTAAGGGAGTGGAATCTGCATATTTGGAAGTGAGAGTATTGTAGCAACCTCATTAGAAAAAAATCGCAGTCTTGGTTACCTTCCACAACCTCCTTATTATCTTCTTTTTTTATCTCCTTCTTTCCATTGTACCTATAGTTTAAGAGTGTCTGAGAAGCTGTGGGAATACAGTAAGCTGATACTGACAGATCTGCATTTATTTGGTCTACATCTCACTCCGAACTTGCAGGAATGAAAACTGGCATCTTGTGGTATGTAATTCCTGCATTCATCTATACTGATTTTCACTGAAGGGCAGGTGATTTTAATTCTAACTTTCCAAATGACCCAGAAATAAAACTCTGCATTAATCTATGACCTTTATAGCACTGGAAATTCTCAATAAAAAACATTTATAGCATAATTAATAATCCTCATTTCTAGGGGGTTTAAATTTTCCCCCCAATTTCCCCTAAAGCATTTTTAAAATCCAGTATGTAGTAAGGGTGCCTGTAAGGAATTACTAGTTCTGGCCCATTAGTCATTTTAGAAGTTAACATTTAGCTGTAAGCTTCAATAAACCAGCAGCTTAAGGATGTTCTACCTGTTTGATTTGTAGTTTTTACTTTAATTACATTTACTTAAAAATCGTGTAACTATTTCTTCATCTCTATTTCATGGACCAAAAAAATATGGCTTAGAAAAGATCACTTGATCTAGGCATGTTGGTCATGAAAGTTAGGAGTTGGTGACTAGAAGCTTCCGCCACTAGCTAGATCAGTAGGTTTCCACCTAGATGCTGGTTTGCTGTTTCAGTAACAACGTTTTGATTTATAACTGAATTTATTCTCAAAACTGCATCCTACCGTTCTGCTACCTAGCAGTTACATGGACGTCTGCTATCATTTTCTGGTGGCTTTTACTGTGAATGTTACATTCTCAACAAATTTTGTTTAGGATAAACAGGTCCAAATGTTTGAGGCCCAGATTAGAAACTTGACTTTGCTAAGTCTCAATCAGAGTTATTACACCAGCAGCCACTGGAAGATTGCTGCTGTTTATGGCCACACAAATCAGTCTCAGTCAAGGTTGTTTGATCTGATTCAAAAATTTTCTAAAAGGAAAAGGTGGAATCTGCATATTTGGAAGTGAGAGTATTGTAGCAACCTCATTAGAAAAAAATCGCAGTCTTGGTTACCTTCCACAACCTCCTTATTATCTTCTTTTTTTATCTCCTTCTTTCCATTGTACCTATAGTTTAAGAGTGTCTGAGAAGCTGTGGGAATACAGTAAGCTGATACTGACAGATCTGCATTTATTTGGTCTACATCTCACTCCGAACTTGCAGGAATGAAAACTGGCATCTTGTGGTATGTAATTCCTGCATTCATCTATACTGATTTTCACTGAAGGGCAGGTGATTTTAATTCTAACTTTCCAAATGACCCAGAAATAAAACTCTGCATTAATCTATGACCTTTATAGCACTGGAAATTCTCAATAAAAAACATTTATAGCATAATTAATAATCCTCATTTCTAGGGGTTAATTTCCCACTCAATTTCCCCTAAAGCATTTTTAAAATCCAGTATGTAGTAAGGGTGCCTGTAAGGAATTACTAGTTCTGGCCCATTAGTCATTTTAGAAGTTAACATTTAGCTGTAAGCTTCAATAAACCAGCAGCTTAAGGATGTTCTACCTGTTTGATTTGTAGTTTTTACTTTAATTACATTTACTTAAAAATCGTGTAACTATTTCTTCATCTCTATTTCATGGACCAAAAAAATATGGCTTAGAAAAGATCACTTGATCTAGGCATGTTGGTCATGAAAGTTAGGAGTTGGTGACTAGAAGCTTCCGCCACTAGCTAGATCAGTAGGTTTCCACCTAGATGCTGGTTTGCTGTTTCAGTAACAACGTTTTGATTTATAACTGAATTTATTCTCAAAACTGCATCCTACCGTTCTGCTACCTAGCAGTTACATGGACGTCTGCTATCATTTTCTGGTGGCTTTTACTGTGAATGTTACATTCTCAACAAATTTTGTTTAGGATAAACAGGTCCAAATGTTTGAGGCCCAGATTAGAAACTTGACTTTGCTAAGTCTCAATCAGAGTTATTACACCAGCAGCCACTGGAAGATTGCTGCTGTTTATGGCCACACAAATCAGTCTCAGTCAAGATTGTCTGGGCTTTGTTTGAATCTGATACAGTGAACTCTAAATTTTGAAAATTTCCATTCAGTCTCTGGAATATAACCTTAGGAAATTGGATTCTCAAGAGATGGCAGAAGATAGCATTGAGCATGCCTTTTAGATATAAAATAGGATTAAAGAGCTTCATCCTGTTCAAATTATTTACCACTAGAGCCTCTGAATACAAATGCACGCCTAAAAGCAGTGTAGCTTAAAGTAGCCATAGGAAGGAAAACAAGAAAGGATTTCTATTAGTATACATATGAGATACTGAGAAAGAGATGAGAAAAAAAAAAACTACAAGGAAAATAGATGTGGGACAGACATTCCATTTTGAATGTATGAAGATAAAGCTGGGGCAAATTCTATTTTCACTTATAATAACTCTATGCAATATGCATAAGCCAGCCAACTCTTACTCAAAAAACTAATCCTGATTTAAGAGGTTGGAAAAAGATCTTTGCATCCTGAATTTATCCTTATAGTGAGAAAGAAGTGAATTATGATCATAACTCTTATTGACAGACATGAACTCAGGACATTTGAAGCACATATTCGATAAAAATGCAATGAACATTTCTTTGTGCCAGGTGTGGTGCTAGGTACTGTGGATCCAAAAACGAGCCAAAAGGAGAAAGACAGCCTTTGACCTGGTGGACTTCAGTGTTTGAAGGAGCAGACAAAACAACTAATTTAACACGTATATTGAACAATCATAGTACAATGTAAGGGCAAGAGTATGGGCAAACTGCTATGGGAATGGGAACAAAGAGGGGACAATTTCTGGCAAACAAATCCTACATATGTACCTATTCAAAACAGTCTGAAAACAAATCAGTATACCAATACACAAATACAAAGGTTAGGGAACTTGTTTTGTAACCTCAGATTAGTTTTGAGTATGATTATTTCTCTATAATGACAGGCCCTATGATATACAGTTGACCTCTGAAAAATGAGCAGGCTGGGGGACCAACCCTAGCAATGGAAAATCCACCTATAATTTACAGTTGGCTCTTGGTATATCTGGCTCCTCTGACTCTTCAGTTCTACATTTGTGGATTCAACCAACACAGATGGCATGGTGCTTGCTGCTTTACTATTGAAAACAATCTGCTCTTAAGTGGATCCTCACTGTTTAAATTCTGTTCAAGGGTCAACTGTAGTTTTTATGGCTATTTGGGACTCCCGCTGTAGTGAGTCACCATAAGAGTCTCACAAAACAGTTACCTTTTCCTGGCATTCCTCCATTCCTCCATGGTTCAGCATTCAGCAAAAAATTTTAAAGCTAAATCAAATTTGAGTATGTTCTTATCAGGTAGATGAAGTGTAAAAAGAGGTCATTCATTGGTAATACATGAAGCAAAATTGAGTAAGTTACTAAAAAAAAAAAAAAAAGGAAGATTATATGTATTTAAACCCTGCATATGGTCATCTACCCACACTCTACATTAAATATATGATTGAGGGCTAAAAATGTAACTTTACAATTTCAATCACTTTAAACATATTTATTGGGGTTTTTATGACATAAAATACATATGCAATAGCTAAAAACTAGAAATCTCTGATATGAGTTACATCTGTTTAAGACCATTTTTTTCTTAATACAAATAGGACCAGGTTACAAAGCACGGATTTATCCAGGGTGGTCTGGTCTTAGGTAAAAATAGAGGCTTTAAAGTCTGCAGATTTCATAATGAGTTGTTTTTTCCTCTTAGAATTGATTATGACTTTTCATAGGAATAGCTGCATCTCTAAGCATTGCCTAATGAGGGTAAAAAAAAAATGCCCTATCTAAAGTACTAGGAGGCAGATAAAGAATTTGAGTAGCAGGGTGGGTTCTCCCTGGTGTATTTCTCTCCTAAATGATACCTCATAGATAGATGCTAACAAGGTCCAACTGAGATGTGAGCTTCCCAAATGGTTCTCAGTTTTTCCAAAACAGTAGTTCTTAGACCAATAGTTCTCTGGGCCTCGCTCTGCTCAAAACCATGAGTACCTAACTGCCCATGATGATCACAGCACCTTGTACTTGCAGTACACATGATTTCATGGGACATGAGTAACATCACAGCCTACCTGGCAATCCTCCACTTTCAGATACAGAACCAGTGTACAGAGCTTACAAGAAAGGAAAACCATGAACAATAAGTACAGACAGTCCACCCCTAACTAGTGACCTGGTCTCATCTTGTAGTTTTTTCCCCTCGAGGGATGGTGTTTTCTAAAGCTAGAGAAGATGCTATTTACTTCATGGACCCAAACTTTGTGGGTAATTTAACTTGCTAACTAGTGGAAATCGACCACCCAAGGTTGCAGGCACCAGCAATAATGGACTTCTAGTGAGTCTCCTACTAGAAGGATTTGAGAATGCCTCTGTTTCTGAATTCTGAAACAAAGATTTAATGAGCTCCTACTACTCTGAAGATCTCAGTAGTCAAAGCATAAGTCTATGCTTAAAACAAAAAATTACAGTCAAGTTGCAGAGGCAAGTAAGTACACAAAAATTTAACCAGTGTTTGGAGACATATTTAATACGGTGACAGACTGGAAAGTCAGCTTGATGAGGTCAGAGATTTTTGTCTGTCATTGCTGCATCCTCAGCTCCTAACAAAGTAACAAGGACATATTTAGTGCTCCATAAAACTTTTTTTTTTTTTTTTAATGAATGAGCAGCACAGGCAGTGAGTGTCATGGGATTCAAGGGGAGAGCGCTGGATGAATGAAGAGGTTCCTTAAAGGCACCATGGAGGAGGGGAAATGCCAGTGGAGCCTCAACATACACAGTTAGGCAGGCTTATTAAATTCAGTGTCTCCTACATGCTGGGTGCTGGGCGGGGCGGGGAAGGGGGGCGGGTGGCACAAAAACTAAATCCCTCACTGATCTAGGATGATCCTGAGAGTTTCATTCAGAGGCTAAAAGCTAGCCCTCTTTGCCAAATACTGCTTATCATTCAAAACACGTGCAGGAAAGGAAAAGAGTGAAATAATTAAGAAATCAGCAATCTGAAAGCAGATGGTGTAGTGGTGAAAAAAGAGAGAGGGACCTCTGTTCTTTCTTGCCTGCCAGTGCCTTCCGTTTCTTGATAAACATGGTTCAAAAGTCCGGGGGGGTACCAATACCTGGCAAATCCTCTCCCACCCTTGTACAGTACACATGATTTCATGGGACATGAGTAACATCACAGCCTACCTGGCAATCCTCCACTTTCAGATACAGAACCAGTGTACAGAGCTTACAAGAAAGGAAAACCATGAACAATAAGTACAGACAGTCCACCCCTAACTAGTGACCTGGTCTCATCTTGTAGTTTTTTCCCCTCGAGGGATGGTGTTTTCTAAAGCTAGAGAAGATGCTATTTACTTCATGGACCCAAACTTTGTGGGTAATTTAACTTGCTAACTAGTGGAAATCGACCACCCAAGGTTGCAGGCACCAGCAATAATGGACTTCTAGTGAGTCTCCTACTAGAAGGATTTGAGAATGCCTCTGTTTCTGAATTCTGAAACAAAGATTTAATGAGCTCCTACTACTCTGAAGATCTCAGTAGTCAAAGCATAAGTCTATGCTTAAAACAAAAAATTACAGTCAAGTTGCAGAGGCAAGTAAGTACACAAAAATTTAACCAGTGTTTGGAGACATATTTAATACGGTGACAGACTGGAAAGTCAGCTTGATGAGGTCAGAGATTTTTGTCTGTCATTGCTGCATCCTCAGCTCCTAACAAAGTAACAAGGACATATTTAGTGCTCCATAAAACTTTTTTTTTTTTTTTTAATGAATGAGCAGCACAGGCAGTGAGTGTCATGGGATTCAAGGGGAGAGCGCTGGATGAATGAAGAGGTTCCTTAAAGGCACCATGGAGGAGGGGAAATGCCAGTGGAGCCTCAACATACACAGTTAGGCAGGCTTATTAAATTCAGTGTCTCCTACATGCTGGGTGCTGGGCGGGGCGGGGAAGGGGGGCGGGTGGCACAAAAACTAAATCCCTCACTGATCTAGGATGATCCTGAGAGTTTCATTCAGAGGCTAAAAGCTAGCCCTCTTTGCCAAATACTGCTTATCATTCAAAACACGTGCAGGAAAGGAAAAGAGTGAAATAATTAAGAAATCAGCAATCTGAAAGCAGATGGTGTAGTGGTGAAAAAAGAGAGAGGGACCTCTGTTCTTTCTTGCCTGCCAGTGCCTTCCGTTTCTTGATAAACATGGTTCAAAAGTCCGGGGAGGGGGTGGAAATGCAGACGAACACAAACGCTGCCCTCTTTGTCACTGCATGCGGAAGGGATTCCCTTAGCTTTTGTTTTCCAGTCCTGAGGCTGATTATGCATTAGCCACGGTCCTCTGACCATCATTGTCTGTTTAATGCTTAACCTCTCTGCCCTCTTCTCTCTCTCAACCCATTTGCAGCTGTCACCTTGAAGTTAGCAGCAGCAACACCACCACCACCACCACACACACACACACAGAGGTCTGAGTTTCTGAGAAATCAACTTTTTGCTCTTCATTGTTTGTCTTGTAAATCTAAAAATTATCCTGGCACTAGCCAGTCAGGACATAACTGGCAGGCTAGAAAAATGGACACTGAGAGGAAGTCTGAAATCATTCTGCCACCTAGTCCTTAAGTAGGAAAGCTAGATGCAAGATGATGGGTCTGATGGTGGAATCTCACCATTTTACTGTTACCTGGTATCTTTGCTGCAGCAAATCAGTGCATATTATTGTTTCATGTTGCTGGACTCAGGTTTGGGGGAAAAGTGAAAGTGCATGTGTGTATGTATATATTGTACACCTTTAGACTGCATTGCCTCTGTTGGTTGGCTTTACTTGGAAACATGATGAATTCAGGAAGCCTCTGCAACATATAGTTAGGCTCTGAGTTTCAGGGTTCAGAGACTCTGGTTGCATCCAAGTTCCTCTGTGCACTACAAGAAGTTAAATCATCTGTGTTCCCATCTATATGTTGAGGAATGTCAAAACATACCTCATAGCATTATTCTGACAACTAGACAATAGGGACACCCAAAGTGTTGCTTACAATCCCTGACGTAGTGTGTATATTAATGTTAGCTACTACTGTAAGTATTTTCCTCTGTTTCCCAGTCTTGACGCCGACATCAAATTAATCACCTCATTGTTTCCCCAGACATTTTCCAAAAGCTAGCCCTCTTTGCCAAATACTGCTTATCATTCAAAACACGTGCAGGAAAGGAAAAGAGTGAAATAATTAAGAAATCAGCAATCTGAAAGCAGATGGTGTAGTGGTGAAAAAAGAGAGAGGGACCTCTGTTCTTTCTTGCCTGCCAGTGCCTTCCGTTTCTTGATAAACATGGTTCAAAAGTCCGGGGAGGGGGTGGAAATGCAGACGAACACAAACGCTGCCCTCTTTGTCACTGCATGCGGAAGGGATTCCCTTAGCTTTTGTTTTCCAGTCCTGAGGCTGATTATGCATTAGCCACGGTCCTCTGACCATCATTGTCTGTTTAATGCTTAACCTCTCTGCCCTCTTCTCTCTCTCAACCCATTTGCAGCTGTCACCTTGAAGTTAGCAGCAGCAACACCACCACCACCACCACACACACACACACAGAGGTCTGAGTTTCTGAGAAATCAACTTTTTGCTCTTCATTGTTTGTCTTGTAAATCTAAAAATTATCCTGGCACTAGCCAGTCAGGACATAACTGGCAGGCTAGAAAAATGGACACTGAGAGGAAGTCTGAAATCATTCTGCCACCTAGTCCTTAAGTAGGAAAGCTAGATGCAAGATGATGGGTCTGATGGTGGAATCTCACCATTTTACTGTTACCTGGTATCTTTGCTGCAGCAAATCAGTGCATATTATTGTTTCATGTTGCTGGACTCAGGTTTGGGGGAAAAGTGAAAGTGCATGTGTGTATGTATATATTGTACACCTTTAGACTGCATTGCCTCTGTTGGTTGGCTTTACTTGGAAACATGATGAATTCAGGAAGCCTCTGCAACATATAGTTAGGCTCTGAGTTTCAGGGTTCAGAGACTCTGGTTGCATCCAAGTTCCTCTGTGCACTACAAGAAGTTAAATCATCTGTGTTCCCATCTATATGTTGAGGAATGTCAAAACATACCTCATAGCATTATTCTGACAACTAGACAATAGGGACACCCAAAGTGTTGCTTACAATCCCTGACGTAGTGTGTATATTAATGTTAGCTACTACTGTAAGTATTTTCCTCTGTTTCCCAGTCTTGACGCCGACATCAAATTAATCACCTCAGTCTCACATTCTTAGCCTAATTGTTTAGGCCCAACACCACAGAGCAGTATTTCTCAATGTACGGCATTTTGGACCAGATACTTTGTTGTGGAAGGATGTACTGTGCTATCATCTTCTGCAGGATCTTTGGCCTCCACCCACTAGATGGCAGTAGCAAATTGCTTCTCTCTCCACTCCCATCCCTCAAAATGTCTCCAGACACTGATGTATGTCCCCTTGGAGGCAAAACTACCCCTGGTTGAGAACCACTGCAGGAGAGTCATTTTGATTTTCTTTTTTTGTACTCTTTTCCACTTAATTCACTGATAAACCCTGTTAACTTTACTTTAAAGATGACCTTTTCTTACTCTCTCTACTCTTACCTCCCTCATCCAAGCCACTGACATCTTTCTTCAGCACTTCTGCCTCAGTCCCAGTCTGTCAACCCCTACCCTTCACCTCTACGTTCATTCAGTTTCAATCACAATGGCCTCATGATTTTATCTTCAACACAATAGACAGGCTTCCACCTTTGCAATCTTCAGAACACTTCGGTTCCTGCAAAACTGAAACTTTCTAACCCCCCCATTGCCTCTTTTCCCAAGTTCCTGGCAACCACCATTATATTTCCTGTCTTTATAAATCTGACTACCTTTAGGTACCTCTAGTAAGTGGAATCACATTACTCTTTGTCTTTCAACAACTGGCTTATTTCAGTTAACATAATGTCCTCAAGGTTCATTCATGTGTCAGAATGCTCTTTTTCAAGGTTAAATAATATCTCACTATACATGAAAAAAGTCCGTTCACTTATCAATGAACATAAGTGGAATTTGGGGATCAAACAGTAATTCAATTTTTAATCTTTTGATGAATTATCTTCCATAGTGGCTGCACCATTTTACATTTTCACCAACAATACACAAGGGTTCCAATTTCTTCACCCTCTCACAAACACCTGTTATTGTCTTTGTTTTTTTGCTTTTTTTTTTGTAGAAGTATTTTGATTTTTTGTTTTTTGGTTTTTTTCGCCACTTCCATTGGTCTTTCATTTATTCTTTGTTCTTTAGCCTGTGTGGGCCTCCCACTGCAGTGCCCTCTCTTGCTGCAGAGCACCAGCTCTGGGCGAATGCACTCGAGAGCTTTGGCTTGGTAGTTGGACACATCGGTCCAGCCACCCGTGGCAGCCTAATTGTTTAGGCCCAACACCACAGAGCAGTATTTCTCAATGGACCAGATACTTTGTTGTGGAAGGATGTACTGTGCTATCATCTTCTGCAGGATCTTTGGCCTCCACCCACTAGATGGCAGTAGCAAATTGCTTCTCTCTCCACTCCCATCCCTCAAAATGTCTCCAGACACTGATGTATGTCCCCTTGGAGGCAAAACTACCCTGGTTGAGAACCACTGCAGGAGAGTCATTTTGATTTTCTTTTTTTGTACTCTTTTCCACTTAATTCACTGATAAACCCTGTTAACTTTACTTTAAAGATGACCTTTTCTTACTCTCTCTACTCTTACCTCCCTCATCCAAGCCACTGACATCTTTCTTCAGCACTTCTGCCTCAGTCCCAGTCTGTCAACCCCTACCCTTCACCTCTACGTTCATTCAGTTTCAATCACAATGGCCTCATGATTTTATCTTCAACACAATAGACAGGCTTCCACCTTTGCAATCTTCAGAACACTTCGGTTCCTGCAAAACTGAAACTTTCTAACCCCCCCATTGCCTCTTTTCCCAAGTTCCTGGCAACCACCATTATATTTCCTGTCTTTATAAATCTGACTACCTTTAGGTACCTCTAGTAAGTGGAATCACATTACTCTTTGTCTTTCAACAACTGGCTTATTTCAGTTAACATAATGTCCTCAAGGTTCATTCATGTGTCAGAATGCTCTTTTTCAAGGTTAAATAATATCTCACTATACATGAAAAAAGTCCGTTCACTTATCAATGAACATAAGTGGAATTTGGGGATCAAACAGTAATTCAATTTTTAATCTTTTGATGAATTATCTTCCATAGTGGCTGCACCATTTTACATTTTCACCAACAATACACAAGGGTTCCAATTTCTTCACCCTCTCACAAACACCTGTTATTGTCTTTGTTTTTTTGCTTTTTTTTTTGTAGAAGTATTTTGATTTTTTGTTTTTTGGTTTTTTTCGCCACTTCCATTGGTCTTTCATTTATTCTTTGTTCTTTAGCCTGTGTGGGCCTCCCACTGCAGTGCCCTCTCTTGCTGCAGAGCACCAGCTCTGGGCGAATGCACTCGAGAGCTTTGGCTTGGTAGTTGGACACATCGGTCCAGCCACTCCGTGGCACGTGGGATCTTCCCAGGCCAGGGATCGAACTGGTGCCCCTTGCACTGCAAGGTGGTGTCCTTACCCACTGGACCACCATGGAAGCCCCTGTCTTTGTTTTTGATAGCAGCCATTTTAGTGGTGTGAGTTGGTCACTCACTGTGGTTGGATCTGCATTTCCCCAATGATCAGTGATGCTGGGCATCTTTTCATGTGTATCATCTCTGTTTTGAGCCTCTGCAGCCCTCATCAATAGGGTGTATGCCTTATTCAGGCAGTGTCATACACACTTCCATCGGATACCCATGTGTGTTTTACTTGATAAACCTTGCAGCTTTGAATTTCTCTTTCAGTCTTCATTCACCAGGCTGCATTTGCTAGTGAAAGAAGGGGTTATTACCCTTTTACATTTGAGAACAAGATAGAAACCTATGGATGAAAGTCCACTGTGTCCTTCTCTCACTGACACCACTCTTTATGCTTCTATAGGCAATTATCTCACAGAAAAGTTACAAGAGTAAGCAATTAAATGTTCAAATTAGACTTTCAGAACTCTCTAGGTGGATGACTCACTCAGTTGACTTGTTTGTATCATTTTAATGTAACACTTGTCAATCAGATGTTTAACCTAGAACATGTTCCTTTTTTTCCTATCCAGTTCCATATTTTTTCTCTTTTCAATCTTGCAACATCTTAGCTTTAGAGTTATTGCAGTCACTGACGTTATCTTATACATATGCTCCATATCAAAATCTTTAGTATTCAGTTTTAGAGTTATCAAATGCCCCTATGGTAAATTTTTCTTCCATCCAGTATTGTTTTACATTTTCACCAACAATACACAAGGGTTCCAATTTCTTCACCCTCTCACAAACACCTGTTATTGTCTTTGTTTTTTTGCTTTTTTTTTTGTAGAAGTATTTTGATTTTTTGTTTTTTGGTTTTTTTCGCCACTTCCATTGGTCTTTCATTTATTCTTTGTTCTTTAGCCTGTGTGGGCCTCCCACTGCAGTGCCCTCTCTTGCTGCAGAGCACCAGCTCTGGGCGAATGCACTCGAGAGCTTTGGCTTGGTAGTTGGACACATCGGTCCAGCCACTCCGTGGCACGTGGGATCTTCCCAGGCCAGGGATCGAACTGGTGCCCCTTGCACTGCAAGGTGGTGTCCTTACCCACTGGACCACCATGGAAGCCCCTGTCTTTGTTTTTGATAGCAGCCATTTTAGTGGTGTGAGTTGGTCACTCACTGTGGTTGGATCTGCATTTCCCTAATGATCAGTGATGCTGGGCATCTTTTCATGTGTATCATCTCTGTTTTGAGCCTCTGCAGCCCTCATCAATAGGGTGTATGCCTTATTCAGGCAGTGTCATACACACTTCCATCGGATACCCATGTGTGTTTTACTTGATAAACCTTGCAGCTTTGAATTTCTCTTTCAGTCTTCATTCACCAGGCTGCATTTGCTAGTGAAAGAAGGGGTTATTACCCTTTTACATTTGAGAACAAGATAGAAACCTATGGATGAAAGTCCACTGTGTCCTTCTCTCACTGACACCACTCTTTATGCTTCTATAGGCAATTATCTCACAGAAAAGTTACAAGAGTAAGCAATTAAATGTTCAAATTAGACTTTCAGAACTCTCTAGGTGGATGACTCACTCAGTTGACTTGTTTGTATCATTTTAATGTAACACTTGTCAATCAGATGTTTAACCTAGAACATGTTCCTTTTTTTCCTATCCAGTTCCATATTTTTTCTCTTTTCAATCTTGCAACATCTTAGCTTTAGAGTTATTGCAGTCACTGACGTACTTTATCTTATACATATGCTCCATATCAAAAATCCGTATTAATTAGTATTCAGTTAAATTTGGAACAAACTCATGTGTACTCACTAGAAATCTATCAAGAATAAAGACATCTCATTTCTTATGGTAAATTTTTCTTCCATCCAGTATTGATGAGTTCCTCTAAGAAACTCCAAAATATTTCTCCATGAAATATTAATTTTTGCCTATAAAATTATGAACTGACCTGCCTTTGAGAGCTCATTCCAGGCAACAATTGCTCTTTCTTTACCCTAGCCTTAAGGCTGTGTTGCAACAATGATCCAGTGGTGATTATACTGTCTAATGACAATACAAATGTGCACACTGCCCCACGCTTCAAGGACAAGGATGACTGACTGCCCAGAAAGAAGATGGTACCTTCATCTTCCCTTTCTTTACTCTGTTCCATTTTATTTAACAATTTCTTGAACCCCTCCTTTGGTTTCTCTATAAGCTGTTTTCTATTTCATGTGGCAGAGAGCTCCCTCCCAATTTGTTTCAGAGGTTTCTCTCCTTCGTTTAGTCTTTAAACACAGGTATTCTTAAAGTTTCTTTCCTCAGTCTCTTACTATGTTTTCTTGTCAATCCCATTTACCTTAAATTTCCATCTCCATCTCTCTTCAAGAGACACAAATTGTATGCCACTGGCATGGCATTTCTTGAGCTCCAGACAGGATCCCCATGCTGGTGAGAAATTTTATCAAAGTCATCTCATTGTGGTAAACCCAGTCCTCCCCTACTCACCTCAGTTTATACAACTTAAATAGCTTTTCCACTTTCATTTCTGCTGTTAACAAGTAGCCAGTCCTTTCCTAAAAACTTGGGAGATAGGCAATTATCTCACAGAAAAGTTACAAGAGTAAGCAATTAAATGTTCAAATTAGACTTTCAGAACTCTCTAGGTGGATGACTCACTCAGTTGACTTGTTTGTATCATTTTAATGTAACACTTGTCAATCAGATGTTTAACCTAGAACATGTTCCTTTTTTTCCTATCCAGTTCCATATTTTTTCTCTTTTCAATCTTGCAACATCTTAGCTTTAGAGTTATTGCAGTCACTGACGTACTTTATCTTATACATATGCTCCATATCAAAAATCCGTATTAATTAGTATTCAGTTAAATTTGGAACAAACTCATGTGTACTCACTAGAAATCTATCAAGAATAAAGACATCTCATTTCTTATGGTAAATTTTTCTTCCATCCAGTATTGATGAGTTCCTCTAAGAAACTCCAAAATATTTCTCCATGAAATATTAATTTTTGCCTATAAAATTATGAACTGACCTGCCTTTGAGAGCTCATTCCAGGCAACAATTGCTCTTTCTTTACCCTAGCCTTAAGGCTGTGTTGCAACAATGATCCAGTGGTGATTATACTGTCTAATGACAATACAAATGTGCACACTGCCCCACGCTTCAAGGACAAGGATGACTGACTGCCCAGAAAGAAGATGGTACCTTCATCTTCCCTTTCTTTACTCTGTTCCATTTTATTTAACAATTTCTTGAACCCCTCCTTTGGTTTCTCTATAAGCTGTTTTCTATTTCATGTGGCAGAGAGCTCCCTCCCAATTTGTTTCAGAGGTTTCTCTCCTTCGTTTAGTCTTTAAACACAGGTATTCTTAAAGTTTCTTTCCTCAGTCTCTTACTATGTTTTCTTGTCAATCCCATTTACCTTAAATTTCCATCTCCATCTCTCTTCAAGAGACACAAATTGTATGCCACTGGCATGGCATTTCTTGAGCTCCAGACAGGATCCCCATGCTGGTGAGAAATTTTATCAAAGTCATCTCATTGTGGTAAACCCAGTCCTCCCCTACTCACCTCAGTTTATACAACTTAAATAGCTTTTCCACTTTCATTTCTGCTGTTAACAAGTAGCCAGTACTTAAAGCATTTAAAGGAAAGACTATCTGGGGCTGAGAAATCAGAGAAGGCTCCAAGGAAGGAGTGGCTTTGGGGTAGCCTTTAAAGGATGTGGAGAAGATTATGCCAGATGGAGAAGAACAGTAAGGGAGAATGTTCAGACAGAGGATCAAAGAGGCAAAGAGGTCATGTTTCAGGAGGACGAGGAGACTTAGTGGACTGCCTAGAACAAGTGGAAGAGGAATTTAAGGTATAGATCATGGAAAATCATGAGTTAGAGTTAGGAGTTTGATTTGAAGTAAGAAGCCCTGAGAATCTAGTAAAGATTCCCCAGTTGGAGTAACATCATTTGAATTTATTATCTATTCTGTTGTATCCCATTTGTACCTTCTTGGAAAACTATCCATCCTTGGGTCATCCATTTCTCTTCAACTCTTTGTATTTCCCAGAATGCTACCCAAACACTGATAAATGTTTTATAGTGGATAAATAAGACAGTAGTACAAGGAAGCAATGAGCACAGACAATAAACCACTAAAAAATACATGTTTCATTTAGTACTGGAACTTCTTAAGCTTTTAGGCTTTCCCTCTAATCTTCCAATGTCTCATTTATTCACCCTCCCTTCTCTCACTTGGCTAACCAGTCTGTTTACTTGTAATGTATCAGATATAAAAGAGTAAGGCCTCAGGAAGCCACTTGTGGGCGTCCAAAAGGTATGTAAACAAACTTTTATAAGCCACAATGAAGGATCTGAGAGAAGAATGCCTCAAGTCATATAGGAACACAATGAAAAGAGCAACAAGACATAGAGATCATTCACTCAAAAAAATATCATCTCATAGCTGGCGGTATCCTATGTGGGATGTACATCCTGCTCCTAAAAACTCAGAGTCTGATTGACAGAAAAATACTCTTATTTATTAGCACTGCCATTATCCCATAAATCCTCATATAAAGTCTTACAAAGAAACTGACATGCAGAGAAGATAGGTTATCTACCCAATTGGAGTTGAGATTGATTTGAAATTTTCCATACATTTCTTGAGCTCCAGACAGGATCCCCATGCTGGTGAGAAATTTTATCAAAGTCATCTCATTGTGGTAAACCCAGTCCTCCCCTACTCACCTCAGTTTATACAACTTAAATAGCTTTTCCACTTTCATTTCTGCTGTTAACAAGTAGCCAGTACTTAAAGCATTTAAAGGAAAGACTATCTGGGGCTGAGAAATCAGAGAAGGCTCCAAGGAAGGAGTGGCTTTGGGGTAGCCTTTAAAGGATGTGGAGAAGATTATGCCAGATGGAGAAGAACAGTAAGGGAGAATGTTCAGACAGAGGATCAAAGAGGCAAAGAGGTCATGTTTCAGGAGGACGAGGAGACTTAGTGGACTGCCTAGAACAAGTGGAAGAGGAATTTAAGGTATAGATCATGGAAAATCATGAGTTAGAGTTAGGAGTTTGATTTGAAGTAAGAAGCCCTGAGAATCTAGTAAAGATTCCCCAGTTGGAGTAACATCATTTGAATTTATTATCTATTCTGTTGTATCCCATTTGTACCTTCTTGGAAAACTATCCATCCTTGGGTCATCCATTTCTCTTCAACTCTTTGTATTTCCCAGAATGCTACCCAAACACTGATAAATGTTTTATAGTGGATAAATAAGACAGTAGTACAAGGAAGCAATGAGCACAGACAATAAACCACTAAAAAATACATGTTTCATTTAGTACTGGAACTTCTTAAGCTTTTAGGCTTTCCCTCTAATCTTCCAATGTCTCATTTATTCACCCTCCCTTCTCTCACTTGGCTAACCAGTCTGTTTACTTGTAATGTATCAGATATAAAAGAGTAAGGCCTCAGGAAGCCACTTGTGGGCGTCCAAAAGGTATGTAAACAAACTTTTATAAGCCACAATGAAGGATCTGAGAGAAGAATGCCTCAAGTCATATAGGAACACAATGAAAAGAGCAACAAGACATAGAGATCATTCACTCAAAAAAATATCATCTCATAGCTGGCGGTATCCTATGTGGGATGTACATCCTGCTCCTAAAAACTCAGAGTCTGATTGACAGAAAAATACTCTTATTTATTAGCACTGCCATTATCCCATAAATCCTCATATAAAGTCTTACAAAGAAACTGACATGCAGAGAAGATAGGTTATCTACCCAATTGGAGTTGAGATTGATTTCAAAGCTCGCAATTTGTTTACTACACACTGCCTCTCAGAATAGTCCAGGGAAAAATTTACAGTGCTATGAGAACTCAGAACAGGCTATAACCAGGGGGAAGTTAGTGAAATCTTCCAGGAAAAGATGGGACTTTAGAACAGAAAAGCAACAGGACGGCTGTTCCCTGTTACTTGCTCTAATGAAACAATCTTTAATATCAATCAAGATCTAGTGACAGAATATTTTTCACCCATCCTGCTATGTATCTGAAGCAGCACACAAATGAAATTTACTGGTTTGTTCCACTTGGGTAACCCAGGTTTTATGCAGAAGTGATTTAGGGTGACATTTCCAGAAGTATTCATTTGCCCCAACGAAAGTCTGTTGCATGAGGCCTCCTCTCTCCCTAACCCAAAAACAAAAATGCCTAGGGCTCAAAGTTCACTACATATTGTAATAGAAAACAAAGCCAGGGACTAAGGAAAATCGCAGGTCATCTTTTCCCCTTGTCCAAGCATGGCTTAAGTAGTATAAATCAATTTATTTGTTCTGGGTTTGAGATCCGACATTTGAGCCTTATGTGTATAAAAGGCAAGTCACAGTATCCCCAGCCTGAATAATTCATGTTGTTTGTAACAGTTCTTTTAAGCCTGTCTGTTAAATTTGAAGATTAGCTATATTTTTTCTCTTTCTTAAAGCTTATTTTGACTCAGCTTTAAACAATTCCTCAAGCTGGACCGTTTAAAACTTATTCTCTTAGTTTGCTTTCCTCTAATCTTCCAATGTCTCATTTATTCACCCTCCCTTCTCTCACTTGGCTAACCAGTCTGTTTACTTGTAATGTATCAGATATAAAAGAGTAAGGCCTCAGGAAGCCACTTGTGGGCGTCCAAAAGGTATGTAAACAAACTTTTATAAGCCACAATGAAGGATCTGAGAGAAGAATGCCTCAAGTCATATAGGAACACAATGAAAAGAGCAACAAGACATAGAGATCATTCACTCAAAAAAATATCATCTCATAGCTGGCGGTATCCTATGTGGGATGTACATCCTGCTCCTAAAAACTCAGAGTCTGATTGACAGAAAAATACTCTTATTTATTAGCACTGCCATTATCCCATAAATCCTCATATAAAGTCTTACAAAGAAACTGACATGCAGAGAAGATAGGTTATCTACCCAATTGGAGTTGAGATTGATTTCAAAGCTCGCAATTTGTTTACTACACACTGCCTCTCAGAATAGTCCAGGGAAAAATTTACAGTGCTATGAGAACTCAGAACAGGCTATAACCAGGGGGAAGTTAGTGAAATCTTCCAGGAAAAGATGGGACTTTAGAACAGAAAAGCAACAGGACGGCTGTTCCCTGTTACTTGCTCTAATGAAACAATCTTTAATATCAATCAAGATCTAGTGACAGAATATTTTTCACCCATCCTGCTATGTATCTGAAGCAGCACACAAATGAAATTTACTGGTTTGTTCCACTTGGGTAACCCAGGTTTTATGCAGAAGTGATTTAGGGTGACATTTCCAGAAGTATTCATTTGCCCCAACGAAAGTCTGTTGCATGAGGCCTCCTCTCTCCCTAACCCAAAAACAAAAATGCCTAGGGCTCAAAGTTCACTACATATTGTAATAGAAAACAAAGCCAGGGACTAAGGAAAATCGCAGGTCATCTTTTCCCCTTGTCCAAGCATGGCTTAAGTAGTATAAATCAATTTATTTGTTCTGGGTTTGAGATCCGACATTTGAGCCTTATGTGTATAAAAGGCAAGTCACAGTATCCCCAGCCTGAATAATTCATGTTGTTTGTAACAGTTCTTTTAAGCCTGTCTGTTAAATTTGAAGATTAGCTATATTTTTTCTCTTTCTTAAAGCTTATTTTGACTCAGCTTTAAACAATTCCTCAAGCTGGACCGTTCAACTATTGGATTCTGTATTCTGGGCATTTGGAAGCAGGCCGTTGCCAGTTCTTAGGCCTGCTGTATTATTCAATGCCTTTGCAAATGATAAATAGGTTGAAAGCTTAGAAGGCTATTTTCTAATTTCTCAAGGGTCTCTTTACCACCTAATTTTCTTTTCATCAAATGTTATTTACTGACTAATTCCAATCAACTGCTTTGGTATTGCAGCTTGCTGTGATTTTAGCAGATAATAAATGTTAACATGGAGAGGGTAAGAGATTCCAGCCTCAAATTTAATAATACTGTTTGTTTGAAACTGACTCTGCCTCCATCAGACTGAGCCTCACAGGGGCAAGCCCTTTACTAAGCCATCTAAGATCCTGGGGGTCCCTACTGAAATCTCTAGGATTTGCTATGTGTGCAAGAGAAGAAAAGATTTCAATGATCTAAGAAACGACGTGATCTATCTGTCTTGGAAATTGTATTGCATTTTGTGTTTTATAGGCACACAGGAATATAAATGTGCTGTACATCAAACACAGAAGAATGAGGATGTTAAATAAATATGTCACAAAGAGACTTGCAGGAAAGAAACATTTCTGCTTGAAAGGTAGGGAGATCAAGATGGGAAGTCACAAGGCTTAACGTAAAAGGCAAGTCAGAGTAGCCCCTTCTACATGACAGTAACCATCACACATTAAACCAAGCAGTCTTGCATGCTGAGCTCAAATGCACCTCAGAATCCTTCTTAGCACAGTCATTCAGGAAGTCATTGGTGATCTTCAGCTGCTATGCCAGAGAAAAAGTTTAGTCATTCCTGAGCTCTTAGGATAACTATATCCAAACTCAGGGGTAGTTAGAAACAATCCAAGAGGTGGCTTAAGTAGTATAAATCAATTTATTTGTTCTGGGTTTGAGATCCGACATTTGAGCCTTATGTGTATAAAAGGCAAGTCACAGTATCCCCAGCCTGAATAATTCATGTTGTTTGTAACAGTTCTTTTAAGCCTGTCTGTTAAATTTGAAGATTAGCTATATTTTTTCTCTTTCTTAAAGCTTATTTTGACTCAGCTTTAAACAATTCCTCAAGCTGGACCGTTCAACTATTGGATTCTGTATTCTGGGCATTTGGAAGCAGGCCGTTGCCAGTTCTTAGGCCTGCTGTATTATTCAATGCCTTTGCAAATGATAAATAGGTTGAAAGCTTAGAAGGCTATTTTCTAATTTCTCAAGGGTCTCTTTACCACCTAATTTTCTTTTCATCAAATGTTATTTACTGACTAATTCCAATCAACTGCTTTGGTATTGCAGCTTGCTGTGATTTTAGCAGATAATAAATGTTAACATGGAGAGGGTAAGAGATTCCAGCCTCAAATTTAATAATACTGTTTGTTTGAAACTGACTCTGCCTCCATCAGACTGAGCCTCACAGGGGCAAGCCCTTTACTAAGCCATCTAAGATCCTGGGGGTCCCTACTGAAATCTCTAGGATTTGCTATGTGTGCAAGAGAAGAAAAGATTTCAATGATCTAAGAAACGACGTGATCTATCTGTCTTGAAATTGTATTGCATTTTGTGTTTTATAGGCACACAGGAATATAAATGTGCTGTACATCAAACACAGAAGAATGAGGATGTTAAATAAATATGTCACAAAGAGACTTGCAGGAAAGAAACATTTCTGCTTGAAAGGTAGGGAGATCAAGATGGGAAGTCACAAGGCTTAACGTAAAAGGCAAGTCAGAGTAGCCCCTTCTACATGACAGTAACCATCACACATTAAACCAAGCAGTCTTGCATGCTGAGCTCAAATGCACCTCAGAATCCTTCTTAGCACAGTCATTCAGGAAGTCATTGGTGATCTTCAGCTGCTATGCCAGAGAAAAAGTTTAGTCATTCCTGAGCTCTTAGGATAACTATATCCAAACTCAGGGGTAGTTAGAAACAATCCAAGAGGTGGCCTTAGAGATACTGCCTATTAAATACTGTAATAAAATAACCAAATGGGGAGGGGATGGTGTCCAGGTGATTATTTCAGAATGCTATTGTTCCTGTTGCAGTGGGTCTTCCATGACAGCTTACTGCTAGTATTTTACCTTATTAATAGCTTGTTTATTGCACTGTCATCGAGTTTGCTCCATGAACAGTTACTTGGCCTCATTAGTCAAAGGCTTGCACCTTTGGGCCAAGATCTCTCTGTGGGTCCCCCTGACATCAGCAGTGACATCTCTGACCTTCACTCTACAAAGCCTCTAAATTCTGAATTAGTCCCTACCTTCTATCTCACGTCTTTTATACCTGAAAAATAGACTGGTTTCTGTTTCCCTGTGTGAAATGCAGGCAAACAAGAGATACCACAATTTATTATTTTTACAGTCTAAAAAAGGCAGGTATTTTTCTATTACTTTGAGCTCTAAACATGATAGCTCTTCATCCAGATGATTATTTCTCTAACTATGCTTTTCAGTATGACGTTTCATGACAGTTATATAAAATCTGTGTCAAACACTATTGCTTCACATGTGTTAAGTCTTATCCTCAAAAAAGACATTGTAAAGTTCCATGAGAATTCAGGTAAGGGCAATACCATATCCCTGTTTTCCTTCTGACCTTGTAGTTTTCAGAATTTATAAAAAGTCAATTAAGAGAAGGCTAAAACTTATTTCAAACTAATGCTAGTAAATATTTTATTAATCAAGTTAGTAATATTAAATGTCAACTTTATGGCTTCACTCAAAAAAGGAATGAAGTAGAGAGAGGGACATACACCTTTATCTTCAGTACTGTGGTTTTTTCTAGTTGCTACCTGCAAGTGAATGAGTGTGCCAACTTGTGTGTTGTCAGCCTGGTACAAAGTAACCACCTACCCACAACTTTGTCAGACTATCTTAATATGATATTTAATAAAGAATTAACCACTACCAGTCTTCCAAATTCCCTTCTATCTCACAGAGAAGAAGTTAGGGACTGTATCCCCAATTTCTGTCTTTATACAGTTCTAGATTACAGTTGGCCAACAAGAACAACTGTAAGATCCAGAAGGTGAAAGAGAAGAAAAAATCTTTATTTCCTCAGAGCAGTGGTAGCCAGACATGCAGGCCGAGGTATTTCACAACAGCATCCCAATGAACTGTTGATAAACACGCTTCATGACTCTGTGCAGGAGCTGCTGGAAATTAACTAGAGACTCAAGAACCACAGCAGACTGTGAGTGAGCTCTACAAACCACTTGCTTCAAAGCTTTTGGCTGAGATCTCTGTGTGTGATCCTCAATCTTTACTTCCTCAGAGCTTTTAACTTAAGCCCCTGATTTCTATCTACTGAACTGGCCCAAAAAGATCTTTCTGGTTTTCCATGTAATGAAAAAATCCAAACAACCTTTTTGGCTAACCCAATAAAATTCATTACACCTGAAGAACAGAGTAGCATCTCCTTTTCCTGTCTGAATATAATCTGATATAAGTGAATGAATAAAAGAAGGGATACTAAGAATATTTATCAAGCCTTAAAGACTGCTAATCATATTATGAAAACAACTGGGCTTCCCCTGGTGGTCCAGTGGGTAAGGACATCGCCTTGCAGTGCAAGGGGCGCCGGTGTGATCCCTGGCCTGGGAAGATCCCACGTGCCACGGAGTGGCTGGACTGATGTGTCCAATTACCGGGCCGGAGCTCTGGAGCGCATGCGCCCAGAGCCGGTGCTCTGCGACAACAGACGCCACTGCGATGGGAGGCCCGCAGGAGCCAAAGAACAAACACGGATGAAAATAGAGAAATGAAAAATAGAAGTGGCCCGCCTGCTCCCCTCCCTCCCCAACCCGACCTCCACCCAAAATAAATAATTAAATAAATCTTTAAAAAAAAAAAAAAAAGAAAACAACTGAGACACAGACATTTGTTACCAAGCAAGTATTTGAGTTTCTCTATTTCCCATCATCTTCTGCAGTTGGTTGGGATCATGAGGTTAATTCTGGCCATAAGGACCATCCATAAACAGAAACGATGGACCATTTCAGGGCAAAGGCACTTAAGAGCTTCTGCTGCCTCCACACTCCGTTCCTCTTCCACAGACACTCTGTGTTAGGATGATTCAGCTTCAAGATGACAGCGCTTCCATAAGCTGGGAGCTCGGAACAATACAAACAGCAGAGCTACCTTGTTGATCTTTGTTGACCATGTGACAGGGGCAAGAGGGAAATCTTTGTTGGGCATAAAGTTCTGAGATTCTAGTTAAATTTGTTATCACAGGTGGCCCGAGCTTAGCCTGTTTCACAGGCACAAGACCGACTTAAGAAACAATAGAATCTATACCCTAAAATTTGAAACAACTTTAAGTCCCCCTGCAACAACTGTAAATTTTAAGCAAAATGTACTATCTTACCATTAAAAGAAATATACTATACTATTTAGAGAATTCTACTTAAGTAGTATATGCAGATACTGACACAGACATGAACACATTCAGGTATATGCAAGAACTACAAGACAATTAGTTGATGAATAGAGACAAAAAAATAGAATTCAGTGAAAATGCAAACTGCAAACAAGTGAAAGGATTTTCCTTCACTGGTTATAAAAATGCAAACTGAAATAAGCTGTCACTTTATGATACTGTCAAAGCGTTCATTTTAGAAAAACAATACCTCAAGTTGGTTGAGTCATGCAGGAAAACTTACTCAAATTCTGGGGGTGCAGTATAAATACATGTTTTTAGAATGGAATTTAGCAGAAAATGTGACATGAAATGGTCCTAACCATTGCCCTAATGATCCCACTCCAGTAAATAATTGAAAAGTGGAGAAAAAGTGGAGTCATATATATTAATGAGCTTGTTGCCAGCACTGTATATAGTAATTTAAAAATGAAAGTAAGAGCAGATTTAACAACTATGGCTAACATGGCCCGCCTGCTCCCCTCCCTCCCCAACCCGACCTCCACCCAAAATAAATAATTAAATAAATCTTTAAAAAAAAAAAAAAAAGAAAACAACTGAGACACAGACATTTGTTACCAAGCAAGTATTTGAGTTTCTCTATTTCCCATCATCTTCTGCAGTTGGTTGGGATCATGAGGTTAATTCTGGCCATAAGGACCATCCATAAACAGAAACGATGGACCATTTCAGGGCAAAGGCACTTAAGAGCTTCTGCTGCCTCCACACTCCGTTCCTCTTCCACAGACACTCTGTGTTAGGATGATTCAGCTTCAAGATGACAGCGCTTCCATAAGCTGGGAGCTCGGAACAATACAAACAGCAGAGCTACCTTGTTGATCTTTGTTGACCATGTGACAGGGGCAAGAGGGAAATCTTTGTTGGGCATAAAGTTCTGAGATTCTAGTTAAATTTGTTATCACAGGTGGCCCGAGCTTAGCCTGTTTCACAGGCACAAGACCGACTTAAGAAACAATAGAATCTATACCCTAAAATTTGAAACAACTTTAAGTCCCCCTGCAACAACTGTAAATTTTAAGCAAAATGTACTATCTTACCATTAAAAGAAATATACTATACTATTTAGAGAATTCTACTTAAGTAGTATATGCAGATACTGACACAGACATGAACACATTCAGGTATATGCAAGAACTACAAGACAATTAGTTGATGAATAGAGACAAAAAAATAGAATTCAGTGAAAATGCAAACTGCAAACAAGTGAAAGGATTTTCCTTCACTGGTTATAAAAATGCAAACTGAAATAAGCTGTCACTTTATGATACTGTCAAAGCGTTCATTTTAGAAAAACAATACCTCAAGTTGGTTGAGTCATGCAGGAAAACTTACTCAAATTCTGGGGGTGCAGTATAAATACATGTTTTTAGAATGGAATTTAGCAGAAAATGTGACATGAAATGGTCCTAACCATTGCCCTAATGATCCCACTCCAGTAAATAATTGAAAAGTGGAGAAAAAGTGGAGTCATATATATTAATGAGCTTGTTGCCAGCACTGTATATAGTAATTTAAAAATGAAAGTAAGAGCAGATTTAACAACTATGGCACATTAACATGATATGATGCTATACCACTATTAAAAAGGTAATATAAAGCAGATTCTTAAACTCGACCATGCATCACAGTTACACACTGCTCAGTCCCAGTCCCAGAGAAAGTGATTTGGTGGAGCTGGGTTGGGAGCCAAGAATCTGTATTTCTAACAAGTTTTCAGGTGATGCTGCTGATACTGGTCTAAGGGCCACAGCCCTGACACAGGTATGTAAAATATAAGGCAATATTTATAGTATAATGCTAAGTGAAGAGAAACAAACTTTGAAATCATGCACTGAGATGCATCTATTTGATAACACTGAGACATTTTTAGTCAAATAGGGGTTAAGAGCATAGGATGAGGCGCTGGCAAGGCAAACTGGAATTCCAGATCTCATGAACACTAGGGGCCTAATGGTCTAGGTCTTATGAACTTTTCATGGCTCTCTAAAAATGCTTTCAGAGGAAAAAGAGCTAGCAAAGTAGAGAGAGAAAACTGTATATATAATGCAGTGTATAATATTTATATTAGAATACTAATATAAATCAGTACTTAACTGTCTCAAAAACAAAACATTGGACTTATGTAGTCAATTAAAAGTCAACTCTTAATTATACATATATTTATTTCAACACTAGCAGAAAGAGTATAACTAAACTGTGGAGTAGAAAATGGCAAACCACTCCATTGTTCCTGCTGGGAAAATCCCATGGACAGAGGAGCCTTATGGGCTACATTCCAGAAGCTTGCAAAGAGTAGGACATGATTAAGTGACTGAGCAACATCTGTATGCATTTAGATTTATTTTTTGCTATGGCGCGGAGTGGAGCTTCTAGAGTAAGAAAAACTAGCACCTTATTCTATCAATGGTTTTTATACATCAATCTCAATCAAACTTATCAATGACAAAGAAAGAGTCCTTGTTACTTTTGGCTCCCTGTCATTCCTCAATAGGCTTCACTCATCGCATCTCCCACTAAATGGTGTGAGTTAATCTTTATTTCATGTATAGTCTATTTTCCACATAGATCTATCACAGCAGATTACATATATGTTAATTAAAACTCTCCAAAGGCCCCCTCCGGAAATGTTAAGGAAAGAAAAACCAAAACTCTGTAAGCCCAAGGACCACAGGTCATGGTTTGTTTGAGTCAGACATGGTTTTTACCTGTTGTCCTGAATTAGCTGTCAGTAACACCCTTGTAACTCTAAACTGTTTTTTCTTGGACAATAAGGATAAGAATAGTTGTGATATTGCGATATATAAGAAAAATATACATTTGGTCTTTGCCCAGGGTCCCTGAGCCACAGTTCTACAAACCTTTGGATTCTTAAGTAGGGGGAGTAATGAAACTGTCTCTTGCTATGTTTTAGTGACGTCAGAACCCTACATAAGGACAGTAGTTGCCTGATAGAAGTTTCAATCACGTGATTAGATTCCCATCCAGTTACTCCCCTCACCAGACCCTCTCTCTTCCACTCCTGACCTTAAGCGGGGGAGAGAGAAGGCCAGTGGTTTATTTCATCAATCACATTTATATAATGAAACCTCCATAAAACCCAAAAGGACCGGATTTGGAGAATGTCCAGGCTCATGAACATGCGGAGATTTGAGGAGAGTGATGTGTCCAGAGACAGGATGGTCGTTCCATGATCTTTTCCCCTGCCTTGCCCTAGGCACCTCTTCCATCTGACTGTTTCCAAGTTATATCCTTTCATAAGAAACCAATAATCTGGTGAGTAAAATGCTTAAGGGTTCTGTGGGCCACCAAAGAATCCAAGAAGGGGATCTTGGGAATGGGCGTTTTATAGTCAGTCCATCAGAAGTACTGGTAACAGCCGGAACTTCCAATGCATATCTCAAGTCCAAGGAGGGGGTGGTTCCTCCAGTCAGATGTGCAGCTAACAATCTGGACTCAAGACTGACTTCTTAAGGAGGTTGCAGGGGAAGAAGGGGATGCAGTCTTGCAGGACGGAAACTTCACCTGTGGAATATTTGGGTAGATTGGATCAAAGCTGAGTTGAATCACACAATACTCAGTTGGTATCTGGAGAACTGCTTGGTCATATAGAAACTCTCCTCATTTTGGAAGTGGTATCAGAATAGTACCTTAATAGGGCTGCCAGATAAACTATAAAATACCAAATATTGCATGGGATATACCTATGCTAATTTTTTTCATTGTTCATCTACAATTCAAGCTTAAATGTCTCATATTTTTTCATTTGCTAAATCTGGCAGCACTATTACCTCCACACAATGGCTTTAAGAGTTATGCCCCTGCCCACCACTCTGTCCTCTCTGCTCCAGCCCTACTCTCCTCAGATCCTTCAACATCCACACTCATTCCCGGCTCTGTACCATGCACGTGCTCTCTGATCTCCCTAGATTGCTCACTTTCTTTTTTTCATCTTTACGCAGCTGATAGCTTCTGATCAACAGGGTCTCAGTAAACAGCCATTCAGGAACATCTTCCCCAATCACTCAAGTGAAAGACAGTCCATCTTCTCCTCTCCTTCTGCCACCATCTAAAATTAGTAGCAGCATCCTACACGGGTGCTGTGCGATGGCCTGGAGGGTGGGATGGGGCGGGGGGGGGGGTGTGCATATGACTAATCTGGGATCATACATATCTGTAAACAACAAAACTCTGTAAAAGTAAAAAGTAAAATAAAAATAAAATAAAAAAAAGATTAGTAGCAGCTATTTTCATGGTTGACTTTCTCACTGCAAAAGACACTCCCTGACATAAGGAAGACCTGGTCTTTCTTCCTCACTGCTGGGGTAGAGGATACATGCTCAGGAGCAAAGCTTGGAACAGTAGATATTTAAGTAACTAATGGATAAATGAACAAATACTTTTGTATCAAAATCCCAACCTTTAGTTTCTTGGTACACTCATTGTTTTTCTCTAGAAGGAGGCTAACACTTCTTCAGAAAGACCTAAGACCTGAATCAGAGCTATTTCCCAATGTACAATGGTTGCACACATGGTAATGGTTTTATAAAGTATGTTAATCAAGGAACTACAAAAATCATTTAACCTAAGAGCTTTCCTCACCACCATCAAGTACTGATTCCATAGAAACTGACTCATTATCATACAGAGGATAAACATGGCTGAAGCGAGACCCCTGCAGAAGTGTATTTGTCAATCTCCAATTCCACCTGCTGGCAGAAGATAATGGTTTTAAAGACTGCCACACAAAAAGTAACATTCTTGCATATTTCCTTTCCCTGTAGTAGAATCAAACATGAATAAAGGTGGGCTTCCCTGGTGATCTAGTGGGTAAAGAGTCCACCTTGCAGTGCAAGGGGCACTGGATCCCTGGCCCGGGAAGATCCCACATGCCGTGGAGCGGCTAGACTGGCGTGTCAAAGTAGCACATGCGCCCAGAGCCGGTGCTCTGCAACAAAAGAGGCCACTGAGATGGGAGGCCCACATGGGCCAAAGAATAAAGATGGATGAAAAGAAATATATGAAGGACAAATAAAAGAGGCCAAATTTAAAAAACAAAATGAATAAAGGTAATAAAAAATAAAATGTTATATAAAATATCAAAAAAATAAAATTTAAAAAAATAAAAAAATAAAATTCTAAAGGCTTAGAAATATATGAGGATAGATGTTGTGATGATGTCTAAAATAAAAACCTAAAATAACCATGTGCAGTTCTAAAAAGCCTATTTAAGTTGTATACTATTAAAACCATTTTAAAAGATGGGAATAACGAAATGATTCCATGCATGACTTTGGATGATGTGTAATGCATAAAACAATTCTCTAATTGTGTATGCAAATAAACATACAGGTTCACATATGTGAAGCAAATGCAATTTTGCTTTCTAATTAAGTTTAAGCCAAAGGTATGATATGTTTCTTGAATAGGAAATGGCAACCCATTCCGGTCTTTTTGCCTGGAAAATTTCATAAAGAGAGGAGCCTGGTGGGGTACAGCCTATGGGGTTGCCAAGAGTCAGATGTGACTGAGCACACACACACAAATGTTTATTTTCATGTTCAAATACCATATTTTCATTCTTTTTCAGATATTAAAATAAAAACATAAAATAAGCTTCCTCTTCACTGACATAGCATGTACTATGAGGGTGCACATACAGCTCATGAGACTCTGGGTTCCATTCTGACCTGTGCTGAAACCAGTTCGAACGCTGTTACACCAGCACCCTGGTCTCACAGGTAACCTTCCCTGCTCTGCTCTATGTTCAGAATTCAGACCCTTTGCTTCAAGAGTTGCACTGTGGCATGCAAATCAGAGCTGGCTCTTTACTGATCTCAGAGCATAGCTAATTTTACAGCCCTCTCTTGTTCTAGAGGACATGTTTGCATTGAGGAGCTAATTTCTATACTGCAAAAGTGTGAATGCTGTCGGATAAGATTTTAAGCTGTTTTGTGATTTACGGAAGGGAATCCCAGTGCAAGCACTGGATCCCTGGCCCGAAGATCCCACATGCCGTGGAGCGCTAGACTGGCGTGTCAAAGTAGCACATGCGCCCAGAGCCGGTGCTCTGCAACAAAAGAGGCCACTGAGATGGGAGGCCCACATGGGCCAAAGAATAAAGATGGATGAAAAGAAATATATGAAGGACAAATAAAAGAGGCCAAATTTAAAAAACAAAATGAATAAAGGTAATAAAAAATAAAATGTTATATAAAATATCAAAAAAATAAAATTTAAAAAAATAAAAAAATAAAATTCTAAAGGCTTAGAAATATATGAGGATAGATGTTGTGATGATGTCTAAAATAAAAACCTAAAATAACCATGTGCAGTTCTAAAAAGCCTATTTAAGTTGTATACTATTAAAACCATTTTAAAAGATGGGAATAACGAAATGATTCCATGCATGACTTTGGATGATGTGTAATGCATAAAACAATTCTCTAATTGTGTATGCAAATAAACATACAGGTTCACATATGTGAAGCAAATGCAATTTTGCTTTCTAATTAAGTTTAAGCCAAAGGTATGATATGTTTCTTGAATAGGAAATGGCAACCCATTCCGGTCTTTTTGCCTGGAAAATTTCATAAAGAGAGGAGCCTGGTGGGGTACAGCCTATGGGGTTGCCAAGAGTCAGATGTGACTGAGCACACACACACAAATGTTTATTTTCATGTTCAAATACCATATTTTCATTCTTTTTCAGATATTAAAATAAAAACATAAAATAAGCTTCCTCTTCACTGACATAGCATGTACTATGAGGGTGCACATACAGCTCATGAGACTCTGGGTTCCATTCTGACCTGTGCTGAAACCAGTTCGAACGCTGTTACACCAGCACCCTGGTCTCACAGGTAACCTTCCCTGCTCTGCTCTATGTTCAGAATTCAGACCCTTTGCTTCAAGAGTTGCACTGTGGCATGCAAATCAGAGCTGGCTCTTTACTGATCTCAGAGCATAGCTAATTTTACAGCCCTCTCTTGTTCTAGAGGACATGTTTGCATTGAGGAGCTAATTTCTATACTGCAAAAGTGTGAATGCTGTCGGATAAGATTTTAAGCTGTAAGTGAGATTAATGTAGTGATTAACTTTTTCATTCTAATTTATCTCTCAATTTCACTCAGATACATGTGACCTTACTAGCAAATGATTGTCTAATTATGAGTAATTAATCCATGATTATAGAAAGAGGTTTTCTACAAACTCTGCCTTCAGTTATGTTAAAAACTGCAGTAAAAAGTCCAGCAAAATGTGAAGAGAAAATTGTTCAGAGGAAAGCAAAGAAGAACATTCTATAACTTAATGAACTGCTCTTCTATTTCAGTTTCTACTCTGGGATAATGAGTTGTTACTTTAAAAAGACCCCTAGATTGAATGCACGGTATAGCACCTGAAGACTTAGCGTGGCCTTTGACTCTGGATAATGGCAGATGTTTTTGTTTACTTTACTTTAATCCCTAAGCAAGGCAAGCTTCTGGCCGACATTACTGGTGGGATGACCTGACCTAGTATTCTTGCCTGGAAGATGCCACGGAGAGAGAGCGAGGTACACATTCTATAGGACTGCAAAGAGTCGGACACAACAGAGCTCACACACATAATAATATACTGTAATAAAAGTGACCTGAATGTGGCTTCTCTATCAGAATACCTTATAGTACAAATTTACTGCCTTTCTCATCTTTACTAAGTACTTACTATGCACTGTGGCCTTTTTGCAGTTTGAGGTATGACAGCAAAACTAGTATGATTTCTTTTTCTTTTTACACTGGTACATTCTTACTGTAGAAGCAACGTCAGCATGTGATTTTGTCTTTCCTTATGGAAAAGACTCATCTTTTCACTTCAAGTAAGTACTTTACGATTTCTCTTTGGAACATCTGCACTGCCATGTACTATGAGGGTGCACATACAGCTCATGAGACTCTGGGTTCCATTCTGACCTGTGCTGAAACCAGTTCAACGCTGTTACACCAGCACCCTGGTCTCACAGGTAACCTTCCCTGCTCTGCTCTATGTTCAGAATTCAGACCCTTTGCTTCAAGAGTTGCACTGTGGCATGCAAATCAGAGCTGGCTCTTTACTGATCTCAGAGCATAGCTAATTTTACAGCCCTCTCTTGTTCTAGAGGACATGTTTGCATTGAGGAGCTAATTTCTATACTGCAAAAGTGTGAATGCTGTCGGATAAGATTTTAAGCTGTAAGTGAGATTAATGTAGTGATTAACTTTTTCATTCTAATTTATCTCTCAATTTCACTCAGATACATGTGACCTTACTAGCAAATGATTGTCTAATTATGAGTAATTAATCCATGATTATAGAAAGAGGTTTTCTACAAACTCTGCCTTCAGTTATGTTAAAAACTGCAGTAAAAAGTCCAGCAAAATGTGAAGAGAAAATTGTTCAGAGGAAAGCAAAGAAGAACATTCTATAACTTAATGAACTGCTCTTCTATTTCAGTTTCTACTCTGGGATAATGAGTTGTTACTTTAAAAAGACCCCTAGATTGAATGCACGGTATAGCACCTGAAGACTTAGCGTGGCCTTTGACTCTGGATAATGGCAGATGTTTTTGTTTACTTTACTTTAATCCCTAAGCAAGGCAAGCTTCTGGCCGACATTACTGGTGGGATGACCTGACCTAGTATTCTTGCCTGGAAGATGCCACGGAGAGAGGAGCGAGGTACACATTCTATAGGACTGCAAAGAGTCGGACACAACAGAGCTCACACACATAATAATATACTGTAATAAAAGTGACCTGAATGTGGCTTCTCTATCAGAATACCTTATAGTACAAATTTACTGCCTTTCTCATCTTTACTAAGTACTTACTATGCACTGTGGCCTTTTTGCAGTTTGAGGTATGACAGCAAAACTAGTATGATTTCTTTTTCTTTTTACACTGGTACATTCTTACTGTAGAAGCAACGTCAGCATGTGATTTTGTCTTTCCTTATGGAAAAGACTCATCTTTTCACTTCAAGTAAGTACTTTACGATTTCTCTTTGGAACATCTGCACTGCCAGCATCACTGCTCTTGCTGTTTGGGGCCATCGCCATATACATTAAGAGTGACTAACAAGCACTCTGATACTGAAACACTTGATCTGATAACCAAGATGGCTACTAACTGACTAAAGGACAGGTATGCTGGACAAAGGGATGACTCCCTTTCAGGGCAAAAAGAAGGGAGACTGTGAGAGATTTCAGTACAGAACCCAGGACCATGTGCAATTTAAAACTTATATAAGATGCTTATTTCTGGAATTTCCCATTTACTATTTTCAGACTCTGGTTAACCACGACTAACTGAAACTCTGAAAGAGAAACCACAAAGAAGGGGGGGAGCTACTGTATTCTGCACACTCTCCTTCAACTTGTGTCTGATGTTTCCTCAGGATTAGACTCAAGTTATCAATCTTCAGCTTGATGGACACAGAGGGAATGCAGTGTTGTTTTTACTGCAACCAATCAGATGTCTCACGGTTTCTGTCTGTCCCATTCCTAATGATACTCATTTTGAGCCCTTGGATAAGGTGACCTCTTCCAGATTTCTCCACTGTGTATTTATCCGTTTCCCCTTTATAATTTTTAAGTATTTGTGGGAGGTACTTTGAAACCATGTAAATATCTGATTCTTCATCAGACTTTCAATGTATTCATTCACCTACTTGTATCATATGATATTGGGGCTCCTAGTTTTACTCAACGGGTTATATTCTGTCACTATCTGTATCTATTTTGATTGTCACAATAACCCATATTTAGACAAAATTTGAGCTGACATGGCCCATGGTTCTCTGAGCACTTCCTTGTTTTCTGGCACAAGGTATTCATATTCATCTTCTTTGTCAGTCACAGCCTTGAAACCAGCCACTGCTAAAAGAATCCTTATTCTTTTTACTGGAGAATGATTTGGAGAAGCCAAAATTTGGATGCTACTGTGCTAACTGCTACTGTAATGTTACTACTGCATATTCTCTTAGTGGACAGAGCTGGAAAACACACAACTCCCCAATTACACACACAGACATGTACATAAACCTACATAAATGAGTATGTTCATCAATATGTAAACATATATGCACGCATATGGACAGCCATCTATATATAAACTCTAGGCATATTTGCATCTATCTTATATTGATAAATTTTTGTCGTTTAGTTGCTAAGTCGTGTATTACTCTTTGTAACGCCATGGACTGTAGCCAGCCAAGAGAGACTGTAAAAGAGATTTCAGTACAAAGGAACTCCTTTCAGGGCAAAAAGAAGGGAGACTGTGAGAGATTTCAGTACAGAACCCAGGACCATGTGCAATTTAAAACTTATATAAGATGCTTATTTCTGGAATTTCCCATTTACTATTTTCAGACTCTGGTTAACCACGACTAACTGAAACTCTGAAAGAGAAACCACAAAGAAGGGGGGGAGCTACTGTATTCTGCACACTCTCCTTCAACTTGTGTCTGATGTTTCCTCAGGATTAGACTCAAGTTATCAATCTTCAGCTTGATGGACACAGAGGGAATGCAGTGTTGTTTTTACTGCAACCAATCAGATGTCTCACGGTTTCTGTCTGTCCCATTCCTAATGATACTCATTTTGAGCCCTTGGATAAGGTGACCTCTTCCAGATTTCTCCACTGTGTATTTATCCGTTTCCCCTTTATAATTTTTAAGTATTTGTGGGAGGTACTTTGAAACCATGTAAATATCTGATTCTTCATCAGACTTTCAATGTATTCATTCACCTACTTGTATCATATGATATTGGGGCTCCTAGTTTTACTCAACGGGTTATATTCTGTCACTATCTGTATCTATTTTGATTGTCACAATAACCCATATTTAGACAAAATTTGAGCTGACATGGCCCATGGTTCTCTGAGCACTTCCTTGTTTTCTGGCACAAGGTATTCATATTCATCTTCTTTGTCAGTCACAGCCTTGAAACCAGCCACTGCTAAAAGAATCCTTATTCTTTTTACTGGAGAATGATTTGGAGAAGCCAAAATTTGGATGCTACTGTGCTAACTGCTACTGTAATGTTACTACTGCATATTCTCTTAGTGGACAGAGCTGGAAAACACACAACTCCCCAATTACACACACAGACATGTACATAAACCTACATAAATGAGTATGTTCATCAATATGTAAACATATATGCACGCATATGGACAGCCATCTATATATAAACTCTAGGCATATTTGCATCTATCTTATATTGATAAATTTTTGTCGTTTAGTTGCTAAGTCGTGTATTACTCTTTGTAACGCCATGGACTGTAGCCAGCCAGGCTTCTCTGCCCATGGGATTCTCCAGGCAAGAATAATGGAGTGGGTTACCATTTCCTTTTCCAGAGGATCCTCCTGACCCAGGAATCAAGCCTGTGTTTCTTGCAAAGGCAGGTGGATTCTTTACCACTGAGTCACCTGGGAAGTCCCTATTTCCCACTCAATCTTCTTAAATATCAAACTGAGCACTTATATTTGGATTGCATCATTTAACCATTCCTTTAAATTATTATTCATAACTTGACTGTATCAACTAAATACAGAGAAAAATGATGTAGGAATAAAACTCAAGGTAGAGCCTCATAAGGGAAATTTCCCCTCACAAAAAAATAACTATTTTAACACATCCAGTTAACATGATTCTAAATGTATGAAAAAGGAAAAACACATACCCATTTTTCAGAAGTACTGAACACACATCTGAAACTGACCCTTCATGTCTCATGCCACAGACAGAACCTGCAGTATTCTTTAAGTAATTTTTTTTTACAGCTCTAAAACATGCCAACTCAAGTTTTGTTTTTATCTTTTAATTTTGGCCTCTTTTAATTTTTTTTTATGTCTTTATTTTCATCCATCTTTATTCTTTGGCCTGTGTGGGCCTCTCATCACAGTGGCCTCTCTAGCTGCAGACCACCAGCTCTGGACACATGCGCTCCAGAGTGCTGGCTTCTAATTGGACATACCAGTCTAGCTGTTCCGCAGCATGTGGGATCTTCCTGGGCCAGGGATCGAACTGGTGCCCCTTGCACTGCAAGGTGAACTCTTTACCCACTGGACCAGCAGGGAAGCTCCCCCAACTCAAGTTTCTGATGATTTAGGCGGTATAACATCCTCAGGGGACCCCAATATTCCTTGTGAGTTCCTTCCACTTACCCTCCTGTTTATACATACACATTTTACTAACCCTTCCTGAATTTCCCCCAGTTGCAGTGTGCTTTCCATTTCCTGCTGGGACCGTTGCTTCTTCTACAGATTGCGTGTGGTGTGCAATGTCCTCTTAGGGAACTTGGTCGTAAAGGAAAGGCAGGGGTAGCTAGGAGTAGAGGAAGAAATACGGTATGGTCATTTCTTCATTCTTTCAATCTGTCAGCACATGTGCACTGTATTTTGTTACTCAGAGTGCAAATAAATATATAATGTCAAATTTTCAAAAATTCTTACAATAACATCTTGCTCTTAATCTCTGGTTGAGGTTAAGCTCTAGAGAGTTGCTTATAACTGGGCTGGCAAAGTGCAGGAGAGTGGGGCAGACTCTCGTCTTCCATCCTGGGCACCGCTCAAGCTGCGCTCATTCCCCAAAGTATCAAGGTCCTTTTGGAGGAAGGCATCCTGTGTCTTAGTTCAGAACTGGGATGAGGTCCCCAAGGCCTCAGAGACCACCCAACAGCTACTCCTCCCAAGTCAGTCCCTCCTGGGATATGCGGTGATCCAGGCCACCACCATATGCAGTCCCTGCAACCTTCCTCCCCGTCTCAATAGCTGGAATTCGTTTCTCACCATCTCTGGCCGAGACACTGTACATAGACTCTCAGTGGATTCCAGACGAAGGGGGAGAACACGCAGGCAATATATTCTCCCAAGCCCCCTTTCACATTACCTCAAGCAATTCAATTTTAACAAGAGTTCTGATCACATCACTCTTCATTAACTTTTACTGTCTTGAAGATAAAAACAGAAGCATGAAAGTGAAGACTTCACAATCCTGCCTCCAGTCTGTCTTTCCTGCGGTCACTCACTGGCTTTCCTCACCAATCATCTGTTTCCATTCCAACATCACAGAGCTACTGACCATTCCTAAACATCCACATAAATGAAGACACTAAAATTAATGACTGTCTATGACGTGTCACTTGCTGTGCCTAGAGTGTGGTTTACACCTTATTTAGTCCACCCACTGTCAAGGCCACTGAGGCTCAGCATATAGGAAGTGGTGAGGTCGCTGAGTGGGGCCCAGGCTTTCTGACACGTGTGAGCTCCAACGTTCAGAGCTACCGCTGACAAAGCCCTCCCCAGAATGTTCTTTCCCACCTTTCTATCTGGTAGTGTCCTCTGTTTTCTTAAAACAAAGGCTAGATTTTTATCTATTACTTACAGTGTCCTACCACCATCTATGGAATGGAAAAAAAAAAATTATGCTTTGTCTGGTAGGATGGTTTCTAATCAGTAGTATCTAGTTATGATAAATAATGGGATGTGCCACATATACAGCTGGAAATAAAAGGGCTAAAATAGTGGTGAGATGGGCTAAAACGGCAGAGAAAAATGATAATGAAAATACTATTAAAAGTAGCTAAAAGAAGTACATCATTCCATAATGGTTCCATATGGAACATAAAATATCCTAAATTCAGTTAAGAAAAGGAAAGCAACAAAGATGAATTATTCTTATATAAAAAGATAAAGATAATGAACTTGCAAAAATAGAAGACTGAAAGATTAGCACTTAAGACCAAAAGTGACATCTCTAGAACTCCAAAGCTTAAATAGAAATTTTAAAAAGTAGATTACGCTTGCATGCTAAGTCACTTCAGTAGCAGTGTCTGACTCTGTGCAACCATACGGACTGGCAGCCTGCCAAGGCCCTTTCATCCATGGGGTTCTCCAGGGGATCTTCACAACCCAGGGATTGAATCTGTATCTCTTATGTCTCCTGCATTAGCTGGTGGGTTCTTTACTATGGTTTATAAAACAGAGTACAGAGTGGATTACAGTGGTTCTATGGTATATTCATGGTGGTTGATATAAATAAAAATTAGCAAAAAGTAACAAAATTAGGGTCTAAAATTGTCATTTTTAACATTCTAATCTAAAACTAAAAGGAAAAATAAAAAAAAAATCAGGTGTGGGTTAAAGTGAACAGTACTAATAACATCTCACTTATAAGATGGGCTTCCCTGGTTGCTCAGATGGTAAAGAATCTGCCTGCAGGGGGCTTGTCTGGTGGTCCAGTGGCTAGGACTCCAGGCTCCCAATGCAGGGGGCCTGGGTTCGATCCCTGGTCAGGGAGCTAGATCCCACATGCTGCAACTAAGACCCAACACAGCCAAATAAATAAACAAATATTTTAAAAAAGAAAAGAATCTTCCTGCAATGCAGGAGACCCGAGTTTGATTCCTTGCTTAGGAAGATCACCTGGAGAAGAGAATGGCAATCCACTCCAGTATTCTTGCCTGGATAATTCCACGGACAGAGGAGCCTGGCAGGTTATAGTCCATGGGGCTGAAAAGAGACAGGCATGACTGAGTGACTAACACTCACACTCACTTATAAGGTATGGAATAAAATCAGTTTTTCTGAGGAGTGGAGTAAAATTTCCTCTCCTCAATATACTTAAGGCATGGTTTTAATAAAATTCTTTCAGTTTCCCTATGTACAATTATATAAAATATTATTGTAACACAGAGCTAACTTATGTCCAGTTGAGATATTAAAATGTAAATTTCGGGTATTATATTCAAATTTCAGTACTCTTTTCACTGATTGCATTAAGGATGAAATAGAAACCAACAATGCTCAGAAAGAAGCAGAACTGTCAGTTTCAGAAAGAAAAATGCTGTTGACCACAAAACAAGATCTATTTATGGAGGAACTTCAAGGTGATAATTTGCAAAGTTATCTTGCAGTTAAAGATTACGAGAATCAAAGAATGCATATATTTAAACAGTTATTTCAGGAGTTTTCTTAAATGTAACTGAGTATAAAACAGGCATTTTTTTTTTTTTTTTACTGTGATACTAAGTCTCTAAGCTAATTACTATAAAATGAGTCAGCCTGAAGTACACGAAAGATGATATTACAGTATTTTATTCAAAGAAAGTTCAAGAACCTTTGTAAAAGCAGTAATTTCTGATCTGCAGGCATTGGTATATGTACAATAATTATAAAATAAGCACTTTCAGGATGGTGAGTAACTTCTCCACGTGCTGGTTTTGTTCACTAGACTCAACAAAACGACTACCAGGTAGTTAATGCTGCATTTGGGGAAGACGTTTTGTTTCAAATTACTTTCTTAGGAGTTAACTTGATGAGATCCTATCAGAAGAGACTGGTTCAATGGATCATATATAAATCTTTTTAATAAAGGATATTGTAATATACTTTGCTATTTTATCTTAAAAACTCAAGTTCTAGAAGGAAGATGGTTATTTTAAATTCTAGTGACACATTCCTCTCAATATGTTCACTAAAATCCATCTTGAATTCAACATCAACCGCCTACAGTCATCTTCTCTAGTAAAGTATTAGTAGCCAAAAAGTAAGTGTTATGAAATACAGGAAGTGAAATTTAAGTTTGTATGATTATTTATGTTTCTAAAGCATTTCTAGCTTGTTCATTCAGTTCCTATTTCTGTTGGGGAAGCACACTGACTGAAACCAACCTCCCTGGCCAGGCAGCATCTGCATGAGTTATTTTATGACAGGAAGTCCTGGTAAGGAACATGGAACTAATAAGCCACCACTGACTGGAAGAGTTCTGGAAAGGTCAAAAGGAGACATCATGTGTCCAACCACCTCCTAGAAACCTTCTTGCTGGCATCTATCTTGGCTGAGTCATGTGGCACCAGGAAGGACTCTGAGTCAAAATGCCTGGTCAAAGACAACAAGGAAACCATAAAACCGGAGACTGTGAGCCACGTGGCAGAGCAGTTCTTCTGGGCTCTATTACCATACTGCCCCCCACCCCCCGGGAGCCCTTTCCCAATAAAGCCTCTTGCTTCGTTAGCTCACACGTCTCGTCAGATAATTCATTTCCGAGTATTAGAGAAAAGCTCACTCTCAGGCCCTGGAAGGGGGCTCCCTTCCTGCAATATTTCTTGATCACTTACTCTGGATTCAAGCAGTTTGCTAGGACAGAGAACAGGGCAGTGAATGAGGCAAATCCTGTCTCTGTTCTCAAGGCGTTTACAGTCTAATGGTGAAGACAGGCAGGAAGTCAACATTTGCACAAAAAAACATATTTCTTCCACAGAAGATGGTGACAGAAAGCTCTCAAAGTTTGGAGCCAGACAACCTGAAATCGGATCCTGCCTAGCAGTGAGCTTGTGATCACATTTTAGCATGTTTACTTCTAGCAAAAAAGGAATTGTGAAATCCACCATAGAGAATTCTGCTGAAGACTAACTGGAATACTGTCTGGGAAAGACTGACAATTTACAAATATTCAAATCATTCTGTTTCCTCCCTTATTCCCATTGCTTCACCCTTATTTTCCATCACCTAAATCTGGTCACAAAAATTTGACACTGAAAAACCCTTCTTCTCTATTAAAGTTAACAAGTTATTTAATAAAAAAAAAAAATCACTTCAAATCAAAAGCTAAAATAATTATCTTAGTTAATGAAGAAATTATCTTGATTGAGAATAACTTTATGTTTCTAAAGCATTTCTAGCTTGTTCATTCAGTTCCTATTTCTGTTGGGGAAGCACACTGACTGAAACCAACCTCCCTGGCCAGGCAGCATCTGCATGAGTTATTTTATGACAGGAAGTCCTGGTAAGGAACATGGAACTAATAAGCCACCACTGACTGGAAGAGTTCTGGAAAGGTCAAAAGGAGACATCATGTGTCCAACCACCTCCTAGAAACCTTCTTGCTGGCATCTATCTTGGCTGAGTCATGTGGCACCAGGAAGGACTCTGAGTCAAAATGCCTGGTCAAAGACAACAAGGAAACCATAAAACCGGAGACTGTGAGCCACGTGGCAGAGCAGTTCTTCTGGGCTCTATTACCATACTGCCCCCCACCCCCCGGGAGCCCTTTCCCAATAAAGCCTCTTGCTTCGTTAGCTCACACGTCTCGTCAGATAATTCATTTCCGAGTATTAGAGAAAAGCTCACTCTCAGGCCCTGGAAGGGGGCTCCCTTCCTGCAATATTTCTTGATCACTTACTCTGGATTCAAGCAGTTTGCTAGGACAGAGAACAGGGCAGTGAATGAGGCAAATCCTGTCTCTGTTCTCAAGGCGTTTACAGTCTAATGGTGAAGACAGGCAGGAAGTCAACATTTGCACAAAAAAACATATTTCTTCCACAGAAGATGGTGACAGAAAGCTCTCAAAGTTTGGAGCCAGACAACCTGAAATCGGATCCTGCCTAGCAGTGAGCTTGTGATCACATTTTAGCATGTTTACTTCTAGCAAAAAAGGAATTGTGAAATCCACCATAGAGAATTCTGCTGAAGACTAACTGGAATACTGTCTGGGAAAGACTGACAATTTACAAATATTCAAATCATTCTGTTTCCTCCCTTATTCCCATTGCTTCACCCTTATTTTCCATCACCTAAATCTGGTCACAAAAATTTGACACTGAAAAACCCTTCTTCTCTATTAAAGTTAACAAGTTATTTAATAAAAAAAAAAAATCACTTCAAATCAAAAGCTAAAATAATTATCTTAGTTAATGAAGAAATTATCTTGATTGAGAATAACTGTATATTGAATTTTGTTATCAAGTTCCTAGTCTATTCGCAGTGCTCATCCATTTTCCCTACAATTTAAAATACTAGAAAAAAAAAGGGATAATGTTTTCACTGCCTAAGGGAAAACAAGATCTTTATATGCAAAACAACAAAGCTCACAGAAAGCAAAGAATAAAGCACATACACTCTGAGATATTTCCTCTTAGGTATAAGAAAATCAAGTCCATGGAATTAAAATTACTTAGGGTTATGAAATCAATGTAGATTTCAACAAAGCTAATGCAGTTAAGGCAATTATCAGTAGTTTATACATTAACACTTTTTTTTGCTTACCAAGGTTATTAGGTATAATAACATATTAATCTTCATTGGAACTGTTCATGCCTATTAAGTTTTCTCTAGGTTTTAATTATATTTTTAAGACACTAGTAGGGACAGTACATGATATTATAAAGGACGACAACCATACTCTTCAGTACTGATGCCTTTTTAAAACCTTATAGACTTAGGGCTTCCCTGGTGGTCCAGTGGTTAAGGACACCACCTTGCAGTGCAAGGGGCACTGGTTTGATCCCTGGCCTGGGAAGATCCCCTGTGCCGCGGAGAGGCTGGACCAATGTGTCCAACTACTGAGCCAGTGCTCTGGAGCGCATGCGCCCAGAGACTGTGCTCTGCAATGAGAGGCCACTGCGATGGAAGGCCCACACAGGCCAAAGAACAAAGAATAAATGAAAGACCAACAGAAGTGGCCAAAAAAAAAAAAAAAAGATTACACAAGGTTTGCTATGTAGACAACCATATGGTTTGCAAATAAAAATTTCTAAAAAAAAAACCCTATAGATTTAACTCTGAGTATTTGAATCTATTACAGTCTATTTTAATATGAACTTCCTTGGAAGAAGCTTCAGCATTTTGCTTATAATCTAAAGTTCTGAAGAGGAAAAAAGTCTTGCTACCTTTTCTACTTGAGACATAAAAGAAAACAGATGTCTTAACCTCAGAATAATAGCATCCTGCTGTAGAAAGGAACTTAAACCAAATTCCTTTATTTATATTCATGAGCAAACTCTGGTGGTTGAAGGTCCTATTTCAAGTAAGTATCAAAATCAGGACTAGAGTGCAACCTACCAGGTGGATAGGTGGGCTTTTGTATATGCGCACAATGGTCGGGGTGGGGTTCACACACGTGTCTGCCATTTTGTGTTTGCCTCTGTATATTGTTGTTTAGTCTCCAAGTCATGTCCAACACTTTGTGATCCCTTGAATGGTAGCCCACCAGGTTGCTCTGTCCCTGGCACTTTCCAGGCAAGAATAATTCCAGTCTGCCATTTCCTTCTCCAGGGAATCTTCCTAACCGAAGGACAGAGCCTGTGTCTCTGGCATTGGTAGATGAGTTCTTTACCTCTGAGCCACCAGGGAAACCCCTCTGCAAATTGATGACAAATTTAACACTCCAAAATGTGCGGTCTACTAAAGGACAGGAGGGAGAATTTTACCATTTATCTCAAAATAATTTTGAATCCAAGTTTTAGGGTTCACATATATATTTCCAGCATTCCATGAATATTAAATAATTATTTTATATCATTTTAATTATTTTCAAACAGTAAGTAAAGGAACAAATCACATGAACAATTAAATGCATTAGATACCAGATTTTAACGCATTAGAACTGTCATACACAAATCTTTGCTGCTTAGTTAACTTGCTTTTCTGAAGACCTTGGAGTAGTGGGATTCAAAGGACATGACATCAGGGAGCAAGGAGGTAACGTGAGGGACTGAAGGCAGTGAGGACACAGCTGCATCTCATCCAGACAGCTAATCGCTGCGTGATGAAATACAGAGCCAATGTCGGCCACATCCTAATTCTCTCAAGAAAAGAACCCCATGTCTCTATGAAATTATGAAACCATAAAAAAATTACTATTTAAGGATCCAATCGCTGATTAGCTTCATCATCACCTGCTCTAATTAACTCAGTTGCTAACCATGAGATGAAAAGGTAAGACAAAAGAAAAATAGCACAGCGTAAGGACTCAGAATGTTCTGAGACTGAACACATCACCCTCGTTTATAGTGTTTCGTGACCACCTGCAAGTACTTAATTCAAAGAAGACTCAATCTGCATCTGTCAATTAGAGAATAACAATACCGCCTCATGGGATTGAGTGCAAATTAAATGAGATAATACACACGGATAAAGAGGCAGAGTGCCAGCATCTAGTAAACGTCTCGTTACGATCATCATCATTTATTTGGGGACTGTTTCTTTAGGACCAAGCTGAATTGAGTATATGAACTTAACAACCCCATATGGCAGACAACTGAATACATTCTACGTAAGAAACAAACAAACAAATATAAATTTATTTACATTTTGGTCTTTCAATACAAATGTTTCAGATGGTTCTATAAAACAATGTATCTTCAATGTATTTATAAGCAAAAATAACTATTTTTATAAACATAATATGCACCTGTGAACAATATGAACAATGGCTAATAAAATGACAACTATAATGTAGGAAGAGAAACTACAGGATGAGATTCCCCCAACATAGACTATCACTTCCAGCTATTGTCTTGCATGTAGGCCTCAACATAATCTGCCTAAAATTCTTAAAACTACCACTGCTGTTAATCCCATTAGAATCTGGAGTCACTTGCATGTGGTTTTTGATTTTTCTTCAATATCAGACTTTAGTAATTTAAGAAGATTTTCTTTCCTCCATCAAACTACAGATAATCATGTTTCAAAAGAGTTGTGTAATAAAATGGTTTCCACTCATGAGAAGAAACCTTTGTTAACATTCGAGTATCAGAAACAACCTATTAGGGTTTTCTGCTTCAACCAGACTCTCCAGCCTATTGTGCTCCATGGGGTAACTAGAAAAGCTAAGATAAGAACCGCTGCGTGATGAAATACAGAGCCAATGTCGGCCACATCCTAATTCTCTCAAGAAAAGAACCCCATGTCTCTATGAAATTATGAAACCATAAAAAAATTACTATTTAAGGATCCAATCGCTGATTAGCTTCATCATCACCTGCTCTAATTAACTCAGTTGCTAACCATGAGATGAAAAGGTAAGACAAAAGAAAAATAGCACAGCGTAAGGACTCAGAATGTTCTGAGACTGAACACATCACCCTCGTTTATAGTGTTTCGTGACCACCTGCAAGTACTTAATTCAAAGAAGACTCAATCTGCATCTGTCAATTAGAGAATAACAATACCGCCTCATGGGATTGAGTGCAAATTAAATGAGATAATACACACGGATAAAGAGGCAGAGTGCCAGCATCTAGTAAACGTCTCGTTACGATCATCATCATTTATTTGGGGACTGTTTCTTTAGGACCAAGCTGAATTGAGTATATGAACTTAACAACCCCATATGGCAGACAACTGAATACATTCTACGTAAGAAACAAACAAACAAATATAAATTTATTTACATTTTGGTCTTTCAATACAAATGTTTCAGATGGTTCTATAAAACAATGTATCTTCAATGTATTTATAAGCAAAAATAACTATTTTTATAAACATAATATGCACCTGTGAACAATATGAACAATGGCTAATAAAATGACAACTATAATGTAGGAAGAGAAACTACAGGATGAGATTCCCCCAACATAGACTATCACTTCCAGCTATTGTCTTGCATGTAGGCCTCAACATAATCTGCCTAAAATTCTTAAAACTACCACTGCTGTTAATCCCATTAGAATCTGGAGTCACTTGCATGTGGTTTTTGATTTTTCTTCAATATCAGACTTTAGTAATTTAAGAAGATTTTCTTTCCTCCATCAAACTACAGATAATCATGTTTCAAAAGAGTTGTGTAATAAAATGGTTTCCACTCATGAGAAGAAACCTTTGTTAACATTCGAGTATCAGAAACAACCTATTAGGGTTTTCTGCTTCAACCAGACTCTCCAGCCTATTGTGCTCCATGGGGGTAACTAGAAAAAGCACTAGCATATTTCAAGAGACTTACAATTGACATAGGAAAATCAGGTGAAAATTCAAAAGATAACTTACCTTTAAAGCTGCTCTAAATTCAAGCTTTTGTGCAAAACTGTTTACCAGTACGCTAATCGAATTTAAAACAACTTGAAAAAATGGATTCGAATGTAAGGATTTATATAATGCTTTTACAATTCAGTCTGAAACACATTTGTAACTTTATAGGCATGATTCCTAAATAAATATAAATAAGTAGCAGTAATCATAGAGATACATCATTTCTTTTGTAAAGTCAGCAGTCAAGGAAGCAAGCCTTCAGAAACTCGAATGACACACACAATACTCAGATGCTGGAGGACATACCAGAAAAATACTTAAGGGAAGTTAAAGGCTTTTCTGTATCTGTACCCAGGAACAATGGCTGTATTCTCCGTTTGTCTCCCCAAAAAGTTCTCAAGTACAGCGCATCATCTTTTTCCTCGAAATGTTTAAGGCTGAAGGTCAAAGTTCAAAAATTACTCTCGGGCTTTCCAACTTCATTCTTGTCAAACCAGATACTTATTGTATAAAAGAACAGTTTCTGAGACGCCAGACGACAAGGGACCACGGGCGAAATTCCACTAAAGGAGCCTGCACTGTTATTGTCAGAGGGTTCTGAAATTGAAGCTAAGAAATTCAGATTGCTACGACCTCATCTGAAATTCAGCTCGGTTTATTTTTATTTCTCGACACAATGCACTGGCGCATCAAACCGCATTTTCCAAAAAAATCAAGAATTGCCATATTAAAACAAACAAAACCACGGAGAAGCATCCAGAGGCAACAAACGTTTCAGGCAACACAACGAATACGCCTTGCAAAAACACAGCCAGATTCCTGGTCGGCAGAAGAGAAAACGTTAATAACAAGCAACGCTAGGTGGCAGAAGAGAGTCTGGTAAGAGCTCTGGCCCAAGCAGAGGTCTGTGGTCTCACCCTCACCTTCTCTTGGGTCCCAAAGAGAAGCTATTCAGGAGGACAAGATTCCATCCGCGGCCTCCTCGTTAACGGGGAAGCTGCTACGAGCTAAATACAACCCTGTGAAACTTCCACTGCATCTTATCTGACTGGCGGAACTAGGCCCCACTGCTGGGACCAGGCTGGACCACCCTTTTCTTCAATCCAGCACATCACCTGTGCCCAGACAGCGCCACATTAGTAAGAGACACAAGTCCAGACGGCAGTTGGGGACCCCTGTACCCCTAAAAAAATAAAGAAAAAAGATAAATCACTTACAAAAGCCGAAATCTCCGGAAGAGCTGAGAGTGCGCCTGTTCTCTGGAACGCCACCGGCCGTAATGCCCTTCAGCTGATCCCGCTTTAAGAAGCGTGCGTGGGCGACGCACGCGGGCGCGGTGCCTGCTGGGATGCTGCCCGTGGACTTCGTATTGGTGCTAACGGCCCACCTGGAAGAGCTTTTCCTAGGCGTCAAGCTCCAGTAGCCACCTAAGCCATCTAAGCCTCATTTTGTCTGTTTCAAAAAATATGAGGATAATAACAGTACCTATTTAAAGGGTTGTGAGGAGTGAGATAAAGTGATCCATGCAAAGTGCTCTGTATGCTGCTTTGTCAGTGACTTAATAAACATGAGCTTGTGGATCGAGCCACCATCAGGTGCGACAGGAAATGGGAGGGCCTCATACAGAAAACTATCATCGTCACCATTATTGTTACCAACATTCTCTTCACGCTCTCTGTTCTGCATCTGGAACTGCTGACTTGCCACTTTTACTGGCACACCCGGTAATTTCTCCCCTCTCTTTCAGAATCCACAACTTTTGCTATGGACACGCTAAAAGCAGATTCTGAAGTCTACCTCTGCCATTTACCAGCTATGTAACTTTGGGCAACTGGTTTCATATTTCTGAGCCTCAGTTTCTCCTCATGAAGAATAAGGATAATAATAGGACTTCTCTCCACAGATTACTTATAAGCATGGGATGCCATAGCATCTGATGCAGAGTAAGAATTCATCAGACATCCTTGTTAATGGATCAAGTAAATAGTATTTACTTGGCATACGCTCTCCATCTAAAAACCTACATTCTCTTTAAGGCTCAGTTTTTAAATCTCTTCCAACTGTCCATATATCCATTCTCTCATGTAACATATATTCTTATGACTCTTTCATAATCTTGGGGATTAGTAAGTGAATTGGACTTAGCTTCTGGTCTCAAGGAGCTCCTAGGATGAGAGTAGAAACAAATCAAGTGCACATTGCTCTTAGTACATTGCAGTGGTAAGTGACCAATGAAACATTTGATTTAGAGATGGTGTTAATTTCACCCAGGAAGAATATGGGAAAGGAGACAATGTGTACCACTGTGATTAGAAGCATGCAGTTTTGTGTTAGACTTGAAGCTGAATCTCAGCTTTGCCACTTGTTAACTAAATCACTTTGAATAAATTATAATACAGTCTCTGAATCTCACTTTATGCTTCTATTAAATAGCGATAAATTATAGAACCTACATGATTGAGGGTGAAGATTAATAAAAAGATCCACTTAAATTACTACAAAAACTTTAATAAAGTTTAGTTATTAGTAGTAGTAGTGCTATTAACATAGGCAATATCATCATTAAGACTTCATGATGGAGACACTGAATATGGTTCTTAAATTATAAGGTGGTCTGGAGGATGAAGCTGGGGAAAGGAGGTGAGGAAAACTCAAAAGTGAGAAAGCAGAGAAAATCTGAAGGAATCTAAGAGGCTCACTTTGGCTTCATCAACACTAAAATGTGTAGTTTGGGTGACCACCCATCCTGGCTTGCCTGGGATGGATGTGTCCTCCAGAGAAGCAGGACTTTAAACATTAAAACTGGGTAAGTCCTGGGAAAGCCAGGATGATTTGATTGCCCTACACTGAGAGGATTGTGGCCCAGGAAACTAGGGTCTTAAAGGCCATGCAGTAGGGGTTAGGCTGTATTTGTTGGCAATGAGGAGCTCTTGGCAGGCTTCCCAGGTGGCGCTAGTGCTAAAGAACCTGTCTGCCAATACAAGAGGCACAAGAGATAAGGGTTCAATTTCCGGTTCGGGAAGAACCCCTGGAGAAGCACATGGTAACCCGCTTGAATACTCTTGCCTGGAGAATCCCATGGACAGAGGGGCCTGGTGGGTTACAGTCCAAAGGGTCACAAAGCGTCGACCATGGCTGAAGAGACTTAGCACACATGCATGCAAGGAGTTCTTGAAAGTTCTTGAGTGGGGAAATAACTATTCATAAGTGCTTTTCAGTCTACAAAATGAAAGCTTTCTCTCTCTTAACAAATTAGTGTCCTTGTCATGGCTCCTTCCACAATCTTTTGTCTACCCTCTAGTACTTATCATGTGTCATCTGTATTCAAGATTTGTGTGTGTCTCTTCATAATTTTACCATATAATCTCCCTTATAATCAAGTTTGGATCTTCATATTATCTTATATATAAACTGAGTATATACCGAATTGATTATAACCTATGATTCTATGGGCTTCCCTGGTGGCTCAGATGGTAAAGAATCCACTTGCAAGCAGGAGACCTGGGTTCGATCACCGGGACAGGAAGATCCCTTGGAGGAGGAAATGGTGACCCACTCCACTATTCTTGCCTGGACAATTCCATGGACAGAGGTGCTTGGCAGGCTATAGTCATGGCATTGCAAAGAGTTGGACACGACTAAGTGACGTACACTTATAATTCTATATGATATGACATGATTCAAAATTTACTATTCAGAAATGAACATCAGTTTTCTGTGTGCCTAGTAATTTTTCTTCTGGTGACACACAAAGTAAATCTATTAAAATATTGATTGGCAAATATACACATAAAATAATCCTCTGAAAAATGTAAAGGAGTATTCTTCCCCTCTCTGGTAACATTTTGAAATGACGTTTTTGTTATTCATTCATTCATTCAACCAGCAAATGTAGCCAGGCCCAGCCTGTGGTCTTAGATACAAATGAGGAGCTCTTGGCAGGCTTCCCAGGTGGCGCTAGTGCTAAAGAACCTGTCTGCCAATACAAGAGGCACAAGAGATAAGGGTTCAATTTCCGGTTCGGGAAGAACCCCTGGAGAAGCACATGGTAACCCGCTTGAATACTCTTGCCTGGAGAATCCCATGGACAGAGGGGCCTGGTGGGTTACAGTCCAAAGGGTCACAAAGCGTCGACCATGGCTGAAGAGACTTAGCACACATGCATGCAAGGAGTTCTTGAAAGTTCTTGAGTGGGGAAATAACTATTCATAAGTGCTTTTCAGTCTACAAAATGAAAGCTTTCTCTCTCTTAACAAATTAGTGTCCTTGTCATGGCTCCTTCCACAATCTTTTGTCTACCCTCTAGTACTTATCATGTGTCATCTGTATTCAAGATTTGTGTGTGTCTCTTCATAATTTTACCATATAATCTCCCTTATAATCAAGTTTGGATCTTCATATTATCTTATATATAAACTGAGTATATACCGAATTGATTATAACCTATGATTCTATGGGCTTCCCTGGTGGCTCAGATGGTAAAGAATCCACTTGCAAGCAGGAGACCTGGGTTCGATCACCGGGACAGGAAGATCCCTTGGAGGAGGAAATGGTGACCCACTCCACTATTCTTGCCTGGACAATTCCATGGACAGAGGTGCTTGGCAGGCTATAGTCATGGCATTGCAAAGAGTTGGACACGACTAAGTGACGTACACTTATAATTCTATATGATATGACATGATTCAAAATTTACTATTCAGAAATGAACATCAGTTTTCTGTGTGCCTAGTAATTTTTCTTCTGGTGACACACAAAGTAAATCTATTAAAATATTGATTGGCAAATATACACATAAAATAATCCTCTGAAAAATGTAAAGGAGTATTCTTCCCCTCTCTGGTAACATTTTGAAATGACGTTTTTGTTATTCATTCATTCATTCAACCAGCAAATGTAGCCAGGCCCAGCCTGTGGTCTTAGATACAAATAAGGAATTGGGGTTCCCCATCTTATTAGGTGGCCAGTTAAATCCCTGTGAAGGCAGAGCAACAGAGTAGAGATTTTCTGCAAAGTTCAAGTTAGCTTAAGGTCATTTTCAAATGCTTTACTACCTTCATGAAAGGCCTGTTTTAAGTACTGTCAAATCAACAAATCGAGTAAAAGCATTAATTCATTTTTATGCACAAGGAACTGTGGATGAGTTCTTATAGCATGGCAGCTTTAGAACACAGTTTCTAGACTTAGAAAGACATGGATTCAAATCCCAGCTCTGCATGTCACTTGTGGGAAAAAAGTGAGTCTTACTCACTCAGTTCTTTTCAATTCTTTGTGATCCCACAGACTGTAGCTTGCCAGGTTCCTCTGCCGATGGGATTCTCCGGGCAGAAATGCTGGAGTGGGTTGCCATTCCCTTCTTCAAGGAATCTTCCTGACCCAGGAACTGAACCCTGGCCTCCCACATTACAGGCAGATTCTTTACCAGCTAACCCACCAGGAAAGTCCCACCCTTACTTACCTTTAACCAGCTATTAACTATTCTAATCCTCAGTATCTTCACATTCAAAATGGAAAAAAAAATAGTACCTGCCTATAGGGCTTTTACAAGAATAAAACGAGATCATGCACATAAGGCACTTAGCGCCCTGAATAGATTTTATGCAAGGAATATGTTGCTGAAGTCTTCAGAATCTAAGACTGACCCAGACAAAGAATGGACGGCAGTTTTTATCCACTGGCTACAAAAAGGCTTCCTTGTAGCCGGTTCATTCATTCATTCACAGTTTATAATCACTTGGCTGACCAAGCTTTTGAAACTTTGTGATTCTTGGCACATTTTGGGTTGGTTACCTTGGGTTCCTGGGAGGCAGACTCTGGGTGGAGAGGAGCATTTGAGAGATTTGTTAAGGAATGTTAAGGAATTAAGGTGTTGAGATCAGTACCCAGAGAAAGGAAGGTAACAGGTGTAAGAAGGCCCCAATCAACCTTCCAGGGTGCTCTGAGGCTGAGATGGCTCTTCTAAGACATCCACCGTTAAGGCTTTCATCCCTCTGTCCCTCTGCTGTAACCAGTTCCTGGAGGGAAGTGGGTTTGGTCCTGGGCACGGCCGCTTTCTTCAGATCAGGTGATCTCCAGAGAGACACTGACCTGAGGCCTGTCAGCCCATGTCTCTCCCAGCAAGCAGCTGGACTAAGTCCTCAAGCATGGATGTTGGCAATATGGCACCCCATCCACTGCAGGAGTGATTTATGTCAGATGTTGTAAAAGCATTAATTCATTTTTATGCACAAGGAACTGTGGATGAGTTCTTATAGCATGGCAGCTTTAGAACACAGTTTCTAGACTTAGAAAGACATGGATTCAAATCCCAGCTCTGCATGTCACTTGTGGGAAAAAAGTGAGTCTTACTCACTCAGTTCTTTTCAATTCTTTGTGATCCCACAGACTGTAGCTTGCCAGGTTCCTCTGCCGATGGGATTCTCCGGGCAGAAATGCTGGAGTGGGTTGCCATTCCCTTCTTCAAGGAATCTTCCTGACCCAGGAACTGAACCCTGGCCTCCCACATTACAGGCAGATTCTTTACCAGCTAACCCACCAGGAAAGTCCCACCCTTACTTACCTTTAACCAGCTATTAACTATTCTAATCCTCAGTATCTTCACATTCAAAATGGAAAAAAAAATAGTACCTGCCTATAGGGCTTTTACAAGAATAAAACGAGATCATGCACATAAGGCACTTAGCGCCCTGAATAGATTTTATGCAAGGAATATGTTGCTGAAGTCTTCAGAATCTAAGACTGACCCAGACAAAGAATGGACGGCAGTTTTTATCCACTGGCTACAAAAAGGCTTCCTTGTAGCCGGTTCATTCATTCATTCACAGTTTATAATCACTTGGCTGACCAAGCTTTTGAAACTTTGTGATTCTTGGCACATTTTGGGTTGGTTACCTTGGGTTCCTGGGAGGCAGACTCTGGGTGGAGAGGAGCATTTGAGAGATTTGTTAAGGAATGTTAAGGAATTAAGGTGTTGAGATCAGTACCCAGAGAAAGGAAGGTAACAGGTGTAAGAAGGCCCCAATCAACCTTCCAGGGTGCTCTGAGGCTGAGATGGCTCTTCTAAGACATCCACCGTTAAGGCTTTCATCCCTCTGTCCCTCTGCTGTAACCAGTTCCTGGAGGGAAGTGGGTTTGGTCCTGGGCACGGCCGCTTTCTTCAGATCAGGTGATCTCCAGAGAGACACTGACCTGAGGCCTGTCAGCCCATGTCTCTCCCAGCAAGCAGCTGGACTAAGTCCTCAAGCATGGATGTTGGCAATATGGCACCCCATCCACTGCAGGAGTGATTGTCATGACTTCAGATGTTGTCCAGCAAGTGAAATGCTCTACTTTTAAGTGCTATCATTTCAAAATCATATATATTGCTACCTTAGTGCGTATGTTCCCTGTTACTATTTCACTCCTTTAACCACTTCTTAATTTCTTACCTGTTTGCAATGTCTATTTCATAGCATTTTGATGAAGATTAAAAATCACATAATGTATGTAAGGTACTTTGCAAAGTTCCTGGCATGCAGCTAATGTATGGTAAGTGTTAGCTGTTTTTTATTAAGAGAAGGTCTAGGAATATAGAAGGACTCAGTAATAAATGGAGAGAAGGAAACTATGTTAGAATTCTAAAACTTACATACTGACTTAAAGCACTGAGCCCGTCACTGGCAAAGTTTACATTACGGTATTTGACTAGTGGGTGTCTTGGTCTAGTCTTAAGTCAACATTAAATACAGGTTTGGGTTTTGGCACTTAGTAGGAAGCCCTGGCCAGACTGAATATTCTTCACTCCGTCTTTGTTTTCATTTTTTTTAAACTTTTTTTCACTCCCTCTTACGAGAAGGTAATTTGAACATCAGAATGATAGTCTTGTCCATTTGGGGGATGAACATGGACATAATTATAATAAGAAAGGGATAGAACTAAGATCTGAATTCAAGATACAGGGTATTTATCTGTCAACTAGGTCATCATACCTTTTTTTTCATGTTAATTATTCCACTTGAATCCTTTGAACATGTACTCTCTGAGCCAGACAGAAACCACGATTCTGTAACTGCATTTTAATTTGCTAAACAAAGTGTCAGCACTAAAAGACAGAATGAACATCTTCCTTTAGACAGTCTTGGGTTAAGGGGCATGGTTATTTTTTTTTAAGTATATTTCATGGTCCTATTTGTAAATGTAGCTTCAGAACAAAGCCTTCCTACTACTGTCCTGCTCCTATCCCACCCCTTAAAGGGGGTTCAGATGCTTATCTGGGCATCAGGGACCACGTCCTGTTCTGACTGTGTTTCATTTTATTCTGTTTGGCATTCCTGCTCTGCCTAGAGCAGGGCTTGGAATGCAGTGGGTGCTGAACAAAAATGTGTTGAATGAATTACAGAGCTGGGAAAGACACGAGAGGCCTTATTTTAGAATCCTGTTTAGGTAGAGGGAAGCATAGGCAGGAGGCTGCTGAGTCACAGCAGAAACCCAGCCTTCGGAACTTTCCACTGCAACAGTTTTCTGCACGTAGTGCTCTGAGAACCTGAGGAAACCTGCTCCCCAGCCGGGCTGAACATGTATGCCCACCCAGCGTGTTCCTGTTCTTAGAGCTATTTGCTTCTCTCAAGCTAGATGTAAAAGAGAGCACACTTTCCTCATTCCAAGCCCAGAAAGCAAGATTATTAATATCATACTCCCCTTACCTTCATGGTGTTTTCCTTTCATGTCTCTGGGAACTTCCTTTTATTTGTCGGACATATCAGATGCCTTCTTTAATGAACCCTCGTAGTTCTGAGGTTTCTCTTAATTACCTAATTAATTCCACACATTGTTCACATTTGGAATAGATCGAGATCATGCACTAGGTGCAGAAATCAGGGAAAGAGCAACTCTGACAGATGTAAATCCTTAGAAAAATTATTATAAAAATGTGTATATTCATCTTTAATAGAGAAAAGTATTTCCTGAAAATCTATTTCACCACGCTAACATAGGAATGATAATAGCATTCTGGTGAATTCATTCACAGTATTCTTCTCTCTGATATATTTCCCCTGTGTTATAATCAGAGTGTACTACACAGGCATCTGAAAATTCTGCTTGTCTACTCAACATTATATGATAAGCATTTCCGTTTTCTAAGATAACATAACCTTTATATAATGTTCATTGACTATACAATGTTCCATTATAGGCATGCATCGCAACTGACTTAATACTTTTTCTAAAGGTGGACACAAACACTTTTTATTTTTTTTTCCACTCATTTGATATTATCAGTCAAGCAGAGATGTGTATTGGGAGTCACATAGCTTTATCTATGTTTTGGGTGGTTTCCATAGGACACATCCGAAGCAGAATTACAGAGTCAAAGAGAATAGACATTTTTATGGCTCTTCAATCACATACTGCCAAATTCTTGGTTGGGAGATAGGGTTTTATGTTTAACAAATTGGAAGAAGGAGCAGCGATGGTGATTTTCCTGTGATCAGTACTGCCAGGCAATCAACCGAATTCAATGGTGTGAAAATACCGAGTTGTTCCAAGGAAGCATCTACCTTTCAGCCCAACCTCTGGAGATTTCCTAGAATTCTAATGGATCAGAAAGTGATGTCTAAGAAGTCTGCACGAAAGACTCTAGCTAGACTGCAGTGTTGACTTTCCTTAATCCTGTTTTGATCTGTTACAGTTATCTAATCAGCAAGCAGGAAAGAGAAAGCTTTTGGATAAACGTATTTTTATGGCATTCCTTCTATGACAGGTTCTAAAACCGAGACTTAAAAGAGACGGGATATTATGACCCTGGCCATTTCTGCAATATCAAATCACACTATCAGAAGCCACCATGATTTAGAAAGAGGGCCCTGATCAAACAGGGTCTTCCGGGCCTGGGTTTATACTGGAAGCTCACAGAAGTGAGATGGAGAGATTCCTCGAGAGGTGGGGACCTTAGGAACAAAACCAAGTAAGTCAGGCAAACAAATCTGGATGTTTACATCAGTACAAAGAGACTCCCATCTATTCTTCAACCACACATCTAATTATTGCGTAAAAAAGCACTTCCTTTCCCGTGTGTTTATTTCTCAAAGCAAAGAAGACTCTGTGATGTTCCAGAGAGTCGCTGGATGATGATGAGGATGACAGGGAGCTCAGCTTGGGGGATGGGAATGAGACTCAAGAGGGAAGAGGTATATACACACATATAGCTGATGCATGCAGTTGTACTGCAGAAACTAACACAACACTGTAAAGCACTTATATGCCAACTAAAAAAATAAAATACATAAAATATTTATGTTAACCAGTAAATAAAAAGAACCAATAACACCTCCTACTATTTGCACAGGCTTCCCAGTTTTATAAGTGATTTCACACACATTACTTCACAAGAACCTTACGAGCTTAATGCTTTTTGAATCACAGTTTTACAGATAAAACAGTGAAGGCTCAGATGCATTACTGATCTTTCCTTCAGTCGCCAGGCCAGCAAGAGGCTGAGTCATGACTAAAATTCCTATCTCTGATCGCAAATCCTGTACATTTATTAGTCCCTTTATCACAAAGAACGAATGACAGAAAACATATAAGGTGCCTGTCAAAAATCCTTCAGCCATTTGAAAGAAAATCTCAGAACATGAGAATTGCAATTGACAGAAGATACAAAGAAACAAATTTCTAAAGATTAGGTCAGAACTATCACGGAGCCCAAGCCACCAGAGAAAACTGGGGGAACAGAATATCCAATTTCCAAATTACGGGTGAGCTACTTACTGAGGCCAAGGGAGACACCGTGCCCAGAAAAGCTTCAAATGTGCCCTGAAATACTCACACATTTTTCATTCAAATAGCTTTCCCCACATCCAGTTTCTCATCATTCAGAACACAGGTTATACACCTCACAGTCAGGGCTTCATAAGTGTGTACATTTTACGTTGCCTTTAAATCACCCGTGTGCGCGACAGAACATTCTTAATAGTTTAAGAGATCTCTACAGATTATCTGAGCCAGCTCTTATTCTGAGAAGTGTGGATTAACATGCCTTGGAAGGAAGTGAGGTCTGGAAAGTTGTGGCTTATGCAAAGACAGAGGAAAAAGAATGAGTGAGTCTCCTACAGGTAAGATGCTTTTTCCACCATAATTGAGGGAGAACTGACCCTCTTTCCATAGCACCTTCAGCCAGTAAGATAGAAATGCTAACCTGCTGGAAAGGTTGAAGCTATTGTCTCTTCAACTCTTCCATGGAAAGAGAAACAAATGATCTGGCCGGTGAGAGTATGAACAGTCTAACATCTGTTGTCTGTGTTTCCTTGCTAGAAGACCTGGATGAGCTAAGACACAGTCCTGTTGCTGTGACCACATTCTCTCCATCTCCCTGGATTCCTCTTGTACTAAGAAAGCATTCAGAATTCCCCTTTGGCTATGTGCCCATGTTAGCTCCTCCAATCAGGCTTGCAGTCTGGTGCCTGTGTACTTTCTGTGTCAAATTCTTAGTTGGTTTGGGATGCATGGAGTTGGGGTGGGGGAGGCAAAGGCATGCATTTAGTGGCTTACTTAGGAACCTCAACAATTTCCAAGTCTTGACATCATTTATAGTTTGAACTAACTTAGTTCTTGCAAACATATAAACATATAATAGAAGCTCCCTTAAACCTCTCCTTAGTGACCTGCCAGATCAACTAATGCTCTTTAATCCAGAGTTTCTCAATCCCAGCATTTTCTACATTTGGGACCATTTTAACTCTTGGTTGTGGGAGGCTGTCCTGAGTATGGCAGTGTTACTTTAAAATGGGGTTCACCAAACAACAGACAAAGAATTAATCTCCAAAATCTACAAGCAACTCAGACAACTCAGCACAGGGAAAATGAGCAGCCCAGTCAAAAAATGGGAAAAAGATCTAAAGAGACGCCTCTCCAAAGAGGACATACAAATGGTCCAAAAGCACATGAAACGATGCTCAACCTCGCTTATTATTAGAGAAATGCAAATTAAAACCACAATGAGATACCACCTCACACCTGTCAGAATGGCCATCATCAACAAATCGACAGACAACAAATGCTGGAGAGGGTGTGGAGAAAAGGGAACCCTCTTGCATTGCTGGTGGGAATGTAAATTAATACAACCTCTATGGAAGACAATATGGAGATTCCTTAAAAAACTAAAAATAGACGCACCCTATGACCCAGCAATCCCACTATTAGGCCTATATCCTGATGAAATCAAAACTGAAAGAGGCACCTGTACCCCAATGTTCATTGCAGCTCTCTATACAATAGCCAGAACATGGAAGCAACCTAGATGTCCATCGACAAATGAATGGATCCAGAAGCTCTGGTACATATATACAATGGAATACTACTCAGCTGTTAAAAGAAATGCAGAAGACTCAGTCCTAATGAGGTGGCTGGCTTTAGAACCTATCATAAAAAGTGAAGTAAGTCAAAAAGAGAAAGACAAGTATAGTATACTAACTCATATATATGGGATCTAGTAAGATGGTCATGATAACACACACAGTGAACTCATGAAAAACAGAGAATAGACATAAAGACATTGTGGAGACCGAACAATGGGAGGGAGTAACATGGGAACCTATACTGTCATGTGTAGAAAAGATAGCTATTGTCATTGTGCTAGGGGAATAGGAGTACCTACAACCACTTGGAGCAATGGTCTGGAGGGATGGGGGAACCTGGGTGGGGGGAGGGCCAAGGGATATGCATCTGATTGATCTGGGAACATACATGTACAAAAATAAATAAATAAATAAATAAATAAAATTTAAAAAAAAAAAAAAATAAAATAAAATGGGGTTCACCTCTTGGTGGGTGTCAAGCCACCAAAAGACACAGCTAAGCCAAAGAATGGGTAAAAGGAGGATTTATTACTTTCAGCAAGAAAGGAGAACACCAGGCACACCTCTCAAGCAGGGTCTCTCCAAACAGCAAAATTGGGGAAGTTTTAAGTTAAAAGTACACACAGGACCACGAAAGAGCTTGAGCAGAGAAGAATTTAGCATAGAACCAGGGCAGAGGTCAACAGAGTCCAAGTTTTAGTTGACTGAAGCAAGGAGGCTTAGAAAAGGTCAACCTCATCCTTAGGTTCCAACGGATCAAGTGGGTGAGTGCCTAAGGTGGGGGTGGTTTAAATTTTGCAAAGCAGCTCAAGAAAGTGCTTCAGGCTAATATTTACCATTGAGGAAAAAAAAAACAAATAGGGATTTTCATTACCTCATTTGTTACTTCACTTGCCTTCGACCCTTATGATGATTATCATGAGACCTATTCAAGGACAACCATGATGGGCAGGCTTCGATCACAAATGGCTTAGGCCTAAAACTGGTTCTTTTATGTCAGAAAACTGTATCTGGTTCTTTTCCTGTAGGGACCCCCTATTCTGTCTTCAGTAGGATACTGAGCAGTAGCCCTGGCCTTCACTTACTGGATACTAGTAGTACTTCCTAGTAATTATATTAAACCTAGAAGAATTAAGCTGTTCTAAATTAAAGTTTTTTCAGATGAGTAAAATATTAAAATTTTATATAAAATGATATATTAATTATAATAACATTTAACTATATAAACATTGCATTAATTTTAAAATATTTTAAAATATTTCCTACTTATATTAAAATTATGTGTCAACTTGAATATAAGGACATGGTAAGTATGAAAGAAATAGGAGGAAAATGTTAGATCATGTAAACACCAACTAGAAAGAAACCCATATGGCTACATTAATATTTGACAAAGTAGCCTTTAAGGTGAAAGGCATTACTAAAATATAGAAATAGATAAAGATAAAATAATTTTTAAATATTACATACCCACAAATGTGATGGAAGATCAATCAAATTTTTTAAAAAGTATTTCTTATAGGTCTATTCAAGCTTTCCAATGCATACACTATGTATACATATATATGTTGATGAAAAGTTAATCAGCCAATCTAAGGAAGGAATGGAAAATTTTACTAAAGTCAAATTTGAGGATTATAATCCAGGAAGGTCACCTCAGAAGGCTCTGGGAACTATTCCATCTGTTAGAAGTCAAGGCACAGTTACATAAGGTTTTTGAGATAGAAGACTGTATACTACCTATAATATTGCCAGTTTACACAGTCCAGATCTAAACACCATACGACCCCTTATGAAGTCTAGGAGGAACATTATCTTTCAGGAATTGTTCTACTGATGCCAGAAGAACATTGCTGTTTTATGGAGGAGCAGGTATTTCTGCCCTTGAGGAAGGCCTGGAGGATGCAGAAACAGTGCACAGTTGGGAGAGAGAGGAGGCCAAGGGACACAGAAGATTTTTTTGTTTACATTTTTTTATGTTTTGCCATAAAGTATGAATTATATTTCACATATACCATTTATCCATATAATCAATGTGTGTATTTCAATAGGGCAAAAACATTAGGATAGTCTGGTGACAAAGTACCACAAAATAGGAAAGAATATTCAGGTGTTTAATAGTTAGGTGTTAAAATTTCTTGCTCAATCTATACATAAACTCACTGAATCCATTTGACTAGTCTGTGTGACAAGTGAAAACGCTACTGAAGCTTTATATTATGAGAGAAAAATGGATCGTTCGCCATCTCCCTCCACAAGGATGAGGTCGCCAGCCACTCTAGTCATTGACCTCCAAGATACCCTGAAAGGAATTCAGTGTGGACATCAGGAAGGGGGCACCCTGTGCTATGGGAAAGACTGGCAGAACAAGACTTCAGATACTTAACTTTTTTTTGGAGTTGTGACATTTTATTACCATTAATTTGCCTTTTATGATCATCACCAACTTCCTCCCAAAGCATATTTTTATTTTACTATTTTTTCTCACATTATTTATGTTGGTATTGGGGTATACCCGATTAACAATATTGTGATAGTTTCAGGTGAACAGTGAGGGGCCTCAGCTGTATATATATACGTTTGTCCATTCTCGGAAGAGGATCTTACCAGCCCAAATTCTTTATTGTCTCATAAGTAGAAAAGCCCCAAAATCATAAACAGAGATATCTGCTCCTCATGACTGGCAGCAACCTTCTTGTGAAGAGCAGTAACCTTCATTAGAATCACCTAATTACCTAATGCAATCACCTTTCTTTCCTCTTACCTCTTGCAGCAGTTTCTCAGAGTTATAAGAGGCCTGACTCCCAGGCTATTGCCCTCACTTTACCCCAAATAAAACATAACTCATAACTCTCATGTTGTGCACTTCTTTTTTCAGTTGACAGTATCTGACCTCATTCCTTAACCTGATATCAGAAGAAACACCATACGACCCTTTGCTAGGAGGAACATTATCTTTCAGGAATTGTTCTACTGATGCCAGAAGAACATTGCTGTTTTATGGAGGAGCAGGTATTTCTGCCCTTGAGGAAGGCCTGGAGGATGCAGAAACAGTGCACAGTTGGGAGAGAGAGGAGGCCAAGGGACACAGAAGATTTTTTTGTTTACATTTTTTTATGTTTTGCCATAAAGTATGAATTATATTTCACATATACCATTTATCCATATAATCAATGTGTGTATTTCAATAGGGCAAAAACATTAGGATAGTCTGGTGACAAAGTACCACAAAATAGGAAAGAATATTCAGGTGTTTAATAGTTAGGTGTTAAAATTTCTTGCTCAATCTATACATAAACTCACTGAATCCATTTGACTAGTCTGTGTGACAAGTGAAAACGCTACTGAAGCTTTATATTATGAGAGAAAAATGGATCGTTCGCCATCTCCCTCCACAAGGATGAGGTCGCCAGCCACTCTAGTCATTGACCTCCAAGATACCCTGAAAGGAATTCAGTGTGGACATCAGGAAGGGGGCACCCTGTGCTATGGGAAAGACTGGCAGAACAAGACTTCAGATACTTAACTTTTTTTTGGAGTTGTGACATTTTATTACCATTAATTTGCCTTTTATGATCATCACCAACTTCCTCCCAAAGCATATTTTTATTTTACTATTTTTTCTCACATTATTTATGTTGGTATTGGGGTATACCCGATTAACAATATTGTGATAGTTTCAGGTGAACAGTGAGGGGCCTCAGCTGTATATATATACGTTTGTCCATTCTCGGAAGAGGATCTTACCAGCCCAAATTCTTTATTGTCTCATAAGTAGAAAAGCCCCAAAATCATAAACAGAGATATCTGCTCCTCATGACTGGCAGCAACCTTCTTGTGAAGAGCAGTAACCTTCATTAGAATCACCTAATTACCTAATGCAATCACCTTTCTTTCCTCTTACCTCTTGCAGCAGTTTCTCAGAGTTATAAGAGGCCTGACTCCCAGGCTATTGCCCTCACTTTACCCCAAATAAAACATAACTCATAACTCTCATGTTGTGCACTTCTTTTTTCAGTTGACAGTATCTGACCTCATTCCTTAACCTACCCACCCATTTCCAATCATTGTCCGTTAGGTAGAATCAGGACAAATTCAGTGCCAGTGTTAGAGATGTAGGGAAGGTAAAAGTTCAGTTGGAAAATACACTAATATGCTGCACTGTTCAGTGTGGTACAATACATGAAAATTACTTCAACCATAAGCTGAGAATCATATTATAAAATTGTTTTCTTAAGAAACCATTTAGGCTTTCCTCAATTGTTTTTGGAAGATGTTTATTGCTATTACCTTTAGTATTCCTTTTTTTCTCTAGTACAAGAAATAGGCATAGAGTTGACAATTTTTGGAAGAACAGGGAGATACTGAGCCTTCTTAAGAGATTTAGCACACAATGTTATTCTTTCTATATAGTCAAATTGTGTGACACTTTTCTAAAGTGAAGATCTTACACTGTGTTGTGATTTTATATTGTAATTTTATCACTATCTTCTTGGTAGTAAAGTATGGTAAAAGATTTGAATATTAAAAATGTTTCTACTAGACCAAAGAATAACACAGTTCATATGGAAACACAAAAGACCCCAATTAAGCCAAAGCAATCCTGAGGAAGAAGAATGGAGCCGGAGGGATCAGCCTCCCCAACTTCAGACTTCACTACAAAGCAACAGTCATCAAGACAGTATGGTACTGGCACAAAAGCAGAAATATCGACCAATGGAACCAGATAGAGAACCCAGAGATAAATCCACACACCTATGGATACCTTATTTTTGACAAAGGAGGCAACATATAAAATGGGACAATAACAGCCTCTTCAACAAATGTATATATATACGTTGTCCATTCTCGGAAGAGGATCTTACCAGCCCAAATTCTTTATTGTCTCATAAGTAGAAAAGCCCCAAAATCATAAACAGAGATATCTGCTCCTCATGACTGGCAGCAACCTTCTTGTGAAGAGCAGTAACCTTCATTAGAATCACCTAATTACCTAATGCAATCACCTTTCTTTCCTCTTACCTCTTGCAGCAGTTTCTCAGAGTTATAAGAGGCCTGACTCCCAGGCTATTGCCCTCACTTTACCCCAAATAAAACATAACTCATAACTCTCATGTTGTGCACTTCTTTTTTCAGTTGACAGTATCTGACCTCATTCCTTAACCTACCCACCCATTTCCAATCATTGTCCGTTAGGTAGAATCAGGACAAATTCAGTGCCAGTGTTAGAGATGTAGGGAAGGTAAAAGTTCAGTTGGAAAATACACTAATATGCTGCACTGTTCAGTGTGGTACAATACATGAAAATTACTTCAACCATAAGCTGAGAATCATATTATAAAATTGTTTTCTTAAGAAACCATTTAGGCTTTCCTCAATTGTTTTTGGAAGATGTTTATTGCTATTACCTTTAGTATTCCTTTTTTTCTCTAGTACAAGAAATAGGCATAGAGTTGACAATTTTTGGAAGAACAGGGAGATACTGAGCCTTCTTAAGAGATTTAGCACACAATGTTATTCTTTCTATATAGTCAAATTGTGTGACACTTTTCTAAAGTGAAGATCTTACACTGTGTTGTGATTTTATATTGTAATTTTATCACTATCTTCTTGGTAGTAAAGTATGGTAAAAGATTTGAATATTAAAAATGTTTCTACTAGACCAAAGAATAACACAGTTCATATGGAAACACAAAAGACCCCAATTAAGCCAAAGCAATCCTGAGGAAGAAGAATGGAGCCGGAGGGATCAGCCTCCCCAACTTCAGACTTCACTACAAAGCAACAGTCATCAAGACAGTATGGTACTGGCACAAAAGCAGAAATATCGACCAATGGAACCAGATAGAGAACCCAGAGATAAATCCACACACCTATGGATACCTTATTTTTGACAAAGGAGGCAACATATAAAATGGGACAAAAACAGCCTCTTCAACAAATGGTGCTGGGAAAATTGGACAACTACATGCAAAAAAATGAAGTTGGAACATTTGCTGACACCATACACAAAGATAAACTCAAAATGGATTAAAGACCTAAATGTAAGACCAGAGACCCTAAAACTCTTAGAGGAAAATATAGGAAAAACCCTCAAGGACATAAATCAAAGCAAGATCTTCTCTGACCCACCTACTAGAATAGCAGAACTAAAAAGAAAAATGAACATGTGGGACCTCATGAAACTTAAAAGCTTTTGTACAGCAAAATAAACTACAAAAAAGCTAAACAGACAACCCACAGAATGGCAGAAAATCATAGCAAATGAAGCAACAGACAAAGAATTAATCTCCAAAATCTACAAGCAACTCAGACAAGTCAACATCAGAAAAATGAACAACCCAATCAAAAAGTGGGAAAAGGACCTAAACAGACACCTCTCCAAAGAGGACATACAGATGACCAAGAAATGATGCTCAAAGAGAAATGCAAATCAAAACTGCAATGAGATATCATCTCACATCCGTCCGAATGGCCATCATCAATAAATCAACAGACAATAAATGCTGGAGAGGCTGCGGAGAAAAGGGAACTCTCTTGCATTGCTGGTGGGAATGTCAATTGATACAGCCTCTATGGAAGACGGTATGGAGATTCCTTAAAAACTAAAAATAGAAGCACCATATGACCCAGAAATCCCACTCTTAGGCTTATACCTGATGAAATCAAAACTGAAAGAAGCACCTGTACCCCAATGTGTATTGCAGCTCGCTATACAACAGCTAGAACATGGAAGCAACCTAGATGCCCATCAATGAATGAATGGATAAAGAAGCTCTGGTACATATATACAATGGAATACTACACAGCTGTAAAAAGAAATGCAGAAGAATCAGCCCTAATTATCATAAAAAGTGAAGTCAGTCAGAAAGAGAAGGGCAAGTACAATATACTAACACATATATATGGAATCTAGTAGGATGGTAATGATAACACATGCAGTGAAGCGATGGGAAAACAGACATGGACAGTAGACATATGGACATTGTTGGGAATGAACAGTGGGTGGGAAGCGTAAACAAAGTAGCATGAAAACATATAGTATCATATGTGAAGAAAATAGCTATAGTCATTGCTCTGTGAGAAAAGGAGATCCTGCAGGGGTGCTGTGTGACAGTCTGGAGGGGTGGGATGGGGGGATATACCTATGACTAATCTGGGAACATACATATCTCTAAACAACAAAACTCTGTAAAAGTTAAAAGTAAAATAAAAGTTTAAAAGAAAAGTGTTTCTACCTTTCTGGACTGGCTAATTGATATACCTGTGTGTACGTGTGTAATATTCTATGCAAGTCCTCTCTCCTGTAGGTATTATAATAGCTTTAGTTTTAAAGTTCTTCTATTATGGAAGTCTGAAAAAGTGAAATGTTAGTCATTTAGTTGTGTTGGACTTTAGCTGTGACCCATGGATTGTAGCCCGCTAGGCTCCTCTGTCTATGAAATTCTTCATCAAAACCAATCAAAAAGTGGGAAAAGGACCTAAACAGACACCTCTCCAAAGAGGACATACAGATGACCAAGAAATGATGCTCAAAGAGAAATGCAAATCAAAACTGCAATGAGATATCATCTCACATCCGTCCGAATGGCCATCATCAATAAATCAACAGACAATAAATGCTGGAGAGGCTGCGGAGAAAAGGGAACTCTCTTGCATTGCTGGTGGGAATGTCAATTGATACAGCCTCTATGGAAGACGGTATGGAGATTCCTTAAAAACTAAAAATAGAAGCACCATATGACCCAGAAATCCCACTCTTAGGCTTATACCTGATGAAATCAAAACTGAAAGAAGCACCTGTACCCCAATGTGTATTGCAGCTCGCTATACAACAGCTAGAACATGGAAGCAACCTAGATGCCCATCAATGAATGAATGGATAAAGAAGCTCTGGTACATATATACAATGGAATACTACACAGCTGTAAAAAGAAATGCAGAAGAATCAGCCCTAATTATCATAAAAAGTGAAGTCAGTCAGAAAGAGAAGGGCAAGTACAATATACTAACACATATATATGGAATCTAGTAGGATGGTAATGATAACACATGCAGTGAAGCGATGGGAAAACAGACATGGACAGTAGACATATGGACATTGTTGGGAATGAACAGTGGGTGGGAAGCGTAAACAAAGTAGCATGAAAACATATAGTATCATATGTGAAGAAAATAGCTATAGTCATTGCTCTGTGAGAAAAGGAGATCCTGCAGGGGTGCTGTGTGACAGTCTGGAGGGGTGGGATGGGGGGATATACCTATGACTAATCTGGGAACATACATATCTCTAAACAACAAAACTCTGTAAAAGTTAAAAGTAAAATAAAAGTTTAAAAGAAAAGTGTTTCTACCTTTCTGGACTGGCTAATTGATATACCTGTGTGTACGTGTGTAATATTCTATGCAAGTCCTCTCTCCTGTAGGTATTATAATAGCTTTAGTTTTAAAGTTCTTCTATTATGGAAGTCTGAAAAAGTGAAATGTTAGTCATTTAGTTGTGTTGGACTTTAGCTGTGACCCATGGATTGTAGCCCGCTAGGCTCCTCTGTCTATGAAATTCTTCATGCAAGAATGCTGGAGTGGGTTGCCAGTCCCTTCTCCAGGGGATCTTCCCAACCCAGGGACTGAAGCCAGGTCTCTCACATTGCAGGTAGATTCTTCACTGTCTGAGCCGCCAGGGAAGTTGCCATTACTGAAGTCTACAGAACATTAATTCACATTAGCAAGATACATTATGTTTTGAGTAATGATAACCATATGCTATCACTTACATATTATCTTGAATTTATTTGCTTTGTCACTGTGTCCTCAACAGGGCAGGGAAACAGAGTCAGCTCTCTGGTGTCTCTCTTTATAAGGGCACGTAGTCCTATCACGAGGGCCCACTCTCACGAACACACCTAAACCTGATTACCTCCCAAAGGTTCCATCTCCACATACCATCATACTCTGACATAGGAATTTTGGGGAGACATAGTTCAATTCACAGCAGCAATCAACAAGGAGGTCTCTAAGGTACAATCCACTACAATGAACTATTAGGTCTCGTAAGCACTAAGTGCTAATGAAGCATTTTTTCCCTCCCAGCACAAACCAGGACTGGTCAGCCAGGAAGTTTTGAGCCTAGAACTGATCAATCAAAGTCAGCTCAGGCTAAGTCCTTAGAAAGACGCATACGTTTATTGTCATTTTCCTGCTTAGGCCTCTCCCTCCTTTTTTTTTTTTTTTGTAATGAGAGGCCTCAGTTGGCATTGTGTGGCTAAATCCGGAATCATCCATCATCAGTGACAGAAAAACACCCTGAGGAGAAAAGCATCATCCACTTCATTTAATGAAGATGTATTAATAAATAGTGTGTTTCATCAGATCCATATATTCTTTCTTAATGATTCAGGCTACATCCTTATTTCTACCACATTTTCTTTGAAGAAAAATTCAAAACAGTGTTTATTGCTGTCTCATTTAAAGACTTCACACTTTGATAGCAGAACCTCCTTCTTTCTACTGCCTCACATATCTGGGATTTTGTTTGCTTGTTTGTTTTTCTTTTAACATCTTTTAAAATGTAATGATAGAAAACTGAATCTTTCATTTAGTTGTGTTGGACTTTAGCTGTGACCCATGGATTGTAGCCCGCTAGGCTCCTCTGTCTATGAAATTCTTCATGCAAGAATGCTGGAGTGGGTTGCCAGTCCCTTCTCCAGGGGATCTTCCCAACCCAGGGACTGAAGCCAGGTCTCTCACATTGCAGGTAGATTCTTCACTGTCTGAGCCGCCAGGGAAGTTGCCATTACTGAAGTCTACAGAACATTAATTCACATTAGCAAGATACATTATGTTTTGAGTAATGATAACCATATGCTATCACTTACATATTATCTTGAATTTATTTGCTTTGTCACTGTGTCCTCAACAGGGCAGGGAAACAGAGTCAGCTCTCTGGTGTCTCTCTTTATAAGGGCACGTAGTCCTATCACGAGGGCCCACTCTCACGAACACACCTAAACCTGATTACCTCCCAAAGGTTCCATCTCCACATACCATCATACTCTGACATAGGAATTTTGGGGAGACATAGTTCAATTCACAGCAGCAATCAACAAGGAGGTCTCTAAGGTACAATCCACTACAATGAACTATTAGGTCTCGTAAGCACTAAGTGCTAATGAAGCATTTTTTCCCTCCCAGCACAAACCAGGACTGGTCAGCCAGGAAGTTTTGAGCCTAGAACTGATCAATCAAAGTCAGCTCAGGCTAAGTCCTTAGAAAGACGCATACGTTTATTGTCATTTTCCTGCTTAGGCCTCTCCCTCCTTTTTTTTTTTTTTTGTAATGAGAGGCCTCAGTTGGCATTGTGTGGCTAAATCCGGAATCATCCATCATCAGTGACAGAAAAACACCCTGAGGAGAAAAGCATCATCCACTTCATTTAATGAAGATGTATTAATAAATAGTGTGTTTCATCAGATCCATATATTCTTTCTTAATGATTCAGGCTACATCCTTATTTCTACCACATTTTCTTTGAAGAAAAATTCAAAACAGTGTTTATTGCTGTCTCATTTAAAGACTTCACACTTTGATAGCAGAACCTCCTTCTTTCTACTGCCTCACATATCTGGGATTTTGTTTGCTTGTTTGTTTTTCTTTTAACATCTTTATTTGAAAAAAGTGGAAATAAATCCACAAGACTAGAACAATACATTCCTGTAAATGCTTTGCATTGAATCACCAAAAGGTTAATACTTGGCCACTGTTGCTTTATTTCTGTGTGTGCGTCTATATTTTGTTTTTAATTGAAGTATAGTTGATTTTAAATGGCATGTTGTGGGACTTTTCTGGTGGTCCAGTGGTGAGGAATCTGTCTTCCAATGCAGGGGATACAGGTTCAATCCATGGTTGGGAAACTAGGATCCCACATGCCTTGGGGCAACTAAGCCTGCACACTGCAACTACTGAGCCATGAGTTGCAATGAAAGATCCCGAGTGCCACAACTAAGACCTGATGCTCCCAAATAAATAAAAATAAATAAATATTAAAATGGCATATTAGTTTCAGGTGTGCAGCATAGTGACTCAGCAATTATATAAGTGAAATATATATGTATATATATGTATTTTATATTTACACAGATTTATATAATTTCTCAGATTCTTTTCCCTTACAGGTTATTAACACAATAATGAGTACAGTTCCCTGTGCTCTATAGCCAATCCTTGTTGTGTGTGTATACCTTTATACTTATTATTTATGCTAGACCATTTGAAAATATATTGCAGGAATCATGAGTCTTCACTTCTAAAGCTTGAAGCTATATTCTCTTAGAAGAAAAGCATTTATGTAACAAACAAAACCCAGTGATGAAAGGAAGAAAATGCGGGTCCCCGCCAAGGATAAGTGTGTAAAGGGCCCATTTTTTTTTTAAATGAAGAATTTGCATAGCAGTTAACTTTCCCCTATGACCTCGGACACTTGATAAATAAAAGAATTCCTATCTGAGTTTAGGCCTCCTCCTCTGACCTGAGTCATTCAAAAAACTGGATTGTATTTGCTACAGACTTCAAGCCCTTGAGGAATCAGTGGGCTAACAGGTGGAGAAAGCAGCAATGTATTGATTATATCCATTCCAAACGCTTCCTTAGACTATTTCAAACACAGTGCTGGATGCACTTTTTAGGAATCAGTGGGCTAACAGGTGGAGAAAGCAGCAATGTATTGATTATATCCATTCCAAAGTTTGTGATTTTCTTTAAAATTTTTGGTGGAAATAAATCCACAAGACTAGAACAATACATTCCTGTAAATGCTTTGCATTGAATCACCAAAAGGTTAATACTTGGCCACTGTTGCTTTATTTCTGGTGTGCGTCTATATTTTGTTTTAATTGAAGTATAGTTGATTTTAAATGGCATGTTGTGGGACTTTTCTGGTGGTCCAGTGGTGAGGAATCTGTCTTCCAATGCAGGGGATACAGGTTCAATCCATGGTTGGGAAACTAGGATCCCACATGCCTTGGGGCAACTAAGCCTGCACACTGCAACTACTGAGCCATGAGTTGCAATGAAAGATCCCGAGTGCCACAACTAAGACCTGATGCTCCCAAATAAATAAAAATAAATAAATATTAAAATGGCATATTAGTTTCAGGTGTGCAGCATAGTGACTCAGCAATTATATAAGTGAAATATATATGTATATATATGTATTTTATATTTACACAGATTTATATAATTTCTCAGATTCTTTTCCCTTACAGGTTATTAACACAATAATGAGTACAGTTCCCTGTGCTCTATAGCCAATCCTTGTTGTGTGTGTATACCTTTATACTTATTATTTATGCTAGACCATTTGAAAATATATTGCAGGAATCATGAGTCTTCACTTCTAAAGCTTGAAGCTATATTCTCTTAGAAGAAAAGCATTTATGTAACAAACAAAACCCAGTGATGAAAGGAAGAAAATGCGGGTCCCCGCCAAGGATAAGTGTGTAAAGGGCCCATTTTTTTTTTAAATGAAGAATTTGCATAGCAGTTAACTTTCCCCTATGACCTCGGACACTTGATAAATAAAAGAATTCCTATCTGAGTTTAGGCCTCCTCCTCTGACCTGAGTCATTCAAAAAACTGGATTGTATTTGCACTACAGACTTCAAGCCCTTGAGGAATCAGTGGGCTAACAGGTGGAGAAAGCAGCAATGTATTGATTATATCCATTCCAAACGCTTCCTTAGACTATTTCCGAAACACAGTGCTGGATGCATTCTTGTAAATGATTGTACTGGCTCCCTCTCAGCCATCAGGATTAACATACTGCTGGACCAGAGTTTGCTTTTTGATTCACAGATTAACAGCCCACAGATCTCCTTTGGCCAGGCATCACGTCATCGGTTCTGGAGTCAGTCATTCTGCAAGCCTCAGGGTTGAGGCCTAGTCGGCGGGGGGAAAAAAACTGCCATCTGGGAGCCAACCTTAAACCCAAATTTAAACACAAGCTGATGATAAGAGGTTAAAATTCCCTCGGTGTAGTTTCCTTACAGCTCCTGACCTTTAAGTACTGTAACGAATTCCTTCCACTTCCTCCCTTCTGCATTTGGGTCTGACAAAACTTGCCTCAAAAACTCAGTTAGTACCACAGAGTTTTACCACAGTCCCTTTCCTTGCTCACTAACTACTGATCACTCCCGGACAGCTCTTACTGTGCTGGACTCTCCTTAGAGAAAGGTGCTTCTGGCAAAGTCTCTCATCACAGCTCTCTTCCTCTTATCCACAGTCAGCATCTAATTACGTCATGCCACATTTTTTCCCCAGTGGAACTAAATCTTGCTTAATCAAGCTGGCCAATATATCAGTGGCTTTGGGTTACTTTTCCTACATCATTGGGGTAATCTTAGCAATGGTTAGTTAATTTCAAAGTCAGATGTGGGGATTTCCTGGATGGTCCAGTGGCTAAGAGTCCGTGCTCCCAATGCAGGGGGCCCAAATTTGATCCCTGGTCAGGGAACTAGACCCCACATGCCACAACGAAGAGTTGTGTATTGCAACTAAGGTGCCCACACTGCAACAAAGACGGAAAATCCAGTTTGCCCACCTAAGCCCTGGCACACATCAGTAAAGACTTTTTAAAAAGTCCTATGTGTTCATGCACAGACTGCCTCTTATCTGCCAAGTCATTGACAAAAGCCACTAGGATTTGTTTATTCTCACATCACTGAATGTGTCTAGTATCATCGTTGTGTAGTATGTTTGTCACTGATGCTGATTCCCAAGTCTTTCTGGCTTTTTTCCTTTTGTGAATGACAGAATTGAATGTCCCATTCTATTTACACTCAGCAGTGGCCACCTGATATTTTTCTGGCCAGTGAAATGCGAAGGAACGTGATGCATGTGTCGCCAGATGGAAACTTTTAAAGCCCGGCCACATGTCACCATCCACTTGCTTTATGATGATGGCCACTCCATCAGCCTGGGTCTCTGAGTAACTACAGTGAGCAGAGACTTCTGCTGGCTTGGGCTGAATACACGTAAGAGTGAAAAATAAAATTTTGGTGAGTATCTTAACTACTTCATAAGAAACCTGTATGCAGGTCAAGAAGCAACAGTTAGAATCAAACATGGAACAATGGACTAGTTCCAAACTGGGAAAGGAGTACATCAAGGTTGTATATTGTCACCATGCTTATTTAACTTATATGCAGAGTACATCATGCAAAACGCCAGACTGAATGAAGCACAAGCTAGAATCAAGATTTTCGGGAGAAATGTTAATAACCTCAGATATGCAGATAACACCACCCTAGTGGAAGAAAGCAAAGAGGAACTCAACAGCTTCTTGATGAAGATAAAGGAAGAGAGTGAAAAGCCTGGCTTAAAACTCAGCATTCAAAAAACTAAGATCATGGCATCCAGTCCCATCACTTCATGCAAATAGATGGGGAAATGGAAACATAGCTCCAATACTTTGACCACCTGTTGTGAAGAGCCGATTCATTGGGAAAGACCCTGATGTTGCAGAAGATTGAGGGCAGGAGGAGAAGGGGATGACAGAGGATGAGATGGTTGGATGTCATCACTGACTCAGTGGACATGAGTCTGGGCAAACTCCAGGAGATAGTGAAGGACAGGGAAGCCTGGCATACTGCAGTCCATGGGGTCACAAGAAGTTGGACACGATTGAGTGACTGCATGACTGAACAACAACAACAACACTTGTTACCACAACAGGTTTTAGTCTATTCTAATGTATGCATGCCACCCTGGTAACTCTGGTAAAAAATCTGCTTGTCAAGCAGGAGACGGGGATTCAATACCTGGGTCAGGAAGATCCTCTGGAGAAGGAAATGACAACCCACTAAGAGGGCTGCAGAGGATAAGATGGTTGGATAGCATCACCAACTCAATGGACATGAATGGCCCATTCTATTTACACTCAGCAGTGGCCACCTGATATTTTTCTGGCAAGTGAAATGCGAAGGAACGTGATGCATGTGTCGCCAGATGGAAACTTTTAAAGCCCGGCCACATGTCACCATCCACTTGCTTTATGATGATGGCCACTCCATCAGCCTGGGTCTCTGAGTAACTACAGTGAGCAGAGACTTCTGCTGGCTTGGGCTGAATACACGTAAGAGTGAAAAATAAAATTTTGGTGAGTATCTTAACTACTTCATAAGAAACCTGTATGCAGGTCAAGAAGCAACAGTTAGAATCAAACATGGAACAATGGACTAGTTCCAAACTGGGAAAGGAGTACATCAAGGTTGTATATTGTCACCATGCTTATTTAACTTATATGCAGAGTACATCATGCAAAACGCCAGACTGAATGAAGCACAAGCTAGAATCAAGATTTTCGGGAGAAATGTTAATAACCTCAGATATGCAGATAACACCACCCTAGTGGAAGAAAGCAAAGAGGAACTCAACAGCTTCTTGATGAAGATAAAGGAAGAGAGTGAAAAGCCTGGCTTAAAACTCAGCATTCAAAAAACTAAGATCATGGCATCCAGTCCCATCACTTCATGCAAATAGATGGGGAAATGGAAACATAGCTCCAATACTTTGACCACCTGTTGTGAAGAGCCGATTCATTGGGAAAGACCCTGATGTTGCAGAAGATTGAGGGCAGGAGGAGAAGGGGATGACAGAGGATGAGATGGTTGGATGTCATCACTGACTCAGTGGACATGAGTCTGGGCAAACTCCAGGAGATAGTGAAGGACAGGGAAGCCTGGCATACTGCAGTCCATGGGGTCACAAGAAGTTGGACACGATTGAGTGACTGCATGACTGAACAACAACAACAACACTTGTTACCACAACAGGTTTTAGTCTATTCTAATGTATGCATGCCACCCTGGTAACTCTGGTAAAAAATCTGCTTGTCAAGCAGGAGACGGGGATTCAATACCTGGGTCAGGAAGATCCTCTGGAGAAGGAAATGACAACCCACTAAGAGGGCTGCAGAGGATAAGATGGTTGGATAGCATCACCAACTCAATGGACATGAATCTGAGCAAACTCCAGGAGATGGTGGAGGACAGAAGAGCCTGGTGTGCTACACTCCATGGAGTCACAAAGAGTCAGGTCACGACTAAGCAGCCAAACAACAACAATGCATGCCTCCCAGTTCTAATGTCTGGGACATTTGGATTCAGAGCACCTATGAGGGCGCCTTGGTTTCTCTTCTCTCACCCTTAGCAAGACTGATGGTGAGTTTTGAGCTGGAAAAGAGCTTTATCTCAAGTTCCTGATCAAGTTGCAACTCTAAGCTGCAAAACTGATTAATGTTCCATGAAGAATAAAAAATTAATTGCCATAATTAACTGGAAAATTAAACTGAATGTTCACTATCAGAGTTCTACTAGTAGTAGTAGTAGTAATAAAAAATTCACTGAGCACTTTCTTTGTGTCCATCAAAGGACTTAAGGCTTTGTATTAATCTACATAAATTATTCCCTTTGTTTCTTTTAACAGTGTCCTGGGGTAAATGCTATTATTAGCTGAATTTCAGAGTTGAGCAGACAAGGCATCAGGAACTTTTTTATTTGTTTGAAGTCACAGCTAGAAAGTGGTTCAGAAGAGTCTGAACTCGGTTGTCTGACGTCATAGCCTGTGCTTCTTGACAGCTACCATAGTCTACTTCCTAAATAATGATTCTCATTTTGATTCCCCAGAAAACTGGGTCCTGGTGAATGTGCAGACATGTGGTCAACAATTGAGGACTATATGTGCTCTGGAAAGGAGGTTTTATGAGATGTTTGGGGGAAAAAAGCCATATATTTAAAATGAGGTAAGATCCTAAACCTGTAACTGAATTGATATATGAATTCCATGTATGCAAGTGAATACATTTCCTTTCTAGGGATGGACTGCGTCATGTAAGAAAGCTGCATGTAAAACACCGCTGACTTTGTGTCACATCTAATGTAGTGAGTGTTCGGTTTTGGTTCCAGACCCATAGAAAGCATTCTGCCACAGTTACGAGGCTTGATGTCTCTATTACATGTGTGTGTGTGTGTGTGTTCATCACTCAGTTGTGTCCCACTCTTTGTGACCCCATGGACTGTAGTCCTCCAGGTTCCTCTGTCCATGGAATTCTCCAGGCAAAAATTCTGGAGTGGGTAGCCATTCCCTTCTCGAGGAGTTCTCCCCAGCTGAGGGATCCAACCCAGGTCTCCTGCATTGCAGGCAGATTCTTTACAGTATGAGCCACCAGGGAAGTTTGTCTCTATCATAGTAACATACTTATCTTCAAGACTGAAATCCAGTAAAGTTGCTAAACTCCAAAGACGGCCCTGAAAGAACCTTATTTCCAGGGAGTCACATTCTGGTCTGGTATGAAGCTCATGCTCCTTACAGGATGACCCAGTGAAGATCTGCTACAGTCAAATGGACCACCCAGTTATCAGACAGACTTTGGGATGATTGTCTACCTCACAATTTTCCCTTTAAAGTATTAGTCTTTTGGATCTTTTATATTTAGAGGTTGTCTGAATTTGTATGAATATGAAACACTTGATGGAGAGACAAGGAGGAAAGAGGAAAGAAAAGTTCAACTGCTGGAAGGCTTTGTACATTTATCCATGCATTAATTCATCTGCTGTGTTACTTTCCTATTGCTGTTGTAACAAATTACCACAGGCTTAGTGGGTTAAAACAACACAAATAATCGTACAGTCCTGGATGTCAGAAAACCAGAACTCAACATGTCAGCAGAACAGACTTCCCCATGCAGGCTTGAGGGTAGAATCCATTACTTTACCTTGCTGATGTCTCGAGCCTGTCTGCATCCCTTGGCTTAGGCTCCTCCATTCATCTGCAAAGCGCATCACTTACCCTCTGCTTCTGTCATCACATCTCCTTTTTCTGGCATTGACCCTTTCTTCTCCTCTATTTATAAGGACCCTTGTGATTCTACTGGGTCCAATTGGTTATCCAGGATCACTTTCCCATTTCAAAATTCTTAATTTATGAACATATCCAAGGTCTATTCTGCTTTATAAGATAATATGTTCATAGACTCTAGGGCTCTGGACATGGACATTTTTGGACAGCCACTATTTTGTCTACTACACCTGCTCATCACTTGACATATTCACATATGCAGTTAATTACCTGAACATTTATTTGGAACCTAACATATATCAAAAAGTAAGCTAGTTAATAGGAACATAAAGAAGAACTGACCAGATGCACACAAAGCAAAATGCGCAGATCTTAAAAACAGAGTACTGGGTGAAAAGGGGACTTCTTTGGTAGCTCAGCTGATAAAGAATCCGCCTGCAATGCAAGAGACTCTGATTCAGTTCCTGAGTCAGGAAGATCCTATGGAAACGGGAACAGCTACCCACTCCAGTATTCCTGCCTGGAGAATTCCATGGACAGAGCAGCCTGGTGGACTATGGTGAAAAAAGTAAGAAGGAGAAGCGATCCATAGCACAATACCATTATATAAATCACAAGAATGCATAAAACATCAATCAGAACTCATAAGAACAGACGTTTACACAGAGATCCACATCAAACCATTGCCACAGCTGAGTAAGAAGTAGGAGAGCATGGAGAAACAGAGAAGGATAAAGAAAAGTAGGGTAGGGCTTCTCTGGTAGTTCAGTGGGTAGAGAGCCCACCTTGCAGTGCAAGGGCCACCAGTTCACTCCTTGGCCTGGGAAGATCCCATGTGCAGCAGAGCCGCCGGACCTGTGTGTCCAATTACCAGCAAGTGCTCTGGAGCCCACGCGTGCAGAGCCAGTGCTCTGCTACAAGAAAGGCCACTGCAGTGGTAGGCCCACTCAGGCCAAAGAACAAAGATGGATGAAAATAAATAAATGAAAGGCCAATAAAAGAGGCCAAAAAATTAAAAAAATAATAAAAAAGAAAAGAAAGTAGGGCATCTGTGATACAAGAGACGGGACTTCTGGACCAAAGACAGTATTGTGGCTATGAACACATGAAATGATTAACTGAAATCCTTTCCATGAATATTTAAAAGGAGGACAAACAAAACAGCTTTAAATGATAAACAGTAGATCAATGGAAAGTGTAATAGAGCTATCAACAAAACAGGAGAGCACAGGACAGACAGAAGCATACTCCACTAGAGTGGTTGTCAACTGGGGATGGTTTTCACCCTAAGGGACATTTGACCATCTCTGGGGACACTTTTGGTTGTCAAGTTCTCGTGGGAGGTGCTACTGGCGTCAGGTAGGTAGAATGGATACTGGTGAGCAATATTTGATAATGCACAGGAAAATCCCCACTCCCACCCCATGACAAAGATTTAATCTGGTGGCAAATACGAAGAGTGCCAAGATTAAGAAATCCTCTGGTAGGACAAGCAGAAATAAAAATTAACTATCTCTGATATTATTGTCACATGCCAGCAGATTTGCTTATACATATTTGATTATTCTAGGGACTAAAGTGCTATCAGCTTTTCATCCTCTGTCCTCTGTCTGCTGTGTTTAACATCCTTCTTTCCTAATACCTTATGTCTGTTCTCCATGAATTTCTGACCTATGGCTACATACTAAAGACATTGATGCTTCCTCTCTTTAGGTTTTCTAGTCATGTCATGAGCTTAGAGAAATTTGGATCATGATTGACATTAGAAAGAAGCAACAAGCATTAATTCATTCTATTAGTTCCATTTGGGTTATGAGATAATCTTCATACAAGGAAGGATGTTGATGTCTTACATTTTGACAGTGGTGCTGGCTTTCTCTATTGTTCTAAGTTTAAATATTGTAACTTGCATGAGCTCCCCAGGTAGCTCAGTGGTAAAGAATCTGCCAACCAAGCAGGCAAGACAGCTTCAATCCCTGGGTCGGGAAAATTCACCGCAAAACAAAATGACAACCCACTCCAGCACTGTAGTGTGGGAAATCCCATGGATAGAGGAGCCTGGTGGGCTACACTCCTTGGGGTAATGATGAGTTGGACACAACTGAGCACACATGGACACATATATAACCTTATATCATTTATAACTATCTATCCATCCACCTATCCATAGATAAACCTTAGTCTATTCAAGCTGTTATAATAGAATACCATAGACTGAGTGGCTTATAAATAACAGAAAATTATTTGTCACAATTCTAGAGGATGGAAATTCAAAGCTCAGGGCAAACTTGGTTAGTTTGTCACAGATTTTTTCTAACCCCTTTAAATGATAAACAGTAGATCAAGGGTTCAAAAAAAAAATCCACTGGGGTTTGGGATGGTTTTCACCCTAAGGGACATTTGACCATCTCTGGGGACACTTTTGGTTGTCAAGTTCTCGTGGAGGTGCTACTGGCGTCAGGTAGGTAGAATGGATACTGGTGAGCAATATTTGATAATGCACAAGAAAATCCACTCCCACCCCATGACAAAGATTTAATCTGGTGGCAAATACGAAGAGTGCCAAGATTAAGAAATCCTCTGGTAGGACAAGCAGAAATAAAAATTAACTATCTCTGATATTATTGTCACATGCCAGCAGATTTGCTTATACATATTTGATTATTCTAGGGACTAAAGTGCTATCAGCTTTTCATCCTCTGTCCTCTGTCTGCTGTGTTTAACATCCTTCTTTCCTAATACCTTATGTCTGTTCTCCATGAATTTCTGACCTATGGCTACATACTAAAGACATTGATGCTTCCTCTCTTTAGGTTTTCTAGTCATGTCATGAGCTTAGAGAAATTTGGATCATGATTGACATTAGAAAGAAGCAACAAGCATTAATTCATTCTATTAGTTCCATTTGGGTTATGAGATAATCTTCATACAAGGAAGGATGTTGATGTCTTACATTTTGACAGTGGTGCTGGCTTTCTCTATTGTTCTAAGTTTAAATATTGTAACTTGCATGAGCTCCCCAGGTAGCTCAGTGGTAAAGAATCTGCCAACCAAGCAGGCAAGACAGCTTCAATCCCTGGGTCGGGAAAATTCACCGCAAAACAAAATGACAACCCACTCCAGCACTGTAGTGTGGGAAATCCCATGGATAGAGGAGCCTGGTGGGCTACACTCCTTGGGGTAATGATGAGTTGGACACAACTGAGCACACATGGACACATATATAACCTTATATCATTTATAACTATCTATCCATCCACCTATCCATAGATAAACCTTAGTCTATTCAAGCTGTTATAATAGAATACCATAGACTGAGTGGCTTATAAATAACAGAAAATTATTTGTCACAATTCTAGAGGATGGAAATTCAAAGCTCAGGGCACTGGCAGACTTGGTTTCCAGTGAAGACTTGCTTCTTGATTTACAGATGTCTGTTTTCTGTGTCCTCACGTGGTGAAATGTCTCTAGGGTGTCTTTTATTAGGGCATTAATATTCACGAGGCCTTCACCCTCATAATCACTTCCCAAAGGACCTACCTCCCAACACTGTCACACTGGTATTCAAGTTTCCACATCAACTTTGCAGGGACAAGTGTCTACCTATATTGCTGTCTATCTCTACCATCTGCATCTACTGTTTCTGGTATCAGGAACATTGCTTTGTACAGTGCCTGCTCAGAACACAGGTGCAGAAAGGAGGATGAAGGTAGTAAGTATTCTTGAGGAACTGAGTATCCTTGCTGCTACTTTTAGGGCTTCCCTGGTGGCTCAGGTGGTAAAGAATCTGACTGCAATAGAGATGACCTAGGTTTAATTCCTGAGTTAGGAAGATCTCCTGGAGAAGGGAATGGCTACCCATTCCAGTATTCCTGCCTGAAGAATTTCATGAACAGAGAAGCTTGGCACATGATCGTCCACGGGGTCGCAAAACAGTCCCTTTGTTCACATGTATGTTAAATTTCAAATACCTTAAAGACAAAGTAATATGTTTTAACATCCTCCAGAATGATCAAATTTGGTGATTCACAAAATGTAATCTTCTCAGACACAGTGAACAGACCTATGGACACTGGGGGTGGAGGGAATGAGAAATTTGGAAAAAGTAACATGGAAACCTACATTATCATATGTAAAAGAGATAATCATTGTGAATGCACTGTGGAATTATGGGATTTTACCTGGGGGCTAGGCAACAACCTGGAGGGGTGGGATGGGGGTGAGTGGGAGGGGAGCTCAGGTGGGAAGAATCAAAGATATGCCTATGATGGATTTGGGGTTATACAGAGCTGTAAACAACAAAACTTTATAAAAAGCAAAATAAAATAAAATAATAATAAAAAATGCAATCTTCTAGTTCCTACCATGTTGAGCCTTCACATCACCTTAGAGGGAATAGAAACTAAGATACAAAAAAGGCCAGTAATGTTCAATCAGGAAACCTGATGCTACTATCTGTTTATAGAGTTCTGCATTTCAAAGAAACTAAATCATTTATAATACATAAGGTTCCAGAAATTACCTCCCCCAAACCTCTTTCAATATGTAATATTATATCAAATTTATATTCAAATAATCACTTTTGTTACTGTACTTGAGGCATTAATCCAGTTACCACAACAGTCCTTAGCAAGGAAAATGGCATATTTTGCTTCAGCCATAGCTTGAAAAGAATGCATATACTATAATGGTGTCATTTGTTAAAAGGTTCACAGGTATTCCCTCTCCATTTTTATTTTAAGCTCTAAACTGGTATCAGGAACATTGCTTTGTACAGTGCCTGCTCAGAACACAGGTGCAGAAAGGAGGATGAAGGTAGTAAGTATTCTTGAGGAACTGAGTATCCTTGCTGCTACTTTTAGGGCTTCCCTGGTGGCTCAGGTGGTAAAGAATCTGACTGCAATAGAGATGACCTAGGTTTAATTCCTGAGTTAGGAAGATCTCCTGGAGAAGGGAATGGCTACCCATTCCAGTATTCCTGCCTGAAGAATTTCATGAACAGAGAAGCTTGGCACATGATCGTCCACGGGGTCGCAAAACAGTCCCTTTGTTCACATGTATGTTAAATTTCAAATACCTTAAAGACAAAGTAATATGTTTTAACATCCTCCAGAATGATCAAATTTGGTGATTCACAAAATGTAATCTTCTCAGACACAGTGAACAGACCTATGGACACTGGGGGTGGAGGGAATGAGAAATTTGGAAAAAGTAACATGGAAACCTACATTATCATATGTAAAAGAGATAATCATTGTGAATGCACTGTGGAATTATGGGATTTTACCTGGGGGCTAGGCAACAACCTGGAGGGGTGGGATGGGGGTGAGTGGGAGGGGAGCTCAGGTGGGAAGAATCAAAGATATGCCTATGATGGATTTGGGGTTATACAGAGCTGTAAACAACAAAACTTTATAAAAAGCAAAATAAAATAAAATAATAATAAAAAATGCAATCTTCTAGTTCCTACCATGTTGAGCCTTCACATCACCTTAGAGGGAATAGAAACTAAGATACAAAAAAGGCCAGTAATGTTCAATCAGGAAACCTGATGCTACTATCTGTTTATAGAGTTCTGCATTTCAAAGAAACTAAATCATTTATAATACATAAGGTTCCAGAAATTACCTCCCCCAAACCTCTTTCAATATGTAATATTATATCAAATTTATATTCAAATAATCACTTTTGTTACTGTACTTGAGGCATTAATCCAGTTACCACAACAGTCCTTAGCAAGGAAAATGGCATATTTTGCTTCAGCCATAGCTTGAAAAGAATGCATATACTATAATGGTGTCATTTGTTAAAAGGTAGAAGTCACAGGTATTCCCTCTCCATTTTTATTTTATGTAGCTCTGGTAAATTTCACAGTCTGAACCCAGACTGAATAGGTAAACTGGAAAACCGCAGAACAGATCTGAAGAAGTGAAGTCCTATTTTTTTTACACTTTCTCCATCAGAGTTGCTATCACTCTTGTATTGTGTGTTATTATTAAGGACAGGAACCTGGGTACATTTCATAATTGCTAAAAGTCATTCTCTTAAACTAGAAGCGGAAAAAAACCAAGGTGACTGTGCAAGTTTCCCTTTTTCCAAATTTGCTGCTTTCCCTTCATCTTTGTCAGAATTTAAATGTGAAGACTTTTCAGCTCTCAAACTATGATTATCACAATCTCCTTTGCCTTTGGTTCCTAGGTAATAAATAATAAAGTAATAATGCTCTAAATGTCTCTTTTGAAACAAATATGGTTACTTCAACTATTCTGGTTTGCTTTTTCAATTTTTATCTTCACTAAAATTTACTTTAAACTGTAACTATTTGAGAAGATTGCTTCAGAGGATAACACGTAAAGAAGAAAATGGGTTTACTCTTGCTTCTGTCTTTCTAGACTGGCAGTGAGTTCTTACATGTCATATTAGAGCTATTTGAAAACAAAGCTGTAGTCTTAGGCTACTTAGTATTAAAACCCTGAAACAAAATCTCTTTTGTATTCTTATACATTATTGAGAATGATTACCATGGGACTATTGGCTCAAATTTTCTATTTTCCTGGTTATTCTGTATGTTTCAAAACTGCATTTCGAATGATGATGAACTCGTTACCACATAATGCCCTTTGCCCAGTAGGATAAAGTCTATTTTCAGTGCTATATAAATGGCAACCCTGTAATTATGAATTTCCATTTTTTTCCTATTTACATTTAAATTGACTTTGTAGTTTGCCCACCTTCAAATTTAGAAATTCTTGTGGCTCATAGACTCAGAAAACTTATAAAAAAGAGAGAAAAATATTGTCAATTCTACTTCTTAATTAAGTAAGAATTAAATGGAAAAGCAAGTTGGCCAAATTGCTTAAACCTTAGATAGGTGGCTACCAAAAACCAAACACAAACAATACAACTATTTTAACAGGTTTGAAAAGTTTCCCAGGTAAAATAGAAACCACCCAATTGATTTTATTCAGATAACAAGTCATATTTTGCTATAAGTATCTCCCCAATATTGTGCATCCCGTGTTTTGCTTGCTAAATATGGCAACTTTAAGGATTAATGCCATTTCTTTTTTAATCCCATCAATATTGTGAGTGAAACTTTCACTATTTCAACAAAATTTAAATCAATTTCATCCATGCAGAACTGTACAGATATGGTTTTCATAGCAATAATTTATAAGTGCATATCAATGTCCACATATCCCACCCCCAAGGAAACACCAATTCTTGTTAATTTGCACACAATTACAATACTTTGAGCTCTAAATTGTTCAATAGACCTTCTGGACAGAATTGGATTGTTTTTCATCATTCTCTCCATTCAACAATTACAACTTAAATTCTGAGATCCCTCATCAGGAAATTCAACTGTTCGATCTTTTCTGGGTTAGAAAAGCTATGCTGATGCACCAACTATATCTCTACTTAAATTTCCCTCCCATTCACTGATAAGATTCCCTTACGGATCAAACATCTGGAAACAGCCAAAAATTAAGAACCTATAATGTGCTGGGTACCCTGTTGATGCTGGAAATATGACACTATCTAATCTCTTTTGTATTCTTATACATTATTGAGAATGATTACCATGGGACTATTGGCTCAAATTTTCTATTTTCCTGGTTATTCTGTATGTTTCAAAACTGCATTTCGAATGATGATGAACTCGTTACCACATAATGCCCTTTGCCCAGTAGGATAAAGTCTATTTTCAGTGCTATATAAATGGCAACCCTGTAATTATGAATTTCCATTTTTTTCCTATTTACATTTAAATTGACTTTGTAGTTTGCCCACCTTCAAATTTAGAAATTCTTGTGGCTCATAGACTCAGAAAACTTATAAAAAAGAGAGAAAAATATTGTCAATTCTACTTCTTAATTAAGTAAGAATTAAATGGAAAAGCAAGTTGGCCAAATTGCTTAAACCTTAGATAGGTGGCTACCAAAAACCAAACACAAACAATACAACTATTTTAACAGGTTTGAAAAGTTTCCCAGGTAAAATAGAAACCACCCAATTGATTTTATTCAGATAACAAGTCATATTTTGCTATAAGTATCTCCCCAATATTGTGCATCCCGTGTTTTTGCTTGCTAAATATGGCAACTTTAAGGATTAATGCCATTTCTTTTTTTTAATCCCATCAATATTGTGAGTGAAACTTTCACTATTTCAACAAAATTTAAATCAATTTCATCCATGCAGAACTGTACAGATATGGTTTTCATAGCAATAATTTATAAGTGCATATCAATGTCCACATATCCCACCCCCAAGGAAACACCAATTCTTGTTAATTTGCACACAATTACAATACTTTGAGCTCTAAATTGTTCAATAGACCTTCTGGACAGAATTGGATTGTTTTTCATCATTCTCTCCATTCAACAATTACAACTTAAATTCTGAGATCCCTCATCAGGAAATTCAACTGTTCGATCTTTTCTGGGTTAGAAAAGCTATGCTGATGCACCAACTATATCTCTACTTAAATTTCCCTCCCATTCACTGATAAGATTCCCTTACGGATCAAACATCTGGAAACAGCATTTCCAATGTTGGCTTATTTGTGTCTTACATTTATTTTCAAATATTAAGAACCTATAATGTGCTGGGTACCCTGTTGATGCTGGAAATATGACACAAGAAAATCAAAACATGTCAACAGAACAAAACTTGCTTTCCTCCAAAAGGCTTTCAGCCTATGAAGCAGAAAGAAGAGAAATTATTATTTACACATTACAGGTGAAGGAGCTAAGTGTCCAAGAACAAAAGAGTCTTATCTAAGGTCCCACATTAAGAAGTAGAGCCAGGGATTCAATAATCGTCCTTGGTTCCTGGCTCAGGGAACCTCTCAATATTTCTTCAAAGGAAAATCCAGACTACTTAGTATCATAACTACACAATTTACCAGGAGCAAACTGTCTTTTTAAATTTTGGCTTCTTTTATTGTTTTTTATTTATTTATTTTCATCCATCTTTGATCCATCCTTATTTTCACCCATCCATTCTTTGGCCTGTGTGGACCTCCCATCACAGTAGCCTTTCATTGTAGAGCACCTGCTCTGGGCTCCTGTGCTCCAGAGCTCTGGGTCGTATGTTGGAGACACCAGTCCAGCTGCTCCTGGGCACGTGGGATCTTCCTGGGCCAGGGATCGAACTGGTGCCTCTTGTACTGCAAGGCGGACTCTTTACCCACTGGACCACCAGGGAAGCCCCATGAAAACGTCTTGAATCCCTTTATAATGTCCATGTAACAGGTGTTTCCTGGGCGGTCAAGAAAAGCAGCGCATTGAGTGGGAGTTAAAGATCCTGTGCAGCCCTTGTAACGAGACCAAGTTAATCTGTGGAAACCGCACCGCTCAGCCAAGGCGATGCTATTTCAAATGGGTGTCACAGGTGACTCATCAGAGATGGCTTGCTTTTTGGCCTCCTGATATTTTTCTTTGGGGTGGGGTGTCAGATTTCCTTCTCGTTTTCGGACAACAGCCCTCTTGTCCATTTCCAAATTTTTCTGGTTTCACAGCCCTCACGTGGACCCCCGTTTTCATACCGGAAGCTAGTCATTGGCAGGAGGCTTAGGAAACGAAGAACAAGGTGGGAAAAAAAAAAAAAAAAAAAAGAAGATCCGGGGGACTGGAGAGAGGCCTAAAATGGGGAAATTTGCACAAGAGCTTTCCCTATCCCAGCCTCTCAGAATGACAGCTCTCCTCAGCCAGAAGACTACCACTCCCGGCAGGTATCGCGCGCCCCACAGACACAGGCTGGCGGGCTCCCTGCTCTCCGCCTCCACCCAAAACAGCCAATAGAAATCCCCAGCTTGGGCGGCCACCCTACACGGACCACGCGGGAGCGGGGGCAATAAAACTACATTTCCCGACGTGCCTAGAGGCTCCTCGTGGCCAATAAACGCCAGGATTTCGTGGTTTAGGGAACCTCTCAATATTTCTTCAAAGGAAAATCCAGACTACTTAGTATCATAACTACACAATTTACCAGGAGCAAACTGTCTTTTTAAATTTTGGCTTCTTTTATTGTTTTTTATTTATTTATTTTCATCCATCTTTGATCCATCCTTATTTTCACCCATCCATTCTTTGGCCTGTGTGGACCTCCCATCACAGTAGCCTTTCATTGTAGAGCACCTGCTCTGGGCTCCTGTGCTCCAGAGCTCTGGGTCGTATTTGGAGACACCAGTCCAGCTGCTCCTGGGCACGTGGGATCTTCCTGGGCCAGGGATCGAACTGGTGCCTCTTGTACTGCAAGGCGGACTCTTTACCCACTGGACCACCAGGGAAGCCCCATGAAAACGTCTTGAATCCCTTTATAATGTCCATGTAACAGGTGTTTCCTGGGCGGTCAAGAAAAGCAGCGCATTGAGTGGGAGTTAAAGATCCTGTGCAGCCCTTGTAACGAGACCAAGTTAATCTGTGGAAACCGCACCGCTCAGCCAAGGCGATGCTATTTCAAATGGGTGTCACAGGTGACTCATCAGAGATGGCTTGCTTTTTGGCCTCCTGATATTTTTCTTTGGGGTGGGGTGTCAGATTTCCTTCTCGTTTTCGGACAACAGCCCTCTTGTCCATTTCCAAATTTTTCTGGTTTCACAGCCCTCACGTGGACCCCCGTTTTCATACCGGAAGCTAGTCATTGGCAGGAGGCTTAGGAAACGAAGAACAAGGTGGGAAAAAAAAAAAAAAAAAAAGAAGATCCGGGGGACTGGAGAGAGGCCTAAAATGGGGAAATTTGCACAAGAGCTTTCCCTATCCCAGCCTCTCAGAATGACAGCTCTCCTCAGCCAGAAGACTACCACTCCCGGCAGGTATCGCGCGCCCCACAGACACAGGCTGGCGGGCTCCCTGCTCTCCGCCTCCACCCAAAACAGCCAATAGAAATCCCCAGCTTGGGCGGCCACCCTACACGGACCACGCGGGAGCGGGGGCAATAAAACTACATTTCCCGACGTGCCTAGAGGCTCCTCGTGGCCAATAAACGCCAGGATTTCGTGGTTTAGGGGCGGAGACGGATGCATAGGCCACCCCATTGGTTAGGGGCGGCTTAGAAGAGCCGGAACCCGGGAGAGAGAGAAGCGAAATGACATTTCCTCTTTAAATAGCTGGATCCCGGGCCCCGTCGAGAAATGGCCGCGTCGGCAGGTGGGTCGTGTGGTGGCTAGGGAGGTATGGAGGGGAGGTGGGCCGGGGGCCAAGTCCGGGCTGCGGGTTTAGGCGGCGGCGATGAAGAGCCGGAGAGAAGGATGGAGAGGTGGACGGGGATGAGGGGAGGGAGGATGAATGGCGTGGAGGGAGGTGGGCGGTCCGGCCGGACAGGGATGGGGAGGCCGGGTACCCGGCGCCGCTGCGACCTGTTCGCAAGGCGGTTGAGGAGGCACGGGCGGCCGCCATCCATCGAGCTTCCCTCGTGAGGCTCCTGCCCTCCGCTCTCAGCTGGGACGTTCTGGCGGTTGGCGAAGTCGCCGCAGACACCTCGCCTGTTCTGCCCTCGCGGTCTGTCCGCGAGCACGGGGCTTCGGGCTCGCCGGGCTCCTGGAGCAGCAGGCTGGTGTTTGAACTTGCATCGCAGCTCGGTCTTCCCCAGATTCTATCTCGCGGTCTCACTGGGGGAGTCTATACTTATATGTATTTTTGTAGAGGGGAAAAAGCTAACCAAGCAAGCAAACAATCCCCAGCCCCATCCCGCAGACAACACCACACACACACACACACACACACGCACGTACGCAATAAATAAAGCCGGCGACGCCGAAACTGGCTCCGAACTTCTTGTGGTTGTACGATTTTTCTCCTAGATTTAAGTAAGTCTTCCCCAACACCGAATGGAATACCATCTTCAGATACAGCCAACGATGCCATGGACCCCTTCCATGCTTGCAGTATTCTTAAGCAACTCAAAACAATGTACGATGAAGGACAGCTGACAGACATTGTAGTGGAAGTGGATCACGGGAAAACATTTTCCTGTCATAGAAACGTTCTTGCTGCAATCAGCCCTTACTTCAGGTATGATGTTGGGGGAAACCTCTATTGATATCTGCCCCGAGCCCCCTTTCTCCCTCAGAACTGCCCACTTCGTTTTTATATTGAGATGCAACAATGAAATGAAACCAATGCATTTGTTTCCTGAAAATAAATAACAGGCCCTATTTTATTTAGCATCCCCCCCGCCCCGCCTTTTTAAAAATTTGACAGATTCTTCTAGAATTCAGGTGACTGGTTTTAAGTCTGTGAATATGTTTTTGTTTGTATGTTTCAGAAAAGTCTAAAATTGCACTACCCAATATGGCAGCCATTAGCTATATGTGGCTAAACTTGACTTATTCAGAATTAAATAAAATAGAAAATTCACTTCCTCATGTAACCACATTTAAAATGCTCAGTAGCTACATGTAGGTAGCCACTGCCACATTGTACAGCCCAGAAACAGAACTTTTCCATCATTGAAAGTTTTATTGGACAGTGCTGATCTGGAATTTGTTCCAGAAATGTATCCAGGATTTCTTTAGTGCATGTTAACTCCTTTAGAATTTAAAACATAATAGCTTGTTCTTTTAAAAACAAATTGCCCACTAATGGACTGTTTTAATGACATGAGGATAATAGAGGTGAAATAAGAATGAATGAAATACAGTTTCTCTGTGTATTAGGCCTCACACTAGTGATTATTTCTAAGATTTCCAGAAGTATTTTAGAGGTCAGCTTTCATTTTCATTTATATTAATCTTTATACATTATAAAACTTTCAAAAGTGAAGTTTCAAAACTTGGGTCTAAAAAATAATGTCATACTCTAAGGAAAGATCAGTGATGAAGGCAATTTCCTGTTCAAGTTTAACTTCCCCTTTTATTTGAAGGGCTCACTTTAAGCTCTTCTCTTTTCAAAAATGGTGCATGAATGACAGGGAGATAAATTTTCTCAACCACAGTCTAAAGGTATTTTTTCCTTTTCAAAGGTACTTACCTTTATAGGGCATACAGCAGTGTAGTGTTCCAGACTGAGTTTCTGGTTCCTCTTTCTCAGAATACTGGGTTAAATATAGTCACTTCAGTTTGATGCTTGTGATGTAACCATTTAGACTTGCATAGGATAGGCCACTGGACTATTAAGTATTAATCATAATGAGGCAGTGACCTAGAAGGGAAGAAAAGAAACTGGTATACACAGAAGGTGTGAAGTTTGGCCTCTAATGGAAATTGCTGGTGAGATTCATATATCTAGGCTATCCACTAGATATAGTTAGGTCATTTATGTGTTTACATATGCACCACAATTATTGTTTATCAAGCTCTGGGCAAAACTCACTTTACATATATCACTTCATATTATCTTTACAATCCTGTCTCTACACTCTTGTTATTCCCATTTTACCTGTGAAAAAAAGAAACCTGAGGCTCAAAGTGGTTAAGTGAACTGCCTATATCATCTAACTAGTGAGTGGCATAAGCTAGATTTGAGTCCTGGGCCAGGCTGGTTTATATCATTTAACTATCATACTTGCTTAAAATTAGTTTTGAAGATCTGACGAATCACTTGGAAAGAAGTATGCTACAGTAGATTTTCTTATTTTCCAAGAAGCTAAGGAAATGCTTGAAAAACTTTCTAAGCACAAGATAGGTGAATTCAAATAAAGGTATTTGGCTAGAAAACTCAGGGATTAGGTTCTTCTCTCTTAGTAGACTAGAGCTTTTGTACAGAAGTTTCTTGAGCACCATTGCTGCTCCTTATGTGAGATGCAGAAAGCCACACTTAATAGTTTCTAAGTCTTGCATCATTGATAGAAAAATAGAATAGCTTGAAACCTGTCATGGCTATTTCCTGATCCCAGCGACTTGTCAGACATAACATTTGTGTGATGATTAGAAACATTCTGTTGCTCAGGGTTGTGTGTGAGGAAGGATTCCCACTTTAAATTTCCTGTTCAAGTTTAACTTCCCTTTTATTTGAAGGGCTCACTTTAAGCTCTTCTCTTTTCAAAAATGGTGCATGAATGACAGGGAGATAAATTTTCTCAACCACAGTCTAAAGGTATTTTTTCCTTTTCAAAGGTACTTACCTTTATAGGGCATACAGCAGTGTAGTGTTCCAGACTGAGTTTCTGGTTCCTCTTTCTCAGAATACTGGGTTAAATATAGTCACTTCAGTTTGATGCTTGTGATGTAACCATTTAGACTTGCATAGGATAGGCCACTGGACTATTAAGTATTAATCATAATGAGGCAGTGACCTAGAAAGGAAAAAAAAGAAACTGGTATACACAGAAGGTGTGAAGTTTGGCCTCTAATGGAAATTGCTGGTGAGATTCATATATCTAGGCTATCCACTAGATATAGTTAGGTCATTTATGTGTTTACATATGCACCACAATTATTGTTTATCAAGCTCTGGGCAAAACTCACTTTACATATATCACTTCATATTATCTTTACAATCCTGTCTCTACACTCTTGTTATTCCCATTTTACCTGTGAAAAAAAGAAACCTGAGGCTCAAAGTGGTTAAGTGAACTGCCTATATCATCTAACTAGTGAGTGGCATAAGCTAGATTTGAGTCCTGGGCCAGGCTGGTTTATATCATTTAACTATCATACTTGCTTAAAATTAGTTTTGAAGATCTGACGAATCACTTGGAAAGAAGTATGCTACAGTAGATTTTCTTATTTTCCAAGAAGCTAAGGAAATGCTTGAAAAACTTTCTAAGCACAAGATAGGTGAATTCAAATAAAGGTATTTGGCTAGAAAACTCAGGGATTAGGTTCTTCTCTCTTAGTAGACTAGAGCTTTTGTACAGAAGTTTCTTGAGCACCATTGCTGCTCCTTATGTGAGATGCAGAAAGCCACACTTAATAGTTTCTAAGTCTTGCATCATTGATAGAAAAATAGAATAGCTTGAAACCTGTCATGGCTATTTCCTGATCCCAGCGACTTGTCAGACATAACATTTGTGTGATGATTAGAAACATTCTGTTGCTCAGGGTTGTGTGTGAGGAAGGATTCCCACTTTAAATAGAGTTTACATAAAGAACCTGTTAGAACAGAGAACTTGAGTGTTATGCCGCTTCTGCGTGTGTGACTAGCTTATTCAAGTCAGTAGTAGCTCCCTTGATAAAGGGCTATGTGGTAATGTTCTCCTTTGGGAGTTAATCTTTGCATAATGAAGAGCTTTATTTTACTTTTTAATTGGGAGCTATCTACCTGATTTTTTCAGTACCTGAACTGAAAACCAGCTCATGCATTGGAACATTACTTTTCAGTCATTTAAGAAAAAAAGTCTGCATGATATTAAACTTAAGATTTACATAGTAGAAATAAAAATAGGATTCTAAGTATGGTTAACCAGGTAACAAGCTGGGTCCAGGTACCTGTGTATACCACCAGTATTCTATATTGCATTTTTGAATTAATTTCATGATTTTGATGAAGACATTAAAAGTGATCTGAAAACATCCTACTCTTTTTTCATAACATCACACTTAAAAGAAGAGGGGTCTGGATCTGAATAATCAAGTTTTTTAATCAGTGTTAGGTCAGTATCTTCAGCAGACATCTATTAAGCATCCTAGGGCACACCATCCTTTTCTCAAGAGGATTTTAAGAGTTTGTTGATTTTTTTCTTTTTTTTTAAGTTTAATTTTAAGAACTGCCTAGAAATAAATATTAAGGGAGGGAGAAGAAAGGTAAATGATGTTTATAAATGACTAACACTTTAAAATGAAAAAAACAAGCTTTTGTACTTGCTTTGGCAGCACATATACTAAAGTTGGAATGATACAGAGAAGATTAGCACGGCCCCTGTGCAAAGATGACATGCAAATTGTGAAGCGTTCCATATTTTTCTTAACAACAACAACAACAACAACAACAAAAGCCAGGCTTGTGCCAAGAAAGCACATTAAAAAAAAACATAAAAAGAAAATTTGGGCTTCCCCTGGTGGTCCAGTGGGTAAGGACACCGCCTTGCAGTGCAAGGGGCGCCGGTTCGATCCCTGGCCTGGGAAGATACCACGTGCCGCGGAGCGGCTGGACCCATGTGTCCAATTACCGAGCCGGAGCTCTGGAGCGCATGCGCCCAGAGCCGGTGCTCTGCGACAACAGAGGCCACCGCGATGGGAGGCCCACAGAAGCCAAAGAACAAAGATGGATGAAAATAGACAAATGAAAGACCAATAGAAGTAGCCCGCCTGCTCCCCTCCCTCTCCACCCCACCCACCCCAAAATAAATAAATAAATAAATAAATAAATAAATAAAAAGAAAATTTGGTCTCAAAAAGAAAAGTTCGGAATTTTGAAAATTACTCTCTGCAACAAATCAGTTAATTCTTAAGCTCTATTTAGAAGTAGGTGTTATATTCCCAAAAAAAAAAGGGAAAAAAGTCTGCATGATATTAAACTTAAGATTTACATAGTAGAAATAAAAATAGGATTCTAAGTATGGTTAACCAGGTAACAAGCTGGGTCCAGGTACCTGTGTATACCACCAGTATTCTATATTGCATTTTTGAATTAATTTCATGATTTTGATGAAGACATTAAAAGTGATCTGAAAACATCCTACTCTTTTTTCATAACATCACACTTAAAAGAAGAGGGGTCTGGATCTGAATAATCAAGTTTTTTTTAATCAGTGTTAGGTCAGTATCTTCAGCAGACATCTATTAAGCATCCTAGGGCACACCATCCTTTTCTCAAGAGGATTTTAAGAGTTTGTTGATTTTTTTCTTTTTTTTTAAGTTTAATTTTAAGAACTGCCTAGAAATAAATATTAAGGGAGGGAGAAGAAAGGTAAATGATGTTTATAAATGACTAACACTTTAAAATGAAAAAAACAAGCTTTTGTACTTGCTTTGGCAGCACATATACTAAAGTTGGAATGATACAGAGAAGATTAGCACGGCCCCTGTGCAAAGATGACATGCAAATTCGTGAAGCGTTCCATATTTTTCTTAACAACAACAACAACAACAACAACAAAAGCCAGGCTTGTGCCAAGAAAGCACATTAAAAAAAAACATAAAAAGAAAATTTGGGCTTCCCCTGGTGGTCCAGTGGGTAAGGACACCGCCTTGCAGTGCAAGGGGCGCCGGTTCGATCCCTGGCCTGGGAAGATACCACGTGCCGCGGAGCGGCTGGACCCATGTGTCCAATTACCGAGCCGGAGCTCTGGAGCGCATGCGCCCAGAGCCGGTGCTCTGCGACAACAGAGGCCACCGCGATGGGAGGCCCACAGAAGCCAAAGAACAAAGATGGATGAAAATAGACAAATGAAAGACCAATAGAAGTAGCCCGCCTGCTCCCCTCCCTCTCCACCCCACCCACCCCAAAATAAATAAATAAATAAATAAATAAAAAGAAAATTTGGTCTCAAAAAGAAAAGTTCGGAATTTTGAAAATTACTCTCTGCAACAAATCAGTTAATTCTTAAGCTCTATTTAGAAGTAGGTGTTATATTAATATTAACCCTACCATAATTTTTATTTATGGCTTCCCAGGTGGGTCAGTGGTGAAGAATCCACCTGTAATGCAGGAAATGTGGGTTCGTTCCCTGGGCAGGGAAGATCCCCTGGAGGAGGAAATGTCAACCCCTTCCAGTATTCTTGCCTGGGAAATCCCAGGACAGAGCAGCCTGGAGGGCTACAGTCCATGTGGTCACAAAGAATTGAAAATGCACACAATCCTTATTTAATTACAAATACAAATTGATAAAAATATGATAACTTTGAGAAAATCAAGTATATTTCTTGATTTTCTCAAATAAAAGATTTTTAAAATATTCAAAGAAAATTGATGAATTGATGTGCTTTGCATTTTTTATAATGATTAAGGAAGTATTCAAAGGATAATTATTTTTAAAAGGAGTAGGTTGAAAATAAGAACTGAAAAACATTTTTTTTTTCTAAGCTGAAATTTTTAAAGATATATTTTGGGCACAGGTTGTCTTGTAAATTTCCACTGGGTCCTTAGAAGTGTTATTAGACAGTCTCTATATGCTACTGTATCACATTGATATCCCATAGGTATTTGTAAAGTTTCTGACTGACCTGGGGATTGAAGATCTCAAGTCCCTAAAGCAATCTGACCAGAAGCCTGGCTAGGGCTCCAAGGAAAATAAGATGTTCTGGAATATTTCATGCCACTTTTTAGTTTACTTTAGTTAGGTATACTCTGCTTTTCTCAAGCTGGCACAAAAGTGGACTGACTGGCCCTAAGAACAGGGTTTTTTGAGATGAGCCAGATTAAATTCTTATGCTAGATGATGGACTTTTATCCCTTTTCCTGATATTCAGGATATCAGGAAACACCTTAGGAAATATTTTGTTCAGTTTCTAAAGGTTATCTTTGTGGTAACATTCTGCTTTTACAAGTTGGCCACAATAATTTTTATTTGTAGTGCACATAGATTCACCACTCTTTCCTTCCTAGATCCATGTTCACTAGCGGCCTTACAGAAAGCACTCAAAAAGAAGTTCGAATTGTTGGTGTTGAAGCCGAGTCAATGGATTTAGTGCTGAACTATGCCTATACCTCCCAAGTTGTTCTGACAGAGGCCAACGTTCAAGCCTTGTTCACTGCAGCTAGCATCTTCCAGATTCCCTCCATCCAAGACCAGTGTGCTAAGTACATGATCAGTCATCTGGACCCACAAAATTCTATTGGGGTCTTCATCTTTGCTGATCATTATGGTCACCAGGAACTCGGAGATCGATCTAAAGAATACATTCGTAAAAAGTTCCTGTGTGTCACCAAAGAACAAGAGTTTCTGCAGCTGACGAAAGACCAACTGATAAGTATCCTAGACAGTGATGATTTAAACGTAGACCGGGAAGAACACGTTTACGAGAGTATTGTAAGGTGGTTTGAACATGAACAGAATGAAAGAGAAGTGTACCTTCCGGAAATTTTTGCCAAATGCATACGTTTTCCTCTGATGGAAGACACCTTCATAGAGAAAATTCCACCTCAGTTTGCACAGGCTATCGCCAAAAGCTCTGTGGAGAAGGGACCAGCCAGTTCCAATGGCTGTACACAGAGACTTGGAATGACTGCATCGGAAATGATCATATGTTTCGACGCGGCCCACAAACACTCAGGAAAGAAGCAAACAGTGCCTTGTCTAGATATATTCACAGGAAGAGTGTTCAAACTATGCAAACCACCAAATGATCTGAGAGAAGTTGGGATTCTCGTATCACCTGATAATGACATTTACATTGCAGGAGGGTACAGGCCAAGCAGCAGTGAGGTATCCATCGATCACAAGGCAGAGAATGATTTCTGGATGTATGACCATTCCACCAATAGGTGGCTGTCCAAACCGTCCTTGCTGCGAGCCAGAATAGGCTGCAAACTGGTGTACTGCTGCGGGAAGATGTATGCAATCGGAGGGCGTGTTTACGAAGGTGACGGGAGAAACTCACTGAAGTCTGTGGAGTGCTACGACAGCAGAGAGAATCGCTGGACCACTGTGTGTGCCATGCCCGTTGCCATGGAGTTTCATAACGCCGTGGAGTACAAAGAGAAGATCTATGTTTTACAGGGTAGGTGCCTAAGTGATTTAGCTCTTCACAAAAGGTTAATGGGTCAAATTGTGGTTCACTCACTTGCAAGTAAAACCTGAGGAAAATATTCATTGTCCCTGTTCATCAAGGAATACCTGTGGCTTTCTTTGTGTGTGTGTGTGTTTGTTTAAGACAGACATTATATTTTAGATTACTTTCAGGTTCACACCAAAGTTGATCTGGAGGCATAGACATTTTTCATCTCCCTCTCTCTGTCTTTATTATAATAAATTATTTATTGGAATAATCTGTTCTTTAAAAAACTAGTAAAGAAAATTTTCAAACAAAACATGCAGGTACTTTCAAGTTCCTAAAATGATCATGTAAAATTTTGACATCATGTGACGTAAGTATTTTTGAAAACTTAGTTTTCATAAACAATAGTTCAGTATTTTTTTCTTCCTCTTTTTTTTTGGCCACTTCTATTGGTATTTCATTTATTTCCATCTTTGTTCTTTGGCCTGTGTGGGCCTCCCATCTCAGCGGCCTCTCTTGTCGCAGAGCACCGGCTCTGGGCACACGCACCCAAGAGCACTGCTCGGTAGTTGGACACATCGGTCCAGCCGCTCCGCGGCACGTGGGATCCTCCCAGGCCAGGGATCAAACTGGCGCCCCTTGCACTGCAAGGCAGTGTCCTTACCCACTGGACCACCAGGGAAACCCCAATAGTTTAGTATTTGAGGAAAACTATTTCAGTGCCATTTTAGGACTTTTTTTTTTTACTTTTAGCAACATGATTTTTATTTTTAGTTGATTTACATTATGTTAGTTTCTGGCGTACAATATATATATTTTTTAATTTTATTTTTTTTCCTTTATTTTAAAGATTTTACAGAGTTTTGTTGTTTACCAACATGTATGTTCCCAGATCATTCATATGTATATCCCTGGACCCTCCCCGCACCCAGTTCCCCCTCTCCCATCCCTCCAGACCATCGCCCCAAGTGGTTGTAGGTTAAACAAGAAAGACAGTTTGATACATGACTTTTTTTCAGTTGAATAATATATAATCAAGGCATGGAAACAAGTGCTTTTCTTATGGAACTTACTGAACTTGTTAAAAAGAGAAAAACAAGAGCAATGCCTCAACTGCAATTGTACTAGTCAGTTGCCAAAGAATTTTATATAGAAGCCTTATAATAGCAAAGGTTATGAAACTTAATTACAAAGAGTTTGAAATTACAGTCTTCATGATTTTAATTTCACCACAGTTGATCAGTAATACAGTATTTTCAATGTTTCTTCACTGAAAAACTCTTGAGATGTCGTTTTCTTACTTTTAACATTGTCAGATGAGAGGGATGAGAATATACCTAGCTTAAAAATTTTTGTTTAAACAATGAAGACTGGTACCTTGGCAAAGATCATATAGTAGAAGTAGAAAGAGAAGCTGAGTAAGAGTAAGTAAGATTTTTGATTCGAGGTTCTGATTTGTGCTAACTAATGTTTTCCTTTCCAAATTATCATTAATGTGTGCTAACTAATGTTTGGTTTCTTATTTTAGTTGCTTACATGCTGAATGCAGTATTGATAATACCAATATCTGTATTCTTCTTTTGTGTTTCTTAACTGCTTATATATAAATGCTTTCCTACACTAACTACCTGACTCTGAAAAAACAAAAGAAAAGGAAAAGAGGGCAACTTCTATGTACATATGTGAGACTTTTTAGATCTTTTCTCATTGTGAGTTTTTAAAAAAATGTTCTTTGCTCTAATCCTTTATTTCACTTCAAATTTCTTAGAAATGCCTAAATCCATTTGTTTAAACTTCAAGGCAAAGTTAATCTCCAGAGCAGTGCTCTCTTGTGCCTCATTTTAGTTGAATGGAAGCCTGGGATGATATAGGTTTGTTCGTCTTGCCAAAGAATGGAGTATTTGAATGGATATAAAATCTATCAAGTGTGGCTGATAGATATCATCCCATATGATGATGATCTCTTGTCACAGATTTTGGTTTTACTGACTAAGCGGTTAGTTAACAGAGACAGAATTAATTAGAAGACTCTTAAATGGAATGTAAAAGTTGTGGGTTTAGTCACTAAGTCTTGTCCAGCTGTTGCAACCCTCTGGACCAGGTTCCTCTGTCCATGGGATTTTCCAGGCAAGAATACTGGAGTGGGCTGCCATTTCTTTCTCCATTGTAAAGATTCTATATTAATTTAAATACTAAAGCAAAGTAATAATGAATTAATAGAATTTTAGGACTGGAGTGAATACTGTTTAATCAGATTGTATTTTATGCAAGATAAATCTGAGGCACTGAGGGTTTTCTTAATGGTCCTTAATTGGTTTTAGTTTATTAAAGAAGACTTTAGATTTTAAAAATCAACTTTTAAAATGTATTTTTATAAAGAAATTTGTAGAGAGGTAGTACATGGTAAAAAGTATTCATTCCTGTCTTCTTTATTAAGACTGCTATTACATGTTAGTCAAAAAACATAGGTAATATGCAGGCAAATACATAATATACAGCATCACTTTTATTAAGTAGGCAGTTGTATTTGTCAATAGGAGTTAACCTAGTTCAAAACAGTTTTCAAGGAGAAGCTCAATTTAGAAGTAGGTATTTCTAATCTAAACAAAGCCTCTTTATATAAATAAACTTTATGTGAATAGTTAAAAAGATTATGGCCTGTATTGTCAGTGGCTATAATACCAATATCTGTATTCTTCTTTTGTGTTCTTAACTGCTTATATATAAATGCTTTCCTACACTAACTACCTGACTCTGAAAAAACAAAAGAAAAGGAAAAGAGGGCAACTTCTATGTACATATGTGAGACTTTTTAGATCTTTTCTCATTGTGAGTTTTTAAAAAAATGTTCTTTGCTCTAATCCTTTATTTCACTTCAAATTTCTTAGAAATGCCTAAATCCATTTGTTTAAACTTCAAGGCAAAGTTAATCTCCAGAGCAGTGCTCTCTTGTGCCTCATTTTAGTTGAATGGAAGCCTGGGATGATATAGGTTTGTTCGTCTTGCCAAAGAATGGAGTATTTGAATGGATATAAAATCTATCAAGTGTGGCTGATAGATATCATCCCATATGATGATGATCTCTTGTCACAGATTTTGGTTTTACTGACTAAGCGGTTAGTTAACAGAGACAGAATTAATTAGAAGACTCTTAAATGGAATGTAAAAGTTGTGGGTTTAGTCACTAAGTCTTGTCCAGCTGTTGCAACCCTCTGGACCAGGTTCCTCTGTCCATGGGATTTTCCAGGCAAGAATACTGGAGTGGGCTGCCATTTCTTTCTCCATTGTAAAGATTCTATATTAATTTAAATACTAAAGCAAAGTAATAATGAATTAATAGAATTTTAGGACTGGAGTGAATACTGTTTAATCAGATTGTATTTTATGCAAGATAAATCTGAGGCACTGAGGGTTTTCTTAATGGTCCTTAATTGGTTTTAGTTTATTAAAGAAGACTTTAGATTTTAAAAATCAACTTTTAAAATGTATTTTTATAAAGAAATTTGTAGAGAGGTAGTACATGGTAAAAAGTATTCATTCCTGTCTTCTTTATTAAGACTGCTATTACATGTTAGTCAAAAAACATAGGTAATATGCAGGCAAATACATAATATACAGCATCACTTTTATTAAGTAGGCAGTTGTATTTGTCAATAGGAGTTAACCTAGTTCAAAACAGTTTTCAAGGAGAAGCTCAATTTAGAAGTAGGTATTTCTAATCTAAACAAAGCCTCTTTATATAAATAAACTTTATGTGAATAGTTAGAAGATTATGCTGTATTGTCAGTGGCTATTGGAGTACCATTTAATCTGTTCACAAAGGGTTCAGATTTTTGTATCAAAAATTTTATACAAATGTTATAATTTTCCAAGCTCTTGTAAATCTTCACTAGCTTAATTCTTTTAAACATTTTTATATTGGAGGTCTGACTCAGCACATCTTGTCATTGTCAAAACAGAACTGAATGTGACTCGCAGTCATTTCCATAAATGATGTGCATGTTTTCTGTCATCTTAAGGTTAAGTTTTCTCCTCCTGAATATTTGTCTTTGCATTATAGTGACATTAAAGTGAACACGTTAGTGGCCCATAGACACAAATCTGAACAATTATACATACTACCTTATAATTAAGTAACTAGCACATAAATTTATAGTGGCTTATTCATCATTGAGCCTATATTGATAGTTTGATCTTACTGGCTAACCATTAGTAGTAATGCTTTTTATAAGAGCTGGACTAAAATCAATTTTCTGAAATAACCAGTTGGACAGAGTAAATGAAACCTTAACCCTTATACTGTCATCAAGCCAAAGTGACTTCTCACATTTACCCAGTTTGAACACCCCAAATCAGATTGACTCTAGTATTATGTTATGTTGTGCCATAGAATGAAGATGTTTTAAGCTATATTTAATGTATCTCTGGAGATTACAAAAGAAATATTTTAGAAAGTAAAATATTTGTAAAACTATATTCTTAGGTCTTCAACATACAACCAAAAAGAGACATGTAAATGTACATATTCTTGTTTTCTTTTCTCTCTCTGTCTCTTATTTTTTCCCCTCCTTTCTCTTTCTTTAGGAGAATTTTTCCTCTTCTATGAGCCTCAGAAAGACTACTGGGGTTTCTTAACCCCCATGACTGTGCCTAGAATCCAGGGCTTAGCAGCTGTATACAAGAACTCTATCTACTACATAGCTGGAACCTGTGGAAATCATCAGCGGATGTTCACTGTGGAAGCCTATGATATTGAGCTCAATAAGTGGACTCGTAAGAAGGACTTTCCATGTGATGAGTCCATAAACCCATACCTTAAACTGGTCCTTTTCCAGAATAAACTCCATTTATTTGTTCGAGCTACTCAAGTGACCGTTGAAGAACATGTCTTCAGAACCAGCAGAAAAAATTCTCTTTACCAATATGATGACATCACTGACCAGTGGATGAAAGTGTATGAGACCCCAGTTTTATACAAATGTTATAATTTTCCAAGCTCTTGTAAATCTTCACTAGCTTAATTCTTTTAAACATTTTTATATTGGAGGTCTGACTCAGCACATCTTGTCATTGTCAAAACAGAACTGAATGTGACTCGCAGTCATTTCCATAAATGATGTGCATGTTTTCTGTCATCTTAAGGTTAAGTTTTCTCCTCCTGAATATTTGTCTTTGCATTATAGTGACATTAAAGTGAACACGTTAGTGGCCCATAGACACAAATCTGAACAATTATACATACTACCTTATAATTAAGTAACTAGCACATAAATTTATAGTGGCTTATTCATCATTGAGCCTATATTGATAGTTTGATCTTACTGGCTAACCATTAGTAGTAATGCTTTTTATAAGAGCTGGACTAAAATCAATTTTCTGAAATAACCAGTTGGACAGAGTAAATGAAACCTTAACCCTTATACTGTCATCAAGCCAAAGTGACTTCTCACATTTACCCAGTTTGAACACCCCAAATCAGATTGACTCTAGTATTATGTTATGTTGTGCCATAGAATGAAGATGTTTTAAGCTATATTTAATGTATCTCTGGAGATTACAAAAGAAATATTTTAGAAAGTAAAATATTTGTAAAACTATATTCTTAGGTCTTCAACATACAACCAAAAAGAGACATGTAAATGTACATATTCTTGTTTTCTTTTCTCTCTCTGTCTCTTATTTTTTCCCCTCCTTTCTCTTTCTTTAGGAGAATTTTTCCTCTTCTATGAGCCTCAGAAAGACTACTGGGGTTTCTTAACCCCCATGACTGTGCCTAGAATCCAGGGCTTAGCAGCTGTATACAAGAACTCTATCTACTACATAGCTGGAACCTGTGGAAATCATCAGCGGATGTTCACTGTGGAAGCCTATGATATTGAGCTCAATAAGTGGACTCGTAAGAAGGACTTTCCATGTGATGAGTCCATAAACCCATACCTTAAACTGGTCCTTTTCCAGAATAAACTCCATTTATTTGTTCGAGCTACTCAAGTGACCGTTGAAGAACATGTCTTCAGAACCAGCAGAAAAAATTCTCTTTACCAATATGATGACATCACTGACCAGTGGATGAAAGTGTATGAGACCCCAGATCGCCTCTGGGACCTTGGCCGGCATTTTGAATGTGCTGTTGCTAAGCTCTATCCTCAGTGTCTTCAGAAGGTACTTTAATGAATGGCAGGTCTTATTGAGCTCACTGACATCTTGTGCTTGAGGAAAGTTTGTCTTTCAATGACATAAGAAGTGCTGTCAGTATTTAAGAAAGCTGAGAGAAGTTTATGCCTGGAGATGGGTGCTCTTAAAGATGAGTGTAGAAAGGGATTTCTTTTCATCCTTGTGATGTTTTCATTTCAGTAAGCAAAAGGTAACAAAGTGCAATTATCAGCATTTTCTTTTTTCCTGGTATAAAAGTAATCACATCATTCTTGAGTCGTGTGAAGACTAGTCATTGAGATACCAGATGAACTGACAACTATGCACTCTTAGAAGAGCAGTTTAGGGTACTAGGGACTAGAGATAAAATAGTTTGATGTGACTTTTTATTTTAAATACGGGTAAAAATTTGAGGCAATATCACTAGGACTTGAGCTGTGACCTCTCTGCCACAGAGACGCACTAACGTAGATCCTCATTCTGAATATTTGTATATTTTTGTGTACTGTTTTCACATGTACTGGATTTAAATGTGTTCTTAGACTAGTTTGAAGGAAAAACAAATGAGTCTCGGAACAGCTTTTAGTTGGATGGTTTTGTATTTCCCATTGTACTTTAAGTTAAGCTCAAGTTTTAAAGTAGCAGCTTTATGTTGATAATTTTTTCAAGTGCTAACATGTGTTTCATTTTTAAAATTTTTTTAAATTCCCAAAACGGCTCAAATTCATAGGTGGCTGGTGCTAGTATAAGTTAATTCCTGTGTAGAATTAGGTAGATTTAAATTGTCTGAGCCTACACTTACCTTTCAAATTTGTATGTTAGTTTCGTGGCCATAGTGCGTGGTCTCAATAAGTGGACTCGTAAGAAGGACTTTCCATGTGATGAGTCCATAAACCCATACCTTAAACTGGTCCTTTTCCAGAATAAACTCCATTTATTTGTTCGAGCTACTCAAGTGACCGTTGAAGAACATGTCTTCAGAACCAGCAGAAAAAATTCTCTTTACCAATATGATGACATCACTGACCAGTGGATGAAAGTGTATGAGACCCCAGATCGCCTCTGGGACCTTGGCCGGCATTTTGAATGTGCTGTTGCTAAGCTCTATCCTCAGTGTCTTCAGAAGGTACTTTAATGAATGGCAGGTCTTATTGAGCTCACTGACATCTTGTGCTTGAGGAAAGTTTGTCTTTCAATGACATAAGAAGTGCTGTCAGTATTTAAGAAAGCTGAGAGAAGTTTATGCCTGGAGATGGGTGCTCTTAAAGATGAGTGTAGAAAGGGATTTCTTTTCATCCTTGTGATGTTTTCATTTCAGTAAGCAAAAGGTAACAAAGTGCAATTATCAGCATTTTCTTTTTTCCTGGTATAAAAGTAATCACATCATTCTTGAGTCGTGTGAAGACTAGTCATTGAGATACCAGATGAACTGACAACTATGCACTCTTAGAAGAGCAGTTTAGGGTACTAGGGACTAGAGATAAAATAGTTTGATGTGACTTTTTATTTTAAATACGGGTAAAAATTTGAGGCAATATCACTAGGACTTGAGCTGTGACCTCTCTGCCACAGAGACGCACTAACGTAGATCCTCATTCTGAATATTTGTATATTTTTGTGTACTGTTTTCACATGTACTGGATTTAAATGTGTTCTTAGACTAGTTTGAAGGAAAAACAAATGAGTCTCGGAACAGCTTTTAGTTGGATGGTTTTGTATTTCCCATTGTACTTTAAGTTAAGCTCAAGTTTTAAAGTAGCAGCTTTATGTTGATAATTTTTTCAAGTGCTAACATGTGTTTCATTTTTAAAATTTTTTTAAATTCCCAAAACGGCTCAAATTCATAGGTGGCTGGTGCTAGTATAAGTTAATTCCTGTGTAGAATTAGGTAGATTTAAATTGTCTGAGCCTACACTTACCTTTCAAATTTGTATGTTAGTTTCGTGGCCATAGTGCTTTATGTGTTGAAATGTGATTTCACAAGATTCTCTACTGACATGATGGCAAGCTATGGCCAATTATTGACCTAACTGGATTCAATCTGAAAATAGTGAAAAGAACATTATCCTCATTTTTTGCACTAACATGGGCCATTTTGTCACCTAACCCCCTTTCTATCTCCCACCTGTCCATTCATTATCAGTATAATGAAAGGTAACTTGTCTTCTGCACAGAGAGTAATGCGAAGTTCTACTTCTACTTTTACAGTTCTGTTTTCCAGAAACATAAAATTCCTGCGGAAGTCTCATTTAATGTCTTTTACGTTACCTACGGCAATTAAAACCTCATTTTTTAACAGTTTTTTGCACTTAATAGTTAGGAATAATTTTGCATGGAAAACCTTGTTCTAGCTGCAGGTGACTGAGAAGGAAAAGGGTGAGTGAATAGAACCATTGCATTCTAGGTACTAAATCATTTTCCATATTTAACTGATGAATTTCTAATAGTCAGTAATGTTCACAGGACAAACCAACTCATATGTTATACCTAACACAGGTAGTTAGATCAGTAACTTATTTTTAACTCTGCCTGGAATAAGTAATAAAGGATAGAAGTGTAGCCCAGAGTCTGTCCTTAACTGGAATGTTCTGATTTTCTTAAAGAGAACAAACTGGAATGGTTTGTGTTAAAAAGTCTTGCACAAATTGTAATGTGATACTGTGAAACAAATCAAAACATTGCCTCATTCTGAATATTTGTATATTTTTGTGTACTGTTTTCACATGTACTGGATTTAAATGTGTTCTTAGACTAGTTTGAAGGAAAAACAAATGAGTCTCGGAACAGCTTTTAGTTGGATGGTTTTGTATTTCCCATTGTACTTTAAGTTAAGCTCAAGTTTTAAAGTAGCAGCTTTATGTTGATAATTTTTTCAAGTGCTAACATGTGTTTCATTTTTAAAATTTTTTTAAATTCCCAAAACGGCTCAAATTCATAGGTGGCTGGTGCTAGTATAAGTTAATTCCTGTGTAGAATTAGGTAGATTTAAATTGTCTGAGCCTACACTTACCTTTCAAATTTGTATGTTAGTTTCGTGGCCATAGTGCTTTATGTGTTGAAATGTGATTTCACAAGATTCTCTACTGACATGATGGCAAGCTATGGCCAATTATTGACCTAACTGGATTCAATCTGAAAATAGTGAAAAGAACATTATCCTCATTTTTTGCACTAACATGGGCCATTTTGTCACCTAACCCCCTTTCTATCTCCCACCTGTCCATTCATTATCAGTATAATGAAAGGTAACTTGTCTTCTGCACAGAGAGTAATGCGAAGTTCTACTTCTACTTTTACAGTTCTGTTTTCCAGAAACATAAAATTCCTGCGGAAGTCTCATTTAATGTCTTTTACGTTACCTACGGCAATTAAAACCTCATTTTTTAACAGTTTTTTGCACTTAATAGTTAGGAATAATTTTGCATGGAAAACCTTGTTCTAGCTGCAGGTGACTGAGAAGGAAAAGGGTGAGTGAATAGAACCATTGCATTCTAGGTACTAAATCATTTTCCATATTTAACTGATGAATTTCTAATAGTCAGTAATGTTCACAGGACAAACCAACTCATATGTTATACCTAACACAGGTAGTTAGATCAGTAACTTATTTTTAACTCTGCCTGGAATAAGTAATAAAGGATAGAAGTGTAGCCCAGAGTCTGTCCTTAACTGGAATGTTCTGATTTTCTTAAAGAGAACAAACTGGAATGGTTTGTGTTAAAAAGTCTTGCACAAATTGTAATGTGATACTGTGAAACAAATCAAAAACATTGCCTCTTTGCATCACATACCTCGTTTTTCGGAAACTTTCCAAACTACTTGTCCTAGCCCTCTGCAAGTAGGGAACGTTTCCTGAAGCCGAATTCAAAGTGGACAGCCCTTAGAGAACTGACATGTTAAAATCTAGTCTTGGGAAGGCTGGGTACGTGCTTTCTTCTCACTGGCCTTGGTAGTGTGTCTGTCATCTTACCCACAACTAATCACCTATGTTTTTTTCTCCCTAGTTTTTCTTTACCTTTGTGCTGTTTGGGGGCTATTTCTGTGAGCATTTTGAAGCATCTTCACCATGATGCATTGAAAGGGGAGGAAAAACCCAAACTAACTTTACAAGAGATGTGCACGTAATTTATTTTTGAAAGCTTTGTTGCGTATCTGAGACTTCCTGCCGCTTTTTGACAATCTCCTGTATTTATTTAGAACACGGTGTTACTTGAAAACATGACATTAGAACATTAACAATTTACAAGTGTCGTGTGATGTATAGGAGTACAGTGTACTGTGGTTAATTCTGCAGCCGATTGAGTCTATTGATCTGAACAACAGTTGATAACTTTCACAGTTGGTCCTATAAACAGTTTATATGGAGGGTGTGATCTAAGGATAAGAGTGTCAAAGCCAAGGTTTAGAATTTGCTATGAGAGTATCAATAGAATATATATTGAATTTTGTATGAATAACTATTTGTTTAAATTATATAGCTGGGATATTTTGCCACTTTTCAGATGATTTCAGAAGAGGTCCTAGAAAACTGAGATTAGTAATATGTGTGGGCCTGTGTTTAGGTATTTAAGGTACATCTGCTTAGTCTGAGGTGAATATAAGTAACAGGCACAGTGGGTACTACAGAATTACAATATAAGATGATAGATGCCAGTCCCACTTGACCTTTGTCTTTGCATTTGAAGAAAGTATGTAGCACTTTCCTATATATTTTTTATACATTGGAAACTGGACATGGTATAACTACGCTATAGGAAAGTAGAAATGGCATTCTTTATTTTCCATCTTTGTTTTCTGTTATCCTACAAAGTTGATGCTTAAGCATCAAGCTGATTTCATTGGTGCATGAGAGAAAGTGGATGTGATCTGCAAGGAATCAGATTCCCTATGTGAAGCAGTTTAAAATGGCATTCAATGTTCTGTGCTCAGGTATGTAGTTAAGTACTGTAGTCCTTTGGGGGCAAATGTGTAGATATTTTTAAACATTTTGCCATAATTGCACAATTTTTTGCATTTTTACCTGATGGCATTGTTTTATTGTAATAAAACCTTTTCTGACCGATAAGTTCCATTGTCTTAAATTGACCTCTGACTGGTGGGTTTTGCAGAATTAAAACTTGGTGAAAATCATGAACTACCTTATTTTGGGAACTGAAGGAGATTTTCATCTATCAAATGCCTTGTCTCTGGTACAAAATGAACAAGTTAATGTCACCTTACATAAAGCTTTGTTGTATCTGAGACTTCCTGCCGCTTTTGACAATCTCCTGTATTTATTTAGAACACGGTGTTACTTGAAAACATGACATTAGAACATTAACAATTTACAAGTGTCGTGTGATGTATAGGAGTACAGTGTACTGTGGTTAATTCTGCAGCCGATTGAGTCTATTGATCTGAACAACAGTTGATAACTTTCACAGTTGGTCCTATAAACAGTTTATATGGAGGGTGTGATCTAAGGATAAGAGTGTCAAAGCCAAGGTTTAGAATTTGCTATGAGAGTATCAATAGAATATATATTGAATTTTGTATGAATAACTATTTGTTTAAATTATATAGCTGGGATATTTTGCCACTTTTCAGATGATTTCAGAAGAGGTCCTAGAAAACTGAGATTAGTAATATGTGTGGGCCTGTGTTTAGGTATTTAAGGTACATCTGCTTAGTCTGAGGTGAATATAAGTAACAGGCACAGTGGGTACTACAGAATTACAATATAAGATGATAGATGCCAGTCCCACTTGACCTTTGTCTTTGCATTTGAAGAAAGTATGTAGCACTTTCCTATATATTTTTTATACATTGGAAACTGGACATGGTATAACTACGCTATAGGAAAGTAGAAATGGCATTCTTTATTTTCCATCTTTGTTTTCTGTTATCCTACAAAGTTGATGCTTAAGCATCAAGCTGATTTCATTGGTGCATGAGAGAAAGTGGATGTGATCTGCAAGGAATCAGATTCCCTATGTGAAGCAGTTTAAAATGGCATTCAATGTTCTGTGCTCAGGTATGTAGTTAAGTACTGTAGTCCTTTGGGGGCAAATGTGTAGATATTTTTAAACATTTTGCCATAATTGCACAATTTTTTGCATTTTTACCTGATGGCATTGTTTTATTGTAATAAAACCTTTTCTGACCGATAAGTTCCATTGTCTTAAATTGACCTCTGACTGGTGGGTTTTGCAGAATTAAAACTTGGTGAAAATCATGAACTACCTTATTTTGGGAACTGAAGGAGATTTTCATCTATCAAATGCCTTGTCTCTGGTACAAAATGAACAAGTTAATGTCACCTTACATAATGCTTTTGATCAGTAACCCTTTTGTTGCGGTGATTCTGCCCTTAACTCTTGGTGTCCCACTCCTGTCACTCATGATTCATGTCCAACCCATCAGAAATTTCTCTTGCGTCTTCCTTCAAAAGATACCTAGACTCTCACCACATACCTCTTGCACCACTGTCACTGTAGTCTAAACGAGCCAACCTTGTCTGCCTTAACACTGTGCCACCGAATTCGTGTTCTGTCACCTTTGACCCCTTGTAATCTATTCTGTGCTCCACACAGTAGCCAGAGTGACCCTGTTGAAACCGAAGTCAGATTACCTTCTTCTGCTCAGAGTGGCTTCCCATCTCCCTCTATATGAGAGTCACACCCCCTCCTATGATCCATCCCAGCACCACTCTTGGGACCACATTGCTGTTCCCCTCACTCACTCCATTCCAGCCACACTGACGACTATTCCAAGTCCCTCCAACTTCTGGGCCTTTGCCCTTGCTGCGTCTTCTGCCGAGGAAGCTGTGACAACTCACTTATTTTAGTATTAAAACTCCAGCGAAGTCTTCCCTGACACCTATTGCAAAACAGAATGCCTTCTAACTCCACCCCCACCTGTATCATGGGTCTTTTCTGATTTTATTTTTTATATATCTCCCCCACCTGCCATTCAAATGTAAGGTCCATGAAGGCAAGGGATTTCTTTCTTTTTCACCTCAGCTCTGCACCTAGGGCCTACTAGGCATTCAATGTTCATAAAAAATGAATTTTCATTTCAGTCTTAGAGCACCCTGAGAAGTGGCAGGACCAGTGCTATCACCTCTTATTCGATCAGAAGCACAAAGACCAAGTGAATTGCTGAAAGTCATGTGACTAATGAGGGGGTCACCCAGTATTAGAGCTGAGCTTTCCACTTAGATTTTTACCTTTTTTTTTTTGACCGATAAGTTCCATTGTCTTAAATTGACCTCTGACTGGTGGGTTTTGCAGAATTAAAACTTGGTGAAAATCATGAACTACCTTATTTTGGGAACTGAAGGAGATTTTCATCTATCAAATGCCTTGTCTCTGGTACAAAATGAACAAGTTAATGTCACCTTACATAATGCTTTTGATCAGTAACCCTTTGTTGCGGTGATTCTGCCCTTAACTCTTGGTGTCCCACTCCTGTCACTCATGATTCATGTCCAACCCATCAGAAATTTCTCTTGCGTCTTCCTTCAAAAGATACCTAGACTCTCACCACATACCTCTTGCACCACTGTCACTGTAGTCTAAACGAGCCAACCTTGTCTGCCTTAACACTGTGCCACCGAATTCGTGTTCTGTCACCTTTGACCCCTTGTAATCTATTCTGTGCTCCACACAGTAGCCAGAGTGACCCTGTTGAAACCGAAGTCAGATTACCTTCTTCTGCTCAGAGTGGCTTCCCATCTCCCTCTATATGAGAGTCACACCCCCTCCTATGATCCATCCCAGCACCACTCTTGGGACCACATTGCTGTTCCCCTCACTCACTCCATTCCAGCCACACTGACGACTATTCCAAGTCCCTCCAACTTCTGGGCCTTTGCCCTTGCTGCGTCTTCTGCCGAGGAAGCTGTGACAACTCACTTATTTTAGTATTAAAACTCCAGCGAAGTCTTCCCTGACACCTATTGCAAAACAGAATGCCTTCTAACTCCACCCCCACCTGTATCATGGGTCTTTTCTGATTTTATTTTTTATATATCTCCCCCACCTGCCATTCAAATGTAAGGTCCATGAAGGCAAGGGATTTCTTTCTTTTTCACCTCAGCTCTGCACCTAGGGCCTACTAGGCATTCAATGTTCATAAAAAATGAATTTTCATTTCAGTCTTAGAGCACCCTGAGAAGTGGCAGGACCAGTGCTATCACCTCTTATTCGATCAGAAGCACAAAGACCAAGTGAATTGCTGAAAGTCATGTGACTAATGAGGGGGTCACCCAGTATTAGAGCTGAGCTTTCCACTTAGACCTCAACCTAGTTCCTATGTGCCCCATTAGCTCTAAACAAAACTAACAGAAAAGGCAGATGCTCTACATCTTGTGTGTAATGGTTGCCTCTTCTGATCGCTGGATTTCCCTGGTGGCTCAGACAGGAAAGAATCTGCCTACAAAAGGGAACCCTCTTGCACTGTTGGTGAGAATGTACATTGATACTGCCACAGTGGAAGACAGTAAGGAGATTCCTTAAAAAACTATGAATAAAACTACCATATGACCCAAGAATCTTACTACTAGGCATATACCTTGAAGAAACTGAAATTGAAAGACACATGTGCCCATTGTTCGTTGCAGCACTATTTACAATAGCTAGAACATGGAAGCAACCTAGATGTCCATCAGCAGATGAATGGATAAAGAAACTGTGATACATATACATAATGGAATATTACTCAGCTCTAATAAGAAATGCATTTGAGTCAGTCCTAATCAGGTGGATGAACCCAGAACCTATTCTACAGAGTGAGGTAAGTCAGAGAAAGATAAATATTTTATACTAACACATATATATGGACTCTAGAAAGACGGTACTTATTTACAGGGCAACAATGGAGAAACGAACATATTGAACAGACTTATGGACATTGAGGACAGGGAGGAGTGGGTGAGATGTATGGAAAGAGTAACATGGAAACAAACTTACATTACCATATGTAAAACAGATAAGCAATGAGAATTTTGCTGTAAGGCTAATGGAATTCAAACAGGGGCTCTCTAACAACCTAGAGGGGTGGGATGGGGAGGGAGATGGGAGAGAAGTTCAAAAGAGAGGAAATGTATGTATACATATGGCTGATTCATATCAATGTTTGGCAATAAACAACAAAACTGTAAAGCTACTATCCTTCAAGTAAATCAACAACAACAAAAATTTTAAAAAAAGAAAAGAAAAGACCTGGGTTCCATCCCTGGGTTGGGAACATCTGGAGAAGTGAACAGCTATCAACTCCAGTATTCTTGCCTGGAGAATTCCATGCTCATCCATGGGGTCGCAAAGAGTCGGATACGACTGAGAGACCTTCACTTTTTCTGATTCCCACCTTTTCCCTAACACTATTCTTTGAAATGTCTACTGTACTTTGTAACTGATTCTCAAGAAGGGAGTGTAGGAGGTAGGAAAACACCTTCTCTCTGTCACCCTACACTTGCACCCTCATCACTCCATCATTAGGCTAATACACCACTGCTGAGTTCTGTCCCTCAAACAAGTTGAAGAAAAAGCTTGAGAAGTAGTAATTCAGAGTACTGGTAGTTTGGTTTTTCTGTGAAGCTAAAATGACTTGCCAATTTAAAATCTTGGTTGCATCCCTATGTGTTTTATTGACAAATTATTTGCAAATACAAAAATTAAAAATAAGTGGGTTGGGATCTCTAACACTTGTCTTATATTATCTAATAAAATGCTATAGTTTTTTGAAGTGAAAGTTGGAATTTTATATAATGGATTTGAGTAGGGAAAAAAGTATTTTCTCTCAGTTAATGTGTCTAGGATATACTAAAGGTTCTTGACTTGAAACTTTGGTAGACAGAATTTAAATGGCTTTCAATAGTAAACACAAAGTGGTAGCATTAACAACTACCAGTTGTAGTAAATATCAAGTTGATGTGTTCCTTCCTTCTCATTCTCCACATTTCATTCTGGCAATCTATATCGCTTTGGTAGAAGAGCCTAGAAAATCAGGCATCTGGTTCATTGATCTACGAATTCTCCTTCCTTTCTGTTGGGCTTTTTTACTTACTTCTCAGCAAGAGCTTGGGTCTTGTTTCTCTTTCTGTGACAATCCCCTCTTGTTATCTGCACCCCTGTTGGTGTGGTGGTGTGAGTGAAGCGGAGCTCTGTAAAGTTTTACGATTACTCTCAGGATCTTAGTGGGCCTGTGTCTTGGGCTATTATCTTCTTCTGTAGTAACTTTTTATTTTCTCTTGCCCCATCCCTCTTCCCTGGTGCAGCTTCTCATCTATTTCTTTGAAGCTCTGATTCCTGTGGCCATCCCTCTTCCCGTGCCAGTTCAAAAAAAACTGTAAAGCTACTATCCTTCAAGTAAATCAACAACAACAAAAATTTTAAAAAAAGAAAAGAAAAGACCTGGGTTCCATCCCTGGGTTGGGAACATCTGGAGAAGTGAACAGCTATCAACTCCAGTATTCTTGCCTGGAGAATTCCATGCTCATCCATGGGGTCGCAAAGAGTCGGATACGACTGAGAGACCTTCACTTTTTCTGATTCCCACCTTTTCCCTAACACTATTCTTTGAAATGTCTACTGTACTTTGTAACTGATTCTCAAGAAGGGAGTGTAGGAGGTAGGAAAACACCTTCTCTCTGTCACCCTACACTTGCACCCTCATCACTCCATCATTAGGCTAATACACCACTGCTGAGTTCTGTCCCTCAAACAAGTTGAAGAAAAAGCTTGAGAAGTAGTAATTCAGAGTACTGGTAGTTTGGTTTTTCTGTGAAGCTAAAATGACTTGCCAATTTAAAATCTTGGTTGCATCCCTATGTGTTTTATTGACAAATTATTTGCAAATACAAAATTAAAAATAAGTGGGTTGGGATCTCTAACACTTGTCTTATATTATCTAATAAAATGCTATAGTTTTTGAAGTGAAAGTTGGAATTTTATATAATGGATTTGAGTAGGAAAAGTATTTTCTCTCAGTTAATGTGTCTAGGATATACTAAAGGTTCTTGACTTGAAACTTTGGTAGACAGAATTTAAATGGCTTTCAATAGTAAACACAAAGTGGTAGCATTAACAACTACCAGTTGTAGTAAATATCAAGTTGATGTGTTCCTTCCTTCTCATTCTCCACATTTCATTCTGGCAATCTATATCGCTTTGGTAGAAGAGCCTAGAAAATCAGGCATCTGGTTCATTGATCTACGAATTCTCCTTCCTTTCTGTTGGGCTTTTTTACTTACTTCTCAGCAAGAGCTTGGGTCTTGTTTCTCTTTCTGTGACAATCCCCTCTTGTTATCTGCACCCCTGTTGGTGTGGTGGTGTGAGTGAAGCGGAGCTCTGTAAAGTTTTACGATTACTCTCAGGATCTTAGTGGGCCTGTGTCTTGGGCTATTATCTTCTTCTGTAGTACAGCTTTTTATTTTCTCTTGCCCCATCCCCTCTTCCCTGGTGCAGCTTCCCTCATCTATTTCTTTGAAGCTCTGATTCCTGTGGACACACTCATTCCTTTTCCTCTCAGCTGAGCTGGAAGTCTAGCTCTTTCTCTAGCTTTTATCAAGCTCTCTCAAAGAATTTTTCCGTGGAGAGGAGGCCTTTTTTTTTTTTTTTAATGGAAAAGGCTCTGGGAGTATTTCACCATTCTTACCCATACCCCAAGCCCCAATGCCAGAGCCAGGGAATCTTTCTAAGCTCTTCACTAGGAGAACTGGTTTCCGTAGGTAAAGTCTACTAAGGTGTAGGGCTGTGGGAGTTCCTCACTCTTCTGCTTCTCCATGCTCAACTTCCAGCAACTCATCACAATTACCATGTAGGTACTGTTAGTTGATAGCTCCTGGGACTTCTAGTTTGGGTGAGCAGATCTTGACTCTAGCTGTCTGGATTCACCTGTACTCCAAATTTCAGGGTGATTGCCCTGCAACCTAGTTTCTCTGATAGGTCCTAGAAAAGTCATTAATTCTTAGTTGAATAGCTTTTCCTTGTGGTAAGGTTGAGAGTGACAACTTCCAAATTCTTTACATTTCAGTGCTGAATCTGGAAGTCCTTATAATAAGCTTCCACTTGTTTACTAAGCAAATGAGTTATTCTTTCCCTCATATGTAAATATCATATGGCCTCTTTTATATGGATATATTTCAAAATAAAAAATAAGTTTAGGGCTTCCCTGGTGGTCCAGTGGGTAGAGAGTCTGCCTTGCAGTACAAGGGGGCACCGGTTCGATCCCTGGCCTGGGAAGATCCCGCGTGCTGTGGAGCAGCTGGACCAGTGTGTCCAATTGTGAGCCAGAGCTCTGGAGCACACGAACCCAGAGCTGGTGCTCTGCAGTGAGAGAGCCCACTGTAATGGAAGGCCCATACATGCCAAAGAATAAAAGATGGATGAAAGTAAATATAAAAATAAGAGGCATGATGGGGAAAAAAAAAATAAAATAAAATATATATATATATATATATATATATATAAAAGTTTAAAAGTCAGTCTTACTTAATAAACATGTTCACACACTTAATAGGTGACCTTTTGTTTGTAATTTATATGGCCACAGCATTATTATTTTTAATTGCAAGATAATTGCTTTACCATGGTGTGTTGGTTTGTGCCATACATCAACATGAATTAACCACAGATATGCGTATGTCCTCTCCCTCTTGAGTCTCCCTCCCAACTTCATCCCATCCCATCCCTCTAGGTCATCACAGAGCGCCAGACAGAGCCCCCTAGGCTCTAGAGCAGCTTCCCACTAGCTAGCTATTTTACACCATAGTGTATAGAGGTCAATGCTTCTCTCTCAATTCATCCCAGCCAGAATTATTTCATACATAGTTTTACTGATTGTTGACTCTTGAATACCTAATAGGCTGGCTTTCCAGGACTAAATCAAAATTGATATCATTTGAGATTTTAATTTTGAGATATATTTTAATTATACTATTAAAACTAAATTGAACATTTTAATGTAATCTTTAAAAATTATCCTTATCATGTATATACAGAACATTTCCTGTTGATTAGGTTTGTTAGAAATGCATGCGATTTAATAGGTCCTTTTCTTTTTTTCTTTGCTCTTCTAACAGGTATATGCACAACAGTATGCTATGGTGGAAAAGAAAGCCAGACATAAACACTAACAGATAGAAAATGTGTAAAGTAATTTCTAAATATTTTATATTGGTTTTATGAACAGGAATTACAGTGCTTTGGGTGACTGGGAAGATTAATTTTCCCATATATACAATATGGCTACTAATATAATTCACTTTATACAGTTTTTCTGAGGATCAAATAAGCATGAAAAGCTCTTATCCCAGTGCCTGGCACGCAATAAACACTCTATAAATGGTCCTCGTTGTTAGTACGATTCACAGCTATCCTGTTGTCTTTTGGATACACTTAAGACACAGCGTCAGTAGAATAGCCTTTCCTTTACAGCTAACATAAGGTACATACTAAAAAGAAGGGTAGCCATTTGGACTCTCATTAATGAGACTGTGCCCATAATCCACGCATGAAAACAATTTTCACAGTTTTTACAGTCACACAGTTCTCACTTTCATTTCTGTACCATGCAATTCTAAAGGACTGAAATTAAACACACAGTACTAAAAGCAGTTGACACAAGGCTTGTAACTGCTGTCTTCAAAATAAAAAATTAGGGCTGTGTTTGTTGGCTTATCTGTTTTTAAGAACTGAAAAGAGTCTGTTCTTGTGGTTTATCCTGTCCTCTGTTCTCATTTCTGGATAGGGGCTTATGGAATTCAGGTTATATAGTTCACTTCTTGAAATATGTGATTCTAAAGCTCCTTTAAGGATAAAAAGATACAGCCAAAGCAGCATATACCGAGGCCAAAGTCGAGTGTTAAGGGTCATGTGCCGAGAGGAACGTCCACACCACAGGGGGGCACTTCCTTGTATCCAGTGAGCATCTGAGACGACAAGAAATCCACAGATGCTCTCTGACAACTGCTATAAAGCTTAGGACAAGGTCAGCAATGGAATTTAGGAGTTGATTTTTGTTAGTTTCAGGGAATGGATACATTGGCTCAAACGTGATGTGAAAAAGAAGAAAAATTAGCTAGGAACCAAAATCTGAGAAATCGAGTTGAAAGAGCAGAAGAAAGGCAACTAAAGAAGTTACCAGAGAAGAAAGGGACCCAGGAAGGAGGGACTGAAGGAGAGAACGTCAAGACTGTGATCTGAAGAACATAAAAAAAACACAGATGGAAAAGAAGCTCCTGGCTTTGGCAGTTTCAAGATGGCATAGGATGCAGTCGTTTTGGGGACAGAAATCAGACTGCTGGGACTTAAGGTGCAGGTTGAAGGTATGAGCAGGGAAGAGTGCAGGTACTCAGGCTAGGAAGACTGGAGTGGGCAAGAATCAGAAGCAGACACATGGAGTTTCAAAAAATCAGCACTTCATGCCTTTTCAGTAAAAAGAGGAAATGAGTAATACCCATGTACTCATACCCTACCTGGTTTCTAGACTATTCCCAGGTGAGTGTTCTGCAGTACCTCTGTTCCACTCAAAGTAATGAAAACCACAGAGAGGCTGACACCCGCAAAGCTGCGGGCTGAGCTCTGGATCTGCACAAGACAAACTCTTAGAAATAGGAGTGGAGTGAAAGACCACAGCAGGAAAAAAACTGACCCAAAGAGAAACAGACACCCTTCTCGTGGCCTCTCACATCTCTGCCAGACAGTTACAAACGTTAACCGTTTTTGCAAGCTCTTGCTACTTTGCCCTACAGCCCAGATGAAATTCAGTGGAGAGCCCAATCTTGTTTCCACCCCTGACCCAAGACATCTGGTTTGTGATAAGTACTCAAATAGCTTGTGTTTTCTAAAGTATGTGGTGGGTGTGGTGATGGCAGGAGTCGGAGGCCGAAAACTTGATGAGCTAATCAGAGTCAGCGTATGTGAAGGTGGCGAGACTTTGTTCCTTTCACGTGCTGTCTGGGCAGCTAAGCCAATGGTACCCGTCACTCAGCCCAGCCCCCAGTCAATAGAGACTTTCCTGAATTTCAAATTTCAACCCCAGGTTGTACAGAACGTGGCTGAGGATTCAGTCTCAGAGCAACTATAGCCCACAGCTGATAGAACCACAACAGAATGATGACTGGAGCAGAAGAAATGAGGCAATTTGGGCACGTGGATATTATATACTCTCATAGTCCTATAGAAATGTGAGAGGCAGCAGAGCAGGTGCCTGTATGTCTTCTTTGAAGGCTTCTAAGAGGGGAGTCTGTTTTTTCTTAGACCTACTTTTCACTTCTTCAAAATTACAGTACTATCTACCCTTTGCTGGGCATGGAGCTATTCAAGTCTCATTTCCTGTTTGGAGATGACCGACTCTATATTCAAAAGTTATGGGTTCTCTGGATCATACTTGTATATGACAATAGCCTCTCCCATGAAAAAATATCTTAACATTTATGAACAATTGCTTGATATTTTATTCTTGGGGGACATTTACTACTTTTCGGAACGTTTTTGTCTGTATCATCTGCTGCCATCTGTCACTGCCTCCGGGTTCACTGTTGAAGAAACAACGGCACTGAGAGGTTTCAAACCCACAGGATAAGAATGCAGCTGTAAACGAAGGTGGACTTATGAATTTCTTCCCAGGTCCTCGTGAGTAGGGGACCAGGAGATGGACAGAATGGGTTCTATCAAAAAACAGAACATGTTGGTGCGAGGACAGCAGACGGCTAGAAAGGCAGCCAGGGTGGGATGTAAAGTTTGGGACAGCAGGAAAAAACTGACCCAAAGAGAAACAGACACCCTTCTCGTGGCCTCTCACATCTCTGCCAGACAGTTACAAACGTTAACCGTTTTTGCAAGCTCTTGCTACTTTGCCCTACAGCCCAGATGAAATTCAGTGGAGAGCCCAATCTTGTTTCCACCCCTGACCCAAGACATCTGGTTTGTGATAAGTACTCAAATAGCTTGTGTTTTCTAAAGTATGTGGTGGGTGTGGTGATGGCAGGAGTCGGAGGCCGAAAACTTGATGAGCTAATCAGAGTCAGCGTATGTGAAGGTGGCGAGACTTTGTTCCTTTCACGTGCTGTCTGGGCAGCTAAGCCAATGGTACCCGTCACTCAGCCCAGCCCCCAGTCAATAGAGACTTTCCTGAATTTCAAATTTCAACCCCAGGTTGTACAGAACGTGGCTGAGGATTCAGTCTCAGAGCAACTATAGCCCACAGCTGATAGAACCACAACAGAATGATGACTGGAGCAGAAGAAATGAGGCAATTTGGGCACGTGGATATTATATACTCTCATAGTCCTATAGAAATGTGAGAGGCAGCAGAGCAGGTGCCTGTATGTCTTCTTTGAAGGCTTCTAAGAGGGGAGTCTGTTTTTTCTTAGACCTACTTTTCACTTCTTCAAAATTACAGTACTATCTACCCTTTGCTGGGCATGGAGCTATTCAAGTCTCATTTCCTGTTTGGAGATGACCGACTCTATATTTAAAAGTTGCGGATTCTCTGGATCATACTTGTATATGACAATAGCCTCTCCCATGAAAAAATATCTTAACATTTATGAACAATTGCTTGATATTTTATTCTTGGGGGACATTTACTACTTTTCGGAACGTTTTTGTCTGTATCATCTGCTGCCATCTGTCACTGCCTCCGGGTTCACTGTTGAAGAAACAACGGCACTGAGAGGTTTCAAACCCACAGGATAAGAATGCAGCTGTAAACGAAGGTGGACTTATGAATTTCTTCCCAGGTCCTCGTGAGTAGGGGACCAGGAGATGGACAGAATGGGTTCTATCAAAAAACAGAACATGTTGGTGCGAGGACAGCAGACGGCTAGAAAGGCAGCCAGGGTGGGATGTAAAGTGAGTGAGCTCACTTTTGGAAAAGACCGAGTTGCAAGTGACAGCGGGCTAACTATGTATAGACTGCTGTGTGGGGAAACAGCCAGGATGCGCCTGGAGACAGGAAACTGAAGGAAGGTGATAGGTCAGGCGAAGATGTGAATTTGGCAGCCAGCCCAAGACTGAGGAGAGCTGGAGCCCCGAAGCATGTGAGCGTTCACGGAGGGAGTGTGGAGAGAAGGGTGTGGGGAAAAGCCAAGCCTTGGAGGGCCCACGGGAGGCGCGGGAAGGGGAAGAGAGCCTTTCTAAGGAGCCAAGAACAGAGAGGTCCTGGGAGAACCAGAAACACAGTACTGAGAAGGGAAAGAGGCCGCTCAGTGTCAAGTGCAAGCCGGGTGTCCACAGTGACCATGACTCCTGAAATGATGCCTGGAAACTCAGTAACGCCTTTTGCTCCAGAGTTCACTATTGAGTGTAAGTTCCAGATTCTGACTCTGAAAATTGTTTATTCATACAGAATAACAAGACGATTTGATGAATAAAGACGCACCACCGCCTAACTAGTGTGGCTCAGAGGAAGTTGGCTCTGTTTCTTAATACGTGTTGCTAAGAGTCCTCTTACACACCTGTGCCTTCACTCAGAATGTGGGTCCCCTTCTGCCTCCAGTTGGATTTGAAGCTCCCGAGGACAGAGACCAGGCATCTCATGCGTTTAGTCTGGAGAGTCTGCTGAGCACAGAGCAGGGCCTGTGGCAGACAGGAGTCCTCTAACTCTCTGATGAACGGAGGTGTGAGAGTCCTTTTTTATAACTTGCCATGGCTTTCTTTCCCCTCTCTGGGAACTTTCAGACTTCATATTCCCCCACTGTTTGGAAAGATACATTTTCAGGCTGAGAAGTGATTGGCAAACATTTTTATATGGGGCTTGGCATTTAACATCCGGAAAACTTGTGAAATCGATTTGCTGCAGATAAAGATGGACAGATGGAAATATCTGGTGCTTCCTTCACATGTGCAATATACATAATGAGATCATTGCTTACTGTGATACACTTGAGCTCTGTTTTACCAGATTTTAGGGAGAATATTCTTTGTTCTCAAGCAGGACCAGGTGGGTAGAAACACTGTCCCCTGACTGAAAAGAGGCCTGGGTGAGGAATATTTGTCAATATTGAGATTTTCACATGCTTTTCCTAAACACTTACCGAATCTCTTTGGAGAATTTAGATTTCCTTTCCTTTTGAAAAATGGTACAGTCGCCCTGACTCAGTCTAGTCTGTTGTGTTGTATGTGTAGGGAGAGTGCAAATAAAAAAGTAAAATTAACAGAGGTGGGAAAAGGGGAAGAGAACTAATACTTTTTTAACCACATGTGGGCGCCTATCTTGGAAATTAAAGAATGTGTGTGTAGCAAGCAGAGGGTTCTAAGACTTAAATACTGCAACTTAAGAGGGGGAATAATCATTTCATTATTATTATATTTCAAATATAACCAATCAGGCCATCCTTCTGGGTGAATGAGAAGGAACTTATAATATATCCTCTTTCATTTATCTCTAAGTTTGATCCGATAAATTTAACCATTCTCTTTCAGGGGTCTCTAGGTTCTTGACTAAACATGCCCAGTTTTATCTCTGCCTGAGCAGGTGGTTCTACTACACCAGAGTGGCCATGCCCTGCATTGGTGTGGGGATCCTCCAGGGATCTTGTCCAGGACTCTAAACAAGCATGAGGGACGGCTCTGTTCTGGATGTTGCTTCCACATCTCTCAAACATCCTCTCTTCTCTTTGAGAAGGAAATAATGACAGTTATCTATCAGCTCAGTGGTTAAGTATCTGTCTGCAATGTGGTAGATGTGAGTTTGATCCCTGGGTTGGGAAGATCCCCTGGTGAAGGGAATGGGTACCCACTCCAGTATTCTTGCCTGGAGAATCTCATGAACAGAGGAGACTAGTGGGCTACAGTCTATGGGGTCACCAAGAGTCAGACACAACTGAACCACAAAGTGCATACACACACTCGGTGAACACAAGAAGCAAAACTATGGAGTGAAATAAGTCAGATAAAGAAAAATATCATATGATATCACCAGTATGTGGAATCTTAAAAAAAATGGTACAAATGGACCTATTTATAAAACAAAAATTGAGTCATACATGTAGAAAATAAACTTATTACCAAGGGGGAGAGAAGAAGCAGGGATAAACTGGGAGACTGGAATTGGCACATACACACTACTATACATAAAACTGATAACTAATAAGAATCTACTATATAGCAAAAGGAACTTTATTCAACATTCAATACTCTGTAATATTCTATATATGAATAGAATCTAAAAAGAGAGTGGATATATGCATATGTGTAACTGGCCCACTTTGCTATACAGCAGAAGCTGACATAACTTTATAAATGAACTATATTCCAATGAAAAAATTAATTAAAAAAAATCAAACTTGGGTACTGGTAAAGAATGTGTGTAGCAAGCAGAGGGTTCTAAGACTTAAATACTGCAACTTAAGAGGGGGAATAATCATTTCATTATTATTATATTTCAAATATAACCAATCAGGCCATCCTTCTGGGTGAATGAGAAGGAACTTATAATATATCCTCTTTCATTTATCTCTAAGTTTGATCCGATAAATTTAACCATTCTCTTTCAGGGGTCTCTAGGTTCTTGACTAAACATGCCCAGTTTTATCTCTGCCTGAGCAGGTGGTTCTACTACACCAGAGTGGCCATGCCCTGCATTGGTGTGGGGATCCTCCAGGGATCTTGTCCAGGACTCTAAACAAGCATGAGGGACGGCTCTGTTCTGGATGTTGCTTCCACATCTCTCAAACATCCTCTCTTCTCTTTGAGAAGGAAATAATGACAGTTATCTATCAGCTCAGTGGTTAAGTATCTGTCTGCAATGTGGTAGATGTGAGTTTGATCCCTGGGTTGGGAAGATCCCCTGGTGAAGGGAATGGGTACCCACTCCAGTATTCTTGCCTGGAGAATCTCATGAACAGAGGAGACTAGTGGGCTACAGTCTATGGGGTCACCAAGAGTCAGACACAACTGAACCACAAAGTGCATACACACACTCGGTGAACACAAGAAGCAAAACTATGGAGTGAAATAAGTCAGATAAAGAAAAATATCATATGATATCACCAGTATGTGGAATCTTAAAAAAAATGGTACAAATGGACCTATTTATAAAACAAAAATTGAGTCATACATGTAGAAAATAAACTTATTACCAAGGGGGAGAGAAGAAGCAGGGATAAACTGGGAGACTGGAATTGGCACATACACACTACTATACATAAAACTGATAACTAATAAGAATCTACTATATAGCAAAAGGAACTTTATTCAACATTCAATACTCTGTAATATTCTATATATGAATAGAATCTAAAAAGAGAGTGGATATATGCATATGTGTAACTGGCCCACTTTGCTATACAGCAGAAGCTGACATAACTTTATAAATGAACTATATTCCAATGAAAAAATTAATTAAAAAAAATCAAACTTGGGTACTGGTAAAAATAAAAAAGACAATCAAAATGCTGGCATGTACACATAAGACTTTCTCAAAATAATGATTTCAAAAGGATGATCAGATTTTAACATTATATTTAAGGTAGTAGTTAATTAATTCTCATTTTAGAGGATAATTTATCATTATCTGTCAGTATTTTCTAAAGCACATAGACTTGAATCCAAAAATCCAACTCCTCAGGACTTGTTCCAGACAAATTCAGCACATGTAAAAACACTTATAGGCATAAGAATGGTAATTGTTGTATCATTTGTAATAATATGTGGAAAGATGTATTTTAAAGGCACAGAAACATGTATGTTAGATATTAAGAAAAAGTTATATGCATTCATAAATGCATTCCATTTTTGTGGAAGTACTATGTGTATACTTAGGTGTAAGTCTATGTACTTAAATATCAAACTGTTTACTTTTAGAGCCCAGGATGGAAACGTGTTCTCATAGCTTCATTTTATCTACTTCTGAACAGTTTTATTTATCTGTTTCTGAGTAGCTTCTTTGTTTAGTTGGCTATTGTTTATTTATTCTAAAAAAGAGGTTGTGTTACTTATTATACAAACTACACAAAACTAACACTAAAACTCCCTAAATCTGCACCTGAGCTCTACCACTCACTGGCCTGTGTGATCTTTGCAAGTAACCTACGTTTTCATGGTGTCAGTTTTCTCATCTTTGATATAGAAGGAATAATAGTACCTACCTGGTAGAGCTGTTAGAGGATTATTATGTTAATATATAACATAAAACACATACAAAATTTCCAGCATATACGGAGCACTCTTTTTAACTACCATTTAGGGGTACTTGTTTAATAGTTGTGAATTACTTACCCTCACTTACTTTTTGAAGAACACTTCATTTTTATGAGTAGCATATGAAATAAAAGTTTGATATATATTTTTATAAGTGGATATCTTTTATGTTTTACATAATTATTATGCTTCTTCACTGCTCAAGTGAATAAACTGATTTTCAGAGTGATTTTCTCAATTTTCTTTTATATGAAAACTGACATAACTTTATAAATGAACTATATTCCAATGAAAAAATTAATTAAAAAAAATCAAACTTGGGTACTGGTAAAAATAAAAAAGACAATCAAAATGCTGGCATGTACACATAAGACTTTCTCAAAATAATGATTTCAAAAGGATGATCAGATTTTAACATTATATTTAAGGTAGTAGTTAATTAATTCTCATTTTAGAGGATAATTTATCATTATCTGTCAGTATTTTCTAAAGCACATAGACTTGAATCCAAAAATCCAACTCCTCAGGACTTGTTCCAGACAAATTCAGCACATGTAAAAACACTTATAGGCATAAGAATGGTAATTGTTGTATCATTTGTAATAATATGTGGAAAGATGTATTTTAAAGGCACAGAAACATGTATGTTAGATATTAAGAAAAAGTTATATGCATTCATAAATGCATTCCATTTTTGTGGAAGTACTATGTGTATACTTAGGTGTAAGTCTATGTACTTAAATATCAAACTGTTTACTTTTAGAGCCCAGGATGGAAACGTGTTCTCATAGCTTCATTTTATCTACTTCTGAACAGTTTTATTTATCTGTTTCTGAGTAGCTTCTTTGTTTAGTTGGCTATTGTTTATTTATTCTAAAAAAGAGGTTGTGTTACTTATTATACAAACTACACAAAACTAACACTAAAACTCCCTAAATCTGCACCTGAGCTCTACCACCACTGGGCTGTGTGATCTTTGCAAGGAACCTGCGTTTTCATGGTGTCAGTTTTCTCATCTTTGATATAGAAGGAATAATAGTACCTACCTGGTAGAGCTGTTAGAGGATTATTATGTTAATATATAACATAAAACACATACAAAATTTCCAGCATATACGGAGCACTCTTTTTAACTACCATTTAGGGGTACTTGTTTAATAGTTGTGAATTACTTACCCTCACTTACTTTTTGAAGAACACTTCATTTTTATGAGTAGCATATGAAATAAAAGTTTGATATATATTTTTATAAGTGGATATCTTTTATGTTTTACATAATTATTATGCTTCTTCACTGCTCAAGTGAATAAACTGATTTTCAGAGTGATTTTCTCAATTTTCTTTTTCTTCAGTTTTAAATAAGATATGGCACACTACTTAAGATATATACTCTCTTGTCATATAAAACTTTTTTATAAACACAATAAAGTCCTTTTCCCTCACATTCAGCACGCTATTCATTTTATTCCCCTCTCAAATTTCACTGCTCTTTAATTTTATGACTCGCATCCAGAAGGCTGCAGAACTTTGAACAAGTCCTCCCAAGAGTTCAGTGTAAGAAAAGAATATGATCATCGTTCCTTTTTTAAAAAAAGTACTTTAAGCTTTTTTACGCATATATTCTTATGCATACATATAAGTAGAGAAGATAGTTAATATTTCGTAGTTATATTTTTATCACTGTGTTAACTGGTAGCTTGAAAACCCAGTTTATTCTCTGTCTCAGGGATGACATGAACCTGAAATTCTGTCAGTTAAACTCAGATCCCTAGCTGGTTTAAAAAGAGTCGTGTGTTTTCATTATATTCTAGGGTAAAAACAGTGAGATTAAATACTCTCATAGCTCTTTTGACGTTAAACTCAGCATTACTTTAATTCTTTGTTCTGAAGGTCTACACTGTGAATCTCAAGAGGATTTTGATATGCCAATTTTAATTATGAAACAAAAATCTGTCAGAAGTTCTGTTATACGTATCCCTTAGAGATCTGAAACAGATCACATTTAGGGGTTCATCACATTAAAATTCTAAAATTAGCTTTTTGGTAGAGTTGGATGCATGTTTCATAACTGATTTGGTGGCAGATAGCTCATTGGCAAATAAATGTCTTGTACTGCCCCAAATGTTCTGCATACATGGAAGGGTTTAAAAAAATCTTTCATTAGTTCCTAACCTTTTTTTAAAAAAAATTTAATTAATTAATTAATTACTTTTTTTTTAATTCTTTATTTCAAAGGTTTTACAGAGTTTTGTTGTTCACAGACATGTGTGTTCCCAGATCAGTCATATGCATATCCCTGGTCCCCACCCCCCGAGTTCCCCCCATCCCACCCCTCCAGACCATCGCCCCAAGCCATTGTGAGCACTCCTATTCCTTTAGCACAATGACAATAGCTATCTTTTCCACACATGCCAGTATAGGTTTCCATGTTACTCCCTCCATGCCTCCCCCTCCTTATTTCTTCCCCACAATGTCCCTATGTCTATGCTCTGTCTTTTTTTCCATGAGTTCCCTGTGTGTGATATCAAGACCGTCCTACTAGATTCCGTATATGTATGTTAGTATACTGTATTTGTCTTTCTCTTTTTGACTTACTTCGCTTTTTATGATAGGTTCTAGAGCCAGCCACTTCATTAGGACTGAATCTTCTGCGTTTCTTTTAACAGCTGAGTATTATTCCATTGTATATATGTACCAGAGCTTCTGGATCCATTCGTTCGTCGATGGACATCTAGGTTGCTTCCATGTTCTGGCTATTGTGTAGAGAGCTGCAATGAACATTGGGGTACAGGTGCTTCTTTCAGTTTTGATTTCATCTGGATATAAGCCTAATAGTGGGATTGCTGGGTCATATGGTGCTTCTATTTTTAGTTTTTTAAGGAATCTCCATACTGTCTTTCATAGAGGCTGTATCAATTTACATTCCCACCATTAAAAGAATTAAAAAACTATAATTTATGTTCACAGCTTAGAAGACAAACTCATGGTTGCAGTGGGGAAGAGATAGTTAAGGAGTTTGGGAAGGTCATGCACACACTGCTTTATTTAAAATGGATAACCACCAAAAATCTATTTATTGTACAGCACATGGAACTCTGCTCAATGTTATGTGCCAGCTTGGATACGAGGGGGGGTGGGTGAGAACGGATACACGTGTCTGTGTGGCCGAGTCCCTTCACTGTTCACCTGAAACTATCACAACATTGTTAACTGTCTATACCCCCACACAAAATGGTTTTGGTGTTAAAAAATAAATAAAAAATTTAAAAAATAATATATGTTCTTTCAGTGCCAGGAAGTCAGGTTAAATAACACCATTCTAGCTGTAGGAATTTAACAGTGGTAATTTTATGAAAATATCTTTGTATCAGAAAAATCTGGTGCAGAATGAAGCCTATTAACCCATTTACTGGAACTTTTTAGAGTTATGAAAGTAGAAAAACTGAATGCAGTATGTGAAAAACGCTGATTATTTATGGTTCCTCCTGTTTTTTTCTGGGAACACGTTTCACAGATGCATTTCAAACCTTTTTAATACAACTTCCTAGCAGTCATCTACATTCTCTTGAAACTGGATGACAAAGGGTCTACTGATTTTTTCCTATTTTACTATCTTTTCTGTTAGTGACAAAGGCATGCATTTGAAAGTACATATTGGTCTTTGCACAACTCTGTGCAAAACCTCCCTGAGAAGGTCCTTGAGGAGGCAGCACATCCACATCTTCAGGTGGATGAACATCTAATGAGCAAAAGGAGGGTTGCCTTTTTTCAGACAGAGGAGCTCGGACAGGTGAGTGCACAGTTGTTGCGCAGCATCACCAGGAATTAAGCTTTCCCCTTTGTGCCCTACATCCTCAACTCCCTGGCAAGAGACCCCTTTCTCCTCAGGGATGATTTCATGGGCACGGAGAAGACCTAGTCAGCATCTTTTCTGTGAACTCTTCACATAATCATAACGGGTAACTGTGAAGGTTAATTTCATGTGTCAACTTGACTGGGCTAAGCGATGCTCACACAGCTGGTTAAAAAAAGAAAGTAAAGAAAGAAAAGAAAAAAAAAATCTGTGTGTCTCTGAGGGTGCGTCTGTTAGATATTAGCGCCTGGCTCAACAGACTGAGTAAGATCTGCCCTCTTCTTTGTAGGTGGGCATCAGCCTATGCAGTGAGGGCCCAAATGGAACAGAAGGCAGAGAAAGGGTGAGTGTTCTCTCTGCTCTGCTGGCTTTGAGGATGACGCAAAGAGCCACAAGCCACAGGGTGCAGGTGGCCTCTAGTAGTTGGGAAAGATGAGGAAACAGATTTCCTACTTAGGGCTTTTAGCAGCAGCAGCACAGACCAAACTGGCAGTTTAATTTCAGCCCACTGGAACTGATTTCGTCCTTCTCACATCCAGCACTGGAAGTTGATAAATCAATGTTGTTTTTAATCACTAAGTGTGTGGTCACTGATTACAGCAGGGGGGATGAGTACCCACTCATCACACTGACTCTGCTACCCTTTCAGCCTCCCTCTCTCCCTTGGTGCCTTCCTTCACGTGTACATGCTCTTGAGCTCTCGTGAAGTCATTTACTGGAACAAAAAAACTGAATGCAGTATGTGAAAACGCTGATTATTTATGGTTCCTCCTGTTTTTTTCTGGGAACACGTTTCACAGATGCATTTCAAACCTTTTTAATACAACTTCCTAGCAGTCATCTACATTCTCTTGAAACTGGATGACAAAGGGTCTACTGATTTTTTCCTATTTTACTATCTTTTCTGTTAGTGACAAAGGCATGCATTTGAAAGTACATATTGGTCTTTGCACAACTCTGTGCAAAACCTCCCTGAGAAGGTCCTTGAGGAGGCAGCACATCCACATCTTCAGGTGGATGAACATCTAATGAGCAAAAGGAGGGTTGCCTTTTTTCAGACAGAGGAGCTCGGACAGGTGAGTGCACAGTTGTTGCGCAGCATCACCAGGAATTAAGCTTTCCCCTTTGTGCCCTACATCCTCAACTCCCTGGCAAGAGACCCCTTTCTCCTCAGGGATGATTTCATGGGCACGGAGAAGACCTAGTCAGCATCTTTTCTGTGAACTCTTCACATAATCATAACGGGTAACTGTGAAGGTTAATTTCATGTGTCAACTTGACTGGGCTAAGCGATGCTCACACAGCTGGTTAAAAAAAGAAAGTAAAGAAAGAAAAGAAAAAAAAAATCTGTGTGTCTCTGAGGGTGCGTCTGTTAGATATTAGCGCCTGGCTCAACAGACTGAGTAAGATCTGCCCTCTTCTTTGTAGGTGGGCATCAGCCTATGCAGTGAGGGCCCAAATGGAACAGAAGGCAGAGAAAGGGTGAGTGTTCTCTCTGCTCTGCTGGCTTTGAGGATGACGCAAAGAGCCACAAGCCACAGGGTGCAGGTGGCCTCTAGTAGTTGGGAAAGATGAGGAAACAGATTTCCTACTTAGGGCTTTTAGCAGCAGCAGCACAGACCAAACTGGCAGTTTAATTTCAGCCCACTGGAACTGATTTCGTCCTTCTCACATCCAGCACTGGAAGTTGATAAATCAATGTTGTTTTTAATCACTAAGTGTGTGGTCACTGATTACAGCAGGGGGGATGAGTACCCACTCATCACACTGACTCTGCTACCCTTTCAGCCTCCCTCTCTCCCTTGGTGCCTTCCTTCACGTGTACATGCTCTTGAGCTCTCGTGAAGTCTGAGCTTCTGGATTCTTCAGGCCAGTCTGTCTTCACCATCATCCTTCTTACTGCATCCATGTCCTAAGTATCCACTCACTACTTAATTCTCTGTATACAGAGTTACCTGCCCAGGGTTTACTGAAATGTCTCTTTAGAATTTGACTTAATGAATGCGGAACCCACAGGCCTAGCCTCTGACTGCCTTGTCTGCATCTCTGCAGCGTTTTATAAGGAGGATCACTTAACCGACAAGTCTCTCCTTCTTTTTTAAAGTGGACTTTATTGACAGAATATTTCTGGATTTATAGAAAAATGGAGAATACAGTGCCAGAGGATTCCCACACACCTCCTTCCTCAGCTTCTCTCTATATTAACACTGCTGAGCTGTCCAGTTGTGAGACCTCAGAGTGGTATCCAGTCTTTCTTGCTAACACCTAATACAGTAATTTATCACTTTCTGGAATCCTCCAGGTGAAATATTTTCCTCATCAATCTCTTTTCATTCCCACAGTCTCCCAGACTCAGGGTCTCATTTCCTCTTATCTCAGTAGTTACAGCTGGTATCTGATCACACACCTCTTTCCTCACAGTCTGTTCTATTGCCTATTGTCAGATGATGCATTCAATGTCGCTGAAGGTATGGAATTCTGACGTAAATATCTCTTGTGGCTTCCTATTAGGATCTCCCTTCCTCACTTGCTCCTCGTCTCCCTTCCACCTTCCCCTCTCCCTCCCCGTCCTCACACAGACACACTGCCACCTTCAATTACTGAACGACATACATTTTGATACTACTGGGACCGAGATGAAAAACTGTTAAAATGAAGCTCCTGTCAATGAAGCTGAAGACACATTCTTCTCTGTGATGTGTCAGGCACCAAATATTCTAGTTGTCAGCTCCAAATACATCCTCCGCTCACTGATACCAAAATATGTCTTATAAAGGCTTATTAAATATATTATTTAATCTATCTAGAACTCCCTGCTTTCTGAGACTACCCCATTACAAGCACATACACACAATAATGTTATCTCTCATGTTGTCAAATTCAGGTAGTATTTTGTTTATCCTTAACACATGAGGTGCTCTTTGCTAAAGTACAGTCCTTTGTGCACATGTCTTTTCTCCCTTACAAAGTGGGTAGTCCCTCCAAGCAGGTGCTTTGTATCACTTATCTCTTGTCACCTCCTCGAGTGTTTGCACAATGTGGACACTCAATAAATCACTGTGACAGGTTACCCTGCTTTGCCTTAAAGTGCAATCCTTGAAATGAGAAAGTGTGCCTACATAAGTACTGTGAGCACTGCCCTGCATCCCACACATCACTATCGAGAACAGACTGTTGTTTATATCCAGTTTGGTAGATATCAAATAATTATCTGTCCAACATATATGAACTGTTGAAAATTTTTTCTTTTATCACTAGAAACAGTGTTAGTGATAAGAAACAAAGTGAAATATGTAGCTGATGAGTTTGGACCGACTTAAAATAAGAAGCTATTATTTAGTAGCTTTTAAAAATCTCTTGCCAGTCAAGGTATTTTAAGCACCTTTCTATGATTTAATTGTATGAAATCAATATGGTTTTAGAGTTGAACTTCTAAGTGATTTTTTTCTTTTGCGTCCTTCCCAGAGTTCACTTCAGACATCATTTTCAATTTTGAGTAATAACATTTAAAATCAACCCCAAGGTAAAAGGTGTAGGACAACCTAAAAAATGAAGTCCTTTTGATATGATTCCCATTGGCAAATTGCTGTGTTTTTCCCACCATCAAGCTTTATCTAATGATGTGACCTTTACTGTGCTAACAGGCAGCAAACAAAAATCTGCCAAACTGTGATAAAATATAGGTTTTAAATATAAAATGAATTAAGCCAAGAAGATTTATACAGGTCAAAAGCATGAAAACAATGAAGTTGAAACAGTGATTTGTGCTTGACACGTGTTGTACCAGGTTTTCTCCAAGGTTATTTTTTGAAATCTTAATGCTGAAGACTTGGAGGAGAAAATGTATTTTTAAAAAATGTAGCACTAGGGTATTGCTAATTTTTCAGCTAAAAGGTTAGTTTATTCTACAACTCTTAACTGTGTTGAATATGTGCTAGGCAGGGGTGACACACTAGTGAGTAAACTAGTAATGGTCCCTGACATCTGGCAACTATGGTTTCGCAGGAGATGCAGACAAGCAAGCATTCCACTATAGAGCGGGGCCATCCTGTGAAAGGGGTGATGGAAAGCTGTACCCATGTCACCCAGGCATCTAAGCTGAGCCCTAAAGATGAGACGGAGTCCACTAGACACAGAGGAGTGGGAGAGTGCTGTGTCCATTAAGGGCACGGAAGGCACACAGCCCAGAGGAGAAAGAACAGTGTGCATTCTGAAGCTGATGAGAATCATTATGCGTGTGTGGGGGTGGGGGTGGGGTGGGGGAGTCAAGTTTGAGGGAGTAAAAGACTATATACTGGTGATTCTCAACCAGGGAAGGTTTTTGCTCCCAGGGGACATTTGTCAATATCTGGAGAAAGCTGACTGTGGGTGGGGGAGGCTTCTGGCTTCAATTTGGTGGAGGTCAGGGATGATGCCACACATTCTACAATGCACAAACCAGTCCCCTACAGCAAAGAATGAGGTGGCCCCGGTGTTAACAGTGGGGCTTCCCTGGTGGTTCAGACAATAATGAATCTGCCTGCAATGCAGAAGACCCAGGTTCAGTCCCTGGGCTGGGAAGATCCTCTGGAGAAGGGCATGGCAACCCACTCCAGTATTCTTGCCTGGAGAATTTCATGGATAGAGAAGCCTGGCTGGCTACAGTCCATGGCGTCACAGGAGTCAGACATGACTGAGCAACTAACATCTGAGTGTCAACAGTGCCTAAACCAGAACGCCCTGCTATAGATAAACTTGGAGATGAAAACGGGGGTTAGATCACAAAGCTAACTGAAGGGATTGGGGATGTATTCTGGGAGTCTTGGGGCACTATGGAGGATTTAAGCACATGCTTTTTTAATCAAGCTTACAGCCACTCTCTTAATTATGACTGAATTTAGGTATCTGTTTCTTTATATTGTATCTCATATTATCAGAAAATTGTGCTTACTGTGAATTACACCTATAAGTCATTTATTTATTTATTTATTGGCCATAACCTGGACTTGTGGGATCTCAGTTCCCCAGCCAGGAACTGAATCGGGGCCCTGAGCAGTGAAAGCACAGAGTTTTAACCACTGGATCTCCAGGGAATTCCTAGAAAAGGGTGAAAAATACATCGCTGGGGAACGTTCGCTAAAAGTTTAAAAACAGAAAGAAAACATGGCCTAATTGTTTCAACCTTGCCAGTCACAATGAATATCTTTAAATTATCTGTATTTATTTTACGGGACTCTTCCACCCAAAGTCAAGCATGAACAGCCATTCTCATGAATGTGAAGCACTCCTGAAGACCAGCGGAGCATACACGGAGCCCAAAGGCAGTTTCAGCTAGAAATTAAAAGCATGTACATTAAGGGTAAAGAGAAATCATGCATGTAAAGCTCTGGAACAGGGATTCTTCTGATCACTAATATTATTTTAGTTCCATCCAGACACCTTTGAATATCTGATGACACTTAGAATACTTCAGAAATATGCACTTATCCCCCAAATTCATCTAATATTTAGGGGCCACAGACACTGAGATACAGTGCACTCTCATATGATGCTGATGTCCCCATACATATTTAAGACCAGGATGATCACCACAAAAATTTGTGAAAAGAAATACGGCATAATTTAGAATCATCCAGAAAAAGCTTTCACATTTTTTGATCAGTGAAGAACTCCTTCTAGAAATGCTCATCAAGATACAAGATGTGTCACCTTGCAAAATACGAGGTAAATAGCACCAGATCAATAAACAAATTCAAGAGAAACCAGCAATTTTACACCCACACCATCTTGAACGCACATATATAGACATCTCGTCAGTTCTTCCAAGGGGATAATACCTCCTTATTAAAAAATTTCTATCTCTGTCTCTACCGATGCCATCACCATTAGCCCAATGTGTCTACTTCTTGTCAATCTTTCCATGATTTTTCTCACTTGCTAGTTCTGCTGACAAAAGGTGAATGCCCACTTTGTCTCCCATTCTTCTTGTGACTTCAAGTAATACATTCACTTGAACTAAATTCCATGCTGACAATCTGAATGTTCCTTGTTGTTCTTTAGGTTTGGATTTTGGATATTCCAAAAATATTAGCCCAAAGTTAACATTCAGCCAGAATCAAGGTATCAGTTGGAACTGTCATTCTAAGCTGGATCTCAGCATTTCTTACAAGTTCATTGGTTTTTCTGTAAAACCCATTTCCTTCTCAGGCTTTTAAGGTTGCTGGTTCCACTGGTGAGCCAGCAATGAGTCCCTCTCATGCTTCTAATCTCTGATTCCAGCTGGTGGAAGTTCTCTGCTTGTAAGCTCATGCACTGCACAACACAGGCTGCCCTAAAGTTTCCTAACTGCAATTACTCCTTCAAAGCCCCTTTGCTGTGTAACATATTCATATGTTCCTAGGATCAGGGCGTGGACATTGTTTTTGGTGGGTAAGTAGTGGGGATTATGTTACCAGAGACTGGCAGGTCAAGTGTCACAGACATTCAGCAGGGAGAACCAATTCTGATTAGAATTATCATGGAAATTCAAAACCATAGTGACTATCACCTTATATCTGTTGGAATGACTAGTATCAAAAGGCAGAAAGGTATTGAGTGTTGCTGAGGATGAGGAAAAAGGGGGGCCCCTTTTTGCATTTTTGCTAGGAATGTAAACTGGTAGAGTCACAATGGAAAACAGTGTGGAGATCCCTCAAAAAATTAAAAATGGAACTACCACATCATCCAGCAACTCTTACTTCAGGGTATATATACCCAAAAGAAAGGAAATCAGGATCTCAAAGAGAGATCTATACTACCAGGTTCACGGCATCATCACTGACAACAGCCAAACTATGGAAACAACCTAAGTGTCTGTCAAGGGATGCATAAAGAATGTTGTGGTGTACATAACAAGGAGATAAGTACTTGGCCACAAGAAAGAGGAAACTCTGCCATTTGTGACAATGTGAATAGACCTTGAGGGCATTAAGCTAAGTGACATAGGTCAGAGAAAGAAAAATATTACAAAGTATCACTTATACATGTCATCGAGAAAAGCCAAAGTCAAACGGTGAATAGAACTGTGGTTACTGGTGTAGGGGGGCAGTGGGGAGATATTGGTTATAAGGGGGAAACTTTCAGTTATAAGATAAACAAATCTGGGGAAATCCACTGATGAGTATAGATAAAAATACTCTATTATATACTTGAAAGTTGCTAAATAAATAGATGTTAAATGTTCTTATCATCAAAAAGAAGTGGGAGGGGGATATACATGTGACTGATCTGGGAACATGCATATTTGTAAACAACAAAACTCTGTAAAAGTTAAAAGTAAAATAAAGGTTTAAAAAAAAAAAAAAGAAGTGGGAGTTAGGTGGGGTAATGGTGGCACTGGCCAACATGATGTGAGTGATCATTTTGTGACATCTAAGTGGATCAAATAACAAATAAATTTACACAATGTTAAATCTCAACTACCTCTCAATTCAAAAGGAGTAAACAGAAAATAGTTTCTAAAGTTGAATGACAAAATAAAGAACTATTATAAAGTTATTATCCACTTGGAATTATTAGAGGTAGGGCCTTGTGTGGTTAGATTTTTCACTGCAGGAGATGAAGTTAGGGCGATTCTAGATGATGATAATGGAGTGCTGAGATATCTGAAGGTGGAAAAGTATGGGACTGTGGAAAACATAGTATTTCAATTCTGCGATGTGAAGGATGATAAAGTAGGTTGGAGCCAGTTGAGCAGGGAATTTTAAATTATCGGTTAAGAGTCTACTCTTACTAAGAATATAACCTATACCTTAAAGACATTAAACAGAGGCATTAAAATTAAGATTAAATGAAAACCTTCCTTAACTGATGCAAGTGAATTCTCAGAAATATCAGTTTTGCAATGGTTGGATGAATTTATCAACAGGAAGTATAATGTTATCGAAAATGATTTTCAAAATTGGGGGGCCAAAAAAGGTCCTGAGAACCTATTTAAGCCAAAAAAATGGTAAATGAGCAGGTTCCTATCCAGGGACTTCTCATGAAGGTTGTGATTCTTTTCTATCAAAAAAAAAAACCCTCCTATTTTACAGGTGTTCTTTCTCAAACATCATTATAAATGCCTGCCTCTTCTACAAATGTGAATGACTTGTAGGTTAATCTTTTCTACAGAGAAAGAAAATATTACAAAGTATCACTTATACATGTCAAGAAGCAAGTCGGTGAAGCTGTGGTTACTGGTGTAGGGGGCAGTGGGAGATATTGGTTATAAGGAAACTTTCAGTTATAAGATAAACAAATCTGGGGAAATCCACTGATGAGTATAGATAAAAATACTCTATTATATACTTGAAAGTTGCTAAATAAATAGATGTTAAATGTTCTTATCATCAAAAAGAAGTGGGAGGGGGATATACATGTGACTGATCTGGGAACATGCATATTTGTAAACAACAAAACTCTGTAAAAGTTAAAAGTAAAATAAAGGTTTAAAAAAAAAAAAAAGAAGTGGGAGTTAGGTGGGGTAATGGTGGCACTGGCCAACATGATGTGAGTGATCATTTTGTGACATCTAAGTGGATCAAATAACAAATAAATTTACACAATGTTAAATCTCAACTACCTCTCAATTCAAAAGGAGTAAACAGAAAATAGTTTCTAAAGTTGAATGACAAAATAAAGAACTATTATAAAGTTATTATCCACTTGGAATTATTAGAGGTAGGGCCTTGTGTGGTTAGATTTTTCACTGCAGGAGATGAAGTTAGGGCGATTCTAGATGATGATAATGGAGTGCTGAGATATCTGAAGGTGGAAAAGTATGGGACTGTGGAAAACATAGTATTTCAATTCTGCGATGTGAAGGATGATAAAGTAGGTTGGAGCCAGTTGAGCAGGGAATTTTAAATTATCGGTTAAGAGTCTACTCTTACTAAGAATATAACCTATACCTTAAAGACATTAAACAGAGGCATTAAAATTAAGATTAAATGAAAACCTTCCTTAACTGATGCAAGTGAATTCTCAGAAATATCAGTTTTGCAATGGTTGGATGAATTTATCAACAGGAAGTATAATGTTATCGAAATGATGTCAGTTGTGGCAAAGGTCTGAGAACCGATGAAGCCAAATAAAGAACTGGTACCAATGAGCAGGTTCCTATTCAGGGACTTCTCATGAAGGTTGTGATTCTTTTCTATCAAAAAAAAAAACCCTCCTATTTTACAGGTGTTCTTTCTCAAACATCATTATAAATGCCTGCCTCTTCTACAAATGTGAATGACTTGTAGGTTAATCTTTTTTCCCTACCACTCATGAAAATAACCAAGCATATTAGGATGAAAAAAACTAAGAAGGTAAAATGGAAGAAACATCTCATTTATAGTAGTAAATGAAAAACTAAAAGACAATAAATTTGAGAAATACACAAGACTTAAAAACATTAAAGCAGGGGCTTCCCTGGTGGTCCAGTGGGTAAAGAGTCCACCTTGCAGTGCAAGGGGCACTGGTTTGACCCCTGGCCTGGGAGGATCTCATGTGCCATGGAGCGACTGGGCCGGAGGCCCACACAGGCCAAAGAATAAAGATGGATGAAGATAAATAAATAAAAAATCAATAAAGAGGCCAAAATTTAAAAAAAACAAACAAACATTAAAGTGGTTTTAAAGAATAACAAAAAGAAAGATGTATTAATGTTCTAGGTCGAGAAGACTCAATATATAAAGATATAAATTCTTCCTGTGTAAATCTAAAATTTAATTTTATAATTCCAATAAAAATACTAATAGTCTTCCTCATCTTTTTATTGGTAAAACTCAATATAAAATAAATAAAATATTAAAAATATAAAATATCAAAACAATATAAGATAAAATTCACATGGCAAAAAATCTCCCAAATAAAAACTCTAGAAAATAAAATCAGTGAAGTGAGACTAGCTGTAAAGGCAGAAAATCATATCTTAATAGGTCAATAATTTAAACACTGCAGTAGCAGTCGAAGGTTAGACAGAGAAATCAATGAAATAGAACAGAGAAGACAGAAATTGACCCAAACACATGCCACACAGTAAAAGAGCCATTTTAGATTAGTGGAATAAGTATAGAGTAGTCAATAAACGACATTGCTATTAGTAGATAACTACCAAGGAAAAAGCTGTGTCCATACCTGATACACCGACCTACCAGAGAAATTCCAAGTGGATCAAAAATATACAAGTGAAGGGCTTCCCTGGTGGTCCAGTGGGTAAGGACACTGCCTTGCAGTGCCAGGGGCGCCGGTTCGATCCCTGGCCTGGGAAGATCCCACGTGCCACGGAGCGGCTGGACCAATGTGCCCAAGTACTGAGCCGGAGCTCTGAAGCGCATGCACCCAGAGCCGGTGCTCGGCAACAACAGAGGCCACCGCGATGGGAGGCCCACATGGGCCAAAAAACAAAGATGGATGAAAATGGACAAATGAAAGACCAATAAAAGTGGCCTGCCTGCTCCCCTCCCTCCCCAATCCACCCCCACCAAAATAAATAAATAAATAAAGAAATCTTTAAAAATATATATCTATATCTATCTATCTATCTATCTATCTATCTATATATATACAAGTGAAAAAATGGGCTTCCCTGGTGGGCCAGTGGGTAAAGAGTCCACCTTGCAGGGCACCAGTTCAATCCGTGGCCTGGGAAAGATCCCATATGCCGCGGAGCAGCTGGGCCAGTGTGTCTAATAAGCCAGCACTCTGGAGTGCATGTGCCCAGAGCCAGTGCTCTGCAACAAGAGAGGTCATTGAGATTAGAGGCCCCCACAGGCCAAAGAATAAAGAAGAGTGGAAATAAATAAATAAATAAATAATAAAAGTGGCCAAAATTAAAATATATATATATATATACACACACACACAAGTAAAAAATGAAATTATAAAAGCATTAGAAGAATACATGAGAAAATTCCTTTATGCTCATGGAAGTCAGAAGCCATAAAACAAGGTATTTATGATGACATTTAACTTTAGTCTCAGTTGAAAACAATGAAAGCTAAGTCAAAACTTGCTAATTAATTGATAATTATATTTGCAGCAATACTTAAAATAACAAAACTATTGGAAACATTTTGTATTTCATCTGTAGGAACTAGGTAATAAATCATGTTGACCCATATAATGCTATACTGTGCTGTTGTATGAAAGAATAAGAGAGCTCTCTATGTATTGATATTGGAAGAACACAAGGATATACTACTAAGTGAAAAAAGCAAAGTATAAAACACTGTTTTAGTATGACACCTTATATAGAAAAAGGGGGAATTTGAGGCTATATAGTTATATGTTGGTATAAAGATGAAAGAATGTTGGGAATACAGAAAAGAAACCAATAATAGTGCTTATCTGAATGTTGGCAAAATAGGAGGAAAGTGTCAGAGGTGAGAGTAAATTATTTTCTTTGAATCTCTTTCTATATGATTTAATTTTGTATTACCAATAAACATTTCAAAATAATAAGAAAAAGATCTAATAATACTTTTTCTAAGGAGCCCTAATTCATTCTATGTACCGATTGCAGAATTCCATCAAGGCATCAGAATTACATGACATCAATTGAAAGGAAATTGACCCAGTATGTGGACCACATGGTGCTAAAACACAGAATTGCTAAAGCAATGCCCAATTTGAGAAGGGTAAAGTCCTCCTGGGTTTGGGCCTCTGTGGCTCAGAGTCACTGCCATAGTTGGTCACATTCTTAACAGCTCTCTGATTCCATTCATTTGGGCTTTTTTCAATTTTTTTGGCCACTTCTATTAGTCTTTCATTATCGTTTTCATCCATCTTTGTTCTTTGGCCTGTGTGAGCCTCCCATCGCAGTGGCCTCTCTCATTGCAGAGCACCGGCTCTGGGCGCATAAGCCCCAGAGCTCTGGCTCAGTAGTTGGACATATTGGTCCAGGGGCTCCACATCACATGTGATCTTCCCAGGCTAGGATTGAACCCGTGCCTCTTGCATTGCAAGGCGGTGTTCCCCCTCCCCTGGAAGCCCCATTCATTCAGTTTTAAAATACAATTCCAGGAATCCAACGCCCAGAAAATTCCTTTATGCTCATGGAAGTCAGAAGCCATAAAACAAGGTATTTATGATGACATTTAACTTTAGTCTCAGTTGAAAACAATGAAAGCTAAGTCAAAACTTGCTAATTAATTGATAATTATATTTGCAGCAATACTTAAAATAACAAAACTATTGGAAACATTTTGTATTTCATCTGTAGGAACTAGGTAATAAATCATGTTGACCCATATAATGCTATACTGTGCTGTTGTATGAAAGAATAAGAGAGCTCTCTATGTATTGATATTGGAAGAACACAAGGATATACTACTAAGTGAAAAAAGCAAAGTATAAAACACTGTTTTAGTATGACACCTTATATAGAAAAAGGGGGAATTTGAGGCTATATAGTTATATGTTGGTATAAAGATGAAAGAATGTTGGGAATACAGAAAAGAAACCAATAATAGTGCTTATCTGAATGTTGGCAAAATAGGAGGAAAGTGTCAGAGGTGAGAGTAAATTATTTTCTTTGAATCTCTTTCTATATGATTTAATTTTGTATTACCAATAAACATTTCAAAATAATAAGAAAAAGATCTAATAATACTTTTTCTAAGGAGCCCTAATTCATTCTATGTACCGATTGCAGAATTCCATCAAGGCATCAGAATTACATGACATCAATTGAAAGGAAATTGACCCAGTATGTGGACCACATGGTGCTAAAACACAGAATTGCTAAAGCAATGCCCAATTTGAGAAGGGTAAAGTCCTCCTGGGTTTGGGCCTCTGTGGCTCAGAGTCACTGCCATAGTTGGTCACATTCTTAACAGCTCTCTGATTCCATTCATTTGGGCTTTTTTCAATTTTTTTTTTGGCCACTTCTATTAGTCTTTCATTATCGTTTTCATCCATCTTTGTTCTTTGGCCTGTGTGAGCCTCCCATCGCAGTGGCCTCTCTCATTGCAGAGCACCGGCTCTGGGCGCATAAGCCCCAGAGCTCTGGCTCAGTAGTTGGACATATTGGTCCAGGGGCTCCACATCACATGTGATCTTCCCAGGCTAGGGATTGAACCCGTGCCTCTTGCATTGCAAGGCGGTGTCCTTACCCACTGGACCACCATGGAAGCCCCATTCATTCAGTTTTAAAATACAATTCCAGGAATCCAACGCCCAGAAAGTGAGCTCTGGGGCCAGGAAGTAACCAAGTGAATCCAAGACTAGGATACAGTTAGCAAATAGAAGGAACACTGCATCCAAATGTTGGCCAGAACCCCATTTCAAATTTCTTCACCTGGGGCTTCCCTGGTGGTCCAGTGGGTAAAGAGTCCTCCTTGTAGTACAAGGGCCACTGGTTCGATCCCTGGCCTGGGAAGATCCCACATGCCAAAGAGCAGCTGGGCCGGTGTGTCCAACTTTGAGCCATACCTCTGGAGCACATGCACAGAGCTCCTGCTTTGCAATGAGAGAGGTCACTGTGCTGGCAGGCCCACACAGGCCAAAGAATAAAGATGGATGAACAAATAAATGATGACTTAGAGGCAAAAAAAAAAAAAAATGTCTTTACTTGCTCCTCCCAGCCCCCGTGTATCTACCCTGACCTGATGCCTCAATAAGAGCCCAGTGAGTTCCAACATTACGGTAGAAAGTAAAAGGAGAGAGACAGGGAATTAGACAGAGAGGGAGAAAATTGTCATTTTCACCTGTCACTCAACCGAGTGGTATTTTCAGTTAATAAGACATTTTGGAGGAGCTTCCTTGGGGTTCCATTTAGGACTATTTTGATACTGTGTCTTTAGGTACATCTTTCTTTAAAAAAGTTAAATTCCAGGAAATGAAGTCTGGATTTACTTAAATAGGTCAGACCGTGATGCAGAAGACCATTTATGCGCATATAGAGGGCAAGAGACAGAGAGATCACAAGCCTAGAATAAATGAAATCGTTTTAAAGGTGCTTAAGCACCTCAAGCCAGCGTTACTGCGTGTTTGGTCAATTCTTAAGCCTCCCATTCATTGGCTTTTTCAATTTTTTTGGCCACTTCTATTAGTCTTTCATTATCGTTTTCATCCATCTTTGTTCTTTGGCCTGTGTGAGCCTCCCATCGCAGTGGCCTCTCTCATTAGAGCACCGGCTCTGGGCGCATAAGCCCCAGAGCTCTGGCTCAGTAGTTGGACATATTGGTCCAGGGCTCCACATCACATGTGATCTTCCCAGGCTAGGATTGAACCCGTGCCTCTTGCATTGCAAGGCGGTGTCCTTACCCACTGGACCACCATGGAAGCCCCATTCATTCAGTTTTAAAATACAATTCCAGGAATCCAACGCCCAGAAAGTGAGCTCTGGGGCCAGGAAGTAACCAAGTGAATCCAAGACTAGGATACAGTTAGCAAATAGAAGGAACACTGCATCCAAATGTTGGCCAGAACCCCATTTCAAATTTCTTCACCTGGGGCTTCCCTGGTGGTCCAGTGGGTAAAGAGTCCTCCTTGTAGTACAAGGGCCACTGGTTCGATCCCTGGCCTGGGAAGATCCCACATGCCAAAGAGCAGCTGGGCCGGTGTGTCCAACTTTGAGCCATACCTCTGGAGCACATGCACGCAGAGCTCCTGCTTTGCAATGAGAGAGGTCACTGTGCTGGCAGGCCCACACAGGCCAAAGAATAAAGATGGATGAACAAATAAATGATGACTTAGAGGCAAAAAAAAAAAAAAATGTCTTTACTTGCTCCTCCCAGCCCCCGTGTATCTACCCTGACCTGATGCCTCAATAAGAGCCCAGTGAGTTCCAACATTACGGTAGAAAGTAAAAGGAGAGAGACAGGGAATTAGACAGAGAGGGAGAAAATTGTCATTTTCACCTGTCACTCAACCGAGTGGTATTTTCAGTTAATAAGACATTTTGGAGGAGCTTCCTTGGGGTTCCATTTAGGACTATTTTGATACTGTGTCTTTAGGTACATCTTTCTTTAAAAAAGTTAAATTCCAGGAAATGAAGTCTGGATTTACTTAAATAGGTCAGACCGTGATGCAGAAGACCATTTATGCGCATATAGAGGGCAAGAGACAGAAGAGAGATCACAAGCCTAGAATAAATGAAATCGTATTCCAATTAAAAAGGACTGCTTGGAAGCACCTCAAGCCAGCTAGAATTACTGCCATGCCTGTTGATGTTTTAATCTTTACCTTTCTATTGGGTGAGAGGCGTGCAAAGGAGAAGAAAAACAAGGCAAGTAACTTGAGAAACTAGATGAAATGTTTTTCTTTATAAATTTTATGTAGAAAGAGGATGGCTGATGTTGAGATGAGATTATGTTGTTAAATGGTCTGAGAAGAAGAAAAACTACAGTAATTTTGACAACTGACCAGAGCGGATTAGATATTAACTCCTTAAAGAAGTCCTAGAAAAACTAAAAAAAAAATAAAAATAAAAAGAAATCAGATTGAAAGGGATTCACTCAAACTTCGAACTTTGAAGGGAAACTCAAGGTTAAATCAAATACTGAGTAATAGAGCTGAAGATGAGTGAGCAAAACATCCAGTCTCACTTGGTATCTCCCTAAGTTTTTCTCTAAATTATGCATCTTGTTTAAAGAGAGTCTTTCTTCATGTTTCTGCTGTTTTCTTTAATGGAGAATTCTCCTTCAGGTAAACCTGAGCAGAAAATTTAGCTAACTCCTGTGATCGACTTAAGCATGCCTGTGGGAAGCTAAGCGATTCAGACTTTGAAGCTAACTTAGAGATTACTATGAATAGGATGAGAGTTCATTCAAATAGGAGGCAGGGGATCAGGGGAAATTTAGAAGCTGCTTAACTGCTAGCTTGAACATGCAAACCTACAAAATAACCTTGGTGAATACCAGAGACGGTGCAAATGAGATTTGAGGGGTTATCTATTGCTTAGAGAACAGCGCTGAAATCGGCTGTCTGGCTGGATGCAGTTTTCAAATTGAGAATTAGACCTTAGGTCTTCAGAACCTAAATAACAAAGAAAATCAAAATTAAGGGACGGTCATGGAAGTATATGAACGCTTATGTGTACAACTTAAAAGTCAGTCATTTTCATTTTTGTATTACTGTTACACAGTTGTTTTTAAAAGTTCTAAGCAAAAGTGGAACTTACTTTTCAAATGTCATCTTTTACAGACTCTGAAGACATAAAATGGACACAAACAGAAATTAAGCCCTTTTAAACTATATAGTGCCATAAACAACAAAACTCTGTAAATGCAAAATTTTAAAAAAATAAATAAAAATTAGAAAAAAAGAGATTTAGCCCTTTTAACCTGTTTTATATGTTCACATTTATAATGTGTTTTTACATATAAAACCAGAGAATGCAATTCGGCTGTTCTGATATACGGAGTATTTGAAGCAACGGTTATTAGTAGTTGTGACAGTTGCACTCTTTTATCAGCTTCGACACAATACATTTTTGTATTTTGTCTTGTTTACTAAAAGGGAGAAATTCTTAATTCATTAAATAGGAGAAGTGACACTTTTCAAGGTCATTCATTTTGCCTTCTCCAGGGTACTGGGACAATGAAAATGATTCTGAAACACTATAGAGGATGCTAGATATTTTCCTACATGTATTCATTTTGTTATCCACCTATTGCTCACTTGGTATCTCCCTAAGTTTTCTCTAAATTATGCATCTTGTTTAAAGAGAGTCTTTCTTCATGTTTCTGCTGTTTTCTTTAATGGAGAATTCTCCTTCAGGTAAACCTGAGCAGAAAATTTAGCTAACTCCTGTGATCGACTTAAGCATGCCTGTGGGAAGCTAAGCGATTCAGACTTTGAAGCTAACTTAGAGATTACTATGAATAGGATGAGAGTTCATTCAAATAGGAGGCAGGGGATCAGGGGAAATTTAGAAGCTGCTTAACTGCTAGCTTGAACATGCAAACCTACAAAATAACCTTGGTGAATACCAGAGACGGTGCAAATGAGATTTGAGGGGTTATCTATTGCTTAGAGAACAGCGCTGAAATCGGCTGTCTGGCTGGATGCAGTTTTCAAATTGAGAATTAGACCTTAGGTCTTCAGAACCTAAATAACAAAGAAAATCAAAATTAAGGGACGGTCATGGAAGTATATGAACGCTTATGTGTACAACTTAAAAGTCAGTCATTTTCATTTTTGTATTACTGTTACACAGTTGTTTTTAAAAGTTCTAAGCAAAAGTGGAACTTACTTTTCAAATGTCATCTTTTACAGACTCTGAAGACATAAAATGGACACAAACAGAAATTAAGCCCTTTTAAACTATATAGTGCCATAAACAACAAAACTCTGTAAATGCAAAATTTTAAAAAAATAAATAAAAATTAGAAAAAAAGAAATTTAGCCCTTTTAACCTGTTTTATATGTTCACATTTATAATGTGTTTTTACATATAAAACCAGAGAATGCAATTCGGCTGTTCTGATATACGGAGTATTTGAAGCAACGGTTATTAGTAGTTGTGACAGTTGCACTCTTTTATCAGCTTCGACACAATACATTTTTGTATTTTGTCTTGTTTGCACAAAAGGGAGAAATTCTTAATTCATTATATAGGAGAAGTGACACTTTTCAAGGTCATTCATTTTGCCTTCTCCAGGGTACTGGGACAATGAAAATGATTCTGAAACACTATAGAGGATGCTAGATATTTTCCTACATGTATTCATTTTGTTATCCACCTATTGCTTACATAATAAAATAGGTAAGTGTTCACATTTCAGAGAAGTTGATAAAAAAGGATTTTTTGTAGAAAATATTTTTAAAATGTATCTTCTAATGTGACATTCGGTGTAGTCATTTAAAATTCTCCTGTATATTTCTAAGCTTGTCTCTATAAAATAGAGAGTCACTTAAATTTTTCAAAACAGTAAAATGGACTGTTTTGGCATGTTAAGTTCAAGATTTACTTTCACAGTTTATATTGTCTGCAGCTGGCAGGATGGTATGACTACAGCCTGCATAATCTAATGAATTTTATTCATACTACAAAAATGATTGACAAACAAAAAAGCTGATGCAAAATGCATAATCTAATGTGACAGACATGCACAGTCATGAATAATTATTTAATCCTAAAAAAGATGCAAATTAAGATCTTAGGACTGGCATATACACACTTATATATATATATATAATAGATAAGCAACAAGGGCCTACTATAGAGCACAGGGAACTTCGCTCAATATTATGTGATAAGCTGTAAGAGAAAAATCTGAAAAACAATGTGATATATACATATACACACACATACATATATATATTAGTAATAAAAATATGTATAACCGAATCACTTTGCTATGTACTTAATACTAACACAACATTGTAATCAACTATACTTGAGTTAAAAAAATAATAAAATAAAATGACATTTCCATACTCAAAAGTGAGACATGCAATAAAGTCACAGACATTTTTTAAGATTAATGTTGCATTTAATAAGTTCAACTATGTGCAAAAGATGTCAAAGCAACTATTATTTTGAAATTTATACCTCAGTGATTTCATCTAAGAGCATAAAATTAAGCACTAAATCTCTCTAAATGTGTTCAAATTTGGTAGTCTATACTTTCGAACAACTGCATCTATTACAGTCTATTACAGTTAAATAATATTTAAAATGGATGAACTAATGTTTGAATTAAAGAACTGTGGGACTCCTGAAGCACATTTTGAAATATCTTTTAAGATATCTCAATAGTGGAGTCAGACTTTTGGGACCATGGAAAAGAGAACATATAGAGGATGCTAGATATTTTCCTACATGTATTCATTTTGTTATCCACCTATTGCTTACATAATAAAATAGGTAAGTGTTCACATTTCAGAGAAGTTGATAAAAAAGGATTTTTTGTAGAAAATATTTTTAAAATGTATCTTCTAATGTGACATTCGGTGTAGTCATTTAAAATTCTCCTGTATATTTCTAAGCTTGTCTCTATAAAATAGAGAGTCACTTAAATTTTTCAAAACAGTAAAATGGACTGTTTTGGCATGTTAAGTTCAAGATTTACTTTCACAGTTTATATTGTCTGCAGCTGGCAGGATGGTATGACTACAGCCTGCATAATCTAATGAATTTTATTCATACTACAAAAATGATTGACAAACAAAAAAGCTGATGCAAAATGCATAATCTAATGTGACAGACATGCACAGTCATGAATAATTATTTAATCCTAAAAAAGATGCAAATTAAGATCTTAGGACTGGCATATACACACTTATATATATATATATAATAGATAAGCAACAAGGGCCTACTATAGAGCACAGGGAACTTCGCTCAATATTATGTGATAAGCTGTAAGAGAAAAATCTGAAAAACAATGTGATATATACATATACACACACATACATATATATATTAGTAATAAAAATATGTATAACCGAATCACTTTGCTATGTACTTAATACTAACACAACATTGTAATCAACTATACTTGAGTTAAAAAAATAATAAAATAAAATGACATTTCCATACTCAAAAGTGAGACATGCAATAAAGTCACAGACATTTTTTAAGATTAATGTTGCATTTAATAAGTTCAACTATGTGCAAAAGATGTCAAAGCAACTATTATTTTGAAATTTATACCTCAGTGATTTCATCTAAGAGCATAAAATTAAGCACTAAATCTCTCTAAATGTGTTCAAATTTGGTAGTCTATACTTTCGAACAACTGCATCTATTACAGTCTATTACAGTTAAATAATATTTAAAAATGGATGAACTAATGTTTGAATTAAAGAACTGTGGGACTCCTGAAGCACATTTTGAAATATCTTTTAAGATATCTCAATAGTGGAGTCAGACTTTTGGGACCTAGGGTTGGAACAATTAGTACAAGCCTAAAATCCTGAGCTTTCATGTTGGTATATAAATCCCATAAATCTCTTAATCACTTCTAGGGCAAGCTTTCATCTAATTTTCCCAAGAGAGAGTTATCAAAGCAGTTCTCAGATTTGAATTGGGGTAGGTTGGAGCTCTTTTAAACTTTTCGCAAATCAATATGTGTCCCAAGTTGCCTAATATCATAACTGTGTTAAGTTCACTTCTTCAGACTGCTGTGCTCTGACATTATGTCTTTATATTGTTATCACAAAAAGGGTGAATTTCTTTCTTAAACAAATGTAGTTATGCCTTCTTTAAATAATAGAAGACAGTTAATTTTTCCTTTTGTCTCTATCAACTAAAGGTCTTTAATATAAGATGTCATGAACTGAAATAGCTATTGATGAAGATACAACACCATAACTTTTTTTTTTAACTGAGGCATAGTTGATATATAATATTAGATAATTTTCCAGTGTTCAACATAGTCATGCTCACTTTTTTATGATTATATTCCATTTGCAGTTAAAAGATACCAGCTTTGTTCCCTATGCTCTATAATATCCTTGGAGCTTATTTATTTTATATATAATATGTATTTCTTACTCCCCAAACCCTGAATTACCTGTTCTCCCATCATTTCACCACTTAATTTTGGATAACAACTTAAAAACTTGTGGTAAGTAGCTGAAAAATGACAAAAAAAAATGTATACTTAATTTCCATACTCAAAAGTGAGACATTAAAGTCACAGACATTTTTAAGATTAATGTTGCATTTAATAAGTTCAACTATGTGCAAAAGATGTCAAAGCAACTATTATTTTGAAATTTATACCTCAGTGATTTCATCTAAGAGCATAAAATTAAGCACTAAATCTCTCTAAATGTGTTCAAATTTGGTAGTCTATACTTTCGAACAACTGCATCTATTACAGTCTATTAAAGTTAAATAATATTTAAAAATGGATGAACTAATGTTTGAATTAAAGAACTGTGGGACTCCTGAAGCACATTTTGAAATATCTTTTAAGATATCTCAATAGTGGAGTCAGACTTTTGGGACCTAGGGTTGGAACAATTAGTACAAGCCTAAAATCCTGAGCTTTCATGTTGGTATATAAATCCCATAAATCTCTTAATCACTTCTAGGGCAAGCTTTCATCTAATTTTCCCAAGAGAGAGTTATCAAAGCAGTTCTCAGATTTGAATTGGGGTAGGTTGGAGCTCTTTTAAACTTTTCGCAAATCAATATGTGTCCCAAGTTGCCTAATATCATAACTGTGTTAAGTTCACTTCTTCAGACTGCTGTGCTCTGACATTATGTCTTTATATTGTTATCACAAAAAGGGTGAATTTCTTTCTTAAACAAATGTAGTTATGCCTTCTTTAAATAATAGAAGACAGTTAATTTTTCCTTTTGTCTCTATCAACTAAAGGTCTTTAATATAAGATGTCATGAACTGAAATAGCTATTGATGAAGATACAACACCATAACTCTTTTTTTTAACTGAGGCATAGTTGATATATCATATTAGATAATTTTCCAGTGTTCAACATAGTCATGCTCACTTTTTTATGATTATATTCCATTTGCAGTTAAAAGATACCAGCTTTGTTCCCTATGCTCTATAATATCCTTGGAGCTTATTTATTTTATATATAATATGTATTTCTTACTCCCCAAACCCTGAATTACCTGTTCTCCCATCATTTCACCACTTAATTTTGGATAACAACTTAAAAACTTGTGGTAAGTAGCTGAAGAGAATAGTAAAGATGACTGTAGAAATTAATGATTTAATTATTATAATGATTATAATGTATGCATAAAAATAAAATGGACATATTTCTAAAAAAACTAAGAATATAGGAATAAAGCAATCAGTGAAATTGGAAAGAAAAATGATGTTTCAACTGACACAGAAGTGAAAATGAAAACAGAATATTATATACACTGGTATAATGTATTTGAAAATATAATAAAAGGAATATATTTTCTGAAAAAATACACATATAAAATTCTGATGCAAGAGGAAATGGGAAACCCAAGTAAAAGATAACAAGGGAGAAATTAAGTAAATTATCAAAACCTCTTGCCCCAAGCAATATTATGAATGAATTCCATAAGATGAAAGCAATAGATAATTCTTGTGCATTATAATTATTCTGGGCCACAGAAAAATATCAAAGGCTACCTTAGATCATTTTCCAAAATTACATCCTAAAATGTACACATGTCAAAGACAATATTAAAATCAGTTTTCAAATTTGTCTCACTGTGATGTAAGATTTTTTTTTTAATAACTAACCATGAAATTTACCAATATATTAAAAAATTCATCATAAGATATCAGAATCTTAACTCATCAATAGAGCAAATAAGAAAACCATGAAGAAGTCACAATAGGTTTTAATGGGCATTTTGATAAAATTTAATGCTCATTACCTATTTAAATAATTTTTAAGACAGATTTTCAAACTAATTATCCTTAATAAATCAACCAACTTTTAGCTCAAATCATCATCCAATGTCACGCAGAGAATGAAATGCTAGAAGCATTTGTGTTAAATTAGAAATAAAATCAGAATTCTGTATCTATCATTGTTCTTATAATTCTGGAAAAGACAGAAAAACAGAAAAAAGTTTTATATGTACAGTGAAATTGAACAAATTATCATCATTAATTGCTGATGATATATTTTTATCTAAAAATTCAACACAATCAATTAACAGTCTATTAGAACTAATGAGTATAACAGAGACTATATAAACATGTATATCTTTGATTATATAAATATGCCCAGTCTCTATATAATATGTATATATTTACATATAAAACATGTATGTTTACATATAAATTATATATACACACATATATATGCATGTATATCTATAAAAATACCAGTGGCTTTTTAACACATAAACCAGATAATGCAATTTAAAAAGAAAAAACATCACACATACAAATACATCTATTCCATTAACAGTAAGAATAAAAATATACTTTGGGATTAACTTAAATGGTAATAATAATGAAATACATGAGGAATACTGTTTAGCATTGCAAAGTAACAAACTATAGTCAGGCTCATGAAGGATAAACCTAAAAGATATAACAGTAGCAAAAGATACAACTCAAATAAGAATTCAAGTAGAATGTGTCCACTAATATAAAGCTCAGAGCAGACAAGGATACACAATATAGTGTTCAGAGATAAATACATAGAAGGGAACCATTTTTGTTCTAACTATGCAATGGTGGTAAACAGTTCTTATTCTTGATACCCTGTGTGGACCAAGGCACAGGAAAAGCACACATATATATTAAAAAGAGAGAACAAGAGTATAGTGGTGACAGGATTAATTCATTTCTTGTTCTTAGTTTTGGCAATGGTATTCCAAGCATTTCGTTAAACAAATGTTCCCAACTAGGCCAAAATAAATAAAAGTTTAAAAGGATATAGGGTTTCCCTGGTGGCTCAGATGGTAAAGAATCTGCCTACAATACATGAAACCTAGGTTTGATTCCTCAGTTGGGAAGATCCCCTGGAGAAGAGAATAGCTACCCACTCCAGTATTCTTACAGTTGCAGAGTCCATGGGTATCAAAGAGTTGGACATGACTGAGTGATTAACACATGAAGAAAATATGCCATTTATATTGATCTTGACATTAACAGTATTACTAAATGCTTTACGAATACTTCCTCTAATAGCTCTTTGATTTTCTGTTGACCTCGTAAATAAGTTTCTGGTTTCCTCTCCAATCAGAAAGGAACCATTTCAAGCAGGAGATTAACACAAATGTTAGGAGACAGGTTATCTCTGGGGCACAGAGAGGCTGCCACAATCATCAAGTACAGGGGCCTTCTAAAGCATTGGCTATATTCAACTTCTAGAGTGACTATAAGTATGCCGTCTATGCATTCTTTTGTATACATAATATATTTCAAGTTAAAAAAAAGGGAAATGATGAGAAAAATAAGAACTAGACAATCTTTCTATCATATCCATATCTTGGCTTTCCTAACAAAGCCTCATCATTAACTAAACTTTCAGCGTATCTTTTGGGAAAGGTATCAGTTGATTCTGTCCATCTTTTGCCACAAAATTTTTTAATTAAAAAATTTATAATTTCATAGGAAGTTGAAGAAAGCACTTCAAGGTTAAAGTACCCATTGTTACCCACATAATTACGGTTTGTCATCAAATCGATAATATAGTTCTGCCATTTAAGTGAAGATAAAACCTAAAAGATATAACAGTAGCAAAAGATACAACTCAAATAAGAATTCAAGTAGAATGTGTCCACTAATATAAAGCTCAGAGCAGACAAGGATACACAATATAGTGTTCAGAGATAAATACATAGAAGGGAACCATTTTTGTTCTAACTATGCAATGGTGGTAAACAGTTCTTATTCTTGATACCCTGTGTGGACCAAGGCACAGGAAAAGCACACATATATATTAAAAAGAGAGAACAAGAGTATAGTGGTGACAGGATTAATTCATTTCTTGTTCTTAGTTTTGGCAATGGTATTCCAAGCATTTCGTTAAACAAATGTTCCCAACTAGGCCAAAATAAATAAAAGTTTAAAAGGATATAGGGTTTCCCTGGTGGCTCAGATGGTAAAGAATCTGCCTACAATACATGAAACCTAGGTTTGATTCCTCAGTTGGGAAGATCCCCTGGAGAAGAGAATAGCTACCCACTCCAGTATTCTTACAGTTGCAGAGTCCATGGGTATCAAAGAGTTGGACATGACTGAGTGATTAACACATGAAGAAAATATGCCATTTATATTGATCTTGACATTAACAGTATTACTAAATGCTTTACGAATACTTCCTCTAATAGCTCTTTGATTTTCTGTTGACCTCGTAAATAAGTTTCTGGTTTCCTCTCCAATCAGAAAGGAACCATTTCAAGCAGGAGATTAACACAAATGTTAGGAGACAGGTTATCTCTGGGGCACAGAGAGGCTGCCACAATCATCAAGTACAGGGGCCTTCTAAAGCATTGGCTATATTCAACTTCTAGAGTGACTATAAGTATGCCGTCTATGCATTCTTTTGTATACATAATATATTTCAAGTTAAAAAAAAGGGAAATGATGAGAAAAATAAGAACTAGACAATCTTTCTATCATATCCATATCTTGGCTTTCCTAACAAAGCCTCATCATTAACTAAACTTTCAGCGTATCTTTTGGGAAAGGTATCAGTTGATTCTGTCCATCTTTTGCCACAAAATTTTTTAATTAAAAAATTTATAATTTCATAGGAAGTTGCGAAGAAAGCACTTCAAGGTTAAAGTACCCATGACCTGGTTTCACCCAGTGATTTTGTCTTACATAATTACGGTTTGTCATCAAATCGATAATATAGTTCTGCCATTTAATCACAGATTAACTGTGGATTTAATGTAGATTTGTGTAACCATCACCATGATAAACACACAGGACAATTTTATCATCATGAAAATTTCCCTTTTGCTACACATCCACCCCCAGCTGCCCAACATCTCTAACCCCTGGTAATCAAAACCCTGCTTTCCATCTCCATAATTGCATCACTGGAGAATTTTATGTAGAGGGAATCATATAGTATGAGATTGGCTTTGTTAACTCAACTTAATGCCTTTAGTCCATCCATAGAGTCTCAAAAGCTTATTCCTTTTTTTTAATTGCTGACTAGTATTCTACGATATGGATGTACCACACGTTTAACCATTCACCTACTGAAGGACATTTGGATTGTTTCCAGTTTTTGACTTTTACAAATAAAGTTGCTGTGAACAAACCATGTACAGATTTTTGTGTGGACATAGATTTTCATTTACCTGGAGTAAATGCCCAACAGTGCAGTTGCTGGACAATATGGTAAATACATGGTTAAGGTTTTCTTAAAGAAATTGCCAAACAATTTTCCAGAGAAGTTATATCATTTATATTTCCACTAGAAATGTAAGGAAGATTTATTTTCTGTGCCTCTTCACATGTATTTGGTATTATTACTAGTTTTCAAATTTTAATTGCTCTCAGATGTTTGTAGTAAGATCTCACTGTGGTTTCAATTTGTATTTCTCTAATAGCTAGTTGAATTAATTTCCTATTGCTGCTGTAGGAAATTATCACAAACTTCCTGCCTTGAAGCAAGACAGATTCATTCTCTTATAGCTCAGAAGGTCAGAAGCATAGAATGGGTATGCAGGGCTGCATTTCTTTAGGGGAGACTCTAGGGGAGAATGTTTCCTTTCTTCTTCCGACTTCCTGAGATAATCTTTGGCTCCTGGCCCTTTCCTCCATTTTCAAAAGCAACATCACAGCATCTTCTCTTATCTTTGATCCTGCCTCCCTCTTACAAGGACCCTTGTGAATACATTGGGCCCAGCTGCATAATCCAGGACAGTTTCACTGCAAGACTCTTAAAAACTTAATCATAGCCACAAGTTCCTTTGGAATGTAAGATAACATATTAAAAGTTTCTGGGGATTAGAATTATGGATTTTGAGGGGGTATTATTTGGTTTCCACCCAGTGATTTTGTCTTACATAATTAGGGATCTTAAAAGCCATTTAATCACAGATTAACTGTGGATTTAATGTAGATTTGTGTAACCATCACCATGATAAACACACAGGACAATTTTATCATCATGAAAATTTCCCTTTTGCTACACATCCACCCCCAGCTGCCCAACATCTCTAACCCCTGGTAATCAAAACCCTGCTTTCCATCTCCATAATTGCATCACTGGAGAATTTTATGTAGAGGGAATCATATAGTATGAGATTGGCTTTGTTAACTCAACTTAATGCCTTTAGTCCATCCATAGAGTCTCAAAAGCTTATTCCTTTTTTTTAATTGCTGACTAGTATTCTACCATATGGATGTACCACACGTTTAACCATTCACCTACTGAAGGACATTTGGATTGTTTCCAGTTTTTGACTTTTACAAATAAAGTTGCTGTGAACAAACCATGTACAGATTTTTGTGTGGACATAGATTTTCATTTACCTGGAGTAAATGCCCAACAGTGCAGTTGCTGGACAATATGGTAAATACATGGTTAAGGTTTTCTTAAAGAAATTGCCAAACAATTTTCCAGAGAAGTTATATCATTTATATTTCCACTAGAAATGTAAGGAAGATTTATTTTCTGTGCCTCTTCACATGTATTTGGTATTATTACTAGTTTTCAAATTTTAATTGCTCTCAGATGTTTGTAGTAAGATCTCACTGTGGTTTCAATTTGTATTTCTCTAATAGCTAGTTGAATTAATTTCCTATTGCTGCTGTAGGAAATTATCACAAACTTCCTGCCTTGAAGCAAGACAGATTCATTCTCTTATAGCTCAGAAGGTCAGAAGCATAGAATGGGTATGCAGGGCTGCATTTCTTTAGGGGAGACTCTAGGGGAGAATGTTTCCTTTCTTCTTCCGACTTCCTGAGATAATCTTTGGCTCCTGGCCCTTTCCTCCATTTTCAAAAGCAACATCACAGCATCTTCTCTTATCTTTGATCCTGCCTCCCTCTTACAAGGACCCTTGTGAATACATTGGGCCCAGCTGCATAATCCAGGACAGTTTCACTGCAAGACTCTTAAAAACTTAATCATAGCCACAAGTTCCTTTGGAATGTAAGATAACATATTAAAAGTTTCTGGGGATTAGAATTATGGATTTTGAGGGGGTATTATTATGTCTATCATAGCTAGTGATGCCGAACATCTTCTGTGTTTACTTGTCATCCATGTATCATTTGTAGTGATGTCTTCTGTCATTTTCTAATAGGAGTTTGAATTTTGTCACATTATATTCTACTGTTAGGAGAGTTCTTTGTGTGTTTTAGACATAAGGATTTTGTCAGATATATTTCTTTTGAGTTTGAAACTTATCTTTATATAATTTTCTTTGTGCTATTTATGATATCCCTTTTATATTTTTAATTTTAATTAATTTCATTATCTTAACAGGGTCTTTCAAAGAGGAACATTTTAAAATTTACTTTTGATGGGTCCAATTTACTGACTTTCTTTGTCTTGCTTTGGTATCAAATCTATGAAGTCTTTGATTACCCCTAGATTATGAACATTCTCTCCTATGTTAAAAAAACAATCATAGTTTTATATTTTACACTTTAGTCCATGATTCACTTTGATTTAATTTCTGATAAGATGTAACTTAGAGCCTAGCTCATTTGCTAACACTGTTTCTCGGCTTAGACTATTATTTCATCTGTTTCAAGTGTGTTAGGAATTGCTGAGAAACAGTTTTATGATAGCGAATTTAAAGTCCTTGTCCGATAGTTCTAATACCTGTGTCATTTTCATCTTTGTAGATGCAGTTTCTCTTGCACAAACTGAGGTTTACTTTGTCCTTGCATATTGATTAAAATTATTATGCCATTCCTTAGGTCTGAGGACTATAGCCCATCTGCCTCTTCTCTCTAACTATAAAATACCCAAAGGTTTTAGATGCGCCTAGTAGGAGGTATGGCATCTACTCCTAGTAGGAGTAGATAAACCATCTACTTACATTTCCAGAAACACAAATATCCACTAAAGACTCTTAATGGCATTTTGATTACTGAGTACAATTATGTCATGATATTTGAATAAAAAATTTCTTTTTTGTGTATATACTTGATTGAAGGCCAACAGATATAGCATGTGATCACATCAGTGGACTGGGATTTATAATTTTGATAAATTTAACTCCAAAATCATTTTCTTCATTGAAGGATTTTTAGATGTTAATTTGATTATTAAAATTCAAAATTTCAGTGTCTTCCCTGGATAGTCCTAAGAGGTTTAAAAGCCAAATGATTTGGCAAAAGTTAAGTATTCTTGCACTTTATATCTCACTTCATATAATTTTATATCTCTAAGCAGAGTTGTCATATTTGTTGTATAGATGGTACACTGCACAACTTCAGGGTATGGAATACTATCCACGATGTTTTTCTATTATAGACAGCACAAAGGGAACAAAAAAGTATAGGATCTGGCTTCTTGATCACTGTCACTCTTTATCATCATCGTTAATCTTATGTTTCTTAATTTTTCAGAGCAGTGACATGTTCAGAGTTAATCCAACAACACTCAGATACAAAACTAATTAGATTCTAAATCTGCTAGCTGCTCTCTTCCATACAGAAACGCATTGCTCAAAAATACTACTGGGAGTCCAAGAGCTTTCGGAGGGCTCTAGTGGTACAGACAGATGTAAGACAAGGGAGCGAATTTACAGCTGGCAGCAAGCTGATGGTTCCATGAGGTTTGAGTTCCCTTCAAGTTCTAGACTTGAGGCTCACATGTATTTGGCCTTGTGCAGAGCTATTTCATTTTCATCTGTTTCAAGTGTGTTAGGAATTGCTGAGAAACAGTTTTATGATAGCGAATTTAAAGTCCTTGTCCGATAGTTCTAATACCTGTGTCATTTTCATCTTTGTAGATGCAGTTTCTCTTGCACAAACTGAGGTTTACTTTGTCCTTGCATATTGATTAAAATTATTATGCCATTCCTTAGGTCTGAGGACTATAGCCCATCTGCCTCTTCTCTCTAACTATAAAATACCCAAAGGTTTTAGATGCGCCTAGTAGGAGGTATGGCATCTACTCCTAGTAGGAGTAGATAAACCATCTACTTACATTTCCAGAAACACAAATATCCACTAAAGACTCTTAATGGCATTTTGATTACTGAGTACAATTATGTCATGATATTTGAATAAAAAATTTCTTTTTTGTGTATATACTTGATTGAAGGCCAACAGATATAGCATGTGATCACATCAGTGGACTGGGATTTATAATTTTGATAAATTTAACTCCAAAATCATTTTCTTCATTGAAGGATTTTTAGATGTTAATTTGATTATTAAAATTCAAAATTTCAGTGTCTTCCCTGGATAGTCCTAAGAGGTTTAAAAGCCAAATGATTTGGCAAAAGTTAAGTATTCTTGCACTTTATATCTCACTTCATATAATTTTATATCTCTAAGCAGAGTTGTCATATTTGTTGTATAGATGGTACACTGCACAACTTCAGGGTATGGAATACTATCCACGATGTTTTTCTATTATAGACAGCACAAAGGGAACAAAAAAGTATAGGATCTGGCTTCTTGATCACTGTCACTCTTTATCATCATCGTTAATCTTATGTTTCTTAATTTTTCAGAGCAGTGACATGTTCAGAGTTAATCCAACAACACTCAGATACAAAACTAATTAGATTCTAAATCTGCTAGCTGCTCTCTTCCATACAGAAACGCATTGCTCAAAAATACTACTGGGAGTCCAAGAGCTTTCGGAGGGCTCTAGTGGTACAGACAGATGTAAGACAAGGGAGCGAATTTACAGCTGGCAGCAAGCTGATGGTTCCATGAGGTTTGAGTTCCCTTCAAGTTCTAGACTTGAGGCTCACATGTATTTGGCCTTGTGCAGAGCAAGGAGCTTCCAGCCTCATTTATGAACTCTTCCTATATCCCCATGGGTTGGAAGTTCCTGGAGGAAAGTGATAGCTCTGTACTGCCTTGCCTGAGGGGAGGAAGAGTCGGGGGGCGGGGCAGCCAGAAAATCTGGCTGTGAGGAGGAAGCGACTGTGTGAGAGCCACAGGAGTGTGTAAGGGTAGTCTGAGTATCCCTTCTTCTGACCTGATCGAGTGGAAGATAAGCATGGATATAGTCTTTTCATTGTCACCTCTTTTTTAGGCAACAGCATAAGGAGGAAAGCATGGGGAAAGTATTTTTCTTTTAAAGCAAGAAACATAAGCAGCTTTGAAGAGGCCTTTAAAATTTGGCCCTAAAATACAATACATGCAGAACAAGGCAAATGTGTGAATAAATATGGCATTAATGACTTAATTTCTTAAAAATTAATGTTAATTAACATTAAATTAATATTACAGATAACCCAAAACAACACAAAAAGTCAACTAAATGAAAGTGTTGGCACATTCCTAAATAACTGACTTTATAATGTAAAATTTCAATTTCTGGCAGCAGAGGATGGAGGTTATCTCTAAACATTCCCGAAAGAAGCAAACATTTCTTGGCAGTTAAAAAAAATCATTTGTATAAAATATAACAAATGGATTACAAATTCATTTTAATTACTCACAAAAACTTGGAGAACCCCCAGATTTACAAACAATACCTATTTGTTAGATAACAAATCATTAAAAATGTAAAGAGAAGATTTCTTTAATGAGTTTTCAATAATCATTTCTTTCTGGCATTAGTCAGAAGTAATAAAGTTTTATGTTATTTCAGATGCAAATCTGATAATGTCTGAGTCAGACTCACTGGGTCTTATGAACTGTACCATGTATCCTCATCGGCTTTAGATAACTGAAGTATAGTCATTGTGGGTGCTAAATAAGGTAGGGATTTGGAAAGCATTTTGAAAAAAAAATGTGTACGTTGTTAACATAGTTAATGCTATTGATTTATTCTGAAGAGTAAGATCAAAAACTTCAAAATGAACTACGAAGAACTGCATCATTGGGACCCATCTGCCCACATGGCTGACATCAACCCCATGAGTCTCTCTCTGACTTGCTTCACTGCACTGGAAGAGAGGTTGAGCATGTGAGGATTACTTACATGCTAACTCTTCCTTTCTAGGGAGGAAAAAGCTGTATACAGAGGGTATGCACAGTTCTAAGAATGGCTTCAGAGATACTCTTCACTGAGAATGATTTCAAAATACTGGAAAGAGTGCTAATGGCACCATAGTAAGATGACATCTGATGACCAGGGCCGTTCTGCTTGCATTTAACTAGTTGACACTAAAGCTATGGCTGCAGGGGCCAGACTCTTCTCAGGTAGATTTCTCTTTAAGTACTGGTTACCAAATTCCTTAAGGGTCCTTCAGTGGAAAGGCACATAAAAAGCAAGATCAATGCTGTGGGCAATGAAGAGGTTGAAATTAAACTGCATGGACCAAAGAAAAAGGCATGGCCCCTTTAATATTGGTAACTTGTAGATGCTATCTTCTAGAGCATAAAAGTTAGCTAATTTTCTTGGAGACGCAAAGACCATTCAAAGTGTTTTCCTTCTGAAATAGTTTGGTAAGGCTGCAATAACAAATACCATGGACTGAGTAGCTTAAACAACAGAAATTAATTTTGTCTCAATTCTTGAGACTAACAGTCCAAAATAAAGATGGTGATTGGTTGATTTCTTCTAAACTTCTCTTCATGGCTGCATATGGTCTTCTTCTCCCTGTGTCTTTACATTGTCCTTCCTCTGTGTGTGTCTCTACACTATCTTATCTTCTTTAAGGACACTAATCATATTGGATTCGAGTCCACCTTAAGGACCTCATTTAACTTAATGATTTTTTTTAAAGACCCTATCTTCAAATGCAGTCATAATCTAAGATACTAGGAATTTGGATTTCAACATAACAATTCTGGGTGAACACAACTCAGTCCATTACACCTTCCAAAACTGTTTCTGTTACTTCAACTAGTTCATTGGACTGAAACATCTAAAGCAACTTCTTCCCAGAGCATTGGGTGCCTTGTGCATATTGTTTCCAGGCCTTGGACGTCAATGTGGGCAAAATCTAAAGCAAGTTCAGCCTTTAACTCCACATGATAACACTGTAGTAATTCTGTATGTTGAGGATCATGTAGATTGAGCATGAATGTTCTAGGACCCTTCCAGTAGTATAATGTGTTTTTACTACAATAGATTTACTTTGATATAATTCAATATATACAGAGTTGTACAACCACAAATTTAATTCCAAAACATTTTCATCCCTTCGCCTGCAAAAACCTGTACCCATTATATACTGCTACTGCCCTTTCCCTTTTCCCCCCAGCCTTTTGTAATCACTAACCTACGTTCTGTCTTTCAAGATTTACCTATTTTAAACATTTCATATAAATGGAATTAAAAAGTATATAGTCTTAGTGACTGTTTTCTTTCACTTACCAGAATGCATTCAAGTTTCACACATTTTGTAGCCTGTATTAGAATATCATTCCTTTTTATTGCCAAATAGTATTCTCTCGTATGAATACATGACATTTTGTTTGGAATATATCATATTATGTTTATTCATTCATCAAGTGGAAGACATCTGCACTGTTTTTACTTTTTAGCTATTATGAATAATGCTGATATGGATATTCATGTACAAGTTATCGTGTGGACATATGTTTTCAATTAGCTTGAGCATAAACTGAAGAGTCAACTTACTAGGTCATACGGTAACTTTATGCTTAACATTTTGAGGGACTGCCAAGCTGTTTTCCAAAGTGACTGCACCATTTTACAACCTAGCAGCAATGTCAAGGGTTCTGATTTCTCCACATTCTTGCCAATATTTGTTACAGCCTGTCCTTTTTTATTTTACACATACTAGGGAGTCTGAGAACATACACTATACAATTCATAGCCTTTTAAATTTGTTAATATGTGTTTTATTATGATCCAGAATGTGGTCTATCTTGGGGAATTTTCTGTGTATATACTGATATTGGTGGATGAAGATGTCTATTATATGCAGTCTGGGGTCCTCTTTGCTGGACTTGTCCATTTCTGAGACAAGTACTGACTATCAAGTATTTATCAGATAAATAGTGGGTTTATCTATTACTCCTAGTACTTTTATCCATCTTTACCTCAAAATTTGACTCTCTACTGCTAGGCATACAGTATTTTGCGAATAGCTGGTTGTATCCTTGAGTTTGATACAGTTTAACTGTTAATTCTTTTTCGGACATGTTCTAGGACCCTTCCAGTAGTATAATGTGTTTTTACTACAATAGATTTACTTTGATATAATTCAATATATACAGAGTTGTACAACCACAAATTTAATTCCAAAACATTTTCATCCCTTCGCCTGCAAAAACCTGTACCCATTATATACTGCTACTGCCCTTTCCCTTTTCCCCCCAGCCTTTTGTAATCACTAACCTACGTTCTGTCTTTCAAGATTTACCTATTTTAAACATTTCATATAAATGGAATTAAAAAGTATATAGTCTTAGTGACTGTTTTCTTTCACTTACCAGAATGCATTCAAGTTTCACACATTTTGTAGCCTGTATTAGAATATCATTCCTTTTTATTGCCAAATAGTATTCTCTCGTATGAATACATGACATTTTGTTTGGAATATATCATATTATGTTTATTCATTCATCAAGTGGAAGACATCTGCACTGTTTTTACTTTTTAGCTATTATGAATAATGCTGATATGGATATTCATGTACAAGTTATCGTGTGGACATATGTTTTCAATTAGCTTGAGCATAAACTGAAGAGTCAACTTACTAGGTCATACGGTAACTTTATGCTTAACATTTTGAGGGACTGCCAAGCTGTTTTCCAAAGTGACTGCACCATTTTACAACCTAGCAGCAATGTCAAGGGTTCTGATTTCTCCACATTCTTGCCAATATTTGTTACAGCCTGTCCTTTTTTATTTTACACATACTAGGGAGTCTGAGAACATACACTATACAATTCATAGCCTTTTAAATTTGTTAATATGTGTTTTATTATGATCCAGAATGTGGTCTATCTTGGGGAATTTTCTGTGTATATACTGATATTGGTGGATGAAGATGTCTATTATATGCAGTCTGGGGTCCTCTTTGCTGGACTTGTCCATTTCTGAGACAAGTACTGACTATCAAGTATTTATCAGATAAATAGTGGGTTTATCTATTACTCCTAGTACTTTTATCCATCTTTACCTCAAAATTTGACTCTCTACTGCTAGGCATACAGTATTTTGCGAATAGCTGGTTGTATCCTTGAGTTTGATACAGTTTAGAGAATTCAAATTCTCAGCAATGCAGGAGCATGTCTGAAAGCATGTCTGCAATGGTCTTGTGGTTCCAACTGAATGCCTGAACCACAATTTCTCCATTTTGATTTTTAAATGCATTCTTTTCTTTAATGGTTGAAGCAGATGTTCAATACATGCTCAACAGGCCATAAGGCCACAGAGTTGTTCCAAGTTAGCATTAAGTTCAAGACAGATCAAAGGCAGAATGATTTCCTATACTTCAATGTGTGAAAATTTTTCCCATCATGTTGTTGCTGCTGTTTGCTTATTTTGCCACTTTCTTGCTCTAATTATGGTAAGTCTTTGCCATTTGAAGTCACCAAAGGTTGTGCTTGGTTAACATGGTAGTCAGGTGATAATTATTTAGAGATTTCCTTGAACCAGTATGTGTCTTCTTTCTTTGCCATAGGGCTCTTCGTGTCTGTTTGGGCACACCTTCAATGCACAGGCTGGCAGTTTAAAACTCTGCCTTAACCTTCACTTCCTGTTTGCATACAGCCGTAAATACAGTAAGCATTAGTTACTCAGTAGTATCTGACTCCTTGGGACATCGTGGACTGTAGACCGCCAGGCTCCTCTGTCTCTGCAGTTCTCTAGGCAAGAATGCTAAAGTGGGTAGCCATTCCCTTCTTCAGGGGATCTTCCCAACCGAAGGATTGAACCCTGGTCTCCTGCATTGCAGGCAGATTCTTTACGGTCTGATATAATACACATGTGCGTGCTTTGTTGCTCAGTCATGTCTGACTCTTTCCAACGCCATGCACTGTAGCCCACCAGGCCAAAGATGAGAGAAAAGGACCTTCTAAGTTTGAAAACTGACATCTTGGGGAATTTTCTGTGTATATACTGATATTGGTGGATGAAGATGTCTATTATATGCAGTCTGGGGTCCTCTTTGCTGGACTTGTCCATTTCTGAGACAAGTACTGACTATCAAGTATTTATCAGATAAATAGTGGGTTTATCTATTACTCCTAGTACTTTTATCCATCTTTACCTCAAAATTTGACTCTCTACTGCTAGGCATACAGTATTTTGCGAATAGCTGGTTGTATCCTTGAGTTTGATACAGTTTAGAGAATTCAAATTCTCAGCAATGCAGGAGCATGTCTGAAAGCATGTCTGCAATGGTCTTGTGGTTCCAACTGAATGCCTGAACCACAATTTCTCCATTTTGATTTTTAAATGCATTCTTTTCTTTAATGGTTGAAGCAGATGTTCAATACATGCTCAACAGGCCATAAGGCCACAGAGTTGTTCCAAGTTAGCATTAAGTTCAAGACAGATCAAAGGCAGAATGATTTCCTATACTTCAATGTGTGAAAATTTTTCCCATCATGTTGTTGCTGCTGTTTGCTTATTTTGCCACTTTCTTGCTCTAATTATGGTAAGTCTTTGCCATTTGAAGTCACCAAAGGTTGTGCTTGGTTAACATGGTAGTCAGGTGATAATTATTTAGAGATTTCCTTGAACCAGTATGTGTCTTCTTTCTTTGCCATAGGGCTCTTCGTGTCTGTTTGGGCACACCTTCAATGCACAGGCTGGCAGTTTAAAACTCTGCCTTAACCTTCACTTCCTGTTTGCATACAGCCGTAAATACAGTAAGCATTAGTTACTCAGTAGTATCTGACTCCTTGGGACATCGTGGACTGTAGACCGCCAGGCTCCTCTGTCTCTGCAGTTCTCTAGGCAAGAATGCTAAAGTGGGTAGCCATTCCCTTCTTCAGGGGATCTTCCCAACCGAAGGATTGAACCCTGGTCTCCTGCATTGCAGGCAGATTCTTTACGGTCTGATATAATACACATGTGCGTGCTTTGTTGCTCAGTCATGTCTGACTCTTTCCAACGCCATGCACTGTAGCCCACCAGGCCAAAGATGAGAGAAAAGGACCTTCTAAGTTCTCTCCTGAGCATTCACACTACTCTGCACATGCCTGTGTTCAAAGTCCCATGGCCTATATCTGGGATTTTCAAAGTGCCCTCTGGACATCTAATTCCTCAGCTTTTCCTTTTAAGTGTTCTTCTCAGGCTCTTATTAGCCTCATAAGATTTACCACCTCAGGACAGAGTAATGTTCAACAGTCCCTGCTTATTTATTTAGACCAATGTCTTAATGATGGTGCTGTTTCCCAAGTGAGCTCTGTGTCAAGTCAAAGACAAGTCCTGCAAGTGAATCTTCTCTAGGGAGTTTCCAAGTAAGTCAGACTGACAGGTATCATACTTTTTGGGGACCCCAACCTGTCCAGTCTCCTTTAGTGGCTGCTAGCTACTGGTTTTCATAGTTACCATGGTTGTGAGGCTGTTTATCATGGCTTCAGGCGAGCTGGGGAGCTGGGAGTGGGAATCAGAAGAGACAGAAGGCATGAAGCTTGCAGTCTTACTGAGATTCAGCTGTTTTTCTTGCATAAATGTATATGCAGCCAAAGAATGACTGCAAGCATTTGTTTAATATTCAGAGTTCTGAAAATGTTGGTTTTCATGATTTTTGGCAGTGTTCTCATTCCTTTATGGAGAAGTGTTTTTTGGTTTGTTTTTTTGTTTGTTTTCTAGCCATGTTGCACATGTAGGATCTTAGTTCCCCAATCAAGGATCAAACCCCCAATGCCTGCAGTGGAAGCTGAGTCTTAACCGCTAGACCACCAGGGGAGACTCAAGCAGCAGGGGATTTCTGGAGGTCCTCATTTTGCCACTCCAGAAGTATTTCTTTTGTGATGTTCATGGCATGTGTTTTCACTTGTTTGATTCCTTACCATTTAAAGCTCTCCCTGCCACAGTGACAACTACCTGACATAGGAACTCTGCTGGGAGTCATCTTGTTGGGAATGTGTGACTATCATTACCTGACACTCAGTTTCTCCTCATGCCTCTTTTCTTACAAGTAGCTACAAATGGATAATAAATGAAAGAAGCTTTGCCAGGATATAATAGAATAAGTGCTAAATTAGTTAACCAGAAACTCCCCAAGGATAAAACTAGTCAAGTTCACAAAATTAGAAAGATTCAGTTGTTATCACTTTCAGGTATATACAGTTTTCCTTTAAAGAGCATTTGAAATAAAAATACTATGTTACTTTACGAAAGTTGTTAAGAGAATAAATTCTGAGAGTTCTCATCACTAGAGAAAAAAACTTTTTTCTTTTTATTGTATCTCTATGAGAAGAGAGATATTAGCTGAACCTCTTGGGGCAATCATTTCTCAACATTATACCTCAAACCATCATGCTGTACATTTTGAAAGTGATGTATATCAACTGTTTTTCAGTAAAACTGGGGCAAAAAGTAAAACAAATGACAATGGTCTGAACTTAGTTGTTCTGTGGACTTAATTTGCATGCAGACTATGTTGTTTCAGTCACGTCTGGCTCTTTGTGAGGCTGTGAATTTTAGCCCTCCAGGCTCCCTCTGTTCATGGAGTTTTCCAGGCAAGAATACTGGAGTGAGTTGTTGTGCCCTCCTCCAGTGGATCTTCAGACCCAGGGATCAAACCCTTGTCTTTTATGGCTCCTGCACTGGCAGGTGGATTCTTTACCACTAGTGCCACCTGGAAACCCTTGTAGACTTAAGACACTTAATTATATAACCTCTCTTTGCTCGAGCTTATAAATAGGAGGTATTTTATGTAATTAACCCTTGATACCTAGTCTGATATAAGGCATTTACTATCCAAATTTTAGAGCAAAGCTGGCTCTTAAGTCACAGTAATTGCTAATCAAAAATCTTCTTTTTATTGAAAGAACACTACATTATTACTACCACGTTTAATATAATTAATTCACTTACGTACTGTTCAGGCTTTTAAAAAAAATGTTTGTTCAGTTGTATTATATATGTGAGTCTCAACCTGACATTAAAATCTTATCTTAGTGTCTCACTATTACAATATTTAAACATAGAACTACTTAATTTTAAGTTTAGATGACAGAAATGTTATTTCAAGAGAAAACATGAAGATTTCTATATATTAATATGATAAATATTTCTAACTAACTAGTTAAGACATGTATTTGAAAGGGTTACACCATAATAATTTAGAACAACAGTTATATATGTGATTATAGAATTGTTATATGTGTGATTATAGATTGTTACGGGTCTTACAGTTATGTGTTTCTTTGTCCTAGCATAGTTGAACTATACTCTGAATTCTCTTCTGTTTTATAATGTCCTACTCTAACAGAATAATTAAGAAAAGAGAGAAAAACAGAAATAAAGAATGCAATAATACAAACACATAAATCAAAATACTAAATGTGAATAGCTGAGAAAGATAAAAGCAAGCTAAAATAAACAAATGTATATTAATTACTTCATTTTCAGTAAATAATAATGTTAACTAAAATTGCAACTAATTATCTTCTGAGCATGGTAAACACAGAGAACTCCTCAGAATGCTCTAAGATATTGCTTTCCTATAGCCATAGCTATTTCACAGTTAAATATGACTTTCCTATTAATGACTCAAAATATTCACTTTTTACAAACGATAATTACATTTTATAAGTAGGAATACAATGATGCAAGGAAGTCACTGATAATTTTTCATTCTATCAATAACTCCAGAGCTTTTTACATTTGTATATAAAAATATCGCACCATAAATATGATATTATAAGAACTGTAGTGAATTGAGAAATTAATATGGTACAAGCATAATATATTATAAAACCCTGTGTTGAAATTAAAACTAAAATTACATGAGTTAAGAACAATTCACTTGATCTATATCTGAGCCAACAGGTAGCCATTACTTACATATGAAAGTTGTCTTTGAATTGAAATCATATTACCCCAGCTGGAGAGACTCCCAACAGATAAGCCCAGTGGTCTAAATTGTGTAAACTCTCAGTTTCTAGGAAATCCTTATATCTTTCTTAATTTTGGCTCTATTTTAAGTTTTCTACCTTCCTACTTGTTTAACAGTTTGAAGCAATTTGAAGCAGTTATTCATTCTAAATTATAGTATGGTATAACCCTTTCAAATACATGTCTTAATCAGTTGGTTAGAAATACTTATCATATAAAAATAAAAAAAAGAACAACAATAACAAAAAGAAATACTTATCATATGAAATGTATAGGTATTTTCTTATCAAGTATCCTACTGTCTAATAATGTTAATAAAACTGTTTTAAAAACCTGCATATGGTTACACAAATATTATCTGATTTCCTTTATGAAATATAAACATCACAACTTTTTTGTTTTATATAAAACCAGCTTAGAACTGTTCTTTGGAACATAAACCGTCCAAACACTATTTTGTTAACTGGTGACCAAAAATGAACTGTATTTGTGGACAGAAATACAAAAAGTCCTAGTTAATTTTATTTCTTATAAAGGTTACTTTTACCTTTCAAACTTTACATCGTATGATCAGTTTTCAAATAAAGGGTTAATTTATTAGTACTATTTTTCATTTTGTTTTTCCATTTGTTATTTCAAAGAGTGCTATGAGCCTGTTATGACATTCTGTTTTAAAACATCAGCAATAACTAATTTCAAGTGAAGCTCATCATTTAAGGAACTTGATTTGCAAGTAAAAGTAGTGACTACTTCTGTATGTACAAAGTATAGCTCTCCAGAAAATTTTCAGATTTATGTGCTTTGTTGCATCATACATGAGTCAATCATTTCCCACAGAAAAGGCTTCAGTTACAAAGAAAAAAGGTTGAATTAATAATAAGTAGACAAGAAGCAAGTTTTAAAGAGGGATGCTCAAAGTACAAAAATTAACTAGGCTATGAAAATACGTCTCCTATGGAAAAAACACAAAACCACACAGATGAGAGGAAAAAAAAAAAAAAAAAAAACAAAGTAATTTTTCAGAAAAAATAAAGAGCTGGTAAAAGTTAAAAGTAATAGGTGAAATTCTTAATAGATTATGCCATTGAGATTCTGACCGGTGTCATTTGAGTGAAGGGTTTTCCAGTCAAATATGATGGGGACGTGCTAGGCCACGTATTAAAATGCCTCTTTAGTAAGCAGTCCTGCTCAAGCCTGCAACGTGTGCACTATTCATCACCAAGAACACACACATAGAAGTCAGTAGGGTTTCTGAAACAGCTTTGACAACAGAATTTTAATCTATTTTCATTTAAATTTTTTGTGGTGCACTGCATAGTGAATTCCTGAGAAATACTTTTGGAAATGCTGTGGTAAGTGTTGTCACCAACTTTATTATGGGAAAACAGTTGTGGTTTCACTGAAATATTGGGCAAGTAAAGTGATATTAAAAGAGTTTCTACTCTCAATTAATATAGTCATTTATCTTTGTAGGTTATCTTGGAATGAAGGCTACTTAATCTATTTTGCAAAATATAGAATTTTAAGTGAAGACTTGTAAGATACTAATTTCAAACTTTAAATTCTAAATAAAATCTCCCAACAACACAGACCAATGGAGCAGAATAGATGGTTTACAAATAGGCTCATACAGACAGGCCCAGTTGATGTTTGACAGCTTTTGCAAAGGCATTTCAAAGAGTTTCACCAAAATAAAAGACTCCTGCTCTGGGAAAAATACTGTTAGGGGGGTGCAAAGACAAGTAAAAATCTGGGACAGAATATTTGCTATCAAATACCTAATAAAATATTTGAGTCTAGACTATATAGTGAGCTTTCAAAACTTAGCAGTATGATAACAAGCAACCCAGCTATGAAAATAAGCAAAAGATTTGAACAGACACTCCATTAAGGAAGTTATATATAAGAATGATTTAAAAGACGGTTAACATTATTCTCATTAGGGCAACCACAATGAAATACCATACACACCTATCAGAATGGTCAAAATAATAAACAAAGGGACAGTACCAAATACAACAATGAAACTAATATAACTTAAGGCTTGCCAGAATGCCATGCAGTTATCTCTCATACAATCCCAGGAATGTGAAATTATATAAGCACTTTGCAAAATAGGTTGAGAGTTTCTTATAAAGTTCAACAGTTGCTTATCATAAAAACTAGCAATTCTACTTCTAGTATTAAGCCGGGAAAAATAAAACATGTTCACACAAAAATCTGTCCATGAATGCTTATAGCAGCTCTATTCATAACCATTAAAAATTTGCAAGAACCCACACATCCTTCACTGGGTGAACGGGTACCTGTGGTGCATTTGTACAATGGAATAAAACAAAGAGAAATGAACAATACTGGTAAAGAATGAAATACTAGTATTGCATTGGATGCATCTCAAATACATTATGCCATCTGAAAAAAGCCAGACTCCATTACATGATTCCATCATATGTTATTCTGATGAAGGCAAACCTCTAAGGATGGAGTGGATACCAACATTTAAGGATGAGGAGCCTGAACTGTGGCAGTGGTTATAAGACCTGATGAATTTGCCAAAATTCATATAACCGTTTTTTTTAAAAGACTGACTGTTTGTAAATTTAACAATAATTTTAAACCTTACCAACAATAAAATGGATAGAGTAGGAGGAGGAACTTTAACAACAGGTATAGAAAACTACCTGGCACAAAGGACAAAGGGTCAAATCTTACATCTCTAAGTAGGGTGACCATATACATTGTCACCCCAAATGGTCACTTATAAATGAAAGGGGGTGATCTGTGATTATTTAGAATGAGATGCCAAACTATGACTATCCCAGACATTTGGGAAGGATGGTCACATTATATAAGAGAATAAATAAATGAAAACAAACAAAATAAGAGAATAAAAAAATGAATGAGAAGTATGCTAAGGCATATACGGTTCACTTAGATTTAATCTATAAAAAAGGCAGAAGTCTCAATGTTTAGGATTGGGAAACCAAGGTCAAAATTGCAACTTGGCAAAGCCTAAGAGAGAGGAGAAAGCCGCAAGGGTCTGTGCTATTGGGTCACAGTGTAAACATTACATGAAGAACATCTGATCCTAAGGCTGGGTTAGAACTTGGATGTATGAAGCCTATCCCCCCCACACCTGCCCTGTTGACTTGCTTTGTTACAGATCTATGAGCTGAGAAGACAGTCTAATGAGGCAGCTGTACAACTCAGTCACAAGAAGGCAGCTTAGTACCAGGTCAAAATTGGAGCAGCCTGGGGCCTCCTACACACTGCCCCTTCACACATGCATTTGGGTTTCTTGCCCCTGGAAACCACCACTGAAAACCACCACTCTACTCAAAGGAAGGGAGTAAAACTGAGACCAATTAGGAATCCTAAGAGAGCCTGGGGAAGCGTGGGTGGTCGGGATGACATAGGATGTGAGTGACATGCCCTGCCGCCTAGGACTGGTGGGGAGGCCTTCCCTTTAGGTGCATATCCTCTCAGAAGTGATGCTATATTTGAGGAATTCTGTCTTTTCCTGGCCCACACTGCATGTTTCCAGTTTTTCCTCCCATGTCTACTTTGTAGCTGAGCATGTTTTATTAAAGAGTTTTCCTCAAAGCACGGCTTGTCCAGGCAGCGCTGGCATTATCTAGGCATTCATTAGAGAGGTAGAATCTGCATTTTAACAAGACTCCTAAGTGATTTGTATGCCTATTAAAATTTGGGAAGCACTCTTTAAAGAGGACTATCAGAGAACAGCCGGATACCAGAGGTTCTCCAAGGCTCACAGCCTTCTATGAGCAGCAACGTCACCTGGGAACTTGTTAGGCATGCAGATCCTAAGCCCCACCCCAGGACTACTGAATCGGATACTCTGGGTTGGGGTCCAGTAACCTGCGTTTTAACAAGCTTTTGGGTTGCTGCTGATACTCATCAACACTTGAGAACCTCTGGCATCCAGGCAGATGGCCAGTAGTCAATGCAGGGTGCAGTGAGAGGTCATAGCAGTGGGGGGATGAGGAGGCTGGAGCTCTTGCCAGTTGCAATTAATTAGCTGCGTGACCTTGGGGAAGGGACTTGGTTAATTACCTGGATCTAGTTTCCTCAGCCCCAAAGAGAAAAGGGTATAAGTGGTTTGTGGGGGTCCAAGTAGTTTATTGAGGGCCCAGGAAGCAATTTTGTTATTGTGGAGATCAGTATATCAGCAAACATAATAATACGGAAAAATGTATTTTTCTTAAATGTAAGTAAGTTATGAATGCCACAGAACTGTGAATTTGAGTGTGATTTGCAAATGTAGGATATGAATGCTACAGAACTGTGATTCAACATCACTGCACGTGTGCTCTGAGGTTCTGACTGAACAAAGCTGATCCATTCATCTCAGCTAACTTTCAGTGAACAGGGTGCAGATATTTTCTATAATGTATTTTCACATCATTTACTTCTTACCATTTACAAATTATCTTTGTTTGTTGCAATTATAGTGTATTATAAACACAACTTATACAAATGGTTCACATTTGTTGAATGCCCTGCCGCCTAGGACTCCTTCCCTTTAGGTGCATATCGTCTGAGAAGTGATGCTATCTTTGAGGAATTCTGTCTTTTCCTGGCCCACACTGCATGTTTCCAGTTTTTCCTCCCATGTCTACTTTGTAGCTGAGCATGTTTTATTAAAGAGTTTTCCTCAAAGCACGGCTTGTCCAGGCAGCGCTGGCATTATCTAGGCATTCATTAGAGAGGTAGAATCTGCATTTTAACAAGACTCCTAAGTGATTTGTATGCCTATTAAAATTTGGGAAGCACTCTTTAAAGAGGACTATCAGAGAACAGCCGGATACCAGAGGTTCTCCAAGGCTCACAGCCTTCTATGAGCAGCAACGTCACCTGGGAACTTGTTAGGCATGCAGATCCTAAGCCCCACCCCAGGACTACTGAATCGGATACTCTGGGTTGGGGTCCAGTAACCTGCGTTTTAACAAGCTTTTGGGTTGCTGCTGATACTCATCAACACTTGAGAACCTCTGGCATCCAGGCAGATGGCCAGTAGTCAATGCAGGGTGCAGTGAGAGGTCATAGCAGTGGGGGGATGAGGAGGCTGGAGCTCTTGCCAGTTGCAATTAATTAGCTGCGTGACCTTGGGGAAGGGACTTGGTTAATTACCTGGATCTAGTTTCCTCAGCCCCAAAGAGAAAAGGGTATAAGTGGTTTGTGGGGGTCCAAGTAGTTTATTGAGGGCCCAGGAAGCAATTTTGTTATTGTGGAGATCAGTATATCAGCAAACATAATAATACGGAAAAATGTATTTTTCTTAAATGTAAGTAAGTTATGAATGCCACAGAACTGTGAATTTGAGTGTGATTTGCAAATGTAGGATATGAATGCTACAGAACTGTGATTCAACATCACTGCACGTGTGCTCTGAGGTTCTGACTGAACAAAGCTGATCCATTCATCTCAGCTAACTTTCAGTGAACAGGGTGCAGATATTTTCTATAATGTATTTTCACATCATTTACTTCTTACCATTTACATTTGTTAATCTCTCATCTTTGTTTGTTGCAATTATAGTGTATTATAAACACAACTTATACAAATGGTTCACTGGCTCATAAGTGGTTCAGTGATGCATGAAAGTGCCAATGCAATAAGTACATAAACACTATTTCAGAAAAACCCTGTGGATGTAATGAAGGCATACAGGATGTGAACCTGATCAAAAAGGGACAAGTGAATCTTCAATACAAGGATTTTGCTTAGGTAGTAGAAACAGTGTGAAAATCTAAACATTTTCTCTTAGTCTTCACTATGTTGTCTGTTAAGAAACTTTGAGAATATGACTTCATGTCTGTCACTTTCCTTGCTGTCCCAAAGGATAAATGCCATATTTCATCTAAGAAGCATGTAAATACAACACTAATGACATATAATATCTTGTGGGAAAACAGAAAAGACTCCTGGCAGATTCCTTAATGACAGTGCACAATCCCAGGAATGTCAGTGTGGAAGAGTTACACGTGTGTGTGCTAAGTTGGCTGAAATCGCTAAAATGCAAAATATATGAATTTCCTTTGTAAACAGACATCTAGTGCATCTAGAACGAGGCGGTGCTTTTTAATTCTGCGTGTTACCCATGCCATATGAGAAGGCATCTGCAATTCAGCCAGTGTTCAAATCGCTGGCCAGATGCAGACTAGAAAATGTACCCTGTGGTCAATGCTGACAGGACAGCAGAGATGTAAGAGCCAGAAAGGACACTGCTCTGGAAATAAAAGAGGACCATAATGCACATGGCTTCACTCAGGGGGAAGAAATGACCTTCAGCACTGTGTCCATGATCTTGATTCAGCACTCATGGCCAAAATAACATCTATGAATATGCTTAAATCATGGCAATTGAGCAAACGCACGTTCAGTGAGAGGAGAAGGGCAACAAGTTCAAGACTGTTGTTTCATGTTTAATTACTCTAGTTATCTGTGATCCAAGTGTTTTTGGATCAGAAGTGAATTTGCTTGAAGTTATTCTTACTGAGGTATGCCCAAGAGCAGAATCTCACTAAAGTATTTATACCTCTAATACTCTGTGACCCCACAAACCTTACCATTTACATTTGTTAATCTCTCATCTTTGTTTGTTGCAATTATAGTGTATTATAAACACAACTTATACAAATGGTTCACTGGCTCATAAGTGGTTCAGTGATGCATGAAAGTGCCAATGCAATAAGTACATAAACACTATTTCAGAAAAACCCTGTGGATGTAATGAAGGCATACAGGATGTGAACCTGATCAAAAAGGGACAAGTGAATCTTCAATACAAGGATTTTGCTTAGGTAGTAGAAACAGTGTGAAAATCTAAACATTTTCTCTTAGTCTTCACTATGTTGTCTGTTAAGAAACTTTGAGAATATGACTTCATGTCTGTCACTTTCCTTGCTGTCCCAAAGGATAAATGCCATATTTCATCTAAGAAGCATGTAAATACAACACTAATGACATATAATATCTTGTGGGAAAACAGAAAAGACTCCTGGCAGATTCCTTAATGACAGTGCACAATCCCAGGAATGTCAGTGTGGAAGAGTTACACGTGTGTGTGCTAAGTTGGCTGAAATCGCTAAAATGCAAAATATATGAATTTCCTTTGTAAACAGACATCTAGTGCATCTAGAACGAGGCGGTGCTTTTTAATTCTGCGTGTTACCCATGCCATATGAGAAGGCATCTGCAATTCAGCCAGTGTTCAAATCGCTGGCCAGATGCAGACTAGAAAATGTACCCTGTGGTCAATGCTGACAGGACAGCAGAGATGTAAGAGCCAGAAAGGACACTGCTCTGGAAATAAAAGAGGACCATAATGCACATGGCTTCACTCAGGGGGAAGAAATGACCTTCAGCACTGTGTCCATGATCTTGATTCAGCACTCATGGCCAAAATAACATCTATGAATATGCTTAAATCATGGCAATTGAGCAAACGCACGTTCAGTGAGAGGAGAAGGGCAACAAGTTCAAGACTGTTGTTTCATGTTTAATTACTCTAGTTATCTGTGATCCAAGTGTTTTTGGATCAGAAGTGAATTTGCTTGAAGTTATTCTTACTGAGGTATGCCCAAGAGCAGAATCTCACTAAAGTATTTATACCTCTAATACTCTGTGACCCCACAAACTGCAACCTACCAGGCTCCTCTGTCCATGGGGATTCTCCAGGCAAGAATACTGGAGTAGGTAGCCATTTCCTTCTCCAGGGGATCTTCCCAACCAAGGAATCGAACCCAGGACTCCCTCATTGCAGGCAGATCCTTTACCATTTGAGCCACCAAAGAAGCCCTGTTAAGCTATGCTCAAGAGCAGAATCTCAGTAAAGTACTTATATCTCTAATACATAAATGCATTATGCCATAGTCAAACAACAGAGTTTATCAAGAAGATAAAACTGTGGAACAGATACCTTTTTTCTTGGAACAGGTATCTTTATTACAAAAGTTTCTTTCTTTGAAGTTACTTTTTTTTTTTTTTTTTTCTGTTTGACAAACAAATCAACGATCTTATTGGCCATTAAATACATGTGCACATACATGGTACACACACACACACACAGAGGCACAGATGATACAAAGTATATGAATGTTTTCGAGAGTCCCTCAAAACAGCTAGAGAGAGGATTAAGAATACATTAGGTGTCATCTTTCAGGTTGTTTATTTAATCTTATAGCTTTTGAGTGTGATGTGCCTTTGATGGTACACTGTAAATGGTCTTCTGTGAAAACGCTGTATAATCTTGGCCTATCCATATTCATTGAGAATAGCCAGACTATTAATATTTCGGCCCCAAATCACTTGCCACCAATTTTTACTTTTAGTTTCATATTCATATTTAATCTGTAGTTTATAAAATGTATTCTCTATTTAGTTTTTCTGAAAAAAATGGGGAAAAACCATAATGCACATGGCTTCACTCAGGGGAAGAAATGACCTTCAGCACTGTGTCCATGATCTTGATTCAGCACTCATGGCCAAAATAACATCTATGAATATGCTTAAATCATGGCAATTGAGCAAACGCACGTTCAGTGAGAGGAGAAGGGCAACAAGTTCAAGACTGTTGTTTCATGTTTAATTACTCTAGTTATCTGTGATCCAAGTGTTTTTGGATCAGAAGTGAATTTGCTTGAAGTTATTCTTACTGAGGTATGCCCAAGAGCAGAATCTCACTAAAGTATTTATACCTCTAATACTCTGTGACCCCACAAACTGCAACCTACCAGGCTCCTCTGTCCATGGGGATTCTCCAGGCAAGAATACTGGAGTAGGTAGCCATTTCCTTCTCCAGGGGATCTTCCCAACCAAGGAATCGAACCCAGGACTCCCTCATTGCAGGCAGATCCTTTACCATTTGAGCCACCAAAGAAGCCCTGTTAAGCTATGCTCAAGAGCAGAATCTCAGTAAAGTACTTATATCTCTAATACATAAATGCATTATGCCATAGTCAAACAACAGAGTTTATCAAGAAGATAAAACTGTGGAACAGATACCTTTTTTCTTGGAACAGGTATCTTTATTACAAAAGTTTCTTTCTTTGAAGTTACTTTTTTTTTTTTTTTTTCTGTTTGACAAACAAATCAACGATCTTATTGGCCATTAAATACATGTGCACATACATGGTACACACACACACACACAGAGGCACAGATGATACAAAGTATATGAATGTTTTCGAGAGTCCCTCAAAACAGCTAGAGAGAGGATTAAGAATACATTAGGTGTCATCTTTCAGGTTGTTTATTTAATCTTATAGCTTTTGAGTGTGATGTGCCTTTGATGGTACACTGTAAATGGTCTTCTGTGAAAACGCTGTATAATCTTGGCCTATCCATATTCATTGAGAATAGCCAGACTATTAATATTTCGGCCCCAAATCACTTGCCACCAATTTTTACTTTTAGTTTCATATTCATATTTAATCTGTAGTTTATAAAATGTATTCCTCTATTTAGTTTTTCTTTAATTTATATTCATATCTTCATGATTGTTTTACTACCCTGTGTGACACAAACACTTATATAATTAGTAAAGCTCACAGTGCCTTTCACAGAAAGCAAGGGTTTCTTTATAGTTTGAGGCTGCCTTCCTGTTTCTGTTTTTCTAAATAAATGAAAAATCTCGGTTGGGATTCCCAGGAAAGCACCCAACTTCAGGCTGCATCAATGAGTTGCCATGAGAAACTGAACATGTAAATCATTTTTACACGCACAGTTATGTAGGCGAAACACCTGCACATCTGGGTTTCCAGCAGTCCCTGTTGATTAATATGCATGTAACACAGAACTGCCCATTGCCGGGTAATAGGAATTCTAAATTCACTTGGCTCATTTTTAAGTAAATCCCCGGGACTTCTGTACTGCAGTGAAATGTGCCAGGTTAGATGATTATTTTATATTAAATCAACTTCCTACTCTATGAAAGAAGCTCCTTTTGCATTCAGTATGTATTTTTTCTTCACTTTGGGAAAAACAATGACTCGAGCTGACAGCAAACAATGGGCTTTACAATATAAAGAAAACCATCTGGTAAACTAGAATGTTTTACAGAGTGATTTTTAAAAAAATGTAGGGGAAATGGCTCCTGCCCAGCAACAGCTGAAAGCCCAAATGTAACTGAAAAATACAAGCCAGCTGGCTGGGGTGCCACCAGTGAATGGCATCTCCTTATTGTGTGGAGTTACTTACAAAATTCACATGGTACATGTATTGTTTCACTCGGGCATCTACAAAACCGTGGGGTAGGTAGCAACAAGTGGGTTGTGTTCTAAGGTGGAGCAGTTTACGCTTAGCAACCCAATGCCTCATTCAAGACCTTACACGCAGGTGGAAAGAAAGATCAGGAGAGTTCAATGCAATGCATTTTCTTTGTTTAAGCCTCTGCCACCATTCTGCTTCGGCAGTGTTCAGTCTTAGGTCTGTAGATCATTCTATCTTTACTAGAAATGAAAACTTTAACCTATAACCTTTCAATTTAAACAAGATAATTTTTATATTTGATTATATTTTCTTTTAAACAGGTCTTCAGGAATCTCCAGGCAGAAAATCTACAGGAATTAATTACCTACCACACCAGACTGAAAAGTAATGAACTGATTAATATAATTTGCAAGAAGAGGTTATCAAATAAGACTGAAGAGCTAAGAAATACTGAATGAAGAGCTAAATCTGACATATATTATGACACTCTCTGAGAAAGCATAGTTACTGTGACTATTTTAAGAAATCAGTCTTTTTGTACTTCAGTAATGCTATTTGCAATCTTACCATTACAATCTTATATTAATATAAGATGATACTAACAGAACTTTGCTTCAACCCATGTGCACTGGGTGGGGGGGGGGCATTATATAAGTTCTTTTTATATATCAAGGAGTACGTACTTAATTTCACCTAATTTAATCCTTAAAGCAACGTGACTAGTAATAGTATTTTCATTTTACATGTGAGAGCAGTAAGACCTAGAAGTGGCTCAACCAGGGTTATTGAATCAGCTTAACTCAGACTGTACTTGCTTCTTTCAACTCTAACAACAAGTGGGTTCCTTTTCCTGTCCCTTCCTCCCAGATTTCACCTTCTATTTACCTAAATGCAACATTTCCATTCTTCTGAGTTCAAGAGAACATAAACAATATGGTGAAGAAAAGTTAGTGAGGCAAAGCAGTCAATAAGCAGTCCCCCAAATAAGCAGTCTAGGTAAAGAATGTGAAAAGAGTTGACAAAATCAACAAAATATTCTAAAGACGTGATGCTGCTTTTTGCACTACAGATTTGTTTTCATCTCCACTAATTTTTGGAGTTACTGGCTTTACACCATGCCAACCACACATTCATAACCATCCATTTACTCTTGGGAAATTTTCCCAATGTCTCCCTGCAAGCTCAAGACATTCTCCTTTCAGGTCACAAGCTTCTTTTCCTCCAGTTCTCTCCATTATCCCCCAAAATTCAGTTCTTTGTTTATCACTGAGACCCAGAATACTTTCTGGACTCCCCCGTAGCCTTCTTAATTTCTTTTACTCTTCTCTGTCCAGTTTAGAATCTACCTCTCTTTAAACAAGATAATTTTTTGATTATATTTTCTTTTAAACAGGTCTTCAGGAATCTCCAGGCAGAAAATCTACAGGAATTAATTACCTACCACACCAGACTGAAAAGTAATGAACTGATTAATATAATTTGCAAGAAGAGGTTATCAAATAAGACTGAAGAGCTAAGAAATACTGAATGAAGAGCTAAATCTGACATATATTATGACACTCTCTGAGAAAGCATAGTTACTGTGACTATTTTAAGAAATCAGTCTTTTTGTACTTCAGTAATGCTATTTGCAATCTTACCATTACAATCTTATATTAATATAAGATGATACTAACAGAACTTTGCTTCAACCCATGTGCACTGGGTGGGGGGGGGGCATTATATAAGTTCTTTTTATATATCAAGGAGTACGTACTTAATTTCACCTAATTTAATCCTTAAAGCAACGTGACTAGTAATAGTATTTTCATTTTACATGTGAGAGCAGTAAGACCTAGAAGTGGCTCAACCAGGGTTATTGAATCAGCTTAACTCAGACTGTACTTGCTTCTTTCAACTCTAACAACAAGTGGGTTCCTTTTCCTGTCCCTTCCTCCCAGATTTCACCTTCTATTTACCTAAATGCAACATTTCCATTCTTCTGAGTTCAAGAGAACATAAACAATATGGTGAAGAAAAGTTAGTGAGGCAAAGCAGTCAATAAGCAGTCCCCCAAATAAGCAGTCTAGGTAAAGAATGTGAAAAGAGTTGACAAAATCAACAAAATATTCTAAAGACGTGATGCTGCTTTTTGCACTACAGATTTGTTTTCATCTCCACTAATTTTTGGAGTTACTGGCTTTACACCATGCCAACCACACATTCATAACCATCCATTTACTCTTGGGAAATTTTCCCAATGTCTCCCTGCAAGCTCAAGACATTCTCCTTTCAGGTCACAAGCTTCTTTTCCTCCAGTTCTCTCCATTATCCCCCAAAATTCAGTTCTTTGTTTATCACTGAGACCCAGAATACTTTCTGGACTCCCCCGTAGCCTTCTTAATTTCTTTTACTCTTCTCTGTCCAGTTTAGAATCTACCTCTCTTTAAACTAGCTTGCAAGTCTCCTAACCTTCTTGACCTCCTGTCCTTCTCTTACACCCGGCCAAAACTCCATCCACGTTTAGACGAGTTCCAGAGTCCACCTTCTCCATACATACCCAGATCACTGACAAGTGGTGGGTACAACTGTGCTAACTGGGGCCAGTGTAAATTTGCACTCATTGACCTCCAACAGCTTGTGGATTTTCCTCCAACAATCCCATTTTTATTCTGAGTTTATACCCATTTTCCATAGCACTTGGGTTAAAGACTCTCTACTCTTGTCAAGCCTTCAATTCCCTATCCCATTGTCAACTTTATCCTTTGTGATTCTTTCTGCTCCTGTATTTCATTGTTGTAAATTGGAGTTTTTTATTATGTACACCTCTTCAACAGAATTTTGTCACTTTTGGGTCCTACTGATATGGGTTTCAGTTAAGACCCTTGGCTTTTTAGAGGGTTATATGGTAGTGCGTCATAATAATTGTGTATAAGCAACACGATTGGAAAACTTGATGAAGAGAGTCATCCTTCTGGCTGCTTCATTAGGAAGCATTTCCCATGAACAGGTAGAACTGTTGCAAGAAAGAGGGGGTCTCGAGGGGACAGTCACATCCCTGGTCATGTCTGAGTCCCTTGGACCACCAACAAGTATTGGTTCTTGGCTTTGTGCAGAAGAGAATTCAAGAGTGAGCAAGTCAGAGTAAAGTGAATGAGGAAACTTATTCAGGGAGGAAACACACTCTATGCACAGAGTGTGGGTCATCTCTGGAATACAAGAAAGGCTTACTTGGGGTTTTCTAAAAACAAAGGCCTGAGGTAATATTCACATTCTCCTGCTTTACAGGGAAGTGCATTCAATCTCAGAGGATTCAGATTGAGGAGTAAGGGATGTACAGGAGGAAAAACAAGGTGCTGCATTCCTCAGCTATCTGCTTCCTCATGAGATGAAAAGACATAGCCAGTCACTTACTCATGTACAGTATCTCTTCACAGGCTGTACAGAAAACTGGTATTCCAGGAAAGTCTGATGGAGTGAGAAATGAAAAGGGATTTTTCTAATGTGTCCTGCTCATCTCTGGCCAAAGTCTACCTCATTTTCTCCACACTTCTCTTCTGTGGCACTTTGCACCTTTCAAAAATGTTCTTTCTGTCTTCTTTTTCAGACTCAGTTTACACAAATATGTGGCTGTCTGACATTTTCCACAGTTTGCTACTATCCCTTTCAATATTTTTTACAGCTGTTTATTCTCTGTGACTTACTATCTTCAACTTCACTAATGTTTCCTGCTGCAATGTCTAATCTATAATCACTATGTTTCCCTGTGTATTTTTTTTTTAAATCTCAGACATTATAATTTTCATCTCTAGAAGTTTGGGTGGGGTATTTGTTTATAAGTCCCTATTTACACATTCAATCTTTCCTCTAGCTTTGTAAATATATGGATAGTTAAATGACTACGTAAATGTCCTTATCTAGTCTATATCATTTGGGTCATTTCTAGGTGAATTTTGACCAGTGTTTTTCATCATTACGGTTTCTATTTTCCCAGTTTTTATTTTATTTTTTTAAATTTTATTTATTTATCTTTTTGGGGGGTAGGTTGGGGAGGGAGGGGGATGGGCGGGCCACTTCTATTGGTCTTTCATTTCTCTATTTCCATCCGTCTTTGTTCTTTGGCTCCTGTGGGCCTCCCATTGCAGTGACCTCTGTTGTTGCAGAGGGCCGGCTCTGGGCGCACGCGAGCCAGAGCTCCGGCTTGGTGATTGGACACATCGGTCCAGCCGCTCCGCGGCACGTGGGATCTTCCCAGGCCAGGGATCGAACCAGCACCCCTTGCACTGCAAGGCGGTGTCCTTACCCACTGGACCACCAGGGGAAGCCCCTATTTTCCCAGTTTTTTGAAAGGTTGGTAAGCTTTATTGGATGGCAGATACTATACATTTTGACTTGTTGATTGCTGGATTTTTAAAACTATTCTTTGTTTTGAGACATGGTTAAATTGCTTTGAAATAGTGTGATATCCATACAACTCTAACTGATGCTATGAGTTCCTCATATGGTTTCACATACACTTACAAAAGATGTAGTTGGACTGGGTAGGGTACCAGTGATCAGGGTCCTCAAACTACTCTAAAGTTCTCATATTTGTTAGGAGAACTCCCAGAACTCAGCATATATCATATGCAAGATAAGATTTATTACAGAAAAATGATAGAAATCAAAGTCAACAAAAAGAAAAGGTACGTGGAGTAAAGTCTGGAGAAACCAGGAACAAGCGTCCAAGGATCTTCTCTTAGAAGTCACATAGAACATGCTTAATTATTCCACTAACAAGTTGTGGCAACACCTGTGAAATGTTATCTACATTAGAAGCTCATTAGAAAACTAAGTGCCCCAACTCTTTGTTGGAGGGAGGGGCAACTGGTCACATAGGCAGCCTTTGCCAAGCAAGTACCAATATTAAAGACTCTCAGAAGGAAAGCAAGCATTCAATATAAACTGTATCATTTGGATGAGTGGTTCAGGCACAATGAGTCATTCTTAACATGGAATGATGGGAATTCTCATGAAATTTAAGGGCCAACCTTGTAAGCAGGACTGTTAAGGATAAACAGTCTTAGGTGTGCTATGTTAACTAGTCTGCACAGTACTGATCCTTTAGGTTTCCACAGCACCTTGTACTCCTCCTATAAGCCTCCTTGTTCAAATGCCTGTCTCCCACAGACTGTAATCTCCAAGAGCAAAAAAGAAAGGCAGATTGAGTTCTTTGAGAAAAGAAGAAACTATTTCTGTTTTGTTAACTATGGTGTCGCCTATGTCTAGCATAAAGCTTAGTATACAGTAGATGCTCAATAAATACTTGTTAAATGAAGACAAAGGGTTAATATTGTGAGAATATATAGGAGTCTTAAAACTATAAAGAAAAATGGGCGTATGACATGAACAAATATTCAATAATAGGCAAATATATTTACATTTAAAAAGTGATAGTTATTTTATGTATCAAAGTGACCAAAGTTAAATGTTAATACATAGAGTTAAGACTGATTAAATAGTAACTATTATGCATTGCTGACAAGAATGTATGTTATATAAATGAACAATTTAGTAATATGTGTCAAGAGTATTGAAATGTCCATAATCATGCCTTAGAAAAATTCCACTTAATTTATCAAAAGAAACTAATCAAAGATTAAAAGACAATAGATAAAAATGCTAATTGCAACATTATTTTTAGTGGTAAATATGTGAAAACATCATAAATGTCCAACGATGGGGAAGGGGAAATAAAGTATGGGGTATAAATACAATGAGATATTAAGAAGTCAACTATAGATAGCTTTCAATGGATGTTTTTTGAAGTGGAAAAACACTGAGAATTATAAGTGAAAGATTAAGAATTTCCAACAGTTAATACATTTTGATTCAAATTCTGTTAATATACATGTGTACTTTTATATACAAATATGTTTTGTTTAAGGATACAATAAATTTGAGCTACACAGGCTAAAATACTAGTGATTATTACTTTGGAAGAGTTTATTTATGGGGTCACTGCACTTTTTCTCTTCTTAATTTTTGTGTGCTTTGTAAAGTGAGTATATTTTGTAATTAGGATGCACACACACACATACACACACAAACTTGCATGCATATACATCCAAAGAAGTAATCATGTATATCCTGATCTGTTTTATTATTTGATCATTGACCAATAATTGCTGTTGGGAGAAGGACTTCTTATTAGATATCATATATGAAGCATATGAATGACAATAATAAAGAATATACAAAACATGAAAAGATCAACTCTCACTAAAGATATCTGGGGAATTTACTGATCCTTAGCTGGTACTAATCTAATATTTTTCACCATCATCAATATTCATTCAAAGATGTACTTTTAACAGTATAATTGTTTAATTTCAATAATTACTTCTTCTATCTCTTCTTTCTATTTCCTTCCTTTATAATCCTGGGGTTATTTATGTCTATTTCTGAAGCCTGGTGTATTAAAGTATTCACAATGTATTTTATATTGCCTTTGAGATTTTGGTTTTACTTTCTTTCATATTTTAAGTTTAAAAGTATTTGCCTTCAAAATATGAGTGAAAAGTACAATCATCAAAGGCTAATTAAATTTCTCCAGTCTGAAAATCTGAATATTTACATAGGATTAAAGGACTTGAGGGCACACACAGACACACACATACCCCTTGTAATTCTGGCTCCAAAATCCTCAAAAGGATAGCTGTGTAACTTGATGACAAATGATTTACTAAAAAGAATCTTCCCTGACAAGCTGTATTCTCTGCAACATCTGTCTTTTTCCTATCTGATTATAATGTTTGTATTTCAAACCATTATAGACAATGGATGCTCTGATTAGTGAAGCTGGGACGGTGAATTATCTCCAAAACCTGGCTTCTTCTCTCTCTTAATTTCAGTTCCTTCCTGAGCCAAGGATTTGGGTGCAAGTTAATTATTTGGGAGTCAATCTCAGGAGACACAGTGAGGACTGGGGAGTATGATAAAGAAGCAGATGTTAATTACCAGACTACTGGTGAGGCAACCAGAGCCCGCAGAGATCTGGGTGAGATCTGTGTGGAACACACCTCAAAAACAGCCCACTGAGTATAAACCATTGCAGCTACTGTGGAAAACACCATGGAGGGTCCTCAGAAAAACAGACACGGAGTTGCCATATAATCCAGCAATCCCACACCTGGGCCTATATCTGGATGAAAGTATAATTTAGAAAAAGATCCATGCACCCCGATGTTCACAGCAGCACTATTTACAATAGCCAAGGTCTAAATGTACTAAGTATTCTAAATACCCATCAGTAGATGAATGGATAAAGAAGATGTAGTGCATATCTACAAGGTAATACTACTCAGTCATAAGGAAAATAATGAAATAATGGCATCTGCTACAACATGGATGGACCTAGAGATAATCATATCAAGTGAAGTCAAAAAGAGAAAGACAGATACCATACAATACCACTTGTGTGGAATCTAAATTATGACTCAAACGAACGTCTCTACAAAGCAGAAACAGACTCAAAGACATAGAGACCAGACCCGTGGTTGCCAAGGGTGGGTGGAGGAAGGATGAACTGGGAATTTGAGATTAGCAGATGCAAATCATTATATATAGAATGGATAGTAAATAAGGTTCTACTGCATAGCACAGGGAACTATACTCAATATCCTATGATGATCCACAATGGAAAGGAATATGAAAAATAATATATACACATATATATTCAGTTATATGTAACAATCATGTGGCTATACAGCAGAAATTAAGACAACATTGCAATCAACTATACTTCAATAAAATAAATGAACAAAAAATTAATGTCCCACTTAAGGACAAGGAAGCTGGGTATGAGCTCTATTTATCCATGAATACTTCTCTGTCATTGCTTGAAGGTCAACCCAGGGACTTTAACTTTCAGGCATTTCCAGCCATCGTCAGAAGTGGGTTGCAGAGGGCCACAGGCAGACAGAGTGGAAGATGCTCTGTGGGTGGAGCTGTCTGCAGGACACAGAGGCCCTGACTACACCCTCTGTGTTGACTGAGATTTGCTACAAGAGGAGAAGCAGCGCTTTGGCGTCTTCTTTTTAATGGAGACTTTTTGGCTGAGAGTCACCAGCACTGCCGGCAGCCTCGGCACGACAGAGCTCTGTGACTGTCTGTGAGCCAGTTCCAGAACCTCCCCAGACCTTAGTGTTCTCATCTGAACTATGGTTTTGTCAGAAACAGAAAAGGACAGAAAAACATACACGGAGTTGCCATATAATCCAGCAATCCCACACCTGGGCCTATATCTGGATGAAAGTATAATTTAGAAAAAGATCCATGCACCCCGATGTTCACAGCAGCACTATTTACAATAGCCAAGGTCTAAATGTACTAAGTATTCTAAATACCCATCAGTAGATGAATGGATAAAGAAGATGTAGTGCATATCTACAAGGTAATACTACTCAGTCATAAGGAAAATAATGAAATAATGGCATCTGCTACAACATGGATGGACCTAGAGATAATCATATCAAGTGAAGTCAAAAAGAGAAAGACAGATACCATACAATACCACTTGTGTGGAATCTAAATTATGACTCAAACGAACGTCTCTACAAAGCAGAAACAGACTCAAAGACATAGAGACCAGACCCGTGGTTGCCAAGGGTGGGTGGAGGAAGGATGAACTGGGAATTTGAGATTAGCAGATGCAAATCATTATATATAGAATGGATAGTAAATAAGGTTCTACTGCATAGCACAGGGAACTATACTCAATATCCTATGATGATCCACAATGGAAAGGAATATGAAAAATAATATATACACATATATATTCAGTTATATGTAACAATCATGTGGCTATACAGCAGAAATTAAGACAACATTGCAATCAACTATACTTCAATAAAATAAATGAACAAAAAATTAATGTCCCACTTAAGGACAAGGAAGCTGGGTATGAGCTCTATTTATCCATGAATACTTCTCTGTCATTGCTTGAAGGTCAACCCAGGGACTTTAACTTTCAGGCATTTCCAGCCATCGTCAGAAGTGGGTTGCAGAGGGCCACAGGCAGACAGAGTGGAAGATGCTCTGTGGGTGGAGCTGTCTGCAGGACACAGAGGCCCTGACTACACCCTCTGTGTTGACTGAGATTTGCTACAAGAGGAGAAGCAGCGCTTTGGCGTCTTCTTTTTAATGGAGACTTTTTGGCTGAGAGTCACCAGCACTGCCGGCAGCCTCGGCACGACAGAGCTCTGTGACTGTCTGTGAGCCAGTTCCAGAACCTCCCCAGACCTTAGTGTTCTCATCTGAACTATGGTTTTGTCAGAAACAGAAAAGGACAGAAAACTTAGAAATTGGCAAAGGGATGACTACAAACCGCATTAGTGAAGTTTGAAGCTTGATTTTCTATTGACTGGGTTATTCTATCCTTTCGAGGGGCAGAGATGGTTTTAAAATCTTGTTTTCATGGTGAAACCCTCCTGTCTAAGCCAACATAGACTTGTCATTTGCGAAAAAGATGGGTGAGCAGGGAGTGGGGCACAGACATGCTCACCCCCAAGCCTCATTAAGACAAGGCAAGTCAACTGTCTGGCTCTCTGATGTCCCACGTGCTCTCCTGAATAATCCTCAGGCCCCTTCTGGCTGTTTCTTGCTTCCAAATTCCTCTTTTATACAAGAAAAAAAAAAAAAAAAAACAGAAAAAAATAAAAAGAAAAACAGAGACCGCCTGAATGATGAATCAAGGACTACTTATTCTGATTTTGCTGTACAAAGGAGTCACACACCCTCACCTGAATTTGGCAAGAGACTGAAAGACAGGAAGAGGAGTGGAAAAGCTTTACGGCGGAGAAAGGGAAGGCTTCAGGTGTGCCCTGACAGAGGCTGTGGGCATGGCAATGCTGAAGGCAGGGTAGCCACAAACAGCACCTCTCTGTGACTGCCTTGGGGTGTGTATTTGGCTTTCTCCATTTGGTCCTAAGTTGAAAATGGAGTTCAATATTTGAGAACCTCTTTAAGTTCCATTAAGTGACTACACTGGCCTCATTGCTACAGAAAATGTGGTTTGGTTTCCTAGATGGATTGCTACAGCTTGTGGATCAGAATTCTGTTTTTATATATTGTCTGGCCACTGTTCATGGGTTTGTTCATTTAGTCTCTCAAAACGGAGACTTCAGTGTATTAAGTTCTTTGAGGTGCTACACATGATGGCTAAAGTCAAGCTCCATATCAGCTGTGAAGTCCAGCCTTAGCTTACTATAAAAAGCTAAAGTTTCTTTTGGTTAGGAAGCAAGACAGATCCCAAGATCCGGCAAGTAGCAACAACTAGGAGGGCTTGGCTGAAGAAAAGGAGAGGGTAGCATAAGGAATCACAAGCCTTCCCCAAACTGTGACTTCAAAACTGCAGTAAGGAAAGTGAGGGGTTGCTAGAAGCTGGCAAAAGTTTGGTATTTACATGAATTCAGAAACACCAGGCTAGTAGAATTCATGAGAATGAAGGTTGTATCTACATCCATACGTGGATACTTCACCCTGAATAAGCCACATTCCTTCCTCATGAATCTGTAAACAGCCAGCCCTTCAAATCAGAGTTTGGCTTCTTCCCTTATCTGAGAACAGCATTACAAGTAGAACATAAGTAGCTATTACCATGGGGATGGGTCGAAAGACTCTACGATCAGGCATTCCACTCACGTGAGCCTATCCCTAAACTGGGGATGGTAATGAAAGTAATTTAACATACATCTATAATTAATTTGTTACACTTTTCCTGCTGCTGGCAAATCGCACTATTTTAGAAAAGTTCATGGAATCAATCTCCCAGAAGAGAGATGAGATGGAAAGTCTGCAGAAATAAATGGTTTTGTTTACTTGCAAACATGTGAGTTTTAAGAGCCAATTTGGGGTAGAGGTCAGGGTTAATTTAGTGTTTCAAATTTGTCTTTTAGAAAGCTGTATGAAGTCAAAGATTTTCTTCTTCCCACCAGATAACAGGAGCCCTGCAGTAAAAAACCGTATTTCTTCTCAAATGGTTCCTATGGTCTGGTAAGTCAGTAGACACGTTTTTTTTTTTTTTTTTTAACATAAAGATAATATATAGGTACGATATGTTATACATAGTGTTCTTTTGTCAACTGTCTATTGAGAATAAAAAGAATAGTGTGCATTCTTGGTATGGATATTACTTAAAGGCCTTAGAAAACAAAGGCGGACACTCATTAAATTTAGAAGTGATCAAAATCTGGTCACACTGTTGGATAAGGAGACCACCTCATCCTGGCTTATCTAAGACTTCCCTGGTTGTAGCACTGAAAGTCTTGTGCCCTAAGAAACTTCTGTAGTCCTGGGCACAGAGGTGATTGGTCAGTCTACCTATAATTTCAGAAGATTTGAGTTTAAACAGATTCCATTTGGAAAAACAAGGAATGGTGCAATATGGAATTTAGTCGGGGCTAGTCCTATGCTGTGTCCTTGATGTTGTTTAGTTGCTGAGTCATGTCTGACTTTTTTGGGACCCCATGGACTGCAGCCCTCCAGATCCCCCTGTCCACGGGATTCTCTAGGCAAGAATACTGGAGTGGGTGGCCGTGTCCTCCTTCAGGGGATCTCCCCAATCCAGGGATCAAATCCAGATCTTCTTCATTGTCAGGTGGACTCTTTACTACTGAGCCACCTGAGAAGCCCAGGTTGTGTCCTTAAGGATGGAACATGGATCTCTAAGATATGGAATAATGAAAAAATCGACCAGAGAAATATAGGAACTGGAGAGATCACAAACCACACAAGAGGCCCAGAATTGGTGACAGGAAGAAATCATCCAAGAGTAACCTCTCATTTAATGTACAGCTAGCAATACAAGGCAAGAAAGGATTTAGACTCTGTGACCCTCTTCTCTGCTTATTCTGTCCTATTAGATTACTTGGTTTGTTTCTAAGAACATCTAGAACAATGGTTCTCAAACTGTGTCGTTTAGACCAGCAGCAACAGCATCACTTGAATACTTATTGGAAATGAAAATTCTCAGGTCCCAAAGTTACTGAATCTGAAACTCTGAAGGAGCACCAGGAACGCATCTTTAACTAAGTCCTTAAAGTGATTTTGATGACTGCCAAATGTTGAGACCCACAGATTGAAACCAATCCTTCCTACATAAAACATGACCAGTTAAAATACAGTATGTGGGGAAAATGAAATGAGGCTACTTAGGGCTGTAGCAAGGGGCTAGCATGTCACTTTCTCAGTATTCGGGGACCATGTTTTGGGGCACCAGATGGGAAGGGGTAGATGGTTACACCTACATTTCCTCCACATGCCCCCACTCTTTTCTACCTGTAATACCAGCCAAGAACCAGTAACCAGTAACTAGACATTGATCACAGACGCTTCTCTGTTTATGATGCTGGTTAAGATTCCAGCAAACAAGTGATTTCAAAATTTCTCTTGCATAGACAAACTGTAAAAATGGAGGCAACCTAAAGTATAGACTTTTGATTCAATCATGTTACCAGAAACAGACACCCTAAACCCTAAGGCATCTTGCAAATGAATTCAGTCAAGGGAAAGTGAAGAATGGACCAGTAGAACAGTCGAGTCATGTCCTGGTTTTGAACCAAATTACATCACATCCTTTTCTGTTTACTCTAATAGATTTTCTCCTCTGTTGTAAAGAAAAGATTTTGAGTCTGTCATCTTTTTCAACATCCAAAGATGATTTTGCCCCAAATGTTTGGGAGTATGCATTCTGCTCATCAATGAAGCTAGACCTTTATCCCAGTTGACAACCAGAAACCAAGGTAGTTGTCTGACAGTGAGTCCTCCATGCCCCCAAGAACAATGGACTGGGACAACAATTTAACGTCAAACTCAATTCCTTGATGTAAAAATCTGAACTACATGGAAGAATAAATGATCTGAATGACACAGCTTGTATTTGATGATGGATGATGTCAATATGTTAGCCAATATGTTTACATGAGGAGTTGTGTCAAAACACTTAACCTTTTTTTTTGGGGAGATTTCATGAAGAACATCTAGAACAATGGTTCTCAAACTGTGTCGTTTAGACCAGCAGCAACAGCATCACTTGAATACTTATTGGAAATGAAAATTCTCAGGTCCCAAAGTTACTGAATCTGAAACTCTGAAGGAGCACCAGGAACGCATCTTTAACTAAGTCCTTAAAGTGATTTTGATGACTGCCAAATGTTGAGACCCACAGATTGAAACCAATCCTTCCTACATAAAACATGACCAGTTAAAATACAGTATGTGGGGAAAATGAAATGAGGCTACTTAGGGCTGTAGCAAGGGGCTAGCATGTCACTTTCTCAGTATTCGGGGACCATGTTTTGGGGCACCAGATGGGAAGGGGTAGATGGTTACACCTACATTTCCTCCACATGCCCCCACTCTTTTCTACCTGTAATACCAGCCAAGAACCAGTAACCAGTAACTAGACATTGATCACAGACGCTTCTCTGTTTATGATGCTGGTTAAGATTCCAGCAAACAAGTGATTTCAAAATTTCTCTTGCATAGACAAACTGTAAAAATGGAGGCAACCTAAAGTATAGACTTTTGATTCAATCATGTTACCAGAAACAGACACCCTAAACCCTAAGGCATCTTGCAAATGAATTCAGTCAAGGGAAAGTGAAGAATGGACCAGTAGAACAGTCGAGTCATGTCCTGGTTTTGAACCAAATTACATCACATCCTTTTCTGTTTACTCTAATAGATTTTCTCCTCTGTTGTAAAGAAAAGATTTTGAGTCTGTCATCTTTTTCAACATCCAAAGATGATTTTGCCCCAAATGTTTGGGAGTATGCATTCTGCTCATCAATGAAGCTAGACCTTTATCCCAGTTGACAACCAGAAACCAAGGTAGTTGTCTGACAGTGAGTCCTCCATGCCCCCAAGAACAATGGACTGGGACAACAATTTAACGTCAAACTCAATTCCTTGATGTAAAAATCTGAACTACATGGAAGAATAAATGATCTGAATGACACAGCTTGTATTTGATGATGGATGATGTCAATATGTTAGCCAATATGTTTACATGAGGAGTTGTGTCAAAAAACACTTAACCTTAAAATAAAAATTTAGATATTCTCACACTGAAAGGTATCCAGAAATATACTGAAAATTTCAATGACCACACCTGACTTTGCACATGTGGCTTTGTGAAGATGCCTTATCTCAACAATAAAATGGAAACTTTCCCCAACTTGAAGAAGTCTTTAGGGTGGTTGGAAATAGTTCAACTCGGAAATAAATTAGACAAGAATGTCTGTCCAATTAGCATTCATTTCTTTTCAAATCATTCAAACAGTATTATCAAGGTCTCAATAGTGCCGGTGTATCTTTCAGAAGGCTCATTGTTTCATCATCCAAGTTAATTCAATTGTGAGACAACTACATAACTTTTGTTTTTTTTCAATTAAGGAGGCATGGTCACTCCCTGTGAGTGACTCCAACAATGATGATTTCAAAGAGGTGCCCAGGTGTAAAAACAGATCAATTTCCACAAAAGAGCTGAATTCCAAAGCTATATTTATGTTTAACATATGCTCTTTAGCCCACAATTTTCTCACTTGGGGTAGGGGGTATTTTTAAATGGGTATAGCGTTGATAAAGAATACTTTTGGTAGGAATGTGGTTTTACTTAAAATAATATTCAGAGGACCTGTGGAACTGCAGGATGATTTTAACTTCAAATGTGTCTCCTAGAAATAGAGTGCATGCATGCTCAGTTGCTTCAGTTGTGTCCGACTTTTCGCCACCCTATGGTCTATAGCCTGCCAGGCTCTTCTGTTCATGGGAGGAGGATGCTGTTATCCAGAATTCATCCTACAGATACACACCAGGGGGCTATGCCTGCCTGGTGTGATCTGAGGATCTCTAACACTTTCTGCCTTGTCTTTAATGACTATGTCTGTATCTGAATTTTTACTGTGTGTGTCTGAGAGAGAAAGAGAAACAAAGAGAAAGAAAGAAATGGGAGAGGGAAATGGAGGAAAGAGAGGTCAGGGGAGCACCTCTCTAAAATCAGCTTTCTCTTTCCAAATGCAAAAATGCTGGGCAGGATCTTTACTTAGAGTAATTTAAAATGAAGTGTGGTCAACTTACGAGAGGGGACCGCCTTTCTGAGAGAGAAAGAGACTAGGGTTCAAGGGAAAACCTCCAATAAAAGAGGAAGGAAAGGTGGCCAAAATGCCAACTTCTTAATATTGTTCAGGATCTGAACTAACTAGGTACCCTCAAGCATAAAGCATAAAGCACTGGGCGTTTTTAACAAGGCAGTTGATCCAAATAAGATGGCAACAAGGTTGACAACTGATGATGAAGCTGTAGTAGCATTAGATATTTACTGAGCATGGATTTTGTACCAGGAAACATGCAGCTCATTGTTCATTTCAATCTTTTAATGCTACAAAACAGACAATTTTTACTCGAAAAAAAAGAAGGACCCAGAAACAGAGATTTAGAAGAAAAAATATCCCATGTACATGAGAAATACTTGGCAAAACTAAGAAATGACTCGGTGTCTTGAATGAATAAAACTCTACTGCTCCACCCTAAGCCACGTCCTCCCCGCCCCTTGAGCTGTGTGTCCCAGCTCAGGGAGCAGGAGTTGTCTGGCTGAGGTGTTAAGAGGAAATTTCAAAGGCCCACAGTTAACAGGAGTTAATTTCCCTTTGAGTCAGAACATACCCCCGTTTCTGGGGGTGGGTGGTTCCTCAAATGGGCAGGCCTATGCTTGCTTAAAATATTCCCAACTACTCATAAAGGCTTTGATTCAATCCAGAGCTCGGGAGAGTTTGCTTTGCCCCTGGCCCCTCTCCAGGAAGCTATTTACTGGTGCTTCAGATCTGGCCTAAAGTGCAGACAAGCAGCATGGCTCCCTGGAATGGCTGCCTCTGAGGCTGGCCTTCAAAACAGACCTCATTTTGCTCCTCTCTCAGACAGTCACACCCCACAGGTCTCCAGCCCACATATATACAGACAGTATTTTATCAGGAAGAGCAAAATGGAGAGGTGAAGCAATATTCAAAAACAGCTTATGCAAAAACTTCAGATGGACAATCCAATGGTCACATCAGCCAAGTAACTGTCCACCTCTTGACTCTTCCATACCTTGACAAATCAGTTTTCTAAAAATTGAATCCACAGGGAGTTTCTACCACTGGAACAAGGGCAAACAACCCAGGGCAGTATGTCTGTGAAGAGAAATGGATATGCTCAGTCATGTCTGATTCTTTGTGACACTTTTGGACTATAGCCTACCAGGTTCCTTGGTCCATGGGATTTGTGGGGCAAGAATACTGGAGTGGGTTGTCACTTCCTTCTCCAGGGGATCTTCCTGACCCAGGGATCAAACCTGTGTCTCTTGCATTGCAGACGGATTCTTTACCACTGAGTCATCAGTTCCCTGAAGAGAACTATGGGTGCCCAATGGTTGGAGGCCTGAATAAAAACATCCTCAACTCCAATGAGCCGCAGTCAGATGTATTTTCTTCAGGTCTCTGAAGGAGAATTCCTATTACCAGATGCAAGTTGTCAACAGAAAATTCCTACCTTTCTATTAGTCTGAGCTCTCCCAACATTTGAGCATTACAACCTTCCAGGGATCCTGGCAGGGTGGGATTTAAGAGGCACGGAAAGTCTACATTGTCTGATTCAAGGTTTGCATGCCTTCCTCTGAATGAACCCAATACTTTGTCCCACACGTGTGCTATGAAGAATAACTAATGAATGATCATAAACCACCCAGACAACTTCAGAGTGCAGCATAAGTGATGGATCCTATTTTTCTCTCGTGGCTTCCTTTCCATTCTATATAGAGCACTGAGGCCCTGTGTTTTATGTCTGCACTCAGTTATGTGATCCCTGCGGCTTTTTTTGCAGGTAACAAATGCCCCTCCTCAGCTAATACACACATGCCTGTGTCCTGTGGAGACTGCTTTTATAGATGAGGTGACTGCATGTGATTCCACCTCTTGTGGCAATGACCTTGTAACTTTTGAATATGTGAAGCACAAGCTAATGAGAAGCAGGACCCCAGATGTATCTCTGTTTCATAGAAACAGTTGCAAGTCCAGAATAGTTTTGAATTAAGTGCCTGTCACTCTCAGCATCGAGGCCAAGGTTTCTCCTGAATCCATTTGGAGGGGAAGAGAACACTGCTTGGAGCTAACTACCTTGTTAAACAATAGGAGAGTCTCAGAAGAACATGTGAACATAAATTCCCTCAGTCTTTTGTGTAGGGAAGTACAGAGTGGAGTCAATGAGTCACAGAAGCCATTTGCTGGGGACTCAGGTAAACAACCATCTGTGTAACCTCAGGGTTACAACCTCCAGAGTGGAAAAGAAAGGTAATAGTGTCGCTTTGCCGAGTAGCTGATTATGAACAAGAGCCCCAAAGGATGGATGAAACAGCACTTTGTTTCCGCTTCCAGGAGTTTATTTCAAATTGGATTGAGGCCACAGGAGGAGTAAGGACTCTAGGATTCTCTTTCATGCTATGAAAACTCGTTCCAGATCTGTCATAGCTTCTAAGAACATCCTCAACTCCAATGAGCCGCAGTCAGATGTATTTTCTTCAGGTCTCTGAAGGAGAATTCCTATTACCAGATGCAAGTTGTCAACAGAAAATTCCTACCTTTCTATTAGTCTGAGCTCTCCCAACATTTGAGCATTACAACCTTCCAGGGATCCTGGCAGGGTGGGATTTAAGAGGCACGGAAAGTCTACATTGTCTGATTCAAGGTTTGCATGCCTTCCTCTGAATGAACCCAATACTTTGTCCCACACGTGTGCTATGAAGAATAACTAATGAATGATCATAAACCACCCAGACAACTTCAGAGTGCAGCATAAGTGATGGATCCTATTTTTCTCTCGTGGCTTCCTTTCCATTCTATATAGAGCACTGAGGCCCTGTGTTTTATGTCTGCACTCAGTTATGTGATCCCTGCGGCTTTTTTTGCAGGTAACAAATGCCCCTCCTCAGCTAATACACACATGCCTGTGTCCTGTGGAGACTGCTTTTATAGATGAGGTGACTGCATGTGATTCCACCTCTTGTGGCAATGACCTTGTAACTTTTGAATATGTGAAGCACAAGCTAATGAGAAGCAGGACCCCAGATGTATCTCTGTTTCATAGAAACAGTTGCAAGTCCAGAATAGTTTTGAATTAAGTGCCTGTCACTCTCAGCATCGAGGCCAAGGTTTCTCCTGAATCCATTTGGAGGGGAAGAGAACACTGCTTGGAGCTAACTACCTTGTTAAACAATAGGAGAGTCTCAGAAGAACATGTGAACATAAATTCCCTCAGTCTTTTGTGTAGGGAAGTACAGAGTGGAGTCAATGAGTCACAGAAGCCATTTGCTGGGGACTCAGGTAAACAACCATCTGTGTAACCTCAGGGTTACAACCTCCAGAGTGGAAAAGAAAGGTAATAGTGTCGCTTTGCCGAGTAGCTGATTATGAACAAGAGCCCCAAAGGATGGATGAAACAGCACTTTGTTTCCGCTTCCAGGAGTTTATTTCAAATTGGATTGAGGCCACAGGAGGAGTAAGGACTCTAGGATTCTCTTTCATGCTATGAAAACTCGTTCCAGATCTGTCATAGCTTCTAAGAATTCTGCTTAAATCTACATGATCACTTCTGGATTCAGCTGAGACATATAGAGAACTTGGGAATCAACACTGACGTTATTACAATAGGAGAAATACAGACAAGCTGCAAATCAGTTTTTGCTAAAGTTGCAAGTCAAACTGTCACTCCAAAGGATGGGGAGACAGGGCCACTCAGAGGGGCAGAGCTGAGATTGGCTAAATGGAGAAGACGTCTCTGGACGTCTTCCCAGTTCATGAACTGGGAAGGACACTTAAATGGAAAGTGTGGTAAGTCGCTGGAGGCTCAGTGCAGACCAATGTGAGAACAAGAGACTCCTGTACACCACAGTCTCAGGGGGCCCAAAGGCTTTCTGAATTTTATATCTAGAAATCTACCAGGTTCTCAGAGTGAAGATCCAAGAAAGATGTCTTTTTGACCCTGGGAGGAGTGGAAGAAGAATGATCTTGTGACCTATGACAGCGCCTTCTACATAACAAGTAGGGGTTTCCCTGGTGGCTCAGTTGTAAAGAGTCTGCCTCCAATGCTACATAACAAGCAAAGGTCTACAATCCACAGGAAATGATTTGCTGTAGTCTTACCCCAGTTGGGATAAAGGCTTTTTTCTCAACCCTCTTTCACCTTGTTTCATGTATTTTGGTCAGGTTTTAAGAAAACAGACTGGAAACATCTCAACTAAGGAAGAAAGTAGGAGACAGGAGCACAAAGCTATACCATAGGAGACAAGAGGGTAAAAACAACAGTCCAAGTCCCGGGCCCACTAAAGCACAGAGATTTAACCAGAAAGTTATATACAGAATCCTTCCTCTCCCCATACTGGATCATTACACTAACAGTTCTGATACAAGCAGTGGATAGCCGAAGCCATTTGCTGGGGACTCAGGTAAACAACCATCTGTGTAACCTCAGGGTTACAACCTCCAGAGTGGAAAAGAAAGGTAATAGTGTCGCTTTGCCGAGTAGCTGATTATGAACAAGAGCCCCAAAGGATGGATGAAACAGCACTTTGTTTCCGCTTCCAGGAGTTTATTTCAAATTGGATTGAGGCCACAGGAGGAGTAAGGACTCTAGGATTCTCTTTCATGCTATGAAAACTCGTTCCAGATCTGTCATAGCTTCTAAGAATTCTGCTTAAATCTACATGATCACTTCTGGATTCAGCTGAGACATATAGAGAACTTGGGAATCAACACTGACGTTATTACAATAGGAGAAATACAGACAAGCTGCAAATCAGTTTTTGCTAAAGTTGCAAGTCAAACTGTCACTCCAAAGGATGGGGAGACAGGGCCACTCAGAGGGGCAGAGCTGAGATTGGCTAAATGGAGAAGACGTCTCTGGACGTCTTCCCAGTTCATGAACTGGGAAGGACACTTAAATGGAAAGTGTGGTAAGTCGCTGGAGGCTCAGTGCAGACCAATGTGAGAACAAGAGACTCCTGTACACCACAGTCTCAGGGGGCCCAAAGGCTTTCTGAATTTTATATCTAGAAATCTACCAGGTTCTCAGAGTGAAGATCCAAGAAAGATGTCTTTTTGACCCTGGGAGGAGTGGAAGAAGAATGATCTTGTGACCTATGACAGCGCCTTCTACATAACAAGTAGGGGTTTCCCTGGTGGCTCAGTTGTAAAGAGTCTGCCTCCAATGCTACATAACAAGCAAAGGTCTACAATCCACAGGAAATGATTTGCTGTAGTCTTACCCCAGTTGGGATAAAGGCTTTTTTCTCAACCCTCTTTCACCTTGTTTCATGTATTTTGGTCAGGTTTTAAGAAAACAGACTGGAAACATCTCAACTAAGGAAGAAAGTAGGAGACAGGAGCACAAAGCTATACCATAGGAGACAAGCGAGTGAAATCAACAGTCCAAGTCCCGGGCCCACTAAAGCACAGAGATTTAACCAGAAAGTTATATACAGAATCCTTCCTCTCCCCATACTGGATCATTACACTAACAGTTCTGATACAACAGCAGTGGATAAAATATGCAACTATTATGAGACAGATTCACCCAGAGTAGGAGAATTTAAGAAAATCCAAAGTCAAGAGGGGAGACTCAAAAAACAAGGATACTAGAGCAATCCAAAGCTTCTGGTATCTGTAGGCACATCACACTTTAAACACAGCCTAATTTCTGGCCAGAGTAACATAAATCCTCACGCATTAAAGGGCAATTTACACCAGTTCTTATTATCTGATACAATATAGCTTTCAAAAAAAAAGTTTTAAGGCATTTCAAAAGGTAAACTAAAAAATAAACCAAATAAACACAGTCTGAAGAGACAAGGGAAGTCTCAGAACCAAACTCTTGTCTGACACACATGTTGAAATTATCAAACAGGAATGTAAAATAACTATGATTAAGATGCTAGGGGCTCTAATATGAAAGTAGTCAGCATGCAATAAAATTTCTGTACTATAATAACAGAGATGGAAATTCTAGGATAGAACCAAAAGGAAATGCTAGAGATCAAAAACACAGTAACAGAAATAGTGTCTTCTATGAGGTGACAAAAAAAATGCAGTAATACTAAAGATAGGTCAAGAGAAAATTCTCAAAGAGAAATACATAAAGAGAGAGAGAGAGAGAGAGGGAAAGAAAACAGTACCTAACAAGTATAGGACAGTTGCAAAAGTTATTTGTAGTACTAGAAGGGAAAAAAAAGAGAAAGTGGAGAAGAAATATTTGAAGTAATAATGGCTAAAAACTTTTTTAAAGACAGATAAAAATTTAGCCATCCAGGGAGCTTAGAGGTTACAAAGCATTGTAAAGATAAAAGAATAAACAAATACACAAGAAACAGAGAAAACTTTCTACAAAATTCACAGATAGGCATATAACATTTAAACTACAGAATGTTAAAGAGAAAAAGAGAATCTCAAAAAAAGCCAGAGAGAGAGAGAGAAAGAAAAAAGTTGTCTATTGAGGAACAAGGTAAGATTTACAGTAGACTTCTTATCAGAAACCAGGTAGACACAAACAGGGTGCAGTGAAATATTTAAACTGAATGTTATAAACTGAATGTGTTTCCCCCAAATTTTTATGTTGAAGGCCTAACCACCAATGAGGCTGTATTTGGAGGCAGGGCCTCTAAGGAAGTAATTATGGTTAAAAGAGGTCATAAGGGTGGGGTCCTGATCCAGGGGTATCAGTATCCTAGCGGAAGAGATCAGCTCACTTGCACTCACTCATGTTTACTTGCTCTCGCTCATTTTCTTCTCCTACTCCCTCTCCCTCTTCCTATATACCTCTTTGTTTCCCCGTCTTCAAGTGCAAACACCAAGGAAAGACCATGTAAGGATACAGAGAGAATGAGAGATGTGAAAACCACAAAGAGAATCCTTATCAACAACCAAATTGGCCAGGACCTTGCTCTTACACTTGCAGCCTCCAGAGCTCTGAAAAAATAAACTACTGTTGTTCAACCCATTGCTCTATGGCATTTTCTTATGGCAGTCAGTAAAGATGAATATAGTGTTAAAATGTTTTAAAATATCAATTTAGAATTCTATATCTAGTGAAACTGTCCTTTATCAGTGAAGGAGAAATATTTTATGAGATGAAAAAAATTAATGGAATTCACTGGAAGATAGGTCTCTACAAGCAGTTTCAAAAACTTCTTCAAGTACTATAAAATGATACAGGCAGAAACCTGGAACTCCATAAAAATTAGCATTAAAGATGGAATATGTTCAGGCAAATACAATATTTCACATTTCACCTTTTTATTTAAAACATAATTGTATGTTCAAGGATGTACTAGGTGATTAATAGCAGATGCAGTGGAAGAATTTTAAGTTGCTAAAACTTTTTAAAGACAGATAAAATTTAGCCATCCAGGGAGCTTAGAGGTTACAAAGCATTGTAAAGATAAAAGAATAAACAAATACACAAGAAACAGAGAAAACTTTCTACAAAATTCACAGATAGGCATATAACATTTAAACTACAGAATGTTAAAGAGAAAAAGAGAATCTCAAAAAAAGCCAGAGAGAGAGAGAGAAAGAAAAAAGTTGTCTATTGAGGAACAAGGTAAGATTTACAGTAGACTTCTTATCAGAAACCAGGTAGACACAAACAGGGTGCAGTGAAATATTTAAACTGAATGTTATAAACTGAATGTGTTTCCCCCAAATTTTTATGTTGAAGGCCTAACCACCAATGAGGCTGTATTTGGAGGCAGGGCCTCTAAGGAAGTAATTATGGTTAAAAGAGGTCATAAGGGTGGGGTCCTGATCCAGGGGTATCAGTATCCTAGCGGAAGAGATCAGCTCACTTGCACTCACTCATGTTTACTTGCTCTCGCTCATTTTCTTCTCCTACTCCCTCTCCCTCTTCCTATATACCTCTTTGTTTCCCCGTCTTCAAGTGCAAACACCAAGGAAAGACCATGTAAGGATACAGAGAGAATGAGAGATGTGAAAACCACAAAGAGAATCCTTATCAACAACCAAATTGGCCAGGACCTTGCTCTTACACTTGCAGCCTCCAGAGCTCTGAAAAAATAAACTACTGTTGTTCAACCCATTGCTCTATGGCATTTTCTTATGGCAGTCAGTAAAGATGAATATAGTGTTAAAATGTTTTAAAATATCAATTTAGAATTCTATATCTAGTGAAACTGTCCTTTATCAGTGAAGGAGAAATATTTTATGAGATGAAAAAAATTAATGGAATTCACTGGAAGATAGGTCTCTACAAGCAGTGTCAAAAAAACTTCTTCAAGTACTATAAAAATGATACAGGCAGAAACCTGGAACTCCATAAAAAATTAGCATTAAAGATGGAATATGTTCAGGCAAATACAATATTTCACATTTCACCTTTTTTATTTAAAACATAATTGTATGTTCAAGGATGTACTAGGTGATTATAGCAGATGCATAAGTGAAATCATTGACAGCAATGTCACAAGAGATGAGAAAGAGAGATTGGTAGTACTCTTTTATTATGTGCCTACACTACAGAGGGGCTTCCATGGTGGCTCAGACAGTAAGAATCTGCCTGCAATGTGGGAGGCATGGGTTCAATCCCTGGGTTGGGAAGATCCCCTGGAGAAGTGAATGGCTGCCTATACTTGTACTCTTCTCTGGAGAATCCCATGGCTTGTCCATGGAGTTGAAAAGAGTCGGGCACAACTGAGCGACTTTCACTTCACTTCCACTACAGATGACAGGGTAAGAGGTTATTTAAAAGCAGACTTATATTCACTAAAAAATGTATATTATAAATTTAAGGAAACTATTAAAAAATTCAAAAGGAAGTATAGTTCATATTCTGAGAGGAGAAAAAATGGAATTATAAAAAATGCTCAGGCTGCCCTGGTGGTCTAGTGGGTAAAGAGTCCGCCATATAGTGCAGAGGGCACCAGTTCAATCCCTGGCCTGGGAAGATCCCATGTGCTACCGAGAGGCTAGACCGGTGCAGCCAATTACGAGCCAGTGCTCTTGAGTGCATGCGCCCTGCTCAGCAGTGAGAGAGGCCACTGCATGGGAGGCCCACAAAGGCCAGTGAATAAAGATGGATGAAAATAAATAAATAAAAAAAAAACAATAAAAGAGGCCAACATTAAAAAAAAAAATCTTCAAATAAATGCTCAACTAAAACCAAAAAAAAGGCAGGAAAACAGAAGGGAAAGCTAAAGAATAAGTGCAATGAATAGAAAGCAGAGTTAGGGTAGATAGTAATCCAACCATAGAAATGATTACTCTAAGTGTGAGTACTCTATAGCCACAAATTAAAAACAGATATTGTCTTGTTAGGAGAGGAAATCCTAAGGGTTCTCAAGTCACTGAGAAGCTGATAATTCTTTTTCATTCCTTTTCTTTTTATTGTATCTATACGAGATGACAGATGTTAATGAAACCTTACTTTTTCACAGTATATTTAAACCAAACCATCATGCCGTATATTTTAATCTTACCAACTGATATGTAGCAGTTGTTTATTAATAAAACTAGGGGGAAAACACAAATATCGTGATTATAGATATAAAAACACATTGCACTTATATGTGGTTTATTAGATACCCACCCATTTTATGGGAAAAGACTCAAGTTAAAAGAAAAGGGATGGAGGGGAAAAAAATGAAATTACTACTAATTAAAAGGAAGTTACAGTGGCTAAATGAATTTCAGACCAAGCATACTTGAAAATGGGCTTCCCTGGTGGCTCAGTGGTAAAGAATCTGCCTGTTGCAAATTCAATCTCTGGATCAGGAAGATCCCTTGGAGAAGGCAGTGGCAATTCACTTAAGTATTCTTGCCTGGGAAATCCCATGGACAGAGAAGCCAAGTGGGCTACATACAGTCCAAGGGGTTGCAGAGTCAGACACGACTTGGTGACTGAACAAGAACAACAATACTTGAGAATAAGAACAATTATCAAGGATAAAGAGGGGTGTCACATAATTGTAAAAGGGACAGTTCTCCAGAAAAATATGACAATCTTAAATGCTTATGGATCTACAAAGAAAGCATCAAAAAACCTCTGTCTGTAAGTGACAGACAAAGGAGGCAGCACATCATGAGGACATAGATAATCTGAACCATCAACTAACCTGGTCTAATAGATACTCATATTCATTCATACAGTAATCTATCCAATCACAGCACAATGTACATCCTTCTCAAGCACACATGGAGACTTCACCAGGGCAAACTATATTCTGTATCATAAAACGCATTGTCACAAACAGAATTAACAACAGGAAGATACCTGAAAAGCCCCCAAATATCTGAAAGTTAACACATTTTTTTATTCTATTATTTTTATTGAGGTAATACTGATTTATAACATTATATGAGTTTCATGTGTGCAACATTACATTTCTATTTCTGTATACCCAGCAAGATGCCCACCACCCAAATTCTATTTTCCATCTGTCACTTATACAACTGATTCCCTTGACCCTTCCCCCATTCACCTCTTCCCTCCTGGAAACCACTACCTGATTCTCTGTAACTCCGTTTTAATCTTACCAACTGATATGTAGCAGTTGTTTATTAATAAAACTAGGGGGAAAACACAAATATCGTGATTATAGATATAAAAACACATTGCACTTATATGTGGTTTATTAGATACCCACCCATTTTATGGGAAAAGACTCAAGTTAAAAGAAAAGGGATGGAGGGGAAAAAAATGAAATTACTACTAATTAAAAGGAAGTTACAGTGGCTAAATGAATTTCAGACCAAGCATACTTGAAAATGGGCTTCCCTGGTGGCTCAGTGGTAAAGAATCTGCCTGTTGCAAATTCAATCTCTGGATCAGGAAGATCCCTTGGAGAAGGCAGTGGCAATTCACTTAAGTATTCTTGCCTGGGAAATCCCATGGACAGAGAAGCCAAGTGGGCTACATACAGTCCAAGGGGTTGCAGAGTCAGACACGACTTGGTGACTGAACAAGAACAACAATACTTGAGAATAAGAACAATTATCAAGGATAAAGAGGGGTGTCACATAATTGTAAAAGGGACAGTTCTCCAGAAAAATATGACAATCTTAAATGCTTATGGATCTACAAAGAAAGCATCAAAAAACCTCTGTCTGTAAGTGACAGACAAAGGAGGCAGCACATCATGAGGACATAGATAATCTGAACCATCAACTAACCTGGTCTAATAGATACTCATATTCATTCATACAGTAATCTATCCAATCACAGCACAATGTACATCCTTCTCAAGCACACATGGAGACTTCACCAGGGCAAACTATATTCTGTATCATAAAACGCATTGTCACAAACAGAATTAACAACAGGAAGATACCTGAAAAGCCCCCAAATATCTGAAAGTTAACACATTTTTTTATTCTATTATTTTTATTGAGGTAATACTGATTTATAACATTATATGAGTTTCATGTGTGCAACATTACATTTCTATTTCTGTATACCCAGCAAGATGCCCACCACCCAAATTCTATTTTCCATCTGTCACTTATACAACTGATTCCCTTGACCCTTCCCCCATTCACCTCTTCCCTCCTGGAAACCACTACCTGATTCTCTGTAACTCCGTTTTAAACAACACATGCAAAAATCAATCATCGGTCAAAGAGAGAAGTTTCAAGCAAAATCTCAAAACAATTTTGAACTGAATGAAAATGACAATAAAACTTATGAAAAGATATGGGATACATGTGAACGTAGTTCTCAGAAGGAAATTTCTAATGAATTAAATGCATTTATTAGAATAGGAGGATCTAACATAATCCTTATAACCCAAAGCTCTGATGTAGATAACTAGAGAAAGGAGTGCAGTTTAAGTCTAAAGCAAGCAGAAAAAAATAATAATAAAAATTAGAGTAAAAATCAATGAAAGTGAAAACATGAAACAAGAGAGAAAATCAATGAAATTAAAAGCTAGTTCTTAGGGAAAAAAAAATCAATACAAATGATAAAACTCTAGCCAGGCTAACTAAGAATAAAAGAGGAGAGAAGACACAAATTACAACATCAGAGATGAGAAAAGGTACATCACTATTGACCTCCTGGACATTTTTATAAGATAATAAAGAAATGCTATGAACAGCTCTACACCCACACATTTGTTAACTTAGATGAAACAGTTCAATTTCTCAAAAGATAGAAACTATCAAAATGCACATAGACAAACATATAACCAGACTAACCCTATATCTACTAGATAACTTGAATAAATACTAGTGTTCTAAAGAAAGAAAACTAGATTCAGGTGTTTATTAGTAAATTCAATCAAACATTTATGTAAAAACTATACCAATTCTCTATAATCTCATCTCTTCCAGAAAACATTTGTGAAATATACCAAGTCTGTGCCAAGTTGCTTCAGTCGTGTCCTACTCTCTGAGACCCTTTGGACTGTAGCCCACCAGGTTTTTCTTTCCATGGCATTCTTCTGGCAAGAATACTTGAGTCTAGCACTGCCTTATTACCAAATTAGGTAAAGACACCAACCAAGAAAGGAAAACTACATATCAATATCTCTCATGATGTCAGATGTAGAGTCCTCAACAAAATAGTAACAATTCAAATATATATTTATAAATACCTATAGGTACAATTATAATTGTGTAAAAGTCATAAATCAAGTTGGACTTATTCAAAGTATGCAAAGTTGGTTCAACATTTGAAAATTAATTAATGTAACCCATTATATCAACACACTAAAGAAGAAAGAGCATATAATCATACATTTTCAGTTGATGCTGAAAAAGCATTTGACAAAATCACACACCAAGTCATCATAAAATGACTTGCAGTAAACTAAGAATAGAGAGCAACTTCTTCAACTTAATCAGTAACAGCTATCAAAAAAAAAAAAAGGTGTTTAATAGAGATTATACATGTGCCCTATAATACTAGAAAACAAAGCAAGGGCATCCTTGCTCATCCCTCCTATTCAATTGTATACTGAAAGTCTTTGCTAGCTCAATAAGAATAAAATGTAGGGCTCCCCTGGTGCTCCAATGGTTAAGAATCCTCCTACCAATGCAGAGTACACTGGGTTGAATCCTTGATCCAGGAAGACTGAACATGCCCAGGAGCAACTAAGCTTGAGTGCCACAACTACTGAACCCCAAGGGCCTAGAGCCTGTGGGCTGCAACAAAAGAAGCCACCACAATGAGAATCCTGCACACTGCAATGAAGAGTAACCCCTGCTCACTCCCACTTGAGAAAGCTCATGCTCAGCAATCAAGAACCAGCACGGCCAAATAAATTAAAGAAAAAAAAAAAGTATATCGACTGAAAGGGAAGACATGACGTGGCCTTTATTTATGGATGGCATGATTATCTACACAGATAATATGAAAGAGTCAACTGAAAATTAATGAACTAATAAGGAAGTATAGCAAGGGCTGCAGGATAGAATGTTGAGACAAAAAAGCAATTGCTAGCTTATATGCCTGCACTGAACTTTTGGAATTTAAAATAAAAGGAAAATCACAGTTGCATGAAAAAATGCACACACACAAAGAGAAATATTTAGGTAATTAACAAAATATTTATAGGATTTATAGGACATGAAACACTACAATATTTTCATGTGAGAAATCAAAGATACAAATAAACAGATATTTCATATTCTTGGATTGGCAGACTCAATGTTATTAAGAGGGTAGTACTTCCCAACTTGATCTATAGAGACGCAACATAAATCCAAGAAAAATCCAAGCAAGATGTTTTGCAAATACTAACAAAGTAATTCTAAAGGTTATTATGAAAAAGACCTAGAACAGTCAAAATAATGCTGAAGAATAAAACTGGAAGATTCACAATTCCTGACTTACTATAAAGGCATAGAATCCAAGACAACATAGTATTGGCTAAAAGTAGACAAATAGATCAACGAAGCAGAAACGAACCTACACAAATATAATCAATTGGTTTTAACAAAGATGCAAAGGTAATTTAACACAGTAAAGACTACAGCATGGTAATTAATCTTTAGATATGGCTCCAAAACACAAAATGCAGAAGAAAAAAAAAAAGATCACTTGACCTTATTAAAATTAAAAACTTCTGTTCTACAATAGACACTGTTAATACAATAAAAAGATAAGCCACATGCTAGGGGACCATATTTAAAAAATCCATATCCAAGGTTGGACTTGTATCTTCAATACCTAAGATATATATAATATATATTACACATATATTAAAACTCAACAGTAAGAAAACAAGAAACCCAAAGAAAAAAATAGGCAAAAGATTTGAACAGACATCTCACCAAGGAAGAAATACAGATTGCAAAGAAGCATATAATATATTTTAAACATCAACTGTTACTATGGAAATGCAAATTAAAATAACAATGAGAGGGCGGGGTAGAGGTGGATATACACAGGACTAATCTGGGAACATGCATATCTGTAAACAACAAAACTTTATAAAAGTCAAAAGTAAAATAAAAATTAAAAAAAAATAACAATGAGATATCACTAAGCATCCATTACAATGAAAAAATGTTTAAAAATCAGAATATCAATTTCTGGTAAAGATACGGAGGAACAGAGAGTCTCATTACTGAGCTGAATGTAAAATAATATAGTCGCTCTGGAGGAGCTTTGCAGTTTCTGGCAAAGCTAAAATAGGCTTACTATGTGTTCCAACCATCACATTTCTTAGTATTTACCAAAGTAACAGGAAAATGCACGTCCACAAAAAATCCAGCATGTAATTGGTTTTAGTTGCATTCTTTCTAAACACCACAAACTGAAAGAAACCAAGATATCCTTCAATAGGTGAATGGATAAAACACAATTCATATGTCCAAACTATATCATTTACCCAAATGGTATTATTCATATAATGAGATACTTTTCCGTAAAAATGAATGAGTTCTTAAGTCCCTAAGAATTAAAAGAAAATTAGACGGGTGAAATTTTACGCTTTAGACCTGAGCTGTTCAGTATTGTAGCCATTAGCCAGGGTGGTCATTGAACACTGAAAAGTGCTTCATGCAATTAAGGAGATGAACTTTTAACTGAATTTTATTTAAATTAAGAAAATGATGCAAAGTAGACAAATAGATCAACGAAGCAGAAACGAACCTACACAAATATAATCAATTGGTTTTAACAAAGATGCAAAGGTAATTTAACACAGTAAAGACTACAGCATGGTAATTAATCTTTAGATATGGCTCCAAAACACAAAATGCAGAAGAAAAAAAAAAAGATCACTTGACCTTATTAAAATTAAAAACTTCTGTTCTACAATAGACACTGTTAATACAATAAAAAGATAAGCCACATGCTAGGGGACCATATTTAAAAAATCCATATCCAAGGTTGGACTTGTATCTTCAATACCTAAGATATATATAATATATATTACACATATATTAAAACTCAACAGTAAGAAAACAAGAAACCCAAAGAAAAAAATAGGCAAAAGATTTGAACAGACATCTCACCAAGGAAGAAATACAGATTGCAAAGAAGCATATAATATATTTTAAACATCAACTGTTACTATGGAAATGCAAATTAAAATAACAATGAGAGGGCGGGGTAGAGGTGGATATACACAGGACTAATCTGGGAACATGCATATCTGTAAACAACAAAACTTTATAAAAGTCAAAAGTAAAATAAAAATTAAAAAAAAATAACAATGAGATATCACTAAGCATCCATTACAATGAAAAAATGTTTAAAAATCAGAATATCAATTTCTGGTAAAGATACGGAGGAACAGAGAGTCTCATTACTGAGCTGAATGTAAAATAATATAGTCGCTCTGGAGGAGCTTTGCAGTTTCTGGCAAAGCTAAAATAGGCTTACTATGTGTTCCAACCATCACATTTCTTAGTATTTACCAAAGTAACAGGAAAATGCACGTCCACAAAAAATCCAGCATGTAATTGGTTTTAGTTGCATTCTTTCTAAACACCACAAACTGAAAGAAACCAAGATATCCTTCAATAGGTGAATGGATAAAACACAATTCATATGTCCAAACTATATCATTTACCCAAATGGTATTATTCATATAATGAGATACTTTTCCGTAAAAATGAATGAGTTCTTAAGTCCCTAAGAATTAAAAGAAAATTAGACGGGTGAAATTTTACGCTTTAGACCTGAGCTGTTCAGTATTGTAGCCATTAGCCAGGGTGGTCATTGAACACTGAAAAGTGCTTCATGCAATTAAGGAGATGAACTTTTAATTGAATTTTATTTAAATTAATCTAACTCTATTAATAAAAATCCATACATGTTTAGAGGCTGCCATATTAGGCAATTACGTTCCCTTCAATTTTCAGTAACCCCAAGGCTAACAGGTTTTCCCTCCTCTCTCTCTGTTCTTTGTGATGAAGATCAATTTAGCTTTTCTTCTGGTTTGATGACCTGTCACGGTGGAGGGTGGGGATTTGGGACATGCAGATTGGGGATAATAAAAAAGTTGACCAAAGAAATGCACTTCCCTTTTTTGTGTGTGTGCAGGGAACCAGATACTGTTGTAAGCATTTCCATGTTGGCTATTTTATTTGACTCTTATAAAACACCTTTAAATAAGTATCAGTATCATTTCCATCTTATAGATGCTGCACCTGCACCACAGAGAGCCTTGGAATGGTGACAGAGCTGGAACATGACAGAATCAAGTTCACAGTGTAAGCCACAATGCCACAGGGATTCCTGGCATCGACCTGTCTTGTTCGGGCAAGGGACCTGAAATACCATTAATTTCTTTCCAATGCTTAAGAGTGGGAAGCAGCAGCTTCTAGAATTTGGGAAACACTAATGATTAGGGCCTTCCTTCAAATAAGGGTCCTGAGGAAGTACACCACGGAACCGCCAGGTGTGGATGTGTGCTGGGGAGGGGAGAAGACCTCCCAGGACTTCAAACCTTTGCACTGACCATGTCATTTTCTAGGTGAAACCTTCAGCGGTCCCCAGTAGTCTCGCCATCAGATGCAAACTCCCTAGCCTGGAGTCTGTCTCTAACTTATCTCTGTGGCTTTATCTTCCACTCATTGGGTGCTTATACCCTTTGCTTTGTGTGTCTCTGCTACCCACAGGTCCCTGAGCTCTTCTCACGCCAGTCTTCCTGACTTGTTAATTTATGATGGAGGCATCTCTCCCACTGTGATGTAGGATATTAACTCTTTATTCATCATATGATCCATGCTGGACCAACCATAGTGTCTCACGATGTGTCTACAGGATGAGCCTATGAACCAAGCCAGTCAGTCAGGGCATCTGAGAGAATTAATGACTGAAAGTGGGAGACAGATTTCCCTCGTATCTTATGTCATGGATCGAATGGTATGGCTTTTAAGTAGCCTGTTCTATACTCTTTGTTACATGAGAAAGGCAGAAGAGAAGACAATTTCCCTGCATTTGAGATGTTCTTTTTTAAAATAACAGGTTTTCTCCTCTCTCTCTGTTCTTTGTGATGAAGATCAATTTAGCTTTTCTTCTGGTTTGATGACCTGTCACGGTGGAGGGTGGGGATTTGGGACATGCAGATTGGGGATAATAAAAAAGTTGACCAAAGAAATGCACTTCCCTTTTTTGTGTGTGTGCAGGGAACCAGATACTGTTGTAAGCATTTCCATGTTGGCTATTTTATTTGACTCTTATAAAACACCTTTAAATAAGTATCAGTATCATTTCCATCTTATAGATGCTGCACCTGCACCACAGAGAGCCTTGGAATGGTGACAGAGCTGGAACATGACAGAATCAAGTTCACAGTGTAAGCCACAATGCCACAGGGATTCCTGGCATCGACCTGTCTTGTTCGGGCAAGGGACCTGAAATACCATTAATTTCTTTCCAATGCTTAAGAGTGGGAAGCAGCAGCTTCTAGAATTTGGGAAACACTAATGATTAGGGCCTTCCTTCAAATAAGGGTCCTGAGGAAGTACACCACGGAACCGCCAGGTGTGGATGTGTGCTGGGGAGGGGAGAAGACCTCCCAGGACTTCAAACCTTTGCACTGACCATGTCATTTTCTAGGTGAAACCTTCAGCGGTCCCCAGTAGTCTCGCCATCAGATGCAAACTCCCTAGCCTGGAGTCTGTCTCTAACTTATCTCTGTGGCTTTATCTTCCACTCATTGGGTGCTTATACCCTTTGCTTTGTGTGTCTCTGCTACCCACAGGTCCCTGAGCTCTTCTCACGCCAGTCTTCCTGACTTGTTAATTTATGATGGAGGCATCTCTCCCACTGTGATGTAGGATATTAACTCTTTATTCATCATATGATCCATGCTGGACCAACCATAGTGTCTCACGATGTGTCTACAGGATGAGCCTATGAACCAAGCCAGTCAGTCAGGGCATCTGAGAGAATTAATGACTGAAAGTGGGAGACAGATTTCCCTCGTATCTTATGTCATGGATCGAATGGTATGGCTTTTAAGTAGCCTGTTCTATACTCTTTGTTACATGAGAAAGGCAGAAGAGAAGACGATTTAGAGACAGACCTGCATTTGAGATGTAGAGAAATAAAGGAGGAGAAAGCAAATACTAACCATAGGTCATTTACATTTTCTAAATCCAGTTACCCTTGAGGCTAGGTACATCCTGCCCTGATATTTCATCACAAAAGAAAGTATATCAACCCTCAATCTCAAAGGAAATAAACTCTGAATTCATTCATATTCATTGGAACGACTGATGCTAAAGCTGAAACTCCAAATACTCTGGTCACCTGAGGCGAAGAGCCGATTCACTAGAAAAGACTGTGATGCTGGGAAAGATGGAAGGTAAATGGAGAAGGTGGTGGCAGAGGATGAGTTGGTTGGATGGCATCATTGACTAATGGACATGAATTTGAGGAAACTCTGGGAGATAGCAGAGGACAGGGGAACCTGAAGAGTAGGATACGACTTAGCAACTGAACAACCACCTCCACAACAGCTTCCTTTTAGAGACTGGCTCACTAACACACACATCCAACATCTTTTTTTTTTTTTTTTTTTTTCTGAAAATGCTTTGGGAAATCCTGTCCTCTGGCAACCTCAGCAATAAGCCTGAACTGCTGACCAGTCCACTCAAATTTGAAAGGACAACAAATAACCAACCAACAAACTAGGGAAAACGATATCCTTGTTTCTGAATAACATACAGATTTTACAAACATAGCTGTACTTCCTGGATGAAATCTGCATAGACTCTCAGCTTTAAGTTGAAGCAAGATATTCAGACATAGTGTGGTACTGTGCAAGGATGAGGGCAAGCACATATGCACTCTATAGCAAACAATTCCATGGGATGTTTTAACCCCTGAGCTCTTCTCACGCCAGTCTTCCTGACTTGTTAATTTATGATGGAGGCATCTCTCCCACTGTGATGTAGGATATTAACTCTTTATTCATCATATGATCCATGCTGGACCAACCATAGTGTCTCACGATGTGTCTACAGGATGAGCCTATGAACCAAGCCAGTCAGTCAGGGCATCTGAGAGAATTAATGACTGAAAGTGGGAGACAGATTTCCCTCGTATCTTATGTCATGGATCGAATGGTATGGCTTTTAAGTAGCCTGTTCTATACTCTTTGTTACATGAGAAAGGCAGAAGAGAAGACGATTTAGAGACAGACCTGCATTTGAGATGTAGAGAAATAAAGGAGGAGAAAGCAAATACTAACCATAGGTCATTTACATTTTCTAAATCCAGTTACCCTTGAGGCTAGGTACATCCTGCCCTGATATTTCATCACAAAAGAAAGTATATCAACCCTCAATCTCAAAGGAAATAAACTCTGAATTCATTCATATTCATTGGAACGACTGATGCTAAAGCTGAAACTCCAAATACTCTGGTCACCTGAGGCGAAGAGCCGATTCACTAGAAAAGACTGTGATGCTGGGAAAGATGGAAGGTAAATGGAGAAGGTGGTGGCAGAGGATGAGTTGGTTGGATGGCATCATTGACTAATGGACATGAATTTGAGGAAACTCTGGGAGATAGCAGAGGACAGGGGAACCTGAAGAGTAGGATACGACTTAGCAACTGAACAACCACCTCCACAACAGCTTCCTTTTAGAGACTGGCTCACTAACACACACATCCAACATCTTTTTTTTTTTTTTTTTTTTTTCTGAAAATGCTTTGGGAAATCCTGTCCTCTGGCAACCTCAGCAATAAGCCTGAACTGCTGACCAGTCCACTCAAATTTGAAAGGACAACAAATAACCAACCAACAAACTAGGGAAAACGATATCCTTGTTTCTGAATAACATACAGATTTTACAAACATAGCTGTACTTCCTGGATGAAATCTGCATAGACTCTCAGCTTTAAGTTGAAGCAAGATATTCAGACATAGTGTGGTACTGTGCAAGGATGAGGGCAAGCACATATGCACTCTATAGCAAACAATTCCATGGGATGCAGGGGGTGCTCTTCACAGCAGTCTCTGGAGTCTTTTTAGTCTGGCCACACTGCCTGGGCAAATTCTCTACACCTCTATTATCTTCCACCCAGGGAAACAAGCCACTTGCCTAACACCTCTTTCTGTCCTGAGACAGTGCCTCGCCCAGGGAAGGAGCTTAATTCATGTTTGTGGACTTGAATGAAACTCAGGCTGGTCCTGTTCCTTAGGAACATGGTTACCGTCAAGGTTGACTTACGGAACTCTTAATAAAATTTATTTTTAGCACATTACTTCATGAATGCTATCCTTGTAGATTCATATATATTCAGCGGTTGCTTTTGAGAAATCTAAAAATACCGTCACTTGGCATTTGCCCTGGAACAGTGTGCTGCCTTGACGCAGCCCTAACAGTCCCACCATATGGGAGGAAGCCTGGGTGCTTTCAAACAGACTCTTCTTTTAGGATCAAGTCTGCTGCTGTTGCTCAGGCTTGTAGCCTCCTGAGCCTCCTCGTTGAGGTACAAAATTCCGGGGCTCTTATTTCATATGTACGTGCGTGTGTTGTCGTAGCCAACTCTTCTTGATCCTATGGACTAAAGAGCCTGCCAGATGCCTCTGTCCATGTCCATGGGACTTTCCTGGCAAGAATACTGGAGTAGGATTTTGGTCTCATAGGAAATGCATCTGAAAACAGTAGGTACAACAGAAGGGGAAAACTAAGTCATTGTTTAAGTTGGAACTCACGAGTTCATTGAGAAATCTAAATTATTTCCTTCTCCAGGGTTATTTCAGACATAGTAGTAGAAGTCTGGTCGCTAAGTTGTGTCCGACTCCAGCAACCCTATGGACTGTAGCCAGCTGGGCTCCACTGTCCATGGGATTCTCCAGACAAGAATCCTGGAGTGGGTTGCCATTTCATACGAATTTCCTATGTAAGATTTTTGAATAGCTTGTAGTTTCAGCTTTACACCACTAGAGTTCAATCTTGCTCTTATCTAGACTTACCTTCCAAAGGAAAAACAAAACAGCTACCACCTAAAACAAAGCAAAACACAAAGAAAATTTCCAAAGTGTTTTCTCTAATCCAAATCCTGACTTTTGGCTAGGAAGAGCTGACTTTATTACTGTGCTTTTTCTTTCTGATATACTTAAAATTTCCTAGCTGGTACTGTCATCAAATACAAAATTCTTGAATGCTTCTGTTACAGTAATTTCTCAGTGTTTGATAAATCATTTCCTTTAGATTCAGTTTGTTTATTTCTAAGAAAAATCTTCAGCTGCAATTACCTGGCTGCTTTGTGGGAGATTAGGCTTCTGGTCGGTGCAACTTGGGAGCTAGGGCTCACAGCAGGGCATTGAGAGCTATACTAAGCACAGTTGCAGTTCTGGGCCTTGAAGCTAATCACTCATTTTAAAAGAACTTTTCAAAAATAATTTAGAGGGCTTCCCTGGTGGTCCAGTGGGTAAAGACACCACCTTGCAGTGCAAGAGGCGCCAGTTCGATCCCTGACCCAGCAAGATCCCATATGCCATGGAGCAGCTGGACCGGTGTGTCCGACTCTTCTTTAGGATCAAGTCTCTGTTTTCAGGCTTGTAGCCTGAGCCTCCTCGTTGAGGTACAAAATTCGGGCTCTTATTTCATATGTACGTGCGTGTGTTGTCGTAGTCAACTCTTCTTGATCCTATGGACTAAAGAGCCTGCCAGATGCCTCTGTCCATGTCCATGGGACTTTCCTGGCAAGAATACTGGAGTAGGATTTTGGTCTCATAGGAAATGCATCTGAAAACAGTAGGTACAACAAAAGGGGGAAAACTAAGTCATTGTTTAAGTTGGAACTCACGAGTTCATTGAGAAATCTAAATTATTTCCTTCTCCAGGGTTATTTCAGACATAGTAGTAGAAGTCTGGTCGCTAAGTTGTGTCCGACTCCAGCAACCCTATGGACTGTAGCCAGCTGGGCTCCACTGTCCATGGGATTCTCCAGACAAGAATCCTGGAGTGGGTTGCCATTTCATACGAATTTCCTATGTAAGATTTTTGAATAGCTTGTAGTTTCAGCTTTACACCACTAGAGTTCAATCTTGCTCTTATCTAGACTTACCTTCCAAAGGAAAAACAAAACAGCTACCACCTAAAACAAAGCAAAACACAAAGAAAATTTCCAAAGTGTTTTCTCTAATCCAAATCCTGACTTTTGGCTAGGAAGAGCTGACTTTATTACTGTGCTTTTTCTTTCTGATATACTTAAAATTTCCTAGCTGGTACTGTCATCAAATACAAAATTCTTGAATGCTTCTGTTACAGTAATTTCTCAGTGTTTGATAAATCATTTCCTTTAGATTCAGTTTGTTTATTTCTAAGAAAAATCTTCAGCTGCAATTACCTGGCTGCTTTGTGGGAGATTAGGCTTCTGGTCGGTGCAACTTGGGAGCTAGGGCTCACAGCAGGGCATTGAGAGCTATACTAAGCACAGTTGCAGTTCTGGGCCTTGAAGCTAATCACTCATTTTAAAAGAACTTTTCAAAAATAATTTAGAGGGCTTCCCTGGTGGTCCAGTGGGTAAAGACACCACCTTGCAGTGCAAGAGGCGCCAGTTCGATCCCTGACCCAGCAAGATCCCATATGCCATGGAGCAGCTGGACCGGTGTGTCCAATTATGAGCTCTGGAGTGCATGCGCTCGGAGCTGGTGCTCTGCAATGAGACAGACCACTACGATGGAAGGCCCACACAGGCCAAGGAATAAAGGTGGATAAAAATTTAAAAAAAAAAAAAAGAGGCCAAAATTTTAAATAATAATAATAATAATAATAATTCAAATTTCTCTACAAGCCCGTGAGTTCCAACTTAAACAAAGAATTCAGTTTTTTCCTTCCTTTGTATCTAGTGTTTTCAGATGTATTTCTGATGAGATTAAAATCTCAGACTTTACTTCCTATATAAGCAGTGCCTACAAAACTTCTCACACGTGCCTGGAGTAGTCCTATTAAATGAATCTAGATAGTGGGATGCAGACATTTATGTATCATTATTCTAGCTTCTTGAGGTCTTACTCTTTGAAGTATCTCTTATGTATCATTGATAACACTTGAAGGATACCTTGAAATGAGTTTGTATTCACTGTATAAAGAGGTTTTCCCTGAAGTTGGACCCAGTTAGGACACTGAGAAAACCACACTGATTTAACTAATATTCATTTTTGGACAAAAGATGGAAAAAAATTTGAAAAATGACATCTTATAATCCTGGTTTTTGTTAGGTGAATGTGATAACCACTACATTATGGAAACCACATACCCCAGTTTTTGTTTTACAAATAATTCAGCCCCATTATACAAATTCAAGTACAAACAAGCATGAAGTATACTTTTACACTATTTATATTTTGAGGGGAGGTGAGTGGTAGGAAAACAACTTCAATGGCAAGAAAAAGAACATTGACAAGAAAGGCATCAAAGCATCAAGCTGTAACTCCCAGGACCCCACAAAATGATACTGCGCCAAATGAGGGCTATAGAGTAACTGCTAATATTTACTGAGCATTTACTGTCTGCTTGGCACTTTATGTGGTTTACTTCATGTCATCTTCACAACTGCCTTCTGAGTCAGGGTTGCTCCTTAGTCCCATTTTTTACAGAGAAATGAAGACTAATAGAAGTCAGTCAATAACATACACCTAGATGCTTAATGGTGGAGCTGAGAGTTAAATCCAGTCGCCCAGCCGAACAGGGTTGTGGATAAGGGTTCTAAATCATGTGGTTGGAGCTTTTTCAAGTTACAGACAAAGAGAATGCTGACATAAAAGAATGGCATTTCTAGGCGAAAGAGTCAAAAAACTTGCAAGAGATCAGCAGGAATTAGATGATAACACAAGATGTACTAATGGTCAACTTTACCATCAACTGGGGTTTTATAACAGACAGCTTAGCTACTCAAATGGCTGAAGGACGTGTCTTTCACCTCCAAGACAGAGAGCATGGTCACATGGTGAGAATTTCTCTCCCTCATCAAGTGTCTAAAGTTTACACTGTTTTATAAAGGAGAATATTGAAACTGATCTTTAAAACTCACAGCTGATATTTGCAGTTGTGACAAATAATGATGCTCAGATCGGCTTTATGATGAATGACCTGCATTCTCATTCCTCAGTAGAAGGTGGGTATTGCCATCTAATCTTTTTTTTTTTTTTTTTTTTCATCAGTTTTAGGTTGTGGGTTAAACAATTCTGCCTCCCAGCAAAGATTATTGCTGTAATTACCCATGAGGAGCTATTCATTCATTCACTGGTCCATCAAATAGTTCTTAACAACCTACCACATATCGGGCATTACTGGGTGCCGAAAATATGGAAGAAAATAAAACAAAAATAAAAATCTCTGCCTATCACCTGGTATGGGAGATGAAAAATTAATAAACAAATGAGCAAAATACAGAGTATGTGTTAATGGTGTTGAGTTCTACAGAGGAAAATAAAAAATGGGAAGGGAGATAAGGAGTGTCAATTTTTTCTGTTTGTTCGTCTTGTAATTTAAAGCAGGATGGTCAGGGAAAGATACTAGTTGGGATGGTAATAATAATAGTTCTTCTATTGTGTCATTATAGGTACTGGCACAGCTAACACTTGTTGAATACTGTTAAAATATTCCAGTCTCCTTTAATTTAGACCTTACGTAATCATCATTGTTGCCTCTCTTTCTAATAGGTAAGGAAAGATAGAAATTAGAATCTAGGGTGAGCTTGCTCCTTAGTCCCATTTTTACAGAGAAATGAAGACTAATAGAAGTCAGTCAATAACATACACCTAGATGCTTAATGGTGGAGCTGAGAGTTAAATCCAGTCGCCCAGCCGAACAGGGTTGTGGATAAGGGTTCTAAATCATGTGGTTGGAGCTTTTTCAAGTTACAGACAAAGAGAATGCTGACATAAAAGAATGGCATTTCTAGGCGAAAGAGTCAAAAAACTTGCAAGAGATCAGCAGGAATTAGATGATAACACAAGATGTACTAATGGTCAACTTTACCATCAACTGGGGTTTTATAACAGACAGCTTAGCTACTCAAATGGCTGAAGGACGTGTCTTTCACCTCCAAGACAGAGAGCATGGTCACATGGTGAGAATTTCTCTCCCTCATCAAGTGTCTAAAGTTTACACTGTTTTATAAAGGAGAATATTGAAACTGATCTTTAAAACTCACAGCTGATATTTGCAGTTGTGACAAATAATGATGCTCAGATCGGCTTTATGATGAATGACCTGCATTCTCATTCCTCAGTAGAAGGTGGGTATTGCCATCTAATCTTTTTTTTTTTTTTTTTTTTCATCAGTTTTAGGTTGTGGGTTAAACAATTCTGCCTCCCAGCAAAGATTATTGCTGTAATTACCCATGAGGAGCTATTCATTCATTCACTGGTCCATCAAATAGTTCTTAACAACCTACCACATATCGGGCATTACTGGGTGCCGAAAATATGGAAGAAAATAAAACAAAAATAAAAATCTCTGCCTATCACCTGGTATGGGAGATGAAAAATTAATAAACAAATGAGCAAAATACAGAGTATGTGTTAATGGTGTTGAGTTCTACAGAGGAAAATAAAAAATGGGAAGGGAGATAAGGAGTGTCAATTTTTTCTGTTTGTTCGTCTTGTAATTTAAAGCAGGATGGTCAGGGAAAGATACTAGTTGGGATGGTAATAATAATAGTTCTTCTATTGTGTCATTATAGGTACTGGCACAGCTAACACTTGTTGAATACTGTTAAAATATTCCAGTCTCCTTTAATTTAGACCTTACGTAATCATCATTGTTGCCTCTCTTTCTAATAGGTAAGGAAAAAAAAAGATCAGAGAAACCAACACTTTGTCAAAGTTAAATAGCTCATAAGAAAAAATTTCAGACATTCTGAGCTTAACTCAAGTTCTTCAGCCCACCAGAATGCTTCTCTTTGAGTGTCGCTGCTATATGCTGTAAATGCCTACAGAGGAGACAATGTTGAGTGACCCATGCTAATCTAATTTTCTAGTCCTGGTTAATCTCATCCATGGTAATATAAAGATTAGCTGCTACTTTTCAGTAGTAACTCTTCAAATACACTTGTTACATGGAATAGATTAAGTTAACTGTTATTATGCTTTATCTGTATGTCCACAATATGTACCCCCTCTCCATGAAAATATTTATGTTGTTGAGGTGTGTGCATACTCAAGTCATGCCCAACTCTTTGTGACCTCGTAGACTGTAGCCCCCAGGCTCCTCTGTCCATGGAATTTTCCAGGCAAGAATGCTGGAGTGCATTGCTATTTCCTACTCCAAGGAGTCTTACCAACCCAGGGATTGAACCTGTGTCTCCTGCATTCGCAGGCAGATTCTTTACCACTGAGCCACCTGGGAATCCCAAAAGATTTATAGTAGCTGGCAATGTTTGGGGCAAAACAACTTGTATGTAAGAATTATGAATTATAAATCAATTTTTAGTTGGCTGTGCATGGAAGGAAAAATAAACCAATTAATGATAAAACCAGATTAAAGATTATGAGTGGCAGGGACTGTAGGTATTAGGTGTTGGATATGAATATTAAGGTATTTAAAACTATCTATTGGTAGGGAGATAATTAATAAACAAATGAGCAAAATACAGAGTATGTGTTAATGGTGTTGAGTTCTACAGAGGAAAATAAAAAATGGGAAGGGAGATAAGGAGTGTCAATTTTTTCTGTTTGTTCGTCTTGTAATTTAAAGCAGGATGGTCAGGGAAAGATACTAGTTGGGATGGTAATAATAATAGTTCTTCTATTGTGTCATTATAGGTACTGGCACAGCTAACACTTGTTGAATACTGTTAAAATATTCCAGTCTCCTTTAATTTAGACCTTACGTAATCATCATTGTTGCCTCTCTTTCTAATAGGTAAGGAAAAAAAAAGATCAGAGAAACCAACACTTTGTCAAAGTTAAATAGCTCATAAGAAAAAATTTCAGACATTCTGAGCTTAACTCAAGTTCTTCAGCCCACCAGAATGCTTCTCTTTGAGTGTCGCTGCTATATGCTGTAAATGCCTACAGAGGAGACAATGTTGAGTGACCCATGCTAATCTAATTTTCTAGTCCTGGTTAATCTCATCCATGGTAATATAAAGATTAGCTGCTACTTTTCAGTAGTAACTCTTCAAATACACTTGTTACATGGAATAGATTAAGTTAACTGTTATTATGCTTTATCTGTATGTCCACAATATGTACCCCCTCTCCATGAAAATATTTATGTTGTTGAGGTGTGTGCATACTCAAGTCATGCCCAACTCTTTGTGACCTCGTAGACTGTAGCCCCCAGGCTCCTCTGTCCATGGAATTTTCCAGGCAAGAATGCTGGAGTGCATTGCTATTTCCTACTCCAAGGAGTCTTACCAACCCAGGGATTGAACCTGTGTCTCCTGCATTCGCAGGCAGATTCTTTACCACTGAGCCACCTGGGAATCCCAAAAGATTTATAGTAGCTGGCAATGTTTGGGGCAAAACAACTTGTATGTAAGAATTATGAATTATAAATCAATTTTTAGTTGGCTGTGCATGGAAGGAAAAATAAACCAATTAATGATAAAACCAGATTAAAGATTATGCGAAGTGGCAGGGACTGTAGGTATTAGGTGTTGGATATGAATATTAGGTATTTGAAATGAACTATTTTTGTTAGAAAATGAGTTGGGATATATATTAACTCATAATTAAGAGAGAGAAAACCATGCTAAGTTACATAACATGTGTTTTCTTTTCTTTTTTTTTTTTTTGTAATATTTATTTATTTATTTTGGGCGGGGGTCGGGTTGGGGAGGGAGGGGAGCGGGCGAGCCACTTCTATTGGTCTTTCATTTTTCCATTTTCATCTGTCCTTGCTCTTTGGCTCCTGTGGGCCTCCCATCGCGGTGGCGTCTGTGGTCGCAGAGCGCCAGCTCTGGGCGCATGCGCTCCAGAGCTCCGGCTCGGTGATTGGACACATCAGTCCAGCTGCTCCGCAGCACGTGGGATCTTCCCAGGCCAGGGATCGAACCCGCGCCCCTTGCACTGCAAGGCGGTGTCCTTATCCACTGGACCACCAGGGGAAGCCCCAACATGTGTTTTCTTTAGCACAAAAGAAGGCAGAAAAGGTTCCCTGATAGAAACTTTTTCATGCAACTGAATACTTTTAAATAGTTTATGGGCTAATAGTGAAGAATAACTTTGTAGGAGGCACAGACACCTGCAAGCATCATTTAATCAACCTTCTATAATAAATAAAAGCTTAAATGAAGGTGGCATTTCTGAGGGTAAACAGGTGAGATACCACGATTGGGGTATTCTGTGTCCTGTATATTGTACTTAACAATGGGGCAAACAATGAGAAAATGAATAGTTAGTACTTATGAGTTCTGAGTTCTTTCTCAAAATATTATAGCAAGTAAACTTTTGACAGGTGTCATGTTTAATTATCTGCTGGACCATAGACAAAGCAAGGGAATTCCAGAAAAAACATCTACTTCTGCTTCGTTGTCTACATCAAAGCCTTTGACTGTGTGGATCACAATAAACCGTGGAAAATTCTGAAAGTGATGGGAATACCAGACCACCTTCACCCCGTGCAAAACTGTATGCAGGACAAGAAGCAACAGTTAGAACTGGACATGGAACAATGGACTGGTTCCAAATTGTTCCAAATTGTGAAATGAGTAGTCAAGGCTGTATATTGTCAATGTGATTATTTAATTTATATGTAGAATACATCATGCAAAAGGCCCGGCTGCATGAAGCACAAGTTGGAATCAAGATTGCTGGGAGAAATATCAACCATCTCAGGTATGTAGACGACAACAGCCTTATGGCAGAAAGACAAGAAGAAATAGAGTCTCTGGATGAAGGTGAAAGAGGAGAGTGAAAAAGCCAGCCTAAAACTCAACATTCAAAAACTAAGATTATGGCATTTGGTCCCATTACTTCATGGCTAATAGATGGGCAAACAATGGAAACAGTGGAAACAGACTTTATTTTCTTGAAATTAAAAGACACTTCCTCCTTGGGAGAAAAGCTATGAAAAACCTAGACGGCATATTAAAAAGCAGAGACATCACTTTGACAACAAAAGTTCATACAGTCAAAGCTATGGTTTTCTCAGTAGCCATGTATGGATGTGAGAGCTGGACCATAAGGAAGGCGGAGTGCCCAGGAATCGACACTTTTGAACTGTGGTGCTGGAGATGACTCTTGAGAGTCCCTTGGACTGCAAGGAGATCAAACCAGTCAATCCTAAAAGAAATCAACCCTGAATATTCATTGGAAAGATTGATGCTGAAGCTGAAGCTTCAGTACTTTGGCCACCTGGTTGGAAGAGACGATTCATTGGAAAAGACCCTGATGTTGGGAAAAATAGAAGGCATAGGGAGAAGGGAAGGACAGAGGACGAGATGGTTGGGGAAAAATGAGTGAATTAGTACTTATGAGTTCTGAGTTCTTTCTCAAAATATTATAGCAAGTAAACTTTTGACAGGTGTCATGTTTAATTATCTGCTGGACCATAGACAAAGCAAGGGAATTCCAGAAAAAACATCTACTTCTGCTTCGTTGTCTACATCAAAGCCTTTGACTGTGTGGATCACAATAAACCGTGGAAAATTCTGAAAGTGATGGGAATACCAGACCACCTTCACCCCGTGCAAAACTGTATGCAGGACAAGAAGCAACAGTTAGAACTGGACATGGAACAATGGACTGGTTCCAAATTGTTCCAAATTGTGAAATGAGTAGTCAAGGCTGTATATTGTCAATGTGATTATTTAATTTATATGTAGAATACATCATGCAAAAGGCCCGGCTGCATGAAGCACAAGTTGGAATCAAGATTGCTGGGAGAAATATCAACCATCTCAGGTATGTAGACGACAACAGCCTTATGGCAGAAAGACAAGAAGAAATAGAGTCTCTGGATGAAGGTGAAAGAGGAGAGTGAAAAAGCCAGCCTAAAACTCAACATTCAAAAACTAAGATTATGGCATTTGGTCCCATTACTTCATGGCTAATAGATGGGCAAACAATGGAAACAGTGGAAACAGACTTTATTTTCTTGAAATTAAAAGACACTTCCTCCTTGGGAGAAAAGCTATGAAAAACCTAGACGGCATATTAAAAAGCAGAGACATCACTTTGACAACAAAAGTTCATACAGTCAAAGCTATGGTTTTCTCAGTAGCCATGTATGGATGTGAGAGCTGGACCATAAGGAAGGCGGAGTGCCCAGGAATCGACACTTTTGAACTGTGGTGCTGGAGATGACTCTTGAGAGTCCCTTGGACTGCAAGGAGATCAAACCAGTCAATCCTAAAAGAAATCAACCCTGAATATTCATTGGAAAGATTGATGCTGAAGCTGAAGCTTCAGTACTTTGGCCACCTGGTTGGAAGAGACGATTCATTGGAAAAGACCCTGATGTTGGGAAAAATAGAAGGCATAGGGAGAAGGGAAGGACAGAGGACGAGATGGTTGGATGGCATCACTGAGTCAACAGACATACATGAGTTTGAGCAAGCTCTGGGAGGTGGTGAAAGACAGGGAAGCCTGGCATGCTTCAGTCTATGGGGTCACAGAGTAGCACACAGCAGAGCAACTGAACTGCACTGATTTTAAAATCACTTCCATGACTGGCAAAAACTATAATAAAACCAACAAAAATGATAATAGCTGCTGCAGAGTGACAGTAGCAGTTAATAAGTATTACTTACTGGGAGCCAAGAACTATGCTGAACATTTTACAAACACTGTTTCATTTCATTTTCCCATGACTTTCTAAGTTCAGCTATATTTTCATTTTAAAGATAAGAAAATTGAGAGTCACAGAAGTTAGACAAGTCTCCAAAAGCATTCCAGTCTGAAAATGGTAGAACTCAGATTCAGATATGGTCAGACTGATTTCATACCTTGTAGTTTCAACTATGACTCTATGACTACTCTTCTGTTTTTCCTGTAATTACTCCATACTTTTACTGGCCCTAACCATTAGGATCAGAATGCACGGAGAAAAGCTTATGTGTTTCCAACTTCCTAGATAAAAATAACGAGTGCAAGAAAAATGGCAAAACTATAAATATTACATGAAATAAGCTCTACTGATTCTCCAGTTGGGAAAAAGAAACAAGGAACTCCTGGCAGTGGTAGAGTCCAGACCAGAATTCCCCTTTATTAGAAACAGCTATGACTTACAGTGGACTGATATTTCAGAACCAAGGACAGAGGCATATATTCCTTCCACTAGAGGGCAGAGTCATCATTACATTGAAAACGTTTATGAGGCAAAGGTGATTCTCCAACAGCAGAATGCTAGCTCAGTTTTCATAGTTTCACAGTGATTAGACAAAGGTTTTCAATAGTTTCAAAAATGTGCTGGAGATGACTCTTGAGAGTCCCTTGGACTGCAAGGAGATCAAACCAGTCAATCCTAAAAGAAATCAACCCTGAATATTCATTGGAAAGATTGATGCTGAAGCTGAAGCTTCAGTACTTTGGCCACCTGGTTGGAAGAGACGATTCATTGGAAAAGACCCTGATGTTGGGAAAAATAGAAGGCATAGGGAGAAGGGAAGGACAGAGGACGAGATGGTTGGATGGCATCACTGAGTCAACAGACATACATGAGTTTGAGCAAGCTCTGGGAGGTGGTGAAAGACAGGGAAGCCTGGCATGCTTCAGTCTATGGGGTCACAGAGTAGCACACAGCAGAGCAACTGAACTGCACTGATTTTAAAATCACTTCCATGACTGGCAAAAACTATAATAAAACCAACAAAAATGATAATAGCTGCTGCAGAGTGACAGTAGCAGTTAATAAGTATTACTTACTGGGAGCCAAGAACTATGCTGAACATTTTACAAACACTGTTTCATTTCATTTTCCCATGACTTTCTAAGTTCAGCTATATTTTCATTTTAAAGATAAGAAAATTGAGAGTCACAGAAGTTAGACAAGTCTCCAAAAGCATTCCAGTCTGAAAATGGTAGAACTCAGATTCAGATATGGTCAGACTGATTTCATACCTTGTAGTTTCAACTATGACTCTATGACTACTCTTCTGTTTTTCCTGTAATTACTCCATACTTTTACTGGCCCTAACCATTAGGATCAGAATGCACGGAGAAAAGCTTATGTGTTTCCAACTTCCTAGATAAAAATAACGAGTGCAAGAAAAATGGCAAAACTATAAATATTACATGAAATAAGCTCTACTGATTCTCCAGTTGGGAAAAAGAAACAAGGAACTCCTGGCAGTGGTAGAGTCCAGACCAGAATTCCCCTTTATGAGAAACAGCTATGACTTACAGTGGACTGATATTTCAGAACCAAGGACAGAGGCATATATTCCTTCCACTAGAGGGCAGAGTCATCATTACATTGAAAACGTTTATGAGGCAAAGGTGATTCTCCAACAGCAGAATGCTAGCTCAGTTTTCATAGTTTCACAGTGATTAGACCAGGGTGTGGTAGTAGAGGGCAAAAACCCTGAAGTGTTCCAGATAGTAAGTTTAGATCACTTTAAGTTTTTTTTAATTTTTAAAGTTTTTTTGAGGTGGAAACCTCAGGTTTTATACTTGCTTGCCACAGTATCAAAGAGCTACAGGGCTTCCCCTGGTGGTCCAGTGGGTAAGGACACCGCCTTGCAGTGCAAGGGGCGCCGATTCGATCCCTGGCCTGGGAAGATCCCACGTGCCGCGGAGCGGCTGGACCGGTGTGTCCAATTACCACGCCGGAGCTCTGGAGCGCATGCGCCCAGAGCCCGAGCTCTGCAGCGACAGACGCCACCGCGATGGGAGGCCCACAGGAGCCAAAGAACAAAAACGGATGAAAATGGAGAAATGAAAGACCAATAGAAGTCACCCGCCCGACCCCCTCCCTCCCCAACCCGACCTCCACCCAAAATAAATAAATAAATAAATCTTTAAAAAAAAAAAAAGAATTTAAAAAGAGCTACAAAAAAAAAAAAAAAATGCAAAATATCAAATAGCAGAAGACAGTTTTTGGGCAAAGTGGATTTGAAACTCCCTTCCTAGACCTTGAATTAATGTTGATTGACTTCATCTTTATCTCTTGAATGACAGCAATAAATGTCCTTTTTGGGTTTTTGGAACTAGGCTTATGTACACCATTAAATATTAAAAGGGGGGGGGGTCCTGTGAGGGATATAACAAAATATGGGCGTTAGGTCTGGATTAAACTTGATTTTGTCACTTACTTTCTATGTAACTCTGGGTAAATGATAACATCTCTGTACCTTAATTTCATCAACTATGAAATAGGAAAAACAATAATACACACCTTAGAGAATGGATATGATGACTGAGTCTGTAAAGCACATGGCTTAAAGCCTGGCACACAGTGTTCCATAGATCATGACCACTACGATTGATGATGATGCTTCTATTTGGTGAAGGAAAAGTAAGAAATGACGACCTCAATGTATGTCAGCTTACATTGCATTATAAATTACACACAAGAAATGTACATAACCATTTACTTTGTTCATTTACTCATTTATCAAGCATTTATTAACCATCCACCTCTGTGCTAGGCATGGCAAATACACAAGTACTCATTAAGACATTTCACGAACACTCTGACACAGTAACAAAAGGCGGAGCCAGTGAAATGAGAGCAGTGATACGCATCATGGCTACATCAAAGGGTGAGAAGCTACTGTGTGCTTTGCCATGCTTTTCTTTTACTTGCCCATCCTCCCTCCAGCCCTCCCCCCCCCCCAAAAAAAACCCCCCTACATTACATTTCAGATAGTGTTCGCTCTGTCAGCCTGGGCCCTTGAATGAGAATGATGACAATATTGATGACAATATTGATGCACATAAGTGTACCCATGAAATCAACTTTTTAAAAAGCTACTAGATTTAGGGTAATTTATTAATTCAGTATAATACTTGAATGGTGCGAGTTGCTTTTTTAAGCACTTACATCATGGAATGCAGAGATGTGAGGAAGAGAGAAGCAAATAGGCAAACCACCATCTAAACTGTAGTGTAAAACCTGTAAGACATTTAAGAGCAAAGTGTGGTGAGGCAGACTCTAAAGCAGTAACTTTGGGATGGGATGTGATGTGGGGAAAGTTAGGCCAAAAAAGTGGTATGTTATTCCACTATACTATTCTATTAACTATTTCTTTCTTTTCTTTTTTTATATATTTTTTAAACTTTTATTTTACTTTTGACTTTTACAGAGTTTTGTTGTTTACACATATGTATGTTCCCAGATTAGTCATATGTATATCCCCCCCTTCCCACCCCTCCCAACCATCACACAGCACCCCTGAAGGATCCCCTTTTCTCACAGAGCAATGACTAGAGCTATTTTCTTCACTTATGATAGCACAGGCCTTCATGCTACTTCTTTTACACCTCCCACCCTCTGTTCCTTCCCCACAATGTCCATATGTCTACCATCCATGTCTGTCTTTCCATCACTTCACTGCATGTGCCATCATCACCATCCTACTAGATTTCATATATATGTGGTAATATATTGTATTTGTCCTTCTCTTTCTGACTGACTTCACTTTTATGTGCCATCATCACCATTACATTGCATTATAAATTACACACAAGAAATGTACATAACCATTTACTTTGTTCATTTACTCATTTATCAAGCATTTATTAACCATCCACCTCTGTGCTAGGCATGGCAAATACACAAGTACTCATTAAGACATTTCACGAACACTCTGACACAGTAACAAAAGGCGGAGCCAGTGAAATGAGAGCAGTGATACGCATCATGGCTACATCAAAGGGTGAGAAGCTACTGTGTGCTTTGCCATGCTTTTCTTTTACTTGCCCATCCTCCCTCCAGCCCTCCCCCCCCCACAAAAAAAACCCCACTACATTACATTTCAGATAGTGTTCGCTCTGTCAGCCTGGGCCCTTGAATGAGAATGATGACAATATTGATGACAATATTGATGCACATAAGTGTACCCATGAAATCAACTTTTTAAAAAGCTACTAGATTTAGGGTAATTTATTAATTCAGTATAATACTTGAATGGTGCGAGTTGCTTTTTTAAGCACTTACATCATGGAATGCAGAGATGTGAGGAAGAGAGAAGCAAATAGGCAAACCACCATCTAAACTGTAGTGTAAAACCTGTAAGACATTTAAGAGCAAAGTGTGGTGAGGCAGACTCTAAAGCAGTAACTTTGGGATGGGATGTGATGTGGGAAAGTTAGGCCAAAAAAGTGGTATGTTATTCCACTATACTATTCTATTAACTATTTCTTTCTTTTCTTTTTTTATATATTTTTTAAACTTTTATTTTACTTTTGACTTTTACAGAGTTTTGTTGTTTACACATATGTATGTTCCCAGATTAGTCATATGTATATCCCCCCCTTCCCACCCCTCCCAACCATCACACAGCACCCCTGAAGGATCCCCTTTTCTCACAGAGCAATGACTAGAGCTATTTTCTTCACTTATGATAGCACAGGCCTTCATGCTACTTCTTTTACACCTCCCACCCTCTGTTCCTTCCCCACAATGTCCATATGTCTACCATCCATGTCTGTCTTTCCATCACTTCACTGCATGTGCCATCATCACCATCCTACTAGATTTCATATATATGTGGTAATATATTGTATTTGTCCTTCTCTTTCTGACTGACTTCACTTTTTATGATACGTTCTACATACAGCCACCTCATTAGGGCTGATTCTTCTGCATTTCTCTTTATAGCTGTGTAGTATTCCATTGTACATATGTACCAGAGCTTTTGGATCCATTCGTTCATCGATGGGCATCTAGGTTGCTTCCATGTTCTAGCTATTGTATAGAGAGCTGCAATGAACATTGGGGTACAGGTGCTTCTTTCAGTTTTGATTTCATCAGGGTATAAGCCTAAGAGTGGCATTGCTGGGTCGTAGGGTGCTTCTATTTTTAGTTTTTTAAGAAATTTCCATACTATCTTCCATAAAGGCTGTATCAATTTACATTCCCACCAGCAATGCAGGAGTGTTCCCTTTTCTCCGCACCCTCTCCAGCATTTATTGTCTGTTGATTTGTGGATGATGGCCATTCTGAAGGGTGTGAGGTGATATCTCATTGTAGTTTTGATTTGCATTTCTCTAATTATAAGTGAAGTTGAGCATTGTTTCACGTGCTTTTGGGGTCATCTGTATGTCCTCTTTGGAGAGTTGTCTGTTTAGGTCCTTTTCCCATTTTTTGATTGGGTTGTTCATTTTTCCGGTGCTGAGTTGTCTGAGTTGCTTGTAGATTTTGGAGATTAATTCTTTGTCTGTTGTTTCATTTGCTATGATTTTCTCCCATTCTATGGGTTGTCTGTTCAGCTTTATTGTCATTTCTTTTGCTGTACAAAAGCTTTTAAGTTTCATTAGGTCCCACGTGTTCATTTTTCTTTTTAGTTCTGCTATTCTAGTAGGTGGGTTAGAGAAGATCTTGCTTTGATTTATGTCCTTGAGTGTTTTGCCTCTATTAACTATTTCTGTAATTGGTATAAATTTACATCTCACACCTGGCTGCAACCGGGCTCCCCACATTTTAACTAATTAAATACGACTGAATCCTAATCATTATATGGGTGTCCGTGTTCCTTGCATTATCTCAGGAAGCTGATGCAACTTACAAAACTTGGAAAAAGACCTCTGACCTCAGCGCACCATGGTGGTCACCTAAATGCTCCCTGTTGAGACCTTCATTGTGATCAGGGTGAGTAACTCTGCTCCCTCAAACATGCAAGCATGGTGATGGGGAACGTGGTGACCCGACCACTTCCTGGGCACCCAGAAACCCATATTTCCTCTTGCTTGCAGAAGCCCTGTTATGAGTCAAGGCCCTCAACCCTGTTTCCCTTGAATTTCTAGTGTGTATCCAGGGTAAAAGGGGCTGCAATGAACATTGGGGTACAGGTGCTTCTTTCAGTTTTGATTTCATCAGGGTATAAGCCTAAGAGTGGCATTGCTGGGTCGTAGGGTGCTTCTATTTTTAGTTTTTTAAGAAATTTCCATACTATCTTCCATAAAGGCTGTATCAATTTACATTCCCACCAGCAATGCAGGAGTGTTCCCTTTTCTCCGCACCCTCTCCAGCATTTATTGTCTGTTGATTTGTGGATGATGGCCATTCTGAAGGGTGTGAGGTGATATCTCATTGTAGTTTTGATTTGCATTTCTCTAATTATAAGTGAAGTTGAGCATTGTTTCACGTGCTTTTGGGGTCATCTGTATGTCCTCTTTGGAGAGTTGTCTGTTTAGGTCCTTTTCCCATTTTTTGATTGGGTTGTTCATTTTTCCGGTGCTGAGTTGTCTGAGTTGCTTGTAGATTTTGGAGATTAATTCTTTGTCTGTTGTTTCATTTGCTATGATTTTCTCCCATTCTATGGGTTGTCTGTTCAGCTTTATTGTCATTTCTTTTGCTGTACAAAAGCTTTTAAGTTTCATTAGGTCCCACGTGTTCATTTTTCTTTTTAGTTCTGCTATTCTAGTAGGTGGGTTAGAGAAGATCTTGCTTTGATTTATGTCCTTGAGTGTTTTGCCTCTATTAACTATTTCTGTAATTGGTATAAATTTACATCTCACACCTGGCTGCAACCGGGCTCCCCACATTTTAACTAATTAAATACGACTGAATCCTAATCATTATATGGGTGTCCGTGTTCCTTGCATTATCTCAGGAAGCTGATGCAACTTACAAAACTTGGAAAAAGACCTCTGACCTCAGCGCACCATGGTGGTCACCTAAATGCTCCCTGTTGAGACCTTCATTGTGATCAGGGTGAGTAACTCTGCTCCCTCAAACATGCAAGCATGGTGATGGGGAACGTGGTGACCCGACCACTTCCTGGGCACTCCAGAAACCCATATTTCCTCTTGCTTGCAGAAGCCCTGTTATGAGTCAAGGCCCTCAACCCTGTTTCCCCTTGAATTTCTAGTGTGTAGCCATTCCTCGGACTGTGAAGTACTCCAGCCTACTTATCTTCAGGATGCAAAACACAAAAGTTCTTTCTTTCATGTCTGAATATTGGAATATGTGTTAAGCATGTTGTGTGAGAGAGACAGACAGATAGACAGAGGAAAAATGGGGGCGGAGGGTTCCTGAAAACCCAACAAAGCCTGCTTTTTCTCTTTCTCAGAGAAATTTAAATATCTTTTTCTTCCCTGATAGTTTACAGTCTCCCCAAAGAAAAGAAAGTAATTAGTGTTGAGGTGTTTGTGGCTGTTACTGTGGCAGTTGAAATAACTCCTCACGTTACCTTGTAAAAGTCTGAAGAACTTCATGTACTTAGGAGCTGGCAGGAATACAGAAAAAGGAAATGGGGAAGAGGCATTAGCTCCTCTTAGAATAGAACAGAGCCTTCTAAAGATGACTTTTTCATAAGAGGAGCTCAAATCTTTAAGAACTTAAATGCACTCCCTTAGGCATTTAAATTGTGAGTAGGTTTTCTGTTTCTTTGCAATAATCTTGAGAGTGATAACCACTGATGGAGTGGCAGTCTTTAAAGGTTAAATGGGACAGGTGCTTTTGATGACTATGCACTCTCCTGAGAGAGGTTTTTTTTTTTTTTTAGTAGAAGCAACTAGGATTTCAGACCTTAACCTGACTTACAGATGCAGCCATTTTCACAAACACAATGGGTACTGCTTCCCTGCGTATGACTGAGAAGGAGTCCTCACAGGGGAAGAGATGTCTAGTATAGGGATTTCACTTTCAGCTAGTCAATCCCTTTTCTCTATGCTCCGTAAGACACAGACTCAATGCAGACCCAGACCATTAAATATCTGAAAAAGGTAAGGTTTATCTGCCTGAATAAGAACAATCAGTTCCTTTAATGAGACCGGGCTCCTAATGATGTCAGAGCACAACCCCGATTTCTACCAGATGCATCAGTCTCCAGTTGTTCTGTAACCTCATCTCTTCTGTCAGTCTTCTGCTGACCAACTCCCTAACGCTTTCCAAGAAGTGACAGGTTGCTTGCAGAAGCCCTGTTATGAGTCAAGGCCCTCAACCCTGTTTCCCCTTGAATTTCTAGTGTGTAGCCATTCCTCGGACTGTGAAGTACTCCAGCCTACTTATCTTCAGGATGCAAAACACAAAAGTTCTTTCTTTCATGTCTGAATATTGGAATATGTGTTAAGCATGTTGTGTGAGAGAGACAGACAGATAGACAGAGGAAAAATGGGGGCGGAGGGTTCCTGAAAACCCAACAAAGCCTGCTTTTTCTCTTTCTCAGAGAAATTTAAATATCTTTTTCTTCCCTGATAGTTTACAGTCTCCCCAAAGAAAAGAAAGTAATTAGTGTTGAGGTGTTTGTGGCTGTTACTGTGGCAGTTGAAATAACTCCTCACGTTACCTTGTAAAAGTCTGAAGAACTTCATGTACTTAGGAGCTGGCAGGAATACAGAAAAAGGAAATGGGGAAGAGGCATTAGCTCCTCTTAGAATAGAACAGAGCCTTCTAAAGATGACTTTTTCATAAGAGGAGCTCAAATCTTTAAGAACTTAAATGCACTCCCTTAGGCATTTAAATTGTGAGTAGGTTTTCTGTTTCTTTGCAATAATCTTGAGAGTGATAACCACTGATGGAGTGGCAGTCTTTAAAGGTTAAATGGGACAGGTGCTTTTGATGACTATGCACTCTCCTGAGAGAGGTTTTTTTTTTTTTTTAGTAGAAGCAACTAGGATTTCAGACCTTAACCTGACTTACAGATGCAGCCATTTTCACAAACACAATGGGTACTGCTTCCCTGCGTATGACTGAGAAGGAGTCCTCACAGGGGAAGAGATGTCTAGTATAGGGATTTCACTTTCAGCTAGTCAATCCCTTTTCTCTATGCTCCGTAAGACACAGACTCAATGCAGACCCAGACCATTAAATATCTGAAAAAGGTAAGGTTTATCTGCCTGAATAAGAACAATCAGTTCCTTTAATGAGACCGGGCTCCTAATGATGTCAGAGCACAACCCCGATTTCTACCAGATGCATCAGTCTCCAGTTGTTCTGTAACCTCATCTCTTCTGTCAGTCTTCTGCTGACCAACTCCCTAACGCTTTCCAAGAAGTGACAGGTTATACTTCTGGTCATCCGTTAAAATATTACCACCACCACCAAAAGATAAAACAAAACTCTTAAACGACAAATTCAGCTACGGGTGGCATAGAATAGGAAGCAAAAGTAAACTAAAACATTTTTTTTTATTGGGAGAAGGTTATAAGTGATTTACTCACTGCTAGAGCAATTGATACGATTCTGCTGAGTTACTTATGAATGTAATCTGATTCTAGTTGTTATGGCAACATACACGAAATGTGGAAAGAGTTCACGATTAAATTTTTTTGAAGTGAGCCAAAATATTAACTGTAAGTATAAGGATTCTGTAGAAAATGTTATTTAAACTCTTTCTCAGAGCTGTGGCTCGGTTGCCAGGGATGTCTGCCTGCAGCTATTCGGGCACTATAGTCCCCTCTGAGATGATGGCAGATGAGGATGAACATTTGAAGAAAAACTGAAGCCTTGCTTTGCCCTCAAGACAGCTCTTTTTCACTCCCCCCTCGATTAATATGCAAGGTGTGAAACCTTAAATATCACACCCATGTCATACTCCAACGCCTATGCACTGTGGACTCAAAGTGTAGAATTCTTTTGTCAACATGATTTGGACTAAAAAAAAAAAAAAAAAAAAAAATCCCATTAACCAGAAGAAAAGGTCAAAAACATAATTCTTAGTTTTCCTGCAAATTTGCTACCAAAATGAGGACAAACTGGGGGATAAAATGCTTTTAAGACATCATTTTCTTAGTTTTCCAGTAGAAAATAGTACTCTGAATAAAAAGGTCACAAGAAACCATCAAATTCCCTTTTATCATACCTGAATAAAAGCCTATAGCTTCATCCAGAAAAGGAAAGTTATAAAATCTTTCAGCGAGAGAGGCCACGGTTCTATCTTCCTTTAAAATACGTTGTTTTTAAGAGGAGAGGTCTGGCATTTTTCTCACCACCATGCTCTTAAAAATGGAGCTAAGAAAGAAAGCAAACCGTCGATCATTATTTTCACTCCCAGCAAAACAAAACCCGTTGGGTCCATGGTGGAGACCATCAGCATCTGATTCAACAGCTCTCTCACAGGCTAATTTTGCCAATGGCTTGCTAGAAGCTGTCTGCAACCATCAGAATTCCTCTGTGCAAGCTGCTAGTGGCATGAATATATACTTCTTTCCACTTCCCAGAGATAATGCGTTACCAAGGTCACTCAAGATATATTTCTGTTTCAACATGATTACTATACAGGTGTAATCACTTGGTGTAATCACTTTGGTGTAAGTACTTCAGTGATGCCAGAGATGTAGGTGATGCTCCATGCTGGCGGGAGATGTGAACACACATACCCTGCTTTGTTGTTATAGAAGATACACCATTCAGATTGGTGTTTCTCCAGTCTGCTACTCTGTAATTCATCCACTTGTCTTCTCTTCCCTTCTAATGTGGAAAGAATTCATTCTTCAAATTCCACACTAGAGATCTGTATCTCTGTGTGTGCGGCTTGCTTTCATGTACAAACACTGGAGTCACACTCCTGAAGTCAGCAACAACTGTAACCTCAGGCTTGTCACTGTAAGGCACTGTTTTGTTGGCTTCAGTAAATCTATCTGCAATGTTGTATTTTCTGATGGTCACCTTCAGAGCATGTCTTTTAAGTCAAACTGTTTACTGCATTGAGTGACTGAAGAACTGGACTCCAGGAATGCAGTAGGGAAAAAAAAAAATAGGACACAGTCTCTGTTCTCATGGAGTTTATGTCCTGGTGATAGACAAAGATACGGAGTAGATAATTACACAAGATGTGTAGCTGCATGATAATCAGTTTAGCATGCAGACAGACACAATCAAAAACAGGAAAGTTTAAATATTATTACTGATAAACATTTCTCTCTTCCTTCTCTTTCTCCTCCAAAGAGCCTGGAGGAGAATGATCAGTCTATGCTTTTCACATTACCAACCAGCAACCATTAAATGCCCTAACAATACCAGGTGTAAACTCCCAAATGCACAGCATCTCTTCGCTCTCTTTCTCATGGACTCTGGAGGATGGATCGTTGTTTTTAAGAGGAGAGGTCTGGCATTTTTCTCACCACCATGCTCTTAAAAATGGAGCTAAGAAAGAAAGCAAACCGTCGATCATTATTTTCACTCCCAGCAAAACAAAACCCGTTGGGTCCATGGTGGAGACCATCAGCATCTGATTCAACAGCTCTCTCACAGGCTAATTTTGCCAATGGCTTGCTAGAAGCTGTCTGCAACCATCAGAATTCCTCTGTGCAAGCTGCTAGTGGCATGAATATATACTTCTTTCCACTTCCCAGAGATAATGCGTTACCAAGGTCACTCAAGATATATTTCTGTTTCAACATGATTACTATACAGGTGTAATCACTTGGTGTAATCACTTTGGTGTAAGTACTTCAGTGATGCCAGAGATGTAGGTGATGCTCCATGCTGGCGGGAGATGTGAACACACATACCCTGCTTTGTTGTTATAGAAGATACACCATTCAGATTGGTGTTTCTCCAGTCTGCTACTCTGTAATTCATCCACTTGTCTTCTCTTCCCTTCTAATGTGGAAAGAATTCATTCTTCAAATTCCACACTAGAGATCTGTATCTCTGTGTGTGCGGCTTGCTTTCATGTACAAACACTGGAGTCACACTCCTGAAGTCAGCAACAACTGTAACCTCAGGCTTGTCACTGTAAGGCACTGTTTTGTTGGCTTCAGTAAATCTATCTGCAATGTTGTATTTTTCTGATGGTCACCTTCAGAGCATGTCTTTTAAGTCAAACTGTTTACTGCATTGAGTGACTGAAGAACTGGACTCCAGGAATGCAGTAGGGAAAAAAAAAAATAGGACACAGTCTCTGTTCTCATGGAGTTTATGTCCTGGTGATAGACAAAGATACGGAGTAGATAATTACACAAGATGTGTAGCTGCATGATAATCAGTTTAGCATGCAGACAGACACAATCAAAAACAGGAAAGTTTAAATATTATTACTGATAAACATTTTCTCTCTTCCTTCTCTTTCTCCTCCAAAGAGCCTGGAGGAGAATGATCAGTCTATGCTTTTCACATTACCAACCAGCAACCATTAAATACCCTAACAATACCAGGTGTAAACTCCCAAATGCACAGCATCTGTTCCAGGATGTGAGAAACCAGGCATGCAGGAGCAGGCCTGGACTTTTAAACATGCAGTGAGACATCTTGGAGGATCTCTGGGAATTTGAGGACAAGAGAAGCAACTGCTGCTCCATCAGCTAGTGGCCTCTGGGAATTTCCTGTGACTTCAAAAGGCTCCCAGAAATGCCGCTTCCTCACGCAGCCGTGATCAACGCAGAGTGTTCAGCTAAGCCAGCGTGGTGTCCTCATGACCATTGCATGCAGCTGATTTTTTTTTGGTAAGAGCAAAACTGGAAATGATATTTGAAGCCCCTGACACCATGAAAAGATGTGCAAACTTGAGGGAGGGAAAAAAAAACAACACACACACAATTTTCAAGAGCCAGGCAAAAAGCACTGAACCAAGAATCAGGGGGTGCGGTTCTTGTCTTGGCTCCATTACTCAAAGTCTGCTCTGAAAGGGAAAGTAGACCGTTCCACCTCTCTGTCCTGATTTATAAGAAAGTAAGTTGGGGGGCTTCCCTGGTGGTCTAGTGGGTAAAGTGTCTGCCTTGCAGTGCAAGGGGCACTGGTTCAATCCCCGGCCCGGGAAGATCCTACGTGTCACGGAGCGGCTGGACCACTGTAAGCATATGCGCCCAGAGCCAGAGCTCTGGAATGAGAGAGACCACTGAGATGGGAGGCCCTCACAGGCCACATAATGAAGATGGATGAAAATAAATAAATAACCAATAAAATAGGCCAAAATTAAAAAAAAAAAAAAGTAAGTTGGATAGGTCAACTCTCATAAAGATCGGTTAACCAAGGAATGGATAAAATGACCTAGGGGAGAGGCAGATGTGGATTTGCATTATTACTATTTTATTAGTAGTAACTCACAAGGATTACTTAGGCCTGTTATAAACCTCAGTTTCTTCTTCTATAAAATGCAGATGATGATAGTACCTACACCTCATACAGTTGTTTAAGATTAAAATTAAATAAAGGCAACAAAATATTTATCACATAGCCTAGGTAAGTGCTAGCTATTAATCACCACAGCTCTAGAAAACCTACATACTTGCTTTGTAACTCAGGCAAAGGAGTATTCATAGAACTTTTCATGAAATGGGTAGCCATAATAGGGACACTGAAAAATTCTACTTGCCATTTCTTTTCACCTGTTTAAGTGTGCCTAGGTGTGTAAATGTATGCATGGTTGGATACACCTATTTAATAAGCATTTACACATTTATTAATATGAAAGGAACACTCTGCTGGTTCTGTTACTGTGGAGATACAATATAACGTTCACTGCTTAAAGCATGATTGGAGGGTGCAGAGAATAAACCATCACAAAATAACTAAGAGTCTAAAGAGAAACCACCAGTCACAAATAAGAGGAAAAATGGCAAGTACTACAGGATATATACAAAAATTCACTTCACCATTGCTTTCTTGGTTTTAGAATAAATTTGGACAATAAACTTGATCAAAAGATCATTCACAGAAGTACTGAAGGGCCTTTACTAGACAGCTTGGCTTGTTAAATAGACCTCTAATCCTAATTTAGGGAACGCTCCTGACTGAGAGTAATGTTAAAGCCTTTCTTCAAAAAGTGTGTTATGTCGTAAAAGGACAGAAGACGAATTACTGAAACTTCTTTGAAATTAGGTACCTTGATGTATAACATCTATAGTTTGGGGAGGGATTTTTGTCAAGTAAGACTGATCTATTTGTTGTTTTTATCAGCTGATTAGTAACAACAAGTGTTTCTGAGATGTGTGCTGGTCCCTCCATGATGCAGAGATGTTTATTAGTGTTTGAAAATGCTCAGATGGTATTATTTCCTCCTCAACCAGTAGTGTTGGTAATGAAATTGATTGATTTTAAGCCCTTTTTCTAGCTGCTTTATAATTTTAATGATAAGACAGTAGCATCTGGGTTTGATCCCAGCATAAACTGCGGCTTTGTTTTTACACATGTATTACAGTGAGTGGTCTTATTCTGCCCCTGAATGTTTCTCACTCAGGGCTGTCAATCAGTCAAGCCAGGGGATACTGAAAAGGCCAGTGCCATCCTCCACGATACTTCATGCCCTCAACCTAATGGGCACCCCAATTCCACTACACCCTTCCATAAGCCCCCAGTGGGTAATCTCCAGGACCACTACCTCAGTGACCCTTCATTCCTAGTAAGCCTAACTTTTCCAAAAAGTGTGCTTGTCAGGTTTGTTTCATATGCCTTCTTGTTGCAAGATTCCATCTGCCATCCTATGGAGATGCACTATTTCCTTGGATAACTTTTACCTCTCTCCTCTTAAAAAATGTTAGTCAATGATCATTGTTTGGAACAGATCCTCCCGTTTCCTTCATTCATGTGCTCTTTTAATTTCACTTTCTTCAGGCTAAGTGCCTATAGCCGATTCCTACACACAGAGGGACAAACAGGAGCTGAGCTCAGCTACTACTGTCTCAGCAAGAGACTATTTACCAAAACACCTGTCAGCAATGCACTAGTTTCTACTATGTATTTGTGGACACTGAGTATGCTCTGAGCACTGGGTTATGTCCTTTAAAAAGATTATTTTATTTAATCCCCACAAGGATCCAGGAGGTGGGCACTTTCATGAACCTTTTATTCTTATGGCAAATGAGGCCCAACGAGGCTGAAGGACACTTGTTGCAAGTAGCCAGCTAGGAAAGGGAGGGGGTGGGTGCTAAACCCCATGCTGCCGGTCACTCTACTGCAGATTTATAGGCTTTCTCACTCACAGTTAGCCCAGCAGTCCAGCACTGGATGACCACCCTGCGCTGAAAGAATCTTCCTGACTACTACAGAGCTTATGGAGGAACTGAACAGTGATGAATAAAACTGACTCTGGAGTCATACCACTTAGCTTCTGATTCTTACCTACCACATCCTATCCGTAGGGTCCTCGGCAGGTTACCTAATCTCTCTGGCCTCAGTTTCTTTCTGTTCCAAAACGGAAAAAAAGAGAGAATCTTCTTCCAAGGATGTTTGTGAGGATTAAACGTGGTAAAACAGACCATGTACTTAGTACAGTGTCATGTGCCAAATGCTGAATATTACTTATTATCAACTGTTCTTATTTATTAAGAAAACGATTCGACAGTTGGCTGTCTAATAACTATGTACTCGTTGGATGAAGGTTGTAGAGAGGAAAGCAGGGGAGAGGGCAGTTTGTGGCAAAGAAAAAGGCAAAGTACTTGGAAGCAGGTGCTTGAGGCAGCAGTCTGGGCTGAACACATCACACAGCTTCCAGCCCTGCAGAATGATGTTTTCCCTTCCCTATTAAGGATTCACATCTGGATATAAAGTTCAAGTGCAGACTTTGTCACAACCAGGGTACACAGGCACTGTGATACCTTGGCTGCTGTTCACGGTGCCTGGGTTTTATGTCTCTTGTTCTCCTCTGAATTATTTATCTTGAGCATCTGTGTTACATTATCTTTACGTAATGTCACAACAGAAATGGGAGAACTGATGTTCCCTTCTCGTTCCCCCGCAGACAGCAAGTCTGCCTGCGGCTTCCAGGTGTCTTTCCTGCCTCTCTTCACTCACTTATCCAGTCATCTCCCTGTCAAGTGGGATACATGCCTTTCTCCTTGGGGGATGAGTGAAGCCAGCCTCCAGCCAGCTCAGGGATGACAGACGGTCCCAGCTCCACTTCAAGATAAGGCCAATCGACCTTTCCCAGGAGCTCCATAGCAACCCTGATTGCATAAGAAACCTGGACTACAGACCACATTTTGTCTTGCAGCCAACAAAACACAAATGTCCTCTGTACACTGGCTGGAATCCCACTGCCCAGGCTGAATCAGAACTTCCTAGACATCATGACTATTTGGTAGGCATTTCAGAACCTAGAAACAATAGAAACAACTCAACAACTCCTAACGCTTTTTTAGACACTTAATATATGCTTGGAACTAAGTTATTACATGCTTTACATTAACTCATTTAAATTTTACCACAGCCCTCATGAAATAGGTATCTTACCCTCACTATAAGCAAATGGAAGAAAATTAGGTTCAGAGAGACCAAGTGACTCGCTCAAGTTCACCACCAAGTAGGTACGAGAGCTACGATCCAAGGCCACATCTTGGCCCATGCTCTTCCCTAGTACTTTCAGATCAGTGTTTGCATGCTCATCTTTTGAAATTTGACTAATCTGTGTCTTAATATTTAAAGTGATTTTCTTTCAAGCAGCAAGCAGCTGAGTCTCATAAAACATCTGATCTAAAATGTCTAAGTTTTAATTAGATTGTTTAGAGCATATACATTTAATGAGATTAGATTTAAATACAGTTTTACTCTTTGTTTTCTATGTTCCCCTTCTGTTCTTTCTTTCCTTGTTTCACTATTTCCCTGTCTTCCTTTGAATTGATCATTGTTTGTTATTTCATGTTATCTCTGCTACTAGCTTTCTGACGCCTCCTCTTTATATTTTTAGTTTGCTCTAGAATTCCTAATAAAATACTTATCACAGTCTACCTCCATACAGCGTTATATCACCTCATGTAATACATCAGAAGCATACATTCTTCTCTCTTATCATTTGTACTGATTTATTTTTCATTTTTATATCTACTATACCAGAAATGGGAGAACTGATGTTCCTTCTCGTTCCCCCAGACAGCAAGTCTGCCTGCGGCTTCCAGGTGTCTTTCCTGCCTCTCTTCACTCACTTATCCAGTCATCTCCCTGTCAAGTGGGATACATGCCTTTCTCCTTGGGGGATGAGTGAAGCCAGCCTCCAGCCAGCTCAGGGATGACAGACGGTCCCAGCTCCACTTCAAGATAAGGCCAATCGACCTTTCCCAGGAGCTCCATAGCAACCCTGATTGCATAAGAAACCTGGACTACAGACCACATTTTGTCTTGCAGCCAACAAAACACAAATGTCCTCTGTACACTGGCTGGAATCCCACTGCCCAGGCTGAATCAGAACTTCCTAGACATCATGACTATTTGGTAGGCATTTCAGAACCTAGAAACAATAGAAACAACTCAACAACTCCTAACGCTTTTTTAGACACTTAATATATGCTTGGAACTAAGTTATTACATGCTTTACATTAACTCATTTAAATTTTACCACAGCCCTCATGAAATAGGTATCTTACCCTCACTATAAGCAAATGGAAGAAAATTAGGTTCAGAGAGACCAAGTGACTCGCTCAAGTTCACCACCAAGTAGGTACGAGAGCTACGATCCAAGGCCACATCTTGGCCCATGCTCTTCCCTAGTACTTTCAGATCAGTGTTTGCATGCTCATCTTTTGAAATTTGACTAATCTGTGTCTTAATATTTAAAGTGATTTTCTTTCAAGCAGCAAGCAGCTGAGTCTCATAAAACATCTGATCTAAAATGTCTAAGTTTTAATTAGATTGTTTAGAGCATATACATTTAATGAGATTAGATTTAAATACAGTTTTACTCTTTGTTTTCTATGTTCCCCTTCTGTTCTTTCTTTCCTTGTTTCACTATTTCCCTGTCTTCCTTTGAATTGATCATTGTTTGTTATTTCATGTTATCTCTGCTACTAGCTTTCTGACGCCTCCTCTTTATATTTTTAGTTTGCTCTAGAATTCCTAATAAAATACTTATCACAGTCTACCTCCATACAGCGTTATATCACCTCATGTAATACATCAGAAGCATACATTCTTCTCTCTTATCATTTGTACTGATATTATATATTCATTTTATTTCTTCATATTCTACAAACTCCATGTTATCATTTTGCTTCAGAAAAATGTCACATTTACTCACTTATTTACTATTGGTGTGCCCTTCATTCCCTTGTACAGTCTCATCCTCCTACCTGTTACAGACTTCCTTCTGCCTGATAGAGGAACTTCAGTGGTATACTAAAAGATGGGGTATTCCAGAGTCTGCCTGTAGTTGTTCCTCCAAAGAAACTGAGTCCAAGTTTATCTCCCTCTTGTGGCTGGTGGACCATGTTGCAGCAGGTAGCTAAGTCACTTCTACAGAGATGCACACCCAAACAGTTAAGTTGGAAACCTTGGTCAGAGTCTGGGATGGGGTCCCGGAGGAGAGCTATTCATTGGCAAGCCCACTTAAGCACCTGGTGGGGTGTCTTGTTCTTGCATATATCTTGACTGGGACTGAGCTCAGATGCAATAACATTTCAGGAGTCCCTAGCTATCCTACCTGTACCTTAATGCCTATCATGAGCAGATGATTGAAACGTGTGGGATTCCACTGGCTAGCTGTATCTTTACATCATCCCAAAGAAGGTGCAGGGGTCTTCTACAAAGGAGCTGTCTATAAATCTGCTCAGTGGTGATCACACGGCATGGAGAAGTGCGCTGGAAACAGGCACTGCCATGACTTGCTGCTGAGAGCTAGTGATGGCTATGATGAATAATGATAATAGTGCTAAATAGGTAGGGCACGACCCCTTGGCCCATGCTCTTCCCTAGTACTTTCAGATCAGTGTTTGCATGCTCATCTTTTGAAATTTGACTAATCTGTGTCTTAATATTTAAAGTGATTTTCTTTCAAGCAGCAAGCAGCTGAGTCTCATAAAACATCTGATCTAAAATGTCTAAGTTTTAATTAGATTGTTTAGAGCATATACATTTAATGAGATTAGATTTAAATACAGTTTTACTCTTTGTTTTCTATGTTCCCCTTCTGTTCTTTCTTTCCTTGTTTCACTATTTCCCTGTCTTCCTTTGAATTGATCATTGTTTGTTATTTCATGTTATCTCTGCTACTAGCTTTCTGACGCCTCCTCTTTATATTTTTAGTTTGCTCTAGAATTCCTAATAAAATACTTATCACAGTCTACCTCCATACAGCGTTATATCACCTCATGTAATACATCAGAAGCATACATTCTTCTCTCTTATCATTTGTACTGATATTATATATTCATTTTATTTCTTCATATTCTACAAACTCCATGTTATCATTTTGCTTCAGAAAAATGTCACATTTACTCACTTATTTACTATTGGTGTGCCCTTCATTCCCTTGTACAGTCTCATCCTCCTACCTGTTACAGACTTCCTTCTGCCTGATAGAGGAACTTCAGTGGTATACTAAAAGATGGGGTATTCCAGAGTCTGCCTGTAGTTGTTCCTCCAAAGAAACTGAGTCCAAGTTTATCTCCCTCTTGTGGCTGGTGGACCATGTTGCAGCAGGTAGCTAAGTCACTTCTACAGAGATGCACACCCAAACAGTTAAGTTGGAAACCTTGGTCAGAGTCTGGGATGGGGTCCCGGAGGAGAGCTATTCATTGGCAAGCCCACTTAAGCACCTGGTGGGGTGTCTTGTTCTTGCATATATCTTGACTGGGACTGAGCTCAGATGCAATAACATTTCAGGAGTCCCTAGCTATCCTACCTGTACCTTAATGCCTATCATGAGCAGATGATTGAAACGTGTGGGATTCCACTGGCTAGCTGTATCTTTACATCATCCCAAAGAAGGTGCAGGGGTCTTCTACAAAGGAGCTGTCTATAAATCTGCTCAGTGGTGATCACACGGCATGGAGAAGTGCGCTGGAAACAGGCACTGCCATGACTTGCTGCTGAGAGCTAGTGATGGCTATGATGAATAATGATAATAGTGCTAAATCACACCAACTGATGGATTTGGTAAGAACCAAGTACTGATCTAAGAGCTTTACAGACATGGATTCATTTACTCCTGATAACAACACTGCAAAGTTGATCCTATTATTTGTGATTATTCCTGCTTTCAGGACACAGAGAACTTAAGTACCTTGCATATGGTTATTACGGCGCAGAAATGGAATTTCAACCTGGAAGTTTGGCCTTATGGTCCACAGCTTTTCACACAACTCTAGAATGCTTCTAAAAAACATGGAGTTTCCCACTTTTCCCAAAGCCTGTCTTCTTCCTTCTTCATATTTTTCTCCCTACCGAATTACAAGGACCAGTGATTCATTTAGTTCCACCTGATCTGAAAGGACCTCATTGAACTGAAGAAACAGGAAGACCACCGAGGCTCAATGCTTCAATGTCTACGTTTTGGGCTGGTCAAAACTTTTGTGACCTCTCTCTGGGGACACGTAGGGAAAAGGGGAAAGGTGCATATGGGGTCCGTGCTTCTTATGTTTCCCCAGTAGCTAGGCCAGGGCCTACAGACTGGAATTTCTGGTCCAGCAAGGTCTCCAGGGTCCAGAATCTGAACACTCTGGAGGATCCAACCCTCAAAATAAGTGATACTTTCACAGTAAACTCTATTATAACAGGTGCAACTCGTAGGGCTGAGTTTCTGCCCAAAGCAGAAGCCAGAAAGAGACATGGCCCTTTATGGATCAGGGTCGGAGGAGTAGGTCAAACAGACCATAATTTTCAGTGGCCTAACATTCTTAGAGGAGAGGCCTAAAGTATCATTCTTAAAAAGGAGGTATTTCCCACATAACAGCTTTCAATAATTGCAGAGGGTCAAGTGCTGGGATGCTGATTACTTTATAGCCAATAGGGCAGATATCCGAGTCCTTGGAGAAATGAAGCCTGTAGTTATGACTACACCTCTTTACATCATCCCAAAGAAGGTGCAGGGGTCTTCTACAAAGGAGCTGTCTATAAATCTGCTCAGTGGTGATCACACGGCATGGAGAAGTGCGCTGGAAACAGGCACTGCCATGACTTGCTGCTGAGAGCTAGTGATGGCTATGATGAATAATGATAATAGTGCTAAATCACACCAACTGATGGATTTGGTAAGAACCAAGTACTGATCTAAGAGCTTTACAGACATGGATTCATTTACTCCTGATAACAACACTGCAAAGTTGATCCTATTATTTGTGATTATTCCTGCTTTCAGGACACAGAGAACTTAAGTACCTTGCATATGGTTATTACGGCAGAAATGGAATTTCAACCTGGAAGTTTGGCCTTATGGTCCACAGCTTTTCACACAACTCTAGAATGCTTCTAAAAAACATGGAGTTTCCCACTTTTCCCAAAGCCTGTCTTCTTCCTTCTTCATATTTTTCTCCCTACCGAATTACAAGGACCAGTGATTCATTTAGTTCCACCTGATCTGAAAGGACCTCATTGAACTGAAGAAACAGGAAGACCACCGAGGCTCAATGCTTCAATGTCTACGTTTTGGGCTGGTCAAAACTTTTGTGACCTCTCTCTGGGGACACGTAGGGAAAAGGGGAAAGGTGCATATGGGGTCCGTGCTTCTTATGTTTCCCCAGTAGCTAGGCCAGGGCCTACAGACTGGAATTTCTGGTCCAGCAAGGTCTCCAGGGTCCAGAATCTGAACACTCTGGAGGATCCAACCCTCAAAATAAGTGATACTTTCACAGTAAACTCTATTATAACAGGTGCAACTCGTAGGGCTGAGTTTCTGCCCAAAGCAGAAGCCAGAAAGAGACATGGCCCTTTATGGATCAGGGTCGGAGGAGTAGGTCAAACAGACCATAATTTTCAGTGGCCTAACATTCTTAGAGGAGAGGCCTAAAGTATCATTCTTAAAAAGGAGGTATTTCCCACATAACAGCTTTCAATAATTGCAGAGGGTCAAGTGCTGGGATGCTGATTACTTTATAGCCAATAGGGCAGATATCCGAGTCCTTGGAGAAATGAAGCCTGTAGTTATGACTACACCTGGAGCCAGACTTGAGAAGTCTCAGAGTCTGGACCATGGAAACTAGGACCAAGACTTGCTTCTGAACAGGCATGGGAAGCCCTACAAGAAAAGGAGAGAGGGAGGCTGAGATCCTATTTCTCTTTGGTCGTTCAGTCTTCTCTCTTCTTGGGGACTTCCTACAACTCAACTCAGTGATAACCCTAAAGAAACCTCACCCGCCACAACATTCTGCCTGTAATGTCAGCTGACAAGGTGATCCTCAAGGTAGCTGAGCTGCTGTAAGGGATTGAGGAAAGGAAAAGAGGTGTGTCACTTGGCAAACTGTGACTATGGATAATTTTTCTGCTCAACAGTCAGTATCTTTATTCCATAAACTCTGTCCCAGGTACTGAATTAGGATTCATAAAAATTTACAGCAAACAGGGGAGACAGCATTCTACAAATTATCAGCTCTGATTTTGGGTATGAGTTTCAGCAAGTGTTATCAACCAACCACCTCACTATCTGTAGTTCATAAAGCTTTCTGAAACAGTGGGTAAGGAGAAGCAGACATTGTTCAGTCACTAAGTTGTGTCCCACTCTTGGTGACCCCATGGACTGTAGCACACCAGGCTTCCCTGTCCTTCACTATTTCCCAGAGTGTGCTCAAATCCATGTCCACTGAGTCAATGATACCATCCAACCATCTCATCCTGTGTCAAAGGAGACACACATGTGATGATATTTATTCTGCCATTCTCAGGTCCACAAGGCCATCTGTACCTCCCAAATCAATTTTTCTGATTGGAGTGACAGTATTACAGTACTTCCTGTGTCATACATAGCAAAGAGTTTTTAAAAATAAATGATACATGATGCAGGATTTGAGTAATTGTGATTAGCGAACAAGATCAAGAAGAGAAACTAGTATGGGCCCCTGGACTTGGACAAGAGGGACTCCAGCCCTGGGGCCCTCATGCTAGAGGTCTTTCCTTCCCAAGAGGAGAGGCCTAAAGTATCATTCTTAAAAAGGAGGTATTTCCCACATAACAGCTTTCAATAATTGCAGAGGGTCAAGTGCTGGGATGCTGATTACTTTATAGCCAATAGGGCAGATATCCGAGTCCTTGGAGAAATGAAGCCTGTAGTTATGACTACACCTGGAGCCAGACTTGAGAAGTCTCAGAGTCTGGACCATGGAAACTAGGACCAAGACTTGCTTCTGAACAGGCATGGGAAGCCCTACAAGAAAAGGAGAGAGGGAGGCTGAGATCCTATTTCTCTTTGGTCGTTCAGTCTTCTCTCTTCTTGGGGACTTCCTACAACTCAACTCAGTGATAACCCTAAAGAAACCTCACCCGCCACAACATTCTGCCTGTAATGTCAGCTGACAAGGTGATCCTCAAGGTAGCTGAGCTGCTGTAAGGGATTGAGGAAAGGAAAAGAGGTGTGTCACTTGGCAAACTGTGACTATGGATAATTTTTCTGCTCAACAGTCAGTATCTTTATTCCATAAACTCTGTCCCAGGTACTGAATTAGGATTCATAAAAATTTACAGCAAACAGGGGAGACAGCATTCTACAAATTATCAGCTCTGATTTTGGGTATGAGTTTCAGCAAGTGTTATCAACCAACCACCTCACTATCTGTAGTTCATAAAGCTTTCTGAAACAGTGGGTAAGGAGAAGCAGACATTGTTCAGTCACTAAGTTGTGTCCCACTCTTGGTGACCCCATGGACTGTAGCACACCAGGCTTCCCTGTCCTTCACTATTTCCCAGAGTGTGCTCAAATCCATGTCCACTGAGTCAATGATACCATCCAACCATCTCATCCTGTGTCAAAGGAGACACACATGTGATGATATTTATTCTGCCATTCTCAGGTCCACAAGGCCATCTGTACCTCCCAAATCAATTTTTCTGATTGGAGTGACAGTATTACAGTACTTCCTGTGTCATACATAGCAAAGAGTTTTTAAAAATAAATGATACATGATGCAGGATTTGAGTAATTGTGATTAGCGAACAAGATCAAGAAGAGAAACTAGTATGGGCCCCTGGACTTGGACAAGAGGGACTCCAGCCCTGGGGCCCTCATGCTAGAGGTCTTTCTTCCCAAAATACTAACAGAAGTAAATTTACTAAAGAACATGGAGATGAGGGGCAGACGGCGATTCTGTCACTCGGAATCCAGCCCTCTGTATCAATGCAACATTAGCCATAAACATAATCGTTCACTATCGTGACCTACCCTGTTCATCAGGTCTAGGTAAAGGTTTCTTTTCACTTCCTGTGTATTTAGAACAGATGTATGGTGATTTCAGTGGAATGTGGGGAGTTTTTGAGAGGAAAGCTTAGGCAAAACATAAGCCAGATTGACTCCTACAAATCCTTCTCTCAGACTGTGAGACTGCAACAGATACATGGAGTAGTACCACTATTTAAAAGGTGCATGACAAGATGCTCACTAATCATCAGAAAAATGCAAATCAAAGCCACAATGAGAAATCACCTCACATCTGTTCAAAAAGACAAGAAATAAAAAACGTTGGTAAGGGTCTGAAGAAAAGGGATCCTTCGCGCACTGCTGGTGGGGCTGTAAATTGGTGTAGCCATTATGGAAAACAGTCTGGAGACTCCTCAAAAAATGAAAAACAGAACTACTATATGATTCAACAACTGGAATTCTGGGTATTTATCTGAAGGAAACAAAAACACTAATTGGAAAAGATATATGCAGCCCTGTGTTCACTGCAGCATTATTTACAACAGCTGAAACATGGAAACAACTTAAGTGTCCATCAGTGGCTGAATGGAAAAATTAAATGTGGTGTGTACATATGTACACACACACACACACACACACACATATGCCTATACATATAGTGGGACAATATTTGGCCATAAAAAAAGAAGAAATCTTGCCATTTGCAAAAACATGATGACAGAAATCATGAAGAGAAATAAGTCAGACAGAAAAAGACAAATACTGTATGAGCTTAGTTATATATGGAATCTAAGACAAAAAACAAACAAACTAAAAACTGAATTCAAAGTTACAGAAAACAGTTTAGTGGTTACCAGAGGCTAGGGTTGCAGGTTGACAAAAATGGGTGAAGGTGATCAAAAGGTACTAACTTCTAGTGAAGTAAATAAATAAGTAAATAAGTTCTGGAGATACAATGTCCAGCATAGCAACCACAGTTAACACTGCACCGTAGACCTGAAAGTTGCTAAGACAGTAGATCGTACAAGTTCTCATCACAAGAAAAAAACTGTAACTATGTGTCACTGTATGTTAATTATACTTACACTGCTGGCCAATATATCATTGTGTTATATATCTGAAACTACTGTGCTATACGTCTATCATATCTCAATAAAACAATGAAAAGAAGAACTATAATTCTAACAAGAAACTATCATCTTCCATTAGGACTAAATGTCTGCATACTCTTGGTTTTACAATTTATGGTTCTGGAGATGCATCCAAGTTAGCATGGCAGTCGCAGCAGTTACACGGGAGCAATGTTTTACAATATTAAGCAACCATTTCTGAATGTGTATGCATGTTAATCTACTCTAGGTGTATCATGCATAAACTGGGTCACTGATGCTTTATACGTGCAACTAGTATGCATAAATGAAGCCTAGTACTGCAGGTGCTATTAATGTCATATATACAGACAAGATAACTTAATTGAAATAAAACATTGTATGCCTTCAGTTGAAAAAATGCAATTATGATTAATATTTTGACTCAGTTTTTATTAGTACTTCTAGATAATTAAGAAAAATAATTTTTGAATGCATTAAGTTCAATTTTTTACATTTGATTTGTATTTCTGATGAAATACATTTAAAATGTAAGCATCCTATTACATTTCATATTCTAATTCTTTAGCTTATTACCACCACCAAATGTAAAATAAGTGAAAATTACAATATTAAGAAAGTTTGCTGAAATGAAAAAAGAAAAATAATTTTTTTCAGTAGATACATAATCCTTTAAGAATCTTTTCTGTTACTCAACTAAATAGCACTGTCTTAACAGAACAACCCACAACAGTATTTAACAATAATATGGTTGCTTCTGACATTCCCCAAACTATTCGACATATGAAAAAGTTATCTTTTCACACATTCTTGATTTTGCATAATGAAGATTTATCTCTCTAGTCAGCAGGATCAATTGTTTTATTTAACAGTTAGTTAGATTGGTTTATACCTTTTAAAACATTTAGAGCTACTGTATATGGACTTCCATTTATTCTCTTGCCCCAGCCCAACTTCACAAATCTAAGGAGTATAAATAAGAAAAACAAGAATTTTCCCACAATTTGTAACGTGTGCACCGTAGACCTGAAAGTTGCTAAGACAGTAGATCGTACAAGTTCTCATCATTGTGTCACTGTATGTTAATTATACTTACACTGGCCAATATATCATTGTGTTATATATCTGAAACTACTGTGCTATACGTCTATCATATCTCAATAAAACAATGAAAAGAAGAACTATAATTCTAACAAGAAACTATCATCTTCCATTAGGACTAAATGTCTGCATACTCTTGGTTTTACAATTTATGGTTCTGGAGATGCATCCAAGTTAGCATGGCAGTCGCAGCAGTTACACGGAGCAATGTTTTACAATATTAAGCAACCATTTCTGAATGTGTATGCATGTTAATCTACTCTAGGTGTATCATGCATAAACTGGGTCACTGATGCTTTATACGTGCAACTAGTATGCATAAATGAAGCCTAGTACTGCAGGTGCTATTAATGTCATATATACAGACAAGATAACTTAATTGAAATAAAACATTGTATGCCTTCAGTTGAAAAAATGCAATTATGATTAATATTTTGACTCAGTTTTTATTAGTACTTCTAGATAATTAAGAAAAATAATTTTTGAATGCATTAAGTTCAATTTTTTACATTTGATTTGTATTTCTGATGAAATACATTTAAAATGTAAGCATCCTATTACATTTCATATTCTAATTCTTTAGCTTATTACCACCACCAAATGTAAAATAAGTGAAAATTACAATATTAAGAAAGTTTGCTGAAATGAAAAAAGAAAAATAATTTTTTTCAGTAGATACATAATCCTTTAAGAATCTTTTCTGTTACTCAACTAAATAGCACTGTCTTAACAGAACAACCCACAACAGTATTTAACAATAATATGGTTGCTTCTGACATTCCCCAAACTATTCGACATATGAAAAAGTTATCTTTTCACACATTCTTGATTTTGCATAATGAAGATTTATCTCTCTAGTCAGCAGGATCAATTGTTTTATTTAACAGTTAGTTAGATTGGTTTATACCTTTTAAAACATTTAGAGCTACTGTATATGGACTTCCATTTATTCTCTTGCCCCAGCCCAACTTCACAAATCTAAGGAGTATAAATAAGAAAAACAAGAATTTTCCCACAATTTGTAACGTGTGTCTCTTGAGAAGTGACCATGACCACTCTCTGAAGGGACTATTTGCAGTGTTGACTCCAGGCTCACCGTCAGCCAAAAGCTTCTACTTAACATGAGCAACTTCATTTTTATAGCTAAAAAGTTGTGAACGTTGATTCACTCTTCAATTAGCCTTGACAAAGTTAAAAGGATTTCAAGAACTTAGGATTTGTTCCTTTGAAACTGACAATGAACTTGGTCCACCCCTCTTTCACTGACCTTGCCAAAAAACCTCAGGGATCTGCTCTGTTTCTGTCTTCCCCAGACCAGACGGGGTCTCCATCCCTTTTCGTAGCCCTCTCTTCTCCCTTAATTTTCTACTCTGGCCCTTTCTCTATCAAGACCTCCTCGCAGCGTCAACATCCCCCTGCTCTGTGTGCCTTCTTCCCGGGCTTGCTCTCTGCTTGACCTCAAGGCTCCCCTGTGCCTGGACAGATCTCATTAAATCTGTCTCCGTGGAGATGAGCAAGGTGGGAGAAGCAGAGAGGGCTTGTCACTCTTGGAGCAGAAAATGCTGGAAACTCCAGACTCAAGGAAGGAAGTGCCCTAAGGCAAGAGGACAGCTGTACAGCTGCTTCTTTTGCTGTGAGACAAAGTTGAAAAGGCAGAAGTGCGGGGGACACGAAGTATGTGTACTTCCTCCAAATAAGTTACTAGATCACTATCACAAAGTAGTTTGCAAACCCACAGGGCAGGATAACTTATTTATGTATTAATCTGTGTTCATTTTTGCTGAGGTTTTCCCTCTACCTCTTTCAAACAAGTAGCCTGAAGCTCTCCATCCCTTGCACTAAGGAATTTCACAGGGCTGAATAAGAGATGGCAGGAAAGTGACTCTTTTTGTGAAAAGAGAGCATTTTCTTCTTATCCTCTTTGAAACTGGGAAGTCAGGAGGCCCAGGAGCAGTTTTTTTGCAGATGGACACAAAGCCTTAAGGGCATGACTTTCAGGCACACGTAAGAAAAAGGAACCCTAACTCTGGGATCCCCATTCTTGTCTGTGCTCCCCAAACAACAGAGTGGTTTACGAGACTTCACGGGTACACACAACCGATGACCTTAGTAGTAACTTCAGCAGGCAGAAAACCTGATGCCTTGAGGGCAAAGGGAGCTGCAGTAATGACAGCGTCTGAATTTCCAGCCAGGCTAGAAGAATGCAGGCTGTGGTTAGATATCAGTTGTTGTCATTTTTTAAATTTAGAAATACTTTTTCATTCATAGAAAAATTGCCAAGAGAACATAGAGAATTTCCATGTACACACCATCAACTGCGCTATCGCTGTACCATCTTACCTAACCAAGGAACATCTGTCACAACTAAGAAATGGACATCGGTGCATCACTATCATCTAAAGTATCATTAGGATTTCACTAGTTTTCCCACTAATGTCCTCTTTCAGTTCTAGGATCAGCCCAGGTGCCACACTGCATTTACTTGTCCTGTCTTCCCACTCTTCTCTGATCTGTGACTTTCTCATTCTCCCTTGGTTTTTCATGATCTTCAGTCTTGAGCAGTACTGGCAAGGTATTTGGTTGAAAGGCCCTCAGTGGAATTTTTCTGATGTTTCTCTCATGATTACATTGGGATTATGGGTTGGGGGAACAAATGCCAGGAAGTGAAGTGCCCTTCTCATTTCATCATATTAAGGGAGTAAATTTCTTTTTTTTCTTGATAAAGAAAACTGATGATTCTTACACATCAGAATTTATCGATAAGATTTTGCTATTTATCAATATATATTCATATAAAAATGAGTTTAGATCACCACCTAAAAGAACATTGCTCTAATCATTACAACTGAAGAATTCAACAGCTCCTATAGTTTTAGTTTGGTAAACATTTTAATCAAAACTCCTAACAGATTTTGGGGCTTCCCTGGTGGCTCAATAGTAAAGAATTCACCTACAGGAGATGCAGGCTCAATCCCTGGGTCAGGAGAAACCCCTGGACAAGGAAATGGCAACCCACTACAGTATTCTTACCTACAAAATCCCATGGACAGAGAAGTCTGACTGGCCACAGTCCATGGGGTCACAAAAGAGTTGGACACGAATTAGTGACTAAACAACAACAAATAGATCTTATGTGCTTAACAGAGACTCAAAAATATTTAGATAAAGATATCTTAAGAAGTCTGTTGAAATCTCATCGAAATCAGGAAGGAAGTAAAGACTTCCATACTTTATGTACTATTAATGGCTCTTTTGGTGAAATGAAATCAGTTTTATTTGAATCTTCAGAAAAAAAAAAGTATATAAATCCCAAATACTTATGTCTCAGAGGTGCAAAACAGCATTGTCTCCTTACGGTTTTTAGGATACAGGAGCTCATTAACAAGAACTTTTCTAGACTGGATGTTAATATTGTGTGATAAGTTTAGAATTCATGGTAAGAGCCAGAGAAAAGACAATGACGAAGGTTATTAAAAAACAGTTATGTCTTATCCCACTCTCACCACAATTTTTAGCCCTTGGCATCATCCGGGTCACCATGTAGCTATTAATCAAAATGTTTCCTCTAGCCTTGCTGGAAATTCTGACCTGTGGACACTGATTGATGGTTCCTTCCCGGGGATGGGAGAGCTATCTCCCAGAGAAGCTGCACATCTGACCGGGGCAGACAGCATCCACAAGGCTGGGCAAATGTTCAGCCACAGGAACACATCTGTGCTCTCAGAATGACACCCCTCCTTGCCTTGCCAGACTTCCTTAGGTTTAAAAAAGAGTTCTGGATGTTGCTATACATCCCCTTCCCTGAGAGTACAGAAATCTCAACACTTGACAGAATAGGGGTTGGCTAAATTATTATTACTTTAAATACAGAAGTGTTCTGCTTGCCAAGGAATACTAAGACAAATAGTCTTCCAGTTGACAAGTTTGGATGCATAATAATGGAGTCACTAGAGTGAGAAGCAAAGTTCGAGAGACCGCAGGTGCCCACAGTTCAGGGACGTCCCAGAGAGCAATGATTCAGTCTACTGATGGGAGCAAGGGTGCCGTCTTTTATTTTTCTCTGTCCAATAAGCACTTATACACCATCTTGCTCTCTGCTCCACTGGAGTCTCTGCCATTAAGATCTTTTCCACTGCTTGGCTTTTCATTTACAAAGAATGGTTGGATAGTATTTTAAAGGAGACACAACAAGGGATATGTGCAGTGGTTAAAACACAAATGTGTGGATGTCAACATGTAAACACCACTGCAGTGGGTGGGTGTCAGTTCAATGTGAGTCAGGCAAGGTCTAAACAGCGACACAAAGAGAACTTGTCTTGAGAATAAGAGAAGATAACTACACCAGTAAATCAATCCTTCATCATGGGCTGATTTTAGATAATGAATCAGTAAGACTCTCACTTCCATGAATGCAGATCTAATGCTAAATGAGGCTGGCTTATATTAATGGGCCTGCCAGGTGCTTTTAGGATACAGGAGCTCATTAACAAGAACTTTTCTAGACTGGATGTTAATATTGTGTGATAAGTTTAGAATTCATGGTAAGAGCCAGAGAAAAGACAATGACGAAGGTTATTAAAAAACAGTTATGTCTTATCCCATCTCACCACAATTTTTAGCCCTTGGCATCATCCGGGTCACCATGTAGCTATTAATCAAAATGTTTCCTCTAGCCTTGCTGGAAATTCTGACCTGTGGACACTGATTGATGGTTCCTTCCCGGGGATGGGAGAGCTATCTCCCAGAGAAGCTGCACATCTGACCGGGGCAGACAGCATCCACAAGGCTGGGCAAATGTTCAGCCACAGGAACACATCTGTGCTCTCAGAATGACACCCCTCCTTGCCTTGCCAGACTTCCTTAGGTTTAAAAAAGAGTTCTGGATGTTGCTATACATCCCCTTCCCTGAGAGTACAGAAATCTCAACACTTGACAGAATAGGGGTTGGCTAAATTATTATTACTTTAAATACAGAAGTGTTCTGCTTGCCAAGGAATACTAAGACAAATAGTCTTCCAGTTGACAAGTTTGGATGCATAATAATGGAGTCACTAGAGTGAGAAGCAAAGTTCGAGAGACCGCAGGTGCCCACAGTTCAGGGACGTCCCAGAGAGCAATGATTCAGTCTACTGATGGGAGCAAGGGTGCCGTCTTTTATTTTTCTCTGTCCAATAAGCACTTATACACCATCTTGCTCTCTGCTCCACTGGAGTCTCTGCCATTAAGATCTTTTCCACTGCTTGGCTTTTCATTTACAAAGAATGGTTGGATAGTATTTTAAAGGAGACACAACAAGGGATATGTGCAGTGGTTAAAACACAAATGTGTGGATGTCAACATGTAAACACCACTGCAGTGGGTGGGTGTCAGTTCAATGTGAGTCAGGCAAGGTCTAAACAGCGACACAAAGAGAACTTGTCTTGAGAATAAGAGAAGATAACTACACCAGTAAATCAATCCTTCATCATGGGCTGATTTTAGATAATGAATCAGTAAGACTCTCACTTCCATGAATGCAGATCTAATGCTAAATGAGGCTGGTTTATATTAATGGGCCTGCCAGGTGCAATTTACGATGAGCCACTAATACAAAAATAAGAGGAAAATGCAAGTTTCATTCTGTTCTCCAATGAAGTGGAAGGAACCGTCTGGTTCCTGTTGAGGCATGAATGATACCTGTTCATGGCAGTATATACCTGTCCACGCAACAGGGCTTCATGTAACTGAAACGTCACATCTACACGGAACCAGCAATGTAGACCAAAACCCCCCTGAAAGACAGGATTGCGGTGTGGTGGGATTACTGTTTTCCTCTCAGCTTTGCCTCATGGAGGGTTTTGGGACTATTCTTGCAAGCGAAGGAGACTGGAATGGTGTCAAGGCCAGAGCCAGTTCTCCCAAGTTCCTCTTTTTGGTTAAAAACTTCTGATATGAAAAATACTTCTGATATGTTGTTCAAGAAGAGCAAAATGGCTAGATGATTAGAGAAATATTTTTAGGTGAAGTGACCGTTGGGGTAAATGTCTATTTTCAAAGCAAAAGTATGTAATGCTTGCAGGTAATTTTACAAAATACTAGGGGCTAGTTTCTACTCTCATATGTATTATTTTTCAACCTCTTCAGCAATGAATAAGAGGCATATGGTATTGTCCCCATTTTACAGACAATGAAACTGAGGTGTAGCGAGATGGAAGGACACACCCAAAGTCTCGCAGTTAGCAAGTGGTGAAGTCAAACCCAGGCAGTTCTTGACATTGGACATTTTTTTTTCACTAAAATATGTGGGAGTCTCTGCCATTAAGATCTTTTCCACTGCTTGGCTTTTCATTTACAAAGAATGGTTGGATAGTATTTTAAAGGAGACACAACAAGGGATATGTGCAGTGGTTAAAACACAAATGTGTGGATGTCAACATGTAAACACCACTGCAGTGGGTGGGTGTCAGTTCAATGTGAGTCAGGCAAGGTCTAAACAGCGACACAAAGAGAACTTGTCTTGAGAATAAGAGAAGATAACTACACCAGTAAATCAATCCTTCATCATGGGCTGATTTTAGATAATGAATCAGTAAGACTCTCACTTCCATGAATGCAGATCTAATGCTAAATGAGGCTGGTTTATATTAATGGGCCTGCCAGGTGCAATTTACGATGAGCCACTAATACAAAAATAAGAGGAAAATGCAAGTTTCATTCTGTTCTCCAATGAAGTGGAAGGAACCGTCTGGTTCCTGTTGAGGCATGAATGATACCTGTTCATGGCAGTATATACCTGTCCACGCAACAGGGCTTCATGTAACTGAAACGTCACATCTACACGGAACCAGCAATGTAGACCAAAACCCCCCTGAAAGACAGGATTGCGGTGTGGTGGGATTACTGTTTTCCTCTCAGCTTTGCCTCATGGAGGGTTTTGGGACTATTCTTGCAAGCGAAGGAGACTGGAATGGTGTCAAGGCCAGAGCCAGTTCTCCCAAGTTCCTCTTTTTGGTTAAAAACTTCTGATATGAAAAATACTTCTGATATGTTGTTCAAGAAGAGCAAAATGGCTAGATGATTAGAGAAATATTTTTAGGTGAAGTGACCGTTGGGGTAAATGTCTATTTTCAAAGCAAAAGTATGTAATGCTTGCAGGTAATTTTACAAAATACTAGGGGCTAGTTTCTACTCTCATATGTATTATTTTTCAACCTCTTCAGCAATGAATAAGAGGCATATGGTATTGTCCCCATTTTACAGACAATGAAACTGAGGTGTAGCGAGATGGAAGGACACACCCAAAGTCTCGCAGTTAGCAAGTGGTGAAGTCAAACCCAGGCAGTCTTGACATTGACATTCACGGGCTTATGGGCATCCTCTTTCCTTTTCTTTTCTGTCCTGAAGAAGACTGCTAAGCTAAAATATGTGAGGCGAAACTTGACAGAAATCATGGGCAGAAAAGAAAAATCAGTCCTTTCTAACGAGATGTTAGGAAACTGGGATATAAAATATCTGGCCAGCACTGAGTAGTGAACCAATCCTTTTGGCCTACTTGAAGTTACTCACAAGTTAAAATGAATCATACTTGCAGATTTGGTCCCCATCTACTTGTAAAAATATTATGTTCAGAGCAACTCTGCTAGGCTCTCGGGCTCAACATTGGTTGATAGAAATATCATGCCGATAACTATAGGAGCTAATAAAATGACAGCTAAGACTGACAAACAGAGAAATGACATTAGCTCCTAGGCTGCCTTTTATCTGTGTCGGCAGAACAGAAGCCTGGATAGTAAGCTGGGCACTGGTCTTTCTTTTACATATCTTGTTTAGAATCTATTCTTGCCTTTTCAAGAACCATGATTTCTTTGCATACTCTCTGGCTGGTCCAGCCACATCACTTTTACCTTCTGCCTGGAGGGCTAAACACTATTCAGGAATGCCTCCATTTCCATCCGTTCATCCTGCTAATGTGTTTCTTTTTTTCATCCTTCTAATGTTAAGTGAGAGCGTAGGAGTGACAGTAATGTCATTTAACCTCATTAGCTCATGGAATGTTCAATCAGAAAATCTCCAAACCATACACAGAGCTTCATTCATTTCCAACTTAAATAGAAAAAGTTGACTTATCATCTTCCCAGGGCTAAACGACTGAAATTTTAGGTGAAGTGACCGTTGGGGTAAATGTCTATTTTCAAAGCAAAAGTATGTAATGCTTGCAGGTAATTTTACAAAATACTAGGGGCTAGTTTCTACTCTCATATGTATTATTTTTCAACCTCTTCAGCAATGAATAAGAGGCATATGGTATTGTCCCCATTTTACAGACAATGAAACTGAGGTGTAGCGAGATGGAAGGACACACCCAAAGTCTCGCAGTTAGCAAGTGGTGAAGTCAAACCCAGGCAGTCTTGACATTGACATTCACGGGCTTATGGGCATCCTCTTTCCTTTTCTTTTCTGTCCTGAAGAAGACTGCTAAGCTAAAATATGTGAGGCGAAACTTGACAGAAATCATGGGCAGAAAAGAAAAATCAGTCCTTTCTAACGAGATGTTAGGAAACTGGGATATAAAATATCTGGCCAGCACTGAGTAGTGAACCAATCCTTTTGGCCTACTTGAAGTTACTCACAAGTTAAAATGAATCATACTTGCAGATTTGGTCCCCATCTACTTGTAAAAATATTATGTTCAGAGCAACTCTGCTAGGCTCTCGGGCTCAACATTGGTTGATAGAAATATCATGCCGATAACTATAGGAGCTAATAAAATGACAGCTAAGACTGACAAACAGAGAAATGACATTAGCTCCTAGGCTGCCTTTTATCTGTGTCGGCAGAACAGAAGCCTGGATAGTAAGCTGGGCACTGGTCTTTCTTTTACATATCTTGTTTAGAATCTATTCTTGCCTTTTCAAGAACCATGATTTCTTTGCATACTCTCTGGCTGGTCCAGCCACATCACTTTTACCTTCTGCCTGGAGGGCTAAACACTATTCAGGAATGCCTCCATTTCCATCCGTTCATCCTGCTAATGTGTTTCTTTTTTTCATCCTTCTAATGTTAAGTGAGAGCGTAGGAGTGACAGTAATGTCATTTAACCTCATTAGCTCATGGAATGTTCAATCAGAAAATCTCCAAACCATACACAGAGCTTCATTCATTTCCAACTTAAATAGAAAAAGTTGACTTATCATCTTCCCAGGGCTAAACGACTGCATTTGTTGACAAAGTAAAGTATACGCTGAACACTGATGGCCATGGAGTGTACCACTCTGATCTTTCGCTTGAAGAAGAGCTGAGGAGAGTGCAGTTGGCGGAAGGCCTCTGGCTGCTATCCTCATAGACTTATCCTGACCTTCATGTATGTGTCCTGTGACCTCAGAGCCACCCAGGGGTTCTAGAGCTGAGCCATTCCCGCCTGATGTGAGTCTTTTCGAATGGAAGGCCCATGCTTGGCAACCCACCACCAGTTTGGCCAAGACTTTCACAGGACAAGGCTGCAGACCAAGGGTCTTCCGACCCCAAATCCCTTCCTTTCCTTTTTCCTTTCTTGGGCATCGGACCTACCCTGCTGAACTACATTGGAGTTTCCCTCCACCTCCTCCTGTTCCCTCCCTCATGCAGCCTTCCTGGGCATCTCCCCCAATAAATCTCTGGCATATTGAAATCTTATCCTCTGCCTCTCGGAGGACATGGACAGAAACAAACACTGACTCCTTCATTTACACATATCACAACTACACCTGTGTATGTGTGTTGGACCCATTTCCGAGCTGTGCCCTACAACAATTTTGCAGGTGGTTCATTTACATGGGTGACACGCAAATTTAAAAACTCGTGTTTCAAGCTTCCTCTGAAATCTAAATGCCTGCATCCAACTGGTTAACTGACATCTTGACACATGGAAAGTTAGCATCTCAAGTTCAACCACTATTTCCCTTGTTTACTCCAGATATACCTGCTTTCCTGCTATTCCATAAAATGCCAGAAATATTTATAAGTGGATTTTTTTTTTTTTCACATTTGCTGTTCTCAGTGACTGGAGCTGCCTTCCCTCACTTATTCCTTTCATTCAGATTGCTGCTACCCCTTCTAAGAAACCTTCCTTAACCACTTTATCTATAAGATCACCCCTTATTATTCAACTCTCCCTTTTCCAACCCTGTTTGGCTTCCTTCAGTCTTATCACTGATATTTTATTTAAAAAGGAAAAACTAAACTGTATTCTTAACCTGATCATAACTATATTGGCTAATTCAGTCAATTTAGAGTCTTTCATGGATTCTTTGAATAAGTGATCTATACACATCAATTAAAATTAAGTATTTAGAAGATTTAGCAGATATTACCTGTTCATGTGACTTCACAAAAGGAATATTGCCAAACCGAATATCTTAAGCATAACTACTTGGCACTTTAAGAAGTTACATGGACGTAATTTCCATGTAATTTCTAAGTAAACTAGTAAATCCTGAATTTAAGCTGAAAAATCAAAGCCAAGTCTTATTTTTTAAAAATGTTGGGCTTCCCTGGTGGTCCAGTGGATTAAGAGTCCACCTTGCAGTGCAAGGGGCACTGGTTGAATCCCTGGCCTGGGAAGATCCCACTTGCCGCGGAGCGGCTGGACCAGTGTGTCTAATTAGGAGCCAGCGCTCTGGAGCGCACGCACCCAGAGTCAGTGAGAGAGGCCACTGCGGTGGGAGGCTCACACAGGCCAAGGAATGAAGATGAATGAAAATAAATCAATGAAAAGACCAATAAAAGAGGCCAAAAAAAAAAAAAAAATGCTTGCAAATTTATAAAGCATTGCATTGAAGAGAAAGAAAGAAAGAAAGAAAGAAAGAAACCAAAATCCAGTATAAGTACAATGTGGGTCTATTTCTCATAGTTCCTAAATCACATCAGTGAGCCCCCAGGGAAGGAAATGGACTTGTTCTTGCCCCTGACATTTTATCCACAGTCCATACAAATACAATATAATGCCTAAGGATGTGTGTATGCTCTGGCCTGTAAATTAATTCTATTTACAGGTCTCTATCTCACAGAAACTGGCTTAAGTAGGTAAAGATGTATGTACATGAGGTTCATGCCTGTACTGTTTCTAACAATAAAAAATTGGAGGCAACTTAAATGTTCATTAATATAGAACTAGCTAAATATATTATGGTAATCTACATAACAGAATTCTTGCCAGCAAAATTATGCCAGGTAAAATTATGTGGATCCGCACTTTCTATCAGGGAGAAATATTTGTGATTTATTCCATGAAAAAAGTGAATAAGTTAAAAATTTGTGTATATACACACTGGTATGTATATTTATATATATATAATTATTTACTTATAAACATGGAATACAAAGTTTGAAAATATACTGCTTTGAATAGTAAAAATTTCTGAATAGGCACATTGTGGATTTTAAAAATCTTTTTTCATTTTTTTATAATTTACAACTATTTTCAAATCACAAAAATGCCTCAATTAAAAAAAAAAGAAGCAAGAAAAAGATTAAAGCATAGACGGAGTCCACATTACAGAATTACAGGTTAAATGTTATATTTGCTTAACTGGAGTTCAGAATTCATTAAACAGTTTCTGGTTCAAGAAACTTATCCATTTCACAGAAGAGAAAACTAAGACCCAGAAAGAAAATTATCTTGTATTCAGATTTACTACTACCTCCCATCATTCTCCCACGTTAGCATCCTGGCAGGTGCTCAGGTAACTATGAGGTTGATGTAATTGGCTGTATTGATGTGGAGGAACCCGAGGCTGAGCTTATTCTACTGTTGAACCGTGGTGGAAAATTTCACAGTGAGAACAGAAGTGGTTCAATTTTCCCCTCAGAACCAATTATGCAAGCCTCTGATTTACATTGATCAGGACATCTTTTTGGATGGCAAAAGAGTTGATAGAAATTGCTAATGTAAGATCTCCTCTGATTGGGAATGTTCTTAATAACCCCTACCCTCAGAACCATTTTGCACAGTTCAATGAGAGAAACACTTGACCAAAAAACACATTTTATTTAGACCCTGTTAATTATTTTATATAAAATCCATCTTTATTGAAGGTCTACAGCTGAAGCTGATTATAAAAATACTAGGTAGAATTGTGTGTTTTTTTCTCCATATTTCTGTAGTGTAAAATAATGTGCAGGTCAGAAAGAATGTAAATAATGAGGAGTTTGAAAAACTCTTTTCTAAAAGGACAAAAAAGTTCACAGCAAAAACTCAGATTCCAGTTGTAATTTCAACATTAGATTTGTGAGGCTCATTTTTGTGATTTCTTGAGGATGATGTAGCTAAAAACAGAGGAAAGAAAGTGTGTTGGAGTTTCATGATTGTCAAAATAATACCAAAATTTCAATCTGAAATGGAGCATAACTCTTGCATTTTTGCCCAATTTTCCTGTTCAGTGGTTCACCAAGAAATAATAACTTAGGACAAGTAGCAGTAGCATCTTCTATTACCTTGTGCGGGTCAAAATGCAAAAATCACATGAACCTGTGCATCTTTATCAAAGAGCTAGCAAAGACACACTAAAGGATTACTTTTCTCTTAAACGTCAATGGCACTGGCCATTAGTGGAGTGGTTTGCACATAATGAGGGAAAAAAATAATGACTGTGGGGAAGAAATAACTCTCTACCAGCATCTTTCTTGCCAACATCTCACTGCCTGCAAAACTATTATTTGAGAAAGGTTTTGTACTTATTAGGTAAATCAGAGCCAAGCCAGAACGTGTGTGACAGGAGACATTTAATTTCCCCCTCAGTAGGATGTCTTATTCAACAGATAGTGGCTCAGCCAATCCTTTATCCACTGCCTTCGGTGGAGAAGTGGTGTGAACTGTAAAGTGATTGCATTAAGTCACCAGAGCATTGACCTTTGTTGTCCTGGGTTTGTTTTCCTTTCTGTCCTTTCTTTTTTTAACCTTCTACAGAAAGATTTATCTCCTCAGCAGTGTGACTCACATGTTCTGCCCTTTCTTCTTCAGGTTATTATCTACTTAGCACGGCATATTCCAGCATGAATATGATTGGACTCAAAATGTAGTTCAAATGCCATTGCTCTGGACATCTCATCCTCTTGAAAATATGTGACCCTGGCATATATAAGTATACTGGCACTTATGACAGAAAGAGCTGAATGAAACATATAGTTTAAGAAGTCTTCCCTATATATTTTATCATATTTCAATCAGTCTTTTCAATCAATGTAATTATGGGCTTCCTTGGTGGCTCTGATGGTAAAGAGTCCACTTGCAATGCGGGAGACCTAGGTTTGACCCCGAGGCTGGGAGATTCCTGGAAAAGGAAATGGCAACCCACTCCAATTTTCCTGTAATTTCATGTTTGTGAGGCTCATTTTGTGATTTCTTGAGGATGATGTAGCTAAAAACAGAGGAAAGAAAGTGTGTTGGAGTTTCATGATTGTCAAAATAATACCAAAATTTCAATCTGAAATGGAGCATAACTCTTGCATTTTTGCCCAATTTTCCTGTTCAGTGGTTCACCAAGAAATAATAACTTAGGACAAGTAGCAGTAGCATCTTCTATTACCTTGTGCGGGTCAAAATGCAAAAATCACATGAACCTGTGCATCTTTATCAAAGAGCTAGCAAAGACACACTAAAGGATTACTTTTCTCTTAAACGTCAATGGCACTGGCCATTAGTGGAGTGGTTTGCACATAATGAGGGAAAAAAATAATGACTGTGGGGAAGAAATAACTCTCTACCAGCATCTTTCTTGCCAACATCTCACTGCCTGCAAAACTATTATTTGAGAAAGGTTTTGTACTTATTAGGTAAATCAGAGCCAAGCCAGAACGTGTGTGACAGGAGACATTTAATTTCCCCCTCAGTAGGATGTCTTATTCAACAGATAGTGGCTCAGCCAATCCTTTATCCACTGCCTTCGGTGGAGAAGTGGTGTGAACTGTAAAGTGATTGCATTAAGTCACCAGAGCATTGACCTTTGTTGTCCTGGGTTTGTTTTCCTTTCTGTCCTTTCTTTTTAACCTTCTACAGAAAGATTTATCTCCTCAGCAGTGTGACTCACATGTTCTGCCCTTTCTTCTTCAGGTTATTATCTACTTAGCACGGCATATTCCAGCATGAATATGATTGGACTCAAAATGTAGTTCAAATGCCATTGCTCTGGACATCTCATCCTCTTGAAAATATGTGACCCTGGCATATATAAGTATACTGGCACTTATGACAGAAAGAGCTGAATGAAACATATAGTTTAAGAAGTCTTCCCTATATATTTTATCATATTTCAATCAGTCTTTTCAATCAATGTAATTATGGGCTTCCTTGGTGGCTCTGATGGTAAAGAGTCCACTTGCAATGCGGGAGACCTAGGTTTGACCCCGAGGCTGGGGAGATTCCCTGGAAAAGGAAATGGCAACCCACTCCAATATTCTTGCCTGGAGAACTCCATGGACAAAGGAGCCTGGTAGGCTGCAGTTCATAGGGTAGCAAACAGTCACATACGATTGAGTGACTTACACTTTCACTTCACTTCCAACTATGCAATATAGGATAAAGAACCTTGGAATGGAAGACAAAAGACCTGGGTTATCGTTTCAGCTGTGATTCAGAATAGCTGTGCACCTTTCAACAAGTGACTATTTAATTTTCTATGCCTCCTATAACAAACTACCACAAGCTCAGCAGCCTGAAACAGTACAGACTTACTATCTCATGGTTCTGTAAGTTGTAAGTCCAGGTAGCTTGACTGGTTTCTCTGTTCTGGTTCCACAAGGCTGAAATCCAGGTATTGGTCAGACAGGGCTCCTGCTCTGGGGAAATACATGCTTCCAAGCTTGTTTGTTCTTTATAGGTTATTTGCAGTTTTGCTCCATGCAGCTATAGTACTGAGGTTTCCTGCTGTCATCCTGGTGTTATTTTCAGCTTCTGGAGGTCACCTGTATTTCCTAACTTTGAGTTTCCTTTATTTTCTAAGCCAGAAACATGAGTCCCTCTCAGGTTTCAAACCTCCGCTGCTTCTTCTGTTCCTGCAAGTCTTTGAGTCCAGCCAGAGAAGGGTTTCTGCTTTTAAGCAATCTGATTAGACAGGGCCCACCTAGATAATTCAGGATAATCTCCTCATCTCAAGGTCCAAATTTAAACACATTTGCAAAGACCCTTCTATTGTATAAGGTAACCTATTTATAGGTTCTGAGGATAAGTGTAGACATCTTTGGAAGGGCGGGTCATTATTCTGCCTATCTCTCACCTCTCTGGTAAGAGTTTCATTACCTTTAAAAGAAAGGAGGTGAATGAAATCAATGCCTTTCAAAGCATGGAAACACTGCCTCTTAGAAAACCACAATATAAGTGGGACCAGGATCTGGATGTGACATTAAGTCACACTGAATCAGAGAGTCTCTTTCAAGTCTTCATAGAAACTTGGAAAGCGTCTGCTTGGTGCTAATATTTCTTTTATACTGCTCTAATACTTGGGATTCAAAATAAAGGGTGACATTTAAAATAAAGTGAGAACAAGAGAGAATGGGACTCAATCTACCTAGTTAAATTTAACAACATGATTTTGCTTTTATTGTATTCACTGAACTGGTCTGTCTCTGGTAAGTTTATATTGGCTTTCAATTTATAATACTCATAGAATTTTAATTTTAAAATCAATATACAGTATGTAAAAAATAAAATGCAGTAATTTAAAGAAAAAGTAGCAAGTAAATAACAGCGGACATATAGATAAGACATACTGTAAACATACAAGAGTGAGAGAAAAAGGAGACATGCTGTACTAGGTAGATGAATGCTTAAGTTACTTTAAGCTCTTGAAAGAGTCAATTTACCAATAGGAAAATAGGCCAAACCTTGAATAAACTTTTAAAAAAGGCTATCCACATGGCCAAAAAAAAAAACCATATAGAAAGGAGCTTAGCTTTATTAATAATTAGGAAAATGTAAACTAGAAACACAATAAAACACCATTAATTACCCATCCAACTGATAAAATTAAAAGGTCTCACACTACCAAGTATGGCAAGAACATATATGCACTACCATCTATCTATAAAGCAGATGACTAATAAGAACCTGCTACAGAGTACTGGGGACTCTACTCAATACACTTTAATTGGCCTATATGGGAAAAGAATCTTAAAAAACCAATGGCTATATGTATCTGGATAACTGATTCACATTGCAGTATAGCTGAAACTAGCAACACTGGGAATCAACTATTCTAAAAAAAAAAATTTAAAAGAATGTAGAGAAACGGGAATTCACATGTACTGCTAATAAGGGGTGCCAAGGGACACTAAGGGGAGAAACTGAGAAAGGCTTAGATGAGGACCAAAATCACTGTTGAGTGTCCTGTTAAGGGTCCCCTCCTAAGATACTGTTGTCTTTCATTGTCTTTGAGTTCCTTTATAGCTCTGTAAACTGGACCAAACTGACAGCAATACCAATTATTATTTAACATAGGAATGCAAATTGTGTCCACCTGGATGGCATTAATGATTAATGATTATACCCAATGTATACTGGCCAATTTTGCATCTATTTGTCAAATCTTTTCAGCATATTTGATACCTATATATTTGGATGTTCTTAGAATTCTTCTTTGAACTGACTGTGATACTCACAGTTTCCTTCAGCAATTAATGAGTTAAATAAACTCTTTGATGTGTATTCATTAAATATTTGTATGAGAATTAAATGGTTTCACATTTAAAAATATCCTTTAACAGTAAAAACTAGATGATAGTTGAATATTGACAGGTAAAGATATGCATAGCCCAGAAACTCCACTATTCTGCATATCCTAGAAAAACTCCTTTACTTGTGTAACAGAGGGCACACCAAGACTAACAAAGAAATATTATTTGGGGACTTCTTAACAGTCCAGTGGCTAAGACTCTATATTTCCAATGCAAGGGGCATGGCTTGATCTCTGGTCAGGGAGCTGAGATCTTGCATGCTGCCTGACTTGGCCAAAAAAAATTATATATATGTATGTATATTTCAATATATATATATATATATATATATATATATATATATACACACACACACACACACACACACACACACACATATATATATATATATTATTTGTAAAAGACTAAACAAATTTAGAAAAACACAAAATTTTCTCCACTGAAGCAATTAATACATTATGATATATCCATACAATTGAATACTATTTTATTAAAAAGGAATAAAATGCAACTATCTATAACATGAAGAAATAAAGAACATGATATTTAGTAAGAGAATTCAGACACAAAAGAATATATACATTTATAATCCATTTATGTAAGATTCAAGAAAGAAGCAAGGCTAAACTATAGATGTCTAGGGTTGCATGCTTAGATGGCAAACCTAGAGAAAAGTGAGGTAGGGAGTGTCACAGAGATTAGGACAGCAGATGCCTCTTGGATGAGTTAATGTGGGGTCCTGTTAATGTTATATTCTGTAAGCCAGGTGGTGGGCACTTAAATATTTCCTTTACTATTACTCTTTAAAATGTACATGCACATTTTATACTTTTGTAAATACAGGAGATATACTTTACCAAAAAACAATCCAACTCAGGTAATTTATTAATCCAAGTCTTTTGGATAAGTCCAATGTATACTGGCCAATTTTGCATCTATTTGTCAAATCCTTTCAGCATATTTGATACCTATATATTTGGATGTTCTTAGAATTCTTCTTTGAACTGACTGTGATACTCACAGTTTCCTTCAGCAATTAATGAGTTAAATAAACTCTTTGATGTGTATTCATTAAATATTTGTATGAGAATTAAATGGTTTCACATTTAAAAATATCCTTTAACAGTAAAAACTAGATGATAGTTGAATATTGACAGGTAAAGATATGCATAGCCCAGAAACTCCACTATTCTGCATATCCTAGAAAAACTCCTTTACTTGTGTAACAGAGGGCACACCAAGACTAACAAAGAAATATTATTTGGGGACTTCTTAACAGTCCAGTGGCTAAGACTCTATATTTCCAATGCAAGGGGCATGGCTTGATCTCTGGTCAGGGAGCTGAGATCTTGCATGCTGCATGACTTGGCCAAAAATAATTATATATATGTATGTATATATATATATATATATATATATATATATATATATATATATACATACACACACACACACACACATATATATATATATATTATTTGTAAAAGACTAAACAAATTTAGAAAAACACAAAATTTTCTCCACTGAAGCAATTAATACATTATGATATATCCATACAATTGAATACTATTTTATTAAAAAGGAATAAAATGCAACTATCTATAACATGAAGAAATAAAGAACATGATATTTAGTAAGAGAATTCAGACACAAAAGAATATATACATTTATAATCCATTTATGTAAGATTCAAGAAAGAAGCAAGGCTAAACTATAGATGTCTAGGGTTGCATGCTTAGATGGCAAACCTAGAGAAAAGTGAGGTAGGGAGTGTCACAGAGATTAGGACAGCAGATGCCTCTTGGATGAGTTAATGTGGGGTCCTGTTAATGTTATATTCTGTAAGCCAGGTGGTGGGCACTTAAATATTTCCTTTACTATTACTCTTTAAAATGTACATGCACATTTTATACTTTTGTAAATACAGGAGATATACTTTACCAAAAAACAATCCAACTCAGGTAATTTATTAATCCAAGTCTTTTGGATAAGTCAACTGCTAATTGAAATGTTAGAACAAATGACCTCAGAGACCATCCTGTGAACTATGAAGCTGGTAACTGATAATTAGTCCTGCCTGATGATAATGTACATCATGAGGTTGACTGTAAGTTTTGGCCCCAAATAACATCCAATGCAGAAGGTCTTATAGACACATTATTCCTACTTTGTCTTCCATATTAAACTGTGAGATGAAGGACAGAGGAAGGGTAAGTGCCAGGAGCAAGTAGTGGCTTCAGTCTGTGCCAATTCTTGAGGAGGATGAAACCATCTCAGCAAGTTTTTTTATCAAGAAAGAACAGGGGAAGTGAGGTAGTGATAAAAGAAAAGAGAAGATACACCTTGACTTCCAGTTTGTTTGGGGGTCCAGATTTTGAACATATTCTCCTGTTTGAGACAATTCACTTATCTATAAGAGTAAAGGATAGACTGGATTGTTCCATTCACTCTACCTCTTTCCTTTTCAATTCCTATTAGCTGTGGATATTATTTGCTGAAACACTAATAGATTTTGTTCCTAGATATGAACGCATTTTATAACTTGTATAGCACAAATGGTTCAACACAGTACCTGGTTCCATGAACGTACCTGTAAACTGGCCAGCCCTCTTTTGGGTATATGAAAGAAACAGTGCCGACTAATGACATTCAGGCAAACTTAGATTTTAAAAAAGCATCAAAATTACCTCTAAACCTATATATTTATTGTTGTTGTTTCTGTTTAGTTGTTAAGTCATGTTCAACTCTTTTATGACTCCATGAACTGTAGCTCACCCGGCTCCTCTGTCCATGGGATTCCCCAGGGAAAAAAACTGGAATAAGTCATTTCCTTTTCCAGGGGATCTTCCTGACCGAGGGATTGAACCCGTGTCTCCTGCTTGGCAGGCAGATTCTTTACCAACGAGCCAGCTGGGAAGCTTGATAGAAACTACAAGTTTCCTATAATCTAGAATTTCCATTCTTCAGTCTTTTATTTAACCCCTGGGCACTTAAATATTTCCTTTACTATTACTCTTTAAAATGTACATGCACATTTTATACTTTTGTAAATACAGGAGATATACTTTACCAAAAAACAATCCAACTCAGGTAATTTATTAATCCAAGTCTTTTGGATAAGTCAACTGCTAATTGAAATGTTAGAACAAATGACCTCAGAGACCATCCTGTGAACTATGAAGCTGGTAACTGATAATTAGTCCTGCCTGATGATAATGTACATCATGAGGTTGACTGTAAGTTTTGGCCCCAAATAACATCCAATGCAGAAGGTCTTATAGACACATTATTCCTACTTTGTCTTCCATATTAAACTGTGAGATGAAGGACAGAGGAAGGGTAAGTGCCAGGAGCAAGTAGTGGCTTCAGTCTGTGCCAATTCTTGAGGAGGATGAAACCATCTCAGCAAGTTTTTTTATCAAGAAAGAACAGGGGAAGTGAGGTAGTGATAAAAGAAAAGAGAAGATACACCTTGACTTCCAGTTTGTTTGGGGGTCCAGATTTTGAACATATTCTCCTGTTTGAGACAATTCACTTATCTATAAGAGTAAAGGATAGACTGGATTGTTCCATTCACTCTACCTCTTTCCTTTTCAATTCCTATTAGCTGTGGATATTATTTGCTGAAACACTAATAGATTTTGTTCCTAGATATGAACGCATTTTATAACTTGTATAGCACAAATGGTTCAACACAGTACCTGGTTCCATGAACGTACCTGTAAACTGGCCAGCCCTCTTTTGGGTATATGAAAGAAACAGTGCCGACTAATGACATTCAGGCAAACTTAGATTTTAAAAAAGCATCAAAATTACCTCTAAACCTATATATTTATTGTTGTTGTTTCTGTTTAGTTGTTAAGTCATGTTCAACTCTTTTATGACTCCATGAACTGTAGCTCACCCGGCTCCTCTGTCCATGGGATTCCCCAGGGAAAAAAACTGGAATAAGTCATTTCCTTTTCCAGGGGATCTTCCTGACCGAGGGATTGAACCCGTGTCTCCTGCTTGGCAGGCAGATTCTTTACCAACGAGCCAGCTGGGAAGCTTGATAGAAACTACAAGTTTCCTATAATCTAGAATTTCCATTCTTCAGTCTTTTTTTTTAAGCACTTTTATTTTATTTTTTAAAAATTATTTATTTATTTGGCTGCCCTGGGTCTTAGTTGTGTCATGTGAGATCTAGTTCCCTGATCAGGGGTTGAATCTGAGCCCCCTGTATTAAGCCCCAAGTCTTAACCACTGGACCACCAAAGAAGTCCCCATTCTTTAGTTTTGATTGTACTAGGAAAATTAATAATTAAACAATCTGAAGGATAAATGAACTGCTCTACTTGAAAAAAATCACAAAGTAGAATGTCACTATAATGAGATAATAGCTAGAACAAAGAACTGTTTCTATAAATGGCCATTTATTATCCCATAGAAATAACCTCCTACAAGAACAATCATCAAATTCTAAAACCACTTAATTATTCAGAACAATTTCTTAATTAGGGGCCTAGAAACTTTTCTTTAGCTGGGTCATCTACTACTATAATTAACAGTAATTCTATTGATCCCATGGCTACTAAGGTTACTACTACGTATTTCCTACAACTTTCATTTGTCAAGCACTAACTGTATTCTAAACTTTGTATATGAAGGTTCGAACGAAGCAGATGAGTCACTTAAAACAAACATCACCTCTTGGACAGAGTTAGTTGCTGATAGTTGCATGTAAGTTGGAGATTGTGTATAGTTAAAATTACCCTTGAAATTCCCTTAAATCACCCATTTAATGTAGGTAATATTTTTGTCTACTGAACCATCTCTTAACTGCCTGTCAACAAAGGCAGTTTCCCCTATAGCACTGTAACTAATCACTCTTCCATTACATGAGAGAGTAGAATAATTTGGAGGGTCATGCATCCAAATGAAATGTGAAAAGGGTAGATTTTTTTTTTTTAATAGTGGTAAATCTACCCTTTCTCTTCAAGTTGGATTCTCTCTGTGTATATAATATTTGGAATCTATCAATTTATGTTTCAGGGGAAATTTTTAAGCTTAAATGTAAGTGTTTGAGTGAAAGAGCCTTCATATCTTTTGAGGAAGCACTGACGTTCTTTTGCAAGGTCTGATAGTTTCTGCATGACTCAAGTCAAGATCTCAGGCATTAATGTGGATGGCTGGAGAACCTGGAATTTAAACCAGTGATTAATGAGTCTTTAAACGACTGGCTGCCTATGCATAACTCCCCAGCTCAGCACTGTCTTATTTATTTATTTTAAACACGCCACAACAAGACAATAACTCTTATGGAGAAGGCTTTGTAAACAGAGAAATCACACTCATAGAACATTTGGAATATTGACTGTCATTCCCATCACACTGTTCTCACAATAATTATGCAGTGATTTTTGAAAATGAAATAAAATCACAAAGTAGAATGTCACTATAATGAGATAATAGCTAGAACAAAGAACTGTTTCTATAAATGGCCATTTATTATCCCATAGAAATAACCTCCTACAAGAACAATCATCAAATTCTAAAACCACTTAATTATTCAGAACAATTTCTTAATTAGGGGCCTAGAAACTTTTCTTTAGCTGGGTCATCTACTACTATAATTAACAGTAATTCTATTGATCCCATGGCTACTAAGGTTACTACTACGTATTTCCTACAACTTTCATTTGTCAAGCACTAACTGTATTCTAAACTTTGTATATGAAGGTTCGAACGAAGCAGATGAGTCACTTAAAACAAACATCACCTCTTGGACAGAGTTAGTTGCTGATAGTTGCATGTAAGTTGGAGATTGTGTATAGTTAAAATTACCCTTGAAATTCCCTTAAATCACCCATTTAATGTAGGTAATATTTTTGTCTACTGAACCATCTCTTAACTGCCTGTCAACAAAGGCAGTTTCCCCTATAGCACTGTAACTAATCACTCTTCCATTACATGAGAGAGTAGAATAATTTGGAGGGTCATGCATCCAAATGAAATGTGAAAAGGGTAGATTTTTTTTTTTTAATAGTGGTAAATCTACCCTTTCTCTTCAAGTTGGATTCTCTCTGTGTATATAATATTTGGAATCTATCAATTTATGTTTCAGGGAATTTGTAAGCTTAAATGTAAGTGTTTGAGTGAAAGAGCATTCATATCTTTTGAGGAAGCACTGACTTTCTTTTGCAAGGTCTGATAGTTTCTGCATGACTCAAGTCAAGATCTCAGGCATTAATGTGGATGGCTGGAGAACCTGGAATTTAAACCAGTGATTAATGAGTCTTTAAACGACTGGCTGCCTATGCATAACTCCCCAGCTCAGCACTGTCTTATTTATTTATTTTTAAACACACCTCAACAAGACAATAAATCTTATGGAGAAGGCTTTGTAAACAGAGAAATCACACTCATAGAACATTTGGAATATTGACTGTCATTCCCATCACACTGTTCTCACAATAATTATGCAGTGATTTTTGAAAAGGTACAAGATCATGACTTTCAATACATTTCAGCCCAGGAAGAATCTCCAAGGTCAACTCAAAAGTAACAGGGGAAGAAATCCTTGCACTCTGGAAATCAAAAATCAAACAAAAGAGAAAACGTTTTCTGTTCTAACCTATTGGTTTGGCTTGTGTGTCTTCTTCTTAGTCTCAGTTTTGGTCAAAGACTCTGAACCACCACCCTTTGAAGCATTCCCTTGTTGAATAATATTCCAAGCAGTTGAGATTTATGGAGCAATATTAACTTTTTCAAATGATTCTGCAGCAGCATGCCTATTATCCTCCAAACAACCAAATATAACTCTTTATTTTACCAAAGCAGAACATATTTAGGTGAAGAGATCAAGTGGCCTATTCACAGTATAGATGTCCCATATCCAACAGGAATCAGAACTCAAATCTAGGTTTAATTTTATATTTCTTCAGCCAAGCTAAACCCTGGTACAATTTTGTTTGCAAAATTCTTGTCTGAGTTTCTGACGTTATCAAGAAAAATTTCCTCAGATCTGTTTTGCTGTATTCCAAACTCATATATCCAACAGCTTACCCAATCTGGACCTGGTGAATAAACATCTTACTTTTTTGTTCATTGTCCTATAAGCTGTAGGGGAAGAAAAACTTTTCCTCTACCCTGTTAGGTTCAATGCTGAGAGAATTATGAATTAAAGTGATGATAAACAGATTAACAGGAGAAAAAGCATACAAACTTATTAATTCAAATTGTGTATTCAAGGGGGTAGTAGAGAGAGAAGTGAGAACCAAAGGTCTGGTGAGATTTAAGAGCTAATATACTCTCTGACAGCCTCTCTGGCGGCTCAGACAGTAAATAATCTGCCTGCAATGCAGGAGACCCAGGTTTGATCTCTGGGTTAGGAAGATCCCCTGGAGAAGGGAATGGTTACCTACTCCAGTATTCTTGTCTGAAGAATCTCATGGACAGAGGAGCTTGCCGGGCTACAGTCCGTGGGGTCGCAAAGAGTCAGACACATGCACGTGTACTCTCTTAACAGTGAAAGGGAGGAACAAGGGGGCACTCCTGGAAGAATAAGTGCTTTATTAGGAGGAAAGGAAGAATGTGCCTTATGGAGACACAAATGACTTTTCTGGGAAGATAAGAGGACCATTAGGAGGACAGGTGGGAGATAGGACAGTGACAGTTGTGACAATGTCTGTCTGGATGTGATGCTGACTTCTCTCCCAGAGAGAAGATTAGAGCTGAGGAGGGAATTTACAATGGAGCTCTTTTGGGAGGCTCTGCTTTTAAGCATAAGGGTTTCAGAAACCCAAATGTCTTCAGTACAAAATAATTCTTATGCCAATTCTTACGCATATGTTGGCCTGGCGTATCGTGATTCCCTTCATGGCTTTTAAAAATACAGGTTTACTGAGGTTTGATTGACTCGTTGCACATATTAAAACCCTGTAAGGTAATGCATTTTACAGCACAATTGAGATAATGAACGTATGCATAATCCTACAAACTTTCCTTGTGTCTTGTTATAATTCATATTGCAGAAATGATCTGCTCAAAAACAGATCCAATTAAGTCATTCTCTTGCTTGAAACATTCCAACAGCTTTTCACTGTCCTTGGAATAAAATAACTTGGAATAAAATACCTTGGAATAAATACCATCAGACCTTAGAAAGTTAGTGGTCAGGGGTGGAGCTAAGATGGCGGCGTAGAAGGACGTGCACTCATCTCTCCTGCAAAATCGCCTGAATTGCGAGAAGTTCCTGGGAAACCATCACGAGAGGAAAAAGCATACAAACTTATTAATTCAAATTGTGTATTCAAGGGGGTAGTAGAGAGAGAAGTGAGAACCAAAGGTCTGGTGAGATTTAAGAGCTAATATACTCTCTGACAGCCTCTCTGGCGGCTCAGACAGTAAATAATCTGCCTGCAATGCAGGAGACCCAGGTTTGATCTCTGGGTTAGGAAGATCCCTGGAGAAGGGAATGGTTACCTACTCCAGTATTCTTGTCTGAAGAATCTCATGGACAGAGGAGCTTGCCGGGCTACAGTCCGTGGGGTCGCAAAGAGTCAGACACATGCACGTGTACTCTCTTAACAGTGAAAGGGAGGAACAAGGGGGCACTCCTGGAAGAATAAGTGCTTTATTAGGAGGAAAGGAAGAATGTGCCTTATGGAGACACAAATGACTTTTCTGGGAAGATAAGAGGACCATTAGGAGGACAGGTGGGAGATAGGACAGTGACAGTTGTGACAATGTCTGTCTGGATGTGATGCTGACTTCTCTCCCAGAGAGAAGATTAGAGCTGAGGAGGGAATTTACAATGGAGCTCTTTTGGGAGGCTCTGCTTTTAAGCATAAGGGTTTCAGAAACCCAAATGTCTTCAGTACAAAATAATTCTTATGCCAATTCTTACGCATATGTTGGCCTGGCGTATCGTGATTCCCTTCATGGCTTTTAAAAATACAGGTTTACTGAGGTTTGATTGACTCGTTGCACATATTAAAACCCTGTAAGGTAATGCATTTTACAGCACAATTGAGATAATGAACGTATGCATAATCCTACAAACTTTCCTTGTGTCTTGTTATAATTCATATTGCAGAAATGATCTGCTCAAAAACAGATCCAATTAAGTCATTCTCTTGCTTGAAACATTCCAACAGCTTTTCACTGTCCTTGGAATAAAATAACTTGGAATAAAATACCTTGGAATAAATACCATCAGACCTTAGAAAGTTAGTGGTCAGGGGTGGAGCTAAGATGGCGGCGTAGAAGGACGTGCACTCATCTCTCCTGCAAAATCGCCTGAATTGCGAGAAGTTCCTGGGAAACCATCGACGAAAGGAGGTTGGATCTGATCACAGAGAGGACACCCCACATCGAAGAACAAAGGAGAAGCCGCATCAAGACGGTAGGAGGGGTGCAATCGCACTTTTAAAAGTCAAACCTCATACCCGCCAGAGAGGCTGGGCGGGCCAAAGCCGCAAAGCCTGCTGCAGATCAAAACCCGGTGAGGAGCACTAACACCCACAAGGGACTGAGCCAGACCTGCTTTGGAGGGTCCAGGTGCCCCTTGAGCTAGAAGCGCCCTTGAGCAGGCCTCGGAAGGGCGGCACTCAGTTCCCTTTGGAGGAGGTTACCATTAACCCGATCACAGAGCCGCTGAGGAGGACTGGAAAGTCTCTGCGCACTGTGATCAGGGAGAGAGGAATAGCGATCCTGCATGGGACTGAGCCAGACTCACCTCTGAGTAACCTGACGTCTCCCGCGGTGGCGGGGGTCGACGGTGGCCTGCAGCAGGGTCGGGGGCACTGTGGAAGTGCTTCCCATAGAGCGTGTGGGAATAAATCCTCTGTGAGACAGACGCCATTTTCCCTACTGTAGTTTGGCTGCTGGTCAAACTGCAGGGCTGCTGGTCAAGCTACAGGGAGGGAACTTAGCTCCACCCAGCAAGAAAAGGGATTTGGATTAAGAAACTCCCAGGGCCAGCCTGGGCGGGCCTTTTAATTCTGGAATAGGCCAAAACAAGTAGTCAAAGAGGTCTTCAGATCCAACCACTGCCAGAGGCAAGAAAAAGACTGATAATTCCTGAATAGTCAGCAAGAGACAGAAGAACATAAACACTATTTTCACGTTTTGTCTGAAGCTGGAGTTACTGCTGGACTTTAAAATTTCATTTTTTGTATTGTATTACTTTGTTTCAATTTTTTTTTTCTCTTTTTTCCAAACCCACTCAGTGCACCCACCGCTTTTCTTTTTTTCCTTGGGGTGTATGTGAGAGAGAGTGGGTGTGTTCATTTCCTTCACTGAATTCTATTGAAGCTACTAATCTTATCAGTAAGACTGAATATATTCAAGTTTACATAATTTTTTTTTTCTTTTTTCTTTAAAACCCCACATTTTATTTTGGTATAGACTTCTGGTTCCCCATTTCCCTTTTACGGTCCTGTGGTGGTTTTGTTTGTTTTATTATTTTGTTTTGTTTTTCTATTTTTCTATAACATTTAGATCTTTTAATTTTTAATAATTTTTTCATTTGTACTACTACCTCCTCTATAATTCTTTGCTTTCTCTGAAGCTCCTTTCCTATAGCACTAAATTCTAATACATACAAATCTTTATCTCCCTATATTTAACTTTGCAATATTATTCTATATTTCTCTTCTATACTCCCTTTCTCTTTTTCCCTTTCCCCACTATATTTCTTAGTCTGTTCTGTCCTCATTGCCTTATCCCCAACGGGGATCTTGCTCTAGCATTATTCTCCAATTGGTACTCTACTTAGTTTGCTTATTAACTTGTGGATATCATTCTTGGATTTCTCTATTCGCTGTGCTAACGTATTGTACTATATTTTTGATTGGAATGCTTGGGTTATGTTATAGCTGTATATGTTTATGTGTATAATTCAATACGCTAGATAGTACTTGCATAATTTTTAAATTGCCATTTGTCAAAGGTATACCTTCTGTTTCTCATCTGCATATATATGTTTTAATATCATTTAATGCCATAACAAACCAGCCATGAAATCTTCATTCCCTGGTCAGGCAACAAGCCCCGGGGTTTTGAGGGTGCACTGACTCCAAAACTACAATACTAGAGAACGCATAACACTAAAGAGCAGTATACAAGTGAGAACGCCAGCAAAGGTAATCACTTATATACAAGTCCTGACATCACCCAATCACCAGCATCACCCAGAATAGAAGCCCCATCCAAACAACAAACACCAACAGATGTAACTCAAAGTCTGGGAAAAGGAAATCCCAAACAGAATCAGTTTTAAAAAATTAATAATAACAATGAAATGGCAGAGAAATACCACACAAACGAAGGAACAATCAACAAACACACAAGATCAAATTAATGAAGAGAATTTGGACAAACTTTCTGAAAGTGATTTCAGAAGAATGATAGTAAAGATGATCAAAGACACTGAAAACAGAATGTTAGAGAAATTGCAAGACACAGCTAACACACTGAATATAGAAATACAAGAACTTACCAAAAAAGTAACAGAGACAAACAACTCAATTGCTGAACTGAAACACTGTAGAAGGAATCAAGAGCAGAGTATCTGAGACAGAAGACCGGATAAGTGAGCTGGAAGATAAAATGGTGGAAGTAACTGCTGAAAAACAGACTCTAGCTCAAAGAATGAAAAGAGCAGAGGACAGCCTCAGAGACCTCTGGGATAATATCAAACACACCAATATTCGAATTATAGGGGTTCCAGAAGAAGAAGAAAAAAAGAAAGGCTATGAGAAAATTTTTGAAGAGATTATAGTTGAAAATTTCCCCAACATGGGAAAAGAAATAGTCAATCAAGTCCAAGAAGCACAAAGAGTACCTAACAGAATCAATCCGAGAAGAAACACACCAAGACACATATTAATGAAGTTAACACAAATTAAACACAAAGATAGAATTCTCAAAGTAGCAAGGGAAAAGCAACTAGTGACATACAAGGGAAAGCCCATCCGTTTAACAGCTGATCTTTCAACAGAAACTCTGCAGGCCAGAAGGGAATGGCAGGACACATTTAAACGGCTGAAAGAGAATAATCTGCAACCAAGAATCCTCTACCCTGCAAGGATCTCCTTCAAAATTGATGGAGAAATCAAAAGCTTTACAGACAAGCAAAAATTAAAAGAATTTAGTCACACCAAACCAGCCTTACAACAAATGTTAAAGGGACTTATATAGACAACAAGTATAAAAGGAGAAGATTCACGAAACAAACCCATCATAACATCTAAGAAGATGACAATAGGATCATTTGTATCAATAATTACTTTGAATGTCAATGGACTAAACGCCCCAACCAAAAGACACAGAGTGGCTGAATGGATCCAAAAACCCGACCCATACATATGCTGCCTCCAGGAAACTCATTTCAGACCTAGAGACACTCATAGACTGAAAGTGAGAGGCTGGAAAAAGATATTCCATGCAAATGGAAATCAAAAGAAAGCTGGAGTAGCAATCCTCATATCAGATAAAATAGATTTTAAAGTAAAGAAGATTCTAAGAGACAAGGCAGGTCACTACATCATGATTAAGGGATCGATCCAAGAAGAAGACATAACAATCATAAATATCTATGCTCCCAACACAGGAGCACCCCAATACATAAGACAAACACTTTCAGACATAAAAGAAGACATTGATAGCAACACAATCATAGTAGGAGACTTTAACACTCCTCTCACACCAATGGACAGATCATCCAAACAGAAAATTAATAAAGAAACACAAGCCTTAAATGCCACACTAGAAGGAATCAAGAGCAGAGTATCTGAGACAGAAGACCGGATAAGTGAGCTGGAAGATAAAATGGTGGAAGTAACTGCTGAAAAACAGACTCTAGCTCAAAGAATGAAAAGAGCAGAGGACAGCCTCAGAGACCTCTGGGATAATATCAAACACACCAATATTCGAATTATAGGGGTTCCAGAAGAAGAAGAAAAAAAGAAAGGCTATGAGAAAATTTTTGAAGAGATTATAGTTGAAAATTTCCCCAACATGGGAAAAGAAATAGTCAATCAAGTCCAAGAAGCACAAAGAGTACCTAACAGAATCAATCCGAGAAGAAACACACCAAGACACATATTAATGAAGTTAACACAAATTAAACACAAAGATAGAATTCTCAAAGTAGCAAGGGAAAAGCAACTAGTGACATACAAGGGAAAGCCCATCCGTTTAACAGCTGATCTTTCAACAGAAACTCTGCAGGCCAGAAGGGAATGGCAGGACACATTTAAACGGCTGAAAGAGAATAATCTGCAACCAAGAATCCTCTACCCTGCAAGGATCTCCTTCAAAATTGATGGAGAAATCAAAAGCTTTACAGACAAGCAAAAATTAAAAGAATTTAGTCACACCAAACCAGCCTTACAACAAATGTTAAAGGGACTTATATAGACAACAAGTATAAAAGGAGAAGATTCACGAAACAAACCCATCATAACATCTAAGAAGATGACAATAGGATCATTTGTATCAATAATTACTTTGAATGTCAATGGACTAAACGCCCCAACCAAAAGACACAGAGTGGCTGAATGGATCCAAAAACACGACCCATACATATGCTGCCTCCAGGAAACTCATTTCAGACCTAGAGACACTCATAGACTGAAAGTGAGAGGCTGGAAAAAGATATTCCATGCAAATGGAAATCAAAAGAAAGCTGGAGTAGCAATCCTCATATCAGATAAAATAGATTTTAAAGTAAAGAAGATTCTAAGAGACAAGGCAGGTCACTACATCATGATTAAGGGATCGATCCAAGAAGAAGACATAACAATCATAAATATCTATGCTCCCAACACAGGAGCACCCCAATACATAAGACAAACACTTTCAGACATAAAAGAAGACATTGATAGCAACACAATCATAGTAGGAGACTTTAACACTCCTCTCACACCAATGGACAGATCATCCAAACAGAAAATTAATAAAGAAACACAAGCCTTAAATGCCACACTAGAAGAAATGGACCTCATGGATATCTTTAGGACTTTCCATCCAAAAGCAGAAGAATACACTTTCTTCTCAAGTGCTCACGGAACATTCTCCAGGATAGACCACATCTTGGGCCACAAATCAATCCTCAGTCAATTCAAGAAAACTGAAATTCTATCAACCATCTTCTCGGACCACAATGCAGTGAGACTAGAGATCAACTACAGGAAAAAAACCGCTAAAAACACAAACACATGGAGATTAAACAACACATACCTAAAAAACCAACTGATCATTGAGGAAATCAAAGGAGAAATAAAAAAATTCCTAGAAGAAAATGACAATGAACACACGACAGTGCAAAACCTATGGGATACTGCAAAAGCAGTTCTAAGAGGGAAGTTTATAGCATTACAATCCCACCTCAAGAAACTAGGAAAATCTCAAACAGACGACCTTACCTTACGCTTAAAACAACTGGAGAAAGAAGAACAAAAACACCCCAAAGCCAGCAGAAGAAGGGAAATCATAAAGATCAGAGCAGAAATAAATGAAAAAGAAACAAAAGAAACAATAGTAAAGATAAATAAAACAAAAAGCTGGTTCTTCGAAAAAGTCAATAAAATCGACACACCACTGGTCAGACTCATTAAGAAAAAGAGAGAGAAGAACCAGATCACCAAAATCAAAAATGAAAAAGGAGAGATTACAACGGATAATGCAGAAATCCAAAGGATTATAAGAGACTATTATGAAAAACTCTATGGCAACAAACAGAGTGGCTGAATGGATCCAAAAACACGACCCATACATATGCTGCCTCCAGGAAACTCATTTCAGACCTAGAGACACTCATAGACTGAAAGTGAGAGGCTGGAAAAAGATATTCCATGCAAATGGAAATCAAAAGAAAGCTGGAGTAGCAATCCTCATATCAGATAAAATAGATTTTAAAGTAAAGAAGATTCTAAGAGACAAGGCAGGTCACTACATCATGATTAAGGGATCGATCCAAGAAGAAGACATAACAATCATAAATATCTATGCTCCCAACACAGGAGCACCCCAATACATAAGACAAACACTTTCAGACATAAAAGAAGACATTGATAGCAACACAATCATAGTAGGAGACTTTAACACTCCTCTCACACCAATGGACAGATCATCCAAACAGAAAATTAATAAAGAAACACAAGCCTTAAATGCCACACTAGAAGAAATGGACCTCATGGATATCTTTAGGACTTTCCATCCAAAAGCAGAAGAATACACTTTCTTCTCAAGTGCTCACGGAACATTCTCCAGGATAGACCACATCTTGGGCCACAAATCAATCCTCAGTCAATTCAAGAAAACTGAAATTCTATCAACCATCTTCTCGGACCACAATGCAGTGAGACTAGAGATCAACTACAGGAAAAAAAACCGCTAAAAACACAAACACATGGAGATTAAACAACACATACCTAAAAAACCAACTGATCATTGAGGAAATCAAAGGAGAAATAAAAAAATTCCTAGAAGAAAATGACAATGAACACACGACAGTGCAAAACCTATGGGATACTGCAAAAGCAGTTCTAAGTGGGAAGTTTATAGCATTACAATCCCACCTCAAGAAACTAGGAAAATCTCAAACAGACGACCTTACCTTACGCTTAAAACAACTGGAGAAAGAAGAACAAAAACACCCCAAAGCCAGCAGAAGAAGGGAAATCATAAAGATCAGAGCAGAAATAAATGAAAAAGAAACAAAAGAAACAATAGTAAAGATAAATAAAACAAAAAGCTGGTTCTTTGAAAAAGTCAATAAAATCGACACACCACTGGTCAGACTCATTAAGAAAAAGAGAGAGAAGAACCAGATCACCAAAATCAAAAATGAAAAAGGAGAGATTACAACGGATAATGCAGAAATCCAAAGGATTATAAGAGACTATTATGAACAACTCTATGGCAACAAACTGGACAACCTGGAAGAAATGGACAGTTTCTTAGAGAAGATTAATCTCCCAAGACTCAACCAGGAAGAAATAGAAACTATGAACAAGCCAATCACAAGCTCAGAAATCGACCTTGTGATCAAAAATCTACCCAAAAATAAAAGCCCAGGGCCAGATGGTTTCACAAGTGAATTCTACCAAACATTTAAAGAAGAGCTAATGCCTGTCCTTCTAAAACTCTTCCAAAAAATTGCCCAGGAAGGAACACTTCCAAACACATTCTACGAGGCCATCATCACCCTGATACCAAAGCCAGGCAAAGACATCACAAAAAAAGAAAATTATAGGCCAATTTCACTGATGAATCTAGATGCCAAAATCCTCAACAAAATCCTAGCAAACAGAATTCAGCAACACATCAAAAAGCTCATTCATCATGATCAAGTTGGGTTCATCCCAGGCATGCAAGGATTCTTCAACATCCGCAAATCAATCAATGTGATACACCATGCCAACAAATTGAAAGACAAAATCACATGATCATCTCAATAGATGCAGAAAAAGCCTTTGACAAAGTACAGCATCCATTTATGATAAAAACTCTTCAAAAAATGGGCATAGAAGGAACTTATCTTAACATAGTGAAAGCCATATATGAGAAGCCCACAGCGAACATTATCCTCAATGGTGAAAAACTCAAAGCATTCCCTCTAAGATCAGGAACAAGACAAGGGTGTCCACTTTCACCACTACTATTCAACATAGTCCTGGAAGTTCTAGCAATAGCAACAAGAGAAGAAAAAGAAATCAAAGGAATCCAGATTGGAAAAGAAGAAGTCAAACTCTCTCTATTTGCAGATGACATGATATTATACATAGAAAATCCCAAAGACACTATTACAAAACTACTAGAGTTAATCAGCGAATTCAGCAAAGTTGCAGGATACAAAATCAATATACAGAAATCACTGGCATTCCTATACACAAACAATGAAAAATCAGAAAATGAAATCAAAGAGGCAATCCCCTTTACCATCGCAACCAAAAGAATCAAATATCTAGGAATAAACCTACCCAAAGAAACAAAAGAACTGTACACAGAAAATTACAAGACACTCATGAGAGAAATTAAACAGATGGAGAGATATTCCATGTTCCTGGATTGGAAGAATCAATATTGTGAAAATGACCATACTACCAAATATCATCTACAGATTCAATGCGATACCTATTCAACTTCCATTGACATTTTTCACAGAATTAGACCAAAGAATAACACAGTTCATATGGAAACACAAAAGACCTCGAATAGCCAAAGCAATCCTGAGAAAGAAAAACGGAGCTGGAGGAATCAACCTCCCTAACTTCAGACTCTACTACAAAGCAACAGTCATCAAGACAGTATGGTACTGGCACAAAAACAGAACTATAGACCAATGGAACAAGATCGAGAACCCAGAGATAAACCCACGCACCTATGGGTACCTTATTTTTGACAAAGGAGGCGAATATATAAAATGGGACAAAGACAGCCTCTTCAACAAATGGTGCTGGGAAAATTGGACAGCTACATGCAAGAAAATGAAGTTGGAACATACCCTGACACCATACACAAAGATCAACTCAAAATGGATTAAAGACTTAAATGTAAGGCCAGAAACCATCCAACTCTTAGAGGAGAATATAGGCAAAACCCTCAAGGACATCAATCAAAGCAAGATCTTCTCTGACCCACCTACTAGAATAGTGGAACTAAAAAGACAAATGAACATGTGGGACCTAATGAAACTTAAAAGCTTTTGTACAGCTAAAGAAATTACAAAAAAGCTGAACAGACAGCCCACAGAGTGGGAGAAAATCATAGCAAATGAAACAACAGACAAAGAATTAATCTCCAAAATCTACAAGCAACTCAGACAACTCAGCACTGGAAAAACGAACAACCCAATCAAAAAATGGGAAAAGGACCTAAACAGACACCTCTCCAACGATGACATACAGATGGCCCAAAAACACATGAAACGATGCTCAACTTCACTAATAATTAGAGAAATGCAAATCAAAACTACAGTGAGATATCACCTCACACCCGTCAGAATGGCCATCATCCACAAATCGACAGACAATAAATGCTGGAGAGGCTGCGGAGAAAAGGGAACACTCCTGCATTGCTGGTGGGAGTGTCAATTGATACAGCCTCTATGGAAGACAGTCTGGATCGGAAGAATCAATATTGTGAAAATGACCATACTACCAAATATCATCTACAGATTCAATGCAATACCTATTCAACTTCCATTGACATTTTTCACAGAACTAGACCAAAGAATAACACAGTTCATATGGAAACACAAAAGACCTCGAATAGCCAAAGCAATCCTGAGAAAGAAAAACGGAGCTGGAGGAATCAACCTCCCTAACTTCAGACTCTACTACAAAGCAACAGTCATCAAGACAGTATGGTACTGGCACAAAAACAGAACTATAGACCAATGGAACAAGATCGAGAACCCAGAGATAAACCCACGCACCTATGGGTACCTTATTTTTGACAAAGGAGGCGAATATATAAAATGGGACAAAGACAGCCTCTTCAACAAATGGTGCTGGGAAAATTGGACAGCTACATGCAAGAAAATGAAGTTGGAACATACCCTGACACCATACACAAAGATCAACTCAAAATGGATTAAAGACTTAAATGTAAGGCCAGAAACCATCCAACTCTTAGAGGAGAATATAGGCAAAACCCTCAAGGACATCAATCAAAGCAAGATCTTCTCTGACCCACCTACTAGAATAGTGGAACTCAAAAGACAAATGAACATGTGGGACCTAATGAAACTTAAAAGCTTTTGTACAGCTAAAGAAATTACAAAAAAGCTGAACAGACAGCCCACAGAGTGGGAGAAAATCATAGCAAATGAAACAACAGACAAAGAATTAATCTCCAAAATCTACAAGCAACTCAGACAACTCAGCACTGGAAAAACGAACAACCCAATCAAAAATGGGAAAAGGACCTAAACAGACACCTCTCCAACGATGACATACAGATGGCCCAAAAACACATGAAACGATGCTCAACTTCACTAATAATTAGAGAAATGCAAATCAAAACTACAGTGAGATGTCACCTCACACCCGTCAGAATGGCCATCATCCACAAATCGACAGACAATAAATGCTGGAGAGGCTGCGGAGAAAAGGGAACACTCCTGCATTGCTGGTGGGAGTGTAAATTGATACAGCCTCTATGGAAGACAGTCTGGAGATTTCTTAAAAAACTAAAAATAGAAGCACCATATGACCCAGCAATCCCACTCTTAGGCTTATACCCTGATGAAATCAAAACTGAAAGAAGCACCTGTACCCCAATGTTCATTGCAGCTCTCTATACAATAGCTAGAACTTGGAAGGAACCTAGATGCCCATCGACGAACGAATGGATCCAAAAGCTCTGGTACATATATACAATGGAATACTACACAGCTGTAAAGAGAAATGCAGAAGAATCAGCCCTAATGAGGTGGCTGGATCTAGAACGTATCCTAAAAAGTGAAGTCAGTCAGAAAGAGAAGGACAAATACAGTATATTAACACATATATATGGAATCTAGTAGGATGGTGATGATGGCACATGCAGTGAAGCGGCAGAAAGACAGACATGGACAGTGGACATATGGACATTTTGGGGAAGGAACAGTGGGTGAGAGGCGTAAGGGAAGTAGCATGAAGGCCTGTACTATCATAAGTGAAGAAAATAGCTCTAGTCATTGCTCTGTGAGAAAAGGGGATCCTTCAGGGGTGCTGTGTGATGGTCGGGAGGGGAGGGAAGGGGGGGATATACATGTGACTAATCTGAGAACATGCATGTCTGTGAACAACAAAACTCTGTAAAAGTTAAAAGTAAAATAAAGGTTTAAAAAAAAAAAAAAAAGAAAGTTAGTGGTCATCAATGGCTACCAACCTCTAGAATGTTATCCTTTTCCCTCCACTAATTCCTCCTGCCTCCACCTTCTCACTGCCACCTCTAACTCCCTGTACTCACTCCACTCTAGCATCTCCAGATTTCTTTTGGTTTCTAGAATAAGGAAAATCTATTCCTGCCTCTGGCTGGAACACTCATTCTTCAGTTTTACATGACTAGCTCCTTGTCATTCACATCTCAGTTCAAATGTTGACTAAGAACCCTTTCCTCATCTCCAAGTAGCCTCATTCTATTTCTTCACAGCGCTTCTGGGGTGTGCAATTCCTTATTTATATTTTTATAGGTTTATCATCTGGCTCTTGAACTGAGATGTAAGCTCCTTGAGGGCTACTGTTCACTCTACTCTTCCCCACTAGAACATTCTACGCTTTCATTCATTATCTCATTCCATCTGCACAATACTCCTATGAGAGAGGATCATTATCGTCATTGTATCAAATCAAGGAAACTAAGGCTCAGAGAGTTTAAGTAATTTTCTTAAAATTGTACAGGTAAGAAAGAGTAAACCCAAGCAGCCTGGCTCCAGAGTCTTCACTTCAACCCCTCTGCACATTGCCCAAACTAACGAATTTCTTGTCTCAGTCATGTATATATATATATTAAATAATACTCATAACACCCAAATTGTGCACTTCTGGACTTAACCTAATTTGGCTTTCTCATCTGAAAAATAGGAATAATGTAGAATGTAACTCAGAGGATAATCATGAGGTTAAATACTGATAGGTCGTGCATGCATGCTAAAGCACTTAAGTCATATCTGACTGATTGTTAACATAGGTCAAATACTAGTAGGTCTGTGCTTCTTTAAGTGTAGTCTCTGGACCAGTACCATCTGGGAGGTTATTAAAAAAAGCATTTTTTCAGTCTCATTCCAAACTACTGGATCAGAAATTCTAGGGGTAGGGCTTAGCAATCTGTGTTGTCATCTTTCTTTTCTTTTCTCTTTTTTGCCTCTAAGTCATCATTTATTTTTTATCCATCTTTATTCTTTGGCCTGTGTGGGCCTCCCATTGCAGTGGCCTCTCTCATTGCAGAGCACTGGCTCTGGGCACATGTGCTCCAGAGCGCTGGCTCGTAATTGGACACACCAGCCCAGCCGTTCCTTGGCATATGGGATCTTCCTGGGCCAGGGATCAAACTGGCACCCCTGTGCATCTCCAGATTTCTTTTGGTTTCTAGAATAAGGAAAATCTATTCCTGCCTCTGGCTGGAACACTCATTCTTCAGTTTTACATGACTAGCTCCTTGTCATTCACATCTCAGTTCAAATGTTGACTAAGAACCCTTTCCTCATCTCCAAGTAGCCTCATTCTATTTCTTCACAGCGCTTCTGGGGTGTGCAATTCCTTATTTATATTTTTATAGGTTTATCATCTGGCTCTTGAACTGAGATGTAAGCTCCTTGAGGGCTACTGTTCACTCTACTCTTCCCCACTAGAACATTCTACGCTTTCATTCATTATCTCATTCCATCTGCACAATACTCCTATGAGAGAGGATCATTATCGTCATTGTATCAAATCAAGGAAACTAAGGCTCAGAGAGTTTAAGTAATTTTCTTAAAATTGTACAGGTAAGAAAGAGTAAACCCAAGCAGCCTGGCTCCAGAGTCTTCACTTCAACCCCTCTGCACATTGCCCAAACTAACGAATTTCTTGTCTCAGTCATGTATATATATATATTAAATAATACTCATAACACCCAAATTGTGCACTTCTGGACTTAACCTAATTTGGCTTTCTCATCTGAAAAATAGGAATAATGTAGAATGTAACTCAGAGGATAATCATGAGGTTAAATACTGATAGGTCGTGCATGCATGCTAAAGCACTTAAGTCATATCTGACTGATTGTTAACATAGGTCAAATACTAGTAGGTCTGTGCTTCTTTAAGTGTAGTCTCTGGACCAGTACCATCTGGGAGGTTATTAAAAAAAGCATTTTTTCAGTCTCATTCCAAACTACTGGATCAGAAATTCTAGGGGTAGGGCTTAGCAATCTGTGTTGTCATCTTTCTTTTCTTTTCTCTTTTTTGCCTCTAAGTCATCATTTATTTTTTATCCATCTTTATTCTTTGGCCTGTGTGGGCCTCCCATTGCAGTGGCCTCTCTCATTGCAGAGCACTGGCTCTGGGCACATGTGCTCCAGAGCGCTGGCTCGTAATTGGACACACCAGCCCAGCCGTTCCTTGGCATATGGGATCTTCCTGGGCCAGGGATCAAACTGGCACCCCCTGCACTGCAAGGCTGACTCTTTACCCACTGGACCACCAGGGAAGCCCCTGTCATCTTTCTTCCAGGTGACTGTATGCACACTAAACGTGAAGAGGTATGGGTAGGCTGAAATTTTTTAGTTAGTGTCTGGCACAAAATAAGTGAAAATAATAGAGGTTATTGTTAATACAGCCAGGTGAATAGTCCAGTGGTGTTTCTCTATGTACATTACTGATGTTTTAGCAGGATATTTTCCTGTTACATAGGACTTTTCCTCAAATGTCAATATTTAGCATCTTTGGATCCTGGGCACTAAACATCAGCTGCAAATATTCCAAATTTTGTGACAAACAAAATATTCCTTCCTTGCATTTCCAAAGACCACCTGCTGCTGGCGAGGGACTCAGTTAAGACTCAGTTATAGTTCTTATCACCAGTTAAGAACCACAGTTCACTAATCAGAATGTTCCCCTGACACACTTTCATGTTCAGATTATAAATGGACTTCTATGAAAGACATGGGTGAGCGTTAGAATAAATCCGAGTGGCAAAGCAACACTGAGATTTTGGATCCTCTGACTTGCCTATCTATCAGACTCTGCAGGGAATACAAAGATGAATTAGAAATGCTTTCTGTCCTCAAGGACTTTCAGCATAATCGGAGAAACTAAAGTAGTTGTAAAAAATAATTATATCACACAGAATAGTGGAAGTCTCTAAGAGATACCAACTGATATTGGAATTCTGAAAGAGTAGCCACAAACTGTACAGGAAACTGGGATAGACTGCTTGATGAAGTCAGTATTTGAGATGACAAATAAATGCCTTTGGCTAAAAGGATTTAGATTTTCTCACTTTAAGTGGAAGTGAATAATGATACTATGTCAATTTTTATGGATAAGAATAGGCATATGTTTGTGGGAGAAAGAAAATGAGAGATACAAAGACATCAGGCAATTAGGAATAAAAATAAAACCTTTCAGAACTAATGATCCACTGTTTCCTGATACAAACCAACTGATAAAGTCTGAAAAAAATGTTAGCACCATCCCAACAATTCTACCAACTCTCTGCAAATTCTTATTTGTAGGGCTCTCCATGTTTGCTTGCTAATCGGTAAGAAGTTACAAAGTCCTTAAACAAATACTGACTCCCTCATCAGAGATGGAAGCAGACAGTCCCATAGAATTCTATACTTGACAAAGACAAATGTTTTCAACTTTCAAAATTCTCATGCGGCCCCTACCTAGTTCTGGTGTCACTGTAGAATTCCCAGGAAAGGGGCAGTGGGAGGAGGAGAATGAAGACAACCTATGATGCTCATCTGGGAAGTTGGGGATCTCCTGAAGGCTGTGTGGCAAAAATCTTGAACACCACACTCATCAATTAGTAACAGCTGCCTGGAAAGGACTGTGAGGCATCCGTTACCAAGAAAGAACACCATAAGCAATTATCAAGGTCTATAATGAAAAGGTGCTGACTTGTGATAAGGAACAAAGTTTGTCCCCTATAGCTTCTGTGCAGTGGTAAAAAGTGCTTTAAGTTATTTTGGAGGAATATTGTTTAATCAACAGGATGACTGAATCTGTATTAAATTGTGAACACGTGATATTGGAATTCTGCAGAAATATTTAATTTTTATTTAGACACACAGATCTCCAAAATATAGTCTTCCATCCTAAAGAGCACGTTCATTTCTCCATTATGAATCAGACCAGCAGTAATGGGCTGCACTTTGTTAGCTCATTCACTCAGTCAGACTGCCATTTACTGTCCTGGTTAGCTACGGCTGTGTGGCTCTCCCAAACTTGGCCGTTTGAATCAACAATAATCATGTGATTAGCTCTCCTGGCTTCTAAGGCTCAGAAATTTTTCAAAAGGCTCTGCTGGGTGGTTTTGGCTCAGGGTATCTCAAGTAATTTCAAGTCAGTTGGTGGCTGGGGCTGGGAGAGAACGGGACTGGAACAGCTAGGAGATGGATGGGTACCTCACTCTCTTCATATGATTTCAGTGTCTCTCCAAGTGGGTTATTTTGAACCCCAAAGGCCAGATGTATCACTATGGGTTACCTAGCCTCTGAAGTTACACAGTATCACTTACATAGTATCCTATTGATTATAAGCCAAAAAAGTGCCCCCTACTCCTCCACGATTGAAGACATGGAGACTAATTCTCTACCTCTTGATGAAGATGTGCCCAGGTTTTATTACTAGAAAAACATGTGTGATGGGAGATATTATTGCCATAATCTTTGAAAATATGATCAGCCATAGTCACAAACATTTATTGAGAACTTACTATATGCCAGGCTATACACATACTTAGTGAAGAGAACAGACGGGGTCCTTTCTCCTGTGAGATATATGTCCTACTGAGGATGAGTGAAGAGATGAAAAAATAAGTAAACCCACCAGGAAGCTAATTTGGGATCATGATGAGTGATACAAAGAATATTTAAAAATTAGAGTAATTGAGTTTAAGGGAGTTTTTGTAGAGAAAGGTGGTCAGAACAGGACTCTCTTAGAGAACGTAATAATGAGAAGGAATCAGTCACATGGACATCTGGGGGAAAACAAATGCTAGACAAGTGGAAGAGCAAATGAACAGCATGTGAAGTAGGAAGAAGTTTGACATGCTTGAGAAACAGCAAAAGGCAGGGGCACAGTGAGCAAGGAGGAAGGAAACATGGAATGAAGTCTGAGAAGCAGGCTGGGCACCACTCAGGGAGAGCTTCATGGCCAAGAGAAGGATGGATTTTGTTTCAGTCCTCACGTAAACTCCAGTAGGGGAGGTACTTACTCTACATACTCACTCGTTGGCCCCACAAGACCCAGAACTCTTACACAGCTGGCACTCATCAGAGATCTGTTGGACTGAGAATGAATCAAAACCATAGGATCTCATTGATGGAATATGTAGTGTCACCCCTCCAACCCAAAGCAAGTTCCACGCGGCAGGAACATTTTCCAAGGTAATAGAGTGGTTGAGATCTCACATCAAATCTTTAACTTAAGACTGGCTGGGCTACTCAACGGCATCTATTACCACCTAAAGGAAGACGCGTAAGAGGGAGCTAATTACCATGTGTCTTGCCCTGCTCCTGAATAATTAAATGTTTTATTGTGTTGTTACAATCTGAATTTATTATCCTTTGCTGGGGAACAAAATTAAACATAATGAGGGCTGTTAGTCTCCTCACAGTTCTGCCTGTATCCTGTATCTTATATCATTTTTACCACTTTGATTAATGGGTTTAATTTACTTTGACTGGAGTATGGAGCACTCAGTGGTGGGGAGGGAGCAGGTGAGACGATTAAAATCCTTTTAATTAGACTAATAATGCCAAATCTGCATATGTTAACAAGGGTGTACCATTAATTAGGTTTTGTAGGTAGTTTCTGGAAAGGTAGGAGAGTAGCTTTAAAACTGCCTTTGTGATACCAGGAGTTCTATTAAACTGACAGAGTATGACATTACATATCCCTTCAAGAAGAGCCTTTGATATCTCGAGGTGCAGCAAGTGTCACATGATAGATGGACACATCCCTAATTTGCTATGTAGGCTGACTTCTGCTTGTCCCTTCAGGCCCACAAGGCTGCCCTACATGGACCACATCACTAGGACTCCCAGGCACTCTGCCTGTGGGTTGGATTCAGACAATGGAAGCTCAGCAGATCAGGGTATTTATTCCTTGGCTTCCTTCCTTCCTTCGAGATCACTACAGGTGGCTGTGTCCCTGGATCTACAAAGACTTTAGCTCAAGACAACTCTCCTTACTCAACTCTTTCCCTCTGTGTTCTGCTAACATCGTTATTCTTTAGTCCCTTTTAGATCTAGAAAAGGTAATAGCTCTCGCTCCACTACTTAGAAGGATGGATTTTGTTTCAGTCCTCACGTAAACTCCAGTAGGGGAGGTACTTACTCTACATACTCACTCGTTGGCCCCACAAGACCCAGAACTCTTACACAGCTGGCACTCATCAGAGATCTGTTGGACTGAGAATGAATCAAAACCATAGGATCTCATTGATGGAATATGTAGTGTCACCCCTCCAACCCAAAGCAAGTTCCACGCGGCAGGAACATTTTCCAAGGTAATAGAGTGGTTGAGATCTCACATCAAATCTTTAACTTAAGACTGGCTGGGCTACTCAACGGCATCTATTACCACCTAAAGGAAGACGCGTAAGAGGGAGCTAATTACCATGTGTCTTGCCCTGCTCCTGAATAATTAAATGTTTTATTGTGTTGTTACAATCTGAATTTATTATCCTTTGCTGGGGAACAAAATTAAACATAATGAGGGCTGTTAGTCTCCTCACAGTTCTGCCTGTATCCTGTATCTTATATCATTTTTACCACTTTGATTAATGGGTTTAATTTACTTTGACTGGAGTATGGAGCACTCAGTGGTGGGGAGGGAGCAGGTGAGACGATTAAAATCCTTTTAATTAGACTAATAATGCCAAATCTGCATATGTTAACAAGGGTGTACCATTAATTAGGTTTTGTAGGTAGTTTCTGGAAAGGTAGGAGAGTAGCTTTAAAACTGCCTTTGTGATACCAGGAGTTCTATTAAACTGACAGAGTATGACATTACATATCCCTTCAAGAAGAGCCTTTGATATCTCGAGGTGCAGCAAGTGTCACATGATAGATGGACACATCCCTAATTTGCTATGTAGGCTGACTTCTGCTTGTCCCTTCAGGCCCACAAGGCTGCCCTACATGGACCACATCACTAGGACTCCCAGGCACTCTGCCTGTGGGTTGGATTCAGACAATGGAAGCTCAGCAGATCAGGGTATTTATTCCTTGGCTTCCTTCCTTCCTTCGAGATCACTACAGGTGGCTGTGTCCCTGGATCTACAAAGACTTTAGCTCAAGACAACTCTCCTTACTCAACTCTTTCCCTCTGTGTTCTGCTAACATCGTTATTCTTTAGTCCCTTTTAGATCTAGAAAAGGTAATAGCTCTCGCTCCACTACTTGGCCCAGGTACTTACACCCTTCTGTGGCTCTCTCACAGTCTACCCCTACCTTTGTAAATAGTTTCTTTGAAAATGGACCCTCTCTGAAAAATGTTCTGCTTTGAGTGTACTGATTCTGTTGGAATTCTAATTGCTGCCCTCTTGCTAATGCCAATGTTTGATCTGTTATACTTCTGTAAAAGTTTCATTAAAATTGACGTCGCCATTCAAATTGGTTTCCAAATTCTGTTTTCAAGATGAGACAGAATTATATGTAAAGGATTATGCTTTTTAGTATGGGCTTCTCAGGTGGCTCAGTGGTAAAGAATCCCCCTGCCAATGCAGGAGAAGCAGGAGAGGTGAGTTCAATTCCTGGGATGGGAAGATCACCCAGAGGAGCAAATGGCAACCCACTCATATATCACTATGTACTACTGTCAAGATTGATTTTGAGAAGAAAAGCAAGAGTATTTTGGAAGGAGGGTAGGTGGGATACCATCTTTAATAGCTAGAACAAGCACTTCTAAAAATAAACCAATTTTTAAATTAAACTCTTCCAAGACATATGAAACAAATACCATAATTCAGTCAACAAATTTGCTCCTATTTTAAAAATGCCACATCATTTATTCTCTAAAGGAGGAATCCACAGGTTTCAACATTTATGGGAAGAAGTAGATATTAGAAATCTATATCCATGTAAAAATCCTTGTACATTATACACATGCATTTATAAAAAATGTTCTTCAAGGTTTTCAGAATGACAATTATTTGAGGAGAAATAGGTGAGGTAGCTTTTAGCACCAAATTCTAAAACTTTAGCATAAGGCTCAATGGACCACATTCAGCCTGGGACTCCCAGGCACTCTGCCTGTGGGTTGGATTCAGACAATGGAAGCTCAGCAGATCAGGGTATTTATTCCTTGGCTTCCTTCCTTCCTTCGAGATCACTACAGGTGGCTGTGTCCCTGGATCTACAAAGACTTTAGCTCAAGACAACTCTCCTTACTCAACTCTTTCCCTCTGTGTTCTGCTAACATCGTTATTCTTTAGTCCCTTTTAGATCTAGAAAAGGTAATAGCTCTCGCTCCACTACTTGGCCCAGGTACTTACACCCTTCTGTGGCTCTCTCACAGTCTACCCCTACCTTTGTAAATAGTTTCTTTGAAAATGGACCCTCTCTGAAAAATGTTCTGCTTTGAGTGTACTGATTCTGTTGGAATTCTAATTGCTGCCCTCTTGCTAATGCCAATGTTTGATCTGTTATACTTCTGTAAAAGTTTCATTAAAATTGACGTCGCCATTCAAATTGGTTTCCAAATTCTGTTTTCAAGATGAGACAGAATTATATGTAAAGGATTATGCTTTTTAGTATGGGCTTCTCAGGTGGCTCAGTGGTAAAGAATCCCCCTGCCAATGCAGGAGAAGCAGGAGAGGTGAGTTCAATTCCTGGGATGGGAAGATCACCCAGAGGAGCAAATGGCAACCCACTCATATATCACTATGTACTACTGTCAAGATTGATTTTGAGAAGAAAAGCAAGAGTATTTTGGAAGGAGGGTAGGTGGGATACCATCTTTAATAGCTAGAACAAGCACTTCTAAAAATAAACCAATTTTTAAATTAAACTCTTCCAAGACATATGAAACAAATACCATAATTCAGTCAACAAATTTGCTCCTATTTTAAAAATGCCACATCATTTATTCTCTAAAGGAGGAATCCACAGGTTTCAACATTTATGGGAAGAAGTAGATATTAGAAATCTATATCCATGTAAAAATCCTTGTACATTATACACATGCATTTATAAAAAATGTTCTTCAAGGTTTTCAGAATGACAATTATTTGAGGAGAAATAGGTGAGGTAGCTTTTTAGCACCAAATTCTAAAACTTTAGTCACAAATTTCTTTCTACATTTGCTAGGGTGAAGCTGACACAAGAGTCTCCACAGGGAGAATCCCTGGGCCATGGTCTCCTTTGCTTGAGTTTCCACTCTCATGCCCACAATCTTCTCTTCTAGGCAAGAGGTTTCATGAGTTTCTCATGTCTCAGCTGCAGGGGTGGTGGAGCCTGCTAGTCTACCCAGTATTCCTTCTCCTCTTAACACTTTGCTAATAGATGTTTACTGGGATTGCAAATGAATATGGGCCCATAACAAGTTTTTGGCCACTGAGATGTAAGCAGAAGCTGTTGGGTAGGGCTTCTAGAAAATATACTTTAAACGTATGATCCTTGTCTTCCTATTTTTCCACCTGAAAATCAAGTTTAAGGGCTAGAACTTCAGGAACTATTTTAGAAATGTTACCCTGAGAATGAATGCCATATCTTAAAGTAGAAGGGGCAAGAGAAAAGGCAACAGGCTAGGGCACTAGTGAAGTCATGGACCTGTAGCAGCAGCCACAGATAACCCACCGACTATGCCAGCATCTCTCCTGTTGAACCCACTGTTGTATGCATCCATGCTAAGTCACTTCAGTCATGTCTGACTCTTTTTAACACTATGGACTGTAGCCTGCCAGGGCCCCCTGTTGACGGAATTCTCCAGGCAAGAATACGTGAGTGGACTGCCATTTCCTTTTCCAGGGATCTTCCCGACCCAGGGATCAAACTTGTGTCTCCTGAACTGCAGGAGGATTCTTTACTGCTGAGCCACCAGGGAAGCCCATTATACTTTTATATTATTACCTGTCAGAGCTGAAATAAATGAGGCAAATGTCTGTATCTTACCTTGGAAGAGAATCTCTGATTAACATGCTAAGTCAGGACTTGATACTTTTATTGACAGTGTCACTCCAACCCAATGTGTGTAAATAGGTTGCTTTTTAAAAATGCCACATCATTTATTCTCTAAAGGAGGAATCCACAGGTTTCAACATTTATGGGAAGAAGTAGATATTAGAAATCTATATCCATGTAAAAATCCTTGTACATTATACACATGCATTTATAAAAAATGTTCTTCAAGGTTTTCAGAATGACAATTATTTGAGGAGAAATAGGTGAGGTAGCTTTTTAGCACCAAATTCTAAAACTTTAGTCACAAATTTCTTTCTACATTTGCTAGGGTGAAGCTGACACAAGAGTCTCCACAGGGAGAATCCCTGGGCCATGGTCTCCTTTGCTTGAGTTTCCACTCTCATGCCCACAATCTTCTCTTCTAGGCAAGAGGTTTCATGAGTTTCTCATGTCTCAGCTGCAGGGGTGGTGGAGCCTGCTAGTCTACCCAGTATTCCTTCTCCTCTTAACACTTTGCTAATAGATGTTTACTGGGATTGCAAATGAATATGGGCCCATAACAAGTTTTTGGCCACTGAGATGTAAGCAGAAGCTGTTGGGTAGGGCTTCTAGAAAATATACTTTAAACGTATGATCCTTGTCTTCCTATTTTTCCACCTGAAAATCAAGTTTAAGGTCTAGAACTGCAGGAATTATTGTAGAAATGTTACCCTTAGAATGAATGCCATATCTTAAAGTAAAAGGGGGCAAGAGAAAAGGCAACAGGCTAGGGCACTAGTGAAGTCATGGACCTGTAGCAGCAGCCACAGATAACCCACCGACTATGCCAGCATCTCTCCTGTTGAACCCACTGTTGTATGCATCCATGCTAAGTCACTTCAGTCATGTCTGACTCTTTTTAACACTATGGACTGTAGCCTGCCAGGGCCCCCTGTTGACGGAATTCTCCAGGCAAGAATACGTGAGTGGACTGCCATTTCCTTTTCCAGGGATCTTCCCGACCCAGGGATCAAACTTGTGTCTCCTGAACTGCAGGAGGATTCTTTACTGCTGAGCCACCAGGGAAGCCCATTATACTTTTATATTATTACCTGTCAGAGCTGAAATAAATGAGGCAAATGTCTGTATCTTACCTTGGAAGAGAATCTCTGATTAACATGCTAAGTCAGGACTTGATACTTTTATTGACAGTGTCACTCACTTTAAGGGCTTTCTAATGTGTGTAAATAGGTTGCTTTATTACTTCTGAAAACTTCTGCATTGTCTCCTGCATTGGCAGGTGGGTTCTTTACCACCAGCACCACCTGAGAAGCCCTGAACCCACTGCTACTTATACCTTAATGAAATATCTAAGTAACACCCAGAGGAAAAACTACCCTGGTACCATTTGTGCCATCATCGAGAGGAGACGGCTTATTTTATGATGAAGAAAAATTTCTGAAATATAGACTTAGATGAGCATTCACTACTGAAGTGGGGTTAGAAGACAGACATAATCTTATTTTTATACTAACCGCAATATAACATTCTGTAAATCAGTTCTCAGAATCCCCCTGTAAATTTCTGTGTCTAGATCTTTTTCCAGGTTCTTGATATACTTTTTCACTCTAAGGTTTATTTCATATGATTTGTGATTTTTTTCAATAGTATTACTAAAGATGACATACTATGTTGGATTCTTTATAGACTAGCATGTGTAATTTTAGTTCTTTTTCAAGTAGAAACTCACAATCTCCCCTGCTAGGCTATGAATCCATGAAGGCATGGGCCATGTGTATTTTGTTTTCTAAGTCCCTAGTACAATCACCTCAACAGACAAATGTCAAGGCAGTGAATGAATAAAAGAAGAGGTCAATGAGAAAATAAAAGAAAATAAGTTATAAAAGGGAGGCTTTTTAAAAGCTGAAGCAATGAGGGGAACTATAAAAGATAATTTAATTTTGTCTAAGGGGATGCAGTGGGGAAGGGCTACTAACTGAAAGCCGTGTGTCGTAGGGTGGAGAAGTCAGGAGTTTGGGGACAAGGAGACAACCTCCATGAGCTCTGTTTTGTCTTGTTCCAGAAGCCATGGAGACAAATACCACGCATGGGAGGAATGACCTCAAGAACTCAAAATGATCTCTAAGTTCCGGTATACAGCATTGAGGCTTGTTGCAACAAGCACAAAGAAGTGTTTTTGGTCACTATTTAGTTAACAAGCAACTTCAATCAGTAGGTAGTAAGAGTGGGGAACCGAGGGGCAACAGTAAGTAACTCATTTCACAACTGTGCCCATGACCTTGGCCCCTCTGCTCAGATGTGCTAATCCCGTCAATACGGTGCTTCCAAATCCAGCACCCAGGCACCCCTGGAGAGTGTCTCCTGGGTTTGACAGTTGTGCCTTTAGGCATTCTTGGCCTTCTGGTTTCTTGTTCCTCTGGCTCACTTATAACAAGTATTTGTAATTCCTTAATCCTGAGCCAAGGACATAGGCTCGCAGGGGCCCTAGTTGATGTGGGAGCAAAGATTTTAGCTTTGTGAGGCTGAGTGTCTGGGCTAGGCAGCATCCTAGGATCTACGGATGTTACTCTCAGGCAGGTGTTCTACTATATTCTTTTTTAATTTTTTTTCTACTTATCTTTCATTCACCCATCTTTTTTGTTCTTTTGGCCTGTGTGGGTCTCCCACCACAGTGGCCTTTCTTGTTGCAGCGCACCGACTCTGGGCACATGTGCTCCAGAGTTCCAGCTCGGTAGTTAGACACATCGGTTCAGTCGCTCCACGGCACATGGGATCCTCCCAGGTCAGGGATCGAACTGGCACCCCTTGCAATGCAAGGCAGTGTCCTTACCCACTGAACCACCAAGCGAAGCCCATCTATTATATTCTTTATCTAAGAGGTGGACGAGCCTTTGCAGATAAAGCAGTTACTTGTCCACTCCAGTTTCACATGGTTTTGTTTATAACATATCACCAAAATGTGTTTCCCGCAGAATCTTGAGATGCATAGGGGGCTTATGTGCTGATGGATGTGTTCCTCTTGTTTGGAGTTCTGAGCACTCTGTTATTTATGTGAATCTGCTTTGCTCTCAGGTAACAAAATCAAATCTGCAACTGGTCAGATTTTCTTTTCTTACAGAGTGACTTTGCTTATATTTATTCCTCTGTGCCTGGTGCCAGGCAATGAGTAGATCGGCTCTAGCAGGTTGGCAGGAGACAGATAGTGTGCAGTGGAAAGGACACTGAATTAAAAGAATGCTTGTGCTCTGGCAATTCTTCCACCAACACCCATCTTCCTGATGCTTAAATAATGCTCAAACAGCTCCTCTTTGGGAACTCCGGAAAATGGACCCCAGTCATGACTGACCTTCAACAGGGGAGGGAAGTAACTCATTTCACAACTGTGCCCATGACCTTGGCCCCTCTGCTCAGATGTGCTAATCCCGTCAATACGGTGCTTCCAAATCCAGCACCCAGGCACCCCTGGAGAGTGTCTCCTGGGTTTGACAGTTGTGCCTTTAGGCATTCTTGGCCTTCTGGTTTCTTGTTCCTCTGGCTCACTTATAACAAGTATTTGTAATTCCTTAATCCTGAGCCAAGGACATAGGCTCGCAGGGGCCCTAGTTGATGTGGGAGCAAAGATTTTAGCTTTGTGAGGCTGAGTGTCTGGGCTAGGCAGCATCCTAGGATCTACGGATGTTACTCTCAGGCAGGTGTTCTACTATATTCTTTTTTAATTTTTTTTCTACTTATCTTTCATTCACCCATCTTTTTTGTTCTTTTGGCCTGTGTGGGTCTCCCACCACAGTGGCCTTTCTTGTTGCAGCGCACCGACTCTGGGCACATGTGCTCCAGAGTTCCAGCTCGGTAGTTAGACACATCGGTTCAGTCGCTCCACGGCACATGGGATCCTCCCAGGTCAGGGATCGAACTGGCACCCCTTGCAATGCAAGGCAGTGTCCTTACCCACTGAACCACCAAGCGAAGCCCATCTATTATATTCTTTATCTAAGAGGTGGACGAGCCTTTGCAGATAAAGCAGTTACTTGTCCACTCCAGTTTCACATGGTTTTGTTTATAACATATCACCAAAATGTGTTTCCCGCAGAATCTTGAGATGCATAGGGGGCTTATGTGCTGATGGATGTGTTCCTCTTGTTTGGAGTTCTGAGCACTCTGTTATTTATGTGAATCTGCTTTGCTCTCAGGTAACAAAATCAAATCTGCAACTGGTCAGATTTTCTTTTCTTACAGAGTGACTTTGCTTATATTTATTCCTCTGTGCCTGGTGCCAGGCAATGAGTAGATCGGCTCTAGCAGGTTGGCAGGGAGACAGATAGCGTGCAGTGGAAAGGACACTGAATTAAAAGAATGCTTGTGCTCTGGCAATTCTTCCACCAACACCCAGCTTCCTGATGCTTAAATAATGCTCAAACAGCTCCTCTTTGGGGAACTCCCGCTGACCTCACCACTTCCTCCCCAACTCTCAGTGGCTTCATAGCCCCATAGTCATGACTGACCTTCACAAACAAGGGGAGGGAAAGGAATAGGGGAATGTAGAAATAATTGGATTTAAATAACAAAAAGAGAGTTATTCAAGAAGGATGGTATTGATAGCAGACATGATATTTTAACCTATTCCTTTTCCTCCCCTGATATGTGAAAGTCAGCCATGACTAAGGTGCCATCCTAACACTGGAAGAAGGATGTTGAATATGATTCTGGCTACTATTCACCCTCATTCTTGACTGGCTTCCATGGAAATGTTCTTTGTTCTGCTGGTCCCTGACCATCCTAGACTGGTGTCTGCTGAGGTATGCCTGATCCTGCTTGTTTTCTGGAGCTGGAATCTATGATCCCCTTCTCCAGCTCTCATGTGATGTTATTACACTCAGTGTAGAAGATCAGAAGTGCACACGACACCTGTGACCATGGCAATGAATTTGGACACTCCTTCCTTCTATTATAATTGTGCTCTTCCTATTCAAACGAAGATGGTTCTGTATTTGTTTTGCCTCTTTGACGGCCATCAAAAACTCTTACCAACAGATTCTGTTTAACTGCATAGCAACAAACTCCATCTGCTTATACCTGTGAATCATGAATCTGCTCATGAACAAGCATGTCTTGTTCATTCAAAATTTTATCCTTTAGATCCACTAAGAACTATATTTGAAAGTAACTGGATTGGTAATGGTATTTTAGTAAAGTGTTTAAATCCTTAAATATGTTAATATTTTATTAGGAAACACGTATTCTACTCTAGGTCCAGGTAATTATAACTATTGCTGTTGCTTTAAAATAGACTAGGACTCCAAAAGAAAGCCTCGAGGAACTTTAAGTCCTGTTTTTCAACTTGTTTTACAAAGAAAAATAGATTTCATTCGCATAATCCACTAGTCATGTTTAATTATACATACCTACATTTCGAAGAACATATTTGCCTTGAGCCAGGGAAAACAGAATCCCAACACAGTTCATACTGAAAGCGTGCATCCTAGAATGCTGCATACAGGTTGACACATGCAGTGGAATTATTCATACTGCTTGTCTACTTTGGGGGATGAACATCATGAAGATAAACTCAGGATTTTATTAAAAGTAAGTCAAATCTCATTTTTTTTGCAATAACTGAAAGCAGAGAGATAAATAATTCAAAATAGCAGCTAATCTAAAAATGATTTAAATTTAACTATGAAATATGTTACACACCTAACCCATTTCAGATGTAGCTAATGACGGTTTCCCCAAACTCATAGTGAAATTGAGTTAGACATTTGTTAGTGAGGGGCAAGGCATAGAATCAGGCAAGACTGTCTGGAAGAAGACACAAAGACAAAGTCGGTTCAAAATCCAGATATAATTCCAGTGCTTTTTAACTTCCTGGCAAGCCTGCTAATTTTTTTGTTTTTTGGTTTTTTGATCCTTCAGGTGGCTCAGACAGTAAAGAATCTGCAGGAGACCCAGGTTCTATTCCTGGGTTGGTAGGATCCCCTGGAGAAGTGAATGGCAATCCACTCACTATTCTTGCCTGGAGAATTCCATGGACAGAAGAGCCTGGCAGGCTACCGTCCATGGGGTTGTAAACAGTCAGATATGATTGAGCAACTAAGAGTTACGACTTAAACCTATTATTTTAAAGAGTCACACGTTTCACATCATTCTCAAGAGGACAGACCTGTTTTGTTTGTTTCATATACAAGTGACTCAAATGGTAAAAGTCATAAAATACAGTCAAACACTAGCTTTGATCAGTCCATATCCACAACTGGGCTTCCCAGGTGGCTCAGTGGTAAAGAACCCACCTGCCAACACAGGAGATGCAAGTTCTATTCCTTGGTTGGAAAGATACTCTGGAGGAGAAAATGGCAACCCACTCCAATATTCTTGCATGGAGAATCCCATTGACAGAAGAGCCCGGTGGGTTACGGTCCACAGGGTTGCAAAGAGTCAGACACAACCGAAATGACATCACACACATGCATGCACACATCTACAACTACCCCAGCAATATATTTCAACCAAATTTGACAATTTGGACTTGACTTAAATGACCTATTATTTCCCAGCTTTGTGTTAATTTGCTTTGCCAGACACACTTTCTTTGCTTTTGTCACAGGATTCAACTCAGGAGGGTGTGGTAGAAATGGTTTCTGAGGTTCGGAGTCTGATAGAAATGACAAAAAAAAGACAGAAATACAAACCTGGCAACAACAGTCAGTAATAATTGAGCCCTCCCTCTCTAACAGTTGTCAAGGTAAGTGTCCGACATGTGTCTCCACATGACACTTGGCCTTGTGTTAATGGTGCGTAAACTGTCAAAAATACTTAAGGCCCTGCAGAGTAAAGATAAACTGAGCTTGTGTTTCAAAATATCAGAAAGCACCTGGCACTTGTATTCTGGGAAGTCACAGATTCAGAGCAAGGCAGAGACAAAGAGAAATAATCACTTTAAGAAAAAGACCTAGGCACATCATTTAACTCCAGTAAATAAATAAGGTGCACTTTATGAGATATCCCTATCTTTCACATTCACCTTGTTTTGTGATATCACACCAAGACTCAAGTGTGTTTCACAAACCTTACAGTCAACAGAAGCCTTGAAATTAAGAGTAACACACTCAGACAAATTAAACTCAGCTCTGAGGCACAACAGTTGACAATAAAGTCTTTGTTTCTTTATACTGGGCATTGACAAACACAACAAAAGGATCTGCAACTGATAAGCAAAGACAGAACACAGCCACTAAATTTTACTAGAGGCCAGAGCAACCTGTTCTGTTTTCATTGTCACAGTGTTTGCATGAATGTTTTCCTGCATTGTAGGTATACTTTGTGTGTTTGTCTTAATCTCTCTATTAAACTCTAACCGATTTAAAATAAGGGCTGGATTTATTTCTCTCTAAAAAAAAATCATGCCACAGAAGTTAGTCCAGTGCCCCACACTTGACAGAATCTCAGTAACTACTACCTCTTGAACTGAATTTGGCCTGCAGATCATAGGGAGACGAACACACTTAACAGTCATTTAAGAAATGCTGTATCCTAATGGTCTACAGCAAATTGCCTGGGTTCAAATCCTGTATCTGACACTTTTAAGCTGTTTAATATTGGATAAATCTCTCTTTGCCTCACTTTCCTTATAAGCAGAATTGTACTAAATATATTAAGTCCTAAAAATGTCTCTCTCTCTATATAGACATTATATATATATATATATAAAATACCTCAAATACTACCTGGCATACATGTAATTATTATTATTATTATTATTACTATTATATTATTAACTTAATTGTCCATTAAAATTACAGTGGGTTGAGATTCCAAAGGAAAGGGTGATAATAAAAAGGTTTCATGCCTTACAAAGAATATTGCTTGGAAGAGATCACAAGCCAACATATCTTCTTCTTCCATTTATGGTAAAATATGGGGAATCCACTATGGAAATGTCATTTCCGACTCAGAGTTGGACACAACTGAGAGACTAATCACAGCACAGCATAGCACTCTCCGCAGAGAGAGTCCCTAACTCCACCCCCCACCCCTACCAAAATACACATTGCTTAAGCACATCAAACAGACAGAACTTATAGAAAAAGGGATGAAGTATATTTTGATTCTCAAGTTAACTGCATTTCTGTTAGACTTTACTTCTGATTTCACTTCAGTTTGGGTTCCAAGATGCAGGAATGTTTTGTGGTTGGTGTCTGATAAATGATAGAAAATAAATCCAGTGGGTAATCTATCTCATCAGACAGCAGAGAACCAAGACAATTTAATAAGGACTCAGCCTGGCTGATTAGCAGGCTATAAATCACTATTCTGCTTCTTGTGCTGATTAGGAATAAGATGCTAGCCTCACTCTGAAAAGCCAAAGAAGAGCAGGTGTTCCACAAACAGGTCAATACTGACTTTCTTCATCAAAACTTTCTTCCCTCGCCTATTCCTGTCTCTCCTGATTGCCCATCTTACAACGCTTTTTTAACATCTGTGAGAATCACTGAGGTGCCCAAAGGGCCACGTTCATCCTTTTTCTCTAACTCCTCCTTGAATAAACGCCCTGTCCAGCTTACACACTTCGTTTACCATAAATATTCCTTGGCGGAGCTCTTACCACACTGTGTTCAATCTTTAGCAGATCAAGCAGACTGAAAAATAAGGATATAGAAGAAAGGAGAAACAATAGATAACTTTGGTTTTGGGTTCAAATCCTGTATCTGACACTTTTAAGCTGTTTAATCTTGGATAAATCTCTCTTTGCCTCACTTTCCTTATAAGCAGAATTGTACTAAATATATTAAGTCCTAAAAATGTCTCTCTCTCTATATAGACATTATATATATATATATATAAAATACCTCAAATACTACCTGGCATACATGTAATTATTATTATTATTATTTTTAAACTATTATATTATTAACTTAATTGTCCATTAAAATTACAGTGGGTTGAGATTCCAAAGGAAAGGGTGATAATAAAAAGGTTTCATGCCTTACAAAGAATATTGCTTGGAAGAGATCACAAGCCAACATATCTTCTTCTTCCATTTATGGTAAAATATGGGGAATCCACTATGGAAATGTCATTTCCGACTCAGAGTTGGACACAACTGAGAGACTAATCACAGCACAGCATAGCACTCTCCGCAGAGAGAGTCCCTAACTCCACCCCCCACCCCTACCAAAATACACATTGCTTAAGCACATCAAACAGACAGAACTTATAGAAAAAGGGATGAAGTATATTTTGATTCTCAAGTTAACTGCATTTCTGTTAGACTTTACTTCTGATTTCACTTCAGTTTGGGTTCCAAGATGCAGGAATGTTTTGTGGTTGGTGTCTGATAAATGATAGAAAATAAATCCAGTGGGTAATCTATCTCATCAGACAGCAGAGAACCAAGACAATTTAATAAGGACTCAGCCTGGCTGATTAGCAGGCTATAAATCACTATTCTGCTTCTTGTGCTGATTAGGAATAAGATGCTAGCCTCACTCTGAAAAGCCAAAGAAGAGCAGGTGTTCCACAAACAGGTCAATACTGACTTTCTTCATCAAAACTTTCTTCCCTCGCCTATTCCTGTCTCTCCTGATTGCCCATCTTACAACGCTTTTTTAACATCTGTGAGAATCACTGAGGTGCCCAAAGGGCCACGTTCATCCTTTTTCTCTAACTCCTCCTTGAATAAACGCCCTGTCCAGCTTACACACTTCGTTTACCATAAATATTCCTTGGCGGAGCTCTTACCACACTGTGTTCAATCTTTAGCAGATCAAGCAGACTGAAAAATAAGGATATAGAAGAAAGGAGAAACAATAGATAACTTTGGTTTTATTGCTATGCATTAAAATTTATTCCCTAGAGAGACTACACATTTTTATGAGGCCACAAAGAACATCTCAACAAAATCCTCAAAATAAAAGTGTGCAGGTTTTTCAGATTTAGCAGAGAGGAAAGTAGGTAACAGGGTCCAGGCTGATTATATGTTGAAATGACCTGCCCATGTCAGGGTAAAGCAAAGTCCCTCCAAACAGAGTTTGGGGAGTGAGAGTGAGTGTGGGGCATGCCCAATACATTTTGCAGAGGATGATACATACAAAATAGCACCATCATCATTTGAGTATCTTCTCTATGAGTCTTGTGGACAAAGGCTAATGTTTCAGTTGCAAAGTTCCTGTTGCTTTCTCTACCATCTTTCCCTCTTAGTCTTAATAAACACTGTGTCAATATATTACTGTAAAACTCGCTAAAACGTGACAGTTTATGCAAATTTACTCTAGTGGAGCTCTTGGTCCACCACTTCTTCCACTTCCAGACACGGACCTGGTTCACTTCTTCAAGTTCAGGCCGAAGAGGAAGAGGGCAAAACCTTTCTAAGAACTGGGCTGGCAGACCAAAGGAAATTAAATTTTGCTGAGCAGAGTTATTCAGTTATTACAGGCCATTCAAATACTTCCTCTCAACATGGGAAACATGATGATGATTTAAGTTGGGTTTGGCCTTCAGTGTGGTAGAGAAGAAAAGAGAGAATGGAAGAAAAGCAAGTAAATACAGTCTAATCCAGAAATGGTTGTAGACATACTACAGGACCAGGAAGGGAATGCCAATTAGTGGGAAGTAAGAGGTAGGGAAAAGGGGAAAGAGGTGCGGGATACAAAAAAGAGGCATTTTTTTTAGCTGGTCCAGGGGGAGAAGGGTAGGCAATAAGACAGTCCTGATTGAGGGCATAGCTGTAGCTGTCTTGCAAACAATAAAGAACATATTCCATGGACAGCTTGGGGAGCTTTAAGGAGTTCTCAAGCAAGTAATTCAGCATCTAGTGATACAATATTTTTTATTAAAATAATATATATTTGTAATAGTCACCTTATGCTTCCATAACACTTCCAGAAGAAACAACCTAAACCTTTTCTCTAAACACACCTTAGCAAAAGTCATCCACTTCTAAGATATTTTTGCAAACTCAGTGAAGAAAATACCATCTATTTACCAAACCTCTTCAAGTTTATTTAGGCGAGGGAGCATTTGTTTTCCTCTCTTGATTATCATAACGTTTCTAGTTGTATCCTTTTATCTCACAAAAAGAAACACTTCATGACTGGAAAAATATAGCAAAGCATAAAAAAATACAATAGAGTCAGTCATAGCTTTATCACCCAAAGATAATCAATCTTAATACCATGGTATATACCTTCTAATGCTATTTTCTATCTAAGTTTAGTGTATTTGCTTTTTAAACTTTAAATCATAAACCACATTAAACATACACATTTAAGAATCTGCTATGTCCTACTGTTACTTCACTGTCTCCCACAATATTACAAATTTTGCATTAATAACAGTATAGCATTTCAGACCTCAGCTAGTTAAGAGGATTCTTATAGCCAAGTACTGCTTCATGCTGCTCTTCATATAACCTGAATTTCTCTCCTTAAATTTTTGCACCAGAATGATCTCACTATTGTGGAAAAAGTTCTAGAGTATAGATATTCTACTTTAAACCTGTTCATGACAATCTTAGAACATTTCTAACTATCTTCAACCATTTTTTGACAAATGAGAACTTCTCTGGCCTCCTTCTTTTTGTGTTGAAAACTCCTCAGGGTCTACCCAGATAGGGCTGTTTGGGCCTCCTCTTTAGGAGATCTAAGAAATTAGTCCACCTAAGCGAGCTTGCTGAAGGTGAATGTGGAGCACGACAGCTTTCACCACAGGACAAGCAAAGAGGACCTGTTTGGCATTACATAATCTATTACATGATCTACCAACTACTTTTGTAGGGAGACCTCCTTATTCCCGATTTTCCCTTTCTACAGGCTTGGGGGGGGGCTTCCTGATTGAGGGCATAGCTGTAGCTGTCTTGCAAACAATAAAGAACATATTCCATGGACAGCTTGGGGAGCTTTAAGGAGTTCTCAAGCAAGTAATTCAGCATCTAGTGATACAATATTTTTTATTAAAATAATATATATTTGTAATAGTCACCTTATGCTTCCATAACACTTCCAGAAGAAACAACCTAAACCTTTTCTCTAAACACACCTTAGCAAAAGTCATCCACTTCTAAGATATTTTTGCAAACTCAGTGAAGAAAATACCATCTATTTACCAAACCTCTTCAAGTTTATTTAGGCGAGGGAGCATTTGTTTTCCTCTCTTGATTATCATAACGTTTCTAGTTGTATCCTTTTATCTCACAAAAAGAAACACTTCATGACTGGAAAAATATAGCAAAGCATAAAAAAATACAATAGAGTCAGTCATAGCTTTATCACCCAAAGATAATCAATCTTAATACCATGGTATATACCTTCTAATGCTATTTTCTATCTAAGTTTAGTGTATTTGCTTTTTAAACTTTAAATCATAAACCACATTAAACATACACATTTAAGAATCTGCTATGTCCTACTGTTACTTCACTGTCTCCCACAATATTACAAATTTTGCATTAATAACAGTATAGCATTTCAGACCTCAGCTAGTTAAGAGGATTCTTATAGCCAAGTACTGCTTCATGCTGCTCTTCATATAACCTGAATTTCTCTCCTTAAATTTTTGCACCAGAATGATCTCACTATTGTGGAAAAAGTTCTAGAGTATAGATATTCTACTTTAAACCTGTTCATGACAATCTTAGAACATTTCTAACTATCTTCAACCATTTTTTGACAAATGAGAACTTCTCTGGCCTCCTTCTTTTTGTGTTGAAAACTCCTCAGGGTCTACCCAGATAGGGCTGTTTGGGCCTCCTCTTTAGGAGATCTAAGAAATTAGTCCACCTAAGCGAGCTTGCTGAAGGTGAATGTGGAGCACGACAGCTTTCACCACAGGACAAGCAAAGAGGACCTGTTTGGCATTACATAATCTATTACATGATCTACCAACTACTGTGTTTTAAGGTAGGGAGACCTCCTTATTCCCCGATTTTCCCTTTCTCTATGTGCAGTGAATTATAGGCTCTTTGGCTGGGCATGGTGCTCTTTTTTTTTTTTTTTTTTTAATTTTCATTACTTTTTAAAAAATTTTGGCCTCTTTTTTTGGTTTTTTATTTATTTATTTTCATCCATCTTTATTCTTCAGACTGTGTGGGCCACCCACTGCAGTTCTTCAGACTGTGTGGGCCTCCCACCGCAGTTCTTCAGACTGTGTGGGCCTCCCACAGCAGTGGCCTCTCTCGTTGCAAAGCATTGGCTCTGAGCACACGCACTCCAGAGCTCTGGCTCGTAACTAGACACACCAGTCCAGCCGCTCTGCAGCATGTGGGATCTTCCTGGGCCAGGGAACAAACAGGTGCCTCTTGCACTGCAAGGTGGACTCTTTACTCACTGGACCAGCAGGGAAGCCCCATGGTACTCTTTTGATCTGATATATATATATATATATATATATATATATATATATATATATATATATATTTAAATTTTGGCCTCTTTTATTGTTTTTATTTATTTATTTTCATCCATCTTTATTCTTTGGCCTGCATGGGTTTCCCATCACAGTTAAGCATGTCATTTCAGCCCATTCAGAAAAGAGATGAAATGTTGCTCAAAGGAAAATGACTCCTATATTAAGTACTCAAATGAAGAAGGAAAAAAATGTATGATGTTGGAAGAGTATGCTCAGAAAAGAGGATATATAATTTTTAACAAAACGTGTTACACAATGGGGTCTCATGAATGGGAGCAGGTGTAATTTTGTGAGCAGTTCTGCATGTCTTGGTTAGACCAGGGATCTGCAAATTCTTCCTCCTAAGTTTTAGAGAGTAAACATTTACTATTAGACTATGATTGATAGTCCACTAGACTATTCAGCTCTGTTGTTATAACAATAGCTATCTCTATGCTCCAATAAAGCTTTATTTTAAAAATTTGATGGCAAGCAGGAGATTGTCAATGGGCCATAGTTTTTTAGACCTTTGGTTTAAATGATCAAAATGGTTGCAGCTCTCAGCCTTCAGTTCCTTTCTTTATGAAATGGAAGTCATACTTTCCCAGTGTTGGTTGTTATAAGGATTAATTGGGGCTTCCCAGGTGGTGTGTTGGTAAAGAGTTCACCAATCAATGCAGGAGACACAAGAGATGCTGGTTTGGTCCCTGGGTTGGGAAAATCCCATGGCGTAGGTTATGGCTATTCAGTCCAGTTTTCTTGCCTGAAAAATTCCATGGACAGAGGAGCCTAGGCAGGCTATAGTCTAGGGGCTCTCAAGAAGTTGGAGACAACTAAACATACACACACAAGGATTAATTAACAATCATGAAAGATCTCAACCTAGTGCCTGGTCCCAAATCTACACCCAAGTGTTAATATCCCACCCCCAACCCATCGCTATGCATACATGTTTTTCAAGTCAGTGGTCATTATTCACAAGGGAGCATTGCCTCAGTTAATTGCACATAGAAATTAAAGGCAGAAAAGCAAGTAGAACAGAGTGGCATGATAAATAGAAGGCAGTTATTGATTTTGGTTGTGGTTTTTCTATACGTACAACTCTGGACAAATTACTGAAAAGCACTGTCTTGTAATTGAAGAAACAGATCTAAGTACAACTTCAAAAACAAAAAGGATCTAGTTGATATTAAGGTAATTTCCATGAAAACAAGTCCATTTTTCTCCTTGTTTTTTTTCCTATATATATATATGTGTGTGTGTGTATATATATATATTTATATATATATATATATACACACACACACATATATAAAGCTAGAGGATAAGTACTTCACAATATTCTGATGGTTTCTGCCATACATCAGCATGATTCATCACTAGGTATACATATGTCCACTCCTTCTTGAACCTCCCTCCTACCTCTCAATCGCTCCTACCCCTCTAGTTTGGCATAGAGCACTGGCTTTGGGTTTCCTGTATCATGTGCTGGATTCCCACTGGCTATCTGTTTTACACATGGTAATGTATATGTTTCAATGCTATTCTCTCATATCATTCCAACCTCTCCTTCTCCCCTGTGTCCAAAATGTCTGAGTCTCCTTTTCTGCCCTGCAAACAGGATATCAGTACTATCTTTCTGGCTTCCAAGCAGGAGATTGTCAATGGGCCATAGTTTTTTAGACCTTTGGTTTAAATGATCAAAATGGTTGCAGCTCTCAGCCTTCAGTTCCTTTCTTTATGAAATGGAAGTCATACTTTCCCAGTGTTGGTTGTTATAAGGATTAATTGGGGCTTCCCAGGTGGTGTGTTGGTAAAGAGTTCACCAATCAATGCAGGAGACACAAGAGATGCTGGTTTGGTCCCTGGGTTGGGAAAATCCCATGGCGTAGGTTATGGCTATTCAGTCCAGTTTTCTTGCCTGAAAAATTCCATGGACAGAGGAGCCTAGGCAGGCTATAGTCTAGGGGCTCTCAAGAAGTTGGAGACAACTAAACATACACACACAAGGATTAATTAACAATCATGAAAGATCTCAACCTAGTGCCTGGTCCCAAATCTACACCCAAGTGTTAATATCCCACCCCCAACCCATCGCTATGCATACATGTTTTTCAAGTCAGTGGTCATTATTCACAAGGGAGCATTGCCTCAGTTAATTGCACATAGAAATTAAAGGCAGAAAAGCAAGTAGAACAGAGTGGCATGATAAATAGAAGGCAGTTATTGATTTTGGTTGTGGTTTTTCTATACGTACAACTCTGGACAAATTACTGAAAAGCACTGTCTTGTAATTGAAGAAACAGATCTAAGTACAACTTCAAAAACAAAAAGGATCTAGTTGATATTAAGGTAATTTCCATGAAAACAAGTCCATTTTTCTCCTTGTTTTTTTTCCTATATATATATGTGTATGTGTGTATATATATATATTTATATATATATATATACACACACACACATATATAAAGCTAGAGGATAAGTACTTCACAATATTCTGATGGTTTCTGCCATACATCAGCATGATTCATCACTAGGTATACATATGTCCACTCCTTCTTGAACCTCCCTCCTACCTCTCAATCGCTCCTACCCCTCTAGTTTGGCATAGAGCACTGGCTTTGGGTTTCCTGTATCATGTGCTGGATTCCCACTGGCTATCTGTTTTACACATGGTAATGTATATGTTTCAATGCTATTCTCTCATATCATTCCAACCTCTCCTTCTCCCCTGTGTCCAAAATGTCTGAGTCTCCTTTTCTGCCCTGCAAACAGGATATCAGTACTATCTTTCTGGATTCCATATGTATGTGTTAATATATATTTTTTCTTTCTCTTTGTAACTTACTTCATTCTGTATTATATACTTTTAAAAAGAAATTTTAAGAAATGGAATTTACATTAAAAAGTAGAAGCAGAAACTTATTGGTATGGGTAAATTGTGTTTCATTAAAAGTGTAACATAGTCTAAATAAGATTATGAATTTTAGTCAGAAGAACATCTTTAATTTTGACTGGAAGTGGAGTCACAGTGGTTTTACTTTAGGAAGTTCTTGACTGTCTCTCAAGAGAGCACCACTGCAGAGTTTTTGAAGCATTTCTAAATGAGACAATTTTATTTTACATGCAGTTCCTTGCAAAAATTATTGTCTTTCTGTACATCTAATTAAAATAAAAATGTAACAAGAAATTTACTATTTTAATTAGGGCATAGATCTTACAGCAATTATTGCATCATTAATAATTCTTTAACAGACTTTCTTGCACAAGATGAATAAAAATATTTTTCCACCATGAAGAATCAATACACATTACTCACATTAACAAAGCTACACAAGCCAGCTGAGTCGTCATTAAATTATTTCTCCTGTAAACTAGAGGAATTTGGAGGACTATGAGCTATTAATAACCTAGTGGAACTTCACTTAAAAGGAAGAAATCTTATCCAGGACTAGATATTATATCAGATCATTTAAATGCAGAACTAAATAATAATCAACATGTGGAAACAGACTGATAAATTCTATAAGGAGAACTAAATGAGGAAAGACAGCTACCATCAAGATTATATTGCATAAATATTCAATACTCTATTTGAAATGTTAGCATTTTAATTTTTTTCATGATTTTGTGATTAAGGCTTTCCTACCACCACACACACACTCCCGCCCTCTCCCTTCCCCTGCACACATGTTTCAGCTGCCTTTCAGACAAATGGGTGTCTAGGGGACATGAAGACCAGTGACTTTACAATGCAATCATCAGGGCATCGCAGGTAGTATATTTTCAGAGCTTAGTATGTTCTATCATTTCTTCTACTATTATCATCATTATTATAGGAAACCTAGAAAAGACAAAACCAAAAATACTCAAGGTAACTTTTTTGGATTGTTTAGTTTTTTTAGTAAAAAGAGGGTTAGGCAGTTAACAACAGTCATTAAGAGGGGAAAATATGTGGCACTTTTAATTTTAGCCACATTATCCCCAGTTGATAATCTGGAGGGTGATGGGGACTCCTCCTCATATAATCAAAAGGCCCAAGATCACACAGTGTCCAGTTTTCCTCAGGAAGAACCATGTAAGGGACTGAATGAGGAAATGCATAGCTGCAATAGTGACTCTGGGTCCCTGTTCTATCTGAGTTGTTTCCTGAGTCCATGAAAGTAACAGACATTGGAAAGGATGTTAACACAAGCTCTTGATAGGTCATTTGTACAGTTCTCAGGAAGCATGGCCAATATTGATGAGTGGTAAGTAATGATAATGAAATTAAGACCATTAGTAAAGCCAACAAAATTATCAAACCAGACTGTGAACTTATGGATAAATGAGCTGGTCTTGGGGCCCTGTGACAAACTTGCTGCAGGAATCTTATAAGAATTGAGAGAGCATTTGCGAATTGTTCACCAGGTTTTCAAGACGGATTATAAGTTGGCAGATTTGTTATCTCATTTCTCACAATGAGGCCATGAAGAAGCCTACTGAGGTGGAGCGGAGTGGATGGGTCTGCAGTATCCTGACCTTTTAAAGTCTTGCTGAAAATAGAAAATCATAACTTTTTATTCCTCAGAACTATTTGGTTTTCTTATTATAAATTATTATAAATAAACAGTATTAAAAATTTTTATCCATCTGAAATGACTGGTAGTGGAGTTTTCAATATAGCAGAGTACATGCATAATTTATACCAAAATTAACTTCAATGAACCTCAAGTAAATATTTTTCAGTATCCCTCCCACCCTGACTATGAGAGTCGATCTTTTGTTCTCAGAAGGATATGAATTTGTATTTCAAAGAAGAAATGTAATTATGAGATAAATTTATAGAAATGTTTATATAATTATCATCAATGCTAATAAATGTGCTTTGTTTAGTAGTTAAAAGAAAAAACAACAGCCATGCTGAGACAGGCATTCTTATTCTAACTGTGGGAATGTGAATTACTTTCTGAAAAGCAATTTGCCAATATATGGCCAAACGTTGTAATAGTCTCTGATCTAGTAGTTTAATTCTAAGAAATTTACCCTATCAAAGCAGTAGTTTGGAATTAATATTTTGACAAAGAATACATTTTTTTGTGGATATTCATCTCAGAATTATTCTGGGTAGTAAAATATTACCAAAAAGTGTTTCTAAACAAAAAAAAATTGATTAAATATCACATACTTATCCCTGGGATGTTACACAGCTACTATAATGGTGTTTTTGAAGAATTTTTAATAAAATAGGGCAGTGGTTACAATATGATGATGAATAAAAAGATAGCATATATGCTTTATTTTTTTGTGTGGGGGGGGTGGGGAGGGGAGGGAGGGGGATGGGCGGGCTACTTCTGTTGGTCTTTCAGTTCTCTATTTTTCATCCGTCTTTGTTCTTTGGCTCTGGTGGGCCTCCCATTGCGGTGGCCTCTGTTGTGGCAGAGTGCCGGCTCTGGGCGCATGCGCTCCAGAGCTCCGGCTCGGTAATTGGACACATCAGTCCAGCCGCTCCGCAGCACGTGGGATCTTCCCAGGCCAGGGATCGAACCGGCGCCCCTTGCACTGCAAGGTGGTGTCCTTACCCACTGGACCACCAGGGAAGCCCCAGCATATATGCTTTAATGTTCAGTAGGCACATAAAAATGACTTGAAGGAAATACATTCTCAGTTATTTCCTGGGAGCTGAAATTATGGATAATATTTATTTTCTGCTTCATATTTTTCTGCATTTTCATTTTAATTATACGTATGCTGTGAGCATCAGTTGTGTCTGATTCTTTGCGACCTCATGGACTGTAGCCTTCCAGGCTTTCTTATCTAGGGGATCTTTCTGACCCAGGGATCAAACCTGCATCTCTGAATCACCTGGGAAGCCTCATCCAAATTATAAAGAAGGACTGAAATATAAATATGATTTGGGTGTCTCAAACTGAACAACAACAACAAAAGCAGCATTCCTTACAAAAAAAACAGTTGGCGATTCTTATTCTAACTGTGGGAATGTGAATTACTTTCTGAAAAGCAATTTGCCAATATATGGCCAAACGTTGTAATAGTCTCTGATCTAGTAGTTTAATTCTAAGAAATTTACCCTATCAAAGCAGTAGTTTGGAATTAATATTTTGACAAAGAATACATTTTTTGTGGATATTCATCTCAGAATTATTCTGGGTAGTAAAATATTCCCAAAAAAGTGTTTCTAAACAAAAAAAAATTGATTAAATATCACATACTTATCCCTGGGATGTTACACAGCTACTATAATGGTGTTTTTGAAGAATTTTTAATAAAATAGGGCAGTGGTTACAATATGATGATGAATAAAAAGATAGCATATATGCTTTATTTTTTTGTGTGGGGGGGGTGGGGAGGGGAGGGAGGGGGATGGGCGGGCCACTTCTATTGGTCTTTCAGTTCTCTATTTTTCATCCGTCTTTGTTCTTTGGCTCTGGTGGGCCTCCCATTGCGGTGGCCTCTGTTGTGGCAGAGTGCCGGCTCTGGGCGCATGCGCTCCAGAGCTCCGGCTCGGTAATTGGACACATCAGTCCAGCCGCTCCGCAGCACGTGGGATCTTCCCAGGCCAGGGATCGAACCGGCGCCCCTTGCACTGCAAGGTGGTGTCCTTACCCACTGGACCACCAGGGAAGCCCCAGCATATATGCTTTAATGTTCAGTAGGCACATAAAAATGACTTGAAGGAAATACATTCTCAGTTATTTCCTGGGAGCTGAAATTATGGATAATATTTATTTTCTGCTTCATATTTTTCTGCATTTTCATTTTAATTATACGTATGCTGTGAGCATCAGTTGTGTCTGATTCTTTGCGACCTCATGGACTGTAGCCTTCCAGGCTTTCTTATCTAGGGGATCTTTCTGACCCAGGGATCAAACCTGCATCTCTGAATCACCTGGGAAGCCTCATCCAAATTATAAAGAAGGACTGAAATATAAATATGATTTGGGTGTCTCAAACTGAACAACAACAACAAAAGCAGCATTCCTTACAAAAAAATCATCTTAACCAAGATTTTTCCTCTCAGGATCTGCTACATGTAACTTGATTACTGATTTGCTGCCAAATGCAGCATTATTTCTCTCATGAATAACTTGATGAATATGAAATGAGTTATAAACTAATTATATGAAACTCATTATTGCCTAATAGATATAAAAATAACATTAACTCAGAGATGCATCTATTTGTACGCTGACAACCTTGATGATCAAACTGCCTGGAAAAATGAGACTCCCATCATTGAAATTGGCCATATCTCACCAGAAACTTAGTCATTTCATTATCAGGTAAAATGATCTCTGGGTTGGTTAAGTACTAAGTGATCATTAAACTTACTGAGCCAAGAGTTGTTTTACCTAAAGGGATCTAAAAGGTCAGTAACTCAAGAACACAAAATACTCACATTCTGGTCAACCAGAATTGGACTGATGACCTCAGTAAAAAGTGGCAAACCCTGGAAAGCATGACAGTCTACTGATAGGGCTGAGTGTACAATACGATAATTCTTTTTTCTGATTAATTTTACCTTTCAATTCACTATGAAATTCTATCAAATTAAAGTGACTCTAAAGCATGCCAGAGATTCATTTACAAAAATATTTCTTCTAACAGTACTTATATTGATGAAAACAGGACAAAATTTACCTATTAAGGGACTTTCTAAAATATAAATTGTTCTTATATAATGAAAACTTGCTATCATTAAGAAAAGATGTTGAGTGAAATGCAAAACTGGAAACAATACACATTAAGTAAAGCCTGAAATCTTTATATCATAATATGCATGCATGGATGTATAATTTCTCCATTCATTTTTCTATCTATATAAATCTATATATGTGTGTGTGTATATATATGTACATATAGACATAAAACAAAGTTTTGCTCCCAAACATCATCTCTAAATAACAGTATCATAGTTTTATTTCCTTCCTTGTTTCCAGTTTGCTTGCAACAAAAAAAGAAGACTCAAAGTCTCTGGAGGTTTCTCATCTATGAACCCATTAAATAAATTATATTAATAAACAAAGCATATTTGAATATCAGCCCTTATTATGCACAGGTGAAACCATACTGGAGTGGCCAGGACTTGAAATTATATTAGAAGGAATTAAATTGTTCTTCATGACCCTGCAGAAGTCTATGTTCATTCTGTGTCTACTGTTTCTCTGAAGTTCTGTTCCACTGAGAGGTAAGCACAGAGTATGGGAAGTGGGTAGTGAGGGAGGAAAGTTTCCCTCTCCTAGTGGAATTTCACAAGCCCAGAGGGTGGTTATCTTAGAGGCCTGAGGACATCCAGATGCCAAGTATGCAGAAAACAACTGAAGACATTATTATTACTGGGAGAGATAAAATTCTCCGGAAAGCCTTGGCTTCCACCTTCCATAGCTTCCAATTTATTTTAAAATGTAAGACATATAGTAATTCCTTGTCAAGGAATATTAATGAGCGAAGGCCTGATGCTACAGAAATAACTTAAAGGATTAAAAATCACTTAGATTTAGAGGGCAAGGCAGAAAAATGTTTGTGTCTCTTTTCTTCCTCATCACCTGACATTATCTCCTAAATAAAGTATTTTAGGAACATGTTTAGCTGCAAGTAATAGAAAATCCAATTAAGAGTGCTTTAGGCAGGATATATACAGTAGCCCATGGAACAACAAGGCAGCTGTTGACACTGGTCTCAGTACTCAATGAAGTGACCAGATACTCAGTCTCTTTCCTTCTTTCCATCCTGTCATCCACAGCATGCTGGGGGTTGGGCCTTGAATTTGCTGCCTCATAATTAAACTACACAATGGCTGCCAGATCCTGATATTATCCTTATATCCAAGACAGCATAAAAGGGAAAGGGCTAAAAGCAAAATTTTCCCAGAACTTCCATCCTTACTACCAGCAACTTTCTATTAGATCTGCAATACCCCTAGCTGAACAAATGGCTAGGGAACTATTTCATTTCTTCCAGCCCTTCAGGGAGGTGGGTCAGGAATAGCAGGCTTCAAAGTGACTCCATAAAGTCAAACGAAGTCTCTCTCACTATCTGTGGCTTTCATCTTTACATGACAATTTTTCTGTCACTTCCAGTTGTTCCTTTGGTTGCTTTCCACAATTGTTTACAGAATGTCAACCAAAGGCCCAGGCAGAAAGCATATTTGAATATCAGCCCTTATTATGCACAGGTGAAACCATACTGGAGTGGCCAGGACTTGAAATTATATTAGAAGGAATTAAATTGTTCTTCATGACCCTGCAGAAGTCTATGTTCATTCTGTGTCTACTGTTTCTCTGAAGTTCTGTTCCACTGAGAGGTAAGCACAGAGTATGGGAAGTGGGTAGTGAGGGAGGAAAGTTTCCCTCTCCTAGTGGAATTTCACAAGCCCAGAGGGTGGTTATCTTAGAGGCCTGAGGACATCCAGATGCCAAGTATGCAGAAAACAACTGAAGACATTATTATTACTGGGAGAGATAAAATTCTCCGGAAAGCCTTGGCTTCCACCTTCCATAGCTTCCAATTTATTTTAAAATGTAAGACATATAGTAATTCCTTGTCAAGGAATATTAATGAGCGAAGGCCTGATGCTACAGAAATAACTTAAAGGATTAAAAATCACTTAGATTTAGAGGGCAAGGCAGAAAAATGTTTGTGTCTCTTTTCTTCCTCATCACCTGACATTATCTCCTAAATAAAGTATTTTAGGAACATGTTTAGCTGCAAGTAATAGAAAATCCAATTAAGAGTGCTTTAGGCAGGATATATACAGTAGCCCATGGAACAACAAGGCAGCTGTTGACACTGGTCTCAGTACTCAATGAAGTGACCAGATACTCAGTCTCTTTCCTTCTTTCCATCCTGTCATCCACAGCATGCTGGGGGTTGGGCCTTGAATTTGCTGCCTCATAATTAAACTACACAATGGCTGCCAGATCCTGATATTATCCTTATATCCAAGACAGCATAAAAGGGAAAGGGCTAAAAGCAAAATTTTCCCAGAACTTCCATCCTTACTACCAGCAACTTTCTATTAGATCTGCAATACCCCTAGCTGAACAAATGGCTAGGGAACTATTTCATTTCTTCCAGCCCTTCAGGGAGGTGGGTCAGGAATAGCAGGCTTCAAAGTGACTCCATAAAGTCAAACGAAGTCTCTCTCACTATCTGTGGCTTTCATCTTTACATGACAATTTTTCTGTCACTTCCAGTTGTTCCTTTGGTTGCTTTCCACAATTGTTTACAGAATGTCAACCAAAGGCCCAGGCAGATGAATACATAAACTTCAGTACCTTGGAATCTTTAAACATAATGAAAAATTTACTGATGACTTTGTAAATCAGAAAGCACAAAAGAGCAGACAAAGCCCCTGGACAAGATAACATCCAAAACATTTCTTTCTGTCACAGTGATGGGAAGAGTGGAGGATGGAGCACTACCCAATTGCAACATCAGGTCATCTCTTTGTTTATTTACCTCACTAAAAGGACATACCTGTTAAAGAGACAATACCTGGTTCCGGAAACAATGAATACTCAAGGGTGAGTCTAAAACAAGCATTTCTTTCTTTCTTTCTTTTTTTTTTAAAGATTTATTTATTTATTTTGGTCGGGGTGGGGTGGGGAGGGAGGGGAGCAGGCCACTTCTATTGGTCTTTCATTTTGTCCATTTTCATCCATCTTTGTTCTTTTTGGCCCTTGTGGGCCTCCCATTGCGGTGGCCTCTCCTGTGGCAGAGCACTGGCTCTGGGCGCATGCGCTCCAGAGCTCCAGCTCGGTAATTGGACACATTGGTCCAGCCGCTCCAAGGCACGTGGGATCTTCCCAGGCCAGGGATCGAACCAGTGCCCCTTGCACTGCAAGGCGGTGCCCTTACCCACTGGACCACCAGGGAAGTCCTATAACAAGCATTTATTAAACATTTTTTCCTTATTGTCCCCCTGAAAACAATTTCACATGTATATTTTTTTCCTAATTGTCTCACTTATCAATTAATGGACAAACAAACGTACTGATTATCTGTTTATGTACTGTATATGTGTTTGTATGTTATATGCAAAGAGAGTAAGACTTTTTTACCCACCACCCCACCTTAGCTACAAACCAATTTTTGCTCCCTTGAGAATAATATTACTCCCATAGAGATTGCATATTTATAACATACAGAATTCTTTTTAGTTGAGGTCAATGGAGGGAATTAAGAGAATCATCTGAACTGACTCTTGGAGGATGGAAACAACTTTACAGAGATAGAAGGAAAAGAACTAGGCATGGGGGAAGGTAGGAATAAAGGTGAAGAGGCAAGAGTTGTTACAAGTCAGTAACTCAGCCGACACCACAGGTTTGGATGGGCAATAAAGAGAAACCATCCTCAAAGACTTTGCTGACAAAAGTCCACACAGTCAAAGCTATGGTTTCTCCATTAGTTACATACGGATCTGAGAGTTGGGCCATAAAGAAGGCTGAGTGCCAAAGAATTGATGCTTTTGAATTGTAGTGCTGGAGAAGATTCTTGAGAGCCTCAAGGACTTGAGAGAGATGAAACCAGTAAATTCTAAAGGCAATCCACCTTAACGATTCATTGGAAAGCCTGATGCTGAAGCTGAAGCTCCAATACTTTGGCCACCTGATATGAAGAGTCGACTCACTGGAAAAACCCTGACACTGGGAATGATAGAGGGCAAGAGGAGAAGCGGGTGACAGAGGATGAGACAGTGAGATAGCATCATTGTCAATGGACATGAATCTGAGCACACTCGATAAGATAGTGAAGGGCAGGGAAGCCTGGCATGCTGCAGTCCATGGGGGTGCAAACAGTCGGGCATAACTTAGCAAATGAACAAGAACAATCCTCAAAGATGCAGAAATTCTCAGGTTGTATCCTTGGGAATCTCAATGCCAGGCTTCAGAGTGTAAACTGTCAGTAGTGGTGAATTCACTAAAGGGAAGGGAAACCATCAAGTAGTGGTGGTTTGGTTGATGATTTCCAATTTAATTGGTCTCCACACCTTTATTTTTCACTTCACAAAACAACTTCTTCCAAGTTAGAATAAGAATCTACCTGAATGATCCTTACTAGTGCAGATGGGTATCACCCTTAGTCTCTACTGGACAAAATAATTTAACCTGTATAGATAAACAATGACTGGGTGCCTACTGAAGCGGCACTTGAAGACCTACGAGTGTGGTAAAAAATGTCTGAGTCAGGAAAAGTCTGTACGAATTATCAAATAGCAACTGCTCCCCTGAGCTTCTTAATGCAAAGAAAACACCTAGAAGCTTAGGCATGAATAAAAGTTTCTTTGTGTTGTACTTTTCTTCCCTAATGGTTATAATTAATTTTGTTGACACAAATACACAAGAGGTTAAAGAGGAAAGGCACCGTGCTGGTGAGAAGACCAACACATTTTCACCTAATACACCAGAGAAGTACACCCAAGCCATTCGTCCATATGAAAGCAAATTTTCTAAACCTCCAAGGTCAGGAAGACCTCTGCTAAAAACAAATGAAAAGTTATTGCATGAATGCAAATACACCAGGATCACATTATATACTTAATTTAACCTAGCTTCCAGAGAAAATTATGTAATAAAAATGAACATGAAACTGATAAGGACCTCTTTCGTTTGCTTTCTTTGGTATTATTTCACCCCCCTTGGAATAACTCCTACTTTGAGAAACACACACTCACAGAATAGGATGCATTAAAACTAAAAGTAAAATCTGTCTTGGGAGAGGTCAACTAATACAGATAGGTAAATTATTTTTGTCTTTGGGGGGTTATATCAATAAACTTAGAAAGAGGAAATCTGGGCAGATCTTTTTCCCCACTAAATATATGACTCTTGACAGTTACAAAGAAATTTAGAGATTAGCCTATTGTATTGATTGATCCTTTTTTCTTTAGTGAGGGAAACAAATCTGTGTAAGGACTGTGCCATTCAAAACTCTGAGGCACCTATCTCCTTCCTTCTGAATAAACATAGAAAACCATTAAATAAGCTGCAGTATCTTTTTTCCCCATGACCAGAAAGCAACATTTGCAGATAGAGTTGTAAGTTAAGATTTCCTAAGGCTAAAGTGTAGTTTCATAAATTCTCTCTGATATCTCGGAGTAGTTCCCAAATTAAAGTTACCAGCAGAAAAGTGGTGAAATCCAAATCAAGCCTGTAGCATACTTAATATTAATGTAGCAAAATTAACTTCAGATGGGTCAGATGTTACCATTTTAGGAGAAACTGAATTAAAGCGAAGTAGGAACCAGCAGTACTATCCTCACAACTTTTTTCTATGAATCTACTAATAAAATTATGCCCAAATAAAAAGTTTATTTAAAGAAAGACTTTTTTCCAGTTTCCCAGTCTGAGAGACTCTCCTTAGTGTTGCCTGGAGAGAACCATCTTTTCTGGTCACCTGAATACATCACGACTTATTTTGCTCTTTTTTTCACATAGGTCATTGAATAAATATGGACTGCATGTAGTTCTAGAAATGCCACAGGAAGGCTGCTCTGGACTTAGAAGTGGGAGTCCTGGATTTAGATTCCTCATGAGTTGGGAGTTCCTGTGCATGTCATTTAACCCCTTAGTGGCTCGCCCTCTCCACTTCAAGTCTTCTCAGGAACTCACCTGTGTTCGTATCCGGAGCTCCAGTAACCCCTGCCAGAGGGAAGGGGGTCAACAGAGGGCTCTAGAGTCAAACTTAGTTTACATTTCCAGCTCCCACACTAACCAGGTGTGTTACTTTGGGGCAAAACATTTCTGAGTCTTCATTTCCTCACCTGTAAAATGCGCTGTTGAGATCATCAAATAAGGTGACAGATGCAGAGCAAAGATCAGCCTTTCGTTTGCTTTCTTTGGTATTATTTCACCCCCCTTGGAATAACTCCTACTTTGAGAAACACACACTCACAGAATAGGATGCATTAAAACTAAAAGTAAAATCTGTCTTGGGAGAGGTCAACTAATACAGATAGGTAAATTATTTTTGTCTTTGGGGGGTTATATCAATAAACTTAGAAAGAGGAAATCTGGGCAGATCTTTTTCCCCACTAAATATATGACTCTTGACAGTTACAAAGAAATTTAGAGATTAGCCTATTGTATTGATTGATCCTTTTTTCTTTAGTGAGGGAAACAAATCTGTGTAAGGACTGTGCCATTCAAAACTCTGAGGCACCTATCTCCTTCCTTCTGAATAAACATAGAAAACCATTAAATAAGCTGCAGTATCTTTTTACCCCATGACCAGAAAGCAACATTTGCAGATAGAGGTGTAAGTTAAAATTTCCTAAGTCTAAAGTGGAGTTTCATAAATTCACTCTGATATCTCGGAGTAGTTCCCAAATAAAAGATACCAGCAGAAAAAGTGGTGAAATCCAAATCAAGCCTGTAGCATACTTAATATTAATGTAGCAAAATTAACTTCAGATGGGTCAGATGTTACCATTTTAGGAGAAACTGAATTAAAGCGAAGTAGGAACCAGCAGTACTATCCTCACAACTTTTTTCTATGAATCTACTAATAAAATTATGCCCAAATAAAAAGTTTATTTAAAGAAAGACTTTTTTCCAGTTTCCCAGTCTGAGAGACTCTCCTTAGTGTTGCCTGGAGAGAACCATCTTTTCTGGTCACCTGAATACATCACGACTTATTTTGCTCTTTTTTTCACATAGGTCATTGAATAAATATGGACTGCATGTAGTTCTAGAAATGCCACAGGAAGGCTGCTCTGGACTTAGAAGTGGGAGTCCTGGATTTAGATTCCTCATGAGTTGGGAGTTCCTGTGCATGTCATTTAACCCCTTAGTGGCTCGCCCTCTCCACTTCAAGTCTTCTCAGGAACTCACCTGTGTTCGTATCCGGAGCTCCAGTAACCCCTGCCAGAGGGAAGGGGGTCAACAGAGGGCTCTAGAGTCAAACTTAGTTTACATTTCCAGCTCCCACACTAACCAGGTGTGTTACTTTGGGGCAAAACATTTCTGAGTCTTCATTTCCTCACCTGTAAAATGCGCTGTTGAGATCATCAAATAAGGTGACAGATGCAGAGCAAAGATCAGCCTGCCTCTTCTACAGTACAGAACCATTCACGTGGAAATTTTTATTTTTAACTTTGCAACACTCTTCTAGTACTTACGATGTGTGAGACCCCCTTTAAATGTGTTTCAAGTATTACTTATTTTATCATCCTGACAACTTTAAGAGACAGGTGCTATTATGATTGTTATTGTTAGAGGAGCAGAGAAGTTAACTCACTTGCCAAGCTCATACAGCTAAGTGGAAGGACCTGAGATCTGTGCTTGCATGGTTGGCTCCAGGGTGTCTAGTCCTCAAACACTAAACTATCACAGAACACAGTCTGTATGGAGACACTTGGCATCAGGTCCTGTCTTGCCTTCTTCACTGGGAGCACTCCTGAGAGTGCCCAGGAGGTGCTCAGACACGTGACAGCAGACTGAATGGAAGCACAGCAGTCCCTCTAAAGACAGGAGCTTAGCTGAACATCTGTCCATCCATCTCTCAGCATCCCAACATTTGCCAAGGCCCTCCCATGTCCTAGTCCACTGTGTTTCAAATGTTAGATTCTCATTCCAGTCTTAAAAACCATCCTGTAAGGTAAACCTTTATCCATCTGGAGAAATCAGAAGACCCAGACAGAGTGATTAATTTCTCAAAGTCATACAGCTAATCAGAAGTGTGACCAGGATCAGAACCCCAGGATTCCTGCTTTCAGAGATGACGATTTTCCCAGTAGACTTGCAGGCTCCCAAATGAGATCATTGTTGGGTCTGCAGTTTGCCACTGAGTGGCTCTTTGCTTCACTTGAGCCAGATATCTGCTTAGATACCATCTCACAGCAACTTTCCCTGACCTGCCCACATAAACTGTTCCCCACTCACTTGCCACGCTGTTACTGTGCTTTATTCTTCACTGCGTTAGTATCTAACATCCTATTATCATGGTTTCTTTACCTTTTGTCCTCCAACTAAACTGGTAGGCTCTAAGAAGCAGGGGACTGTCTGTCTTGGTCACAGTGTATCTGAGGGCCTAGAATAATACGTGGTGCAGATTACGTACTCAGGAAAAAAAGAAAATAGCTGAACAAATGAATAGACATGTAGAAGACTCCAATAATAGTTTGTTGTTTACTTTATTATGAATAGTGGTATGCCCTTCTATCAGGTAACCTGGCTAAGATAAAGGTTTATTTCTTAAGATAAAGTTGATGTGAAATTGAGTGTACAATGTTGATGTCTATTAGATCAAACTACAAGTTCCAAGCAACACTGCTAACAACTAGGAGACCACCCACTTGGGACAAGGATGTGCTCCCAGCATGGGATGCTAGCATCACTGCGTCACCAAACATGGCCCCATTTTCACTGTTTCCATATCCTTCAAAGCTCACAAACAGCCCTCTGCTGCTCACTGTAAATGTCCTTAATTCACCTCTCATTTTTCCATCAGGAAACAACAACTGGCCTTGGTTTATTATTTATCACTTTATTTATACATTTCCTGCAATACCAAAGCACTGATTTTCCTAAGAGATGATGATAAAAGGATCAATAAATACGAACGTTATCAACGTGCCGCTTCTTCACCCCAACCTGAGGCAGCTGGTGCTGCAGGCAGACAGCCTCTGGTGAGGTCCACCCAGCTATGAAAATTCCAAAGGGAGAAGGCAGGCACCTTTGCTTATAAATTTCAAGTGACCTCAAGCACTGTGATGACCCAGATAACATGCCAAACACAGCAACTGAGAACTCTGCGGGGAGTCTAGAAGTGTAAAGTAGATGTGAAACCTATATCGAAATAAAGTCCATGCTGAGCACAGAGCCTGTGGCAAAGGCAGCCAGGGGCAGGGGGCACGCAAAGGGTTAGCTCCTTTGCTGGAAACCTGTTGTGAGTGACGGGGACAAAGTGGAACAAGCCACTTCCCAGGTGGGTCTTACCTTTCATCTGCTTTCAGAAGCTTCTAGTTCTGTCGTGTCCAGAACAGGCAGCGAAAGGGAGCCGGACAGCTCATTGCTTAATGGCAGAGTTCCTTGGGCCTTGCAGACAGGTTATTTGAACAACACAAACGTGGTCTCAGTTCCTGCTATCCATACGCCAGTGCCGCCCAGGCCAGCAGGCATGTCATCCTGAAAATACACAGGCCAGGACAGTTCCTCTCATTTCAAACAGCTACGGCCTGTGTCCTAGCTTACTACAACAGAAAGCGCTGAGTCTGACTCTGGAAAAATCAAGAAGGGACGCTCCCAAAAGCCCGCACCTGGGAGCAATGGAGAGCGCCACCCACCTTGGCTCCTAATCACGCCACACTGACTGGGGGTTCCAGCTCTAGACGTTCAGTAGACAGCCGGGGAGCTCCTGGAGTTTTCTCTGTTTCATTTCAGACCTACTGGTGAAAAAAGGCGGCCAGGGAGGGCATTAGTTAGGATACAAAAATCCATCTCTTTAAATGCCTTCAACGGATTTGGCTAATTGGCGTGGCTAATCTATATCTGAGAACCATGTCTCTAAAACTCCAATGGTTCTCAAACATGGCTGCACATTATCTGAGAAATTTTTAAATGTCCTTAATTCACCTCTCATTTTTCCATCAGGAAACAACAACTGGCCTTGGTTTATTATTTATCACTTTATTTATACATTTCCTGCAATACCAAAGCACTGATTTTCCTAAGAGATGATGATAAAAGGATCAATAAATACGAACGTTATCAACGTGCCGCTTCTTCACCCCAACCTGAGGCAGCTGGTGCTGCAGGCAGACAGCCTCTGGTGAGGTCCACCCAGCTATGAAAATTCCAAAGGGAGAAGGCAGGCACCTTTGCTTATAAATTTCAAGTGACCTCAAGCACTGTGATGACCCAGATAACATGCCAAACACAGCAACTGAGAACTCTGCGGGGAGTCTAGAAGTGTAAAGTAGATGTGAAACCTATATCGAAATAAAGTCCATGCTGAGCACAGAGCCTGTGGCAAAGGCAGCCAGGGGCAGGGGGCACGCAAAGGGTTAGCTCCTTTGCTGGAAACCTGTTGTGAGTGACGGGGACAAAGTGGAACAAGCCACTTCCCAGGTGGGTCTTACCTTTCATCTGCTTTCAGAAGCTTCTAGTTCTGTCGTGTCCAGAACAGGCAGCGAAAGGGAGCCGGACAGCTCATTGCTTAATGGCAGAGTTCCTTGGGCCTTGCAGACAGGTTATTTGAACAACACAAACGTGGTCTCAGTTCCTGCTATCCATACGCCAGTGCCGCCCAGGCCAGCAGGCATGTCATCCTGAAAATACACAGGCCAGGACAGTTCCTCTCATTTCAAACAGCTACGGCCTGTGTCCTAGCTTACTACAACAGAAAGCGCTGAGTCTGACTCTGGAAAAATCAAGAAGGGACGCTCCCAAAAGCCCGCACCTGGGAGCAATGGAGAGCGCCACCCACCTTGGCTCCTAATCACGCCACACTGACTGGGGGTTCCAGCTCTAGACGTTCAGTAGACAGCCGGGGAGCTCCTGGAGTTTTCTCTGTTTCATTTCAGACCTACTGGTGAAAAAAGGCGGCCAGGGAGGGCATTAGTTAGGATACAAAAATCCATCTCTTTAAATGCCTTCAACGGATTTGGCTAATTGGCGTGGCTAATCTATATCTGAGAACCATGTCTCTAAAACTCCAATGGTTCTCAAACATGGCTGCACATTATCTGAGAAATTTTTAAATGATACAGATGTCTGTCTCTTGCTCTAGATTATGGTTTCTGTATGCAGGAGCTGACCGAGACCCCTACCGAGTGATGGCCAAGCACTCTCCCCTCCCAAGGAAAAATGTTTCAAGAAACTACCAAGTGTCCTCTGAGAGACAAGTGTCCTCTGAGGGATTTTTCCCCTGGCTTCCCTCCCCTAGTGGCAGTCATTAGTCATCTGTTTTCCAGCTTATTTCCACATGGAATAGTTTCTTATTTTATTTTCCTTACATCCATCCATACCCTAATTACCCCTGGTCACTCTGATCGATATGCATCTTCAATATATGTGAGCACATGTGTTTTAGGAGAATATGGAGCCCATATCCTGAGCTCTAGGCCAGCTGGCCTGTATATCTTATGTCACATGCTCATGGCCAAGATGTGCATTTGGATTGACTTAACCAACTCACAAAAGGGAATGGACAATGGATAGTACAGTATTAATGAAGTTAACAATTTTTAAAACCTCAAATTAAAAGGACTGAATGTGGCAAAAGGAACTCACTCATTTAGTATCTCTGAGTGTCTATGATGTGCCAGGGAGGGAGCAACACAGACAAGACTAAAGCCATGATACAGCTTGTTCTTGAGAAAGGGAGAGACAAGCAGTGAGTGGGATTACACACCAAGAAGGACACAGCCCTGAGTGCCATGGAAGAAACAAAAGGGGGTGACACAGGTGGAGAACCTGGGATAGCAGGAGGCCATCGCAGGGCATCAGGGAAGGGTGTAGTGGACGTGACCCTGGTGCATAACACCAGTGCGGGCACACTCAGCTGGTGACACGAACACTGGTGCAGTCTTCTAGGAAAGTAATTTGTCAGTGTATGCTCAGGGGTGATAACACTGTTGATTTTATCCATTCATTTAACAAATATGACACCTCTGAACATACACCCTATCAATATCACCACTGGGACAGGATGCCAAGCAGAGTTCCAAAATACTGCAAAATAACCCCATATTATAAAAACTTCATAATATTTCATAAAACTATAAGTTCCTAATTTGTCAACTAAAGGAGATGGTTAAATGAATTCTGTAGATGTATTAAAATGTGGAGAAAGTTTATGATATAATGTAAAAAAAAAAAAACTATATAATAATGTGAAGAATGGTTTACATATAATCTAAAGAAAAAAGACCAAAATTTAAATCTGTCTATATATCTTGATGGTATATAAAACTAGACAGATAAGAAAGATGGAAATAAAGTCCAACAAAATTCCAACAAAATAATAACAGTGATTGTATAGGAGAGAGCTTTTAATAGGGTTACTTTTCTCTGCTTTTCAAAGTTTTCTGATTCATTTTTTAAACAAATTTCTAAAATAATGCTCCCAACTTTTGATCCTGACCTTTCCTCCAATTTTTAACCTATATGATCCAAATCTGATTCCTCTTTTGAGAGCTGCCTCAAATGCTACATCAGAGTGGCCTCATGTGACTGCTTTGACCCCAGCAACAACTCGATGTTTCCTGTCCACTGCCCCAAGAAACATCTTTGCCTTCCTGTTATGGGATACATTTCACCTCCTGCAAATGCCTACATTAAAGTCCCCTAACCCCAAGTACCTCCGAATGTGACAGTTTGTGGAGACAGGGCCTTTAAAGAGGTGACTAAGTTAAAACAAGGCAGTGAAGGCAGGCCCTAATTGCATCTGACTGATGTCCTAGTAAGGGGAAGAAATCTGGATGTGCAAAGAGACACTGGGGATGTGAGCACAGGGGAAAGACCATGTGAGGACACTGTAAGGATTGGGGTGGAACATCCCGTTAAGCCACCTTCTGGATAGCAGGAGGCCATCGCAGGGCATCAGGGAAGGGTGTAGTGGACGTGACCCTGGTGCATAACACCAGTGCGGGCACACTCAGCTGGTGACACGAACACTGGTGCAGTCTTCTAGGAAAGTAATTTGTCAGTGTATGCTCAGGGGTGATAACACTGTTGATTTTATCCATTCATTTAACAAATATGACACCTCTGAACATACACCCTATCAATATCACCACTGGGACAGGATGCCAAGCAGAGTTCCAAAATACTGCAAAATAACCCCATATTATAAAAACTTCATAATATTTCATAAAACTATAAGTTCCTAATTTGTCAACTAAAGGAGATGGTTAAATGAATTCTGTAGATGTATTAAAATGTGGAGAAAGTTTATGATATAATGTAAAAAAAAAAAAACTATATAATAATGTGAAGAATGGTTTACATATAATCTAAAGAAAAAAGACCAAAATTTAAATCTGTCTATATATCTTGATGGTATATAAAACTAGACAGATAAGAAAGATGGAAATAAAGTCCAACAAAATTCCAACAAAATAATAACAGTGATTGTATAGGAGAGAGCTTTTAATAGGGTTACTTTTCTCTGCTTTTCAAAGTTTTCTGATTCATTTTTTAAACAAATTTCTAAAATAATGCTCCCAACTTTTGATCCTGACCTTTCCTCCAATTTTTAACCTATATGATCCAAATCTGATTCCTCTTTTGAGAGCTGCCTCAAATGCTACATCAGAGTGGCCTCATGTGACTGCTTTGACCCCAGCAACAACTCGATGTTTCCTGTCCACTGCCCCAAGAAACATCTTTGCCTTCCTGTTATGGGATACATTTCACCTCCTGCAAATGCCTACATTAAAGTCCCTAACCCCAAGTACCTCCGAATGTGACAGTTTGTGGAGACAGGGCCTTTAAAGAGGTGACTAAGTTAAAACAAGGCAGTGAAGGCAGGCCCTAATTGCATCTGACTGATGTCCTAGTAAGGGGAAGAAATCTGGATGTGCAAAGAGACACTGGGGATGTGAGCACAGGGGAAAGACCATGTGAGGACACTGTAAGATGGTGGACATCTGTAAGCCCAAGAGAGAGGCCTCAGAGGAAACCAACTCCCTAGCACCTTAACCTTGGATGTTAGCCTCCAGAGTTGTAAGGAAATACCTTTCTGTTGGTTACACACCCAATCTGTGAAACTTGGTTACAGTGGCTCCAGTTGACTACTGCTTTCTTACCGTGCTTCTAGCAGAATTACTATTAGCTGGGCATGAACCATACTCTTCCACCAGCTAATCTGCCAACTGAGCACTGGGCTCCTTTAAAGGTAACCTCAGTGTCTTTTATGGTTCCTTGCCCATAGCAGTCATTCAATAAATGTTGGCCAAAATGAATTATCTGAACTTTTTCTCCCATAACTAATCTGGAGACAGAATATCTACAGAATTTTAAGAAGTTGTGTCAAAGAGTATGAACTTTCCATTATAAGATGATTAAGTTCTGGGTCTCTGTTAGTAATGTACTGCACAATGACTCTGGTTAATAATACTGTATGATAAACTTCATGGGTCTAAGAGAGTAGATCTTAAATGCTCTCACAACAAAACACAAAACAGCAATTACATGAGTTATGTGATGGAGGTGCTGGCTCACCATGCAGTGGTGATCATTTTGAAATATAGAAGTGCATCAAACCAATATACTGCACACCTTAAACTTATATGTCAGTGTTATATGCCAACTGTAGTGCAGTAAAGCTGTGGGGGAAGGCAATGTGAACAAGAGAAAAAGCTAAGTAAGAAAAAAAGTCAGCTCAAAGGAAAAATTGATACATTGTAGTAATAACAAATAATCCACTGGCAGATATTCTCTGTAAAATATGTTCACAATCAGGAACTATTTCTACACCAAAGTAAGCACCTGTTATGCTCCAAAAACTAAGGAGCTGTAAGGTCCATTAAAATTTTGTAGTGAGATTCAGGTGCATCGCATTTTCTTTCTAATGTCTATATTAGCACCATAGACGCTAAAGGGATAATCTGGCAAATCATCTGCTCTTTCATACACTGAAATTCTGGATGTGGGCAAAGAAACACTGGGGATGTGAGCACAGGGGAAAGACCATGTGAGGACACTGTAAGATGGTGGACATCTGTAAGCCCAAGAGAGAGGCCTCAGAGGAAACCAACTCCCTAGCACCTTAACCTTGGATGTTAGCCTCCAGAGTTGTAAGGAAATACCTTTCTGTTGGTTACACACCCAATCTGTGAAACTTGGTTACAGTGGCTCCAGTTGACTACTGCTTTCTTACCGTGCTTCTAGCAGAATTACTATTAGCTGGGCATGAACCATACTCTTCCACCAGCTAATCTGCCAACTGAGCACTGGGCTCCTTTAAAGGTAACCTCAGTGTCTTTTATGGTTCCTTGCCCATAGCAGTCATTCAATAAATGTTGGCCAAAATGAATTATCTGAACTTTTTCTCCCATAACTAATCTGGAGACAGAATATCTACAGAATTTTAAGAAGTTGTGTCAAAGAGTATGAACTTTCCATTATAAGATGATTAAGTTCTGGGTCTCTGTTAGTAATGTACTGCACAATGACTCTGGTTAATAATACTGTATGATAAACTTCATGGGTCTAAGAGAGTAGATCTTAAATGCTCTCACAACAAAACACAAAACAGCAATTACATGAGTTATGTGATGGAGGTGCTGGCTCACCATGCAGTGGTGATCATTTTGAAATATAGAAGTGCATCAAACCAATATACTGCACACCTTAAACTTATATGTCAGTGTTATATGCCAACTGTAGTGCAGTAAAGCTGTGGGGGAAGGCAATGTGAACAAGAGAAAAAGCTAAGTAAGAAAAAAAGTCAGCTCAAAGGAAAAATTGATACATTGTAGTAATAACAAATAATCCACTGGCAGATATTCTCTGTAAAATATGTTCACAATCAGGAACTATTTCTACACCAAAGTAAGCACCTGTTATGCTCCAAAAACTAAGGAGCTGTAAGGTCCATTAAAATTTTTGTAGTGAGATTCAGGTGCATCGCATTTTCTTTCTAATGTCTATATTAGCACCATAGACGCTAAAGGGATAATCTGGCAAATCATCTGCTCTTTCATACACTGAAATCTCACTTTTGAGTGTGTTCTATATTTTGAAATAAACTTTTGAATATTATGTGTACATGATACTCATATAAAGGTGTCAGCCTGGCCTGGCCTGGCCAGGCCTATTTATATTGTTCAAGCATGAAGCTGAATTCAGAAAATGGTCTTTCACTTCAATATTTTAAAGTATTTTATATCCTTGCATTTCAAAGTGTGGTCAATGAACCGAAAGCCTTATCATCACTGCTTTTGTTAGAATGCAGAATTTTAGACTCCACCCTGACTTACTGAATCATAGCCTGTTTTTTTTAAGATCTCCAGACGACTGGTGATGCTTATTAACTTTTGAGAAGCACTGCTCTAGAATATGGGCTGTCAAGATTCAGTGACATGTCCAACTTCTCTCTTTCCTATTTATCTGAAGGATTAAAGGATTAGAATTTTCCATAGATAGAACTAAAGCTATTGCAAAATTTTTGACAGTCTTTGTTTCATATTTAGGCAACGGTAAGGACAATCAGTCAGAGTCATTTTAAACTTAGGAAGTGTATCCACATTAGTCTTTCCAGATTTATCTGTAACTTGGAGATAGTGTCCCAGATAAAGGGATGGATGGTAGAAAGAAATCCAGTGTCCTTTGAATAAGTCACAAAGACAATAAAGAAACAGGTAAAGATACAAACAAAAACTTTTCAGAATCTTCCTGGAAAGACTTAGACCCGACCTAAATAAGGCAGTCCAGTTTAAAAAACAACAGGGAAGTCCTCAAATTCAAGGGTAACAGTGAAGGTGATTGCCAGAAGTCAGTTTTCTTGAACCTGAGATTAATAAAATGCATTTTAAAGAAGGTGTCGTGCTCTAATAGTAATTGTCAATAAATGTTGAAATGGTTATGAACAAACATCTCTATGATACATAGACACAAAATACTGACTTCCTTTTCCTATACCCCCAGGCCCTGATTTCACAGAAGAATTCAACTGTATTTATGGCTCATGAACAAACATAATGGTAAAAATGCTTTGTGGATATAAACACATTTTTCCCAGGGGCTCAAACTGCATTCTAGACATTATCTCATTAATTGCCCTCTTAAATCTTTCTCATTGATTTTTATATTTTTTGAACTAGCAAGTTCACTACTGTTTGCATATGAAAGGCAGAGTTTACTTCAGCTAGAAATTCAGATTTTAAGCATTTTTGTAACTGTGGTGCTATATCTCAGCTGGCAAGGAGCTACTGGAGTGGCTTAAAAAAACAAACAAATAAATAACAACAAAGTGACCTAACACTATCATTTATTTATTTATTTATGGATGAACTAGCCAAAAGTTCCAAGACCATCTTGGGAAGATTATATCAGGCATGTAAATATTTGACTAAGCTACCTTGGCTGTGTCCAACTCTTTCCTATTTATCTGAAGGATTAAAGGATTAGAATATGGGCTGTCAAGATTCAGTGACATGTCCAACTTCTCTCTTTCCTATTTATCTGAAGGATTAAAGGATTAGAATTTTCCATAGATAGAACTAAAGCTATTGCAAAATTTTTGACAGTCTTTGTTTCATATTTAGGCAACGGTAAGGACAATCAGTCAGAGTCATTTTAAACTTAGGAAGTGTATCCACATTAGTCTTTCCAGATTTATCTGTAACTTGGAGATAGTGTCCCAGATAAAGGGATGGATGGTAGAAAGAAATCCAGTGTCCTTTGAATAAGTCACAAAGACAATAAAGAAACAGGTAAAGATACAAATAAAAAACTTTTTTCAGAATCTTCCTGGAAAGACTTAGACCCGACCTAAATAAGGCAGTCCAGTTTAAAAAACAACAGGGAAGTCCTCAAATTCAAGGGTAACAGTGAAGGTGATTGCCAGAAGTCAGTTTTCTTGAACCTGAGATTAATAAAATGCATTTTAAAGAAGGTGTCGTGCTCTAATAGTAATTGTCAATAAATGTTGAAATGGTTATGAACAAACATCTCTATGATACATAGACACAAAATACTGACTTCCTTTTCCTATACCCCCAGGCCCTGATTTCACAGAAGAATTCAACTGTATTTATGGCTCATGAACAAACATAATGGTAAAAATGCTTTGTGGATATAAACACATTTTTCCCAGGGGCTCAAACTGCATTCTAGACATTATCTCATTAATTGCCCTCTTAAATCTTTCTCATTGATTTTTATATTTTTTGAACTAGCAAGTTCACTACTGTTTGCATATGAAAGGCAGAGTTTACTTCAGCTAGAAATTCAGATTTTAAGCATTTTTGTAACTGTGGTGCTATATCTCAGCTGGCAAGGAGCTACTGGAGTGGCTTAAAAAAACAAACAAATAAATAAAAACAAAGTGACCTAACACTATCATTTATTTATTTATTTATGGATGAACTAGCCAAAAGTTCCAAGACCATCTTGGGAAGATTATATCAGGCATGTAAATATTTGACTAAGCTACCTTGGCTGTGTCAATCAGGAAAAATACATCTGTATATTATAGATGTGCAAATGTCTCATTTTGGATAGGAAAAACAAAATGCTAGTATGCATTATTAAATAAGCTGTCTAACAAGATAATGTTATGATCACTAGAGGCCAGTAGGGATATACCTAGTACAAGGTCATTCCAAATCTGCCACATCCCTGATTTTGACAGAATTACCAGTTTGTTTCGAAAAAAAAAAAGAATGCATAGATGCCATAAAATTCAATTGATAATATCTGTTCTTCACTGAGCACATCCCATGTGCCAGAAACTGTGGGAAGCATTTTATAAACATCTTATTTAATCATTTGAAATCCATGAAAAGGTATTATAACTGACAATTTATGTATAAGGAAGACTACTCCAGTCATAAGGCTGTTCCCTAATATTCCGATTGTACCATATGGTACTACTCTTGGTAAACCTGATTTGCTTGTGCAATCATATGGACAATGGTCCTCCATCTGAGTGACCTAAACATTTTGTTCACAATTTCTGTTACTCTAGTATTTCTGTTTCAAGAAAATATACTCCGACAAGATGGTAAGAGTAAGGTATCATGATACTGAGTTACTGCCACACACCCAATAGAATGGCCACTATTAATAAAAAGAAAGGGCTTCCCTGGTGGTCCAGTGGGTGAGGACACTGCCTTGCAGTGCAAGGGGCGCCAGTTTGATCCCTGGCCTGGGAGGATCCCATGTGCCGCGGAGCAGCTGGACGGATGTGTTCAACTACCAAGCTGGAGTTCTGGAGCGCATGTGCCCAGAGCTGGTGCTTTGCAACGGGAGAGGCTGCTTTGATGGGAGGCCCACACAGGCCAAAGAACAAAGATGGATGGAAATAAATACATGAAAGATCAATAGAAGTGGCCCCCAAAAAAAAAGAAGAAGAAAAAAACAACAGGGGTTGATAAGGTTGTGTGGGACCCATTTGGGGAAAATAGAGCTGATGAAGAAGCTGAATCAGATCAGCTTGCTCTACTCTATGGGGAGGAATGCTGCATGCTGCCTAGCTTCTTTTCATAGTTTCCCTCTTTGAAAGGGAAGGCTCACCCTTCTTACATTGCTTTCACTCTTTACAAGGAATAGCGCTAGCAGGCTAGACTGTCTCCTTATAGAACTTTCTCTCTTGGATCCAGCTACTTCAAAAAGTCACAAATACAGAAAAATAACTTAAAAAGAGAGAGTACTCAACACTTAGAGAACTACGAAATGCAACAACTCAAGGAAATTTGCTGAGCTTGCCTCTTGATTAAAATAAGACAACAGTAATATTTTTAAAAACAGGCTTCCTAGGTGGCTGAGTGGTAAAAAAAAAAAGCCACCTACCCAATGCAGGAAACATTTGATCCCTGGGTTGGGGAGATTCCCTACAGGAGGAAACGGGAACCCACTCCAGTATTCTTGCCTGGGAAAGTCCATGGACACAGCAGCTTGGAGGCCTTCAGTCCATGGGGTCACAAAAGAGTCAGATACAACTTATCAACTAAAACAGAACAAACAGTATTTCTAAAACAAGTGAAAAAGTTTCAATGCTGACTATTCCAAAAGCTCCTAATGTTTGAATTCTAAGTACTTTGGCAGGCTTACAGGGAAGATATCTTCAGGGAGATTATGATCTGAGCAATTCTAGGTTCCCCAAGTCTAGGAGCTCTTTTCCTATTAAATTTTGTTTTGAAGTTAATGTGGTCTTCAAAAAGAACCACATTTTGAAATCAACCCTAGTGCCATAACTAAACTGGAAGCCTCAAAAGGCACTGCCTCTCCTTCCTGGAAAGATTGACTTGTGTGGTCCTGCCAATGCAGGAGATGCAGGTTTGATTCCTGGGTCAATAAGTTCCCCTAGAGGAGGAAATGGCAACCCACTCTAGTATTCTTGCTCGGAAAATCCCTTGAACAGACAAGCCTGGAGGGCTATAGTCCATGGGTCACAAAGAATTGGGCATGACTGAGTAACTAAGTATGTACACACATTTCATAAAAGTAAACTTGGCCACCAAGAGGCCAGGCTGCAAATGTTTACTTTACTGAACTGCTGATTCTGGAGAAGGTTTGCCTCCTTGCATATTATCAGTTAGAAACCAAACAGATGAATTAGAAAAATACCAATTTTCAATCCACAAGTAAAATAACTGATTTGGGTAACAGCTGTCCTTGGACAAAACTACTACATGAAAGGTAGTCGATAAGACCACTAGAAGACTACTACTAAGGGTCAGGTGGCAGAAACTGCGAAGGGAAGGTGGGTTGAGACCTGGAGAGAAACAGGCATACAGGGGGCTGGCGGCACGTGTTCATAATTGTATGTGATGTGTAAGGCAGTCAGTGTGGTTGTATTTCACAGAATATGTGTCTTACTGACGAAAACAGTGAGTGGGATGGAGTTTGCCACTTAGGGGAGACACAAGAACTTGTTGTGGTCATGATACTCATTGGGTCTGAGCACTGTGTATGTTTCCAGAGAGATATAAAGATCCAATTATAGGGTCTGCTTTGTGTGCTGTGCAGTAAATGTGAATGTCTGAAGTCCCTTGAAGAGACGAAAATGGGGGAACCCCAGATGGTGATGAGGGACATGGGGATATGTCTACTAATTTAGACCTAAGGAAACCAGATTAAGATTGTTTTTCTGATGAAAATTAGCAGTGTTTTATAATTCATGCTGGTAATTTTGAGGAAGACATCTCTCTCTAAGTATGTTTATTTTTAACATCATTACTTACCACGTGTGAAGGGAAAGATATACATAAAAACTGTCATCTGAATTAATTAGAAGAAATAAGCTCCCTGAGAAAAATTACAGAATTTTGAAGAAGTGCTTCAGTCTGTGCTGACACATTACTGATATTCTAAGTGTTAAGTTAAATGTGAGCTATTTAGCCAAATCAGTTGAAACTGCTGAATCATTGTTTAGTTTCAACATGGTTAAGATTTTAGCTTTATAAAACCTTAACTGCAAACTCATGGCTTGTGAACAGGTATCTTCAAGCTGAAATCCCCTTTGTCTCTACTCTGGCCCTTGCTTAAATAACAATTAATTTCTGTGTTTCTGCGATAAAGTCAGTTGATACGCTTGGGAGAAATTTCAGATTTTGGCTGAGACAAACAAAACAACTATTTCACAGCACCGATGTGTACAATTTTAACGTATCTTACATTAAAAGTTGAGCTGGAGTACTTGTTCTATTTCCTTAATATGAATAAAAATCACCCATATAATTTTAAGGAGTTCAACATTCATTTGGCTATAGTGAAAAGCCTTACTCATTCTCCTGTTCAGGGTCCTCCACGACCAGACCAGACCACGGCTTTTCAACACTTCCACCTATCTCACTAGAGCAAACTCTTGAGGTAGCCCACCACTCTTCTCCAAACACCATGCTGGCTGACCTCTCTGCCTTTCTTCCTCTCCTGCCCTTGCCATACTCAAAGCATCTTTCAACTCCAACTAAATTCTTCCCCTAGAAATCCTCATGGATGACCCCAGTCCAAAGTGAGCATTCCCACATACAAATTCCTAAAGCATTTACTCTTGCCATGGGTCGTTTTTCATATAACAGATATCACCATTGCGGCCACCGTGGTTTGGTTTTGTTTTCATTAAAAGCCGTATGTGTTTAATGTACACAATTTTGTGAACTTAGACGTATGCACAGTATTTGGGAAGTATGCAATGAAAGAATCCATGTGGTGATGCTATCACTACAGTCAAGTTCACACTCGTACCCGTCACCTCTAAATTTTCCCTGTGTCTTTGTGTGGGTGTGTGCATGTGTGTAAGAACACTCGATAGGAGGTTTACTCTCTTAACAAATGGCCGGGTTCACAATACTGTGTTGTTAACTGCAGGCACAATGTCATACGTGTGTGTTTAGTAGCTCAGATGTCTCTGCCTCTTTGCAACCCCAAACTCTTCTGAAACTGGCTTATTTCTCTTAGCGTAATGCCCTCTACATTGATCCAAGTTGTTGCAAAGGGTAGGATTTCCTTCTTTCTAAGGTTAAATAATATTCCACTATACATGCATGCATTCTCAGTTGCTCAGTCATTGTCTAACTCTTTGCAACCCCATGGACTATACCGCACCTGGCTCCTCTGCCTAGGGAATTTTCTTAGCAAGAATATTGGAGATGGTTCCCACTGCCTTCTCCAGGGAATCTTCTGAGTCCTCTGCATTGCGGATGGATTCTTTACCACTTAGCCACCAAGGAAGCCCTACATTGTATGTATACATCGGAATGTATATATCAGATTTTCTCACTCTGTTCTTCTGTTAATGGGCACTTGGATTATTTCCTTATCTTGGCTACTGTGAATAATGCTCCAGGGAACTTGGGAGTAACCTTTGGCTTTTAATGACAGTGTTTCATCTCTAAGCTCCTAGAGGCAAGGACAATCACTTTTAAAGTTGTATCCTCAGGATTTAGCATAATACTTCCATCTTATGGTCATTTTCTCAATAATTATTTTTTTGGCAAGATAGTGGGATGAATGAACAGCCCACTTAACCCTGCAAGGCTGCAAGGCCAAAGGTGGTAGTAAATACACAGTGATTGTGATAGTTACTTTTACATCAACTTGACTGGGTTAAGGGATGCTGGTAACACATTATTTGGGGGAGTATCTGTGAGGATTTTTCTGGAAGAGCTTAGCATTCACTTCAGTAGACTGAGTAAAGAGACGTGCCGTCCCCAGTGTATGCAGGCATTATCCAACCTGTTGAGTACCCGAATAGAACAAAGAGGAGAAGAAAGGGCAAATTCTTTGTCTATCTTCTTAGGCCAAACATCAGTCTTCTCCAGCCCCAAGACATCAGAACCTTCTGGCTCTCAGGCTTTCAGTTTCTGAGACTTAGATCTGCAGTTCTCGGGTCTTTGACTCAATATTGGGAATTACGTCGCTGACTGTCCTAGCACTCAGGTCTACAAACTTGGACTAAATTACCCAACAACTTTTCTAGTTCACCAAGTTGCAGATGGCATGCTGTGGGATTACTTGGTCTTTATAACCATGTGAGCCAATTTTTATAATAAATCTCCTCTTATCTACATCTTTTTGGGGGTTTTCTGGTGGCTCAGATGGTAAAGAATCTGCCTGCAATGTGGGAGACCCGGTTTGATCCCTGTGTCAGGAAGATCCTCTGGAGAAGGGAATGGCCACCCACTCCAGTATTCTTGCTTGGTTATATGCCCAGATATCTGCCCTTGAAAGCTTTTCTTTTTTAACCATGAGTATAGTCGGGACTTTCCTAGTGTCCAGACCAGGTGTCTTTCCTGGTGGCTCAGATGGTAAAGAATCTACCTGCAATGTGGGAGGCCCAGGTTTGATCCCTGGGTCAGGAATATCCTCTGGAGAAGGGAATGGCCACCCACTCCAGTATTCTTGCCTGGAGAAAGTCATGGACAAAGAAGCCTGGTGGGTGATGGTCTGTGGGGTCACACAGTCAGTTACCACTGAGTGACTAGCACATTCACTTTCATAGACTGGACTTAGCAAACAGCAATGACATGCTTCATTTTGGCATCACTTGGCTGCTCACTTTGGATCCCCATCTTTTTTTCACTGAAATCAGCAATACTTTGTTAACTGGGTAAGGCCAAAGGTGGTAGTAAATACACAGTGATTGTGATAGTTACTTTTACATCAACTTGACTGGGTTAAGGGATGCTGGTAACACATTATTTGGGGGAGTATCTGTGAGGATTTTTCTGGAAGAGCTTAGCATTCACTTCAGTAGACTGAGTAAAGAGACGTGCCGTCCCCAGTGTATGCAGGCATTATCCAACCTGTTGAGTACCCGAATAGAACAAAGAGGAGAAGAAAGGGCAAATTCTTTGTCTATCTTCTTAGGCCAAACATCAGTCTTCTCCAGCCCCAAGACATCAGAACCTTCTGGCTCTCAGGCTTTCAGTTTCTGAGACTTAGATCTGCAGTTCTCGGGTCTTTGACTCAATATTGGGAATTACGTCGCTGACTGTCCTAGCACTCAGGTCTACAAACTTGGACTAAATTACCCAACAACTTTTCTAGTTCACCAAGTTGCAGATGGCATGCTGTGGGATTACTTGGTCTTTATAACCATGTGAGCCAATTTTTATAATAAATCTCCTCTTATCTACATCTTTTTGGGGGTTTTCTGGTGGCTCAGATGGTAAAGAATCTGCCTGCAATGTGGGAGACCCGGTTTGATCCCTGTGTCAGGAAGATCCTCTGGAGAAGGGAATGGCCACCCACTCCAGTATTCTTGCTTGGTTATATGCCCAGATATCTGCCCTTGAAAGCTTTTCTTTTTTAACCATGAGTATAGTCGGGACTTTCCTAGTGTCCAGACCAGGTGTCTTTCCTGGTGGCTCAGATGGTAAAGAATCTACCTGCAATGTGGGAGGCCCAGGTTTGATCCCTGGGTCAGGAATATCCTCTGGAGAAGGGAATGGCCACCCACTCCAGTATTCTTGCCTGGAGAAAGTCATGGACAAAGAAGCCTGGTGGGTGATGGTCTGTGGGGTCACACAGTCAGTTACCACTGAGTGACTAGCACATTCACTTTCATAGACTGGACTTAGCAAACAGCAATGACATGCTTCATTTTGGCATCACTTGGCTGCTCACTTTGGATCCCCATCTTTTTTTCACTGAAATCAGCAATACTTTGTTAACTGGGTAAGGCATGGAATGTGGTTACCTTTTGACAAATTAAAGAACTAATGCCAGAAAATATGGTGTAGTTTGGCAAAGGGCTAGCAAGAGAATTGTCTGGGTTCAAATCACAGTTGTGTTACTTCTTGGCTATAAGACACTGAAAAAAAGTTGCTTAGACTCTTCTGAGGCTGAGTTTCCTTATAGTTACAAGGATTAAATGTGACAGTGCATGCACAAACCCCAAACACTTACTAATACTGACTGTTCAATAAATGTTAGATATTCATAGTATTTCCCCAAAACAATTAGCTGATAGTAAGTATAGAGTCAAATAAACAGTTCCAATTCAATTTCATCCAATCCTCTTGATTTCTACTGCTGATTATTGGACATCCGGCGGGTGACACCATATCTCAGGAACGTATACCTTGATTCCTAGTTCTGTGTAAATTAATTACATCTCACTTATCCACCACTGAAACCCACAGTCTTGAGTTGGGGTGAGCATCCCAGGACATCACCAACCATGAGGTGCTATTTATTGTTCTCCAAATATGCTGCTTCCTTTGTTTTTTTTTTTTTTTTTTTATTTGTTTGTTTCTCTCTACCACTGACCTCTTCTTAAACAATGTAGAATTCCGACCTTCTTTCCTTCCTCTTCTTTTGGATTTTATGAGTTAGGGCAGTGCAGCACTCAGAAGTCCACAGGCCATTGCCTTGCCTTGCTCACAGTCCCTAAAACAAGAACCCAGTGACCCTAGTAATTTCCGTTTTAAGAAGTACAGTTTTTTGAAAGAGCCATGATGAATAAAGCTGTAAGATGATCATCCATGTGGGCATGGGAGAAGACTGCAAAGAAGAAATGAGTCAGAGTCAGCACAGTCTCCCGTTTGACATGCGTGTGAAACACGGCATTTAAAAACCACTGCCGAGGGCTTCCCCTGGTGGTCCAGTGGGTAAGGACACCGCCTTGCAGTGCAAGGGGCGCCGGTTCGAGCCATGGCCTGGGAAGATCCCACGTGCCGCGGAGCGGCTGGACTGATGTGTCCAATTACCGAGCCGGAGCTCTGGAGCGCATGCGCTCAGAGCCGGTGCTCTGCAACAACAGACGCCACCGCGATGGGAGGCCCACAGGAGCCAAAGAACAAAGACGGATGAACAGAGAGAAACGAAAGACCAATAGAAGTGGCCCACCTGCTCCCCTCCCTCCCTCCCCAACCCGACCCCCGCCCAAAAATAAATAAATAAATAAATCTTTAAAAAAAAAAAAAACACCGCTGAGATGTAGAGCTGGGCTCTTCAGTGGCCGGCTTCTGGCTAAAACGTTTTCACTTGAGTGCTCTGGTTTGTATAAGTTTGTTTAAGATAAATCATTCATAAAGGGTCCCTAGCACCACACCTAAATAACTTTTCACTCCCCACCTGCTCACAAGCATTTGCTGGACTGACTGCACGTCACAGGGATACCATTCTTGAAATCTGTCATTACCACACTTTAATGACCAAGGATGGGCCATTAGCTACTCATCTTTTCATTCTCTTTACTCCTTAGCTGCCCCCTTTAGAAGTCTTTAGAAGTGTGTATTCCTGGCAGGTTCTTACCACCTTGTGTGTAGCTACAAACAGAGTAGAAGACAAGCAGAGCGTCTCTAGATCAGCCACATTTCCATCCACCATCATTCCATGAGGACGCAGGAACTAACTTCCCCTGAGTCATTGTTTATTGCATTAAAAATGGGTGAGGGAGATTAAAAAGGTAGAGCATAAATCCAGCACTCCTCCTGAGGCCTTTTGTTTGAGTTGACATGAGCAAGAAAACAATCTCCTTGGAATCTAGGAGGTTGCCCCAGATTATTTGTCACTTCCGATGCCAAGGATGACATAATGGTCAATTTAGAGGTGATTTATGGCACTCCTGACAAGACTGATAAGCAGTAGCTGCACAGTAGGGGTTATCTGGGGAAGGGAATTTTAGTGTTCTAACCTGCCCCAAATATCCTTTTCTTAGCACACTTTGATGAATTTTTTCAGTATAACAATATGAGACCCTTTAAAACAATTTGTCAAAGTAGGCTGGAAGATAAACGTAACTTCACGCCCTGAAAAACTTTATGTTCTGGGTCAGCCAACAGCCATTACTACTCATGGTTCCCTGACTGCAGTAGTTTTTCAACTGGTCATTGTACTTCAAACCTAGATACAGGCCAGATGTATAGAAAGTAGACAGTAACAATATGATGGTTGTATTAGCTATTGCTTGTAATCAGTGTTCATTTAAGAAGTTCAGCAGAATGTGCATCTATACTATTTCTCCCAATAATTCCAAATGGGTGATTCCCTTATTATCTGTACTTCACCCCAGTTCACTTATCTATAAGAAAATCTAAAATACAGTACTAGCAGTAGCAGAAACAACAGTACCAACAAAAACAATAACAGCAATCACCTTTTACCAAGGATTTACGAGGCGCTGGGCCTTCTGAAAAATGTCTCATCTCTCAGTTCATCATTTCTTTAACTTTAACAGCCCTGAGGTAGGTGTTATCATTATCTTTATTTTTCAGACAAGAAGGTGAGAAGTTGGGACGGTCAGACACTTTGCTGAAGAGTTGAGCTAGGTAAGGTGAAGAAAGGACCTGAATGCAGGTCCGAGAGACCCTATTAAGAAAACCATTAGCTACTCATCTTTTCATTCTCTTTACTCCTTAGCTGCCCCCTTTAGAAGTCTTTAGAAGTGTGTATTCCTGGCAGGTTCTTACCACCTTGTGTGTAGCTACAAACAGAGTAGAAGACAAGCAGAGCGTCTCTAGATCAGCCACATTTCCATCCACCATCATTCCATGAGGACGCAGGAACTAACTTCCCCTGAGTCATTGTTTATTGCATTAAAAATGGGTGAGGGAGATTAAAAAGGTAGAGCATAAATCCAGCACTCCTCCTGAGGCCTTTTGTTTGAGTTGACATGAGCAAGAAAACAATCTCCTTGGAATCTAGGAGGTTGCCCCAGATTATTTGTCACTTCCGATGCCAAGGATGACATAATGGTCAATTTAGAGGTGATTTATGGCACTCCTGACAAGACTGATAAGCAGTAGCTGCACAGTAGGGGTTATCTGGGGAAGGCAATTTTAGTGTTCTAACCTGCCCCAAATATCCTTTTCTTAGCACACTTTGATGAATTTTTTCAGTATAACAATATGAGACCCTTTAAAACAATTTGTCAAAGTAGGCTGGAAGATAAACGTAACTTCACGCCCTGAAAAACTTTATGTTCTGGGTCAGCCAACAGCCATTACTACTCATGGTTCCCTGACTGCAGTAGTTTTTCAACTGGTCATTGTACTTCAAACCTAGATACAGGCCAGATGTATAGAAAGTAGACAGTAACAATATGATGGTTGTATTAGCTATTGCTTGTAATCAGTGTTCATTTAAGAAGTTCAGCAGAATGTGCATCTATACTATTTCTCCCAATAATTCCAAATGGGTGATTCCCTTATTATCTGTACTTCACCCCAGTTCACTTATCTATAAGAAAATCTAAAATACAGTACTAGCAGTAGCAGAAACAACAGTACCAACAAAAACAATAACAGCAATCACCTTTTACCAAGGATTTACGAGGCGCTGGGCCTTCTGAAAAATGTCTCATCTCTCAGTTCATCATTTCTTTAACTTTAACAGCCCTGAGGTAGGTGTTATCATTATCTTTATTTTTCAGACAAGAAGGTGAGAAGTTGGGACGGTCAGACACTTTGCTGAAGAGTTGAGCTAGGTAAGGTGAAGAAAGGACCTGAATGCAGGTCCGAGAGACCCTATTAAGAAAACCATTCATTTTTTTCTTAATAAAAACTCATCACAGTGCTGACAGCAGAAACAGCAAAGACAATTCATGTTGAATGCAGATTTTAGTTACTAAAGAAGGCTTGCTGCTGATTAATCCACTCAAATTTGAAGAATCCTGTCAAGGTCAGTAGCCTGGCAGGTAGACTATCCCACGATCAGCACCCAAGTTAAGGGCAATTTGGCCTTTGCAGAAAGGAGAGTGTTGGAACCTGTGATGAGCCTCAGTCTTCAAGGGTCCCACACTGGGTGCTGATTTTGCCCTTTAAGGGGATTCTGTCAGCCCAAGAAGAATAAAGTATGCTTTTTCTGAGTTGGACAAGGGCATTTTGATTCTGGCTGGTTTGACTGCTTTCCTTCACAGAAAACTGCCACTTATTAACTACTTGCTCACTGCCAGTCACTGTGCCTATAAACACTCTGCGTACATGACCTCCATTAATCCTCAAGACAGCTGGAGGGGACAGATTTCCTTATTATTCCCACGTTTGCCTATCTTTCAGGCCCCTCACGTGTTCTTCTACAGATTTTCAAAGGTTACAGAGGAAACTTTAAAAATTCGATTGCTTGTTTGAGCCAAGAACAAAGACCATTTATTGCTCTCAGCCTCCCAGATGAGCTGGGGCTCTTGGAAAGGGCTCACTGAGCACAGATTGTACAGAGAATAACTAGGTAAGGAGCTGCGCTTCACTAGACTTTTCTTGTGACTGTTATCCAAACCAAGAGTTATTTTCACTGAATGAAATCACTTAGGAAGCACCTGAATTTGAGCAATCCTGTCAGGGGGGATGGGCCCTGTCTCCATCCTTTCTGATACAGTGGGATCTATTTTCAGAACGCGATGAGGACTTTGGATGTTTCATTTGAATGTTGGTTCAGTCCATGAAGCCCTCTGAGTCCCTCATCCTCTTATTTTTAATTTCCTCATCTATGAAATGAGATTATTATAGTCCTGACAACAGACTTTTTTTGGAGTGCTAGATATTGGTCTAAATACTTTACATTTATTATTTCATTTCAATGTCACAACCATCTGATGATGAAGGAATTATTACAGCCCTGTATAATAAATGAAGAGACAGACATATGAGGATGAAATAACTAAAGTGTCACAGCTAAAGAGTGTACGACTGGGGTTCCGAACCCAGTGAACTGAACCCAAGTTGACCTTGTCCATTATCCTGGGGTCCTCCAACTTGAGTGCGCATCCCTTTCAAAAAATTGGGGACAGAAAAAGAAGTTCATGTTGAATGCAGATTTTAGTTACTAAAGAAGGCTTGCTGCTGATTAATCCACTCAAATTTGAAGAATCCTGTCAAGGTCAGTAGCCTGGCAGGTAGACTATCCCACGATCAGCACCCAAGTTAAGGGCAATTTGGCCTTTGCAGAAAGGAGAGTGTTGGAACCTGTGATGAGCCTCAGTCTTCAAGGGTCCCACACTGGGTGCTGATTTTGCCCTTTAAGGGGATTCTGTCAGCCCAAGAAGAATAAAGTATGCTTTTTCTGAGTTGGACAAGGGCATTTTGATTCTGGCTGGTTTGACTGCTTTCCTTCACAGAAAACTGCCACTTATTAACTACTTGCTCACTGCCAGTCACTGTGCCTATAAACACTCTGCGTACATGACCTCCATTAATCCTCAAGACAGCTGGAGGGGACAGATTTCCTTATTATTCCCACGTTTGCCTATCTTTCAGGCCCCTCACGTGTTCTTCTACAGATTTTCAAAGGTTACAGAGGAAACTTTAAAAATTCGATTGCTTGTTTGAGCCAAGAACAAAGACCATTTATTGCTCTCAGCCTCCCAGATGAGCTGGGGCTCTTGGAAAGGGCTCACTGAGCACAGATTGTACAGAGAATAACTAGGTAAGGAGCTGCGCTTCACTAGACTTTTCTTGTGACTGTTATCCAAACCAAGAGTTATTTTCACTGAATGAAATCACTTAGGAAGCACCTGAATTTGAGCAATCCTGTCAGGGGGGATGGGCCCTGTCTCCATCCTTTCTGATACAGTGGGATCTATTTTCAGAACGCGATGAGGACTTTGGATGTTTCATTTGAATGTTGGTTCAGTCCATGAAGCCCTCTGAGTCCCTCATCCTCTTATTTTTAATTTCCTCATCTATGAAATGAGATTATTATAGTCCTGACAACAGACTTTTTTTGGAGTGCTAGATATTGGTCTAAATACTTTACATTTATTATTTCATTTCAATGTCACAACCATCTGATGATGAAGGAATTATTACAGCCCTGTATAATAAATGAAGAGACAGACATATGAGGATGAAATAACTAAAGTGTCACAGCTAAAGAGTGTACGACTGGGGTTCCGAACCCAGTGAACTGAACCCAAGTTGACCTCATGTCCATTATCCCTGGGGTCCTCCAACTTGAGTGCGCATCACAAGTGCCTGGAGAAGAGAGGTCCAGGTAACTTAGCAGTGACCAGCCCAGGGCTCAGCACCAGGGCCAGGGCTACAGATGTGAGGATGGCAATGGAGGTGCGAGTTTGCCACTAAGTACAGCAGTCTATCAGAATCATAGAAGTAAACGTGAATTCAATTCAGTAAAGCCGACAGGTTAGTATTTAAAGTAGTGGCTTATGTAATGCATGAAAATAGATCTAAATGAGTTTCTCTTATGTACCAGAAGACTTGGGCTGAAATATATATTCATGAATCTGTTAGTCTAGAACATTTTATACCGAAGAAGCAAATCTGGCCTATGCCCAGTGGCCTCATATACAGAGCAGGCTTATTTTTGCCTTGAGGAAGAAATACGATTTTTGACACTAAGCTTCACCACTAATACCTGAGATATTAATCTAATTCTACTGGGATATCCTTTTAACGGAGATAGGGCTAGTGACAGATCATGTGTGAATTATGAGGATATTACATTATGTACATTTCTATAAAGACCTCCCCTCAGCCTCGTCTCACCTGCAGACAAGCAAGTATATTTCCAATAAGAACACTTCCTATGGCTATGACTCAGGCTGACATTATTACTAGCTCTCATGTATTGAGTACTTACTCTGTGCCAGGCATTATCTTAAGCACTTACATCTCATCTGATCCTAACTATAACCATAAGACGTGATGATTAACCCTCATTTTACAGATCAGAAATTTGAGGCAGATAAAAGTTAATACACAGGTAATAAGTGTCAGAACTAGAATATGACTGAGGCAGAAAGTCCCTGGAACTCATTGTTTCTACCATTTCACTGACTCCCATGAAGCCCTCTGAGTCCCTCATCCTCTTATTTTTAATTTCCTCATCTATGAAATGAGATTATTATAGTCCTGACAACAGACTTTTTTTGGAGTGCTAGATATTGGTCTAAATACTTTACATTTATTATTTCATTTCAATGTCACAACCATCTGATGATGAAGGAATTATTACAGCCCTGTATAATAAATGAAGAGACAGACATATGAGGATGAAATAACTAAAGTGTCACAGCTAAAGAGTGTACGACTGGGGTTCCGAACCCAGTGAACTGAACCCAAGTTGACCTCATGTCCATTATCCCTGGGGTCCTCCAACTTGAGTGCGCATCACAAGTGCCTGGAGAAGAGAGGTCCAGGTAACTTAGCAGTGACCAGCCCAGGGCTCAGCACCAGGGCCAGGGCTACAGATGTGAGGATGGCAATGGAGGTGCGAGTTTGCCACTAAGTACAGCAGTCTATCAGAATCATAGAAGTAAACGTGAATTCAATTCAGTAAAGCCGACAGGTTAGTATTTAAAGTAGTGGCTTATGTAATGCATGAAAATAGATCTAAATGAGTTTCTCTTATGTACCAGAAGACTTGGGCTGAAATATATATTCATGAATCTGTTAGTCTAGAACATTTTATACCGAAGAAGCAAATCTGGCCTATGCCCAGTGGCCTCATATACAGAGCAGGCTTATTTTTGCCTTGAGGAAGAAATACGATTTTTGACACTAAGCTTCACCACTAATACCTGAGATATTAATCTAATTCTACTGGGATATCCTTTTAACGGAGATAGGGCTAGTGACAGATCATGTGTGAATTATGAGGATATTACATTATGTACATTTCTATAAAGACCTCCCCTCAGCCTCGTCTCACCTGCAGACAAGCAAGTATATTTCCAATAAGAACACTTCCTATGGCTATGACTCAGGCTGACATTATTACTAGCTCTCATGTATTGAGTACTTACTCTGTGCCAGGCATTATCTTAAGCACTTACATCTCATCTGATCCTAACTATAACCATAAGACGTGATGATTAACCCTCATTTTACAGATCAGAAATTTGAGGCAGATAAAAGTTAATACACAGGTAATAAGTGTCAGAACTAGAATATGACTGAGGCAGAAAGTCCCTGGAACTCATTGTTTCTACCATTTCACTGACTCCCATAAGTTTTCATTGCCCTCTGGACCAGAAATGCTATATTTTAACAAGAAATGTTACATGGACAGTGGATTAGTGACAACCACCACAGTGACAGTGAACATTTATTCACTAAACATTCCCTCCTAATGTGCCAGGCAGTTTATCAGTTAATACTTGATCAAATTAGTATCTCTGTCTTACAGATGAGGAATGTTAAGATTTTTAGAGATTAAACAGCTAAAATTTGGCAGCACCAGTACTCAAATCCAGGTCTGCTTGAAGTAAAAAACAATAACTTCAGAAAGCTTAGCTCCCAAGGTCACCCACAGTGGGCCAGCATTCCTGCCCTACCTACTTGGTACTACATATTAGAAATGAAATAGTTGGGGACACAATGACAAGCAATGGATAGATGCCACATTTTTGCTCTTTTTCCCAAGTGAAGGCACTTTTACTTTTTTCAGCTCATTGACCATAAGAACATTTTTGAGAGGAAAGACCTTTAGTGTGGTATTAATGAATAGGGGCATTTTTTGCACTGTATACTCTATGCACAAGGTTGCCCTCTTGGAACCAGACTATATTTTTGAAATGTGCACATGGGTGATGACCAAATACTGAATGCCAAAGTTGGTTAATTAAAATTTTTTTCTTATCTTTCTCTGCTTCCAAGCTATGTAACACTCTTTTCAGGGTATCTCCAGGCCTCAGTCATCTTCTTTGAGCTCCCTAGAAGCATACAATCCAGCAGGTATGTGGTATACTCCCCTCTCCCAACCCATTCGGCTCACTACCTATGACTACACATCAGAGACGACCCATGACTCAAGGTGAACCAATCACGGCTCTCTCCCTGAAATTCTGAATTGACTTTACGGTAGAACAGACGAGGAAATCTCAAAAGTTTTGTCCATTCATACAGTGGGATGAGACAGGCCAGTCTACAGAAAGAAAAGGTGCAGACGTGCCAAATTAAGTAAAGGTAAGAGAGCTCACAGTCCCACAGGAAGAGCAGGATGGTGGTTCAAGTCCTGGTTCCAATCTGTCCCTATGCCTCAGGTGCATTCCTGGTCTTGAGAGATACCAGAGGGTGTTTAGAATAAAGCCCCCCACCTATCCTTTCTAAAATGTAATCTAGCTTAAATAGTCCTTGTATTTCTTAGAAAGAAAAGGACCTTGACTTGGACACAATCTAAATACATTTATGGGTAATTAGTTCCAAATTAAAGCAAGCAGAATTCCCTAACATGTGCTTGAAAGGAAAACAGGGTCATTGCTTTTTCTCCTACTTAAAAGGATCCTCTTTACATTACAGTGCCATTTTCACATAAAAACCTCAACAAAGATTCCAGGTTTGGGATTCCCCTGTAGACTCTGAGGCACGGATTTAAGTGAAAGTTATTTCCCTGAGAGGAGATTCTAATAACTGCCATAGAGGAGGCAGAAGTGAGACAGGGAAAGGACAGAAGGCAACTGGGGTATGCTGTCATGCTGTTCCCACCTTGGGGAAGTGAAGCTTAACCCTCTGGGAAAACTCTGGGGTGGGGGGTGGGGGTCACGGTAGACGCTATGGCTTTACGCCATCCCACACTAGGATGCAGTGCTGGGGTATCCATATGTCAATTCCCATCAGAAACTCACTGAGGACTGCTGGCAGGGAGAGTGCATTTCCAGCCTGTTGCACGATAGACAGAGAAATCCCACAGAGGAAGAAAAGCAACTGCAAGGAACTGGAAGACCTGGAGGTGTGCATTCAAGCTGTGCACACATATAGAAGGTACTCTATTATTGAATGAATGTGAGAATGAATAATAAGTGAATGCCAATTTATCTGCGGCATGTCCTGTGCTATATTCATATTTGAAGGTACTCCCATCAATGGAGGAATGAAGTGTTGGCTGACCAGGATTGACTCCCCTCTCCCAACCCATTCGGCTCACTACCTATGACTACACATCAGAGACGACCCATGACTCAAGGTGAACCAATCACGGCTCTCTCCCTGAAATTCTGAATTGACTTTACGGTAGAACAGACGAGGAAATCTCAAAAGTTTTGTCCATTCATACAGTGGGATGAGACAGGCCAGTCTACAGAAAGAAAAGGTGCAGACGTGCCAAATTAAGTAAAGGTAAGAGAGCTCACAGTCCCACAGGAAGAGCAGGATGGTGGTTCAAGTCCTGGTTCCAATCTGTCCCTATGCCTCAGGTGCATTCCTGGTCTTGAGAGATACCAGAGGGTGTTTAGAATAAAGCCCCCCACCTATCCTTTCTAAAATGTAATCTAGCTTAAATAGTCCTTGTATTTCTTAGAAAGAAAAGGACCTTGACTTGGACACAATCTAAATACATTTATGGGTAATTAGTTCCAAATTAAAGCAAGCAGAATTCCCTAACATGTGCTTGAAAGGAAAACAGGGTCATTGCTTTTCTCCTACTTAAAAGGATCCTCTTTACATTACAGTGCCATTTTCACATAAAAACCTCAACAAAGATTCCAGGTTTGGGATTCCCCTGTAGACTCTGAGGCACGGATTTAAGTGAAAGTTATTTCCCTGAGAGGAGATTCTAATAACTGCCATAGAGGAGGCAGAAGTGAGACAGGGAAAGGACAGAAGGCAACTGGGGTATGCTGTCATGCTGTTCCCACCTTGGGGAAGTGAAGCTTAACCCTCTGGGAAAACTCTGGGGTGGGGGGTGGGGGTCACGGTAGACGCTATGGCTTTACGCCATCCCACACTAGGATGCAGTGCTGGGGTATCCATATGTCAATTCCCATCAGAAACTCACTGAGGACTGCTGGCAGGGAGAGTGCATTTCCAGCCTGTTGCACGATAGACAGAGAAATCCCACAGAGGAAGAAAAGCAACTGCAAGGAACTGGAAGACCTGGAGGTGTGCATTCAAGCTGTGCACACATATAGAAGGTACTCTATTATTGAATGAATGTGAGAATGAATAATAAGTGAATGCCAATTTATCTGCGGCATGTCCTGTGCTATATTCTTAAGTAGTTTAGAGAGGGTACATCCACCCCAATTTTGAAGATCAATGGAGGAATGAAGTGTTGGCTGACTGTGTAGAGCTGGAAACTTGGGGTTTCATGGGCAAGGACCCTGTGAATTATCAGAATGGCCACCCGGCTTCTCAGCCAGACTGTAAACATTTCTAGCCTGGCTTGGCAAAGTGCCTCCTGGAACAAAGTTCATGGATACTCTTCCTTCAGTGCTTCTCATAGCTGTTTGTTTTTTTTTTTTTTTTTCTCATCTTTCAGGTGTAAGCTGAAAATATTCCTGCTCCAGAAGGACCTTTCTCTGACCACCTTATTGAAAGGGGCTTTCTCACCCTGACTGTCAGATTATTTTTATCATAATGATCTCTAAACTCTGCTATACTCTGCTGGGGACCTTTTACAAATCCTAATTACAAGGACCAAATTCCAAGACAATGTGGTGGTACTAGGCATATACAGATATATGGAACAGAACTGATAATCTGGAAATAAGCATAACATATAAGTAAGTTAAGTATAACATAAACTGATTTTAGACAAAGGTGAAAAGATATGTCAAAGTGGAATGAATTTTTTTTAAATAAATGGTGCTGAGATAATTGGATATCCACATCCAAAAAGATTAATTTAGACCCTAACTTCATACCATACAAAAATTTACTCAAATGGATCACAAACTTAAATGTAAGAGCTAAAATGATAGAACTTTTAGATGAAAATAAAGATAGTATAGCCATATAACAGAACCATTCAAGCAATAAAAAGCAATGAAGGACTAATATGTGCTACGCCATGGATGAACCTCAAAAACATTGTGCTAAGTGAAAAAAGTCAGGCACAAAAGGCCATATATCATATGAATTCATTTATAGGAAACGTCCAGAAAAGGGAAACCCATAGAGAAAGAAAGTAGAATGGTGTCTGCATGGGAAATCGCTTTTTGGGAATAATGGGAAATATTAAAATTGTGATGATGTTGGCAAAACCATGAATATACTAGAAATCATTTGCTTGCATGCTTAAACTGGAGAGTAAAACAAAAGAATTTTATGATACATAAATTATTCCTCAATAAAGCTATTTTTAAAAGTCCCTAATGTCCAGGCTACTCTAAGTCCCAATTAAATGAAAATTACTGGAGTGAGACTAGGTGTCAATAATTGTTTAATTTCCTTAAGTAACTCCAAAGTGCAGACAGAGTTACTTACCAGTGCTCCAGACCTCCTGAATCAAAACCTGCATTTATGTAAGATCCCCATGTGATGGAGATGTCCACTAGAGCTTGAGAATCACTTTTTCTATTACAATGCATTTAGCATAATCTCAACTTGTTTTACGCATTTCTTACTTCCTCCAGGACCAGGAGAGCTGGTACAACTCCACACAGAATGCAATGTGAACAGAGCTTCCACCCAAGTTCTGAGAAGGCAGCATCCCTGTCTGTCTTGCTTACTGCTACTTCACCATGCCAAACAGAATTCCTGTCATACAACTGGTACTAAATTACACATTTGTAGAATGAATAATAATTATCATCCTCTCCCCCATACCCCTTTTCTAAGTATTGAACTCCCACTAAGATTGAAGATCTATATGAAAGCCCTTCACTATTTCCCCTGAAGAAGTCTGTTTCCTCCTCTCTGTGATCCAACTGGTCCTCTGTTCTTTCACTGGGACAGCAACGAGAGCACTCAGACTTAATATTATTTTGTGCCTACTTGGACTTCTTTGGTAGCTCAGCTGGCAAAGAATCCACCTGCAATGCATGAGACCCAGGCTTGATTCCTGGCTTGGGAAGACGCCCTGGAGAAGCGACAAACTACCCATTCCAGTAGTCTTGCCTGGAGAATTCCATAGACAGAGGAGCAGGACATAGGCTACAGTCCATGGGGTCACAAAGAGTTGGACACAACTGAGTGACTTTCACTATGAGGACACACTGCTGAGTAAAAACAGTAGGACTGGGCTTTCCTGGTGGTCCAATAGGTAGAGTCCACCTTGCAGTGCAAGGGGCACTGGCTCGATCCCTGGCCCGGGAAGAGCCCATGTGCCATGGAGTAGCTATATATCATATGAATTCATTTATAGGAAACGTCCAGAAAAGGGAAACCCATAGAGAAAGAAAGTAGAATGGTGTCTGCATGGGAAATCGCTTTTTGGGAATAATGGGAAATATTAAAATTGTGATGATGTTGGCAAAACCATGAATATACTAGAAATCATTTGCTTGCATGCTTAAACTGGAGAGTAAAACAAAAGAATTTTATGATACATAAATTATTCCTCAATAAAGCTATTTTTAAAAGTCCCTAATGTCCAGGCTACTCTAAGTCCCAATTAAATGAAAATTACTGGAGTGAGACTAGGTGTCAATAATTGTTTAATTTCCTTAAGTAACTCCAAAGTGCAGACAGAGTTACTTACCAGTGCTCCAGACCTCCTGAATCAAAACCTGCATTTATGTAAGATCCCCATGTGATGGAGATGTCCACTAGAGCTTGAGAATCACTTTTTCTATTACAATGCATTTAGCATAATCTCAACTTGTTTTACGCATTTCTTACTTCCTCCAGGACCAGGAGAGCTGGTACAACTCCACACAGAATGCAATGTGAACAGAGCTTCCACCCAAGTTCTGAGAAGGCAGCATCCCTGTCTGTCTTGCTTACTGCTACTTCACCATGCCAAACAGAATTCCTGTCATACAACTGGTACTAAATTACACATTTGTAGAATGAATAATAATTATCATCCTCTCCCCCATACCCCTTTTCTAAGTATTGAACTCCCACTAAGATTGAAGATCTATATGAAAGCCCTTCACTATTTCCCCTGAAGAAGTCTGTTTCCTCCTCTCTGTGATCCAACTGGTCCTCTGTTCTTTCACTGGGACAGCAACGAGAGCACTCAGACTTAATATTATTTTGTGCCTACTTGGACTTCTTTGGTAGCTCAGCTGGCAAAGAATCCACCTGCAATGCATGAGACCCAGGCTTGATTCCTGGCTTGGGAAGACGCCCTGGAGAAGCGACAAACTACCCATTCCAGTAGTCTTGCCTGGAGAATTCCATAGACAGAGGAGCAGGACATAGGCTACAGTCCATGGGGTCACAAAGAGTTGGACACAACTGAGTGACTTTCACTATGAGGACACACTGCTGAGTAAAAACAGTAGGACTGGGCTTTCCTGGTGGTCCAATAGGTAGAGTCCACCTTGCAGTGCAAGGGGCACTGGCTCGATCCCTGGCCCGGGAAGAGCCCATGTGCCATGGAGTAGCTAGACCAGTGTGTCCAATTACCAGCCAGAGCTCTGGAGCGTATGTGCCAAGAGCTGGTGCTCTGCAACAAGAGAGGCCACTGCAATGGGAGGCCCACACATGTCAAAGAATAAGAAAGATGGATGAAAAATAAATGATGACTTAGAGACAAAATAAACAAAGAAATTCTTAAAAAAAAAAAAAAAAAAAGAAAACAGTAGGACTCCTTGTCCTCTTTGAGGGTTATACTTCACTGTGGAGAAATAGACCTTAACCAAGTATAAAGATGTCAGCCATCTTTGTATGCTAACAAATGTCAGCCGTTTTCATTCTGATTTTCATCCGACTGATTTTCTGTAGTTCCTTTCGCTTTTTGTATGCTTCCTAGAAGAGTCCATGTTTCCTGGTAGAGCAAGTCCTAGGGTCAAACACAAGACCCCAAATATACAATCTCATAATCTCACTTATACCCTCTCTTTACTGCATGGAGGCTGACTGTCTTAGTTTGGATTCTCCTAAAGTAGAAACTGAGAGGAGAATTCTAGTGTTAATAATTTATTCAAACAATTTGTTTGTGAGGTACTTGGAAACACCAAGAGGGAAGCAGGTAAGGGATGCAGGAAAGGACTGAATCAGCACATAAAACAATGTCCCTCTCCTCTTAAGTCAGATGGGACTGTGGACACTTGAAACTGAATCCCACTGGGAACTCTGGGAAGACTAGGGAACGCACTTGAGAGAACTGTCTCAACTAAGGGGTAAAGAAGCTAGAATATTTCCACTGGCTTCCCATCTGTTCTTGGCTGAAGGCTGCTCCTGGAACTAGCAACTCTCCAGCATTTCAAATTTGCCAAGGGTGGTCCCTTAGCCAAGCAAGGAAAATAAATTTGCAGGTGTTTAAAGTAAGCAAGCAAAAAGAATTTCAGAGAACCAGAGGTGGCTACAGTCCATGGGGTCACAAAGAGTTGGACACAACTGAGTGACTTTCACTATGAGGACACACTGCTGAGTAAAAACAGTAGGACTGGGCTTTCCTGGTGGTCCAATAGGTAGAGTCCACCTTGCAGTGCAAGGGGCACTGGCTCGATCCCTGGCCCGGGAAGAGCCCATGTGCCATGGAGTAGCTAGACCAGTGTGTCCAATTACCAGCCAGAGCTCTGGAGCGTATGTGCCAAGAGCTGGTGCTCTGCAACAAGAGAGGCCACTGCAATGGGAGGCCCACACATGTCAAAGAATAAGAAAGATGGATGAAAAATAAATGATGACTTAGAGACAAAATAAACAAAGAAATTCTTAAAAAAAAAAAAAAAAAAAGAAAACAGTAGGACTCCTTGTCCTCTTTGAGGGTTATACTTCACTGTGGAGAAATAGACCTTAACCAAGTATAAAGATGTCAGCCATCTTTGTATGCTAACAAATGTCAGCCGTTTTCATTCTGATTTTCATCCGACTGATTTTCTGTAGTTCCTTTCGCTTTTTGTATGCTTCCTAGAAGAGTCCATGTTTCCTGGTAGAGCAAGTCCTAGGGTCAAACACAAGACCCCAAATATACAATCTCATAATCTCACTTATACCCTCTCTTTACTGCATGGAGGCTGACTGTCTTAGTTTGGATTCTCCTAAAGTAGAAACTGAGAGGAGAATTCTAGTGTTAATAATTTATTCAAACAATTTGTTTGTGAGGTACTTGGAAACACCAAGAGGGAAGCAGGTAAGGGATGCAGGAAAGGACTGAATCAGCACATAAAACAATGTCCCTCTCCTCTTAAGTCAGATGGGACTGTGGACACTTGAAACTGAATCCCACTGGGAACTCTGGGAAGACTAGGGAACGCACTTGAGAGAACTGTCTCAACTAAGGGGTAAAGAAGCTAGAATATTTCCACTGGCTTCCCATCTGTTCTTGGCTGAAGGCTGCTCCTGGAACTAGCAACTCTCCAGCATTTCAAATTTGCCAAGGGTGGTCCCTTAGCCAAGCAAGGAAAATAAATTTGCAGGTGTTTAAAGTAAGCAAGCTGTTTAAAGGTAAGATGCAAGCTGAGAAGTTCAGAGAACAGTGGGGAGGGAAAGAATGACAGATTCTTTGCCCTGAGAACTAGGTTGTGAATGGACACTTTCAAGTTAGTGGCTCCGTGAAGCTAACCTTGGAGGAAGGAGGTATTCATATTCAGAGAGGTCTGGTGAATTGAAAAAGAAAAAAGCAAAAACAACTTGGCCTCAGAGAGGGCCAGTTAGTAGCTGACAGCATAGAGAAAAAGCAAATTGAGTTAAGTGGAAATGACAACTCATTTACCTTGCCATCCACTTTGATGGCCACCTACTGGCCCTCCACAGAATCATCCAGGGATCACCGGCCTTGACCTTTGCTCTCGGGTTAGTGCTCCATGTTTGTGAATGTTGCTCCAAACCTCATCTGGAATGCGTGCTTGTGCATGTGCTGTGTTTGGGGGAGGGAGAGGTACAATGGGCACAGTGGAGTCCCAAGGGAGTTCAAGACACAGCCCGCCAATAAGCAGTGACAAAGTAGAGTTCAAAGATCCAAGTCAGCCAAGCTGTCCTCTCATTTCAGTGTGGCAGTCTTCCCAGCTCAGGTCTTTGGTGGCAAATCAAATATTCTATTACATTATTTTCCAATTTCAGGCATCTCCCCAGCTGGACTCTCAAGTAGTATATTTTCCAAAAGTTCAGAAACAAGCTCCTGCTCGCCATCTGCCCTGATGGCCTGACATATTGGACACTGACTCTGGGGCCAAAACACATGTGGTCCAAGGACACCACCCTGCTGGTTGCTTGCGGCACCTGAGTGATAGCGGAAACACAAACCTCTCAACAGCATGACTGCAGGAAAACCCCCTCTCCAGCCTTGTGGGTATTTATTCAACCCTTGTTAGGTGAATATAGATTGGATCTACCCTAAATATTTCATTATCTCCCATTCTCCAGTGAGGAATAGTGAGTCTGACTTTCTTTGACATGGTCATGCAACATCTTTAAGATACCAACGGCACTTACATGCAGTATTTTAGTACCAATTTGACCCAACTAGGCGTGCTGTCAACAACTGGACCTTGAACGCTAAGCAGTTGTGCTGTGTTTCCAGCTCTCGTGCAATTACTGCCTACATTTTAGGGGTCCACATCTAAGAATAATTCATGTTCTTTAAAGGGAGCAAAGAGGAAGGGGCACAGCTGGAGCCAGAGCTCTGCAGTGGTGTCAAGAGCTGGCCGGGAATAGCTGAAAGGAACTCGAGCCCAAAATTCTACTCTCAGTCAGTGTGATGAAAAGTGATTAGCATTTAGCACAACCATGGCAACCTCTAAATTCAAACAAGCCTCTGCTCCCAGCTCCCCGTAAACTTGCTCAGCTCCAGCTCTTCCTGATGCTGATGGCACTAATTGGTGACACAACTCGTTTGGCCCTGTAGTCATCCAGGGATCACCGGCCTTGACCTTTGCTCTCGGGTTAGTGCTCCATGTTTGTGAATGTTGCTCCAAACCTCATCTGGAATGCGTGCTTGTGCATGTGCTGTGTTTGGGGGAGGGAGAGGTACAATGGGCACAGTGGAGTCCCAAGGGAGTTCAAGACACAGCCCGCCAATAAGCAGTGACAAAGTAGAGTTCAAAGATCCAAGTCAGCCAAGCTGTCCTCTCATTTCAGTGTGGCAGTCTTCCCAGCTCAGGTCTTTGGTGGCAAATCAAATATTCTATTACATTATTTTCCAATTTCAGGCATCTCCCCAGCTGGACTCTCAAGTAGTATATTTTCCAAAAGTTCAGAAACAAGCTCCTGCTCGCCATCTGCCCTGATGGCCTGACATATTGGACACTGACTCTGGGGCCAAAACACATGTGGTCCAAGGACACCACCCTGCTGGTTGCTTGCGGCACCTGAGTGATAGCGGAAACACAAACCTCTCAACAGCATGACTGCAGGAAAACCCCCTCTCCAGCCTTGTGGGTATTTATTCAACCCTTGTTAGGTGAATATAGATTGGATCTACCCTAAATATTTCATTATCTCCCATTCTCCAGTGAGGAATAGTGAGTCTGACTTTCTTTGACATGGTCATGCAACATCTTTAAGATACCAACGGCACTTACATGCAGTATTTTAGTACCAATTTGACCCAACTAGGCGTGCTGTCAACAACTGGACCTTGAACGCTAAGCAGTTGTGCTGTGTTTCCAGCTCTCGTGTGAATTACTGCCTACATTTTAGGGGTCCACATCTAAGAATAATTCATGTTCTTTAAAGGGAGCAAAGAGGAAGGGGCACAGCTGGAGCCAGAGCTCTGCAGTGGTGTCAAGAGCTGGCCGGGAATAGCTGAAAGGAACTCGAGCCCAAAATTCTACTCTCAGTCAGTGTGATGAAAAGTGATTAGCATTTAGCACAACCATGGCAACCTCTAAATTCAAACAAGCCTCTGCTCCCAGCTCCCCGTAAACTTGCTCAGCTCCAGCTCTTCCTGATGCTGATGGCACTAATTGGTGACACAACTCTGAGAGCTCCCCCTCATCTCCCTCCTGCCATCCTTGGATTGGATCCTGGAGGGATAGATCTGTGTGTACAACTGGATGGAAACCAATGTAGATGAGAAAGGCGAGGGCACGGGATGGAATGAAGATGGAGTTTTAGCTAATCACCTTGAGTCCTGAGGACACCTGGGGTGACCTGGACCTCTACAGGGCTGGGAAGTTTATCACTGAGGCAGTGCTCATTTTGACATATTGGCTGGCTTGAAAGGAAGTGCAGTTTTTATCCTGATGAGCAAGTCATGGGTATTCATCACTGAATCTAGGCATACTGGAATAAAACATTTTGTCTATTCTTCTCCACACAGGAACCACTGTTACAACAGCTAGGTGCTGATGAGCCACCACTGCTGTTTTAGCCAAGGGTGGTGGGCTTAGCTGCCTTCAGGGGCAAGGAAGGTAAAATCAGTGAGTGAAAGAGAACTGAGTCTAGAATAACACGGTCTGAGGAAAACTGGAAAGCACGTGTTCCACTGAACAGGAGCAGCAGTGTCTCCCTCTCCGCGGTAGGTACTTTGTGTACGTGAGAGAGAGAAAGGCAGACACAGAGAGGGGGAGAGAGAGAAAGAAAGAGAGAAAAATGCAGCTTAATCATCTTGAAAAATTTTAGAAACACCAAACAAAGAAAACATTGAATGGGCAAAATATATCCATCCATATATAAGTGATGGTCCACAGGCCACCAGTTTACAGCCCTGGCTTAAGCAGACAACAGGGATTTCATCTCACAAAGCAACCCACTGTGTGTGTTTCTTTCGTGTATCCATCTCTTTATAAATATCTTGTATTCATTTGTCTTTTTAGCTCATTGAGCAAAGAGGAAGGGGCACAGCTGGAGCCAGAGCTCTGCAGTGGTGTCAAGAGCTGGCCGGGAATAGCTGAAAGGAACTCGAGCCCAAAATTCTACTCTCAGTCAGTGTGATGAAAAGTGATTAGCATTTAGCACAACCATGGCAACCTCTAAATTCAAACAAGCCTCTGCTCCCAGCTCCCCGTAAACTTGCTCAGCTCCAGCTCTTCCTGATGCTGATGGCACTAATTGGTGACACAACTCTGAGAGCTCCCCCTCATCTCCCTCCTGCCATCCTTGGATTGGATCCTGGAGGGATAGATCTGTGTGTACAACTGGATGGAAACCAATGTAGATGAGAAAGGAGAGGGGCACGGGATGGAATGAAGATGGAGTTTTAGCTAATCACCTTGAGTCCTGAGGACACCTGGGGTGACCTGGACCTCTACAGGGCTGGGAAGTTTATCACTGAGGCAGTGCTCATTTTGACATATTGGCTGGCTTGAAAGGAAGTGCAGTTTTTATCCTGATGAGCAAGTCATGGGTATTCATCACTGAATCTAGGCATACTGGAATAAAACATTTTGTCTATTCTTCTCCACACAGGAACCACTGTTACAACAGCTAGGTGCTGATGAGCCACCACTGCTGTTTTAGCCAAGGGTGGTGGGCTTAGCTGCCTTCAGGGGCAAGGAAGGTAAAATCAGTGAGTGAAAGAGAACTGAGTCTAGAATAACACGGTCTGAGGAAAACTGGAAAGCACGTGTTCCACTGAACAGGAGCAGCAGTGTCTCCCTCTCCGCGGTAGGTACTTTGTGTACGTGAGAGAGAGAAAGGCAGACACAGAGAGGGGGAGAGAGAGAAAGAAAGAGAGAAAAATGCAGCTTAATCATCTTGAAAAATTTTAGAAACACCAAACAAAGAAAACATTGAATGGGCAAAATATATCCATCCATATATAAGTGATGGTCCACAGGCCACCAGTTTACAGCCCTGGCTTAAGCAGACAACAGGGATTTCATCTCACAAAGCAACCCACTGTGTGTGTTTCTTTCGTGTATCCATCTCTTTATAAATATCTTGTATTCATTTGTCTTTTTAGCTCATTGAAAAAATTTGTATTAAGTACTTCCTACGCTCTAGGGATAGTCTTCTCAGCCAAGGATCACAAGGAATCTCGGGGACAAACCAGGGAATAAGACAAAAAGCTTTCTCACAGAGAGTTCATTGAGCCTGTTGGAAGGTAATTCCCTCATCCTGAAAGTCCTTTTTTTAGATCCAATAAACTATTTTCTCAAACCCCTCCTTAGAGTACTAGGGTTTTCTTTGCATTTCTAGTTTGTTAATATCCTTCTGAAAACATTGCAAATTAGTGTAAACCTCTAGTTATGAAGCCCCATTCTGACTGTTTTAAACAATTCACAAATTTCTTAAATACTCTGCTGAACATATGTGAATATACTGCTGTTCAGTATACCTCCCAACTGCTAGGCTTTATCAGATGTTGCAGTGGACACATAGCTACATGTGTAAGACTCCTGAGACATAAACTAGACATTTCCATGGACATTTCTGTGTGCAGCAACTACACTGTTTTCATACTGTTCATAACTTAATGGAGCACAGGACACGCACAGGCCAGCTTGTTTGCTTTCTTGTGTTTGTATTTTCAAAGGTTACAGATTTCATGCTGGAGTACCACATGATGTAGGTATTTCCAGGAGCACTTGAGGAAAATAACATTAATTGCCAGAGACTCTAATTGGCTTAATGACAGTAGCCAAGTCAGTGACTGGGAAATGACACCCCAGAACAGCTGTCAAATACATGACCTGGCAGAAAGGCATCAAATGCCAAGAGCCCTTCTTGCATGGAACTGACATTCCAGAGGCCCACACAGACCCAGCGATCAGAAAAATCTCCCTCTGTGTGATGATTTCCAAATCTGCTTAATTCAAAATGGTTTCCAAGAAATACGCCCAAAATGCCACATTTCAGCTCCATCTGGCAGTTTGCTACACTTGGAGGAGCAAAACCCCAAACCTACTACTCATTAGCTGGGTGGTCAGGAATGTACACAATGATTAGGCCACAATTACATTATTTCTTCAGACTTTTCTAGGTGCAGATTTGTGCAATTAGAGATGATTTGGGGGAGGACTAAATGTAAACCAACAACTTCGATTTGCCAAGAATAAGACGCTTTAGCAATCATAGGAACATCCTCAAACAACTGTCCTCTTTCTCTCATATCTGAATATTCATCAGAGGTTGGGCACAAGCTCTGTGTCTTATGAGTTCATAATCTTTTACCTCTTGATTAGATATGAGATGAAAAGAAATGGCCTGGAGGAACTGTGAATGTTGAAGATAAGCCATCTTCCTTCAGGGTTTGTGCTGCTTAAGGAAAAGCGGGTTGAAAGCTGGGAAGAGCATGGTCTGAGTCTTGAATCCTACTGCTTACCACTTAATACTAAGTAATTGAACCATCAAAGTGATTTTCAGGGAGAGTGAAGTACACGTATAGAAGCGAAGTTAAAATGATGAAGCACTATGTCAAAGTACTAAGCTGCTTCCATTTTTGCAGTTCTAGTTCCCAGAAAACCCGATTCTAAAATCTTAACAAATAGTTATAACAATCTCCCACCATGTTCTTAAAAAGAAAAAGGAAAAAAAAAAAATAAAACAGAACTACAAAGAATAAAGGACAATGCCAAAGAATGTTCAAACTACTGTACAACTGTGCTCATTTCACATGCTAGTAAGGCTATGCTGAAAATCCTTCAAACTAGGCTTCAACAGAATATGAACCAAGAACTTACAGATGTGCAAGCTGGGTTTAGAAAAGGCATAGGAACTAGATATTGAATTACCAACATTCAATGGATCATGGAAAAAGAAAGGGAATTCCAGAAAAAGATATACTTCTGCCCCCCTTGACAGTAGCCAAGTCAGTGACTGGGAAATGACACCCCAGAACAGCTGTCAAATACATGACCTGGCAGAAAGGCATCAAATGCCAAGAGCCCTTCTTGCATGGAACTGACATTCCAGAGGCCCACACAGACCCAGCGATCAGAAAAATCTCCCTCTGTGTGATGATTTCCAAATCTGCTTAATTCAAAATGGTTTCCAAGAAATACGCCCAAAATGCCACATTTCAGCTCCATCTGGCAGTTTGCTACACTTGGAGGAGCAAAACCCCAAACCTACTACTCATTAGCTGGGTGGTCAGGAATGTACACAATGATTAGGCCACAATTACATTATTTCTTCAGACTTTTCTAGGTGCAGATTTGTGCAATTAGAGATGATTTGGGGGAGGACTAAATGTAAACCAACAACTTCGATTTGCCAAGAATAAGACGCTTTAGCAATCATAGGAACATCCTCAAACAACTGTCCTCTTTCTCTCATATCTGAATATTCATCAGAGGTTGGGCACAAGCTCTGTGTCTTATGAGTTCATAATCTTTTACCTCTTGATTAGATATGAGATGAAAAGAAATGGCCTGGAGGAACTGTGAATGTTGAAGATAAGCCATCTTCCTTCAGGGTTTGTGCTGCTTAAGGAAAAGCGGGTTGAAAGCTGGGAAGAGCATGGTCTGAGTCTTGAATCCTACTGCTTACCACTTAATACTAAGTAATTGAACCATCAAAGTGATTTTCAGGGAGATTTAAGTACACGTATAGAAGTGAAGTTAAAAATATGAAGCACTATGTCAAAGTACTAAGCTGCTTCCATTTTTGCAGTTCTAGTTCCCAGAAAACCCGATTCTAAAATCTTAACAAATAGTTATAACAATCTCCCACCATGTTCTTAAAAAGAAAAAGGAAAAAAAAAAAATAAAACAGAACTACAAAGAATAAAGGACAATGCCAAAGAATGTTCAAACTACTGTACAACTGTGCTCATTTCACATGCTAGTAAGGCTATGCTGAAAATCCTTCAAACTAGGCTTCAACAGAATATGAACCAAGAACTTACAGATGTGCAAGCTGGGTTTAGAAAAGGCATAGGAACTAGATATTGAATTACCAACATTCAATGGATCATGGAAAAAGAAAGGGAATTCCAGAAAAAGATATACTTCTGCTTCACTGACCATGCAAAAACCCTTTAATGTGTGGATCACGAAACTATGGAAAATTCTTCAAGAGATGAGAATGCCAGACTACCTTACCTGCTTCCTGAAAAACCTGCATGTGCATCAAGAAAAATCAGTTAGAATTAGACATGGAATAATGGAAAGGTTCAAAAGTGGGAAAGGAGTATGACAGGGGTGTATATTGTAACCTTACTTATTTAACTTACATGCAGAGTACATAATGTGAAATGCCAGGTTGGATGAAACACCATCTGGAAACAAGATTGCCAGGAGAATTATTAACAATCTCAGAAAGGCAAGTAATAAAATTCTAATGGCAGAAAATGAGGAAGCTCTAAAGAACTCTTGAAGGTGAAAGAGGAGAGTGAAATAGCTGGGTTAAAACTCAACATTCAAAGAACTAAAATTATGGCATCCAGTCCCATCACTTCATGGCAAACAGAAGAGGAAAAAATGGAAGCAGAGACAGATTTTATTTTCTTGGACTCCAAAATCACTGCAGACAGAGACTGCAGCCATGAAATAAAAAGACATTCGTTCGTTGGAAGGCAAGTGATGACAAAACTAGACAGGATACTATAAAGCAGACATCACTTTGTGGACAAAGATCCACACAGTCAAAGCTATGGTTTTTCCAGTAGTCATGCAAAGATGTGAGAGTTTGAAGGAAGTTAAAATATTATGAAGCACTATGTCAAAGTACTAAGCTGCTTCCATTTTTGCAGTTCTAGTTCCCAGAAAACCCGATTCTAAAATCTTAACAAATAGTTATAACAATCTCCCACCATGTTCTTAAAAAGAAAAAGGAAAAAAAAAAAATAAAACAGAACTACAAAGAATAAAGGACAATGCCAAAGAATGTTCAAACTACTGTACAACTGTGCTCATTTCACATGCTAGTAAGGCTATGCTGAAAATCCTTCAAACTAGGCTTCAACAGAATATGAACCAAGAACTTACAGATGTGCAAGCTGGGTTTAGAAAAGGCATAGGAACTAGATATTGAATTACCAACATTCAATGGATCATGGAAAAAGAAAGGGAATTCCAGAAAAAGATATACTTCTGCTTCACTGACCATGCAAAAACCCTTTAATGTGTGGATCACGAAACTATGGAAAATTCTTCAAGAGATGAGAATGCCAGACTACCTTACCTGCTTCCTGAAAAACCTGCATGTGCATCAAGAAAAATCAGTTAGAATTAGACATGGAATAATGGAAAGGTTCAAAAGTGGGAAAGGAGTATGACAGGGGTGTATATTGTAACCTTACTTATTTAACTTACATGCAGAGTACATAATGTGAAATGCCAGGTTGGATGAAACACCATCTGGAAACAAGATTGCCAGGAGAATTATTAACAATCTCAGAAAGGCAAGTAATAAAATTCTAATGGCAGAAAATGAGGAAGCTCTAAAGAACTCTTGAAGGTGAAAGAGGAGAGTGAAATAGCTGGGTTAAAACTCAACATTCAAAGAACTAAAATTATGGCATCCAGTCCCATCACTTCATGGCAAACAGAAGAGGAAAAAATGGAAGCAGAGACAGATTTTATTTTCTTGGACTCCAAAATCACTGCAGACAGAGACTGCAGCCATGAAATAAAAAGACATTCGTTCGTTGGAAGGCAAGTGATGACAAAACTAGACAGGATACTATAAAGCAGACATCACTTTGTGGACAAAGATCCACACAGTCAAAGCTATGGTTTTTCCAGTAGTCATGCAAAGATGTGAGAGTTGGACCATAAAGGAGCCTGAGCACATGCAAGGATTCTTTGATGTCTACAAATCAGTCAATGTGAGTCACCATATCAACAAATTGAGAGACAAAAATCACATGATAAACTCAATAGATGCAGAAAAGGTATTTGACAAAATCCAACACCCATTTATGATAAAAATTCTTCAAAAAATGGGCATAGAAAGAACCTACCTCCACATAGTGAAAGCCATATATGAGAAGCCCACAGCGAACATTATCCTCAATGGTAAGAAACTGAAAGCATTCTCTCTAAGATCAGGAACAAGACAGGGTTGCCCACTTTCATCACTATTATTCAACATAGTCCTGGAAATTCTAGCAACAGCAATAAGAGAAGAAAAAGAAATAAAAGGAATCCAGATTGAAAAAGAAGAAGTAAAACTCTCTCTATTTGCAGACGACATGATACTATACATATTATCCCATATTATCCCTATCAGGGTAACACAAAGCCACTGTTATGCCAAGGTGGGGAGACTGACTGTGTTCCAGTACAACTTTATAGGTAGTGGGCTGTATTTGGCCTGTGAGCCATCATTTGTATCCCCTGATCTAGCGCAATAAATATTAGTAAGTCTGCATTAAGTCTAAAATAAGTATGTTCACTTCCTTATTATACCCCAGTGAGTACTAAGAACAATTCTAATGGATGGTGATGAGAAGTCAGAAGAGCAGGGAGGGAGGGAGGCAGGAAAAGAGGGCCCAGGGCACTCCTAGGATTGGGGATGTTCCATTTCTTTGTCTGGGTGCTGGTCACATACTGAATTACTTTGTGACATTGTTTTGGGCAGACTCTAGAAATTCTTAAGAATATACTGAGTCGGGCTTCCCCTGGTGGTCCAGTGGGTAAGGACACCGCCTTGCAGTGCAAGGGGCGCCGGTTCAATCCCTGGCCTGGGAAGATCCCACGTGCCGCGGAGCGGCTGGACCGATGTGTCCAATTACCAAGCCGGAGCTCTGGCGCGCATGCTCCCAGAGCCGGTGCTCTGCAACGACTGCGATGGGAGGCCCACAGGAGCCAAAGAACAAAGACAGATATAAAATAGAGAAAGACCAATAAAAGTGGCCCACCTGCTCCCCTCCCTCCCCAACCCGACCCCCGCCCAAAATAAAAATAAATAAATCTTTAAAAAAAAAAGAAAAGAATATACTGAATCTTAGGGTATAGAGCAATCCTCAAACCCCAGATAAGCTCTTGAGACCTAGAATCAGTCCTCCAGTGATTAGGAATTTGTAACTCACCACCAGTCGCTTCAGCAGAGTTCTACCTGTAAGAAACTGAAAGCATTCTCTCTAAGATCAGGAACAAGACAGGGTTGCCCACTTTCATCACTATTATTCAACATAGTCCTGGAAATTCTAGCAACAGCAATAAGAGAAGAAAAAGAAATAAAAGGAATCCAGATTGAAAAAGAAGAAGTAAAACTCTCTCTATTTGCAGACGACATGATACTATACATATTATCCCATATTATCCCTATCAGGGTAACACAAAGCCACTGTTATGCCAAGGTGGGGAGACTGACTGTGTTCCAGTACAACTTTATAGGTAGTGGGCTGTATTTGGCCTGTGAGCCATCATTTGTATCCCCTGATCTAGCGCAATAAATATTAGTAAGTCTGCATTAAGTCTAAAATAAGTATGTTCACTTCCTTATTATACCCCAGTGAGTACTAAGAACAATTCTAATGGATGGTGATGAGAAGTCAGAAGAGCAGGGAGGGAGGGAGGCAGGAAAAGAGGGCCCAGGGCACTCCTAGGATTGGGGATGTTCCATTTCTTTGTCTGGGTGCTGGTCACATACTGAATTACTTTGTGACATTGTTTTGGGCAGACTCTAGAAATTCTTAAGAATATACTGAGTCGGGCTTCCCCTGGTGGTCCAGTGGGTAAGGACACCGCCTTGCAGTGCAAGGGGCGCCGGTTCAATCCCTGGCCTGGGAAGATCCCACGTGCCGCGGAGCGGCTGGACCGATGTGTCCAATTACCAAGCCGGAGCTCTGGCGCGCATGCTCCCAGAGCCGGTGCTCTGCAACGACTGCGATGGGAGGCCCACAGGAGCCAAAGAACAAAGACAGATATAAAATAGAGAAAGACCAATAAAAGTGGCCCACCTGCTCCCCTCCCTCCCCAACCCGACCCCCGCCCAAAATAAAAATAAATAAATCTTTAAAAAAAAAAGAAAAGAATATACTGAATCTTAGGGTATAGAGCAATCCTCAAACCCCAGATAAGCTCTTGAGACCTAGAATCAGTCCTCCAGTGATTAGGAATTTGTAACTCACCACCAGTCGCTTCAGCAGAGTTCTACCTGCAAGCGAAGCTTGAAAGTTTCTCGTAAATAAGAAAAGCCCTAATGGCAACATTCCAACCTCATCTGCTTACTTTCCTAAGAACAAGTTAGCTTAATTCTTGACCAGAGTAACCTGCTCCGGTCTAGCTTAAGTTGTAGGCTCACATAGAAGCCAGGAGCAGCGTTTTTCCTTTAATTTCTTGGGATTGTAAGTAGAAGCAGAAGTAAAGTATATGCAGCTGTGTCTGAGGTTTTTCCTTTAAAAGGGGGAGAGTAAACTGGGCGGAAGCTCCCTCACAGAACTCAGTTGCATCTGAGTTGAGGTTGAAGCTCCCAGCTCTGGGGTAAGATCTTTCTCTTTGCATTTCGATTGAGTTCTGTTTAATTCTGTTTAATTCTGATTAATTCTGATTATTTGTGCTTGCCTAATAAACCCACTCTTGGTTTAACAATACTTGAGACCACGATACTTTATTGTCAAGGTCTGAGGCTCACACCCTGAGGGGACCACACCGTGTTTGCAGAAAGGTCTCTGAACTATTCAATATAGTATCTCTTAGTGAAAGCTAGTGAGAATAGTAATCAGAGTAAGCTCCGACACAGTGCCCGCGACAACATTTCATCAGCCCGTGTACTCATTTGAATATTTTCTACACGCATGTTATACTACGGAAAAAATTTACAAGAAGTAAATATATAAACAATAAATAAGGATTAAAGAACGGAAGTGAAGTGTCTCTGACTGTTGGCTTTGCTTACTGTAATGACAGGTGATGGAAAAAAACCGGACTCCACCAATTTCGAGTGAAGACCTAGCTGATCAGCCATTTCACCTGCTTACAAACAGAAGCTAAAGTGCTGCTGTTTGGTCTATTTGATCCATAAAGTGAGTGTCCTGATTATGAAATGACCTTTGAAACCACAGACAAGGCACCTTTTGAGGCAGTTCTGCTGACGTCCCAGGCCTCCGATTTTTCATCTCTGAAACAATCGTGTCCATACCACAGCTCTGCTTTGAGGGTTAAACTAGATAACAGCTATAAAATGCCTGGTATATATTTATTGCCCATGGTTAGTACCCAATGGTCGTCTCTGGTGGCTTACATGGCAAAGAATCTGCCTGCAGTACAAGGGACCCGGGTTCAATCCCTGGCATCAGGAAGATCCCCTGGAGAAAGGAATGGCTACGCACTCCAACATTTTGCCTGGAGAACCCCATGGACAGAGGAAACTGGGTGGCCACAGTTCATTGGCTCCATAGAAGCCAGGAGCAGCGTTTTCCTTTAATTTCTTGGGATTGTAAGTAAAAGCAGAAGTAAAGTATATGCAGCTGTGTCTGAGGTTTCCTTTAAAAGGGGAGAGAAACTGGAAGCTCTCACAGAACTCAGTTGCATCTGAGTTGAGGTTGAAGCTCCCAGCTCTGGGGTAAGATCTTTCTCTTTGCATTTCGATTGAGTTCTGTTTAATTCTGTTTAATTCTGATTAATTCTGATTATTTGTGCTTGCCTAATAAACCCACTCTTGGTTTAACAATACTTGAGACCACGATACTTTATTGTCAAGGTCTGAGGCTCACACCCTGAGGGGACCACACCGTGTTTGCAGAAAGGTCTCTGAACTATTCAATATAGTATCTCTTAGTGAAAGCTAGTGAGAATAGTAATCAGAGTAAGCTCCGACACAGTGCCCGCGACAACATTTCATCAGCCCGTGTACTCATTTGAATATTTTCTACACGCATGTTATACTACGGAAAAATTTACAAGAAGTAAATATATAAACAATAAATAAGGATTAAAGAACGGAAGTGAAGTGTCTCTGACTGTTGGCTTTGCTTACTGTAATGACAGGTGATGGAAAAAAACCGGACTCCACCAATTTCGAGTGAAGACCTAGCTGATCAGCCATTTCACCTGCTTACAAACAGAAGCTAAAGTGCTGCTGTTTGGTCTATTTGATCCATAAAGTGAGTGTCCTGATTATGAAATGACCTTTGAAACCACAGACAAGGCACCTTTTGAGGCAGTTCTGCTGACGTCCCAGGCCTCCGATTTTTCATCTCTGAAACAATCGTGTCCATACCACAGCTCTGCTTTGAGGGTTAAACTAGATAACAGCTATAAAATGCCTGGTATATATTTATTGCCCATGGTTAGTACCCAATGGTCGTCTCTGGTGGCTTACATGGCAAAGAATCTGCCTGCAGTACAAGGGACCCGGGTTCAATCCCTGGCATCAGGAAGATCCCCTGGAGAAAGGAATGGCTACGCACTCCAACATTTTTGCCTGGAGAACCCCATGGACAGAGGAAACTGGGTGGCCACAGTTCATTGGCTCCAAAGAGTCGGTCATGACTGAGGGACCAACACAAACACACACGCAGTACCCAGTGAATGTCAGCTTAGGTGAAACAAGACCACACCGGAAAAGGAGACAGGCTGGGTTTCTCTCATTTCCCTGCTTGTACCTTTCTCCATCACAGGATGGGGACCCTGTCCTGAGGTCACCCATCCTGGACCATCCCAATGACTCTCTGCCTTTTCTGACTTGTGGTGAGAGAATGAGGAGTGAGAGAGAGGCAGCTCAGGCACTGATTTCCCCTAGTTCCTCCCAGCAGCAGCCCTCAACAAAATGGGTACAGAGCATTCCTTTCTGCACAGCTGCTTTATCCCAGAAATGCTTGTCTCCTGCTTCCTCATGCCATGGGGAAAGAACTGCTCCCTGCTAATGATAACCCTCAGGCACGGGAGTGTTCCTGTGTTTTCCCTCACAGTTTCCACATCCTTGTCCTCTCTTTCCAGGACTCTGACTAATGCAACAACCACACACGAAGAAAGTGAATTCAAATATGAGTGAGACAGGAGCATTTCTGAAAATAGTAAATTGTGCTTTCTTTTGGCGCACCTATGGGAGTTGGAAAAACAAGGGCTATTTCTTCAGGCCCAGCACACAAAGGTTATAAGGCTTTGGTTGCCAAACCTGAGCTTTCTCGCTCTAGGAGTTCATTAAGCCTGAGTCTGTTTTTCAGAAATGAAAACAGCAGTTACCAGTCAACCTAGACACACAATTTATTTGGGTGAGGATGCTCGGGGAGGCAGGCTGGGACTGGTTTATATACAGTAGTGATGGGAGATTTTCAGGGAGTAAGTGCCTTCTAAACTATTACTGGATGTACACAGGCTCTATCAGTGTTTCTGAGTTTGTACAACTTGAGTTTACTTTGGCCACCTGATGCAAAGAGATGATTAACTGGAAAAGACCCTGATGCTGGGAAAAATAGAAGGGAGAATGAGAGGGGATGACAGAGGACAAGATGGATGGATGGCATCACCAACTCAATGGACATGAGTTGGAGCAAGCTCTGAGAAATGGTGAAGGACAGGGAAGACTCATGTGCCCCTGTCCATGGGGTGGTAAAAAGTCGGAAACGGGGCTTCCCCTGGTGGTCCAGTGGGTAAGGACACCGCCTTGCAGTGCAAGGGGTGCCGGTTCGATCCCTGGCCTGGGAAGATCCCACGTGCCGTGGAGCGGCTGGACCGATGTGTCCAATTACCGAGCCAGAGCTCTGGAGCGCAGCATGCGCCCAGAGCCGGCGCTCTGTGACGACAGACGCCACCGCGATGGGAGGCCCACAGGGGCCAAAGAACAACGATGGATGAAAATAGACAAATGAAAGACCAATAGAAGTGGCCCGCCTGCTCCCCTCCCTCCCCAACCTGACTCCCCGCCAAAATAAATAAATAAATAAATGTTAAAAAAAAAAAGTCGGAAACGACTGAGTGACTGAACTGACTGCATTTTTAGCACATTCCCAGGAATGGCTATGTGAGTAGTCCACTGAGCCCTGGGCACTCCTATACTCATCACTATTTTACAAAGAGGAATAATGAAGCTGCTGAGAGCCTGGCTTTCACCAGCTCAAGATGTTTGGAGTCTAGGCTAATACTGGTTAAACAAAAAGACGGCTACGAATCGCCATTTCTTATGTGTGCGAAGTACATGCATATTAACTTTATATTCACTTCAGAAGCTCAATCCTTATTTTATTCTGGGGAATCATGCTCAAATTCAAATGTGCGCAAAATTCCAAGAACTGAGCGATCTCCTACTTTTCTCACAATCAAGTAAGCAGAGATCTTTGTATAAGGCTTGGGCCAAACCTGAGCTTTCTCGCTCTAGGAGTTCATTAAGCCTAGTTTTTCAGAAATGAAACAGCAGTTACCAGTCAACCTAGACACACAATTTATTTGGGTGAGGATGCTCGGGGAGGCAGGCTGGGACTGGTTTATATACAGTAGTGATGGGAGATTTTCAGGGAGTAAGTGCCTTCTAAACTATTACTGGATGTACACAGGCTCTATCAGTGTTTCTGAGTTTGTACAACTTGAGTTTACTTTGGCCACCTGATGCAAAGAGATGATTAACTGGAAAAGACCCTGATGCTGGGAAAAATAGAAGGGAGAATGAGAGGGGATGACAGAGGACAAGATGGATGGATGGCATCACCAACTCAATGGACATGAGTTGGAGCAAGCTCTGAGAAATGGTGAAGGACAGGGAAGACTCATGTGCCCCTGTCCATGGGGTGGTAAAAAGTCGGAAACGGGGCTCCCTGGTGGTCCAGTGGGTAAGGACACCGCCTTGCAGTGCAAGGGGTGCCGGTTCGATCCCTGGCCTGGGAAGATCCCACGTGCCGTGGAGCGGCTGGACCGATGTGTCCAATTACCGAGCCAGAGCTCTGGAGCGCAGCATGCGCCCAGAGCCGGCGCTCTGTGACGACAGACGCCACCGCGATGGGAGGCCCACAGGGGCCAAAGAACAACGATGGATGAAAATAGACAAATGAAAGACCAACAGAAGTGGCCCGCCCACCCCCCTCCCTCCCCACCCCCGCCAAAATAAATAAATAAATAAATGTTAAAAAAAAAAAGTCGGAAACGACTGAGTGACTGAACTGACTGCATTTTTAGCACATTCCCAGGAATGGCTATGTGAGTAGTCCACTGAGCCCTGGGCACTCCTATACTCATCACTATTTTACAAAGAGGAATAATGAAGCTGCTGAGAGCCTGGCTTTCACCAGCTCAAGATGTTTGGAGTCTAGGCTAATACTGGTTAAACAAAAAGACGGCTACGAATCGCCATTTCTTATGTGTGCGAAGTACATGCATATTAACTTTATATTCACTTCAGAAGCTCAATCCTTATTTTATTCTGGGGAATCATGCTCAAATTCAAATGTGCGCAAAATTCCAAGAACTGAGCGATCTCCTACTTTTCTCACAATCAAGTAAGCAGAGATCTTTGTAGCTAGCACAAACCCTCCCCCAGGTGCTTATTAGGTAAGATTGGTCTGGGGCAGTTAATCTATGAAGATGCTAAGCAAAATCAAGAAATGTTTTCCATCTCGCGATTAAGCACCACGTTTAGAAAATCAAGTAAAACAATCAACGTAACCACTCACAAAGTCAGCAAAAACATTTATATAATTAATCTTCATCACGGCAGTGCCGTTACAGCATTAGCGTCAAATGTACATGGAGAATAAAAGTAAATCACAGATACAAATCAATTTAAGCTTTCAGCACCAATTCCACTTGCCTCCGCATACACACTTACCAGTGGCTTGGGGCTTATGAATAAATAGTTGCTGGCATTCAGAAAGATGCAAGTCTGAAAACTGATTCGAGATAACACAAGAACAAAACAGCACCACCGCCACACCACAGGCGTCAGGAAATGCCCAAGAGGCACCAGAGGCGGATGTTTCAGTACTCCCCGAAGAAGAGGAGAAGCACCAGCCTGGAGGCTCATTTACTCTCTTGGCCTCTTTTTGCTCTTCTGAGCAAACCCTGCAGTCCCTGGAAGGGCCCCCAGATAAAGAATGAAGCCAGACTTACTTTCATTCCAAACTGCGGTGGAAATGGTGGAAATGGATTCTCTTTCTTCCGTGAATTGTTCCATGTCCCAGGCATTTCGTTCTGAGGCCCTGGAGAAAACAGAAACATTTTAAAAGGCCCTGGAAATGCAAAGATCTTATAATCAGGTAAACCTGTCTCAGACCATTGTGACTAAAAGTGTCCTCTGTGTGAACCTGTGTAATACAGGTACCCCTCTCCCTGATCTCTCAACTTCTCTTTTCGATTCTCTTTGTGTTTGTGGCTGCTGAAGACAGAGGGAAGTTACTGGCCTTTTCTCCTTGGAGAAGTGCTTACCTTAATTTTGACAGCAGTTTCCTTTGAGCGTTAATAAAAGTCATAGGGACTTCCCTGGTGACTAAGTGGTTAAGAATCCGCCTTGCAATACAGGGGATGTGGGTTCAATCCCTAATTAGAGAACTAAACTTCCACAGGCTGAGGAGCAACTAAGCCTGTGTGAGGCAACTAGTGAGCCTGCGCGCGGCACCCACGGAGCCTGCGCGCGCACCCACGGAGGCTGCGTGATCTGCAGCCCACGCATCGTGACTAGATAGCTGCAACTACTAGGCCTGCGCTCTCTGGAGTCCCTGCCCCACGGCGCCGAAGGAGACATTTTGCCTACAACAAAAGATCTGGCATGACACGATGGGGACCCTGTGTGCAATGAAGCAAAAAAAACCATGCAGCCCCCCCATGCCGTTACAGCATTAGCGTCAAATGTACATGGAGAATAAAAGTAAATCACAGATACAAATCAATTTAAGCTTTCAGCACCAATTCCACTTGCCTCCGCATACACACTTACCAGTGGCTTGGGGCTTATGAATAAATAGTTGCTGGCATTCAGAAAGATGCAAGTCTGAAAACTGATTCGAGATAACACAAGAACAAAACAGCACCACCGCCACACCACAGGCGTCAGGAAATGCCCAAGAGGCACCAGAGGCGGATGTTTCAGTACTCCCCGAAGAAGAGGAGAAGCACCAGCCTGGAGGCTCATTTACTCTCTTGGCCTCTTTTTGCTCTTCTGAGCAAACCCTGCAGTCCCTGGAAGGGCCCCCAGATAAAGAATGAAGCCAGACTTACTTTCATTCCAAACTGCGGTGGAAATGGTGGAAATGGATTCTCTTTCTTCCGTGAATTGTTCCATGTCCCAGGCATTTCGTTCTGAGGCCCTGGAGAAAACAGAAACATTTTAAAAGGCCCTGGAAATGCAAAGATCTTATAATCAGGTAAACCTGTCTCAGACCATTGTGACTAAAAGTGTCCTCTGTGTGAACCTGTGTAATACAGGTACCCCTCTCCCTGATCTCTCAACTTCTCTTTTCGATTCTCTTTGTGTTTGTGGCTGCTGAAGACAGAGGGAAGTTACTGGCCTTTTCTCCTTGGAGAAGTGCTTACCTTAATTTTGACAGCAGTTTCCTTTGAGCGTTAATAAAAGTCATAGGGACTTCCCTGGTGACTAAGTGGTTAAGAATCCGCCTTGCAATACAGGGGATGTGGGTTCAATCCCTAATTAGAGAACTAAACTTCCACAGGCTGAGGAGCAACTAAGCCTGTGTGAGGCAACTAGTGAGCCTGCGCGCGGCACCTACGGAGGCTGCGTGATCTGCAGCCCACGCATCGTGACTAGATAGCTGCAACTACTAGGCCTGCGCTCTCTGGAGTCCCTGCCCCACGAGCGCCGAAAGGAGACATTTTGCCTACAACAAAAGATCTGGCATGACACGATGGGGACCCTGTGTGCCGCAATGAAGATCCAATGCAGCCAAATAAATAAAAAATATATTTTTTAAAGTCACAGGCATTGACTAGGTTCAGTCCTCCCATCTTTCCTTTTCCATCAATCCCTTTGTCCTCCATAAGAACGTATATTATCAGTTTTCTCACAGCACTATCTTTAAGAAACACTATGGGCTTCCCAGGTGGCTAGGTGGGAAAGAATTTCCCTGCCAGCACAGGAGACACAGGCTCCATCTTCCGGTCCAGAAGATCCCTTGGAATAGCATATGGCAACCCACTCCAATATTCTGGCTTGGAAAATTCCATGGAGAGAGGAGCCTGGCGGGCTCCAGTCCATGTGGACTGGAGACTCAGACACAATTGGTGCGTACACACACACACACACACACACACACACACACACACACACACACACGGTACTAGCAGTCTCATTTTAGTAAAATGCCTCAGTGTGTGTGTAGGTGGTGGGAGATTTGGCAAGTTAGTGAGATTATGGTGCTACCTTCGCCTTCTGTTAATTGCCCATCTTTATGAAGACAAATTATCTTGACTAGTTTGGTAGCAGTCTTGATATAATCCTGTGAAAAATGCTTTAATGATCACTTGACTATTCCAATATTAGAGAGCCAAAGATGAGTGAAGGATAAAAGTAGCATACTGGTCTGAGGAACTACAGAACTAATGTAGCAAACTGCATTTTCTAGGAAACTTTAAGTGTCACAGACTGCTTTTTCTGATTTTCAGATTGTGCGTTGCTGAACGAGATCATAAATTATGCCATGGTAAGGACAAATCAATTCTTTTGACCTCAAATCCAAATCTCAAGTATTCAGTTTCATTCACCCCATAACGATCAAACTGTCATAGAAATTCAGTATTTCAATTACATAGACATTTATCTTGCACCTACTGAAAGCATAATAAACTTGATCAGATTATATGCACTGACTTATTGTTTATAACTTTATGAATCAGTTAATATCCCATGTAAGTATCCTTCATTTTTCTATAATACTAGCACAGGAACTTTATACCTCAGAATGTTTCTATCTTACATTCTTTGCTTAATTCCATCCACTGTCATTAAAGCCTTTAATTTCTGACTTCTGTCTTTAAAACTTGGAGTTTCTATTTTCTTTCTTTCAATGTTTAATGTTTGGGTTTCAATATGTCTTTTGAGAGGAAGAACTTCTTACCAGCTGTAAGTGGACTGTGTCCTTACTTTTAATCTGCAATCACTGGAAAACCAATTATATTCAGTGGAAAAGGCACAGGACCCATATATTTGATTCCTGGCTCTCCCCTTTTCTGCCCACTCATGAAATATACTCAGAATTCTCAGTCTTTCTTTCTGAACCTGTAAAATGGGTATGAGAATAATCCTGCTCCTTTAAGATAAATTTCAGGATTAAATATACATATATGAGAAAGTTTGTCAGCCATAATTTATATTCACCTTCTTGTCCATTACTGCTATTAGGCCAATGTTATTTTTGAAGATAAACACAGAAAGTCACGATGATAACAGGAAATATGGAACACTTACTATGTACCAGTAATTCTACTAGCACTTTAAACGTCTAAACTCCTTAATAATCCTGATGCAGTATTATTGTTATTATTCCCATTTTTCTGATGAGGAACCTTAGGTTCAAACTGAGTAATAAACTCATTCAAGGTACACAGTCAGCAAGCGGCATAGCTGGGGTTTAACCAAAGCTTTGAGTCCATGGGCTCTTAGCCATTTCACAGTATGTCCTCAGCACACAGAACTAATGTAGCAAACTGCATTTTCTAGGAAACTTTAAGTGTCACAGACTGCTTTTTCTGATTTTCAGATTGTGCGTTGCTGAACGAGATCATAAATTATGCCATGGTAAGGACAAATCAATTCTTTTGACCTCAAATCCAAATCTCAAGTATTCAGTTTCATTCACCCCATAACGATCAAACTGTCATAGAAATTCAGTATTTCAATTACATAGACATTTATCTTGCACCTACTGAAAGCATAATAAACTTGATCAGATTATATGCACTGACTTATTGTTTATAACTTTATGAATCAGTTAATATCCCATGTAAGTATCCTTCATTTTTCTATAATACTAGCACAGGAACTTTATACCTCAGAATGTTTCTATCTTACATTCTTTGCTTAATTCCATCCACTGTCATTAAAGCCTTTAATTTCTGACTTCTGTCTTTAAAACTTGGAGTTTCTATTTTCTTTCTTTCAATGTTTAATGTTTGGGTTTCAATATGTCTTTTGAGAGGAAGAACTTCTTACCAGCTGTAAGTGGACTGTGTCCTTACTTTTAATCTGCAATCACTGGAAAACCAATTATATTCAGTGGAAAAGGCACAGGACCCATATATTTGATTCCTGGCTCTCCCTTTACTGCCCACTCATGAAATATACTCAGAATTCTCAGTCTTTCTTTCTGAACCTGTAAAATGGGTATGAGAATAATCCTGCTCCTTTAAGATAAATTTCAGGATTAAATATACATATATGAGAAAGTTTGTCAGCCATAATTTATATTCACCTTCTTGTCCATTACTGCTATTAGGCCAATGTTATTTTTTGAAGATAAACACAGAAAGTCACGATGATAACAGGAAATATGGAACACTTACTATGTACCAGTAATTCTACTAGCACTTTAAACGTCTAAACTCCTTAATAATCCTGATGCAGTATTATTGTTATTATTCCCATTTTTCTGATGAGGAACCTTAGGTTCAAACTGAGTAATAAACTCATTCAAGGTACACAGTCAGCAAGCGGCATAGCTGGGGTTTAACCAAAGCTTTGAGTCCATGGGCTCTTAGCCATTTCACAGTATGTCCTCAGCACACAGCTGTGCTAAGTACTCTATATTGAGGGTATTAATAAATGTTACATAGGTACAAAAAAGATTCTGTCATCATATAAATTTAGTAAACACTTGGTTAAAGAAAGAGGCCTTTTGACTACGTGACTCCTCAGATCTCTTAACATGCACTGTGAATCTCTAAGAATGAACAGCCCTTCCTAAGACCAAACTGAATCAAAGTTGTTCTTCATGAGCATCTCCAAGGACCAGTGTTCCACAGAACTCATTTTGGCAAATGCTGATTATAAGGTGTGATAAATATGTGGGAACAATATACCACTCGAGGTTTTGCAAGACAGTCCTTTGACGTAGGAAAGACAAGTGTATAGTATTAATAACTCCATTTATACATGAGTCTCATTTTATATACATCTGAGCTATCCAAAGTAAAAAAGAAAAGCACTTGCAACCCTCTTCTAAAAATGCATGTGTACAGGATGTTTTTGACTGAAAAGAGTTACAAGGGATCTATATATTTCCTCCTGAGGATGATTCTCTGAGGCTGACATTTAGAAAAGAAAGATACACAAGAAAGAGCTGAGCTTTCACACGTCTTCTTAGCGGGAGATAGGATACATCAGACCAGGGCAGGACAGAGGGAGCTCCAAACACCAGTTGTCTACAAGTGATTAATGACAGCAAGAGGACCCGTTCACCCCTCGCAGGCACTTCTCTACTAGGGCACCTGGAGCTACCTCCAGCACATATGGACAGAGAGGGAATGATTTGTAGACTGGTTCCAAATCTCTTCGAGTCTCTGATGCCTTCATAGTGACCCTCGTCTCCCCTCAACCCCTACTGCCCCCAAATGAATCTTGGCTTGCTGAATTCTTCACTTTGTGTTACTACTGTCAACGTACCATTACTTTCAATTTTTTCTTTTTTTTCATCTTACTATGTACCAGTAATTCTACTAGCACTTTAAACGTCTAAACTCCTTAATAATCCTGATGCAGTATTATTGTTATTATTCCCATTTTTCTGATGAGGAACCTTAGGTTCAAACTGAGTAATAAACTCATTCAAGGTACACAGTCAGCAAGCGGCATAGCTGGGGTTTAACCAAAGCTTTGAGTCCATGGGCTCTTAGCCATTTCACAGTATGTCCTCAGCACACAGCTGTGCTAAGTACTCTATATTGAGGGTATTAATAAATGTTACATAGGTACAAAAAAGATTCTGTCATCATATAAATTTAGTAAACACTTGGTTAAAGAAAGAGGCCTTTTGACTACGTGACTCCTCAGATCTCTTAACATGCACTGTGAATCTCTAAGAATGAACAGCCCTTCCTAAGACCAAACTGAATCAAAGTTGTTCTTCATGAGCATCTCCAAGGACCAGTGTTCCACAGAACTCATTTTGGCAAATGCTGATTATAAGGTGTGATAAATATGTGGGAACAATATACCACTCGAGGTTTTGCAAGACAGTCCTTTGACGTAGGAAAGACAAGTGTATAGTATTAATAACTCCATTTATACATGAGTCTCATTTTATATACATCTGAGCTATCCAAAGTAAAAAAGAAAAGCACTTGCAACCCTCTTCTAAAAATGCATGTGTACAGGATGTTTTTGACTGAAAAGAGTTACAAGGGATCTATATATTTCCTCCTGAGGATGATTCTCTGAGGCTGACATTTAGAAAAGAAAGATACACAAGAAAGAGCTGAGCTTTCACACGTCTTCTTAGCGGGAGATAGGATACATCAGACCAGGGCAGGACAGAGGGAGCTCCAAACACCAGTTGTCTACAAGTGATTAATGACAGCAAGAGGACCCGTTCACCCCTCGCAGGCACTTCTCTACTAGGGCACCTGGAGCTACCTCCAGCACATATGGACAGAGAGGGAATGATTTGTAGACTGGTTCCAAATCTCTTCGAGTCTCTGATGCCTTCATAGTGACCCTCGTCTCCCCTCAACCCCTACTGCCCCCAAATGAATCTTGGCTTGCTGAATTCTTCACTTTGTGTTACTACTGTCAACGTACCATCACTTTCAATTTTCTTCTCATCTTTTTTTTAAAAGTAAGATTCATCATAACTTACAGTTTTCACCAAAACCAATACAATCTGGCTATGAATCTGCACTGAGGTATCACACCATTATATTAAAACCATTAGTAAAAAAAAAAAACAAAAAACATGATACCCACTGAGATTCCAAGGAAATTACTTGCAGAAATATCTGAAGGGGCTTTATGAGGAAATGATAGGCCAATCATGTGCTGTAACTACTGAAAACATTTTGCTGACTGTATATATGTATACACACACACACACACACACACACACACACATTTTACTAGCTCTGCCTGTGTTATTGAAAATCTTAAGGCTAAATAAGTTTCCAGAACTGGCTGAAAATACTTGCTTAATAGAGAACAGTCACTACAGATTTCAACTCCTTCACGAAGGTATACAGATTAAGAGTTTTGGTGACAACCTTCAGAAATGATGTTGCTACAAATGTAGAAAATTCAGTTACCTCAGGCAGCAAAACTGTAGGGACTACAAAGAAGGTAAGAGGTTTACTAAAACAGTATGCTGTTTGTGACAGGAAGAATACTTGTATAGAAGATGTTTAAAGAAAAATTCAAACTACATTAGTCTAGCAAGAAGAGATGTCACATATGCTACCAATAAACCAATACTCAATAGAGCAACAAGGCTGACATGCCTTAAAATATGTACTTGGACTTTTGAAAGAAGTTGAGGATGATTCTCTGAGGCTGACATTTAGAAAAGAAAGATACACAAGAAAGAGCTGAGCTTTCACACGTCTTCTTAGCGGGAGATAGGATACATCAGACCAGGGCAGGACAGAGGGAGCTCCAAACACCAGTTGTCTACAAGTGATTAATGACAGCAAGAGGACCCGTTCACCCCTCGCAGGCACTTCTCTACTAGGGCACCTGGAGCTACCTCCAGCACATATGGACAGAGAGGGAATGATTTGTAGACTGGTTCCAAATCTCTTCGAGTCTCTGATGCCTTCATAGTGACCCTCGTCTCCCCTCAACCCCTACTGCCCCCAAATGAATCTTGGCTTGCTGAATTCTTCACTTTGTGTTACTACTGTCAACGTACCATCACTTTCAATTTTCTTCTCATCTTTTTTTTAAAAGTAAGATTCATCATAACTTACAGTTTTCACCAAAACCAATACAATCTGGCTATGAATCTGCACTGAGGTATCACACCATTATATTAAAACCATTAGTAAAAAAAAAAAAACAAAAAACATGATACCCACTGAGATTCCAAGGAAATTACTTGCAGAAATATCTGAAGGGGCTTTATGAGGAAATGATAGGCCAATCATGTGCTGTAACTACTGAAAACATTTTGCTGACTGTATATATGTATACACACACACACACACACACACACACACACATTTTACTAGCTCTGCCTGTGTTATTGAAAATCTTAAGGCTAAATAAGTTTCCAGAACTGGCTGAAAATACTTGCTTAATAGAGAACAGTCACTACAGATTTCAACTCCTTCACGAAGGTATACAGATTAAGAGTTTTGGTGACAACCTTCAGAAATGATGTTGCTACAAATGTAGAAAATTCAGTTACCTCAGGCAGCAAAACTGTAGGGACTACAAAGAAGGTAAGAGGTTTACTAAAACAGTATGCTGTTTGTGACAGGAAGAATACTTGTATAGAAGATGTTTAAAGAAAAATTCAAACTACATTAGTCTAGCAAGAAGAGATGTCACATATGCTACCAATAAACCAATACTCAATAGAGCAACAAGGCTGACATGCCTTAAAATATGTACTTGGACTTTTGAAAGAAGTTTGGAGCTTCAAAAAGTTTGTACCACTCTTCCTTACTCAGCAAAATTTCATGTGATAGCAAGACCTTATTTAAACTCCTTGATCATGACGATGCGTGTTGAAACAGACACATTGTATGTGGAGTTCTGCTGTGGGTAGACTGGTGTAATTATAGGCAAAAGATGGTACCTATCACTGGGGTTTACCCTTGGGTCTCATACAGGGAAATTAAGATTGCCTTCTTCAGGCTGTTTCAGTGGGACTGGATTTGGCCATTCCCATTTAGAAAATACCAAGAAAAATCTATGTACAGAAGTTGATGTTATTGCATTTGGACAAAGCTGGCAAGTTCTTGCTATGAGCAAAGCCCAGGAAACACCACAGAGGAAACTTAATATATTGAAATGATGTTGTGGTGCTGGCCCACAGTTCAATAGCTCTCAGGGTTAACCTGAAGTTGTCAGTGTTCAGTACTAGGTGTAAAGTTTCATCGGTTACCCTGCAATCATGAAGACTTCTTATACATCTTATATCTAAATTTTTAAGCAGACTGTCATCTCTTATGTCCAAGTCTTCTGGAATAGTCTGCAGTGCTAATCTTGCAAACAAAACATCAATGTCTATCCCATCAGAATACAATCTGATGACCAGTACACATGCCTCTTCAACAGCTCTTCAATCTCTTACTTCTTCCTGTAATTTCAACTTTCTATAATTTCACCTTATAGAATGAGGTGGAAAAAATCACTTCGAACCACAAGTCTTGGTGTGACACACAATGCATCAATATCAGCACCTTTTGTCTGCACTCCTAATCTCTAAGATTCAAATGTAAAAATTTTCCCACCAATATTTTCAAGTACAGATTGTGGAAGATTCTTGCTTTCACCGATTCCTCATATCCACTCTTTTACCAGGTCATTTAATTTTTCCCAAATTAAAATCCTGCACTGCAGTTCCTCTTCCTCTTCAAACCCCCAAAGGGCTCCAGTCTCCACTAGCTTCTGTGTAAGCAGGCAGTCCGTCTCCGTAGGGGCTGCTAAGCTGATGGGGGAAGTAATGCCATAGTGCTTCTGTGGCAGCTGTGTTTGCTGGGAGGGAAGGAGGGGGCGCCTGCCTTAGCCCTGGGTCCAACCAACCCTGCTCCCGCTGCTTTAAGCGCGTTTCCTCCTTCACCTTTGTCCTAACATCCTTCCCATTTTAATACACGCATATGCTCTACTTGCAATCAGGGAGCAATCACAGTCCAGCTGTTACTAGCTTAACACAGAAATGAAAATAAAACAGCTTAAAAATGCATGGTTCTGGTCAGCTTCACTGAGTTGTGAGCCAAAGGAAAAGGCAGTGCTGAACAAATATTTGACCCACTTTTTAGAACCCCATAGGGTTTTTTAAAAATTTTGGCCTCTTTTATTTATTTTTATTTATTTATTTTTCATTCATCTTTATTCTTTGGCCTGTGGGGGCCTCCCACTGCAGTGGCCTCTCTCGTTGCAGAGCAATGGCTCTGGGTGCATGCTCTGGCTCGGAATTGGACACACTGGTCCAGTGGCTCCACAGCATGTGGGATTTTCCTCGGCCAGGGGTCGAACTGGTGTCTCTGGCACTGCAAGGCAGACTCTTTACCCACTGGACCACCAGGGAAGCCCCCCACAGGGTCTTATAAGCCACACTGGCTGTGACCCATCAGGGCATCAGCATGTTCCTTCTAGCATCGCTCAACCCCATCCCATGACATGTGCTACTCTGAAGAGTCACCTTAAATCCAAATTATTTTAGGACACACACTGAGGTGAGGCTAGTATTTCTTAAAGTCTGGAAGTCTGCATACAGTAGATAGTGAGATTATCCTCATCTGCATTTTGGATGCACGATGCCATTCTGGTGAGTGATTCAGATAATTAAAGGGCAGATTTTACTGGCATTTTTTTCCTCCTAAAATTTGTTACACACAATGCATCAATATGTTTGTCTGCACTCCTAATCTCTAAGATTCAAATGTAAATTTTCCCACCAATATTTTCAAGTACAGATTGTGGAAGATTCTTGCTTTCACCGATTCCTCATATCCACTCTTTTACCAGGTCATTTAATTTTTCCCAAATTAAAATCCTGCACTGCAGTTCCTCTTCCTCTTCAAACCCCCAAAGGGCTCCAGTCTCCACTAGCTTCTGTGTAAGCAGGCAGTCCGTCTCCGTAGGGGCTGCTAAGCTGATGGGGGAAGTAATGCCATAGTGCTTCTGTGGCAGCTGTGTTTGCTGGGAGGGAAGGAGGGGGCGCCTGCCTTAGCCCTGGGTCCAACCAACCCTGCTCCCGCTGCTTTAAGCGCGTTTCCTCCTTCACCTTTGTCCTAACATCCTTCCCATTTTAATACACGCATATGCTCTACTTGCAATCAGGGAGCAATCACAGTCCAGCTGTTACTAGCTTAACACAGAAATGAAAATAAAACAGCTTAAAAATGCATGGTTCTGGTCAGCTTCACTGAGTTGTGAGCCAAAGGAAAAGGCAGTGCTGAACAAATATTTGACCCACTTTTTAGAACCCCATAGGGTTTTTTAAAAATTTTGGCCTCTTTTATTTATTTTTATTTATTTATTTTTCATTCATCTTTATTCTTTGGCCTGTGGGGGCCTCCCACTGCAGTGGCCTCTCTCGTTGCAGAGCAATGGCTCTGGGTGCATGCTCTGGCTCGGAATTGGACACACTGGTCCAGTGGCTCCACAGCATGTGGGATTTTCCTCGGCCAGGGGTCGAACTGGTGTCTCTGGCACTGCAAGGCAGACTCTTTACCCACTGGACCACCAGGGAAGCCCCCCACAGGGTCTTATAAGCCACACTGGCTGTGACCCATCAGGGCATCAGCATGTTCCTTCTAGCATCGCTCAACCCCATCCCATGACATGTGCTACTCTGAAGAGTCACCTTAAATCCAAATTATTTTAGGACACACACTGAGGTGAGGCTAGTATTTCTTAAAGTCTGGAAGTCTGCATACAGTAGATAGTGAGATTATCCTCATCTGCATTTTGGATGCACGATGCCATTCTGGTGAGTGATTCAGATAATTAAAGGGCAGATTTTACTGGCATTATCCTCAGTTCTTTCTTCAGTCTCTTCTGTCATTCAGGTATCTCTTGCCAGGGGTTCACTGCACTTTACTCTTTGAATCACACCTTGACAAGTACAGTTAATGGACCCTCATCTCATGTTCTAACTTTTTTAAGAACAGTTAAGGTGCAATCAGAGATCAAACTCTCAAACACTTTCCATTTAGCAATAAGATGGCTCAAAAAAAGGCTTCTCCCTGGGCAGTATCTCCTTACATGGATGACATCTCTGGATAGAATCGATGAATCGTTTCCTTGCAGTACCTCAGTAGTGTCTATAGCATACTATTGAGTTTACTCAGGTAAAATGCCTTGAGACTGAATAGGAGTTATAAGAGTGCTATGGACCAGTGGCTTCCTGAACCTATTGATAAGTCTGCTGGGCACATTACAGGTGGAAAAAAAACCTGATTCCAATGCTGAAATAAAACCTTCAATCTTTCTAGAGGGATTACAGAGGCAGCATGAACAGAAAGTACAATAAATGGACGGGAATGGACATGTGTGGCTAACTCTGGAGTTGGTTGGGTTCTCTGGAATGTAGATGTGGGGAGTGAACTAGGAGAGTGGAAGGCTGATTAGAAAGTAACATTTATGAATGGAAACGGGAGGAAGCAGAATCAGGCAGGAAGGGTCCTGACCCTGTATATAGATCTGGCAGCCCTACAAGACTGCAGAGGTTAGACGCCTTTAAAGCAGGCTTCCACTGGGCACTGTTCTACTCAGTCACTGGCTGGGACTACTCTGGAAAGAGCTTGCTCTTGGTTCAAAGGTTAGGGCAATGGCTCTGGGTGCATGCTCTGGCTCGGAACCCTGGTCAGTCCAAAGGGGACCCATGGGGCTCTGGCACTGCAAGGTGGACTCTTTACCCACTGGACCACCAGGGAAGCCCCCCACAGGGTCTTATAAGCCACACTGGCTGTGACCCATCAGGGCATCAGCATGTTCCTTCTAGCATCGCTCAACCCCATCCCATGACATGTGCTACTCTGAAGAGTCACCTTAAATCCAAATTATTTTAGGACACACACTGAGGTGAGGCTAGTATTTCTTAAAGTCTGGAAGTCTGCATACAGTAGATAGTGAGATTATCCTCATCTGCATTTTGGATGCACGATGCCATTCTGGTGAGTGATTCAGATAATTAAAGGGCAGATTTTACTGGCATTATCCTCAGTTCTTTCTTCAGTCTCTTCTTTCATTCAGGTATCTCTTGCCAGGGGTTCACTGCACTTTACTCTTTGAATCACACCTTGACAAGTACAGTTAATGGACCCTCATCTCATGTTCTAACTTTTTTAAGAACAGTTAAGGTGCAATCAGAGATCAAACTCTCAAACACTTTCCATTTAGCAATAAGATGGCTCAAAAAAAGGCTTCTCCCTGGGCAGTATCTCCTTACATGGATGACATCTCTGGATAGAATCGATGAATCGTTTCCTTGCAGTACCTCAGTAGTGTCTATAGCATACTATTGAGTTTACTCAGGTAAAATGCCTTGAGACTGAATAGGAGTTATAAGAGTGCTATGGACCAGTGGCTTCCTGAACCTATTGATAAGTCTGCTGGGCACATTACAGGTGGAAAAAAAACCTGATTCCAATGCTGAAATAAAACCTTCAATCTTTCTAGAGGGATTACAGAGGCAGCATGAACAGAAAGTACAATAAATGGACGGGAATGGACATGTGTGGCTAACTCTGGAGTTGGTTGGGTTCTCTGGAATGTAGATGTGGGGAGTGAACTAGGAGAGTGGAAGGCTGATTAGAAAGTAACATTTATGAATGGAAACGGGAGGAAGCAGAATCAGGCAGGAAGGGTCCTGACCCTGTATATAGATCTGGCAGCCCTACAAGACTGCAGAGGTTAGACGCCCTTTAAAGCAGGCTTCCACTGGGCACTGTTCTACTCAGTCACTGGCTGGGACTACTCTGGAAAGAGCTTGCTCTTGGTTCAAAGGTTAGGGTCAACTGAATGAGGTAATAGATGGAGACTATCAACTAATCACATATTTTGCAGTTAAGAGAGGAGTGCTTTCTGGAGACCCTCTTCTAACTGAGACCCTCTTCTAGACCCTCTTCTAGAGCAGAGAGTCTCCTCTGACTCAACGTGGATTTCGTCTCTTCCTCATCCTGGAGCAGAAAAATGTTTTGAGTGAAGACAGAAGAACCTCTACTACACACTCTCAACTCTGGAACCCTTTATACGCTGCTATAAACATGAATGAGCAAAGACACACAACTGAACAAATGTACATTAAATATGTGCACAGAAGGCATTAATGGTCTCTCTGACTTACGAATAGAATCTTTCAGAACTGAGCCTCCTGCTAATAGAAGACTATTCTAGATACGGCCTACGGATTTCAACAACCTATTCATTCATTACCAATCAATAACGATCTAGGGGAAATTAACTGAGAGATAACTGTCACCTTGAAGAACCAGGATCTGAAATGAGATACATGTCAGAGAAGTTATATTGATAAGAAAAGAGAATCTGGGAAGAGGCTGACAAGTACAATCATAATTTTAAAAAGTATCACATCTCTTTTAATCACCAGTATATCAAGCAGACATAATGATTAACATATTAAAGATTTGAGCATTAGCTATTTGAATGTCTCGATATAGAGTAAGGGTCTATGGACCAGTGGCTTCCTGAACCTATTGATAAGTCTGCTGGGCACATTACAGGTGGAAAAACCTGATTCCAATGCTGAAATAAAACCTTCAATCTTTCTAGAGGGATTACAGAGGCAGCATGAACAGAAAGTACAATAAATGGACGGGAATGGACATGTGTGGCTAACTCTGGAGTTGGTTGGGTTCTCTGGAATGTAGATGTGGGGAGTGAACTAGGAGAGTGGAAGGCTGATTAGAAAGTAACATTTATGAATGGAAACGGGAGGAAGCAGAATCAGGCAGGAAGGGTCCTGACCCTGTATATAGATCTGGCAGCCCTACAAGACTGCAGAGGTTAGACGCCTTTAAAGCAGGCTTCCACTGGGCACTGTTCTACTCAGTCACTGGCTGGGACTACTCTGGAAAGAGCTTGCTCTTGGTTCAAAGGTTAGGGTCAACTGAATGAGGTAATAGATGGAGACTATCAACTAATCACATATTTTGCAGTTAAGAGAGGAGTGCTTTCTGGAGACCCTCTTCTAACTGAGACCCTCTTCTAGACCCTCTTCTAGAGCAGAGAGTCTCCTCTGACTCAACGTGGATTTCGTCTCTTCCTCATCCTGGAGCAGAAAAATGTTTTGAGTGAAGACAGAAGAACCTCTACTACACACTCTCAACTCTGGAACCCTTTATACGCTGCTATAAACATGAATGAGCAAAGACACACAACTGAACAAATGTACATTAAATATGTGCACAGAAGGCATTAATGGTCTCTCTGACTTACGAATAGAATCTTTCAGAACTGAGCCTCCTGCTAATAGAAGACTATTCTAGATACGGCCTACGGATTTCAACAACCTATTCATTCATTACCAATCAATAACGATCTAGGGGAAATTAACTGAGAGATAACTGTCACCTTGAAGAACCAGGATCTGAAATGAGATACATGTCAGAGAAGTTATATTGATAAGAAAAGAGAATCTGGGAAGAGGCTGACAAGTACAATCATAATTTTAAAAAGTATCACATCTCTTTTAATCACCAGTATATCAAGCAGACATAATGATTAACATATTAAAGATTTGAGCATTAGCTATATGAATGTCTCTTACTAGACCCTAATCTTACAGAAAAAGCTTCAAAAGCAAAGGTCAGAGAAGAAGAAATGTAGAAATATCTGAACTGTCCACCCTTCTCCTTCCTCTTTGGTTTCCGTTCACATATCTGTCCCGTCTCAGGCTGGCTAAGGCTGTCTGCAGCCAGAGCACATGGGTGCCCTGTGGTCCAGGACCTCTCGTCCTCTCCACACTCCACACAGGTACACTGACACCAGTGCTCTCTGTTCTTGAGCAGCTGTGACTGTGTCCACATCACAGCCACTGGGAGGTATAGCCAGACCCACACCGCTTTCAGATCTGGTTAGATGTGAGTGCTCCAAAGGTCTCTGGAGTGCAGGTGTGATTGTCCTGAAACCTGTAATTCTGAGCCTCTGACTCAGGAGCACTGAGCTTCTAAGCTAACTGAACACACATCCCAGCACACACCTGTCCACTGGTCTTCTTTTCTACTTATCAGAGCTTATAATATCTCTTTCTTTAGGAGTTCGAAGAGAGGGGAGTGGTTGATGACTTATGTTTTTCAATCAGACATTATTATATTTTATAGAAAACAGATTATATTCCAGGAATACTTCAAATTTGAGAATTTTCAAAAACTGCTCTTGGAAATGTTGGTAACCGATATTTTTTAAAGTTTAGTATGATGTCTAATGTAGAATGTGGCCTCTTATTTAAAGAATATAACTTCTTTCAGAAGCACCTGTACCCTAATGTTCATTGCAGCTCTCTATACAATAGCCAGAACATGGAAGCTACCTAGATGTCCATCGACGAATGAATGGATACAGAAGCTCTGGTACATATATACAATGGAATACTACTCAGCTGTTAAAAGAAATGCAGAAGACTCAGTCCTAATGAGGTGGCTAGCTCTAGAACCTATCATAAAAAGTGAAGTAAGTCAAAAAGAGAAAGATAAGTACAGTATACTAACTCATATATATGGAATCTAGTAAGATGGTCATGATAACACACACAGTGAACTCATGGAAAAACAGAGAATAGACTTAAGAACATTGTGGGGAACAAACAGTGAGAGGGAGGCATAGAGGAAGTAACATCGAAACCTATAATGGCACGTGTGGAAAAGATAGCTATTGTCATTGTGCTAAGGGAATAGGAGTGCCTACAATCACTTGGGGCGATGGTCCGGAGGGGTGGGATGGGAGTAACTGGGTCGGGGGGGGGGGGGGCAGGGATATGCATATGAATGATCTGGGAACATACATGTCGGTGAACAACAAAACTCTGTAAAATCTTTAAAATAAAGAATAAAAAAAAAAGAATATGACTTCTTTCAAAACATTTATGGATCATTTACAAAAAAAATGCACCACCGTCTAGCTTAAAAACCACAAAAACAAGAATAAGGAAAACTACAAAGAATATTTAGAATTAGTGTATCACAGACCACATGCTCTTAACAATTAAAATAGATATCACTGACAAAATTTAACTAAAAAGTTGCTCCCACTCAAACATTAGTAAGAGTATCAGTCAGCATCCCAACAGGAAACAGATGGTTCATTTCAATTAGGATAATCCAAGTGAGACTTAATGAAGGAGGTATTTAAAAGACGTGAGCAGATGTAGGAAAACCACAAGGAATAGTGCAGTGCCCTGGGGTTAATAAGACTGGAGTGATTACTACTCCTAGTCTGAAGAGGCAAGATGCAGGTAAGGCTTTCAAAGCTGAGAGGAAAGAAAAGGCCACCTTCAGAAGAGGAGTGACCTTAGCTTGCAGATACAGCCATCCTGAGGCACTGCAGAGGCAGGGATATTGACTCTGATCCCTAGAACATCTGCAGCCACTTCAGCAGAGTTGCAGCACACCATACACAATGCTGACTATTCAGGGGGCTGGAAAGCAGCATGCCTCTTCACGGCCTTCTCAGTAGGCTGAACCAAACACCATGGAGGTGACCTGAAGTTATTTCCAGGGAGGAGAGAGGCTTCAGTGCCAGCCAGCTGGCACGTCAGATGAGGACAATCCAAGAACAGAGTACCTATATGAATGGAATCTAGTAAGATGGTCATGATAACACACACAGTGAACTCATGGAAAAACAGAGAATAGACTTAAGAACATTGTGGGGAACAAACAGTGAGAGGGAGGCATAGAGGAAGTAACATCGAAACCTATAATGGCACGTGTGGAAAAGATAGCTATTGTCATTGTGCTAAGGGAATAGGAGTGCCTACAATCACTTGGGGCGATGGTCCGGAGGGGTGGGATGGGAGTAACTGGGTGCAGAGGGGAGCAGGGATATGCATATGAATGATCTGGGAACATACATGTCGGTGAACAACAAAACTCTGTAAAATCTTTAAAATAAAGAATAAAAAAAAAAGAATATGACTTCTTTCAAAACATTTATGGATCATTTACAAAAAAAATGCACCACCGTCTAGCTTAAAAACCACAAAAACAAGAATAAGGAAAACTACAAAGAATATTTAGAATTAGTGTATCACAGACCACATGCTCTTAACAATTAAAATAGATATCACTGACAAAATTTAACTAAAAATTTCCCCCCACCCAAACATTAGTAAGAGTATCAGTCAGCATCCCAACAGGAAACAGATGGTTCATTTCAATTAGGATAATCCAAGTGAGACTTAATGAAGGAGGTATTTAAAAGACGTGAGCAGATGTAGGAAAACCACAAGGAATAGTGCAGTGCCCTGGGGTTAATAAGACTGGAGTGATTACTACTCCTAGTCTGAAGAGGCAAGATGCAGGTAAGGCTTTCAAAGCTGAGAGGAAAGAAAAGGCCACCTTCAGAAGAGGAGTGACCTTAGCTTGCAGATACAGCCATCCTGAGGCACTGCAGAGGCAGGGATATTGACTCTGATCCCTAGAACATCTGCAGCCACTTCAGCAGAGTTGCAGCACACCATACACAATGCTGACTATTCAGGGGGCTGGAAAGCAGCATGCCTCTTCACGGCCTTCTCAGTAGGCTGAACCAAACACCATGGAGGTGACCTGAAGTTATTTCCAGGGAGGAGAGAGGCCCCTTCAGTGCCAGCCAGCTGGCACGTCAGATGAGGACAATCCAAGAACAGAGTACCTATATGAAGGTGGCCACCACAAGTCTGTTGGCCAGCTGCCTTTGGGGCATAGAGTTGGTCTCCGGGTTTAGGGGAAAGGCTTGGTTTTGGATTCCTTTTTTTTTTTTTTCCAATTTTGGCCTCTTTTATTGTTTATTTTTATCACTATTCTTTATTTATTTATTTTCATCCATCTTTATTCTTGGCCCATGTGGGTCTCCCATTGCTGGGGCCTTTCTCATTGCAGAGCATTGGCTCTGGGCACATGCTCCAGAGCACTGACCCCTAACTGGACACACTGGCCCAGCCGCTCTGCGGCATGTGGGATCTTCCCGGGCCATGGATCGAACCAGTGCCCCTTGCACTCCAAGGCAGACTCTTACCCACTGGACCACCAGGGAAGCCCGTTTTTGGATTCTAAAACTGAGACTGGAGAGGCCAAACCATGATCTGAAAACTTTCCATTTTCACCCTGGAAGAAATCTCTTCCAGAGCTTTCCTATGGTATCACTAAACTCAAGCTATACCATCAAGCTAACACCTCCATTTTCAAACCTTTGGATACATCCCAGTTTGATTGAACCATTACTTTTAGTTCTTTATGTAGGCCATTCTGATGCCTACAGTTTCCTTTCATCAGGAATACAGAACTTGCTTTAAAGTCACAGTAAACTTCTGCAACAAGTCATCAGCAAACATTCTTACGACACCACTGCTTCCACACCATGCAGGCATCAATTACATCCAGCAACTACAGAGGCAGTTTCCCATAATTCCTAGAGTGTGGCAGCTTGGAACTTTCTGTACTAATTCCTTTTGCATTAGTGTTTAGCAGCAAGAAATCCTGACTCCTGGCACAGAGAAGTAAATTATTTCTTAGAGTACTATACTTAGATGCTTTGAATTTAATTACCTTGTAATTTCCCGGTCATGTAATTACCATGAAGTTACATGATTTTGCAAATTTATTTACAGCTTATGAAAAGAAAACGACTTTGGAAATGAATGCTGCTAAATTGGTCCCTTGTAAGTCGCTCTTTTGTTGTTGTTGCTATTTTTTTGTTTGTTTGTTTGTTTTTTAATGAAAGGCTTACCTGAAAATATGGGCTGCTTAAATGCCTACTCTCTTAAAAGTTTAAAATCCAAATCTTCAGTTCAGGGTGAGGTCACTTAAAGAAGAGTAATGGGTCTTTAAATAAGACCATTAAAGTAAAGGGGTCAAATATTAGAAGAACAATCATATCAGGGCTGGGGCTTGGTCAAAGTCTGAAATATTGTTAACATTTAGGATCACAAGTTTCATTCAATGGAAATTTACAAAGGTCTGGGATGACCTGAATATTGCACTTGTGAGACACTATTCTATTCTTCCACAGTATATTTATACAGCATAAGGGAATTCAGTGAGGCACTATTTGTCTCTAGGGAGAGTGGAGTCAAGACTTTTTTTTTTCTTTCTTCATGCCACCCTGATTCCTATCTCTGAAAGGATCAGTAAAAAGAAACTTAGCCTCCAGAAAATGAAAGAGCCACTGAAACTTTAGGATACTGATGGACTGAATTTTAGAGGCAGTACACTTTGAGGTCATATGTGGCATGGCCACACTTTTCTTTCTACCTTGAACCCTAAGGGGACAGTAAGAGTCTAGGGCTATTCCTGCAGGGCCTGTCTCTCCTTAGGTGCTCTCTTTCCTTCCTGTTGGGTAGCTTTGGAAGCAACCTAGAGTTGCTTGGTCCAGCTCCACTGCCCACTGTGGGTAGACAACAGACATGTCTTACTTCACGGTGATTGAACCAGAGTCCTGTGCTTGACCATTCAGGTCATGGGATGAGAATCAGAGCCATCCTTACAACCTGCTTAGTCTGTGGCTGACTGGTCCTAACTGGCTTTGGAAAAAGGAAACTTCAGTTTGGTTAAATATCTTGTTAGAACTATGTCTTGGTATTTAGTTTCAATCATAATGACACTATAGGCACCCTGTGACTAATAGGACTTGATGGGGAAAATAGCCCAAGGCAGGATTTGTATGTTCCTGGGGTTCTTGGCCATGGAGACAACACGTAGCAAACCAGACATATCTCCAGCAGTTGTTCAGCAGCTACTCATTGGTAGATGATCAATTCCTATGAAATATGCAAATGAAATATTAAGAAAAAATACCCCCTTTTCTCAATTTCTATGGGAAATTTTCATCTTCTTTTGCCTCAGATACTGGCCTTTTCTCTGCTCCACTGCTTAAATGCCTACTCTCTTAAAAGTTTAAAATCCAAATCTTCAGTTCAGGGTGAGGTCACTTAAAGAAGAGTAATGGGTCTTTAAATAAGACCATTAAAGTAAAGGGGTCAAATATTAGAAGAACAATCATATCAGGGCTGGGGCTTGGTCAAAGTCTGAAATATTGTTAACATTTAGGATCACAAGTTTCATTCAATGGAAATTTACAAAGGTCTGGGATGACCTGAATATTGCACTTGTGAGACACTATTCTATTCTTCCACAGTATATTTATACAGCATAAGGGAATTCAGTGAGGCACTATTTGTCTCTAGGGAGAGTGGAGTCAAGACTTTTTTTTTTCTTTCTTCATGCCACCCTGATTCCTATCTCTGAAAGGATCAGTAAAAAGAAACTTAGCCTCCAGAAAATGAAAGAGCCACTGAAACTTTAGGATACTGATGGACTGAATTTTAGAGGCAGTACACTTTGAGGTCATATGTGGCATGGCCACACTTTTCTTTCTACCTTGAACCCTAAGGGGACAGTAAGAGTCTAGGGCTATTCCTGCAGGGCCTGTCTCTCCTTAGGTGCTCTCTTTCCTTCCTGTTGGGTAGCTTTGGAAGCAACCTAGAGTTGCTTGGTCCAGCTCCACTGCCCACTGTGGGTAGACAACAGACATGTCTTACTTCACGGTGATTGAACCAGAGTCCTGTGCTTGACCATTCAGGTCATGGGATGAGAATCAGAGCCATCCTTACAACCTGCTTAGTCTGTGGCTGACTGGTCCTAACTGGCTTTGGAAAAAGGAAACTTCAGTTTGGTTAAATATCTTGTTAGAACTATGTCTTGGTATTTAGTTTCAATCATAATGACACTATAGGCACCCTGTGACTAATAGGACTTGATGGGGAAAATAGCCCAAGGCAGGATTTGTATGTTCCTGGGGTTCTTGGCCATGGAGACAACACGTAGCAAACCAGACATATCTCCAGCAGTTGTTCAGCAGCTACTCATTGGTAGATGATCAATTCCTATGAAATATGCAAATGAAATATTAAGAAAAAATACCCCCTTTTCTCAATTTCTATGGGAAATTTTCATCTTCTTTTGCCTCAGATACTGGCCTTTTTCTCTGCTCCACTGATTCCTCTGAACTTGTACACTGTTTTTCTCCCAACCTATTGGCTACTTCACCTTATTTCTTCTTTATTACACTTAAATTCCAGCCTCTACACAGCTACTAATCAAGATTAGTAAGATTCTTTCTTCCCAAGCAATATGAAGGACCACTATAACTGAATATTTTACTGCCCATCTGAGAGCAAAGAAAAATGATGTGCTGATCTGTGAATGAAATGAGTTCACCACCAACCAATAACTGATTAGTCTGACTAATGTTGGCCATTCTCTGACTGAAATGTCTAAAAGGAGCATTTTCAAAATTTCAGTGACCTTTTAGTACAAATCCTACTTTACAATGACATTACATGCTTTAAAAAGTTCCTAAATGTTTTTTTTTTTAAATGACATTCCAGGATTCAAATGGTGCCAAATAATAATTTAAAATAAATAGGGTCTTTTACACAGATTGCTCTATTTATTCTTTGCTTGCTTCTAGAAACTGTAAGCAATCAGTAGAAATATTAAATTCTGGAATGAAAAAAGGGTTAGACAGTTTAGCCGCCTGATGTTTTATTGAAGTTAAACCAGTTGGTGGTGGTTTGGTAACTGAAGCTGTATCTCAGCTCACTGAAGTCTGTGATACTGCCCTGTCCTTGAGGCTACAGGCTGTGGTTAGCCCATTCTTGTTGCTCTTCAGGCTAGAGTTTTATTGTGGGGATTAAGTTTCATACATGGCTGACTATATAGATTTTATAATTTCTGCATTTCTGAAAACTGGTTTCTGTAAGATTATGTTCTGCTAAACATTCATTGAATCTCTATTTTGCGGCAATTGTTGTTACTAAGGACCCCAGATATGGATGGCAAAGACAACTCTCAATATGGAATGACAGAAATTATGATGAAACAGTACCTGTTCCCTGGTGGTTCAGACAGTAAAACAAAAAAAAATGGAGACAACACGTAGCAAACCAGACATATCTCCAGCAGTTGTTCAGCAGCTACTCATTGGTAGATGATCAATTCCTATGAAATATGCAAATGAAATATTAAGAAAAAATACCCCCTTTTCTCAATTTCTATGGGAAATTTTCATCTTCTTTTGCCTCAGATACTGGCCTTTTCTCTGCTCCACTGATTCCTCTGAACTTGTACACTGTTTTTCTCCCAACCTATTGGCTACTTCACCTTATTTCTTCTTTATTACACTTAAATTCCAGCCTCTACACAGCTACTAATCAAGATTAGTAAGATTCTTTCTTCCCAAGCAATATGAAGGACCACTATAACTGAATATTTTACTGCCCATCTGAGAGCAAAGAAAAATGATGTGCTGATCTGTGAATGAAATGAGTTCACCACCAACCAATAACTGATTAGTCTGACTAATGTTGGCCATTCTCTGACTGAAATGTCTAAAAGGAGCATTTTCAAAATTTCAGTGACCTTTTAGTACAAATCCTACTTTACAATGACATTACATGCTTTAAAAAGTTCCTAAATGTTTTTTTTTTTTTTAAATGACATTCCAGGATTCAAATGGTGCCAAATAATAATTTAAAATAAATAGGGTCTTTTACACAGATTGCTCTATTTATTCTTTGCTTGCTTCTAGAAACTGTAAGCAATCAGTAGAAATATTAAATTCTGGAATGAAAAAGGCTTAGACAGTTTAGCCGCCTGATGTTTTATTGAAGTTAAACCAGTTGGTGGTGGTTTGGTAACTGAAGCTGTATCTCAGCTCACTGAAGTCTGTGATACTGCCCTGTCCTTGAGGCTACAGGCTGTGGTTAGCCCATTCTTGTTGCTCTTCAGGCTAGAGTTTTATTGTGGGGATTAAGTTTCATACATGGCTGACTATATAGATTTTATAATTTCTGCATTTCTGAAAACTGGTTTCTGTAAGATTATGTTCTGCTAAACATTCATTGAATCTCTATTTTGCGGCAATTGTTGTTACTAAGGACCCCAGATATGGATGGCAAAGACAACTCTCAATATGGAATGACAGAAATTATGATGAAACAGTACCTGTTCCCTGGTGGTTCAGACAGTAAAAAAAAAAAAAAAAAAATCTGCCTACAATGTAGGAGACCTGTGTTCAATCCCTGGGTGGGGAAGCTCCCCTGAAGAAGGGAATGGCCACCCACTCCAATATTCTTGCCTGGAAAATTCCATGGACAGAGAAGCTTTTTGGGCTACTGTCCACCGGGTGGCAAAGAGTTGGACTACAACTGAGCTACTAATACACACACTAGTGTCTGTTAAGTCCTAGGAGGTAGAATCCTCACAACCAAGAAAGCTACCATGCTAGTCAATAAGGGATGATCTCCTCCATCAAGTTGAGTCTGCAGGGACAGCGATGTGTTAGCGTCACACCACATTACTTTGGTATGCTTATATAAAGTACTATAGGAGAGAGGAGGCGCAATTGACTTTGCCTAGTTAGCTGAATAGCAGGCATGAGACGATGTTACTCATTCAGGAAAGGTCTCAGAGAGGAAATGACAATTAGGCTAAGGCTTGAGATACGGACTGAGGAATAAACTGGAGATGGCATTTAATGATCAACAATAACTGATTAAGTTAATATATATGAGGCAGATGGAAACATAGATGGTTGTTTCAGAAACAGACTAAACAGTTCATTTGGGACATGCTAAAATTTCAGGTTTATGCAATGAAAACTAGAGGAACCTGTTAAGGGAGACAACGGATCTCAGATTCCTGTGTAGGGATGGACAGAGATGCATTCATGTACCATTACTGTGGCAATTTTCATACTGCATTGAATAGTGAACTACTAATGAGGGCCAAAACGTTGAACATATTTTATGTCCTTGAACACACGGTACTATAAGGTAATATCAATAAACATGTGTTGTGCATATTCTGTTTCTGGACTTTGTGGCCCCTTGGTTTGTAAACTGTAATAATCTTGATGCCACTCAGATGTCATTTCCCTTTAGTGTCTGTACTGATTATTTGCCTGGTTGCTCTCACATCCATTCCTATTCCTCCTTTGTTAGGCTCTGCATCACGGAAAGTGGAATACCGAAAACTACAATCCCCAGGCTCCTTTGCTGACTGCTGGCTCGGTTCATCCAATGGCAGGTGATGTTGAAAGACGGCAGGGCAGGAGGAAAGGAGCAGCAGGGATATTTCTGCCCTCTTCTCTGCTTTAGGTAGCATCTCCTCTAAGGCTGCATCTCCTGCGTGTTCTCAGTTTCTACTACCTATTTCCTCTGGGCTCCTCGTTCCCTCTGGGAAACCCCTTCTTTACCTCCTGCCCCCCAGCTTCCACTGAAATCTCTAAAATTTCAGCTTTCACCCCATAGTCCCAGCCACCGAGCCCCCAGGTGCAACTCCTCCTCCAAGGCTCCAGCTCTCTCCTGCATCCTTGACTCCTGGACTCTGACAATAGCATCTCCTCTCCTAGTCCCGCCAGTTTTGGCTGGAGTAGCACCTTCCTGTAGGTGTTAAACTCTGGGTTGGCTCACCTTTCCCTGTTTACTCTCCACCTTTCTACCACCTCTGCAACTCAATCCCTATATATTTTTCTCAGCTTTATTATTAAGCTATAGTTGACAAATAAAACTACCTTATATTTACAGCTGAGATATGAAAAGATCCCCACAATAGTTTACTCACACTGGATCTCTATACTAATCCCCTTCTACTTAGTACCCAGCAAGGGTTCCCTATAAAATCCATGAAGATGGACGATACCATGAAAGATGGCTTCCAGGAGACACCCAGAGTTAGGAGGCTAAGTTAGTTCCAGGCATGATAAAACAGGATTCTGAAGCCAGACTGTGGTGGGAAGGAAATCCTGCACTTCAGAGGATATTTTGCTACATGGATATTTAAGAAGAAAGATGAAAGAAAGGCCCAAGGTGGGCTTGTACTGCAATTTGTGCCCAAGCCCCTTCCCATTCTCAGGGTGCAAAGTTTCAAGCAATAATGGAAGACCCATTAACATGCTATTCTACATATCCTTACACCAAAACACATGCAGAGAGAAAACTTGGCTTCTTTGAGAATAAAATAGAAAAAAGAGAGATACTAATAGAGCAATAAATTATTGAGAGCTGAATCAGTCTGTGAACAGCATCCTTTAAAAGCAATATTTGATGACTTGTAAGACTGAAAAAGGAGCTTACCTAACATCAGTTAAGTTGCCTGATTCTAGATACGTTTGTTTTCTATATAGGAGGGACAATACATTTTGCTAGAATGAAAGGGTTTAATAAACTGAGGCATCATGAAAGCAGAACATGAACAGAGGCATTGGAGCCTAAAGTCAACCTTAAGGAGCATGAGTCCAGAAGTCCTGGATTGGAATCCTAGCTCTTGGGTCCATTGGCTGTGCCTCAGTTTTCTTAATTGTAAAATGAGAATAAGAGCATCTCTCTCTTTGTACAGCTATGAATATTAAATGAGATAAATTTTGTGAAATACTATCAAAGTATGGGAACACAGCCCTTTTGGCTACAGAGACTAAGAACCAGTATGAAGTTCCAAAGACTATTTTTATTAGAAGCAGTCAGATTTCTCATTTATGTGCAAGACCATCATGTGGTCCCACATAATAAATGCTCTGGTTATAATGGAGTGAGTTCTGTGCTGAAGGTGCACACATGTTTAGAAACAGTATCAGTTTAAGTGGCTACACATACTGGAAACCATTTACTTTATTTAAAGGTTTGATGTGTTGTTTTGTTTGCTTCAACTGACAACATTTGTCAAAACTACAGAACCTGGAGATTTCAAAATCTCAGTATTTTGGAAGGACCCTCTTGTAGAGCAAGAAGCCTTGCAAGAATAAAAAGAAAAGTCACAGGCTGAGAAAATATCAGCAAAACAGATATCTGATAAAGGACTTAAAGCTACAGTATACAAAGAACTCATAAAACTCAACAATAAGAAAACAAATGACAATTAAAAAATGAACAAAAGGTCTGAACATACATGTCACCAAAGAAGACACATGAATGTCAAAAGTATGTGGAAAAATTTCTACTATCATACATCATTAGGGAATTGCAAATTAAAACAGTATTTAAAATCTTCAATTAGAAGAATATTTAAGTAAATGAAGTAGTATAAACAAAGAACAAACACATACACACACAAAAGACAGTATTTACATACCTTTACATACATATAGAATGGTTACAAATTAAAAAAATAAAACTTAAAACACCAATTCTGGCAAGAATGTGGAAAAAAGGAAGTCTCATCCATTGCTGGTAGAAACTTAAAATAGTACAGTTACTCTAGAAAATAGCGTGGCAGTTTTGTATAAAACTACACAGACTTATCATATGATCTAGTAATCATGCACTAAGGTATTCACCCAATGAGCTGAAAACACATCCACATAAAAATCTGTATATGAACATCCATAGCAGTTTTATTCATCATTGTCAAAACCCAGAAGCAACCAATATGTCTTTCAGCAGACAAATGGATAAAAAGACCATGGTATATCCATACAGAGGGATATTATTCAAGAGTGAAGAGAAATGATCAAGTCACAGAAATATATGGAAAATCCTTAAATGCATAGTCTAAGTGAAATAAGCCAGTCTACGAAGGCCCATGCTCTTTGATTCCAGTTATATGACATCTGGAAGAGACAAAAAAATATCAGCTGTTGTCAGAGGCTCAGGAGTTGGGAAGCAAAAATAAATACGTGGAGTAAGGAGATTTTTACCTCAGTGAAATGATCTTGTATGATACTGTAATGGTGAATATATGACAATGCATTTGTTATAATGTACAGAATGGTACAATATGGAACCCTAGTGCAAACTGTGGTTTCTCTTTAATAATAATGGGTTATTTTAGTTCATCAATTGTAAATGAAGCACAGGAACACCAAATGTTAATAATAAGTAAATAGTGCTAGTGATTGAACGGACAAATAAATAAAGTATTTGCATGTTATGAGGAGAATCATAATTTTTGAATTAGAAATCCTACTTCTACCACTTTGCAGGCTGTGAGATCTTGGGCAGGTTAATCAATCATGCTGGGTTTGTAGTTTTATATCTCTAAGTTGGAGCTACCGATATAAGACTCAGAGTTTTGTCATAAAAATTAGAGAATGTATGAAAAGTTCTAAGCCTTAATGACTAGATCAAAAACTGCCAGAGATGATGGTGCTCATTTACCTATAGAAAGAGAAGAAAGAAAAGAGAAGAAAGGAAATAAATAAATAAACTGAGGATTTAAGAGGGCTTCAGATTATTGCAGGTTTTTCAAATTAATTACTATCATTATGGCTATTGGCACCTAAGACTCTAGATTCAAGCATAACCCTACAGATAAGGAAAAAATAATAGGGAAAAAGCAGACTCTCTAAAAATAATTTCAAATTGTGTATGAACCACATTGAAACTCCTTTTTATGGTAAAGGGGGACAATTCCATTTAAGTAAGCCTCAAGTAAGAAGAAAAAAATGAATATTTTTCCAAACAAAACTACTAAGTTATGGGAGAAAGTTGACACTTTCCCTCAATTTCCACCTTCCCTTTTACTTAATCTTTGAAAAACAGTTAAAAACCTAATCAGGACATATCAGAGAGTCTGGGTTTTGTTTTGTTTAAGAATTCTACTTGATTCTTTTACAACGTATTTTTCTTCCTGATGTGAATGATATGTCAAATAGAGGCCACAGATTCTGGTGGAATGTCCCAGTTTCCACAGGAAGGTTGAAAATCTTTAATTGCCTTGGATGAGGAGGCCTGTGCCCTGGATTTGCTGGAGAACCTCTATTTTAAGTGACTCCTCTTGTCATTCTGTTTCAGAGACTCTATTTTTCAAAGCCCTGATTTTGCCGGTATGCCAAACTATAAGAAGTCATATGATTTGGGGCTGTATCAGGTCTAATATTTAAAATGCTAGAGGAGACTTAGCATTTTAATAGAGAAGACTTGGAAATGCATAACCTTATTTGACTGGGGATAAAACTGAGGTCCAAAGAAGGTGGAAAATTTGTCCCAAGTCCCATAGCTAGTACTCAGTAAGTCAAGATAGACACTTAAACCTATGTGACTTTAGAGATAATACTTTTTAAAATTTTTAACTGGAGAATAATTGATTTCCTATATATATGTAGTAAATAAATATTAATGAACAGCAAATGCACAGTACAAACACAAAATTCTCATTCCTCTTTCACCCTCATGGCCAACGGTCCTGTAGTAACCTCCAAAGTACACATCCAACCACTCCTTTATCCCAAGCCCAAGTGCCCTTTTCTTCTTCTCACTCCCTTTGGTTAAGTAGAACAGCCTGTGACTGTGGCCCTAAATTCTTGATCTTTTCTTTCCATCTTCCCATTTCACTCTCCACTCCAACTCCACTCTGCTAGCCCCTTCTCTGTGGTTTATATTCCCCCAAAGACCAAAGCACTGGTCTTATAATGTCAGAGCTTCCCAAGGCAAAATTGATCAGAGAACCTTTTTCTTTTCTTTTTTTTTTTTTAAAGCAATTGTGGGGAGAAGAGAAGAACAGAACATTCTCAAGTTGTAAATGTTAATGTTTTGCCTTTATCACATGGTAAGATATTCCAAATCAGGTCCTATATCTGACTCATTTCTGAATGTCTCATAGACAGTCTCTGGTTGCTAGTCTAATTGCATTGCAAGAGACACCCCTATTTGCTAACATTATACATTCAGGCTTTTGTGGTCAGGTTTTATACACTCAGAAATTTAGTAAACTCTTATTACCAACTCTTACCCTTAGGATGCTTATTAAATTTTTATCAGCAATTATGGCAGATTATATTTTCCCAAAATGGCTATGATAATACATATATCATTGCACACACCACTCATCTTACAATGTGACACTCCTCCATGAGAAGGTAGGATTGGTGTTCTCTTTCCTAGAACCTGGGCATAGTTTTGTAAGGGCCTCAACCAACAGTTGGCTCAGATGGTAAAGAATCTGCCCGCAATGCAGGAGACCTCAGTTTGACCCCTAGGTTGGGAAGATCCCCTGGAGGAGGTCAGGGCAACTCACTTCAGTATCCTTGCCTAGAAAATCCCCAGGGACAAAGGAGCCTGGTAGGCTACAGTCCATAGGGTTGCAAAGAGTTGGACATGACTGAGCGACTAAGCACACAGTGCACAACCAACAGTATATACTGGAAGTGGCAGTAGTTTCCAAAGTTAGAGCATAGAAGGCACTACAGTCTCCACCTTTCACTTGGATCATTCATGCTGGGGAGGTCAGCTGCCATTCATTGAGGATATTGAAGTCATCCTGTGGAGAGAAACTGAAGCCCCCAACCAATAGCCAGCCCTATATTACCAGGCAGGTGAATAAATTATCTTGAAAGTGTCCACCTTCCCTCATGGCCAACGGTCCTTTAGTAACCTCCAAAGTACACATCCAACCACTCCTTTATCCCAAGCCCAAGTGCCCTTTTCTTCTTCTCACTCCCTTTGGTTAAGTAGAACAGCCTGTGACTGTGGCCCTAAATTCTTGATCTTTTCTTTCCATCTTCCCATTTCACTCTCCACTCCAACTCCACTCTGCTAGCCCCTTCTCTGTGGTTTATATTCCCCCAAAGACCAAAGCACTGGTCTTATAATGTCAGAGCTTCCCAAGGCAAAATTGATCAGAGAACCTTTTTCTTTTCTTTTTTTTTTTTTAAAGCAATTGTGGGGAGAAGAGAAGAACAGAACATTCTCAAGTTGTAAATGTTAATGTTTTGCCTTTATCACATGGTAAGATATTCCAAATCAGGTCCTATATCTGACTCATTTCTGAATGTCTCATAGACAGTCTCTGGTTGCTAGTCTAATTGCATTGCAAGAGACACCCCTATTTGCTAACATTATACATTCAGGCTTTTGTGGTCAGGTTTTATACACTCAGAAATTTAGTAAACTCTTATTACCAACTCTTACCCTTAGGATGCTTATTAAATTTTTATCAGCAATTATGGCAGATTATATTTTCCCAAAATGGCTATGATAATACATATATCATTGCACACACCACTCATCTTACAATGTGACACTCCTCCATGAGAAGGTAGGATTGGTGTTCTCTTTCCTAGAACCTGGGCATAGTTTTGTAAGGGCCTCAACCAACAGTTGGCTCAGATGGTAAAGAATCTGCCCGCAATGCAGGAGACCTCAGTTTGACCCCTAGGTTGGGAAGATCCCCTGGAGGAGGTCAGGGCAACTCACTTCAGTATCCTTGCCTAGAAAATCCCCAGGGACAAAGGAGCCTGGTAGGCTACAGTCCATAGGGTTGCAAAGAGTTGGACATGACTGAGCGACTAAGCACACAGTGCACAACCAACAGTATATACTGGAAGTGGCAGTAGTTTCCAAAGTTAGAGCATAGAAGGCACTACAGTCTCCACCTTTCACTTGGATCATTCATGCTGGGGAGGTCAGCTGCCATTCATTGAGGATATTGAAGTCATCCTGTGGAGAGAAACTGAAGCCCCCAACCAATAGCCAGCCCTATATTACCAGGCAGGTGAATAAATTATCTTGAAAGTGAATTATTTCAGCCCTAGTCAAGACTTCAGATGACTGTAGCCAGCCAGCACAGCACTGAAAACTACTAACATAGAACTAAAGCTACATGAGAGACTCTACCGGGAACCATACACCTGATACATATCCCAAAATCTGCCCAGCAAAACCTGGCAAACACAATATACCAATACTACTACCGACATCACTAAAATTTGGGTTGATTTTATGTAACAATAAGTAAATAAATAAGGTAGCCACTAATGCCTAACCTTAAAATTGTCCCAGCACTGACTTAGTCGATCCAGGATAATTTTAATGTAGTTTTCAGAAAAAGGAGTTTCAAAAAGCCAGTGGGGTGCTGGGTTCTCTTTCAGCTTCAAGGAAACAGGGGGGACTGGGAAAAGAGAAAAACATCCTTAAGGAGATGAGTGAGCTCAGAAAATTAAAGCTTCTCAGTCTTATTTAAGAGACTGCCTGTGATATAGTCATTGTGGCCAAATTCTACGTCTTTGGATGAGGAAGAGCATTTGATTATCCGAATAAAAACTGAAGTCTTTCTCATCAGAGCTTTGAATTGACTTTTAATCGGGGATCATAACAACCACACTCTGTAACTTCTCTCCTTTTTTGGAAAAAAGAAATCCATCCACCAAGTATAGGCAAGCAGGAGCTTCTGGAAGCCTACTGTTAAAGAATTCTGGGAGCCCTGCAGTAACCTGATGATGACTTCAGGTTCAAGGAGGCATTGATGCTATTTTGGGAAACACAGGCTGGGCTAGCAACTATCAGGAGATGAAAGTTTCACCACAGGAGGGATGTAACTTGCTGTCCAGAAGATTCCGACAGCTTATGGGGAAATGCATGAATTTCCAAATAAGCCTTTGCTCAGCAGGAAGGAAAAAAAGATACCTTATGTTTGTGGAAATATATTTTTTACCTTCCCTATTTTTTTCCCTTCTCCTGAGAACCCACCTGTCCTTTCCTTGGCTCAAGTTCATACTCTATATTGCCCAGGATATGTCACAGGAAAGGAAGCCTGCCAGATCCCATTAGAAAGAAAGAACTGGGGCTGGTAATTCATTTTCTGAACTATTAACTTCGGTGTGAAACTGGGTAATTCCCCCTTTGACTTGAAACAACAAAGAGCTAATTCAAGCCAGCCAGCACAGCACCTGAAAACTACTAACATAGAACTAAAGCTACATGAGAGACTCTACCGGAACCATACACCTGATACATATCCCAAAATCTGCCCAGCAAAACCTGGCAAACACAATATACCAATACTACTACCGACATCACTAAAATTTGGGTTGATTTTATGTAACAATAAGTAAATAAATAAGGTAGCCACTAATGCCTAACCTTAAAATTGTCCCAGCACTGACTTAGTCGATCCAGGATAATTTTAATGTAGTTTTCAGAAAAAGGAGTTTCAAAAAGCCAGTGGGGTGCTGGGTTCTCTTTCAGCTTCAAGGAAACAGGGGGGACTGGGAAAAGAGAAAAACATCCTTAAGGAGATGAGTGAGCTCAGAAAATTAAAGCTTCTCAGTCTTATTTAAGAGACTGCCTGTGATATAGTCATTGTGGCCAAATTCTACGTCTTTGGATGAGGAAGAGCATTTGATTATCCGAATAAAAACTGAAGTCTTTCTCATCAGAGCTTTGAATTGACTTTTAATCGGGGATCATAACAACCACACTCTGTAACTTCTCTCCTTTTTTGGAAAAAAGAAATCCATCCACCAAGTATAGGCAAGCAGGAGCTTCTGGAAGCCTACTGTTAAAGAATTCTGGGAGCCCTGCAGTAACCTGATGATGACTTCAGGTTCAAGGAGGCATTGATGCTATTTTGGGAAACACAGGCTGGGCTAGCAACTATCAGGAGATGAAAGTTTCACCACAGGAGGGATGTAACTTGCTGTCCAGAAGATTCCGACAGCTTATGGGGAAATGCATGAATTTCCAAATAAGCCTTTGCTCAGCAGGAAGGAAAAAAAGATACCTTATGTTTGTGGAAATATATTTTTTACCTTCCCTATTTTTTTCCCTTCTCCTGAGAACCCACCTGTCCTTTCCTTGGCTCAAGTTCATACTCTATATTGCCCAGGATATGTCACAGGAAAGGAAGCCTGCCAGATCCCATTAGAAAGAAAGAACTGGGGCTGGTAATTCATTTTCTGAACTATTAACTTCGGTGTGAAACTGGGTAATTCCCCCTTTGACTTGAAACAACAAAGAGCTGTTTGAGGGAAACTAATTTTGAAATATGTTTCTGAGTCAGTTTGGCCCCTCTTAGCTTCAAGGAATAAAGGATCATTCATCTTTCCTCAAGTCATGGGGGATATAATAAAAAATAAATATGGAAATGGCTGAGTAGACATGATTTTGCTTCTTGACAGACACATCACATTCCTTACTTTTTCTAAATAAAATCAAATCTAGTATCACTTTCTCCTAAGCCCCATCAACAGACTGGTGGAAAATCTTAATGTTTTTGGAGAAATAGATAAGTGCCCTAGAATCTAAGCTAGTGAGCTTGGGGAAAAAACTCTCCGATGTTCACATTCATTGTGGGTGGCAGCTAGGATATTCCTTGACTGAATGGCTTGCACTCCCTTTAGGACTTTAGCTCCCAAGGCCACTGCATATAGTGCTTACTCTGTAGACACATACGTGCCACCTTTATTAAAGGTCTGTCTCTTCTAGGTGCTATGTGGGGGAAGATGGTCCTTCCCTTATCCTCCCAAGGAAGAGGAGTCCAGCTCTTGCTTGTCAACTTCACCCTCAACCCTTGGAAGCCTGTCCTTTTGACAACGGCATGCCAATGGTGGTGTGTGAGTACAGTTCCACGACAGGTAATTAAGAGGGTGGCTTGTCCATAATGATTGTGAAAACAACCATAAAACCCACATTTTTGCTTTTTTATGATCACCCTGCAGGCAACTTAGGAATACTCGTCACTGCCAGGGACACACCTCTCCTACTTCCTTCTTATTCTTGGAGGCCTCTGCCTTCAGAGTCATCAAGCATTATGTTCCTTTGGGCATAGGTTTGGAAAACAAGCTCTCTTAGCTCTCCTGCTGTGATAGAGACTTTGATCTTTTGAACATGAAAAGCTACCTTATGTTTGTGGAAATATATTTTTTACCTTCCCTATTTTTTTCCCTTCTCCTGAGAACCCACCTGTCCTTTCCTTGGCTCAAGTTCATACTCTATATTGCCCAGGATATGTCACAGGAAAGGAAGCCTGCCAGATCCCATTAGAAAGAAAGAACTGGGGCTGGTAATTCATTTTCTGAACTATTAACTTCGGTGTGAAACTGGGTAATTCCCCCTTTGACTTGAAACAACAAAGAGCTGTTTGAGGGAAACTAATTTTGAAATATGTTTCTGAGTCAGTTTGGCCCCTCTTAGCTTCAAGGAATAAAGGATCATTCATCTTTCCTCAAGTCATGGGGGATATAATAAAAAATAAATATGGAAATGGCTGAGTAGACATGATTTTGCTTCTTGACAGACACATCACATTCCTTACTTTTTCTAAATAAAATCAAATCTAGTATCACTTTCTCCTAAGCCCCATCAACAGACTGGTGGAAAATCTTAATGTTTTTGGAGAAATAGATAAGTGCCCTAGAATCTAAGCTAGTGAGCTTGGGGAAAAAACTCTCCGATGTTCACATTCATTGTGGGTGGCAGCTAGGATATTCCTTGACTGAATGGCTTGCACTCCCTTTAGGACTTTAGCTCCCAAGGCCACTGCATATAGTGCTTACTCTGTAGACACATACGTGCCACCTTTATTAAAGGTCTGTCTCTTCTAGGTGCTATGTGGGGGAAGATGGTCCTTCCCTTATCCTCCCAAGGAAGAGGAGTCCAGCTCTTGCTTGTCAACTTCACCCTCAACCCTTGGAAGCCTGTCCTTTTGACAACGGCATGCCAATGGTGGTGTGTGAGTACAGTTCCACGACAGGTAATTAAGAGGGTGGCTTGTCCATAATGATTGTGAAAACAACCATAAAACCCACATTTTTGCTTTTTTATGATCACCCTGCAGGCAACTTAGGAATACTCGTCACTGCCAGGGACACACCTCTCCTACTTCCTTCTTATTCTTGGAGGCCTCTGCCTTCAGAGTCATCAAGCATTATGTTCCTTTGGGCATAGGTTTGGAAAACAAGCTCTCTTAGCTCTCCTGCTGTGATAGAGACTTTGATCTTTTGAACATGAAAAACCCTACAAGCTAGAGGCATGGGAAGAACAGGAACTACAGTACATTTGGCTCCACGGAAGGGGAAAACCAGAGCAGTACATTTAATCTTCATTATTCTTGTTGCATGGCACTTTCCACTAGGCTGTGTTTGAGTCAAGTAATCACCTTGGGTCTAATCAGTGGTTAAGGTAGGAGTGTAAGAAACACCCAACGTTGATTTCTTAAATGAAGATACAATGAAACTAAATGAGGCATGGTAGCTACTGTGAAATTTAGCTGATACAGCAGAATTGCAAGTTGTTGTGGCCTTTCAAGGTGGGAAGTAGCACGCAGGTCAGGGAAAGTTGGGAGGGCATGCTGGAATGGCATACACATGAGCTCGTTGAATTGCCTTCACGTGTGGCCCAGGGAGCTGAATAAGACTGTGTGAAGCCAGTATCCAGATTGAGACACTGGCTGCTGCCTTGTGGGAGAAACCCCCATCTCTTAATTTCCCTAAATGGAAAGGAGAAATGACACCATCAAGAGAAGCCCCAAGAGGATGTCTGAAGAGATAATTAAAACGGAATGAGTGAATCCAAGAAGAAAGGATACTTAACCACTTCATAGTTTAAGATATATTGCTTATTTCATAGATATTGCTAACTTAAGGTTCCATTTAGTGAGGAAGAAACAATGAATTTAAATCAATGCAGCTTCAAGTATCGTCCATGAGCCAGCATCGTTAGCATCAACTGGGAACTAGTTAGAAACAACCTTTGTTGTTTTAACTAAATGAGAATTAGGAGCTGTTTATTACTGAAACATATCTAGACCAATTTGACCTACATAACCACAAATAAAGACTTGTAGAATGGACTGAAACTAGTACTTCAAGAAAATGTGTAGCTCAAGATGCTTACATAATGAAAGAAGAGGCTGAAAATTAATGAACTAAGCAATTATTTTAAAAAATTTGAGAAATAATCACACAAATTTAAGGGAAGTGGGAGGAACTTTTTAAATGGAATAAAAACAAAACATTGAAACAGAGGTGATCCACTAAGCCAAAGTCAGTTCTTAGAGAAGACTAGTAAAATCAACAAATCTCTAGTGACCAAGAGACAGAGGCACAAATCTTGGGGGGAAAAAAAGTCATTCAGAATGGAAAGAAGCTTATCGATGACGATATTTAAAACCAGCTGCCAAAACACTTAATCTTATTGATCGAAAAACATTTCTGTCACAGTCCAGCGCAGGTCAACTGGTGCTCTTCCAAATGGTGATAAGATTACAGAATTGTCCCTATTGATACCAAAAAGGAACAGGCAACCACCACCAGGTCAGTTAGGACCAGGGTGGCTCCGAACTGTGCATGTGCTTTCAGAATTCTAGACCATAAACTCCTCAGGATTTGCTCATCATTTCATTAATCTGGAAGAAATAGTACTCTCCATTTTATGTGGCTGATTTATTTTTTTGACAGCATGTATTAGTTATGATGAAGTCGTGTTGTATGAATGAGAAAAATTGTCACAGAACTACTTACAATATGTTACCATTCATAGGACCTGAAAATAACAAAAATGAAATATCAAGAATATATTGCTTAGAATTTATACAGAGATACTAATACTATTTGGTAAAAAGCAGAGGAATGATAAACACAAAAATTAGGCTAGTAGTTAGCTCTGGGGCTATCCAGCGGTAAATTCAATATTTTAATACTGCTCTAGTCATTCTGTCCCTTTTATGTCCTCCTGCATCATATGGATTCTTCAATATGTCTTAATTATGCCCTTCAATTACCCTCAGCTTCTACTTGAATTTTTAAATCTTAGTTTTTCAGTTCTTCAGTGTTTCCATCTATGAAATGGGCTGGCTTCTCCTTCCCTCATTAGGTGAATATAAGTGAGTATTTTGAGATCTCTGTGCAAAAGTTTCTACCCACTCCAATTTTCGAAACTAGTACTTCAAGAAAATGTGTAGCTTTACATAATGAAAGAAGAGGCTGAAAATTAATGAACTAAGCAATTATTTTAAAAAATTTGAGAAATAATCACACAAATTTAAGGGAAGTGGGAGGAACTTTTTAAATGGAATAAAAACAAAACATTGAAACAGAGGTGATCCACTAAGCCAAAGTCAGTTCTTAGAGAAGACTAGTAAAATCAACAAATCTCTAGTGACCAAGAGACAGAGGCACAAATCTTGGGGGGAAAAAAAGTCATTCAGAATGGAAAGAAGCTTATCGATGACGATATTTAAAACCAGCTGCCAAAACACTTAATCTTATTGATCGAAAAACATTTCTGTCACAGTCCAGCGCAGGTCAACTGGTGCTCTTCCAAATGGTGATAAGATTACAGAATTGTCCCTATTGATACCAAAAAGGAACAGGCAACCACCACCAGGTCAGTTAGGACCAGGGTGGCTCCGAACTGTGCATGTGCTTTCAGAATTCTAGACCATAAACTCCTCAGGATTTGCTCATCATTTCATTAATCTGGAAGAAATAGTACTCTCCATTTTATGTGGCTGATTTTTTTTTTTTTTTTGACAGCATGTATTAGTTATGATGAAGTCGTGTTGTATGAATGAGAAAAATTGTCACAGAACTACTTACAATATGTTACCATTCATAGGACCTGAAAATAACAAAAATGAAATATCAAGAATATATTGCTTAGAATTTATACAGAGATACTAATACTATTTGGTAAAAAGCAGAGGAATGATAAACACAAAAATTAGGCTAGTAGTTAGCTCTGGGGCTATCCAGCGGTAAATTCAATATTTTAATACTGCTCTAGTCATTCTGTCCCTTTTATGTCCTCCTGCATCATATGGATTCTTCAATATGTCTTAATTATGCCCTTCAATTACCCTCAGCTTCTACTTGAATTTTTAAATCTTAGTTTTTCAGTTCTTCAGTGTTTCCATCTATGAAATGGGCTGGCTTCTCCTTCCCTCATTAGGTGAATATAAGTGAGTATTTTGAGATCTCTGTGCAAAAGTTTCTACCCACTCCAATTTTCTTGGCTTCTCCAAAAGGAGGACAGGCTTGTGACAGTGGAGAAAGGATAAAGGAAACTTCAGTGATGCCTTACTGTGGCTGCTTAGTTCATGAACTCATGATTCTCGTGGAGAACAGGCTTTCTATCTCCTGGTTCTATTTTTGTGGAGGTGGGACACCCTGGGCCCAGTCACACATGGAAACTCACTAAATAAGTTTCTTGTATTCACGTGACACGGGAGCTGTGGGACAAGATAAGAAGAAGGAAAGAAACAGGGAGAAGGCAGAGGGAACGTCTGAGCCCAGGTTGAAAAGAAGAGGTAGACCAAATGAATTCAACAACTATCTTCCTCTTAGGAGTAACAGCAATCTTGTGAAAAGCTGAAGTACACTCACTTGCTAACTTGACTTGCCCACCCAAGAACTAGTGATTCCTTTAAGTGACAAACAGGTCTTCTGTAGCAATGCCCTGAAGTCATGGCTTGTGTCCAAAGATCTGTCTCTCTCTACTCCTAAGAATAAACTTTAGGGAGCCCAGAGAAAGAAATAATACACAAAACAGGAAAAAACCCTAGTGCATATTTTCTAGCTAATTCTAGCACAGAGAGTTAACAAGCAATAATAGTTTTATTAAGCTAGAGCAGTTGGAGCAATATTTATTCATCTGAAACAGCCTAAGAAATGTAAATGATAAAACAAAAGGCACTGCAGAATGGGAAGACAAACTAGCAGCCAGTGAGGCTGAGTGGAGCATTTCAAAGAAGCCATAACGTGCACCCAATGCATGGGGAAAATGAAAAGAACTTGAGTGGAAAATTTTGTATAAACACAAAAATTAGGCTAGTAGTTAGCTCTGGGGCTATCCAGCGGTAAATTCAATATTTTAATACTGCTCTAGTCATTCTGTCCCTTTTATGTCCTCCTGCATCATATGGATTCTTCAATATGTCTTAATTATGCCCTTCAATTACCCTCAGCTTCTACTTGAATTTTTAAATCTTAGTTTTTCAGTTCTTCAGTGTTTCCATCTATGAAATGGGCTGGCTTCTCCTTCCCTCATTAGGTGAATATAAGTGAGTATTTTGAGATCTCTGTGCAAAAGTTTCTACCCACTCCAATTTTCTTGGCTTCTCCAAAAGGAGGACAGGCTTGTGACAGTGGAGAAAGGATAAAGGAAACTTCAGTGATGCCTTACTGTGGCTGCTTAGTTCATGAACTCATGATTCTCGTGGAGAACAGGCTTTCTATCTCCTGGTTCTATTTTTGTGGAGGTGGGACACCCTGGGCCCAGTCACACATGGAAACTCACTAAATAAGTTTCTTGTATTCACGTGACACGGGAGCTGTGGGACAAGATAAGAAGAAGGAAAGAAACAGGGAGAAGGCAGAGGGAACGTCTGAGCCCAGGTTGAAAAGAAGAGGTAGACCAAATGAATTCAACAACTATCTTCCTCTTAGGAGTAACAGCAATCTTGTGAAAAGCTGAAGTACACTCACTTGCTAACTTGACTTGCCCACCCAAGAACTAGTGATTCCTTTAAGTGACAAACAGGTCTTCTGTAGCAATGCCCTGAAGTCATGGCTTGTGTCCAAAGATCTGTCTCTCTCTACTCCTAAGAATAAACTTTAGGGAGCCCAGAGAAAGAAATAATACACAAAACAGGAAAAAACCCTAGTGCATATTTTCTAGCTAATTCTAGCACAGAGAGTTAACAAGCAATAATAGTTTTATTAAGCTAGAGCAGTTGGAGCAATATTTATTCATCTGAAACAGCCTAAGAAATGTAAATGATAAAACAAAAGGCACTGCAGAATGGGGAAGACAAACTAGCAGCCAGTGAGGCTGAGTGGAGCATTTCAAAGAAGCCATAACGTGCACCCAATGCATGGGGGAAAATGAAAGATCAAAAGGAAATTATCATTTTCAAGGAGCTCTGTCGAATACAGACTCACCTCTCCTGGACTTGGAGGGGAAAGCAGTCAGTGGCAATAATTAAGAAAGCCTCCACTTGTTTTTTTTTAATAAATATTTCATGATATGTCATCTGCTTCCAAGAGGAGCCATAACACACCACAGCCACTGCATACTTAGCAGTTGTGGAATGACAAAAACTGGGCTAATTATGCTAAGATCATACAAATTCAGAATTGAAGGCAGTGGAACCTGACACGCCATGTCAAGGGCTATGAATCTGGAACGCCAGGAGTTAGCATTGTCAGCCTGCTATGCACCAGGCAGCTCAGCAGGTCTTACTCACAGGAGCATCTTCACCAAGAGTTCTAAAAAACACTTTTTTTTTTGGCAAGAAAAGAACTTCAGGGGCTTTCAGAAATAAGTGGACCAGAGCTAAGGGGGGCTGAATACTGCCTTTTCCCACCTCTGAGGGACCTTAACCCTCAGAATGCCTGTTTAGATCTTTTTGAGTGTGGACCATTTCTTAATCTTCATGAGATTAAGATCTGGTTTCCATATTTACTGATTCCAAAAATAGGTGTTGGACACCTATTAAGTGTCACGGCCTGTTCTGGACACTGGGGTCCTGTCTGCTCTTGTGGAGTTTTCACACTAGAGGGAAAGATCTACTATAAACAAAGTACATAATATTTTAGGCAATGATGGGTGTCAGCAGAAAGGTCAATCAGAGAAGGGGGTTGGAAAAGATGTGGAATGTTTCAGGGCCACTCTTCTACAAAGAGGGGGCCAGGACAGGCTTTGCTGAGAAGACATGAGACGAGCTTGAAGGAAATGAGGGAAGATCACATTGGTATCTGGGAGCAGAGAATTCCAGGCAGGGGGAGTCACAAGCACAAGGTTCTAAGGAGAAAACGTGCCCCATGTGCTAGAAAACAGCAAGGCTGTAAGATGGCTGGTGAAGCACCCAGGAGGACAAGGAGATGGAGCCCCCGAGTGCCAAGAGGAGGCAGTCGTGTTGGTCCTCACATCCCAGGACTTGGAGTTTACTCTGAGGAGATGGGTAGTCCTCAGAGGATGCAGAGTACAGGGGACAGATCTTCTAATCACCTTCCAGCAGCATCTCCCTAGCTGCTGTGTTGACAGACCATCATAGTTCAAGGTCAGAAGTAGGGAAACCAGTCAGAAGGCTCTTGCAATAAATCCAGGTAAGAGATGATGGTGGCTTACACTAGGGGATGAAGTAGAAGTCCAGACAAGGGGGGCACTCTAGAGGTAGGGCTGGCAAGATTTTTTGATGGATTGAATCGGGGAGGTCATATTAAGGATTCATGGATGACTCCAAGATTTTTGATCTGAGCAGTTGAAAGAGCATGGTTACTTGTTCAGAAAGTGTAACTGGAAAAGAGCACATTTAGGGAGAATATGAGGGGGCTCACCTTAGGTCATGTTCAGATGTCTATTAGATATTGAGGGGGCAGTTGAGTATGTGGGTCACAAGGTCAGAGGAATGCTTTGGACTGGATAGAGTAAGTTGGAAGTCCTTAGTATCCAGAGGGTGTTTAAAGCAGATAAGGGCAGATAACAACACCTAGGGAGTAAATTTAAATAGAAAAGACCTGAGAACAACCAATGACTGAGCCCCAGGGCATTCTGGGGCTGTTTCTGTGAGATGGCAAATGATTGCCTCTGCAGAATGGAATAATATTGCACTTCACTAAGTCTTCAGGGGTGAATATATGCAAGATATGAAGTATATATTCTCCAGCAGATAGTGTAAATACTAAGTAAACCTGAAAGAAAAAAACTTGAACTATCCCATTGGAGCTACAATATCCAGAAGCAGAAAATAATGCTTGGAGGGTTTAAGAGCATCCCGCCTAAAGTGATACTGATAATAAATCTGAAGAACCTCACTGTTTGGAGATGAGATTTGCACTTGAGCTTTCCAACTCCAAATCAAATATTTTGTCCTCATTTGCCACATGCTTTCTTGCTAATGAACAAGTCACATGGCCATTTTCAAGGAGCTCACTCTTTAGTAGTGGGAGATATAAGGCCAAGTGTTTAAATTCAAGAGATTTAAGCAACCTCTGTCCTGGGAGCCCTGGTTGTGGGAAGCTTTGGGTTCCTCCTCTCGTCAGTGCTATGCGGTCTGGCCAAGTCAATGGTGCCTTCTTAGTAAGGACTTCATGGTTATGCATGGAGAGAGTGTTCTGTAGAAAAGTTCCCTTCCCTAGCCCTTAGGCCATCTGGAACGCTGACGGAGGTCTGATTCAAATGCACCACCTTCGAATTCAAGGCCTGCTCCTGGGACTACCAACAATCTCGCCCTCTGCAATACAGTGCCTGGCCCAGTCAAGCCTTCATTGGAAACCTTTACCTCTTTGAACACTTCCTTGCTACTCTGGCAAACTGACTCCCCTACACCCAGGGCACAGAGGCCAAAGAATGAGGTAGATCAGTCCAGATTAATAGGTGGCAGGTTTCAAAAGCATGGGTGCTTACTTCATTTAGGGAGATTTGAGGGGCTCACCTTAGGTCATGTTCAGATGTCTATTAGATATTGAGGGGGCAGTTGAGTATGTGGGTCACAAGGTCAGAGGAATGCTTTGGACTGGATAGAGTAAGTTGGAAGTCCTTAGTATCCAGAGGGTGTTTAAAGCAGATAAGGGCAGATAACAACACCTAGGGAGTAAATTTAAATAGAAAAGACCTGAGAACAACCAATGACTGAGCCCCAGGGCATTCTGGGGCTGTTTCTGTGAGATGGCAAATGATTGCCTCTGCAGAATGGAATAATATTGCACTTCACTAAGTCTTCAGGGGTGAATATATGCAAGATATGAAGTATATATTCTCCAGCAGATAGTGTAAATACTAAGTAAACCTGAAAGAAAAAAACTTGAACTATCCCATTGGAGCTACAATATCCAGAAGCAGAAAATAATGCTTGGAGGGTTTAAGAGCATCCCGCCTAAAGTGATACTGATAATAAATCTGAAGAACCTCACTGTTTGGAGATGAGATTTGCACTTGAGCTTTCCAACTCCAAATCAAATATTTTGTCCTCATTTGCCACATGCTTTCTTGCTAATGAACAAGTCACATGGCCATTTTCAAGGAGCTCACTCTTTAGTAGTGGGAGATATAAGGCCAAGTGTTTAAATTCAAGAGATTTAAGCAACCTCTGTCCTGGGAGCCCTGGTTGTGGGAAGCTTTGGGTTCCTCCTCTCGTCAGTGCTATGCGGTCTGGCCAAGTCAATGGTGCCTTCTTAGTAAGGACTTCATGGTTATGCATGGAGAGAGTGTTCTGTAGAAAAGTTCCCTTCCCTAGCCCTTAGGCCATCTGGAACGCTGACGGAGGTCTGATTCAAATGCACCACCTTCGAATTCAAGGCCTGCTCCTGGGACTACCAACAATCTCGCCCTCTGCAATACAGTGCCTGGCCCAGTCAAGCCTTCATTGGAAACCTTTTACCTCTTTGAACACTTCCTTGCTACTCTGGCAAACTGACTCCCCTACACCCAGGGCACAGAGGCCAAAGAATGAGGTAGATCAGTCCAGATTAATAGGTGGCAGGTTTCAAAAAGCATGGGTGCTTACTTCTGAGGATAGTCTTGAGTGACTATAAAACATGGAGATCTCACTACCTACCTACCTGATCTTAAAAGTTTATATGAGACCTTAAAACTGGATTCAATTACATATTTAGTCTACATATTTTCAATAGCACCTTAGTCTCTTGAGGCTATTTCCCACTGTGGAGAAAATATGGATTCCATGGATAGATACCCTCTGTTTGCCGGGGTCCAGTTCAAAGGCCAACCAGTGGTCATGTCCTCTGGAAGACTTCCTCCAACATGGGACAATGCCTATAGACAAAACTTTTCCTTTAGCTATAGAGCCAGTGCTAGCCTGGCTTTGTGTGAATAACAATAACACCATTAAACAGCTAAGTATTAAATGATTCATTTCTAAGTTTTTAAAGCTCTCTTGATCACAACTAGAACCACATGAGCAACACCAGTTTGGGGTATGTGCCAGCATTTGATGTTGTTATGATATTTTCTAAATCAGGCTTTTCTATCTTCTTTGTTTCTTTCTTATGACAACATGGTAGAGGTTGTAAGGCTTGTATTTATTATCAGTAGCCTCATCTTATAGAAGAAGAGACAAAAGTTCAGAAGAGTTCTCTGATTTGCTTGCAGTTACGGAGCTAAGAAAATGGGGTGCAAGGACTTGACCCTCAAATGTCTGTTCCTACCTCACCATCACGTACCACACTGACATGAAATTGCCAGTGATTTTGCATTTTTCTGTTGTCCCATAGCAACGTAGGAACAACGTGAGGATCTGAATCTAAACCTTCATAGCTCTTTCTCACTACATAACCTAGAGTCATCCAAATTTCTCAAGAGTTAAAATAACTTTCAAGAAAAGCCTTAAACTATTTCTCTAACAAATCTCTCAGGATGGAATTTAAGATGAACTGAAAGGATTCAGAAATTTTCACTGCAAAAAAAAAATACAATTCAAGGCCTGCTCCTGGGACTACCAACAATCTCGCCTCTGCAATACAGTGCCTGGCCCAGTCAAGCCTTCATTGAAACCTTTACCTCTTTGAACACTTCCTTGCTACTCTGGCAAACTGACTCCCCTACACCCAGGGCACAGAGGCCAAAGAATGAGGTAGATCAGTCCAGATTAATAGGTGGCAGGTTTCAAAAAGCATGGGTGCTTACTTCTGAGGATAGTCTTGAGTGACTATAAAACATGGAGATCTCACTACCTACCTACCTGATCTTAAAAGTTTATATGAGACCTTAAAACTGGATTCAATTACATATTTAGTCTACATATTTTCAATAGCACCTTAGTCTCTTGAGGCTATTTCCACTGTGGAGAAAATATGGATTCCATGGATAGATACCCTCTGTTTGCCGGGGTCCAGTTCAAAGGCCAACCAGTGGTCATGTCCTCTGGAAGACTTCCTCCAACATGGGACAATGCCTATAGACAAAACTTTTCCTTTAGCTATAGAGCCAGTGCTAGCCTGGCTTTGTGTGAATAACAATAACACCATTAAACAGCTAAGTATTAAATGATTCATTTCTAAGTTTTTAAAGCTCTCTTGATCACAACTAGAACCACATGAGCAACACCAGTTTGGGGTATGTGCCAGCATTTGATGTTGTTATGATATTTTCTAAATCAGGCTTTTCTATCTTCTTTGTTTCTTTCTTATGACAACATGGTAGAGGTTGTAAGGCTTGTATTTATTATCAGTAGCCTCATCTTATAGAAGAAGAGACAAAAGTTCAGAAGAGTTCTCTGATTTGCTTGCAGTTACGGAGCTAAGAAAATGGGGTGCAAGGACTTGACCCTCAAATGTCTGTTCCTACCTCACCATCACGTACCACACTGACATGAAATTGCCAGTGATTTTGCATTTTTCTGTTGTCCCATAGCAACGTAGGAACAACGTGAGGATCTGAATCTAAACCTTCATAGCTCTTTCTCACTACATAACCTAGAGTCATCCAAATTTCTCAAGAGTTAAAATAACTTTCAAGAAAAGCCTTAAACTATTTCTCTAACAAATCTCTCCAGGATGGAATTTAAGATGAACTGAAAGGATTCAGAAATTTTCACTGCAAAAAAAAAAATACACTTGAAGTTCTAGCATTTCAAAGAGGTTGGTTTTCAGTGTGAATATATATTCTTTAACATACCAAAATATTTCTCAATATGATCCTATGATCTTTCTCAGAAGGACTGATCAACTTATGGATTTTTTTAACCAAGTTGAATCAGTTGTTAACTTGGCATTACTAAGTGCCAATTAAAATGCCTACATGGATACTTTCTACATCTGTAATCCACCCCAGATAAAAGTTCTCAAATGTCAGCAGTCACCCACATGCTATTCAAAATCCCCAAATCCACACTGGTCCCACATCTTCGTGACTGTCTCCCTCCCTCCCCATGTAAACACTCATTGTTTTCTAAATGTCCTTGTTATGCCAGCCAAAAATAAGTCTCCACTCCCAGCAACCCACTCACAGAAAGTCTCTCCTTCAGTTTTCTTTCCAAATGTTCAAAAGGAATAACACAAAACAAATTGTGATTAATGAAAAAAATATAAGCATTGCCCTAACTATGTAAACCTAGGGAGTCTAACCCAGTCAAGATTGGTATATCTTAGTGTATCTCATGTACAATTTGTTCTGTGGAGGAAGAATATGCCTGGGCACTGTGGAATTTGATTTTGAGGGGAGGGAGAATAGAAAGTGATGGAGGATTTACAACGTGGTGTCAACTGCCATATCCTAGTTGTTGTTGTTGTTGTTATTCAGTCGCCAAGTCACGTTCCCTTTTGCGACTCCAAGAACTGCAGCAAGTCAGGCTTCCCTGTCTCTCACCATCTCCCAGAGTTTGCCCAAGTTCATGTGCATCGAGTTGGTGATGTCATCCAACCATCTCATCCTCTGTTGTCCTCTTCTCTTTCTGTCTTCAATCTTTCCCAGCATCAGGGTCTTTTCCAATGAGCCAGCTGTTTGCATCAGGTGGTCAAAACATTGGAGTAATCCTACTGATTACTTTGTGCTTTAATATATGTTGAGGACAGGCAGGGAAACCAGCATTCTCTCAACTAGTTCTTTTCTAGACACTCTACCATTTTAAAAATGGGCCAGAAAGTGGCTTTGAACTGAAAGAGCTGGAGCTCTAAAAAGACCTACGGAATTGTTCAATACAGCCAACAAATTTCTAAGCCCTGAAATACCCATCTAATGAGATGGAGGAAAAAAATATGCCACTGAAGATGCTATTGAATTTACTGGTAAATAGCCTTTCTCTTCATTTGCAATGGAAAATGAGAAATATTGGAATGATCTCTCCAGATCCTTTTTCCTGAAGAAAAGTGTATTTAGAGGAGCAAGAAGAACTAGCTTTCCCTCTGCCTGGCAAACTCCCACCACACCAGCAAGTTACCTACTCGTGACACCCAATGCTACTACTGGCAGCCACTGTTCCCACTCTTCCCCACCCTTTATCCTGCCTTTTATTTCCTTTCCTATATTCTTGAGCAAATTTAGCAATTAATATCATCAAGCCAGTAAAGGTCTCATTTTATGCTTTAAGAAAATTATTTATGTAATGAGAGAAAGTTCATAACTGACCATTTGTGAAAACGGATTTCAAAACTGTAGGTGATCCATGATTCCAATTTTATAATGGAAAATTAAAAAAAAAAAAATCTAGAAGACTACCAAAACACACATAGTAATCTTCTTAGACACCATTCAATCACAATTGACTTCAATATACTTCTTTTTTGCTTCAACTAAATCCTTCTCAATTTTATTACAGAAAAGTGTTGCTTAAAGAAGGATGCCACTTTACATGGCAGGCCATGTCCCTTCAGGCTCCTCTCAGTTGTGACAGTTTCTCAGACTTCCCTTGTTTCTTGTGATTTTGACAGTTTCAAGGAGCTAGGTATTTTATAGACTGTCTCTCAAATGAGATTTGTCTGATTTCTTCCTCATGATTAGTCTGAGGCTATGGGGTTTTTTAAGGAGGAAGATGACAGAGGTAAAGTTCCATTACATATTATGTCAATGGTATATCAGTCAGTAAGACTTAATCATTATTGACGTTAATCTTGATTACCTGGTTGTTGTCAGATCTCTTTTTTATAAAGTTATTCTCTTCCCCCCTGCTCACACTGCAAATTCTATTTGGAAAGAAGTCATTATGCACAGTCTACACTTAAAAGGGGAATTATGTTCCAACTCCTTGAGGGGATGAAAGAGCTGGAGCTCTAAAAAGACCTACGGAATTGTTCAATACAGCCAACAAATTTCTAAGCCCTGAAATACCCATCTAATGAGATGGAGGAAAAAAATATGCCACTGAAGATGCTATTGAATTTACTGGTAAATAGCCTTTCTCTTCATTTGCAATGGAAAATGAGAAATATTGGAATGATCTCTCCAGATCCTTTTTCCTGAAGAAAAGTGTATTTAGAGGAGCAAGAAGAACTAGCTTTCCCTCTGCCTGGCAAACTCCCACCACACCAGCAAGTTACCTACTCGTGACACCCAATGCTACTACTGGCAGCCACTGTTCCCACTCTTCCCCACCCTTTATCCTGCCTTTTATTTCCTTTCCTATATTCTTGAGCAAATTTAGCAATTAATATCATCAAGCCAGTAAAGGTCTCATTTTATGCTTTAAGAAAATTATTTATGTAATGAGAGAAAGTTCATAACTGACCATTTGTGAAAACGGATTTCAAAACTGTAGGTGATCCATGATTCCAATTTTATAATGGAAAATTAAAAAAAAAAAAATCTAGAAGACTACCAAAACACACATAGTAATCTTCTTAGACACCATTCAATCACAATTGACTTCAATATACTTCTTTTTTGCTTCAACTAAATCCTTCTCAATTTTATTACAGAAAAGTGTTGCTTAAAGAAGGATGCCACTTTACATGGCAGGCCATGTCCCTTCAGGCTCCTCTCAGTTGTGACAGTTTCTCAGACTTCCCTTGTTTCTTGTGATTTTGACAGTTTCAAGGAGCTAGGTATTTTATAGACTGTCTCTCAAATGAGATTTGTCTGATTTCTTCCTCATGATTAGTCTGAGGCTATGGGGTTTTTTAAGGAGGAAGATGACAGAGGTAAAGTTCCATTACATATTATGTCAATGGTATATCAGTCAGTAAGACTTAATCATTATTGACGTTAATCTTGATTACCTGGTTGTTGTCAGATCTCTTTTTTATAAAGTTATTCTCTTCCCCCCTGCTCACACTGCAAATTCTATTTGGAAAGAAGTCATTATGCACAGTCTACACTTAAGGAATGGGGAATTATGTTCCAACTCCTTGAGGGGAGAGTATGGCCATAGATTATTTGGAATTCTTCTGCATGGGACAGTTCTCTCATTCTTCTCTTCTTCCCATTTATTAGTTTATTCAGTCATTTATATATGCCAGTATGGACTCATTCATGTATATTTATACTCTGAGTTATAACCCAGTACTACTTTCTTTTCTTGCTCAACTTTTCTTAGTTTTGGTTCATGGGAGTTCTTTTGGTGCTTATTTGACATACCCTCAGGATTGTGGGGTTTTAGGGTGTTCTATTTTTGTGTATTTCCAGACTTTTTGGCAATAGAAGATGCCTCAGGATCATCTTGAATGTTTCCTGCCCCAATCTAAAATCAACCATTTCTTTCAGGATTAGTGGCTCATTTTACTGGAAGATGACTTTAGACACCCAGATCTGGGTCTAGGTGTACTCTTTGCTACTAGAGTTTCATTGCTTCTGTTAATATTCCCTATCAGCTGCAGAGTGAGATGTATGTGAATATATATACATCTATCTATCTACCTACTTGTAACTATCTGTGTGTGCTAAATCTTCAGCCGTGTCCAATTTTTTGCCCCTATGAACCATAGCCCACCTATCCATGGGATGCTCCAGGCAAGAATCCTGGAGTGGGTTTCCATGCCCTCCTCCAGTGAATCTTCCCGACCCAGGGATCAAACCCACATCTCTTATGTCTCCTTCATTGGGAGGTGGTTCTTTACCACTAGAGCCACCTGGGAAGGCCCTTAATTATCTGTGTCTGTACTAAACCAAACATGAATTCACACCAATGTCTCTGAGTCTGACTGATTACCACATGCTTCTAGATTACTCCTCTATCGTATTTGTAATCTCCAACTCCAACAGTGAAGAATCAATAAAATCAGACTCTCTGCACATAGGTATAAGGCCCTGACATATTTTAATGCTTCCCACTTTCCTCCCTCATCCACTTGTCCAGTGATTAGAACATGCTGATGGAGCTGAGAACCACTGCTCTTGTCAGATTACTCTTGTCTTCACTCCTGAATCACAGGGCCTACTGTCTGGTTCACCAAAAAATACTTGCTGCTGACATGAAGCTGAGACTAAGGTTTGAAGGGATGTAGATATGCTGTGAATGTGGGAAAGAAGGAAGGGTTAAGGTGGGAGATGCTTCCTGAAGGATAAAGGACAATTAGAAAAGCTGGAGGACAGAACAGAGTGGAAGCAACTGTCCTCACACACATAAATGAAATACATGTCAAAGTCTCTTCTCTGTTTTCTCATCTAAACCCCTTTTTTTCTTTTTGTATATTTATAAACTCTGAGTTATAACCCAGTACTACTTTCTTTTCTTGCTCAACTTTTCTTAGTTTTGGTTCATGGGAGTTCTTTTGGTGCTTATTTGACATACCCTCAGGATTGTGGGGTTTTAGGGTGTTCTATTTTTGTGTATTTCCAGACTTTTTGGCAATAGAAGATGCCTCAGGATCATCTTGAATGTTTCCTGCCCCAATCTAAAATCAACCATTTCTTTCAGGATTAGTGGCTCATTTTACTGGAAGATGACTTTAGACACCCAGATCTGGGTCTAGGTGTACTCTTTGCTACTAGAGTTTCATTGCTTCTGTTAATATTCCCTATCAGCTGCAGAGTGAGATGTATGTGAATATATATACATCTATCTATCTACCTACTTGTAACTATCTGTGTGTGCTAAATCTTCAGCCGTGTCCAATTTTTTGCCCCTATGAACCATAGCCCACCTATCCATGGGATGCTCCAGGCAAGAATCCTGGAGTGGGTTTCCATGCCCTCCTCCAGTGAATCTTCCCGACCCAGGGATCAAACCCACATCTCTTATGTCTCCTTCATTGGGAGGTGGTTCTTTACCACTAGAGCCACCTGGGAAGGCCCTTAATTATCTGTGTCTGTACTAAACCAAACATGAATTCACACCAATGTCTCTGAGTCTGACTGATTACCACATGCTTCTAGATTACTCCTCTATCGTATTTGTAATCTCCAACTCCAACAGTGAAGAATCAATAAAATCAGACTCTCTGCACATAGGTATAAGGCCCTGACATATTTTAATGCTTCCCACTTTCCTCCCTCATCCACTTGTCCAGTGATTAGAACATGCTGATGGAGCTGAGAACCACTGCTCTTGTCAGATTACTCTTGTCTTCACTCCTGAATCACAGGGCCTACTGTCTGGTTCACCAAAAAATACTTGCTGCTGACATGAAGCTGAGACTAAGGTTTGAAGGGATGTAGATATGCTGTGAATGTGGGAAAGAAGGAAGGGTTAAGGTGGGAGATGCTTCCTGAAGGATAAAGGACAATTAGAAAAGCTGGAGGACAGAACAGAGTGGAAGCAACTGTCCTCACACACATAAATGAAATACATGTCAAAGTCTCTTCTCTGTTTTCTCATCTAAACAGAGGAAGAGGAGAGAAAGCAGCTCAAATTTCCAGCAAAAAATGCCTAGCTGTAAGGAATAATGTCTTCACTGTAAAGATGTAAAAATAGAGAGCAGTCTGTGAAACACTAGATTCTGGGAATCTATTAAAAAACTCCTGTAGACACTGCTACCAAATTAGGTCAGCTGAGAAAAGCAGTTTGGAAAAGGAGTCAGAACTCTTAAGAAAAAGTCTCTCAGCCTTCCTCCTGTCAGGAAACAATTCCTCACTGAATCAAGCACCCCTACCCCAGGCCAGACATGCAATCACTCACTATGGGTTGCATATGTAGGTACAATGCACAAGTTACACCAAATCCCCTGTCAAGTTTCCCCACTGCCTCTCTCCTACTCATCCAACACACACTTGTGAGACCTGTAGCCTCATCCTGCAAGAGAGCAGAAAAGGACCACTCAAACACATAGATGCTATCCTCCTTGTCTGCACCTAGATGCTGCCCCTCCTTGTCTGCTGCTCCTTGAATTACTCCCTCCACCCCGTAACTCCCCGCAGTCCACACTGATCGTCTTCCCTTTTCAAATATCTTATGCTCCTGCAACACCAGGAGGCCCTGACATAGCTCTTTCTTGCCCCACCTTCAACTAGCTAGATCTTTTGGATCTTAGCTCAAGCGTCACTTCAGGAAAACCCTCTCTGGCTGCACAACCTAAGTCAGAGGCTCCTCGTTTGATGGTCTCACAGACGTTCTTATCCTGCAGAGTAATGATCTCTAGATCATCATGTAGTAGATACATGTTGCTAGCTTTCATCTTTGATTCATGTCTTCGTGACTCAAAACACCCCTGTGGTGTCAGCTAAACCCTACTGGTCCACTGGAGGACGTGAAGAATCAATAAAATCAGACTCTCTGCACATAGGTATAAGGCCCTGACATATTTTAATGCTTCCCACTTTCCTCCCTCATCCACTTGTCCAGTGATTAGAACATGCTGATGGAGCTGAGAACCACTGCTCTTGTCAGATTACTCTTGTCTTCACTCCTGAATCACAGGGCCTACTGTCTGGTTCACCAAAAAATACTTGCTGCTGACATGAAGCTGAGACTAAGGTTTGAAGGGATGTAGATATGCTGTGAATGTGGGAAAGAAGGAAGGGTTAAGGTGGGAGATGCTTCCTGAAGGATAAAGGACAATTAGAAAAGCTGGAGGACAGAACAGAGTGGAAGCAACTGTCCTCACACACATAAATGAAATACATGTCAAAGTCTCTTCTCTGTTTTCTCATCTAAACAGAGGAAGAGGAGAGAAAGCAGCTCAAATTTCCAGCAAAAAATGCCTAGCTGTAAGGAATAATGTCTTCACTGTAAAGATGTAAAAATAGAGAGCAGTCTGTGAAACACTAGATTCTGGGAATCTATTAAAAAACTCCTGTAGACACTGCTACCAAATTAGGTCAGCTGAGAAAAGCAGTTTGGAAAAGGAGTCAGAACTCTTAAGAAAAAGTCTCTCAGCCTTCCTCCTGTCAGGAAACAATTCCTCACTGAATCAAGCACCCCTACCCCAGGCCAGACATGCAATCACTCACTATGGGTTGCATATGTAGGTACAATGCACAAGTTACACCAAATCCCCTGTCAAGTTTCCCCACTGCCTCTCTCCTACTCATCCAACACACACTTGTGAGACCTGTAGCCTCATCCTGCAAGAGAGCAGAAAAGGACCACTCAAACACATAGATGCTATCCTCCTTGTCTGCACCTAGATGCTGCCCCTCCTTGTCTGCTGCTCCTTGAATTACTCCCTCCACCCCGTAACTCCCCGCAGTCCACACTGATCGTCTTCCCTTTTCAAATATCTTATGCTCCTGCAACACCAGGAGGCCCTGACATAGCTCTTTCTTGCCCCACCTTCAACTAGCTAGATCTTTTGGATCTTAGCTCAAGCGTCACTTCAGGAAAACCCTCTCTGGCTGCACAACCTAAGTCAGAGGCTCCTCGTTTGATGGTCTCACAGACGTTCTTATCCTGCAGAGTAATGATCTCTAGATCATCATGTAGTAGATACATGTTGCTAGCTTTCATCTTTGATTCATGTCTTCGTGACTCAAAACACCCCTGTGGTGTCAGCTCTACTGGTACTGGAGGACACACGTCGGAGATGGCATGGTCACACGACTGGTAGGTGATGCTGGCTCTCATTCTGTCTGCACAGGGGCTCTCTGTGGTGCCATGGTGACTGGGTTTCAAGAGCGAGCATGGAGCTAGGGAATGGAGGTTGCAAATTCCTTAAAGTCTGGGACTAGAAACTTGACCAGCATCATTTCTGTCATAGGCTCTTTGTCAACAGTCACAGAGTCCAGATTCAAGGAGAGAAGACATAAATTCCTCCTCCCTCTCAATGGAAGGTGTGTCAAAGAATTCAGGAACTGCTGAGTAAAAAATCCACAAGCATGATTTCTGTCTGTTTTGTTATGATTTTCTTTCCCTTAGTTCCCTGGGCACCTAGCACAACACCTGGCACAGAAAAGGCATCAAATTGAAATAAGGAAATTCATTCTTTGTACACTTTGTCAGTAGACCAGGGAGCCTGTGCTTGGCCACAGTATTTTTAGGTGATCCCTAGCTCTATGAACTCTGTCTGCAAGTTGACATGTAGCACAAAACCAATACCTCACACAGGAGGAAGCCAATTCATTCGAGCCCACTCCTCGGTTCCCGACTCACTTACTTAAGAGTTGTGAGAGAAGACGGCAAACAAGTCATTCTCACAATTAGCAAAAATGGCAATTATAGACATTTGCCTGAAAACAGAGTGTGCTTCAAATTAGTTACAGATGACTAAGGCAAGTAATACCCACCTACAGTTGACATTCAACACCACCCACAGCAGAGCTCACAGCTGCTGATCTGAAACCACTGGGAAAATCAGCCGTACAAAGAGCTTGCTTGGGAAATCTATCCCAGTTATAAAGCCTACATGTAGCCCCATTCATTCATTCATTCATTCATTCCAATCCAGCCTCCTCTTTCACTCATCACACGTCTGATTAGAAACAGAAAACTCTTACTGAACACATACTAAGTATGAGGCACTTTTTTGTGTAGTAATTCGTTCAGTACTCACGACAACCCATGAGAACATTTCTATTGCTATCATCCCTCTTGTGGGGGACAGGCAGTAAGACAGCAGCCATATTTATACATTTGTGTGATCCCTTCCTCTCAAGGGTGGGCGAGGCTTTTGACTGGCTTCCAACCAGTGTTACATGGCCAAGGGGATGGGAAGTGTTGACCACATGAGAGTGTCATCCTACTGGAGTCCGTCTCTTCCTGGCTTTGAAGAAGAAGTGAACAGCCACAAGTCTCACGGCCATGGGAAATGAGTTCTGCCAACAGCCTTTATGGGAGTGAACTTGCACAGAGCTAAGCCAGTACTCAGTGAAGAAGTCTTAAGGAATAAAAGCTGAAAAGAGTGTCATCATGAGAGCTCTGTCATCATGAGTGTTATCAGGAAGGGCCTTCAAAGTCTGCCAACAGGAAGAACGTGGAGACGGCATCTTCATCAGGAACACATCTGTGCACATGAGTGGCTGTCAGACGTGAGACAGAGGGTGCGTAAGACCTCCTGTAAATTCAACTGCCTTCCCTCCCTGCAGACTCAGCTGTAGGTGTGCAAGTCTAGAGAAATTCTGTAGGAAAACTCCAAAGTCCTGAGAAATTTGTCTCCCAACCAGAAGCACCTTGTAAGCCATGGAGTTATGAAATAGTGTAACATTGAAGAAAATCACGGTATACTCAGACTTGCAAGTGTGGTTTTAGGCCAGCTCTATGGTGAAATGTGCCATCATCTTATAGCCTGGCCACTTCAAAAATAGTACAGGAAAGCTAAAGAGAGAAATTCAAGTAAAAATGGGACTTAGGGCTTAAATATTTAAAGGTATCTTGATCTAGACTCTTTCCTGGAGAAAAGAGGAGTCTGGCAGGCTACAGTCCAGGGAGTTGCAAAGAGTTGGACACGACTGAAGCAACTTGCCATATACACACAGAGGGATTTTGTTTTGACAATCTAACAGGCTCCATGACCAAAGATGAACAAGAGTAGTCCCCACCCTCAAGCAACTCACAGAAATTAGCAAACAATCACAACATTGAAAGGCTGATGTAAACTATAGCAGAGGTCCACACCAAATACAGTGGAAACACTATAAAACAGGAAAGAATGACTTCCAACTGCAAAGGATTTGTGGAAGGTGGTATTTGGCATGACTGTGGAAAAATGCATAAGTCCCAAACAGTTAGAATAAGAAGACTGCTTGTTCCAGAAATAAGAAGCATTGTGCTCAAGGATACAGAAGTGAGAGATACAAAGCATACAGAGAGAAAAACAGTAATGAACAATTTGACCAGAGTGTGAGAGGCAAAAAAAGCTCCAGAATAGGTCATAAAGAGAGACTGGGTCATCTGTGATTTTGAATGTAAATAAAGAAATAAAGGCATTAATCATTATTCTATGATAAATGGTAACAATGAGAAATTTAAAAAGTTTTAAAAGGTAAATATTTAAATCTGCCTCATACTTAAAAAATGTGATTTCTCCTAGTATAAAAAAGATAAAAAGGGGCTTCGCTGGTAGCTTAGTGGTGAAAAGTTAACCTGCTAATGCAGGAGACATGGGTTTGATCTCTGAACCAGGAGGACCCCACATGCTGGGGAGCAGCCAGGCCTGTGAGCCACAGCTATTGGGCCTGTGCTCTAGAGCCTCGGAGCCACAACTATTGAGCCCATGTGCCCTAGAACTCCAGTTTCACAACAAGAGACCTCACCACAACAAGAAGCCTCCTCATCTCAACCATGGAGTTATGAAATAGTGTAACATTGAAGAAAATCACGGTCTGAAATGGGGGCCAGCTCTATGGTGAAATGTGCCATCATCTTATAGCCTGGCCACTTCAAAAATAGTACAGGAAAGCTAAAGAGAGAAATTCAAGTAAAAATGGGACTTAGGGCTTAAATATTTAAAGGTATCTTGATCTAGACTCTTTCCTGGAGAAAAGAGGAGTCTGGCAGGCTACAGTCCAGGGAGTTGCAAAGAGTTGGACACGACTGAAGCAACTTGCCATATACACACAGAGGGATTTTGTTTTGACAATCTAACAGGCTCCATGACCAAAGATGAACAAGAGTAGTCCCCACCCTCAAGCAACTCACAGAAATTAGCAAACAATCACAACATTGAAAGGCTGATGTAAACTATAGCAGAGGTCCACACCAAATACAGTGGAAACACTATAAAACAGGAAAGAATGACTTCCAACTGCAAAGGATTTGTGGAAGGTGGTATTTGGCATGACTGTGGAAAAATGCATAAGTCCCAAACAGTTAGAATAAGAAGACTGCTTGTTCCAGAAATAAGAAGCATTGTGCTCAAGGATACAGAAGTGAGAGATACAAAGCATACAGAGAGAAAACAGTAATGAACAATTTGACCAGAGTGTGAGAGGCAAAAAAAGCTCCAGAATAGGTCATAAAGAGAGACTGGGTCATCTGTGATTTTGAATGTAAATAAAGAAATAAAGGCATTAATCATTATTCTATGATAAATGGTAACAATGAGAAATTTAAAAAGTTTTAAAAGGTAAATATTTAAATCTGCCTCATACTTAAAAAATGTGATTTCTCCTAGTATAAAAAAGATAAAAAGGGGCTTCGCTGGTAGCTTAGTGGTGAAAAGTTAACCTGCTAATGCAGGAGACATGGGTTTGATCTCTGAACCAGGAGGACCCCACATGCTGGGGAGCAGCCAGGCCTGTGAGCCACAGCTATTGGGCCTGTGCTCTAGAGCCTCGGAGCCACAACTATTGAGCCCATGTGCCCTAGAACTCCAGTTTCACAACAAGAGACCTCACCACAACAAGAAGCCTCCTCATCTCAACTAGAGAAGAGCCTGCAACTAGAGAAGAGTCTGCGGCAGCAGTGAAAACCCAGAATAGCCAAAAATAAAATAAAAAAAAATTTAAAAGATAAAAAGGATTAAAAGGGCATTACTTCTTAGAGCATTCTAAGGAACACTGGCTACACGCTCATTTCCATAAAATAAAGCACCCTGTGGTAAAATAAATATCAGAAATGCACATATTCCTGTCTTAAAGATCTGAAATGTGTATTAAGATATTCAAAGCCCTGAGAAATCCTGCTAGATGACAAGCTACTTAACTCTGTATCAGCCTGTATATTTCTAAGTATTTCACTACTGATTTTTCTCTTTGAACAGCCACTTTTTACAACTACAAGAGGTGCTGCTGCTGAGGGTATATGGTCTGTGTTCTTCAGGTTTCATGCCAAAAAGAGAGCTTTGTCAGGGAATGTCCAGGTCCTTATTACTCCTTACAAGAGAGTTGAGAGACCTATTTCTCTTTTGTGTTTAATGAGTGAGAGTGGTTAAAAGGGATGAACTGAGGATGACTCTACCAGCTGGGCTGTCATCTCAGAAAACACTTTATTGAGTCTGTCTTTTCTGCTTCAAGGAACAGAAAACTTGCAGTGCTCACTGTTGTCTCGGCTTTTTAAAGCCCCAAGTGGACTTGTCATGATCCAAGTATCAGAGTATTCCACATTAATTACATGTGTCCATTAAAAGGCCCGGGAGTGGTTGTGCAGGCGAATAAATGGGGCCAGAACAGATCTGTAAAAGCACGCGGCCCACTATAAAATCAGACCTAAACTGCCAGGGGTTCTTCTTTGAGATCAGGAGCATAACTCAGCCATAAAATGATTCACAGCTGCTCCTTCTCTCTCTTTCCATATAAACACTCCATGCCTCATGGAAGGATTCTTCTCCATCTCTTCCGGGCAACAGACCCAAAGATACCACACAGAAAAGGAACATAATTTGGCTATAAAAATGTTGTAATAAGTGATTTTATATAACTGAAATGCCAGTTCCTTTACTACATCCTCCCACTCATTTTACAACCAGTTAATATTTTTCTGAACTGTTGTGTTGTATTCCACTCAGCCGCCTCTGCAATCATTTTTGCCTATATATTTTTTTTTTCTGCCAGAGCCACAAGAATAAAGCTGTCAGATGGTCTGTGAAGCCATTTTTCTTGTCTGGCAAATTGGCTAGAGGCAACCATAACCTCCTGCCTGCTCCACTATATAACAGAAGTAGCCTGTCTTAACAAAACAGAATTTAAATATTCCTTTCGATCTGTGTTATCTACAGACATCCAGGATGAAATGAGCGAAAATATATTTCTCTGACATTTTCTGAGCTTGTTCCAATGGGAGTGGGGTAGGGGCTCCTATTAAGCATGCCCTCCCAGTGACATGCTCACAGCCACTTTTACAACTACAAGAGGTGCTGCTGCTGAGGGTATATGGTCTGTGTTCTTCAGGTTTCATGCCAAAAAGAGAGCTTTGTCAGGGAATGTCCAGGTCCTTATTACTCCTTACAAGAGAGTTGAGAGACCTATTTCTCTTTTGTGTTTAATGAGTGAGAGTGGTTAAAAGGGATGAACTGAGGATGACTCTACCAGCTGGGCTGTCATCTCAGAAAACACTTTATTGAGTCTGTCTTTTCTGCTTCAAGGAACAGAAAACTTGCAGTGCTCACTGTTGTCTCGGCTTTTAAAGCCCCAAGTGGACTTGTCATGATCCAAGTATCAGAGTATTCCACATTAATTACATGTGTCCATTAAAAGGCCCGGGAGTGGTTGTGCAGGCGAATAAATGGGGCCAGAACAGATCTGTAAAAGCACGCGGCCCACTATAAAATCAGACCTAAACTGCCAGGGGTTCTTCTTTGAGATCAGGAGCATAACTCAGCCATAAAATGATTCACAGCTGCTCCTTCTCTCTCTTTCCATATAAACACTCCATGCCTCATGGAAGGATTCTTCTCCATCTCTTCCGGGCAACAGACCCAAAGATACCACACAGAAAAGGAACATAATTTGGCTATAAAAATGTTGTAATAAGTGATTTTATATAACTGAAATGCCAGTTCCTTTACTACATCCTCCCACTCATTTTACAACCAGTTAATATTTTTCTGAACTGTTGTGTTGTATTCCACTCAGCCGCCTCTGCAATCATTTTTGCCTATATATTTTTTTTTTCTGCCAGAGCCACAAGAATAAAGCTGTCAGATGGTCTGTGAAGCCATTTTTCTTGTCTGGCAAATTGGCTAGAGGCAACCATAACCTCCTGCCTGCTCCACTATATAACAGAAGTAGCCTGTCTTAACAAAACAGAATTTAAATATTCCTTTCGATCTGTGTTATCTACAGACATCCAGGATGAAATGAGCGAAAATATATTTCTCTGACATTTTCTGAGCTTGTTCCAATGGGAGTGGGGTAGGGGCTCCTATTAAGCATGCCCTCCCAGTGACATGCTCACAGAGATGCTATATAGCTCTCCAGCAGGGACACTGCAAGGTGTGTGAACTGTGATAATAGATGCAGTTGCTCCAAGAGGAAGGATGTAGCAAGAAAGTGCCCCAGAAAAAGAAGAAGATTAAAAACTGTTGTGAGCTAATGGTATACAGTGGTTGGGCTTTGAATGTGATGAGGATTTATGATTTCAATTAGTGCTGGAGAGCAGTTTTAGAAAGTTATTAGCAGGCGACTGGCATTCTCAAAGATGGCTCATTTGTGTATTGCTCAAGATTAGCTGGGTCTTTCAGTTGTTTACAAACACACATGGTGGCTTCCACTGAATGTGCGGAAGTGATTGCAATATTGCATATTCAGAGTTCTTTAGCAGAATTTAAGTCTGCTGCTTTGGTTTCTTAGTGCTCCTGTGTGGGCCAAGCAAAGCTCAATTTTGCAACATTTTCTTCATTAAAAAAAAGAAAGTTGAGTTTCCCCACCTGTTCTAAACTCTAATATATTATTTCAAATGAGCAGCTTCCCCATTCAGCACACTCCCTCATATTTAAAATTTTAAATGCCTCAAAAATTCCGTATTGCACTGCCTCAAGTACAAATTAATTTTTTAAAATCTCCCCACTGGAATGTTTTGCACCAAAACCCATAAATCCTCGTGTTGAAGTGTGAGTGTTTTTCTCTTTGAAAACCTTGGGGCATTATTTGTATAGAGCAAAAATTTCTCAAATAACTTAAGAGTCCTGGTTGAAGCACCTGCAAACACAACAAAAAGCACTCAATCCCAGGATGTGGAAAGCTGGGTATGTACTTGAAAGCTGCACATCACCTTGAAATAGCCGACCTTGACCTCAACATCCCACAGAGCCATGATACAGTTTCCCCAGCCTATTCATATGGGAGATACAACGTAAGCCTTCCTATATACGGTCCCATCAGGATTCTTCATGAACACGTTCTCTATCCAGGGAAGATGCTCTCACTGCAGATATGCAAACTCCTGCTTTTCATGAGCCTGATGTACAAGGCCAATGAAGGTGTGGTTCCTTGATCCCAATTTTCAAGTGGGCGTCCTTTTCTGAGGGGACACTGCAAAGGTGTTCCAATGGGAGTGGGGTAGGGGCTCCTATTAAGCATGCCCTCCCAGTGACATGCTCACAGAGATGCTATATAGCTCTCCAGCAGGGACACTGCAAGGTGTGTGAACTGTGATAATAGATGCAGTTGCTCCAAGAGGAAGGATGTAGCAAGAAAGTGCCCCAGAAAAAGAAGAAGATTAAAAACTGTTGTGAGCTAATGGTATACAGTGGTTGGGCTTTGAATGTGATGAGGATTTATGATTTCAATTAGTGCTGGAGAGCAGTTTTAGAAAGTTATTAGCAGGCGACTGGCATTCTCAAAGATGGCTCATTTGTGTATTGCTCAAGATTAGCTGGGTCTTTCAGTTGTTTACAAACACACATGGTGGCTTCCACTGAATGTGCGGAAGTGATTGCAATATTGCATATTCAGAGTTCTTTAGCAGAATTTAAGTCTGCTGCTTTGGTTTCTTAGTGCTCCTGTGTGGGCCAAGCAAAGCTCAATTTTGCAACATTTTCTTCATTAAAAAAAAGAAAGTTGAGTTTCCCCACCTGTTCTAAACTCTAATATATTATTTCAAATGAGCAGCTTCCCCATTCAGCACACTCCCTCATATTTAAAATTTTTAAATGCCTCAAAAATTCCGTATTGCACTGCCTCAAGTACAAATTAATTTTTTAAAATCTCCCCACTGGAATGTTTTGCACCAAAACCCATAAATCCTCGTGTTGAAGTGTGAGTGTTTTTCTCTTTGAAAACCTTGGGGCATTATTTGTATAGAGCAAAAATTTCTCAAATAACTTAAGAGTCCTGGTTGAAGCACCTGCAAACACAACAAAAAGCACTCAATCCCAGGATGTGGAAAGCTGGGTATGTACTTGAAAGCTGCACATCACCTTGAAATAGCCGACCTTGACCTCAACATCCCACAGAGCCATGATACAGTTTCCCCAGCCTATTCATATGGGAGATACAACGTAAGCCTTCCTATATACGGTCCCATCAGGATTCTTCATGAACACGTTCTCTATCCAGGGAAGATGCTCTCACTGCAGATATGCAAACTCCTGCTTTTCATGAGCCTGATGTACAAGGCCAATGAAGGTGTGGTTCCTTGATCCCAATTTTCAAGTGGGCAAGGAATACCCATTTTCTGTTTTCCAAACTTTCTTAAATCCAAGCTATTTGAAAAACATACATTTTAAATTAAAAATACACTCTCCTAAATCAGATGAATGCACTCAAACCTTTATTCTTCCAGTGAGGGAAACCAGTGTGTATGACTTGAGTTCTACTAGATTTATCTGATGGAAAACAGGGTCAAGGTCTGCTCTCATTGACCTGCTCCATTTCAAATGTGAATCCTCCAAGGTGAGGCATCCTTATATTTCTCCGCCGAGACACACACTGCTCCTTGTCCCTTGACACTCATCTATGAATACAACGAAGTCAAGTATTTACACAAAGTAATAGGAGCAGAAATTCCAAGAAGATTTTGTTTATAATCCTGCAAAAATTCAAAGGCAAAGAGAAACTAAAGGTCTGGCTCTCAGTTTGGAACTGCGGAAGATAAGACATGAGACATGCAACTCTCTCTAAAAATGTATCTTGCCTTCAGTCTGCTGCAGGTGTAAGGAAACAAGAGTTCTACTCTTCACCTTTTTTTTCCAGGAAAAGAATATCTTCCTCTCAGCTCTGATTATTTTGAGTCATGGTTAGGGGAAGCAGGAATGTTTTCTGAGCATATGGGACTAGATTCTGAGTCACAGGGAGATGAGGGCATGGTTGTGATGGGGGATATGAGCATACAGTCTTGATGGTAATTACAGCTGTAAGAGATAATGGCACATACTCTGGTCAACCAGAATGGACACCCACAAATTCAGTGTTGACTAGAGAAATGATTTGACTCTACTGGTAAATACTGGCTAAACGTTAGCTCTGGAATTCATAAACACTGAGTGATTTTATTGAATTAGAAGAATATTCCATAACTGAGATTGTATGAATATATTATGTGTATCCATTCATGTAGACATATACTCATATAACACATTAACATATATATATACGGTCCCATCAGGATTCTTCATGCACACGTTCTCTATCCAGGGAAGATGCTCTCACTGCAGATATGCAAACTCCTGCTTTTCATGAGCCTGATGTACAAGGCCAATGAAGGTGTGGTTCCTTGATCCCAATTTTCAAGTGGGCAAGGAATACCCATTTTCTGTTTTCCAAACTTTCTTAAATCCAAGCTATTTGAAAAACATACATTTTAAATTAAAAATACACTCTCCTAAATCAGATGAATGCACTCAAACCTTTATTCTTCCAGTGAGGGAAACCAGTGTGTATGACTTGAGTTCTACTAGATTTATCTGATGGAAAACAGGGTCAAGGTCTGCTCTCATTGACCTGCTCCATTTCAAATGTGAATCCTCCAAGGTGAGGCATCCTTATATTTCTCCGCCGAGACACACACTGCTCCTTGTCCCTTGACACTCATCTATGAATACAACGAAGTCAAGTATTTACACAAAGTAATAGGAGCAGAAATTCCAAGAAGATTTTGTTTATAATCCTGCAAAAATTCAAAGGCAAAGAGAAACTAAAGGTCTGGCTCTCAGTTTGGAACTGCGGAAGATAAGACATGAGACATGCAACTCTCTCTAAAAATGTATCTTGCCTTCAGTCTGCTGCAGGAGTAATGACACAAGATTGCTACTCTGCACCTTTTTTTTTCAGGAAAAGAATATCTTCCTCTCAGCTCTGATTATTTTGAGTCATGGTTAGGGGAAGCAGGAATGTTTTCTGAGCATATGGGACTAGATTCTGAGTCACAGGGAGATGAGGGCATGGTTGTGATGGGGGATATGAGCATACAGTCTTGATGGTAATTACAGCTGTAAGAGATAATGGCACATACTCTGGTCAACCAGAATGGACACCCACAAATTCAGTGTTGACTAGAGAAATGATTTGACTCTACTGGTAAATACTGGCTAAACGTTAGCTCTGGAATTCATAAACACTGAGTGATTTTATTGAATTAGAAGAATATTCCATAACTGAGATTGTATGAATATATTATGTGTATCCATTCATGTAGACATATACTCATATAACACATTAACATATATATATACACAGGTATCTGTTCATGTGAAGGTAAAAAGTTAAAAAAAAAGAATAAAATTTTGCCATTTGTAACAACAGGATAGACTTGGATGGCATTATCCTAAGGGAAATAAATCAGGCAGAAGATACAAATACTGTATCATATCACTTATATGTGGAAGCTAAAAAAATACAACAAACTAATGAATCAAACGTAACAGAAACAGACTCATAGATACAGAGAACAAACAAAGTATAACCAGTGGTTGGGGAGGGGAAAGGGTAACATAGGGTGGCGTTAAGAGATGAAAATTCATATGCATGTTAGCTATAAGGCTACATTGCACAAAACAGAAATATAGCCAATATTTTATACTAACCATAAATGGAACCTAATCTTTAAAATCATGAATAACATGATTTTAGAACATATAGTATTATGACATGTAACATATAGCATTATATACCATCTGTATTTTAATTTTAAAAACAATAAGTAAACAACATAGTTTGTAAAAATAAATGAATAAATTAAAGAAAAAAAAGAAAAGCAAGGAAAAGTGAGTCCTCTTAAAATCTCAAGTGTCAGTATATCAGGAGTACAGAAGAGTGGATATAAGGCCAAAAAAAATAAACTCAAACAAAATGGCTCAATGATGTTACAAATAATGAAATACAAGTATAGTTTTCTCCATACCATTCAGTCATGAGTGTGAATTCACTTGGAACACATGACTATCTGAGTCTCTAAAATGCCATTGCTGAGTGTCATAATTTCATCTAAATTTCACCTGACATTTCTTTTTGTTCCAAGTTTTGACCATATGTGTTGAGATACCTCAGACAAAAGAAATTCAGGTACGAGGCAGTCAAGAAATAAACCAGAGGGCTTCCCTAGTGGTCCAGTGGGTAAAGAGGCCACCTTGAAGTGCAAGGGGCACTGGTTTGATCCCTGGCCCAGGAAGATCCTGCATAGCCCGGAGCAGCTGGACCAGTGTCTCCAATTACGAGCCACTGCTCTAGAGCGCGTGTGCCCAGAGCCAGTGCTCTGCAGTGAGAGAGGCCACTGCAATGGGAGGTTCACATAGGCCAAAGAATAAAGATGGATGAAAATAAATAAATAAATAAATAAACCAATAAAAGAGGCCAAAATTAAAAACAAGAATGAAAGAAAGAAACCAGAGAGGCAAACACCAGTCTGTTGCTCTTTCATGTGACAAAGGGGAGGCGAAATTTAGGAAATAATTGAGTTGGTCAATTAGCAATTTAAGATGCTTGTATTTAAGATTATGTGCTCTATATTTTGTAATATAAAGGCCAAACCAATTATAGATGTGAATTCCATGAAGAAGCAAAAATATAGAGAGAGTTCTAGAACTAATGAATGTTAGCATTGAAAGACATCTTAATCAGCATAATATTTTAACCGTTCCATGTCTGATAAATCACAGAATGGGCTATTTCACTTAAAATTTTTTGTAAGACTTGTGTAATCATAAATTAAGAGAAAATGTAATCTGTATGCCTGCATATTAAAGGAAAATTATACTATTATCCAACTAAGAAGCTCCCTTCCCATTAGTTCTGATAAAAGTATAGATTTTCAGTAGCTCTGATTAGGACAAAAGCCTACTTCTGAACTAGCGGAAATAGTCAGGGCCCAAGGGCTCTTTGCCAATGAAGACCTCTAATTTCAAGGACACTTCCATCAAGTTATAAACATCAGTATGAAATTGAACTAATACTCCCAAGCTTGCTTTTGGTATGTGCTTACCTGGTTTTGCTTATATGTGAGGGGAGCGGTGTGTAAAAAAGGCTGTTTAACTTGAAGAAAATTTGCATATGTCCTTATTACATTTATCACTGTTAGGTGGTACTTCCTGATGGTGACAGTGCCACTAAGCTGTGAGATTTCCTGTTTCTGCGTGATAGAGGTGAGAAATGCACCTCACATGTGGATTTCACATGAGCACACTGGATTCAAGGGCACTGTAGTATTAGGGGAGATCTGCATAGAAGCTAAACAAAGCTGAGACCTACTTTGTGTACTCTGAATTTTAATATGCAAGGAACAGCAGGCTGCCTGCCCATACAAATTGGCTTTAAAAACCAAGCAGTTAATCTCAAGGCAAATAATCTCTTGTTTTAATAATTAATTCAAATTCTTTAAAAAGATGGTTAAGAAGCCAGTTACCAAGAGGTTTAAAATACAGTTATTCTATTGCTTTCAACTTTCAATGAAAGTTTAATGTTTAAATGTAGACAAGTGAGGATATAAATGTTGTAATAATAGGTTTAGATTATTTTGGTAATGAATTCAAAGGGCTGTTAATGATAAGTTTGCAGAAACTGTTAAAATAATCAAGGTCAAAAGAAGATTTGGAATGGTGGATGCTAAGGGCAGTAAGAGAAAATGGAGGAGTAACAAGGAAATGAATTAATCAAGATATAACATTTAGGGCTTCCCTCGTAGCTCAGTGGTAAAGAGTTCGCCTGTCAATGCAGGAGACACGGGTTTGATCCCTGATCTGGGAAGATCCCACAAGCTGCAGAGCAACTAAGCCCATGAGCCACATCTATTGAACCTGTGCCCTAGCGTCTCAGAGCCGCAACTATTGAACCCATGTGACATAACTACTGAAGCCCGTGTGCCCTAAAGCCCGAGTTCCACAAGAGAAGTCACTGCAACAAGAAGCCTGCTTACCTCAACTAGAGAGCAGCCCCTACTCCCTGCAACTAGAGAATAGCCTGCACCAGTAGTGAAAATCCAGAACCGCCAAAAATAAATAAATAAACTTTTAAAAAAAAGAAAAAAAAAATACAACATTTATTTCCTTGGATTTGTATCAGTTTCATTCTATTTTTATTATGGTAAAAATGTCCTGAACCATGTAAAAAGAATTAAACAAAACAAATTTCTCAGTGAAAATTTTGTGAGAGAACTCTTTTGTTTAACTTGAAGAAAATTTGCATATGTCCTTATTACATTTATCACTGTTAGGTGGTACTTCCTGATGGTGACAGTGCCACTAAGCTGTGAGATTTCCTGTTTCTGCGTGATAGAGGTGAGAAATGCACCTCACATGTGGATTTCACATGAGCACACTGGATTCAAGGGCACTGTAGTATTAGGGGAGATCTGCATAGAAGCTAAACAAAGCTGAGACCTACTTTGTGTACTCTGAATTTTAATATGCAAGGAACAGCAGGCTGCCTGCCCATACAAATTGGCTTTAAAAACCAAGCAGTTAATCTCAAGGCAAATAATCTCTTGTTTTAATAATTAATTCAAATTCTTTAAAAAGATGGTTAAGAAGCCAGTTACCAAGAGGTTTAAAATACAGTTATTCTATTGCTTTCAACTTTCAATGAAAGTTTAATGTTTAAATGTAGACAAGTGAGGATATAAATGTTGTAATAATAGGTTTAGATTATTTTGGTAATGAATTCAAAGGGCTGTTAATGATAAGTTTGCAGAAACTGTTAAAATAATCAAGGTCAAAAGAAGATTTGGAATGGTGGATGCTAAGGGCAGTAAGAGAAAATGGAGGAGTAACAAGGAAATGAATTAATCAAGATATAACATTTAGGGCTTCCCTCGTAGCTCAGTGGTAAAGAGTTCGCCTGTCAATGCAGGAGACACGGGTTTGATCCCTGATCTGGGAAGATCCCACAAGCTGCAGAGCAACTAAGCCCATGAGCCACATCTATTGAACCTGTGCCCTAGCGTCTCAGAGCCGCAACTATTGAACCCATGTGACATAACTACTGAAGCCCGTGTGCCCTAAAGCCCGAGTTCCACAAGAGAAGTCACTGCAACAAGAAGCCTGCTTACCTCAACTAGAGAGCAGCCCCTACTCCCTGCAACTAGAGAATAGCCTGCACCAGTAGTGAAAATCCAGAACCGCCAAAAATAAATAAATAAACTTTTAAAAAAAAGAAAAAAAAAATACAACATTTATTTCCTTGGATTTGTATCAGTTTCATTCTATTTTTATTATGGTAAAAATGTCCTGAACCATGTAAAAAGAATTAAACAAAACAAATTTCTCAGTGAAAATTTTGTGAGAGAACTCTTTTGTTAAAAAAGAAAAGAAAAAACAACTTTAAACTAGAATAGGTAGAGATTATCAATGCCAGAGAGAGGGAACTAGGTAAAGACAAAGTCAAGGTTCTGGATTCAGTTCTGAAATGCTATGGATAACTCTGGACAGGTTGCAACCCCACAGTATCACAGTTTTTTTCTTGGAAGTAAAGATGATGAACTAGACAATCCCAGATATGCTTCTGAGTCTTAAATTATGTGACTCTATACAGCACTTAAAAGAAAGGTTAATGCATTAGAATTCCAACGGAAATCCTAAACCAGAGATCAGTAGCAACTGTGAATATTGAAATGTATTCATATGAGAAATAAAATCAAGTTGCAAACATAATTGGATAGTCTCTCAGGCTAGTTTCATATTCTCTAACAGGCTGCACAGTGCTACTATGTGAGTGAAGTTACTGCAAACAGAAATTAAAAGGCAATAACAAACATTTTTAAGAGTCATATCATTTCCTTTGATAAATGTAATGTATGTTTGGAGGCAAGAAAATAACATTTCAATTCTACTTTCTTCTTTTATTCTTCTTCTAAAGTCTACTGATTTTCCTTTGCCTTTTCAGGGAATCTGAAAGAAATGAAACCATGTCTCATTCATATCCAGAATCTCCTTTTCATAGCACTCTGCTTATGTACTGGTTCCTTTCCTGCAGGTTAGATGGGGGAACAGTATTTATTTACCTCCAGGTGCTAAAGTACTTCAGACACAAAAGTACTTTATTCAAGAGCCTGTACTCTATACAAAATAATCTCTGTTTTCCTTGTATATTCCTGTCTTCATACACATAAGGAAACCTGGGACTACATTCAGAATGCTGTACTGAGAAGAACAAAGTCACTAAAAAGACTGGAAAAGTGACATTGAGGCTTCTGGTTTGTTCATGTAAGTGGTGATGGCAAATTCATGAAATCGGAGAATATTAGAAAAGGATCAGATGGTGGGGAAAAGAATGATTTCAATACATATGTGGGTATTTAAAGTGTCTTGGAGAAAGGCAAACAGAGATGTTCTTGGAGCAAAGAACATATGAACTTAGAACTCAGTAAAGGAGTCTGGACTAGAGTCGTCAATGGGAAAGCCAATAGCATGTCCTTGTGGTTAATCAAAGCAGTGGGTCCGTGGAAAAGAATCTCTGAGAAGGAAGCACCATGATATAGATCTCTTCCACACTCCACCTCATTTACACTCTGCAAAAAGCTCATGCGTGAACATTACTAACCTCATTTTACAGATAAGGAAATTGAGGCTTCCAGGCAAGCAGATGAGAGCCTCTCTCATGATGAAACATTCCTTTTTTTGCTTCATTTTCTACTTTTTCTTAGATCAAATGTGCTGTTCCTTCCCAAGCCTCCACCCTAATCAGAATAAGGACTGATGAAAATGGCACTTGCTGGTGGAAATCAGTTAAGGAGAAGATTCTGCCTATGGTTTCCAAGTGATGACCTGTGTGATTTCTACTCTAAAGGACGGATGCTATGAGGTAATGACTGGATACCAAATTAAAGGGAAGAAAAGCTGCAAGCTATCCTATTTGAGCAATCAGCTCTCGGTGAGAAAAGTCCCAACATTTGCATTATTATTTCTGATTCTCACTTTATTCTTCTTCTAAAGTCTACTGATTTTCCTTTGCCTTTTCAGGGAATCTGAAAGAAATGAAACCATGTCTCATTCATATCCAGAATCTCCTTTTCATAGCACTCTGCTTATGTACTGGTTCCTTTCCTGCAGGTTAGATGGGGGAACAGTATTTATTTACCTCCAGGTGCTAAAGTACTTCAGACACAAAAGTACTTTATTCAAGAGCCTGTACTCTATACAAAATAATCTCTGTTTTCCTTGTATATTCCTGTCTTCATACACATAAGGAAACCTGGGACTACATTCAGAATGCTGTACTGAGAAGAACAAAGTCACTAAAAAGACTGGAAAAGTGACATTGAGGCTTCTGGTTTGTTCATGTAAGTGGTGATGGCAAATTCATGAAATCGGAGAATATTAGAAAAGGATCAGATGGTGGGGAAAAGAATGATTTCAATACATATGTGGGTATTTAAAGTGTCTTGGAGAAAGGCAAACAGAGATGTTCTTGGAGCAAAGAACATATGAACTTAGAACTCAGTAAAGGAGTCTGGACTAGAGTCGTCAATGGGAAAGCCAATAGCATGTCCTTGTGGTTAATCAAAGCAGTGGGTCCGTGGAAAAGAATCTCTGAGAAGGAAGCACCATGATATAGATCTCTTCCACACTCCACCTCATTTACACTCTGCAAAAAGCTCATGCGTGAACATTACTAACCTCATTTTACAGATAAGGAAATTGAGGCTTCCAGGCAAGCAGATGAGAGCCTCTCTCATGATGAAACATTCCTTTTTTTGCTTCATTTTCTACTTTTTCTTAGATCAAATGTGCTGTTCCTTCCCAAGCCTCCACCCTAATCAGAATAAGGACTGATGAAAATGGCACTTGCTGGTGGAAATCAGTTAAGGAGAAGATTCTGCCTATGGTTTCCAAGTGATGACCTGTGTGATTTCTACTCTAAAGGACGGATGCTATGAGGTAATGACTGGATACCAAATTAAAGGGAAGAAAAGCTGCAAGCTATCCTATTTGAGCAATCAGCTCTACGGTGAGAAAAGTCCCAACATTTGCATTATTATTTCTGATTCTCACTTGAGTCTTGCTACCTTAAGAGTTTAATTTCCCAGCAATTCTTTTTCTATTATTATCTTTCCATTTTTATTAGGTGTTTGTCAATGGACTTCCCTGTGGTCAGAATTCTAATGCTTTGCGTAGTTTTCAATGCCAGCTCAGACTTCAGAATTATTCAACCATTATGTGTTTTTTTTCCTTACTGATCTATCGAGCTCTTTTCTTTCTGGCATGTCAACCTTGACACTGAAGGCTGGAGACCAGTCACAGGCCCATACACAAGGATTTATTTCTGAAAATGTTGGAGCCAGCTGAGATGGAGAAGCTATGCAAGTCAGATAACTGTATAGCAAATACTATTATAACTTGAAGATTGTGCTAACAAACATTCCCCAGACCCAGACAATCCCCAAGGAAACATGGCTTTGTTCCTGCAGTTACATCAGAATTCTCTTCCGTAAATAATCAATGATAACACATACTTTTTTCTCATTGTCCTTTTGACAATGGTGAATCCTCTAGTGGAAAAACAGAACAAAAGGCAAGGGATACCCTTGCTTCCTGAATGATAAGATGAAATGCCTTCTAGAGGACCCCGACAACCAGGAAGAGGGGTAGCAATGAGCGTTAAAGCCTGAAGGGTTTTTTAAAATCAGGCAACAATGGGCAAGCACATTCTTTCTGTGCTGGTTGGCAACTTGCTGACGATTACTGGCACGGGTTGGAACACAATTATTCATTGCGTCCCAATGTCAAGGCTTTATCCTAGGCCCTGACCATAGGCAAGTCTAAATTCTGTAGGGCCTGGAGCTCATACAATAGGGAGAGCAGGGCACTGGAAGGGCCCCAAGCAAAATGGCAATCTCTGAAGTTTAAGCTATACTGGTTTCTTGGTAAACCCACATCTGATTCCAGAAGTAAAGTAATAAAGATAATCACAACAACACTAACAGCAGCCACAGCAGCTACTCCATACCAAGTTACCAACATGCTAAGAACTTTACATGCATTATCTACTTTAATCTCACCACAACTACATGGGTTAGGTACCAAATTTTTCAGATAAGGAAATGGAGGCTCAATAACTTGCCAGAGGACAGAGTGGTAAAACTGAATTCAAAGTCAAAGATTCTGACTCTCAGATCTTAATCACTGAAGTATAAGGTTCTTGCATGTGCATTCTCAGTTGCTCAGTTGTGTCCAACTCTAAGACCCCGTTGACTGCAGCCTGGCAGGTTTCTCTGCCCATGGAATTCTCTCGGCAAGAATACAGGAATGTGTGCCCATGCCCTCTTCCAGGGTATCTTCCTGACCCAGAGATCAAACTCATGGTTTATGACTTCCACATTGGCAAGTGGCTTCTTTAGCAGTGAGCTACTCGGGAAGGTTCTTAAGAAGTCTTAACAATTTTATGGCAGCATGAAGGGAGGTACCTAAGACACTCTTGGAAAGTTCAGAACAGTGTCTTTTTCTGGAGGAGTCAATACATAAAACATGTCTCAATCCGTGGCATGGTTAATATTTGGGGCTAGATAATTCTTTGTCGTAGGGAGCTGCTCTATGAACAACAGGACAGTTAGCAACACCCCTGGCCTCTACCCACTAGATACAGAAGTGTCCTCTTCTCAGCTGGGATGACAGTAAGTGTTTCTAGGTAGTCCCGAATGTTCCCTGACTGGGAGCGAGAGAGGTCAATGAATTGAGAAACAACGACTTTGAGACAGAGTAAGAGGCAGGCAGGTGAGGAAGTTTGGGGAGGTCAACTCCTGAAAGAGGTCACAGCAAAAACAAAGAATAATGGGAAACTGCCTAATATATATATATACAAGAACAGGCAGGCAATTTCACTATTTGAGGGTAAAGGGCAAGGCTGAGGACTAGCTGGTGGTGAGGTAGGAAGAGGTCAAATTACAGAGGTCAGGAAATGTCATGCCAAGTATTATTTCCTATCAGAGCGGAAGGGATGCAAAAAACTATCATGACATTTGGTAATGTCATGATCGGGCATACATTTTCAGTGGCCATTCACTCTGGTCTCTGAGTGGGTAATATATCTGAGGAGGACAAGTTCAGTTGTCCAGTAGTTCAGTTAACTTTGCCTTTTTTTTTTTTTAACTTTCGAACTTGTTATGCCCTCTAAGATGTCTAGAAATGGTCAAAAAACACCAGGGAAATTAAGAGTAAGGATGTTTACTAACAATTTACATCCATCTCTGTAAAACAGAAATCTCAATACAACCCTACCAAGTAGTGGGTTAATAATGCCACCCTCCAATATAATGCACTGGGGATGTCCTGCTAAACAACATGTCCATCAGTTTTGTAAGGGAAATAGGCCATGACACTTGAAGGTAACCAAGTTAAAATCTGTATGAAATATACACTCTCTCTTTGGCTGTGGTTTCAAGAAAGAAGGAAAAGTAAAGACCCACAACGATGTGTCCATGAGGATAGACTACATGGATTACTTCCGATTTGAATGATAAGCCTGGTAGTTTTACAGCATCTAAAAAATTTGGCAGCATGAAGAGGTACCTAAGACACTCTTGGAAAGTTCAGAACAGTGTCTTTTCTGGAGGAGTCAATACATAAAACATGTCTCAATCCGTGGCATGGTTAATATTTGGGGCTAGATAATTCTTTGTCGAGGAGCTGCTCTATGAACAACAGGACAGTTAGCAACACCCCTGGCCTCTACCCACTAGATACAGAAGTGTCCTCTTCTCAGCTGGGATGACAGTAAGTGTTTCTAGGTAGTCCCGAATGTTCCCTGACTGGGAGCGAGAGAGGTCAATGAATTGAGAAACAACGACTTTGAGACAGAGTAAGAGGCAGGCAGGTGAGGAAGTTTGGGGAGGTCAACTCCTGAAAGAGGTCACAGCAAAAACAAAGAATAATGGGAAACTGCCTAATATATATATATACAAGAACAGGCAGGCAATTTCACTATTTGAGGGTAAAGGGCAAGGCTGAGGACTAGCTGGTGGTGAGGTAGGAAGAGGTCAAATTACAGAGGTCAGGAAATGTCATGCCAAGTATTATTTCCTATCAGAGCGGAAGGGATGCAAAAAACTATCATGACATTTGGTAATGTCATGATCGGGCATACATTTTCAGTGGCCATTCACTCTGGTCTCTGAGTGGGTAATATATCTGAGGAGGACAAGTTCAGTTGTCCAGTAGTTCAGTTAACTTTGCCTTTTTTTTTTTTTAACTTTCGAACTTGTTATGCCCTCTAAGATGTCTAGAAATGGTCAAAAAACACCAGGGAAATTAAGAGTAAGGATGTTTACTAACAATTTACATCCATCTCTGTAAAACAGAAATCTCAATACAACCCTACCAAGTAGTGGGTTAATAATGCCACCCTCCAATATAATGCACTGGGGATGTCCTGCTAAACAACATGTCCATCAGTTTTGTAAGGGAAATAGGCCATGACACTTGAAGGTAACCAAGTTAAAATCTGTATGAAATATACACTCTCTCTTTGGCTGTGTTTTCAATAAAGAAGGAAAAGTAAAGACCCACAACGATGTGTCCATGAGGATAGACTACATGGATTACTTCCAGATGGAACAATTTGAATGATAAGCCTGGTAGTTTTACAGCATGGCAGACATCATTCATTACCTGTTCAATATCCATTTTCCCCTTTGTCTTTACTAAAAATATGCAGATTTTTGTGCAGGCAACAATACTCTATTCCCAGTTTAAGTTAACCACTTCCTCAGACTCCAGTGAAGCTAGAGGTGGCCAAGGGACCCAGGCAAATAAGATGTACACAAGTTGAGTAGTCCACCCCCCCTGCCCTCAGCAACCAAGATTGGCAAAAAGTAAATACATAGCAAAATCCAGAATGGACGGGAAGTGCTAAACAAAACTATAATTACAATACTTTATTAATGGATAGATAGGGTAAAAAGATGTGAATTGTGACATTTTATAAAAACATTAAAAAGTACACAGGAGGAGTGTGAAAATATAAAGCATTTTCAATGCCTTCAAAGTTAAGCGGTTATTAGCTGAAAATATTACAACTATAAGATGTTTTACATAAGCCTCATAGTAATCATAAAGCAAAAATCTACAGTAGATACACAAAAGATAAAGAGAAAAAAACCCAAAACATCCATTACAGAAAATCATCAACTCAAAAAGGAAGAGCACCAGAAAGGAAGATAGAAACAAAGGAACGACAAAGCAGCTAGAAAACTATTCTAAAATGGATATAGTAAAGTCCATATTTATTAATAATTACTTTAAATGTAAATTAATTTCTCTACTCTTAAGAGTATCCACATGGATTTAAAAAAAAGAAAGAAAAAAAATAAGACTCAACTACATACTGCCTAGAAGAGTCTCACTTCAGTTTTAAGAACTCACATAGTCTCAGAACAAAGGAATGAAAATTTACATCCATCTCTGTAAAACAGAAATCTCAATACAACCCTACCAAGTAGGGGGTTTCCCTTTGCACTGGGATGTCCTGCTAAACAACATGTCCATCAGTTTTGTAAGGGAAATAGGCCATGACACTTGAAGGTAACCAAGTTAAAATCTGTATGAAATATACACTCTCTCTTTGGCTGTGTTTTCAATAAAGAAGGAAAAGTAAAGACCCACAACGATGTGTCCATGAGGATAGACTACATGGATTACTTCCAGATGGAACAATTTGAATGATAAGCCTGGTAGTTTTACAGCATGGCAGACATCATTCATTACCTGTTCAATATCCATTTTCCCCTTTGTCTTTACTAAAAATATGCAGATTTTTGTGCAGGCAACAATACTCTATTCCCAGTTTAAGTTAACCACTTCCTCAGACTCCAGTGAAGCTAGAGGTGGCCAAGGGACCCAGGCAAATAAGATGTACACAAGTTGAGTAGTCCACCCCCCCTGCCCTCAGCAACCAAGATTGGCAAAAAGTAAATACATAGCAAAATCCAGAATGGACGGGAAGTGCTAAACAAAACTATAATTACAATACTTTATTAATGGATAGATAGGGTAAAAAGATGTGAATTGTGACATTTTATAAAAACATTAAAAAGTACACAGGAGGAGTGTGAAAATATAAAGCATTTTCAATGCCTTCAAAGTTAAGCGGTTATTAGCTGAAAATATTACAACTATAAGATGTTTTACATAAGCCTCATAGTAATCATAAAGCAAAAATCTACAGTAGATACACAAAAGATAAAGAGAAAAAAACCCAAAACATCCATTACAGAAAATCATCAACTCAAAAAGGAAGAGCACCAGAAAGGAAGATAGAAACAAAGGAACGACAAAGCAGCTAGAAAACTATTCTAAAATGGATATAGTAAAGTCCATATTTATTAATAATTACTTTAAATGTAAATTAATTTCTCTACTCTTAAGAGTATCCACATGGATTTAAAAAAAAGAAAGAAAAAAAATAAGACTCAACTACATACTGCCTAGAAGAGTCTCACTTCAGTTTTAAGAACTCACATAGTCTCAGAACAAAGGAATGAAAATACACATTAAAGCAAAAAGGGCAAGGGTAGCTATACCTACCATGGACAAATCAAACTTTAAGCTTAAAACTATCACAGAGACAAAGGTCATTGCATCATTATCTAGAGAGGTCAATTCATCAAAAGAATGTAACAATTATAAATATATTTGACCCAAAAGTAGCCCCTATATATATATATATTAACAGACTTGAAGGGAGAAATAGACAGAACATGATAATAGTAAAATACCTCACTACCCCACTTTCAACTATGGATCATGCATGCAGAAAATCAATAAGGAAATGTTGGACTTAAACTATACCTTAGACCAGATGGAGCTAAAAGGCATGTACACACATTACATATAACAGGATCAGACTGCAAGTTCTCCAGGAAAGATCATGACATTGATCATGACTTTATCAGTGTCGAAAGATAAAGATCAAAAATAAAATTGAAAAATATTGAGACAGATGAAAATGGAAACATACCATACTAAAATGTATGGGATTCAGCAAGAACAGTTCTAAGAGAATCACTTGTAGTAATAAATGCCTATATTAAGAAAAAAAAGAAATACTGCAAATAAACAGCTCAACTTTTACACCTCAAAGAACTAGACACAATCAGAGATACTAATTCCAAAGCCAGTAGAAGGAAGTGAACAACAAAAATCAGAGCAGAAATAAATGAAGTAGAGACTGAAAAGACAACCTAAAATATCAATGTAACTAACAGCTGATTTTTTGAAATAACAAAAAAATTGACAAACCTTTAGCTAGACTAATAAAAGGAGAGAAGACTCAAATAAAATCAGAAATGAAAAAAGGAAATAATACAACTGAAAACACAAATAATGGATCATAGGAAATTATTATGAATAGTTATGTGCCATATAATTTTATATAATTTCATATATTAATCCATAAAAAGTGCCAGATAACTGCTCCCACTAGAAAATAAGCTCTACGAGTAGTCGGGTCTTGGTTAGCTAGTTGGCACTGAAGTTGCAGAACATGTCCTTATTTTGTGCTTGGGTTGTGGAAACATTCCCAGGTGCCCATGACTATCAAGTGATGACAATAGGCTTCCCTGGGCTCAAGTGGGATGGATTATAAAAGCAATACTCCTTTCTGCGGCGTTAGTGAACAGAAGAAAAATTTCAATGATTCATATACCATATACTCACCCTCTGCCTCCAAAAAAATCCTGTAATTATAAGCACTACTGAGACTACATTTTAGGTTAAAAGTATATTATCTATGTAGCTTGTGTTTATCCAGAGCTGTAATTAGGCTCACGGTATGAAAAGTTATATCAGTTTATACAGATACTTGACTGCTCAGTTCATCATTACCAAATGTCTATAAAGATGAACTAGAAGCTGGAAGCATATCTTTGACTCACTCTCCTATTTAATTAGATTTATGGAGAGAGGCAATTAGTCTTACGTATTATTCACAGTTTAGAAGCTGACATTTAAGAGTATTTACCAAAGAATAGCACTGGCAAAAAGGAAAGGAAAAACTCATCAATAGGCTTTCATTATGTATTGCATACATATAAGTCCATATTTATGTCTATAATATATAAAATTATTTATTTATATTTACATACAAATGTATGTCTATCCAAAATTAATGACCTATTTATATTATTTAAAGTTACATAATATATATATATTCATATAAAGAACAATTTGCCTGATTCATTAGTGCAAAGACCCCAAAGGAACAGCTTTTCATGTATAACTAGGTATTATTTATCCATTATTACACAGTCACTGCATTACAAATATACCTCTTTTTTTATCTCACAGGGAGTTACCATGTTTAAACTGACTGGAATTTTTATAACTCATATGAAAAGGAAGTCTGAAACCTTTAAGGGACAATTCAAATCGGAGTCTTTAATTTCTTCTCATGTTTCCTCGACTTGTGTGTTTGATTTCTTAACCTGCTCAGAAATTCTCACACTTAAAAAAAATAAATTATACCTTTCTTCTAAGGTTGAGAAGATATTTGCCATTCAAAAAGTTCAAGAAATACTCTTTTCTGAAAAGTGCTATTACTGTCCTCATAATTATTCCATCCCAATTCATTTACTTTGATGCCTTCCATCTGAGAAGTACATATTTCAAAGTGCAAAAGACACTCTCCCAAAGATTCAAGACCACAACTCAAAACTCACCTTTCTATTCAAACTCTCTTTTCTATTCTATTCACTCTATTTATTTTTATTGAGCAACCAAGCATGTCCTCATTTGCACAGCTGTAGGTACTTGTTGGAAAATCACCTCAGTTGTGAAATAAACACCCATGACGAGATTCAGAAATTAAACTAGTAATTTTGCAGGATAACAAATAGTTGAAAACTGCTTCCTCTTTCCAAGGCTCCATTTTCCAGTTATTCTAACAGGTCTGTTTCAGAATATTCTAATGGGATGTGTTGATTCTCATTTATATTAATCTGGTCCTTGGCATAAATATAAGTATGGGTGAAATATGTAAATATATTGAACAAGAGGAATGAACCGTATCTTCCCCTTTATATTAATGGCACTGCAGCAATTAGTCTTACGTTTTAAAAGAAGCTGACATTTAAGAGTATTTACCAAAGAATAGCACTGGCAAAAAGGAAAGGAAAAACTCATCAATAGGCTTTCATTATGTATTGCATACATATAAGTCCATATTTATGTCTATAATATATAAAATTATTTATTTATATTTACATACAAATGTATGTCTATCCAAAATTAATGACCTATTTATATTATTTAAAGTTACATAATATATATATATTCATATAAAGAACAATTTGCCTGATTCATTAGTGCAAAGACCCCAAAGGAACAGCTTTTCATGTATAACTAGGTATTATTTATCCATTATTACACAGTCACTGCATTACAAATATACCTCTTTTTTTATCTCACAGGGAGTTACCATGTTTAAACTGACTGGAATTTTTATAACTCATATGAAAAGGAAGTCTGAAACCTTTAAGGGACAATTCAAATCGGAGTCTTTAATTTCTTCTCATGTTTCCTCGACTTGTGTGTTTGATTTCTTAACCTGCTCAGAAATTCTCACACTTAAAAAAAATAAATTATACCTTTCTTCTAAGGTTGAGAAGATATTTGCCATTCAAAAAGTTCAAGAAATACTCTTTTCTGAAAAGTGCTATTACTGTCCTCATAATTATTCCATCCCAATTCATTTACTTTGATGCCTTCCATCTGAGAAGTACATATTTCAAAGTGCAAAAGACACTCTCCCAAAGATTCAAGACCACAACTCAAAACTCACCTTTCTATTCAAACTCTCTTTTCTATTCTATTCACTCTATTTATTTTTATTGAGCAACCAAGCATGTCCTCATTTGCACAGCTGTAGGTACTTGTTGGAAAATCACCTCAGTTGTGAAATAAACACCCATGACGAGATTCAGAAATTAAACTAGTAATTTTGCAGGATAACAAATAGTTGAAAACTGCTTCCTCTTTCCAAGGCTCCATTTTCCAGTTATTCTAACAGGTCTGTTTCAGAATATTCTAATGGGATGTGTTGATTCTCATTTATATTAATCTGGTCCTTGGCATAAATATAAGTATGGGTGAAATATGTAAATATATTGAACAAGAGGAATGAACCGTATCAATTTCCCAACATTCTTTCCAATCCATGTAGATGTTTTCCTGCAGCTGGCACTGCAGTCGGGAAAGTCCTTTTGTTTGTTTACTAAAACATAAATCTGCCAGGAGAGCTGAACTCTGAATTACTCTTGCGTTTCTGATGGAAAGGTGCCACATAATTTAAATTTCAACAGCTCTACAGTTTCCCATATTTCTCATTTGTGACTTGCCACCTCACAGACAAAGTGCATTGTACTATCATTTTAATAAACAGTTGTTGAATGAAGGTCATTTTTCTTTGTGTCCAAATTCTATCTGTTCATTTCTTTTCCTCTCTCTTTTTGCTGACAGATCCTGAGATCCAATAAGGGCTTTGAAAAGTCATTTCATTTCAAAGGTAGGCATTATGTTTCAACAGCCAATAAAGCAAATGACCAAACAGAACCACCGTGTCTTCAAACTGATAAAGAGGCAGTGACAATTCTGGTTTGTCTGTCTGTCTGAAGGGAAAGGATATTGCTGATTCCTCCTGTTCAGCCACTTAGTTGTGAATAAACAATATTTTTTAGAAAGTCAGTTTTTGTGGGTTTTCTCATCAATGAAGTATTGTCCCATAACAGTAGATAATTACCTAGTATTTCTGGGAAAATGGAGTCCATCTTCACTATAGAGACGGCAGTTAGATACGCATTGAGTCCAATTGGATTCACTGTCCAAGCTATAAAGAAATAGATATCAAGTGACTTTTAATCTTGTATGAAACAAAAAGATTAAAGTGTCAATATTACGATGAACTGCCGTGACGAGCCCTATGATAGAACCACACTCGCAAAGCTGCTTCTAATGATATGTATGCAAGGAATAGATTTTTCCTGATAATGCATGTAATTAGAGTACAGAACAAAATGTTCTGTTCAAATTCATGACATGCCCAACTAATAAAAGAAGAGATTATAAGACCCTTGCTATTTATTTGCATGAAAAAGCTTTAATATAGGATATACTTTAGAGAAATTAGTTTTTAATCTAAGTGACTAGATGAGATTTTGACCCTGAACTTTTTTTTTTTTTTTTTGAGTTGACCTGTGAGAATTTATGCAGAAATAAGACTGTGATGCTTACAAACCAGACAGGCATTGCTTTTTTCATTATTTCCTGAATGTCTCACAGAGTCAAGAGAAGCAGAAAATCGGTCAATTTAAAGCCCATCATATGAGAATTTGCTTTTATGAAACATAATCAGCAAGAGTGGATAGAACTCTTAGCAGGAACGTATTCTTTTTAAATTCAGACGTTAAAGAAGTGAGATACATTGAGCCAGCAGCAATGACTCTCCACTGACCTGTATAAAACAGAGGTCTAGGGTTGTATATTGTTATGAATATATTTGAGAGGTTTCTTGCTATCATAGTCCTAGCTCTTCAGAGAGAATTATGGACCACACAATGGGTACTTGAACCAAAAAAAAAAAAAAAGCTTCCCATTAACTCTTGTACTTGTTTTTCCAGGATAAAGCTTAGTGTCCCATCCACTGGATATAGGCAAGAAATTGCTTTTAAAGATTAGGAGCTTTTCTCTCACTTTAGAAAACAACTGATATAAACATTATCCATATAATGTATCATGTAACTGCAGAAATACATACTCATGATGCAAAAAAAAAAAAATTTGCTAAATGTAAAATAGGAGGTAAATGTCTCCCACTGCATGCTCAACATGGCTGAACTAAGAAAAACTGATGCCTTCCTTGTGCAGATATGAAAATCTGGCCTTTTTAGTAAAAGGCATCAAGATCCATTCAACATTCAAGTCAGAAACAGAGGAGTCCTCTTCGTTCTCCCTTTACCTCTCCTCCCACCTCCAATTCATGAACAGCTTGTGTCAATTCTCCCTTCCAACATGTATCACAAAGTTTTTTTTTTTTTTTTTTTTTTTCCTAGCTCCATCCTGGCTCTGACCATTATTCCTGGTTGCTTAGATGTCCCAAAAAGTTTTTGTTTTTAAATTTATCTATCTTTGGCCTCCCCTAATGCATCTTCCCCAAAGTAGGCAGAATAATAAGATTATGTTGATTTAGCTTAAAATATTCAATGGCTTCCCCCTGCACTTTAGAATAAATCTGAATGTATTCAACTAAGAGTTTCCGGCATCCAGTCTGTGCTTCTCTGTTTTTTAGTTGACCTGTGAGAATTTATGCAGAAATAAGACTGTGATGCTTACAAACCAGACAGGCATTGCTTTTTTCATTATTTCCTGAATGTCTCACAGAGTCAAGAGAAGCAGAAAATCGGTCAATTTAAAGCCCATCATATGAGAATTTGCTTTTATGAAACATAATCAGCAAGAGTGGATAGAACTCTTAGCAGGAACGTATTCTTTTTAAATTCAGACGTTAAAGAAGTGAGATACATTGAGCCAGCAGCAATGACTCTCCACTGACCTGTATAAAACAGAGGTCTAGGGTTGTATATTGTTATGAATATATTTGAGAGGTTTCTTGCTATCATAGTCCTAGCTCTTCAGAGAGAATTATGGACCACACAATGGGTACTTGAACCAAAAAAAAAAAAAAGCTTCCCATTAACTCTTGTACTTGTTTTTCCAGGATAAAGCTTAGTGTCCCATCCACTGGATATAGGCAAGAAATTGCTTTTAAAGATTAGGAGCTTTTCTCTCACTTTAGAAAACAACTGATATAAACATTATCCATATAATGTATCATGTAACTGCAGAAATACATACTCATGATGCAAAAAAAAAAAAATTTGCTAAATGTAAAATAGGAGGTAAATGTCTCCCACTGCATGCTCAACATGGCTGAACTAAGAAAAACTGATGCCTTCCTTGTGCAGATATGAAAATCTGGCCTTTTTAGTAAAAGGCATCAAGATCCATTCAACATTCAAGTCAGAAACAGAGGAGTCCTCTTCGTTCTCCCTTTACCTCTCCTCCCACCTCCAATTCATGAACAGCTTGTGTCAATTCTCCCTTCCAACATGTATCACAAAGTTTTTTTTTTTTTTTTTTTTTTTCCTAGCTCCATCCTGGCTCTGACCATTATTCCTGGTTGCTTAGATGTCCCAAAAAGTTTTTGTTTTTAAATTTATCTATCTTTGGCCTCCCCTAATGCATCTTCCCCAAAGTAGGCAGAATAATAAGATTATGTTGATTTAGCTTAAAATATTCAATGGCTTCCCCCTGCACTTTAGAATAAATCTGAATGTATTCAACTAAGAGTTTCCGGCATCCAGTCTGTGCTTCTCTGTCTATCCCTGTTTCCCATGGAGCCCAAAATATTATACCTGCAACCCTGGGCCATTCTCAAGTTCTTTCCAGCTTCAAGGCTTGCTGTTCTCTTTGCCGGGATCATTTCATTATCCTGTTTGTTTCTTCCTAACTCATCTAAAATAGTCTCTCCCTGAAGACATTTCTTCATTGCTATACCTGGAGTAGATTTTATCCTATCAAGCAATTTATTTCGTTGCACTTATCAAACTTTCCAGTGATCTTGCTTGTTGATCGTTTTCTTTGTCTAGTCCTCCACGAAAACATCACTGTCATGAAGGCCAGGACAGTATCTATCTTAGTCACTGTCATATCTACATAGTAAGTCCTCCATCAATGCTTACAGAATAAATATACGAAATTCTCACAACTCTGCTTTCATAGCTACAGGCTGCAAAAAGGCAGAGATGCAGAGAAATTTCAGGGGAAAAAAAAATGTCCTTGATTTGTTTTCATGTTCAGGGTACACAAGTTGTCTTTTTTCTTTTTTCCCCATTCTAAAATAAATGTTCGATTAAATCTAATTTTCACAAGGGGGAAACAAAGGAAAGGATAGTCTCACATACTGCCATCATAAACACTTACTCAAAGTGTCTATATATTTTTTATTTGTGAGTGGGTGAGCCAGATTTCTCTCTGGAAGTAAGCTAACCTCTTCTGGAAGCTCTGCTATCTCTTCTGGGCCACTTAAGTAACAGGAAGATATGAGAGCTGTTAACAGATCCCCGAGTGTCTCATTTATTGCCAAAGAATACGTAGGCTGATTATAGATTATATCCACTTGTGTATATTCACTGTATAAAACAAGTATAACAGCTAGTAAAAAGTGAAAAAGTTCTTGGCTGACATTGTTGAAAACTCTTACAAATCAAGCTACAACGAGAAAGCTGAAGAACTATTTTATAACAATATATAGGACAAAGGAAAGATTTTGTGGACAAATATATGCTTTGGATGGACAAAATGCTTTATAATGTTTTTCAGTTTTAAATTGAAATACGATTTTCTTATTATTCATTGGTGAAAGAAAAAATTGGAAAGCAAGTGAAAATAGTTAATGAACAAACTACTATGATGAAACTGGCATAGTTGATAAATGTATTCATTCTCTTTAACGTCAATTGAAACTTAAAAACTTAGCAAACATAAACATAGTAAGGGACAGAATAGAAATTTCATGCCAATTTTAAATACAAAACAGCTGATTTTGAATAAATGTGTCTAATGACAATGGTTATGAGTAGTCTTTTCTGCAATTAGGCAGTTTTAAAATAATTTTTTGGCCTCTTTTATTGTTTTATTTATTTATCTATTTTCACCCATCTTTATTCTTTGACACGTGTGGGCCTCCCATTGCAGTGGCCTCTCTAGTTGCAGAGCACAGGCTCTGGGTGCATGCGCTCCAGAGTGCTGGCTCCTAATTGGACACACCTGCCCAGTCGCTGTGTGGCACGCGGATCTTCCCGGGCCAGGGGTTGAACCGGTGCCCCTTGCACTCGAAGGCAGACTCTTTTCTTTGGGGGGCGGGGGGGGCAGGGAGGGGGCAGGCGGGCCACTTCTATTGGTCTTTCATTTGTCTATTTTTCATCCATCTTTGTTCTCTGGCCCGTGTGGGCCTCCCATCGCAGTGGCCTCTATTGTCACAGAGAACCAGCTCTGGGCGCATGCGCTCTGGAGGTCCGGCCTGTTAATTGGACACATAGGTCCAGCCGCTCCGCGGCACGTGGGATCTTCCCAGGCCAGGGATCGAACCGGCGTCCCTTGCACTGCAAGGCAGTGTCCTTACCCACTGGACCACCAGGTGTCGACTACAAACTGGCATTTACCAGATTTCTCTCTGGAAGTAAGCTAACCTCTTCTGGAAGCTCTGCTATCTCTTCTGGGCCACTTAAGTAACAGGAAGATATGAGAGCTGTTAACAGATCCCGAGTGTCTCATTTATTGCCAAAGAATACGTAGGCTGTTTATAGCTTATATCCACTTGTGTATATTCACTGTATAAAACAAGTATAACAGCTAGTAAAAGTGAAAAAGTTCTTGGCTGACATTGTTGAAAACTCTTACAAATCAAGCTACAACGAGAAAGCTGAAGAACTATTTTATAACAATATATAGGACAAAGGAAAGATTTTGTGGACAAATATATGCTTTGGATGGACAAAATGCTTTATAATGTTTTTCAGTTTTAAATTGAAATACGATTTTCTTATTATTCATTGGTGAAAGAAAAAATTGGAAAGCAAGTGAAAATAGTTAATGAACAAACTACTATGATGAAACTGGCATAGTTGATAAATGTATTCATTCTCTTTAACGTCAATTGAAACTTAAAAACTTAGCAAACATAAACATAGTAAGGGACAGAATAGAAATTTCATGCCAATTTTAAATACAAAACAGCTGATTTTGAATAAATGTGTCTAATGACAATGGTTATGAGTAGTCTTTTCTGCAATTAGGCAGTTTTAAAATAATTTTTTGGCCTCTTTTATTGTTTTATTTATTTATCTATTTTCACCCATCTTTATTCTTTGACACGTGTGGGCCTCCCATTGCAGTGGCCTCTCTAGTTGCAGAGCACAGGCTCTGGGTGCATGCGCTCCAGAGTGCTGGCTCCTAATTGGACACACCTGCCCAGTCGCTGTGTGGCACGCGGATCTTCCCGGGCCAGGGGTTGAACCGGTGCCCCTTGCACTCGAAGGCAGACTCTTTTCTTTGGGGGGAGGGGGGGGCAGGGAGGGAGGCAGGCGGGCCACTTCTATTGGTCTTTAATTTATCCATTTTCATCCATCTTTGTTCTCTGGCCCTTGTGGGCCTCCCATCGCAGTGGCCTCTGTTGTCGCAGAGCACCAGCTCTGGGTGCATGCACCCCAGAGCTCCGGCTCGGTAATTGGACACATCAGTCCAGCCGCCCCCGCGGCACGTGGGATCTTCCCAGGCCAGGGATCGAACCGGCGTCCCTTGCACTGCAAGGCAGTGTCCTTACCCACTGGACCACCAGGTGTCGACTACAAACTGGCATTTACCAATTACATTGCCAATGCCCGGATAACAAGGACATTTGCCGTCTGCCTCTGCAGAGACCAGACCCTGTGCTGTTGAAAGCTGCTGACCTCAATACCCTGATGGAGATCAGGGTGGGGTAGAGGCACTTTGTGCTCCAGGGAATCTGGTGGGGCAGGTCTTTAGATAGGTGGCTATTTCTAGGAAGTAATTTATTATCTCAATCCTTCCATCTCCTCATATTTAGAAAAGCACTAAATCTTTTCATGGTGACATCAGATCCTCCTGACTGGGGACCTTTGTAAAATGACTATTTAATGATATTAAACTCCCCCCTCACCAAAACCCTTAAATATTGGCCCTCCTCCTGCTGCCTCTTTGGAGCAGTTTCTCAGAGCTATCTGGGGTGCTGTCTCCCGGGCTGCAGTCTTAATTATGCCCCAAATAAAACTTAACCCACAACTCTCAAGTTGTTCCTTTTTTTAGTCAACACAGGGAAGCCCCAAGGCGGACTCTCAATCCATTGGATCATGAAGGAAGCCCTAAGCAGTTTTTTTTACAATGACTAAAATGTAAGTGAATGGAATGCTCCTTCCTGTAAACCAGGGATAGGAACTGTCAAATATAATTCATCCAGTCGAATATATCAGTCTATCCAGTTAAGAGCAAGGTGCTGGGGAGACTCTAATCTCATCAGGCAGAAGGGATTATCCCCTCAGAAAACAATGCCCATCCGACCTTGAATGGATTCCAACCACCCAGATACAGTGGAGCACAGCTTGGCGGGGAGGCCTTGGTGTGGCTTCTAGGGTTCATTCACCAGCACTTTCCTGGCTTTGACACGGTTATGCCGGCATATGAGGCGGTGAACTTTGTGGGTCCATATGTACACGTGAACACATTTTGCTGTCATCCACGTGCAGGACAGAGTCACAGAGTAATAATGCAAGCTTCTAGGCTTTTATAGGAAATGAGAGGAGGGTATCACCAAGTTTCTAGAGTCAGAAAGATTTTTACAGCTTGGACTTAATCAGCTTGTCTCTCTAAGGGAAAGCAGTTTGAAAGTCATCCTGTGCCTGAAGCTCAACAGAACAGATGAAAAGATCTATGTGGGAGAGATGGAAAGCTACAGAATGATGCAATTAGAAGGAGAAAATCTTCTGTAGAGGAGTCACAAAGGCACCTTCCTTAAAATGTTAGGATGAAAACCACCCCACTTAAAGCCCAATCTGCATGTGAAGCTTGAATTCTTTTGGTGAAGTAAGAAGATAGCTCTTACGAGGAACTGGCCACCCTAGTGCACCCCAGGGTGGGACAAAAATAATAGACATTTGAATAAGATTAGAACACCTGGCCAAAGATCTTCAGCAACTGTTCAGAGAGAAAAAATGAAGTACTAGAGCCTCATTGTAATAATATATGTGCACACTCCCACCACACATGCATAAACACAAGCCCATATTCCCACACATCCTCACATATACGCATATGCAAACACATGTGTAAAAACAAGCATGCATGAAAAATGTGCAAACATTTTCATTATCTTGATTTCTGTGCTTATGTTTATTGTTTCTCTTCCTTGTGCCTTCTCTGGGTTTAATTTGATCTTATTTTTTCTAGTTTCCTAAGAAGATATAAGGCTTTTCATCTTTTCTAATCCCATGGTTATTCAGAAGTGTGTTGTTTGATTTCCAAGTGTTTGGAGAGTTTCCTGTGATCCTTCTGTTTTTCATTCCCAGATTGAGAGTACAGTCTGAGTCTGTATGATTTCAAGTTTTTAAAATCTGTTGACGTTTGGTTCATGGCCCAGTTATGGTCTGTGTTTATGTTGGTATATGTTCTGTGAATGCTCAAACAGAATGCACATTTTGCTGTGGTTGGGAGAAGTGATCTAAACGTTTTTTTTTTTTTTTTTTAAAGATTTATTTATTTATTTATTTTGTGCTGGGGTCCGGTTGGGGAGTGAGGGGAGCGGGCGGGCCACTTCTATTGGTCTTTCATTTATCCATTTTCATCTGTCTTTGTTCTTTGGCTCCTGTGGGCCTCCCATCACGGTGGCGTCTGTCGTTGCAGAGCACCGGCTCTGGGCACACGCACTCCAGAGTTCCAGCTCGGTAATTGGACACATCTGTCCAGCCGCTCCACGGCACGTGGGATCTTCCCAGGCCAGGGCTCGAACCGGCGTCCCTTGCACTGCAAGGCGGTGTCCTTACCCACTGGACCACCAGGGGAAGCCCTGATCTAAACGTTTTGATTAGGTCCTGTTGGTTGATGGTAATGATGATACGTCCTTACTGATTTTCTGTATCGTTGCTGTTCTATCAACTGTTGAGACAGGCACGTTGAAGTTTTCAATCATAACTGTGATTTCTCGTATAACTCCTTTTAGTTTTACCAGTTTTTGTCTCACATTTTTTGGTTACTGGTTGCATACACATTTAGGACAGCTATGCTATTCTTGGTGGATTGACAATTTTATCAAAGGTTTTTTTTGTCTCAGCATAAAATGTTACACACTCCCACCACACATGCATAAACACAAGCCCATATTCCCACACATCCTCACATATACGCATATGCAAACACATGTGTAAAAACAAGCATGCATGAAAAATGTGCAAACATTTTCATTATCTTGATTTCTGTGCTTATGTTTATTGTTTCTCTTCCTTGTGCCTTCTCTGGGTTTAATTTGATCTTATTTTTTCTAGTTTCCTAAGAAGATATAAGGCTTTTCATCTTTTCTAATCCCATGGTTATTCAGAAGTGTGTTGTTTGATTTCCAAGTGTTTGGAGAGTTTCCTGTGATCCTTCTGTTTTTCATTCCCAGATTGAGAGTACAGTCTGAGTCTGTATGATTTCAAGTTTTTAAAATCTGTTGACGTTTGGTTCATGGCCCAGTTATGGTCTGTGTTTATGTTGGTATATGTTCTGTGAATGCTCAAACAGAATGCACATTTTGCTGTGGTTGGGAGAAGTGATCTAAACGTTTTTTTTTTTTTTTTTTAAAGATTTATTTATTTATTTATTTTGTGCTGGGGTCCGGTTGGGGAGTGAGGGGAGCGGGCGGGCCACTTCTATTGGTCTTTCATTTATCCATTTTCATCTGTCTTTGTTCTTTGGCTCCTGTGGGCCTCCCATCACGGTGGCGTCTGTCGTTGCAGAGCACCGGCTCTGGGCACACGCACTCCAGAGTTCCAGCTCGGTAATTGGACACATCTGTCCAGCCGCTCCACGGCACGTGGGATCTTCCCAGGCCAGGGCTCGAACCGGCGTCCCTTGCACTGCAAGGCGGTGTCCTTACCCACTGGACCACCAGGGGAAGCCCTGATCTAAACGTTTTGATTAGGTCCTGTTGGTTGATGGTAATGATGATACGTCCTTACTGATTTTCTGTATCGTTGCTGTTCTATCAACTGTTGAGACAGGCACGTTGAAGTTTTCAATCATAACTGTGATTTCTCGTATAACTCCTTTTAGTTTTACCAGTTTTTGTCTCACATTTTTTGGTTACTGGTTGCATACACATTTAGGACAGCTATGCTATTCTTGGTGGATTGACAATTTTATCAAATGTATCATCTCTCTCTGCCCCTGGTAATTTTCTTTGGTCCAAAAACTATCTAATCTGTCATTATATTAACATAACCACATCTGCTCTCATTTTTTTGTCTTCTTTTTACTTTCTAAATAACAGTTTTACTGGTATAGACATATATATCAATGGTGTATAATTCAGATACCATAACATTCACACTTTAAAGGTGTGCAATTCAGTGATTCCTAGCATGATTAAAGAGTGGTATAACCATCACAACTATCTAACTCAGTACATTTTTATCATCAAAAAGAAGTTTTATAGCCATTCCTTCCTCCATTCTTCAGGTATTCGGCAGAATGTTTGAGAATCAATTCTTCAATATGAGAATAGACTCAAATCAACACTACCAATGTGAATAGGTTGAAAGACATAATGTGCACAAAAATGAATGCATATGAAATACTAGTCGATGTCTCTATAACCAAAATATGAAGGAACCTGGGCTCAGAGTTTCAAATTAATCTGATGAATTGGGAAGATAATCATGATGATCAAGAAGAAACTACTGAATGACTTTCCTGATCTTCCAGTTTCTCTCCTCTGTAGTTTCTAGAATCTATAGTTTCTGTTAACTAACCTCTATCCCATTTTACCTCTTAATATAGAAAAAACTGGGAAAGAAGGTGGTATCTGACTGCTTTTGTATTCATATTTCCTCACAAATTTCATCTGAGTAATTGAGGGTATGCATTCTACAGCATTAACATTATAAAATTACTGTTTCTCTCCTAATACATTGTACAGTGGGGAGATTCTTTTTATTCTCTGTTTCCTTGCACTTGGATAAGTGTGGAATCACTTTTGAAAGCAGCATGGCTACATTTTACTGTTCAAATGGTATTTCACAGGCAATTTCCAAATGCTTTGAGATACAGGAAGAATCTCAAATCCTGTGACCCATGACTGACACTAATACCAATATCTTCCTATGGAATATAGGAACAAATAGAAGGAGGACAGGGAACAAATAGAAAATGCACAAAGAAGATTGATTGGTGATTACAAAGAAAGACAATACACTATAGAAACCCTATATTCTGAGGATGTAACAAAGCCACCATACTTCATGGAATAATGTGTTCCAGAGTGGAAAGGGATGAGGGCAATGGAAAGAAACAACAGTCCAGGGCACTGATGTTAAAGGAAATGAAACTTCCAGAAACAGTCAAGGGGAAGCCCTTCAATGCCATATGTCACCATGAAGACAATGGAGAGGGAGCAGAGAAAAGGAGAAATCTTTTGGAGGATACTGAACAACCTATTGAGAAAATGCAATCAGCTACTAAAAATAACTGATTTTGACACAATTTTACAGTTTACTGAGGAGGACATAGAAACTATCAATGCATTTTAGTAGATGTGAGACCAAACAATAGCCAACCATATCAACATTGCCAGCAATTAACTTCAGTTAAATTATTTTCTTTCTAATTGTTTTAAGTAAGAAAAGACAGATGGTACAGCACTTTTAAGTTGACTTATTCTAGTTATTGGTATTAATTTGTCTCTTCATTGGTAAATGAAATATACTACTATATATTTTTTATATTGAAATAAACATTTTTAGTAAGACATAGCACTGGAAATTCCTGAAGATTTTCTGACTTCCCATGGGTTTGTGGTTCTTCTAACAACTGGTGGTAGAAGATTCCAGTAAAGTGTCAAACAAATCACTGAAATGTGAATAATAGAGTCAATAAAAAAGTTTTATGCTATGAATTCTTTTTTCTTCTCACCTTCCTCACTCATCTTCAGTCAATACCCTATAGACTATCACAATAAAATTTAAAAATACTGACTCATAAGCACCTACTAATTATCTTACTCAAAATGTAATAAACCTATTTATTTGAAAAGAAAAAACCTATCCACTTACCTAGTGGGAATCTACATCAAGTGACAAACTCCAGATGGCTTGTGATTGTAAATTACATCCTGAAAGGGGGTCCCTGAAACTATTATACTCAACATGAAATATAAATATTTACACTTAAAAAGATTTCTCCTCACACAGAAAATGTCATTGACAGGGATGCTAATTAGAATAATCTTTGGATATCTTCAGATTAGGGTTTGGTTTGTTTAAAACCCTATATTCTGAGGATGTAACAAAGCCACCATACTTCATGGAATAATGTGTTCCAGAGTGGAAAGGGATGAGGGCAATGGAAAGAAACAACAGTCCAGGGCACTGATGTTAAAGGAAATGAAACTTCCAGAAACAGTCAAGGGGAAGCCCTTCAATGCCATATGTCACCATGAAGACAATGGAGAGGGAGCAGAGAAAAGGAGAAATCTTTTGGAGGATACTGAACAACCTATTGAGAAAATGCAATCAGCTACTAAAAATAACTGATTTTGACACAATTTTACAGTTTACTGAGGAGGACATAGAAACTATCAATGCATTTTAGTAGATGTGAGACCAAACAATAGCCAACCATATCAACATTGCCAGCAATTAACTTCAGTTAAATTATTTTCTTTCTAATTGTTTTAAGTAAGAAAAGACAGATGGTACAGCACTTTTAAGTTGACTTATTCTAGTTATTGGTATTAATTTGTCTCTTCATTGGTAAATGAAATATACTACTATATATTTTTTATATTGAAATAAACATTTTTAGTAAGACATAGCACTGGAAATTCCTGAAGATTTTCTGACTTCCCATGGGTTTGTGGTTCTTCTAACAACTGGTGGTAGAAGATTCCAGTAAAGTGTCAAACAAATCACTGAAATGTGAATAATAGAGTCAATAAAAAAGTTTTATGCTATGAATTCTTTTTTCTTCTCACCTTCCTCACTCATCTTCAGTCAATACCCTATAGACTATCACAATAAAATTTAAAAATACTGACTCATAAGCACCTACTAATTATCTTACTCAAAATGTAATAAACCTATTTATTTGAAAAGAAAAAACCTATCCACTTACCTAGTGGGAATCTACATCAAGTGACAAACTCCAGATGGCTTGTGATTGTAAATTACATCCTGAAAGGGGGTCCCTGAAACTATTATACTCAACATGAAATATAAATATTTACACTTAAAAAGATTTCTCCTCACACAGAAAATGTCATTGACAGGGATGCTAATTAGAATAATCTTTGGATATCTTCAGATTAGTGGTGATCTAATTACCAGGCAGATTCTTGTTTACACTCTGGACAACAAGATGGCTGGAAATCATAAGCCTCAGGATCTGTGACCTTGTTACACTACACACCTCTTCCCTTGGAAAACATCACTGGTGGCAAGCCACTCAACCTTTCCAACGGGAAGAGCTAGAAAGATGCCAGGATGCCTAACTGTGGATGAAAGACATTTGATGTCAAGAGCATTTGATATTATCAGTTGAGATACATTTCTTCGTTTTAAACAGTAGCAGAATAGGGGTAGGGGAATAACATGCAGCTTTTGAAAATACAAACACAAAAAAGGCCTAAGTTCTGTGTGTCGCTTCAGAAAATTGTGGTTTAGTGTGGTAAGGACATTCTCAGTCCTAATAGAACACTCACTGGATTGAGCAAAGAGCTCAAATCTATTCCTTTTCATAAGGGTATTTTAAAAATCTGTGAAATGTTTCTGAAAGTATGCTATATAGTGTTCAGAGAGTTTCCATGGTAGCCTTATTTGTTCCTCAGTGTATTCTCTCAATTTTTCTCCCACTTCTTGTCTTTAGTTCTTGTGCTATGTAGCACTTTTTAGTAACTGCATACTGAATGGCTAAAATAGAAACAGGGCTTGAAATAAGTGATGAATTCCAGAGAAACACGTTTTCTCTCTGTGTAAGCTGTCTTCAAGCAACGTTTACTGTTCATGAAGAAATCATTTGTCATTAAGAAAACAACACTACTCATTTTAATGAATGCATTTTTTGTAAGTAATCATTAAAAAGGCAAGATGAATCAGTGTTTATAAATTCGTATTTTTAGTAAGAATGTTTGACGCTCCATAGATCTTATATTCTACTTAATTGTTCCTTTAAAGATCTTATTTATTATGATTAAGTGAAAGCTAGGCTAGACCATTAATTGATTACAAATAAATGTAAGTTAAACTCAGACATGAATAAAAACATTAGAAAAAAATTGTTTTGGGTCTATATGCTAAACAGAGAAACACTGATGTGAAATTTTACCTTCCTTGCAGCTGGGTATACCAAGAATCAAAACACAGTATTTTCCTTGGACTGTACAATATTTTCAAACAAGATGGAATTACTGACTAACATTTGAAAATCAAGAGATTTTACATTAGCTCAAGGTAATCGTTGAGTTCAGTTAAAACACAGAAAGTTCCAGCAACGTTAGACTCATGTCACTGCACAGCACCAAGCCTATGATTTGCAGTGACTTTTTTTTTATAACTACCCCTTTAAGCAGGTATGAGCTATATATACTTTGTTAAGTTTTCCATGTAGTCCAGTTCACTGACTCATTCACATATTCATTCATATATCCCTTCAATAAACACTTACTGAGTTCCTATTACATGCCTGAAGGCATTGTGCTAGATTCTGCCCTCCTGGCATGTACAGTCTAAGGAAAATGGACAGTAAACAGTTCTATAAAACTGCATATTTAGAAAAGTGCTAGGAGGAATAATGCAGAGTGCAATGAAAACACTTGCTAGTAGATTCCGCCATGCTCTGGAGCTGAGGCGCAAAGATCAGAGAAGTTTTCCAGGAGACAGAGATATTCAAACTCAGATATAAAGATCCAGGAGAGGTTAACTAGTCTAATTCTAAGGAGAGGAAACAAGGAGGAGGAGAGGTAAGAAGGGATAGACTATTCAAGGACCTGAAAGACGTGCACAAGGGGATGACTGGCAGAGAATGAGGTTGGAGCAGGTATACACAGAACAGACCAGGGATCTTGTGGATAATGCTATATGATTGGCCTTTGCTTTTAAATGCAGTGGGTAGACACTAAGGAATTTTTCAGCAGGTATGTCGCAGGATAAAAAATGTGCTTTCTTTTTTTTTTTTTTTTTAAATGTGCTTTCAAAAATAACATTCTGGGGCTTCCCTGGTGGTCCAGTGGGTAAGGACACCATCTTGCAGTGCAAGGGGCGCCGGTTCAATTCCTGGCCTGGGAAGATCCCACGTGCTGTGGAGTGGCTGGGCACATGTGTCCAACTACCGAGTCGGAGCTTTGGAGCGCATGTGCCCAGAGCCAGTGTTCTGTGACAAGAGAGACCACTGCGATGGGAGGCCCACACAGGCCAAAGAACAAGATGGATGCAAATAAGTAAATGAAAGGCCAATAGAGGTGCCCCGCCCCCCAGAATAAAAGCAGTTTAAAAAAATAAAAACAAACAAGAAAAACAAAAACATTCTGGGCTTCCTTGGTGGTCCAGTGGGTAAAGAGTCTGCCTTGCAGTGCAAGGGGCACCGGTTCCATCCACATGCCATGAAGTGGCTGCACCTGTGTGTCCAATTACGAGACAGTGCTCTGGAGCACATGCACCCATAGCTGGTGCTCTGCAAGGAGAGAGGCCACTGTGATGGGAGGCCCTCACAGGCCGAAGAGTAAAGATGGATGAAAATCAATAATCAACCAACCAATAGGTGCAAAAGGTTTGTAGGACTCAAGAATGGAAACAACTGACAAGCAATGTACAAGCATTGGCATAGAGAAAGGCTTCCAAAATCTACATGGATGTTGAAAACTTGAGTGGCCCTGGAAATGGCACAAGGCCACAAAGGGAGGCCTTTGACCTGGCTGCTTCAGATCTCCTCTTTCCTGCTCTGTACCCAGGAGGCTGACCCACCCAGACTTCCCCACAGGCTCCTTCACCCACTGCCTTCTGGCTGTGTTCAGCTGATGGTAAGAGGGTGGCACCAGCAGGTGGTAAGAGGGTGGCACAAGAGTGAGATCAGGGTATTTATTAACCCTGTATCTTTCCTTCTAGAATGTTAGTGGTTGAGCTCCTCTTCCAAAGGGCCTGGCTCTTTTCAGACTATACTCTCTCCAGTTTCCTTAATCTCCCCTTCTCCTTGCCCGTCAAGCTTAGGGGCTGTGATAGATTTCCACCATTGCCCAAATGAGGGTCTCATTGCTCATTGTTAGTTTCCCTTAACTTTGCCCACACTTTTCTAAATAATCCCTTCATTAAACTCTTCTTGGTTATGCCCATTTGAGTGTGCCATTTGTTTCCTGCCAGGACACTTGGACTCACTCAAATTACTACCATAATGGAAATCAGTCCAGCTAAGTGTTAATTATAACTCCTAATCCTAGTATCCTTATAGGTCAAGAGACGAAATGATAGCAGAACCACAATGACAAATCCAAAAGAAAAGTATTCAAGAGAAATCATTCTGCCTGTCATAAATAGCTGATTCACCTTTGAATACAGTAGAAACTAACACAACATTGTTCAGAAATGATACTCCAATAATAATAAAAGTATTAGGAACACAGATGCACATGGCAGAGTGGCAGAGAGGGAACTATAGCAGATGTTGTTTTGTGAGGGATGCTGTGCTGTGTTGCACAGACACACTCTTTAGGCCTGACCTCAGTTCCCATTCTCAGTTTCTGGGAGTGATGGTGGGTGATGGGCTTCAGCTGAGTTGCATGCCACGTTTTGCCCTGCATCAGAGAAGGCCTGCAGGCAACAGCAGGTTGCTGAGGCCATAGAAAGGACCAGGTCGGTCAGCTCAGCTTGTGGCTGAGCTTCTGCTGCAGCTGCAACATCCTTTCCTTTCTCAATCCTGCTTCCCAGGAACTTCACAGACGTTGATCCCAGGCACCCTCTCAAAAGCTTCCTGCACTCTCATCTACTGAGTCTGCTTCCTGAGTGACGTGGCTTAAGATAGGCATTATGAACCATTTTCTCATATAAATGTATAAACTTCAAATGTCAGAATTTTAAGTGGAGGCACGATAATCAAATACAGTGACTTTTATTAAAGTCTGCACAGTGTTATACTTTTAATGTAGATTTCTATGCTGGGAACTGGAGGTAACCAACTTATCTTTTTATGGAGGTCACTGACACACAAGTCCTGTTGTAAAAGTACAATATGCAGATCATTTTGGAAAGCAGTATCGTTTTAAGGCTGAGTAAGACAAACAATCTTTTCAGAAAAGTGTCCAAGGACATACATCTACTGCACTAAACTGAGGAAGAGCGTAGACAAAGGGTCTGTTTGGTGTTTTCCTTTAGAACATTTTAGGGGTACTGTTCATTAACTCTTCTTGTTATCCTTTGAGTGTGCCATTTGTTTCCTGCCAGGACACTTGGACTCACTCAAATTACTACCATAATGGAAATCAGTCCAGCTAAGTGTTAATTATAACTCCTAATCCTAGTATCCTTATAGGTCAAGAGACGAAATGATAGCAGAACCACAATGACAAATCCAAAAGAAAAGTATTCAAGAGAAATCATTCTGCCTGTCATAAATAGCTGATTCACCTTTGAATACAGTAGAAACTAACACAACATTGTTCAGAAATGATACTCCAATAATAATAAAAGTATTAGGAACACAGATGCACATGGCAGAGTGGCAGAGAGGGAACTATAGCAGATGTTGTTTTGTGAGGGATGCTGTGCTGTGTTGCACAGACACACTCTTTAGGCCTGACCTCAGTTCCCATTCTCAGTTTCTGGGAGTGATGGTGGGTGATGGGCTTCAGCTGAGTTGCATGCCACGTTTTGCCCTGCATCAGAGAAGGCCTGCAGGCAACAGCAGGTTGCTGAGGCCATAGAAAGGACCAGGTCGGTCAGCTCAGCTTGTGGCTGAGCTTCTGCTGCAGCTGCAACATCCTTTCCTTTCTCAATCCTGCTTCCCAGGAACTTCACAGACGTTGATCCCAGGCACCCTCTCAAAAGCTTCCTGCACTCTCATCTACTGAGTCTGCTTCCTGAGTGACGTGGCTTAAGATAGGCATTATGAACCATTTTCTCATATAAATGTATAAACTTCAAATGTCAGAATTTTAAGTGGAGGCACGATAATCAAATACAGTGACTTTTATTAAAGTCTGCACAGTGTTATACTTTTAATGTAGATTTCTATGCTGGGAACTGGAGGTAACCAACTTATCTTTTTATGGAGGTCACTGACACACAAGTCCTGTTGTAAAAGTACAATATGCAGATCATTTTGGAAAGCAGTATCGTTTTAAGGCTGAGTAAGACAAACAATCTTTTCAGAAAAGTGTCCAAGGACATACATCTACTGCACTAAACTGAGGAAGAGCGTAGACAAAGGGGTCTGTTTGGTGTGTTTTTCCTTTAGAACATTTGTAGGCTGGGCTACTGTCTTCTTAGCTCTGACTACATACCAGGCTCTGCTAAGGGCCCTGTGTATGTTGTCTTAGTAATTCTCACAGTAAGTATGATTGATGATTTTAGTATGTCCACCAATGGAGGAGAAGAGGATCGAGTCAGTGTGGGTTCGAGTCACTGAATCTCCCTGGACATCTGCTTCCTTGGTGGAAAGTGGGTGTGAGAATTACCTATAGACAGGCAGTGAGGACAAAATGAAATGTAATGGACTGATGGAAATACTTTCCAAGATAGATTGGCATGCAAATATTACAAATGACAAGTAATGTAGTTTAAGTGGGTATAAATAAGTGAGGGAGTGTATATGTTAAAAAGAGAGAGAATTAATACTCAACAGACTAGAAAACTGGCACCTTTATTTTATTTGTGAGTAACTGACATGTATGAATTAAGATTTCTATTTCAAATAATTCATTTGACATGAACAAGCTGATCATATGCCATTAGGAAGGAAAAAGTGAGGTGTCACAAAGAATAAGATTTGAAAGCATTTTAAAATACAGATCATGCTTTCTGCTTCCCCATTTTCCTTTCTAAAGACAGTGTTGATGATGGTTATTGTTGTTATTATTCAAGGTAGAATGTGGTCACTCCTATATTCTACTGAGTGAACTGGTCCTTCTGGGCTCCTTACCAGTCAAGAATACATTCATTTGATAATGCTCTTCCCACCCTTTAAAAAAAGTAACCTGATTACTGGATTTTTAAGCCTTGCCAGTTCACTTTGAAGTGATAAAACACCAGCAAGAAAGGCAAGTGAGGTTTCGAGCCAAGTGTCATGGTGATTGGTGGGATTCATGTCAGAGTTTTGTAAGAAATACAATAAATTTCATTTCTCAGGGGTTCACTTATTCAGTGTTATACTTTTAATGTAGATTTCTATGCTGGGAACTGGAGGTAACCAACTTATCTTTTTATGGAGGTCACTGACACACAAGTCCTGTTGTAAAAGTACAATATGCAGATCATTTTGGAAAGCAGTATCGTTTTAAGGCTGAGTAAGACAAACAATCTTTTCAGAAAAGTGTCCAAGGACATACATCTACTGCACTAAACTGAGGAAGAGCGTAGACAAAGGGGTCTGTTTGGTGTGTTTTTCCTTTAGAACATTTGTAGGCTGGGCTACTGTCTTCTTAGCTCTGACTACATACCAGGCTCTGCTAAGGGCCCTGTGTATGTTGTCTTAGTAATTCTCACAGTAAGTATGATTGATGATTTTAGTATGTCCACCAATGGAGGAGAAGAGGATCGAGTCAGTGTGGGTTCGAGTCACTGAATCTCCCTGGACATCTGCTTCCTTGGTGGAAAGTGGGTGTGAGAATTACCTATAGACAGGCAGTGAGGACAAAATGAAATGTAATGGACTGATGGAAATACTTTCCAAGATAGATTGGCATGCAAATATTACAAATGACAAGTAATGTAGTTTAAGTGGGTATAAATAAGTGAGGGAGTGTATATGTTAAAAAGAGAGAGAATTAATACTCAACAGACTAGAAAACTGGCACCTTTATTTTATTTGTGAGTAACTGACATGTATGAATTAAGATTTCTATTTCAAATAATTCATTTGACATGAACAAGCTGATCATATGCCATTAGGAAGGAAAAAGTGAGGTGTCACAAAGAATAAGATTTGAAAGCATTTTAAAATACAGATCATGCTTTCTGCTTCCCCATTTTCCTTTCTAAAGACAGTGTTGATGATGGTTATTGTTGTTATTATTCAAGGTAGAATGTGGTCACTCCTATATTCTACTGAGTGAACTGGTCCTTCTGGGCTCCTTACCAGTCAAGAATACATTCATTTGATAATGCTCTTCCCACCCTTTAAAAAAAGTAACCTGATTACTGGATTTTTAAGCCTTGCCAGTTCACTTTGAAGTGATAAAACACCAGCAAGAAAGGCAAGTGAGGTTTCGAGCCAAGTGTCATGGTGATTGGTGGGATTCATGTCAGAGTTTTGTAAGAAATACAATAAATTTCATTTCTATCATCTGGAGTGCTGGTTCACTGGGAAACATTTATAACTAAAGCTGTTGTTCACATGCAGGCTAGGGAAGAAGTATGTAGCTCTAAATGGGAAATATGATGAAAACCTACCTGCATAAATTTAACTTAATATTGCTAAGTTGGGTGAATAGATCATTGTTCATAGGCCTGGATGAGAATAACTTGTGTCTTAGAGCCAGAATTATAGGGAGAGAAACACTGGTTGTTAAGACAGGCTTCCAGTGCAAATGCAACACAGAACTTTCCATAGATTCTGCTCTTATATAAAAACAGAGGCTTTTGAGAGCTCCGGAGCAGGCAGTACATGAAGTGCTGACCTATTGTGAAGCCTGAACTTCATATAATGAACAGCAAGAAAAAAATATATCAAGAATGATCTTTCAGGAACTTCAGGAGTGTTTAAAAAATTACAGCATAGCTAGCTACGTAGTTTTGTCTATAACTAGACCACAAAAAGAGGAGGGAAAAATTTCTGGTGACCTGGGAGTGGTTCAAAAGCCTCAATTATTCATTAATTCACTCAAAATAAAATTTCTGAGCATCTACTATACCCTAGGCACATGGGTTGAATATTGAACAAAAGGAGTAATGTAATTGTTTACCCTCACAGTGTTCACAGACTTAGGAACCATGATGTAATGAGAAGCAGGTTCTTTTACTCTTTTCTGGATAATAGATGTTTCTTCACTTTTTTTTTTTTTTTTTTTTAACATTTATTTATTTAGGCGGGGGGGGGTGGGAGGGGAGTGGGCGGGCCACTTCCACTGGTCTTTCATTTGTCTAGTTTCATCCATCTTTGTTCTTTGGCCCGTGTGGGCCTCTCATTGCGGTGGCACCTGTTGTCGCAGAGCACCGGCTCTGGGTGCACGCACTCCAGAGCTCCAGCTCAGTAATTGGATACATCGGTCCAGCCACTCTGTGGCACGTGGAATCTTCCCAGGCCAGGGATCGAACTGGCGCCCCTTGCACTGCAAGGTGGTGTCCTTACCCACTGGACCACCAGGGAAGCCCTGTTTCTTCACTTTTGACTACGCATTTGTCATACTAGTTACAATGGCAGCACAGGAAGGAATTTAGGAAGGATAGAGGGATGAGGGGAAGAAGAGAGAGAAGAAAAGATTAAATGAAGAAAATAAAATAATGGCTGTTTCAACGAAGCTAAATCTTGATCCAGAATTGAGCTATGACTGACCTGGAAGTGTTCAGATCAGTAACACTCTTGGGTCTTTGTTTCATCTTCCTCAACCTCCATCTTCTTCCTTGGGATATTTTCCCCAAATTAATGACTACATGCACACACTTTTCAAATACTGTTTTTTTAGGGACAAGGATTCCCTGGTAGTTCAGCCTGTAATGCAGGAGACTCCAGTTCAGTTGCTAGGTTGGGAACGTTCCCTGGAGAAGGGATAGACTACCCGCTTCAGAATTATTGGGCTTCCCTTGTGACTCAGATGGTAAAGAATCTGCCTGCAATATGGGATACCTGGGTTTGATCCATGGGTTGGAAGGATTCCCTGGAGAAGAGAGTGGCTACTCTTGCCTGGAGAATTTAATGGAGAGAGGAGCCTGGCGGGCTGTAGCAAAAAATAATAACTAACAAAAAGTGTGTGCAGAAAAAGTAACCCTCCTACATTGTTGGTGGGGATGTAATTTGGTACACCACTATGAAGAACAGGATGGATGTTTCTTAAAAAACTAAACACGGAGGTACCATATGATCCAGCAACCCCACTTCTAGCCATACATGCAGACAAAACACTAATTTGAAAAGATACATGCACCCCAATGTTCACAGTGACACTATTTACAACATTCAAGACATGCGAACAACTTAAGTGTCCATCAACAGATGAATGTGTAAAGATGTGGTAAATATATACACAATGGAATATGAATAATAAAACAATGAAACAATGCCTTTGAACCAAAAGATATAATCATACTATGTGACATCAGACAAAGACAAACATGGTATCACTTATATGTGGAATCTAAAAAAATTATATAAGTGAAATTATTTACAAAATAGAAACAGACTTCACAACATAGAAAACAAACTTATGGTTATCATATTTGGGGCTGGGGATTGGGGGAGATAAGATAGGAGTGTGTGATTGATATATACAGACTACTATGTATAAAATAGATAAATAAGAAGGACTCACTTTATAGAACAGGGAACTATATTCAAAGTCTTATAATAACCTATAATAGAAAATAACCTTTAAAAGAATATATACATAATCATACATATATTATATTATATATAATATATATGGAACTTAGTAACTTTGCTGTACATTTGAAGCTAACACAACATTGCAAATTAATTATGTGTGCTTGCATGCTAGTATGCTAAGCCATTCCAGTCATGTTCAACTCTCTGCAGTCCTATGGACTGAAGCCTGCCAGACTCTCTGTCCATGGGATTCTCCAGGCAAGAATACTAGAGTGGGTTGCCATGCCCTTCTCCAGGGGATCTTCCTGACATAGGGTTGAACCCACATCTCTTAAGTCTCCTGCATTGGCGGATGGGTTCTTTACCACTCACACCACATGGGAAGCCCCCAAATTAATTATACTTCAGTTTTTAAAATGTTCAAAAATTGTAGCACATCTAGGCAATGAAATACCAGTAAGCAATTAAAAGGAATGGACTACTGATTCACACAGTAATACAGACGACTATCAAATGAATCCTAAGTAAAAGAAGCCAGGCTGAAAAGGCTAAGTACTGTATAATTCCATTTATGTGACATTATTACAAAGATGAACAACACAGACAAAAAAAAAGACAGTGGTTTTCTGTGTTTGGAGATGGGAGGAAGGGTTGATGACAGAGAGGAATCAGGGAATTGGGGGATGCTATAAATGTTCCATATGTTAATTATAGTGGCAACTAGACCACTATACTTGTTAATCAAAATTCGTGAGATTTACAATAAAAATAATTTAATTTTATTCTATGCAAATTATACTTCAATAAATGTGACTTATATAGAGACTAAGTAGTCATCATCAAAAGTATTCTTTTAATTTTATCTGAGTTCCAAAAACATGGTTAATGTCTTTGGACAAACACAGTATAGAAGTTTACTTTCTCTTAGAATTATTAACATAGAGGTCACCAGGAACCACACCAGTAAGCACATCCCACAGAGAGCAGTAAATACTATTGGATGGAAAGAGAAAAAAAAAAAAAAGTGAATGTGAGGATAAACTAGATTAAGTTATCAAGTTGAGAAAGTAAATAGCAAGTTCCTTTTTCTTACTGAGGAAGTATTGTTATGAGAAGAAGGAGTGAATTAAAAGGTAGTTTTCCTAGGACACCTGATGAAGAAAGGGGGAAATGGAATTAGGAACAAATACAGTTCTAAAAGAAGGTCTAGCATGAGTGATCTAGATACAGTAGGAAAAATTATAGGCAGAAGCTAATACACACAATGCAAAGAAATAGAGGAAAACAACAGAATAGGAAAGACTAGAGATCTATTCAAGAAACTTGGACATACCAAGGGAACATTTCATGCAAAGATGGACACAATAAAGTACAGAAATGACAAAGTATAACAGAAGCAGAAGAATTCAGACGAGGTGGCAAGAATACACAGAAGAACTACACAAAAAAGGATCCTCACAACCACAATGGTGCGGTCACTCATCTAGAAGCAGACATCCTGGTGTATGAAGTCAAGTGGAATTAGGAAGCATTACAAATAAGCTAGTAGAAGTGACGGAATTCCAGTCGAGCTGATTCAAACCCGAAAAGATGATGCTGTTAAAAGGTGCTGCACTCAATATGTTAGCAAATTTAGAAAATTCAGCAGTGACCACAGGACTAGACATGGTCAGTTTTGAGTCCAATACCAAAAAACAGGTAATGCAAAAGAATGTTCAAACTACCATACAACTGTGCTCATTTCACATGCTAGCAAGGTAAAGCTCAAAATCCTTCAAGCTAAGCTTCAACAATACATAAATCTAGAATTTCCAGATGCATAAGGTGGATTTAGAAAAGGCAGAGGAACCAGAGATCAAATTGTCAACATCTGGTGTGTCATAGAAAAAGCAACGGAATTACAGTAAAGCATTTACTTCTGCTTCACTGACTACACTACATCCTTTGATGGTGTGGATCACAACATAGTGTGGAAAATTCTTAAAGAGATGGGAATACCATATTACCTTACCAATCTCCTGAGAAACCTGTATGCAAGTTAAGAAGCAACAGTTAGAATCAGATATGGAACAAGAGACTGGTACAAAATTGGGAAAGGAGTATGTAAAGGCTGTATACTGTCACCTTGCTTATTTAACAGAGTATATTATGCCAAATGCTGGGCTGAATGACTCCCAAGCTGGAATCAAGACTTCTGGGAGATATATCAACAACCTCAGATACGCAGATAATGTCACTCTAATGGCAGAAAGTGAAGAAGAACTAAGGAGCCTCTTGATGAGGGCAATAGAGGAGAATGAAAAAGCTGGCTTAAGACTCAACATTCAAGAAACAAAGGTCAGGGCTTCCCTGGTGGTCCAGTGGGTAAGGACACCACCTTGCAGTGCAAGGGGTGCCAGGGTTTGGGTCCCTGGCCTGGGAAGACCCCACGTGCCATGGAGCGGCTGGACCGATGCATCCAATTACCGAGCCGGAGCCCTGGAGAGCATGCGCCCAGAGCTGGAGCTCTGCGACAACAGAGGCCACCGCGATGGGAGGCCCACAAAGGCCAAAGAACAAAGATGGGTGAAAATAGATAAATGAAAGACCAATAGAAGTGGCCCGCCCGCTCCCCTCCCTCCCCAACCCGACCCCTGTCCAAAATAAAGGTCATAGCATCCGGTCCCATCACTTTAGGGCAAATAGATGGGGAAAAAGTGGAAACAGTGACAGATTTTATTTTCTTGGGCTCCAAAATCATCGCAGATGGACTGCAGCTACAAAATAAAAAGATGTTTGCTCCTTGGAAGAAAAACTATGACAAGCCTAGCCAATGTAATAAAAAACAGACATCACTTTGCTGACAAAGCCCCATATAGTCACAACTATGGTTTTTACTGTAGTCATGTATGTGTGAGATTTAGAAAAGGCAGAGGAACCAGAGATCAAATTGTCAACATCTGGTGTGTCATAGAAAAAGCAACGGAATTACAGTAAAGCATTTACTTCTGCTTCACTGACTACACTACATCCTTTGATGGTGTGGATCACAACATAGTGTGGAAAATTCTTAAAGAGATGGGAATACCATATTACCTTACCAATCTCCTGAGAAACCTGTATGCAAGTTAAGAAGCAACAGTTAGAATCAGATATGGAACAAGAGACTGGTACAAAATTGGGAAAGGAGTATGTAAAGGCTGTATACTGTCACCTTGCTTATTTAACAGAGTATATTATGCCAAATGCTGGGCTGAATGACTCCCAAGCTGGAATCAAGACTTCTGGGAGATATATCAACAACCTCAGATACGCAGATAATGTCACTCTAATGGCAGAAAGTGAAGAAGAACTAAGGAGCCTCTTGATGAGGGCAATAGAGGAGAATGAAAAAGCTGGCTTAAGACTCAACATTCAAGAAACAAAGGTCAGGGCTTCCCTGGTGGTCCAGTGGGTAAGGACACCACCTTGCAGTGCAAGGGGTGCCGGTTGGATCCCTGGCCTGGGAAGACCCCACGTGCCATGGAGCGGCTGGACCGATGCATCCAATTACCGAGCCGGAGCCCTGGAGAGCATGCGCCCAGAGCTGGAGCTCTGCGACAACAGAGGCCACCGCGATGGGAGGCCCACAAAGGCCAAAGAACAAAGATGGGTGAAAATAGATAAATGAAAGACCAAAAGAAGGGGCCCGCCCGCCCCCCCCCCCCCCCCCGCACAAAACAAAGGTCATAGCATCCGGTCCCATCACTTTAGGGCAAATAGATGGGGAAAAAGTGGAAACAGTGACAGATTTTATTTTCTTGGGCTCCAAAATCATCGCAGATGGACTGCAGCTACAAAATAAAAAGATGTTTGCTCCTTGGAAGAAAAACTATGACAAGCCTAGCCAATGTAATAAAAAACAGACATCACTTTGCTGACAAAGCCCCATATAGTCACAACTATGGTTTTTACTGTAGTCATGTATGTGTGTGAGAGTTAGACATAAAGGAGGCTGACCACTAAATAATTGATGCTTTTAAATGTGGTGCTGGAGAAGACTCTTGAGAGACCCTGAGGCTGCAAGGAGATTAAACCAGTCTATCCTTAAGGAAATCAACCTTGAATATTCACTGAAATGACTGATTCTGAAGCTACAGCTCCAATATTTTGGCCTCATGTGAGGAGTTGATTCACTGGAAAAGATCCCTCTCTCGTTTGAGAAGGGGGTGACAGAGGATGAGATGGTTGATGGCATCACTGACTCACTGGAGATGAGTTTGAGCAAACTCTGGAGGAATAGTGATGGACAGGAAAGCTTGGCGTGTTGCAGTTCATGGGGTGGCAAAGAGTCAGACCTGACTTAGTGACGTAAAAACAACAACAATACATAGAAGTCATAAACACTGTTTTAACTCCAGTTCCTCTGCTTATCTGGTTAGGTGAAAAACTACTGTATGCCATGTATCATCTTAGCTTTGTACCTCTAGGTTTAAATCCAAAGAAGAACCTCCATACCGTTTTCCACAATAGCTGTACAGTGCTCAAAGTTTCCATTTCTTCACATCCTCGTCAACACTTATCTCTTGTGTTTTTGATAACAGCCATTCTGACAGGTATGATCTGACACACTGCAATATGTAAGTGTGTCAAACCAATACACAGTCTACCTTATACCTTCAACATTCATGATGTTACACATCAACTAGATCTTAATAAAGCTGGGAAAAAGTAAAGCCTAAGAAGAATCCAGATTCATCTTAATAGTGATGGGCTTGTTGTATGGATGTACCAGCAGCAGCTTCATCTTATGGATGCACCTGAAATAACTCCAGCCTCAGAGAGGCTGCTTTTGCCAAGCACTGTAAAGCAACTATGACCAGGACAGCAGTTTTTGAGAGGCAAATACTTGCTGGAAATAGATAAATATGAATATAAATGTATATGTGTCAGTTTTGCACACACTGAAGACACCATTATGCTATGAATCTGCTCTTTAAAAAAGTAGTACTAAAATCCTCTTAGTGAAATAGAAAAAGGATGATGATAAGCTCAAATCTCATTTAGAGGGAACACAATGAATGTGACTGATATAACAATCCTTAAGATAATACAGGAAATTATTTGGCAGGATTCAATATATAAATTGAAAGAAGCCTTCAACCATGTAGCTATACTCTGTTCCAATTAAATTGAACACATTTCCTAAATCACCTGAATAGAAAATTAACCTATAAGTAAATGGAAACTAGAATTCACATTTTAGTAATGGGTAATCCATGCAGCTATAGGAATAATTGCTCACTATGAAGAGTGATTTAAAATAGCATACCTAAAAGAAAAAATGAATGGTAATACCTGTAAAGGATGAAAGATACAGAAAATAATGACCATTTCCTAGTAATATTCAAATATAGCTTTTAAATTCACTCTAAAAACAAAGTCAAGCTTTGTTTAAGAAAATATCCACTGTTGTTCCTCAGTATCATAAAAGCGGTCATTTAATCTTCAATTTCAAAACAAAAAAAATGACAATTTAAATATGTAGTTAAAAATCTTTCTACAAAGAAAATGATACGCTTCAGTACTGAATTCTGCCAAATATTTACAGAAAAAAAGAATAATTCAGATAAGCTCAGTCAATAAATGGAAAATAAAGAAAAAGCACATTTAATTTCATTTTATAAGATCATGATACCCCTGATATAAGGACTTCTCTGGTAGCTCAGTGGTAAAGAATCCACCTGCAGTGCAGGAGAGGTAAGTTCAGTCCCTGTGTTTGGAAGATACCCAGGAGAAGGAAAAGGCAATCCACTCCCGTATTCTTGCCTGGGAAATCCCATGGACAGAGGAGCCTGTCAGGCTCCATGGGGTTGCAAAAGAATCAGACAAGACTTAGTGATTAAAACACCAACAAACCCCTGACAATAATAAATAATAATTACAAGAAGAGATAACTTCAGACAAACATCCCTTAGGAGCAAACTTAAAGAATCCTTAATAAAATATTGGTGAATTGAGTCTGGCAAATCATAAAAAGGATGATGATAAGCTCAAATCTCATTTAGAGGGAACACAATGAATGTGACTGATATAACAATCCTTAAGATAATACAGGAAATTATTTGGCAGGATTCAATATATAAATTGAAAGAAGCCTTCAACCATGTAGCTATACTCTGTTCCAATTAAATTGAACACATTTCCTAAATCACCTGAATAGAAAATTAACCTATAAGTAAATGGAAACTAGAATTCACATTTTAGTAATGGGTAATCCATGCAGCTATAGGAATAATTGCTCACTATGAAGAGTGATTTAAAATAGCATACCTAAAAGAAAAAATGAATGGTAATACCTGTAAAGGATGAAAGATACAGAAAATAATGACCATTTCCTAGTAATATTCAAATATAGCTTTTAAATTCACTCTAAAAACAAAGTCAAGCTTTGTTTAAGAAAATATCCACTGTTGTTCCTCAGTATCATAAAAGCGGTCATTTAATCTTCAATTTCAAAACAAAAAAAATGACAATTTAAATATGTAGTTAAAAATCTTTCTACAAAGAAAATGATACGCTTCAGTACTGAATTCTGCCAAATATTTACAGAAGAAGAATAATTCAGATAAGCTCAGTCAATAAATGGAAAATAAAGAAAAAGCACATTTAATTTCATTTTATAAGATCATGATACCCCTGATATAAGGACTTCTCTGGTAGCTCAGTGGTAAAGAATCCACCTGCAGTGCAGGAGAGGTAAGTTCAGTCCCTGTGTTTGGAAGATACCCAGGAGAAGGAAAAGGCAATCCACTCCCGTATTCTTGCCTGGGAAATCCCATGGACAGAGGAGCCTGTCAGGCTCCATGGGGTTGCAAAAGAATCAGACAAGACTTAGTGATTAAAACACCAACAAACCCCTGACAATAATAAATAATAATTACAAGAAGAGATAACTTCAGACAAACATCCCTTAGGAGCAAACTTAAAGAATCCTTAATAAAATATTGGTGAATTGAGTCTGGCAAATCATAAAAAGGATAATGCATCATAGTCAAGTAAAATTCATAATAGGCAGGCATGATTGGCTTAACACTAAAAAAATCAATATAATTTATCCATTAATAACTGAAAAAGAAATGTTATATTGCCATCTAAATAGATGCAGCAAAGGTATCTGACAAAATCAACATGCTGTCAAGATAAGAACTTTCAGTTAATTACAAACATTACAGAAAGAATCTTCCTTAACTTGATAAAAGGCATCAACAAAATAGTCTTCACCTCATATTCATGTATATTGTGCTTTCCCTAAAACTGGGAACACTTTATGGTTTTCCCTTCTCAGTATTTTTTTTTTTTTTTAATTTTGGCCTTTCTCATTGGTTCTTTATTCATTCATCTTCATCCATCTTTATTCTTTGGCCTGTGTGGGCCTCCCATTGTAGTGGCCCCTCTTGATATTTTTGTCTAATGATAAATTATATTTCATTGTAGCTAATACCATAAGGCAAAACATAGATAGTAAAATCATACAAATTTGAAAAGAAAATAAATTCCCTTAGTCTGCAGTTGACATGATTGCCTGTGTAGAATATCCTGAGAAATCTACAAAAATATTAGAAGAATGTATATACAAGAAACTCTTAGAAATATACATAGGAGAAAAATGCTTTAGCTCGGGGTTAGGCAAAGATTTTCTAGGACACAAAAACCATAAACCAGAAATGAGAATTTTGATAGCAAAGAGCATCAAAGGTATAATATGAAAACACTGTGTTAAAAAACGAAAAGGAAGCCACAGACTGGGAAAAATATTTGCAAAATGGTCATCTGACAAAAAATAATTTTATCTAGGATACAATAAAACCTCTCACAATGCAGATCACAAAAAAATAAAATTTAGAAAATGGAAAACAGACTTTAATCCTTAACTAAAGAAGATACACTAAGGCAAGGAAGTATATGAAACAATAATCAGGGACTGCCCTGATGGTCCACTGGTTAAGAATTCATCTGCCAATGGAGGGGAGATGGGTTAGAGCCCCAGTCTGGGAACACCTCACATGCCATGGAGCAACTAAGCCTGTGAACCACAACTACTGAGCCCACTCACCCTGGAGCTGATACTCTGCCACAAGGGAAGCCATCACAGTAAGAAGCCCACGTACTGTAATGAGGAGTAGGCCCCACTTGTTGCAACTAGAGAAAGGTTACGTGCAGCAGTGAAGACCCAAGACAGTTAAAAATAAAATGAATACATAAAAACTTTAAAAAAGCAATAATCAACACCATCATTAATTCGGGAAATCTAAATTAAATCCACAATTAAATACCATTATATCCACTAGAGTGGTTAGATTAAAATGTCTAACAATACCAAGGTTTGGAAAAGTTGTTGAGCTGGAATCTCATATATTTACTAGTAGGAAAGCAAATGAACATTAAGTAGATAGAGAGGCTATGATCCAGGAATCTTTCTTTTGGGGTATTTTCTGGAAAGAAACAAAGATATACTTCCATACAAAATCCTGTATGCAGGAGCTCACATCAGATTTATTCATAAATACTCAACAACTGGACACAAACTAAATATACATCAACTAGATAATAAACAAATATACTGTGACACCTATTCAATGGAGTATTATTCAGCATTAAAACTAGAATTATTATGAATGCAATACCATAGATGAATCCCAAAGCATTATGCTAATGTAGGAGGCCAGAAACAAAAAGTACCTATTTCCAATATAGTCAGTATGCTAAGCCATATAACAAACCTCAACAAATTTGAAAGGATATAAATAATACATGGTATGCTCTCTAACCATAGTGAAATAAAATGAGAAATCAATAGCAGAAAAAATTTCTAAACATGTGGAAATAAAAGAAAATATGCATAAATAATCCCTGGATCAAAAAAGAAATTAAAAGGGAAAACAGAAAATACTTTGAAATGAATGATAATAAAGACACAACTTACCAAAACTTATGTGATGCTGCTGAAGCAGTGCTAAGAGGAAAATTTATAGCTATAAATTCCTTTATTGAAAAAGGAAGAAGCACAGTGTCAAATCAATAACCTAGGAAATGGCTACCCATTTCAGTATTCTTGCCTGGAAAATTCCATGGACCGAGGAGTTAGGTGGGCTACAGTCCGTGGGGTTGCAAAGTGTTGGTCACGACTGAACAACTCAGCACAAATACATACTACTTTAAAAGACTTGGAAAAGAAGAGAAACCTAAATGTGGAGCAAGCAGAAGGAACAAAATAGCAAAGATTAGAGCATAAATTGGTAAAACAGAGAATATAAAAATAATAGAAAAACAAAAACCTTGTTTGTTGAAAAGATGAACAAAATTTGCAAGGTTTTAGTGAGATTACCCAAGAATAGGTGACAAAAGAGCCAACTGACTAGAGTCAGACATAAGAAGGGTCATTACCATTGAACATACAGAAATAAAATTGATTATAAAGAACTGCTACAGGAATTGTATGACAACAAATTAAATAATTTAAATGAAATGTATAGACCATGGGACTCACCCTCTGCAACGGCCCACATTCTGTCTGTGGAGTGTGCTTTTCTCTGAAGCTGAATAAATCCACCTCTTACCCATCCAAAAATATATATAAATAAATAAATTAATGAAATGTATAAATTCCTATAAAGATATAAACTATCAAAATTGACTGAAGGTATAAAAGACCATTTTTAATACACTTCCAGCAAGTGGGGAGGCCGAATTACTTACCAAGGACTACCCACTAGAATGGTTAGAATAAGAAGTCAGATAATAACAAGTATTGAAAGAATATGGAGAAAACAGAATCCTCATATGTTGAAGGCTAGAATGTAAAATAGGACACAAGCTTTGGACAACAATTTGGAATTTTCTCAGACAACCACAGACTTATCCTATGACCCAGAAATTCACCCAGGGAAATTGACAACATATGTGCATATAAAAACTTGCACATTAATGTTCATAGTAATATTACCTATAACAGCCTGAGAAAGACAATCCAAATATCCACCAGCTGGTGAATGGATAAACAAAATGTGGCACATCTGTAAGGTGGAAGGTTGGTCAGTCACAGAAACAGATACAAGTACTGATATATGCTACAGCATGGATGGACCTTGAAAACACTATGCTAAAGGAAAGAAGACAGGTACAAAAGACTAGATATGCCACTCCTATGAAGTCCCAAGACTACGCAATTCTATTCCTATGAAGTGTCAACAAGAGGCAAATCTGTTCTTCCTGAAGACAGAAAATAGAGAAGGAGATGCTTAGGACTGAAGGGGGCAGAGTTTCTTTTGAAGGTAATGAAAATTTTTCTAAAATTCACTGTGGTGATTGTTGCACATATCTCTGAATATATTAAAACAAACGTTGAGCTGTGCACTTTAAATGGATGAATCGTGTGGTCTATGAATTATAGCTCATTAAAGTTACTAATTTTTTTTAAAAAGAAGCATCTTTCCATTTGCATGAAGTTCTAAAAGAGACAAAAATTACAATGACAGTAAGTAGATCAGGCATCATCAAGGACCTAGGAGTCGGGGAGGAGAGAAACACGGAAGCATACATTACCCTATATAAAGCAGCTAGCTAATGGAATTTGCTGTGTGACTCATGGAACTCAAATGGAGGGCTCCGTAACAAACTAGAGGGGTGGACTGGGGAGGGAGGTGGAAGAGATGTTCAAGTGGGAGGGGACACAGGTATATCTATGGCTGATTCATGTTGATGTTTGGTAGAAACAAACACAATACTGTAAGTGATTATCCTTCCATTAAAATTAATTAAATCTAAAAATTGTATCTGGATACGAGTTTTCTTCCTTAGAATAGTTTCTCAGAAACAGAAAATTTCCTTGATATCAAGTCTATATATGTTCTTTAACTACAATGTTCCTGATTCTCAAATGCTTTGCTTTAAACCCGAAAAAATTGCTTCTTTATAAAAAAAGAACAAAAAGAAATTTGACACAAGTTTGGTGTTTTCGAGTTTTTCCTGGAAGAATGACCTCAGTGTAGCTAGACTGGACGTCTTTGTAAAACATTAATGTTCATAGTAATATTACCTATAACAGCCTGAGAAAGACAATCCAAATATCCACCAGCTGGTGAATGGATAAACAAAATGTGGCACATCTGTAAGGTGGAAGGTTGGTCAGTCACAGAAACAGATACAAGTACTGATATATGCTACAGCATGGATGGACCTTGAAAACACTATGCTAAAGGAAAGAAGACAGGTACAAAAGACTAGATATGCCACTCCTATGAAGTCCCAAGACTACGCAATTCTATTCCTATGAAGTGTCAACAAGAGGCAAATCTGTTCTTCCTGAAGACAGAAAATAGAGAAGGAGATGCTTAGGACTGAAGGGGGCAGAGTTTCTTTTGAAGGTAATGAAAATTTTTCTAAAATTCACTGTGGTGATTGTTGCACATATCTCTGAATATATTAAAACAAACGTTGAGCTGTGCACTTTAAATGGATGAATCGTGTGGTCTATGAATTATAGCTCATTAAAGTTACTAATTTTTTTTAAAAAGAAGCATCTTTCCATTTGCATGAAGTTCTAAAAGAGACAAAAATTACAATGACAGTAAGTAGATCAGGCATCATCAAGGACCTAGGAGTCGGGGAGGAGAGAAACACGGAAGCATACATTACCCTATATAAAGCAGCTAGCTAATGGAATTTGCTGTGTGACTCATGGAACTCAAATGGAGGGCTCCGTAACAAACTAGAGGGGTGGACTGGGGAGGGAGGTGGAAGAGATGTTCAAGTGGGAGGGGACACAGGTATATCTATGGCTGATTCATGTTGATGTTTGGTAGAAACAAACACAATACTGTAAGTGATTATCCTTCCATTAAAATTAATTAAATCTAAAAATTGTATCTGGATACGAGTTTTCTTCCTTAGAATAGTTTCTCAGAAACAGAAAATTTCCTTGATATCAAGTCTATATATGTTCTTTAACTACAATGTTCCTGATTCTCAAATGCTTTGCTTTAAACCCGAAAAAATTGCTTCTTTATAAAAAAAGAACAAAAAGAAATTTGACACAAGTTTGGTGTTTTCGAGTTTTTCCTGGAAGAATGACCTCAGTGTAGCTAGACTGGACGTCTTTGTAAACAAGCCTTTTAAAAAGCAATTCAGAAAGTGATTACATTGTAGAGATCAGGAATATAAACCTACAGGACAGATGACAACCCTCATTTACTTGTATACTCTAACAAAATTAATATAGCCAGGTTGAATAGGGTTGCGTTTTAATGATCTAACATTTGGGGTCCATGTGCAGGAATCATAGCAGTCACTGTTATTAGGCAAATGTGCAGTCATGCTCGCTGAACCTAACATCCTGGTTCTCAGTCTGTCTCAGGAGAGAGACTCAGACCAATGGGTATAAATAGGAAACTACATCTGGCTTTGCATCTCTGACTTAGGACCAAGACATCTGCTCATCACAACTGTTGCCAATTTCACTGTTAGTGGATGCACAGTTTTCACCAGGGACACTTTGAAAAGTCAAAAACCAGACCATTAGTTTCCCAGAGATCGAACAACAAAAATAATATAGCACAATTTTAAGGGTGGTGGTTTTGGCTTCTCTCATTCAACTGTAAGAAAAGTAATAATCACGGACCTGTTAACTCTCCAACTGTGATACTAAAAATAGCAAGAACCTGCTTAGGCCACTGGAACAGTATTTTTAAAAAGCCAAGAGTAGCTGCCAGTTAGTAAGCTGAATATTCAATCTATTGAACTGCAATCAGAATTTAAAAATAAAACACAACAGAAAGAGAAATATCAGAATGTATCAAACACAGTAAGGGTAATTATTATTTTGTGAAATTTTGGTTCAGGTACATATGTACTCATACATACACACACACACACACACACACACACATAAAGTGCATTATTTTCCTATTTCCCTCCTCTGCTCTGACATTCATCCTTCCTGGTTACCAGCTGACTTGTGGGACTCCTGTGAGAAGGGGATGTTTCCGCTCTGCACTGTCATTTGGGAGTGGTTGGGGGACCCACTAGAGCCAGTGGAACAAGCAGTCTGACTTATGACTTTTTTGACTTTAGGATGACGCAAGAGCAATACACATTCAATAGAAACTGTACTTCAAATTCTAAATTTTGATCCTCTGCCAGGCTAGTGACATGCAGTAGATCCTGGAGATGCTGGGCAGCAGCAGCCACCATCGCTCCCAGGCAGCCATGAAATCACAACGGTGAACAACTCATACATTTATAAACCACTCTGTACCGAACCATTCTGATGTTCACTTTTGGTACAGTAGTCAATAAGTTACAGGACATATACAAACTCTTTATTATAAAAAAAAAAGATCTTGTGATAGATAATTTTGCTCAACTGTAGGCCAAAGTAAGCATTCTGAGCACATGTAAGTAGGCTAGACTAAGCCATGATGCTCTCTAGGTTAGGTATATTAAAAGTACTTTCACTTATGATGAGTTCATGAGAACTTGACCCCGCTGTACATGGAGGAACATCTGCATAAGCCTGTGAGAGACTGCCAAGAAAGTCTCAGAGAAGCTTTGGGAGCAATTATGTAGCTTGGCTCAGGACTTGACCCTTTCCCTCTGCCATGAGCATCTCGGGATGGGGCCGCTGCTTTACCCTGAGTCTTGGAATGACAAGCTACTTGGAGCAGCATCACAGCCTCCCTACAACCTGGAGAGAGAGAGAGCTACAGAGCAGAACAGAGCAACTGGGGGCACGCAACCTGTACATAATATCATGAGGAAGAAACCTCAGAGATTCTGAGTTGTTGGCTATCACAGCATAATCTGGCCAAAGAAGACTAATACAGATGTATATGTATATTGGATGAATGAGATAAAATGTATTTCTTAAGATGGGGTGAGGATCAAAGAATTTTGAAGTCACTTCATGGAATGAGCATTTTGAGAACTTGATTCTTCATTAGTTTAGCTCCCTTGACATATTAGGTATTCCCTTGGACTTCCCATTTGAGTTGTACTTCACTTTTGTTGTTGTCTGCTTTTCACTGGAAAGACTTAGACTCATTCTATCCCTTAAGATGTGAACCTGTGTTTCTCAAAGTTTGGCATTTATAGAACAACTAATAGATTTTTCAGACTTTCCCATCACCATGTTTAGTAAAGTAAAATATGCAAGAATGCAACAGTATTTACTATTTAATGATGATAAAAGTTAAACATCAGTAAGAGAGATGGTTTTATAATACATTAATAATAAAGCTAATATCATAGGCTAAGTAAAGCATATATAGCTACTTGCACAAGTAACATTAGCTGTAGGATATGTGCCTCACCCACTCAGTATTATATTCTTTATTTCTATAAAATGACACCCCGGCCAAATATAGACCCAAATCATGGGATAAATTCTCATTGAAGACCATGCCATCATACAACAGGATACTAAAATAACAATACCACATAACACACTCAAAGACTGGAGGCTTGAATGTTTACTGAATGATCCCAGTACATTCTGGTGATCTTCAGCCCTAAAAAGTATTTGTCCTTTTTCTATCGCAGCTTTTGGATGGATTTTAAACATATCCCAACCTACAATGAGATACCGCCTCATGCCACTCAGAATGGCCGTCATCAAAAAGTCTATAAACAATAAATGCAGGAGAGGGTGTGGAGAAAAGAGAACACTCCTGCACTTTTGGTGGGAATGTGAACTGATACAGCCACTACAGAAGACAGTGTGGAGATTCCTCAAAAAACAAGGAATAGAGTCACCATATGACCCAGCAACCCCACTACTAGGCATATACCCTGAGGAAATTAAAAATTGAAAGAGACACATGTACCCCATTATTCATTGCAGCACCATTTACAATAGCTAGAACATGGAAGCAACCTAGATGTCCATCGACAGATGAACGGATAAAGAAGCTGTGGTACATATATACAATGGAATATTACTCAGTCGTAAAAAAGAAATGCATTTGAATCAGTTCTAATGAGGTGGATAAATCTACAACCTATTATACAGAGTGGGGTATATAAGAGAGAGAAAGATAAAGATTGTATACTGACACATGTGTATGGAATATAGAAAGATGGAGCTTATAAATAAATATGAAGAGCAGCCATGAAGAGGCAGACATGGAGAACACAACATTGTAAATCAATTATACTCCAATAAAAATAAGAATAAAAATCTGAAAAAAATGTATGCTCACTGGAAAGACTTAGACTCATTCTATCCCTTAAGTGAACCTGTGTTTCTCAAAGTTTGGCATTTATAGAACAACTAATAGATTTTCAGACTTTCCCATCACCATGTTTAGTAAAGTAAAATATGCAAGAATGCAACAGTATTTACTATTTAATGATGATAAAAGTTAAACATCAGTAAGAGAGATGGTTTTATAATACATTAATAATAAAGCTAATATCATAGGCTAAGTAAAGCATATATAGCTACTTGCACAAGTAACATTAGCTGTAGGATATGTGCCTCACCCACTCAGTATTATATTCTTTATTTCTATAAAATGACACCCCGGCCAAATATAGACCCAAATCATGGGATAAATTCTCATTGAAGACCATGCCATCATACAACAGGATACTAAAATAACAATACCACATAACACACTCAAAGACTGGAGGCTTGAATGTTTACTGAATGATCCCAGTACATTCTGGTGATCTTCAGCCCTAAAAAGTATTTGTCCTTTTTCTATCGCAGCTTTTGGATGGATTTTAAACATATCCCAACCTACAATGAGATACCGCCTCATGCCACTCAGAATGGCCGTCATCAAAAAGTCTATAAACAATAAATGCAGGAGAGGGTGTGGAGAAAAGAGAACACTCCTGCACTTTTGGTGGAATGTGAACTGATACAGCCACTACAGAAGACAGTGTGGAGATTCCTCAAAAAACAAGGAATAGAGTCACCATATGACCCAGCAACCCCACTACTAGGCATATACCCTGAGGAAATTAAAAATTGAAAGAGACACATGTACCCCATTATTCATTGCAGCACCATTTACAATAGCTAGAACATGGAAGCAACCTAGATGTCCATCGACAGATGAACGGATAAAGAAGCTGTGGTACATATATACAATGGAATATTACTCAGTCGTAAAAAAGAAATGCATTTGAATCAGTTCTAATGAGGTGGATAAATCTACAACCTATTATACAGAGTGGGGTATATAAGAGAGAGAAAGATAAAGATTGTATACTGACACATGTGTATGGAATATAGAAAGATGGAGCTTATAAATAAATATGAAGAGCAGCCATGAAGAGGCAGACATGGAGAACACAACATTGTAAATCAATTATACTCCAATAAAAATAAGAATAAAAATCTGAAAAAAAAAATGTATGCTCACTGGTAAACAAAGCAGAAAATCATTAAGCACTTCGCTCTCACACTACATATCATGCAAATACAGAGAAGCCTTAGCCTCATATCCAACTGTAATGCAAAGCACCTGTCAACTCAAACACAAGTGCTTTGCATTCCCCAATGTACATCACTTGCTTTATATAGTGGCAGTCAGTGTCACTTGATGAAGGAACTGTGCTCAAAGTTCACTTGGTTCTCTCTCCCAACCGTGTAGGCCATCAACTTTGCCGCTGCAGTTGTGTGTGATCTTTCCTTTCTTCAGATTTACTGGAGTATAGTCGATTTACAATGTTGTGTTTAGGGTATACAGCAAAGTGAATCAGTTATATACACATGTATATCCATTCTTTTTTTAGATTCTTTTCCCACATAGGCCAGTACTGAGTAATGAGCAGAGATTCCTGTGCTACACAGTCCAGTTCTTATTAGTTACCTATTTTATATACAGTAGTGTGCATATGTTAATCACAATATCCCAATTTATCCCTCCCTTCACTCGTACCCCCTGGTAACCATAAGCTTATTTTCTATATTTGTATCTCTATTTCTGCTTTGTACATAAGTTCATTTGTACCTTTTTTTAGATGCCACATGCTAGTGACATCATGTGATATTTTGGATGGATCTAAAGACTGTCATACTGAATGAAGTAAATCAGATTTCACTGCTTTTTGCCATGAGGATGCAACTCTACATGATGCCTCCATAGTCTTGTACCCTTGTACAAGGGTCTTGTACCCTTCTTTGACTTCATCAATATAACTTATATAGTCTTTGTACTGTAAACATTATTTCACATTTCTTTTTCTGAGAAAGCACAATTAGTTTATCAGCACAATATCTAAAAAAGATAAAAGGCATGAAATACGTGATGGTATCATTATAAAAATTGCATTGCAAACTATAAGTTTGCTTGTCCCAGTCAACAGAGATTTAGAGCCTATATTTACTCCTTAGGCTTCCAAGTGAAAAGCTATAATAAATAATGAAAAGCAATTTTACTTTTTCTATCTGACCTTTTTACTTTTAAATCTGAACTATTTCTAACTATTCATTTCAGTTAATTGGTAGAATAACACAATAACAAGAATGCAAACTTAATAATTATAAACAACAACAATCAAGTCAAAAAATACCTTGGAATAAACAAGTCCTGTTATCTACTTGGAAAAGCATTTTAAAAAATGCATTTATGAGGTTATTAAATGAAACCTTATGATTGGTTGATCCCTGAATAGTGGGGCTCTTGACTAGTGGCTCATTTTTCTCAAGTTTCCATTTTTCTATTTCAGACTTCTCTTGGAAAGTCACCCAAGGGCCCTTCACACTGCCCAATATTAACACCCCGGTGCTATCATTCTTCTGATTCAAAAAGTTTATGGATACTAAGACATAAATCTTACCCTATAAAAAGGGCCAGCTTTTACTTTTCCTCATAATGGTTTGCATACTCAGTGTTTTACAATCAATATTTTAAAAAGTTGCTGAGATACTCTGAACACTGTAATTTTTATTATCTACATAGAGGTAATTTTATAAAATGAAAAATCTATAAAGGGCTACCTTTGCCTTTTCTACACTATAGAAAACTGGATATATTGTTTCTAGGGAAAAAAATGTTAAAACCAATGTTGAAAAAAAATCCCAAAGATTTCTAATGCCTGTGGCAGGTATTCATCATGCCAGCTATCTTTCTAATAAGGACAAATTTTTTCCAACTTTCAACAGATCATGACCAGGACGAATGGCACTGTATACTGAAACTTAGAATTTGAATAAAATATTTTCTTTATACAATACTGTTGTGTGAGGTGTTTTAATTTGCTACTGAAATTTTATACATGTTGATATTTTTAGTATTTACATAGCTACCTGGCTCATTTAACAGTATATCATTTAAAATACTTACCATCACTAAAAATACAATAAGTAGTCATTAAAACTTAGATTTTGACGTCAGATTGGACTGTGTTAAAATTCTGCATGTTTGCAAATAGTGTGATCTTGATCTAGCAGCTCAACTTTTCTAAATCTCAATTCAAGCCTGTGTAAGAATAAGGATATAATCTACTGACCTCATAATTGTATCCCCCATATTAAATGCATTAACTGGAACCTTACAGGCACTTAATAAATATTCATTGACTAAAATAATACATTTTAAAGAGGGGGACAGTCATGTACTTTCCTCATGGGGTAGACAGGAGAATGAAATATGATTAAGCATGTAAGTATTGAGCACAGATCTGGAACATACACATTACTAATGGTTATTACCAAGGGATATATAACATCACTTATTAGACTAAATTGGACCTGAGAGGGGGATATATAAATGAACCCTTATGATTGGTTGATCCCTGAATAGTGGGGCTCTTGACTAGTGGCTCATTTTTCTCAAGTTTCCATTTTTCTATTTCAGACTTCTCTTGGAAAGTCACCCAAGGGCCCTTCACACTGCCCAATATTAACACCCCGGTGCTATCATTCTTCTGATTCAAAAAGTTTATGGATACTAAGACATAAATCTTACCCTATAAAAAGGGCCAGCTTTTACTTTTCCTCATAATGGTTTGCATACTCAGTGTTTTACAATCAATATTTTAAAAAGTTGCTGAGATACTCTGAACACTGTAATTTTTATTATCTACATAGAGGTAATTTTATAAAATGAAAAATCTATAAAGGGCTACCTTTGCCTTTTCTACACTATAGAAAACTGGATATATTGTTTCTAGGGAAAAAAATGTTAAAACCAATGTTGAAAAAAAATCCCAAAGATTTCTAATGCCTGTGGCAGGTATTCATCATGCCAGCTATCTTTCTAATAAGGACAAATTTTTTCCAACTTTCAACAGATCATGACCAGGACGAATGGCACTGTATACTGAAACTTAGAATTTGAATAAAATATTTTCTTTATACAATACTGTTGTGTGAGGTGTTTTAATTTGCTACTGAAATTTTATACATGTTGATATTTTTAGTATTTACATAGCTACCTGGCTCATTTAACAGTATATCATTTAAAATACTTACCATCACTAAAAATACAATAAGTAGTCATTAAAACTTAGATTTTGACGTCAGATTGGACTGTGTTAAAATTCTGCATGTTTGCAAATAGTGTGATCTTGATCTAGCAGCTCAACTTTTCTAAATCTCAATTCAAGCCTGTGTAAGAATAAGGATATAATCTACTGACCTCATAATTGTATCCCCCATATTAAATGCATTAACTGGAACCTTACAGGCACTTAATAAATATTCATTGACTAAAATAATACATTTTAAAGAGGGGGACAGTCATGTACTTTCCTCATGGGGTAGACAGGAGAATGAAATATGATTAAGCATGTAAGTATTGAGCACAGATCTGGAACATACACATTACTAATGGTTATTACCAAGGGGATATATAACATCACTTATTAGACTAAATTGGACAGTTCTGAGAGTGTGAGGGGACACTAATAATACATAGAGGCAAAAGTGGTAAACTAAGGATATCTAAAGTAAAACAAGGTACATAGTCACCCTGACTCTTACTGTTATCACTAGGTATTATAGAAAACCAAGAATAGAGGAAGATACAAAATTATAGCTCTTCTTTGAAAACTCTTGTAATGGATAAGGTTAGGACCAGAGGAAGAGGGTCTACTATTACAAAAAACAAACAGAAAAATCTCAATCTACTTGCCTGAGGCATTAGCCAGAAGAACCGATTGAAAGTAAGTTTTCCTAGATTCAAATGTTTACATTTGTTGTTCTGGGTTCCTTTAATCTACCAAATCTAATGAGGTTAACGATTCTCTTCCCAGATCCTTCTCAAATCTCTTATAGTGATTGTTTTCTGTTTACTCCCCATATACTCACTCTTGGCCCTGCCTTTTCTGATCAGAAAACCTCACGTTCCAATTTAATAAGAACTTACTCACCAACCTAGACTTCTCAGCCACACTGTATCTTCTTTAGGATTCTTCTGTACTACCACTTTCCATTTACCCTACTTCTCCTGTCTCCACAAAGGCACATTCTTCCTTTAGACCATGACTCTTTAGCCCCTTTTCCTTTAGCCCCTCCCACAGGTTATTCATCTCATAGACTCTATGCTGTTCCTCCATCAATTACTCATTGCTCTCTTATCTGCATCTTCAATAGCTCCTTGTTGGGATTCAGAACCTCCGATCTTACATTCCAGAATAAAAAAAAAAAAAATTAGAATCATATTTTTGGCTTTTCAATGCAGTATTTGTGTGTTCTTGAGAAAACTGCTTAACATCACTGAGCTTCAGTTTCTTTAGAGACAAAATGGTAATAAAAATATCTACCTCAAAGCATCGTATTGAGGATTAAAGCTCTAGGGGACCTCTGGGCAAAATGGCACCCAAGATTTAAGCACTGGTATCCCTCGCCTAAGGAGAATGAAATATGATTAAGCATGTAAGTATTGAGCACAGATCTGGAACATACACATTACTAATGGTTATTACCAAGGGGATATATAACATCACTTATTAGACTAAATTGGACAGTTCTGAGAGTGTGAGGGGACACTAATAATACATAGAGGCAAAAGTGGTAAACTAAGGATATCTAAAGTAAAACAAGGTACATAGTCACCCTGACTCTTACTGTTATCACTAGGTATTATAGAAAACCAAGAATAGAGGAAGATACAAAATTATAGCTCTTCTTTGAAAACTCTTGTAATGGATAAGGTTAGGACCAGAGGAAGAGGGTCTACTATTACAAAAAACAAACAGAAAAATCTCAATCTACTTGCCTGAGGCATTAGCCAGAAGAACCGATTGAAAGTAAGTTTTCCTAGATTCAAATGTTTACATTTGTTGTTCTGGGTTCCTTTAATCTACCAAATCTAATGAGGTTAACGATTCTCTTCCCAGATCCTTCTCAAATCTCTTATAGTGATTGTTTTCTGTTTACTCCCCATATACTCACTCTTGGCCCTGCCTTTTCTGATCAGAAAACCTCACGTTCCAATTTAATAAGAACTTACTCACCAACCTAGACTTCTCAGCCACACTGTATCTTCTTTAGGATTCTTCTGTACTACCACTTTCCATTTACCCTACTTCTCCTGTCTCCACAAAGGCACATTCTTCCTTTAGACCATGACTCTTTAGCCCCTTTTCCTTTAGCCCCTCCCACAGGTTATTCATCTCATAGACTCTATGCTGTTCCTCCATCAATTACTCATTGCTCTCTTATCTGCATCTTCAATAGCTCCTTGTTGGGATTCAGAACCTCCGATCTTACATTCCAGAATAAAAAAAAAAAAAATTAGAATCATATTTTTGGCTTTTCAATGCAGTATTTGTGTGTTCTTGAGAAAACTGCTTAACATCACTGAGCTTCAGTTTCTTTAGAGACAAAATGGTAATAAAAATATCTACCTCAAAGCATCGTATTGAGGATTAAAGCTCTAGGGGACCTCTGGGCAAAATGGCACCCAAGATTTAAGCACTGGTATCCTCCCTCTGCTCTAAGGAAATAACAATGTCAGGCAGAATATGAAAAAAAAAAAAAAAAGGCAAGAAGATATGCTTCAGCTCAAAAAAAAGCTAAGCATATCAAACTAAAAACAGAGCAGAGACACAAAGCAATAAATAAAGCTGAAAGTGCAGGCCTGCTGGACTCTCTTTCTGATTGAGGACAGAGGCTGCCAAAAGATGGCCTCCTGTTACAACACTGACCAAAAGAGATGCACAATAGTTAGGCAGTTGGAGTCAGATTCATTGTTAGAAGCTAGGGATAGGCTAGCTGGGGGGAAAAGTTGCATACCATTACGTAGGAATAAAACTATCAGCAAGCAGCATGCCTGAGGAGGCAAGAGGACCAAAACAAAGCTGCATGAATGGAAACTGAGCCAATATCTCTGATCTCAGAGTGAAGAAGGAGCCTCAAAGTGACATTAAGTCCAGCTACTGAATGTCAGCCGCTGAAGTGGAGACAGAAGAAAAGACAGAGGTAGAGAAGGGCTTCCCTGGTGGCTCAGTCGTAAAGAATCCTCCCGCAATGCAGGAGACCTGGGTTCAACCCCTGGGTTGGGAAGATTCCCTGGAGAAGGGAATGGCTATACACTCCAATATTCTTGCCTAGAGAATTCCATGGACAGAGGAGCCTGGTAGGCTACAGTCCATGGGGGTCGCAAAGAGTCAGACATGACTGAGCAACTAAGAACAGCAACAGAGAGGCGGAAACAAAAAAACAAACAAAAAAATTAAGACACCGGGATCTCTGTTGATGAAGTTCACCTCTTGAAGGAATTTATTTTATAGAAGAGTCTAACAAGGACTTTAAAATAAATGTTTAGGATATATAAAGACAAAAAGAAATAAAAGCCTTTAAAATAATTGAGCATGATATATTGATTAAGGAGACGAGACACAAAAATGACTAAAGAACCTGATAAAATGTCAGTAAACTTAAATATTGACAATTTGGGTGTGTGTGTTAAAAAACACTGTGTTAAGACAAAAACAAGATATGGGGAAGAAAGCCGTTAAAATGAGAATAGATATAATGCTAAAAAAGCATAAAAAAACTTCATATTTTAAAAAAATGGTTATAGTTAATATGTTTGTAGGGAAAACAAAATCAATGATTGGTACTAAAACTAAAGAGTACAGTCTATGTTCTATACTGCTATATAACAAATTATCACAAATTTAGCTACTTGAAATAAATACATTCAATATCTCAAGAGTTTTTGTGGGTCAGGAATCTGGGTACAGGTTAGCTGGGTCTTTTTTGCCCAAGGTCTCAGAAGTCTGCCAAGTTTTGGTTGAGTCACACCTTCATTTGGCCTTCAGTAAGGAACTATGCACTTCCAATCTCTCTCAGGTTGCTGGCAGAAGTCATGTTCTTGTAGCTCTCTGACTGAAACTCTGGGTGTCTTGTGAGCTGCTGGGTGAATGAACTTTGGTTTCAGCTTCTAGAAGGTGTTCTTAGATCCTTACCATGTAGCCCACTGCACAGACAGTTCCCACCATGACTATGTGCTTTCTTAAGGCCACTAAGAGAATCTCTGATATATTTTTGACCTTTAGACCTACACTTGAAGGGCTCACCTGTTAAGTCTCCACCAGGATAAACTCACTCTTTTTTTAAAAAATTAAAAAAATTATTTCAGCATTTTGTTGTTCACAGATATGTATGTTCCCAAATCAGTCATATACATATCTCTGGTCCCTTCCTACTCCCAATCCCCATCCTACTCCTCCAGGCCCCTGAGCCCTTGTAGGAACTCTTATTCCCACAGCGCAATGACAATACCTATCTTTCACATATGATAGTTTAGGTTTCCATGTTACTCCCTCTATGCCACTTATAGTTCACCTCTTGAAGAAATTTATTTTATAGAAGAGGCTAACAAGGACTTTAAACTAAATGTTTAGGATATATAAAGACAAAAAGAAAGAAAAGCCTTTAAAATAATTGAGCATGATATATTGATTAAGGAGACGAGACACAAAAATGACTAAAGAACCTGATAAAATGTCAGTAAACTTAAATATTGACAATTTGGGTGTGTGTGTTAAAAAACACTGTGTTAAGACAAAAACAAGATATGGGGAAGAAAGCCGTTAAAATGAGAATAGATATAATGCTAAAAAAGCATAAAAAAACTTCATATTTTAAAAAAATGGTTATAGTTAATATGTTTGTAGGGAAAACAAAATCAATGATTGGTACTAAAACTAAAGAGTACAGTCTATGTTCTATACTGCTATATAACAAATTATCACAAATTTAGCTACTTGAAATAAATACATTCAATATCTCAAGAGTTTTTGTGGGTCAGGAATCTGGGTACAGGTTAGCTGGGTCTTTTTTGCCCAAGGTCTCAGAAGTCTGCCAAGTTTTGGTTGAGTCACACCTTCATTTGGCCTTCAGTAAGGAACTATGCACTTCCAATCTCTCTCAGGTTGCTGGCAGAAGTCATGTTCTTGTAGCTCTCTGACTGAAACTCTGGGTGTCTTGTGAGCTGCTGGGTGAATGAACTTTGGTTTCAGCTTCTAGAAGGTGTTCTTAGATCCTTACCATGTAGCCCACTGCACAGACAGTTCCCACCATGACTATGTGCTTTCTTAAGGCCACTAAGAGAATCTCTGATATATTTTTGACCTTTAGACCTACACTTGAAGGGCTCACCTGTTAAGTCTCCACCAGGATAAACTCACTCTTTTTTTAAAAAATTAAAAAAATTATTTCAGCATTTTGTTGTTCACAGATATGTATGTTCCCAAATCAGTCATATACATATCTCTGGTCCCCTTCCTACTCCCAATCCCCCCATCCTACTCCTCCAGGCTCTCGCACTGAGCCCTTGTAGGAACTCTTATTCCCACAGCGCAATGACAATACCTATCTTTTTCACATATGATAGTTTAGGTTTCCATGTTACTCCCTCTATGCCTCCCACCCACTGTTCATTTCCCACAATGTCCATATGTCTATTCTCAAAGTCTGTTTTTCCATCAGTTCACTGCGTGTGTTATCATTCCCATTCACTAGATTCCATATATATGTGTCAGTATACTGTACTTGTCTTTCTCTTGTTGACTGACTTCACTTTTTATGATACGTTCTAGACCCAGCAACCTCATTAGGACTGAGTCTTCTGCATTTCTTTTGACAGCTGAGTAGTATTCCATTGTATATATGTACCACAGCTTCTATATCCATTCATTCATGGATGGACATCTACGTTGCTTCCATGTTCTAGCTATTGCATAGACGGCTACAATGAACATTGGGGTACAAGTGCTTCTTTCAGGTTTGATTTCATCAGGGTATAAGCCTAAGAGTGGGATTGCTGGGTTGTATGGTGCTTCTATTTTTAGTTTTTTAAGGAATCTCCGTACTGTCTTCATAGAGGCTGTATCAATTTACATTCCCACCAGAAATGCAAGAGTGTTCCCTTTTTCCCGCACCCTCTCCAGCATTTATTGTCTGTTGATGTGTTCATGATGGCCACTCGGACAGGTGTGAGGTGATATCTCATTGTACTTTTGATTTGCATTTCTCTAATTATAAGTGAGGCTGAGCATCGTTTCATGTGCTTTTAGGCCATCTGTATGTCCTCTTTGGTGAGGTGTCTCTTTAGGACATTTACCCATTTTTTGATTGGGTTGTTCATTTTTCTGGTGCTGAGTTGTCTGAGTTGCTTGTAGATTTTGGAGATTAATTCTTTGTCTGTTGTTTCATTTGCTATGATTGTCTCCCATTCTGTGGGCTGACTGTTCACCTTGTTTGTATTTTTTTTTTTGCTATGCAAAAGCTTTTAAGTTTCATGAGGTCCCATATGTTGATTTTTTTAGTTCAAGTATTCTAGTAGGTGGGTCATGGAAGATCTTGCTTTGATTTATATCCTTGAGTGTTTTGCCTATATTCTCCTCTAAGAGTTTGATGGTTTCTGGTCTTACATTTAGATCTTTAATCCATTTTAAGTTTATCTTTGTGTATGGAGCTAGGGAATGTTCCAACTTCATTTTTTTGCATGTAGCTGTCCAGTTTTCCCAGCACCATTTGCTGAAGGGGCTGTCTTTGTCCCATTTTATAGTTTTGCCTCCTTTGTCAAAAATAAGGTACCCATAGGTGTGTGGGCCTATCTCTGGGTTCTCTATCTTGTTCCATTGGTCTATATGTCCATTTTTGTGCCAGTACCATACTGTCTCGATGACTGTTGCTTTGTAGTACAGTCTGAAGTTAGGGAGGCTGATTCCTCCAGCTCCATTTTTCTTCTTCAGGATTGCTTTGGCTATTCAGGGTCTTTTGTGTTTCCATATGAACTATGTTATTCTTTGGTCTAGTTCTATAAAGAATGTCATTGGTAGTTTGGTAGGGATTGCATTGAATCAGTAGCTGATATTTGGTAGTATGATCATTTTCACGATATTGATTCTTCCGATCCAGGAACATGGAATATTTCTCCATCTGTTTAAGTCTTCTTTAATGTCTCTCATGAGTGTCTTGTAATTTTCTGTGTATAGTTCTTTTGTTTCTTTGTGTAGGTTTATTCCTAGGTATTTTATTCTCTTGGTTGTAATGGTGAAGGGGATTGCCTCTTTGATTTCATTTTCTGATTTTTCATTGTTTGTATATAGAATGCCAGTAATTTCTGTATATTGATTTTGTATTCTGTGACTTTACTGAATTTGTTGATTAGCTCTAGTAGTTTTGTAAGTGTCTTTGGGGTTTTTTATGTATAATATCATGTCGTCTGCAAATAGAGAGTTTTACTTCTTCTTTTCCAATCCGGATTCCTTTCTCTTCTCTTATTGCTGTTGCTAGGACTTCCAGGACTATGTTGAAAAGTAGTGCTGAAAGTGGACACCCCTGTCTTGTTCCTGATCTTAGAGGGAATGCTTTCAGTTTTTCACCATTGAGGATAATGTTCGCTGTGGGCTTCTCATATATGGCTTTCACTATGTTAAGATAAGTTCCTTCTATGCCCATTTTTTGGAGAGTTTTTATCATAAATGGATGTTGTACTTTGTTGAAGGCTTTTTCTGCATCTATTGAGATTATCATGTGATTTTTGTCCCTCAATTTGTTGACATGGTGTATCACATTGATTGGTTTGTGGATATTGAAGAATCCTTGGATGCCTGGGATGAACCCAACTTGGTCACGATGTATGAGTTTTTTGATGTGTTGTTGAATTCTGTTTGCTAGGATTTTGTTGAGGATTTTGGCATCCAAATTCATCAGTGAGACTGGTCTATAATATTCTTTTTTTGTGTTGTCTTTGCCTGGTTTTGGTATCAGGATGATGGTGGCCTCGTAGAATGTGTTTGGAAGTGTTCCTTCCTGTGCAATTTTTTGGAAGAGTTTTAGAAGGACAGGCATTAGCTCTTCTTTAAATGTTTGGTAGAATTCACCTGTGAAGCCATCTGGCCCTGGGCTTTTATTTTTTGGTAGATTTTTGATCACAAAGTCGATTTCTGAGCTTGTGATTGGTTTGTTCATAGTTTCTATTTCTTCCTGGTTCAGTCTTGGGAGATTAATCTTCTCCAAGAAACTGTCCATTTCTTCCAGGTTGTCCAGTTTGTTGCCATAGAGTTGTTCATAATAGTCTCTTAGAATCCTTTGGATTTTTGCATTATCTGTTGTAATCTCTCCTTTTTCATTTTTGATTTTATTGATCTGGTTCTTCTCTCTCTTTTTCTTGATGCGTCTGGCCAGTGGCTTGTCAATTGTGTTTACCTTTTCGAAGAACCAGCTTCTCATTTTGTTTATCTTTATTATTGTTTCTTTCATTTCTTTTTCATTTATTTCTGCTCTGATCTTTATGATTTCCCTTCTTCTGCTAACTTTGGGGTGTTTTTGATCCTCTTTCTCCAATTGTTTTAAGTGTAGGGTTAGGTCATCTGTTTGATATTTTTCTTGTTTCTTGAGGTAGGATTGTATTGCTATAAATTTCCCTCTTAGAACTGCTTTTGCGGTATCCCATAGGTTTTGCACTGTTGTGTGTTCATTGTCATTTTCTTCTAGGAATTGTTTTATTTCTCCTTTGATTTTCTTGGTAATCAGTTGGTTTTTTTAGGTATGTGTTGTTTAATCTGCACGTGCCTGTGTTTTTAGCAGTTTTTTTCCTGCAGTTGATCTCTAGTCTCATTGTGCTGTGGTCTGAGAAGATGGTTGATATAATTTCAGTTTTCTTGAATTTGCTGAGGTTTGATTTGTGGCACAAGATGTGGCCTATCCTGGAGAATGTTCCATGAATACTTGACAAGAAAGTATATTCTTCTCCTTTTGGATGGAAGGTCCTAAAGACATCAAGGAGGCCCATCTCTTCTAGTGTGGCGTTTAAGGCTTGTGTTTCTTTATTAATTTTCTGTTTGGATGATCTGTCCATTGGTGTGAGAGGCGTGTTAAAGTCTGTTACTATTACTGTATTATTGTCAATTTCCTCTTTTATGTCTGAAAGTATTCATCTTATGTATTGAGGTGCACCTGTGTTGGGTGCGTAGATATTCATGACTGTTATGTCTTCCTCTTAAATAGATCCCTTGATCATTATGTAGTGACCTGCCTTGTCTCTTATAATCTTCTTTATTTTGAAGTCTATTTTGTCTGATATGAGGATTGCTACTCCAACTTTCTTTTGATTTCCATTTGCATGGAATATCTTTGTCCAGCCTCTCACTTTCAGTCTATGACTGGGTCTAGGTCTGAAGTGGGTCTCTTATAAATAGCATATATATATGGGTCTTATTTCTGGATCCATTCAGCCAGCCTGTGTCGTTTGGTTGGAGCATTTAGTCTGTTTACATTCAAAGTAAATATTGATATCAATGTTCCTATTGTTATCTTCTTAGATATTTGGTGTTTGATTTGTAGGACTTCTCCTACTCTTGTATTTATTGGCTAGGATAACCTCACTCTTCATTAGCTTAAAGTCAGCTGATTTGAGACTATAATTATATATGTCAAATCCCTTGTGTTGCATAGTGTAACTTAATCACTGGACTTCTGTCCCATAATACTCTCTTGTCGTTCATTCTTTTTTTTTTTTTGGACACTTCTATTGGTCTTTCATTTATTCATTTCACCCATCTTTGTTCTTTGGCCTGTGTGGACCTCCCATCACAGTGGCCTCTCTCGCTGCAGAGCACCAGCTCTGGGTGCATGCGGTCTAGAGCTCTGACTAGGTAGTTGAACACAGTGGTCCAGCCACTCAGCAGCACCTGGGATCTTCCCAGGCTAGGGATCAAACCGGCACTCCTTGCACTTCAAGGCAGTGTCCTTACCCACTGGACCACCAGGGAAGCCTGTCCTATCAGTTTGTCTTGAATTTGTTTGGGAGGTTTGATTTGTGGCACAAGATGTGGCCTATCCTGGAGAATGTTCCATGAATACTTGACAAGAAAGTATATTCTTCTCCTTTTGGATGGAAGGTCCTAAAGACATCAAGGAGGCCCATCTCTTCTAGTGTGGCGTTTAAGGCTTGTGTTTCTTTATTAATTTTCTGTTTGGATGATCTGTCCATTGGTGTGAGAGGCGTGTTAAAGTCTGTTACTATTACTGTATTATTGTCAATTTCCTCTTTTATGTCTGAAAGTATTCATCTTATGTATTGAGGTGCACCTGTGTTGGGTGCGTAGATATTCATGACTGTTATGTCTTCCTCTTAAATAGATCCCTTGATCATTATGTAGTGACCTGCCTTGTCTCTTATAATCTTCTTTATTTTGAAGTCTATTTTGTCTGATATGAGGATTGCTACTCCAACTTTCTTTTGATTTCCATTTGCATGGAATATCTTTGTCCAGCCTCTCACTTTCAGTCTATGACTGGGTCTAGGTCTGAAGTGGGTCTCTTATAAATAGCATATATATATGGGTCTTATTTCTGGATCCATTCAGCCAGCCTGTGTCGTTTGGTTGGAGCATTTAGTCTGTTTACATTCAAAGTAAATATTGATATCAATGTTCCTATTGTTATCTTCTTAGATATTTGGTGTTTGATTTGTAGGACTTCTCCTACTCTTGTATTTATTGGCTAGGATAACCTCACTCTTCATTAGCTTAAAGTCAGCTGATTTGAGACTATAATTATATATGTCAAATCCCTTGTGTTGCATAGTGTAACTTAATCACTGGACTTCTGTCCCATAATACTCTCTTGTCGTTCATTCTTTTTTTTTTTTTTTGGACACTTCTATTGGTCTTTCATTTATTCATTTCACCCATCTTTGTTCTTTGGCCTGTGTGGACCTCCCATCACAGTGGCCTCTCTCGCTGCAGAGCACCAGCTCTGGGTGCATGCGGTCTAGAGCTCTGACTAGGTAGTTGAACACAGTGGTCCAGCCACTCAGCAGCACCTGGGATCTTCCCAGGCTAGGGATCAAACCGGCACTCCTTGCACTTCAAGGCAGTGTCCTTACCCACTGGACCACCAGGGAAGCCCTGTCATCCATTCTTGATGGGAGAAGATTAAATGGGGTGGGAATTCCCAGAAAAGGGGACTCTTAGGGACTACCTTAGAATTCTGCCTACCACATTTTGCCCTCTGATTCCCAACAATTCACATCCTTCCAAATGTAGCATTTACTCACCTTTCCAAAGTTGCCATAAGTCTTACTCTACCATAACATCAGATAGCAACAGGGGGCTAAAAAAAATGAAGGCCTGCAAACTCTACTTATGGAAAAGGAGAAACAGGAAAAAAAAAAAAAATTCTTTTTAACAGAAGACACAAAATGAGACTACTGAAAGAAAAACAAATAAACCCAACTGTGATAACAATAAATACAAATAAATCCATTTTTAAAAACAAAGAGATGTTCTAAATGGGTAAAAAAATACCAGAAAATCTAGCTATATTTTTTTACAATAGATAAACTAGAATAAAGCATGGAAAAATTGAAAGTAAGGAAATGGAAAAGTTATGCCAGTAAAATGGTTACACTCCAAAATCTGAGCTCATGATATAATAACTGACAAAACAGAATCTAAGTCCAAAGCATTAATGGGGATAAAGAATACTAATAAGTATAATGCAAGGATTAACTCTTTTATTTTTCCATTTTTTGGCCACTTCTACTGATCTTTCATTTATTTCTTTGTTCTTTGGCCTGTGCGTGCCCCCATTCACAGCGGTCTCTCCCACTGCAGAGCACTGGCTCTGGGCGCATGCGCCCCAGAGCTCCGGCTTGGCAGCTGAACACATCCGTCCAGCCACTCTGCGGCACAGGGGATCTTCCTAGGCCAGGGATCGAACTGGTGCCCCTTGCATTGCAAGGCAGTGTCCTTACCCACTGGACCACCAAGGAAGTCCTAGCTCTCTTAAATATATGATAATTATTCATTGTTACCACATCTGATAATATTACCATATATATGTATATATATATATGTGTATATGTATATATAAACAAATTTAAACTGGGAAATTTTAACACAACTCTATTAAAGATGCAGAGTCCAATCTAATAAAACTCTATAAGGATACAGAAAATTTGAAAACATAATGTTTGATTTATAGCAATATATTGAATTCTGTACTAACAAATCATTTTCAACTATAAATGTACCACTTATAGTTTTTAACTATGTCATAAAGAAATGTCGACAAGCTTCAGAATTTCACTATCATACAGATTATGTTCTCAACAAACTTCAAAGTTTCACTGTCAGTACAGACAACAGTAATAGAAATTATTTAGAAACCAGGAATTCTCTCATAAAAAGAACAAGACACAGTGGGAAATTTTCTTAGAACTCTTTCACAATTTTTTTTTCTTTTTTCATCTTTAAGTGATGTCCCAAGACAAAGAATTCCCCCTCCTGTGTGATGCTGTCTGAAGAAGGGATGGTTGGAGCTGTAGCAGACATATTGGATGACGAGAACAAAATCAAAGGTATCAGGGAAACTAGGAAGGGCATAGCTGGGCCCTCTAAATAACCAACCCCAGAACTATCATACCTTCAGATCCTTGTTGTGGGAGATAATACATTCCTTTTTGGTTAATTATCTCTTATCCAAGCATTCTATGAGAATCAAAATAGCACAGCATACTATGCCCATTTGGATGAGATGGAGGCAAAAGCAAACAAATGGACATAGTATGCTATGACATTCTAATTTAAGAAATTAGAATTTTACAGTTTTAAGAAGAGAGATTCAAGACAAATCTCACAGCTTTTATTTCCAAACAAAATGCAAGAGTCTGAGGAGCCTTCTTTCTCTTATAACAAATGTGCTCTAGGAGCCAGAATAAAGAGATGTCACTACAGGTTGACAGATGTAATCTTCTGAACTTTCTGTCTCCTTTCATTAAAGTAGTCAACAAGTAGCAGAGTTCAAAGTCATCTCCCACAAGATGTCCAGAGAGGACCCATGGCCCATTCTTCTAATTAAGAAGCCAAGACATAGCAAATCTGATCATAGTTCTTGATTACACATTCCTTTCTTTCCCATTGCTCTTCAAATGCCAAAATCAAAGCACAATGCTTCCACAAATTTCCTACATAGGCAGAATCCCAAAATATTCTTGCAGAATTGAGCAAGAATTCATTATTATCTATTATCTTCAATATCTAATAGATATCATTAGATAATATCTAATAATAGTTATTATCTATTATCTTCAATTTCTAATTATATTACCGGGTAGCTGGAGTTAAATATATAAAAAATAATTTTGACAATATTCATTACATTGTGAAGGCAATTTTGGGAAAAGTATCCTAGAAAAATTAACCCTGATCATAAAAAAGGATACCCAATGGGACATTCTTGGAGATGAGCTGTATTTCCATTTGAGTTTTCTGATTTTCTGCTTTTAGTACATATAACTTTCTTGTTTTTCATGAGTGCTTGAAACTGAAGTCACAGATTCTTGTAACAATATTTTTTCCTTGCAATGTATTTAGACATGTAAGATCATGAGCTCTATAATGCCCCATGCATCAACGGAATATACTGGATTACAGGTTCTACTCTCACTGGAAGAGCATGTTATAAGGACCACACTATTTTTTCCCTTTCTTTGATTTGTTAGGAAAACAATTCTGTGGTCCCCTCAGAATGATGATATTTAGATAAGGCAGCACAGAACTGGTGCATTTTCTTATCTCCCTTCTTATAGAAATTGAAACTACACACAGGATTTTATTCTAAAACAGAGAGCAAAGTGCCTATAATGCAATCTAGATGAGAAGTCAAGACTCATGGGGCCAGTTGTTCAGTCTTAAGACTTTTGAGATACTGGGGGAAAACCACTCAAGAATTTGTTGGTACTTCTCTAGGCTACACCTATAAATGGTAATTATACTTCTCCATTATGGAGCTCTCTACCATTTAGTGTGATATGTAACTATCTCAAAGGAATAACTGACAGCTTAGTTAATGCATGGAGTATAAATCATTTTGAGCTTCTCATAGGAATGCAAAAATGTACATTAAATACAAAGTCTAGTGATACAAGAAGGGAAATAGAAACTGTGAATAATGAACATGGCACAAACAGGATAGGGGTTGTGAGGAATACAACTGCAGCCTATAAATGAAGAAAGGGAAATGGTGCAACTGATGGAATGGGTTAATTTCTAAAGTAGGGCTGAGGAGATGAGGCAGATTTCTGCCACAGACTCACAAGTGGGCAACTGCCTGGTAACTTCAGTACAGTTTGAGGTCCAAAATGGTCTGGCCCTCGTCCACCTCTTTGCTATAAGACCCAGTACACCAAAGGCCCAATTATTCATCCTTTCCCGTATCTATGACTTTAGGCATGCGATTTTAAGCAACAGTCACCAAAAAAGTAGAGTATATTAAGTCTAAATTGTGTCTAAATTTGGTCATGTAACTCGCTTTGGCCAAAAGAATATTAGTAGCTGTGATGCAAACAGATACCTGAAAAAGTGTTTACATGTTTTGGGTTTTGCTCTTGCTTTTCTGTGATTGTGAGAACATGCCTAATCTAGGATGCTGAAGGATGAGACACGCAGAACAGAGCCAAGTTGCCCAAGGGTCCCAGCCAAAATCAACCTGAAACAACCATTAGCCACCTGGCTCGCAGATGTGTTAATGTGCCAAGTCATAAAGATCCCAGCCTCAATCACTGACTCAGGCTCTGGAGCAAAATAAATGCTTATTGTTTTAAGACACCGAGTTTTTTTTTGTTTTTGTTTTTTTTTAAAAAAATTCTTTATTTTAAAGGTTTTAGAGTTTTGTTGTTCAGACATGTATGTTCCCAAATCAGTCATATGCATATCCCTGGTCCCCACCTCCTCAGTTCCCCTCATCCCACCCCTCCGGATCATCGCCCCATGCCATAGTGAGCACTCCTATTCCCTTAGCACAATGACAATAGCTATCTTTTCCACACATGACAGTATAGGTTTCCATGTTACTCCCTCCGTGCCTCCCCCTCCCTATTTCTTCCCCACAATGTCCATATGTCTATGCTCAAGACACTGAGTTTTGAGATAGTTTGTTATATAGCATTCGTGTGGCAATGTTTGGATATGCTAATACTTCCTCTCTTGCTTTCTGTATTTGAATAACATTAGATAGATTGATTTAAGGGAATGTGCCATGTACCCCAGCACAGGATCCTTTCACGTGCCATTCTCCCTTCCCTTGGAAATGTCTCTTACACTTCTCTCCCTCATTCCTTATTAACCAGTTCCTACAAGGGTTTGAGGTCAACTGCAGCCTATAAATGAAGAAAGGGAAATGGTGCAACTGATGGAATGGGTTAATTTCTAAAGTAGGGCTGAGGAGATGAGGCAGATTTCTGCCACAGACTCACAAGTGGGCAACTGCCTGGTAACTTCAGTACAGTTTGAGGTCCAAAATGGTCTGGCCCTCGTCCACCTCTTTGCTATAAGACCCAGTACACCAAAGGCCCAATTATTCATCCTTTCCCGTATCTATGACTTTAGGCATGCGATTTTAAGCAACAGTCACCAAAAAAGTAGAGTATATTAAGTCTAAATTGTGTCTAAATTTGGTCATGTAACTCGCTTTGGCCAAAAGAATATTAGTAGCTGTGATGCAAACAGATACCTGAAAAAGTGTTTACATGTTTTGGGTTTTGCTCTTGCTTTTCTGTGATTGTGAGAACATGCCTAATCTAGGATGCTGAAGGATGAGACACGCAGAACAGAGCCAAGTTGCCCAAGGGTCCCAGCCAAAATCAACCTGAAACAACCATTAGCCACCTGGCTCGCAGATGTGTTAATGTGCCAAGTCATAAAGATCCCAGCCTCAATCACTGACTCAGGCTCTGGAGCAAAATAAATGCTTATTGTTTTAAGACACCGAGTTTTTTTTTGTTTTTGTTTTTTTTTAAAAAAATTCTTTATTTTAAAGGTTTTAGAGTTTTGTTGTTCAGACATGTATGTTCCCAAATCAGTCATATGCATATCCCTGGTCCCCACCTCCTCAGTTCCCCTCATCCCACCCCTCCGGATCATCGCCCCATGCCATAGTGAGCACTCCTATTCCCTTAGCACAATGACAATAGCTATCTTTTCCACACATGACAGTATAGGTTTCCATGTTACTCCCTCCGTGCCTCCCCCTCCCTATTTCTTCCCCACAATGTCCATATGTCTATGCTCAAGACACTGAGTTTTGAGATAGTTTGTTATATAGCATTCGTGTGGCAATGTTTGGATATGCTAATACTTCCTCTCTTGCTTTCTGTATTTGAATAACATTAGATAGATTGATTTAAGGGAATGTGCCATGTACCCCAGCACAGGATCCTTTCACGTGCCATTCTCCCTTCCCTTGGAAATGTCTCTTACACTTCTCTCCCTCATTCCTTATTAACCAGTTCCTCAATTCAGTACAAGTATTTATCAGTTCTTAGTTCAAAAGCAGTTTCCTTAGGTAAGCCTCTCCTTCCATCTTGGGATAAGACAAATTTCTTTATCAGAGATTCATGTTATATTATGCTAGAACATTTTTTCCTCACATCTCTGCTATTAGTTACACTCCAATGTTTGTGACACCTGATTTTAAGTCTGTCTTCTACACTAGATTGCACAGTCCAAGAGTTTAGAGAACACAGCTCTTATCTGGGTCTCTACTGGGCCTAAATGCAGTGGACAATACCTAATACAGGGACTGGCACCAGTTTTTATTGAATAAAGAAAAAGGTTGTAGCAGATATATCTGTCCACCTTTTGTTGATGATAACAGTTAACAGCTTACACTTGTATTCTTCTCCAGAGGAACACCCTTGAATAACAGGAGCTGCCTCATTCAAAAATACCTGAGAGATTAACCCAAACCAACCCTCTTCTCCAAGAGGAGCAGAGTAACCAATGATAATGCAGGTATTGAACAGTTCAGCCTGCTTTCCGCTGGAGGACACACCTTCTGTGGAGAATTTTATGCTTGAGAGCTCCCGTGGGATGTGGCTTAGGCTAGGCATCTCCTGTAACTGCATTGTTTATCTAGTCTTTTCCTTAGGACTATGCCTTTCCCCTCAACCTTCTTATGCTTTTCCAGAGAACTTGATTTCAATAAATTATTTGCAGAATAACATTTGTTTCAAGTTCACTTCCAATCAAACCAAACCAAAGACATGAGTTCAGGCTGAGTATTTTCCACTCTTCCAAGAAGTAAAACAAGACCCCTGAAATATTATCCATTGGGATAACTCTTTGGATAGATCAAACTAAGAGCTCACTTTTCTCAAAGGGTCCAGCAATTCACAAATGTCTAATAATTTTAGGGTTGTAGAAACTCCATAATTAAATAGTAATTCTTCCAAATATAAGATTTTAAGTGGGTAATTAAAAGAAGGCTGAGTGCTGAAGAATTGATACCTTCGAATTATGGTGCTGAAGACTCTAGAGAGTTCCTTGGACAGCAAGGAGTTCAAACCAGTCGATTCTAAAGGAAATCAACCCTGAATATTCACTGGAAAGATTGATGCTGAAGCTTAAGCTCTAATACTTTGGCCACCTGATGCAAAGAGGTGACTTACTGGAAAAGATCCTGATGCTGGGAAAAAAAGAAGGTAGAAGGAAAAGGGAATGACAGAGGATTAAATGGTTAGATGATATCACCAAGTCAATGGACACGAGTTTGAGAAAGCTCCAAGAGATGGGTGAAGGTCAGGGGAAGCCTGGTGTTACTGCAGTCCATGGGGCTGCAAAGAATCGGACACGACTGAGCAACTGAACTGAACTGACTGAAAATGTAGGAGCATAGAGCAATTTTATTCCTTCCTGGAAGTGTGGGTTTATGTATTGTACGGCTGTACAATACCGTAATTCTCAACAGAAATGTCCAGATGAAGAGCATGTTTGATATCTGACTACCAGGATATTCATCTCACCTATAGACAAGGGTTGCTGCTTTTAGAAGGTAACTAAGGAAGAGGTGATGGTGGCTGCAAAAATGCCCACAATGTTATGAGAAAAAAAATGATACAAAGCTACACGCACTGTAGTCCTAAAGAGTAAAACAAATCTATTCGTCTATTTATTTCTCAAAGCACTTAAAAATAAACAAAGCATACCAAGAAGTGAACAGTAGCAGCAGAATTTTGAGGGATTTTAATTTCTTTTTGTGTATTTTCTTACTTAAAAAAAATTAACAAAAAGCATAACCACAATTTTTTAAAATGGTAAACAAACAAACAAACAAACCAAAACAACCAACGTGAGTAAATTAGCAAAAAGATCATAGATAACAATGGCATTATTTTCTCCTAAATGCAAAATTTTCTCCTAAATGAACTCAGTTCAACAGTCTATGATGGGGGTTTTTGACTTTCGGGAAGGAGGAGATGAACTTTCCTCTTTTCCTTTCAAAAATTGCAACTAAAAAGCTTGCACATTATGTATTAAACATAAGATGACTCTGAAAAGTGAAGAGAAGATTTCCTAGGCACTTCAGGAAATTAGGAACAAGGTGGAATGTCTCCTGGGGTTTCTTTTTTGTCCCATATATTCCAGAATTGGAACTATGAAACCTGGCAACCTGGAAATGCTAATGGGTACAGATGAGAAAAGCACTAATAAAGTCTGCTCTTTATAGTCAAAAGGTCAAGAAAAGGAGGTCGCTAGCAATACAGCAAACATTTAGAACTTGTTTTAACTACTTCACCAAGAAACCACAGAAATAGCCTGCTACTCTCTCCACCCAAGCCAACAAAAATCTACTGGGGAACCTAGATTTCCATTTGACCAGGCTGTAAGGAAGTGCCCTTCCCTGCTCCGTCCAGGCCAAAGTGACCAGTTTTCAATACTGTAGCTAGTCCAGGAAGATAGAGATTTAAGCAGAGAAATGTTAAGACATGAAAATGTTCAATACCATTGTGTAAAATATGGTATATTGTACACTTACCATGTGTAAGAAATGTTTAGATCACAAGTCAGCATTGTGTTTCCAATCTAGCATGTGTATTTAAGCACTTGAAAAGAATTTTAAATTGAAATTGGGTTTTAAATTGAAATCTTACTAAGCACATAAACAAAATCAGCATATTTACCATAATTTAAGAATCACTATTTTAACTTTAATTTATTAGATTTGTGATTATTCCTTAAAGTCTTCGGACAGCTTGTCATAAGATTGAGAATACTCAGAAAGAAAATGGAACATATTAAACCTGTAGGACAGTTTGAGTGTTTAAAAAATTTCACTATGCTTAAAAATAGGTCAAAACATTAATCAAAGAACCCTTAAAATCAGATAGATGTACAAATAGAATAAGAAGATCTATAAATTTAGAAAGTAAGCTTTAAAATTTATAGATTAATTATTAATTTCAAACCAATCTGAATCTCTGAAAAACCTTTTTAGTGCATAAAAGCTGCCCCTAAGACATAAAATGTCTCACATTGATACACACATTACATGAGCACATGTTATGTTTATCATCTGTGGAAAATTCTTCTCTGTGTTTCTAGTGCTTCATTTTCCATCATGTCCCTAAGCCCTGTCAAGTGCCAGGGAGTAGTTGTAAGCACATCTGGATGATCCACTCCTTGAGTAGAGGGTTTGTCTCTATGCACTGTGTTCTCCCAGCAGCTGCCATGTTGCTGGGGAAGAGCAGATGTTAGATAAGCATTTGTTTGAATTAAACATAATCAGCTACATTTTTCAAGCTCTCATTTTAAAATGACGTTTCCTGGGACTGTGATACGAAAGAGGTTTTGTGTTCATGGCACACTCTCAAGCACTAGAATTTTAGATATTATGCTTCCATGGACAAAAAGACTCTGTAGATCCTGCAACATACTAGCCACATTTGCACCTTGAGCACTCAGAGATGACATGTTAGAGCAGCACTTGGTCCTCTCCAGCACTCTGTTGCTGGTTGGGAAAAACAGTTGACTATCTTGGACACAATTTTTACTTATGCAGGAGGCAAAGACTGCCATGTTCCCTTTAACTAATTATGTTTCTGCACTGTTGGCTTGTTCTTACACTACACTTCTTCTTAAAGAGCAAGTTTCATCCCTACTAAAGTCTTCAGCATAGATCCACACACTATTTAACATGCATCACTTGAACTCAGTGGGGCATAGTTTCAAGTATTAGAATATTAGACCCCATACTTCAAAGGTTTTAAGGGACTCCAAACAACAATAAAACACTCCTAATACCTCATAGTTCATGCCGTAGAAAAAAAAAAAATCCTATGTATTGAACAATATTGGAAGGTATAGCCAAGAAATATATACCAGTTGAGAATCACAAATTATTCCAATTCCAATAAATTATCATGTATTCTGAGACACTACAATATAAAGTGAATAAGAAGACCTTAAAATGGTACTTAAATGTATCAGTTTAAAAATAAACTGCTGGGGGCTTCCCCTGGTGGTCCAGTGGATAAGGACACCGCCTTGCAGTGCAAGGGGTGCCGGTTCGATCCCTGGCCTGGGAAGATCCCACGTGCCGCGGAGCGGCTGGACTGATGTGTCCGAGCCGGAGCTCTGGAGTGCATGCGCCCAGAGCCGGTGCTCTGCGACAACAGAGGCCACCGCGATGGGAGGCCCACATGGGCCAAAGAACAAAGATGGATGAAAATAGATAAATGAAAGACCAACAGAAGTGGCCCGTCTGCTCCCCCCCCTCCCCACCCCACCAAAATAAATAAATAAATAAATCTTTTAAAAAATAATAAAAAATAAACTGCTACTTGGGTCTAGGCTGACCGTATTTTTCCTTTTATAACTTGGTATTTATTTTCCCAACAAAGAATATTATTTAAAAGAACAGCATGCTTTATTAAGTTTCCACTTAGTGGAGATTTGCATTACAAGTTGATTCAAGGCCCCTAACAAAGGACTATATATATAAATGAATTTATATCTTTTTGACTTGAACACATTCATCTACTAAGCAAAATCTTCTCCAGTTTCACTTGATAGAACATTTTTGGGTAACTTTATTTTTATTATACCAGTAACCATATTTACTATAGCAAATTAGTAAATACAGTAAGTCAGGTTTTCTCAGTCTCAGCCCTACTGATTTTGGGCAGGATTACTTTTCCCTGTGGAAGGCTGTCTTGTATGTAAGGGTATTTAGCTGTATTCTCAGTGTTATTAGAAGTGAGCTGCATTTTCCCAGTTGTAACAAACCAAAATCTCAGATATTGCTAATGTCTCTGGGGACTGATCCACACACTATTTAACATGCATCACTTGAACTCAGTGGGGCATAGTTTCAAGTATTAGAATATTAGACCCCATACTTCAAAGGTTTTAAGGGACTCCAAACAACAATAAAACACTCCTAATACCTCATAGTTCATGCCGTAGAAAAAAAAAAAATCCTATGTATTGAACAATATTGGAAGGTATAGCCAAGAAATATATACCAGTTGAGAATCACAAATTATTCCAATTCCAATAAATTATCATGTATTCTGAGACACTACAATATAAAGTGAATAAGAAGACCTTAAAATGGTACTTAAATGTATCAGTTTAAAAATAAACTGCTGGGGGCTTCCCCTGGTGGTCCAGTGGATAAGGACACCGCCTTGCAGTGCAAGGGGTGCCGGTTCGATCCCTGGCCTGGGAAGATCCCACGTGCCGCGGAGCGGCTGGACTGATGTGTCCGAGCCGGAGCTCTGGAGTGCATGCGCCCAGAGCCGGTGCTCTGCGACAACAGAGGCCACCGCGATGGGAGGCCCACATGGGCCAAAGAACAAAGATGGATGAAAATAGATAAATGAAAGACCAACAGAAGTGGCCCGTCTGCTCCCCTCCCTCCCCACCCCACCAAAATAAATAAATAAATAAATCTTTTAAAAAATAATAAAAAATAAACTGCTACTTGGGTCTAGGCTGACCGTATTTTTCCTTTTATAACTTGGTATTTATTTTCCCAACAAAGAATATTATTTAAAAGAACAGCATGCTTTATTAAGTTTCCACTTAGTGGAGATTTGCATTACAAGTTGATTCAAGGCCCCTAACAAAGGACTATATATATAAATGAATTTATATCTTTTTGACTTGAACACATTCATCTACTAAGCAAAATCTTCTCCAGTTTCACTTGATAGAACATTTTTGGGTAACTTTATTTTTATTATACCAGTAACCATATTTACTATAGCAAATTAGTAAATACAGTAAGTCAGGTTTTCTCAGTCTCAGCCCTACTGATTTTGGGCAGGATTACTTTTCCCTGTGGAAGGCTGTCTTGTATGTAAGGGTATTTAGCTGTATTCTCAGTGTTATTAGAAGTGAGCTGCATTTTCCCAGTTGTAACAAACCAAAATCTCAGATATTGCTAGATGTCTCTGGGGGGAGAAAAACTGTCCCCAGTTGAGAACCAATATGTTAAAAGAAAACAAAATTAATGTATGATCTTTCCATACATTTTTATGTATGCAAACATATGAAGAAATGTTGAAAAATAGTATCTCATATATTGTTACTGTTCTTCTGCAGCATATAGTATGGACAATTTTAAAATTGAACTTATTGTTGATTTGTAATATTGTATTAGTTTAAGGTGTACAAGAGATTTAATATTTTTATGGATTATAATCCTTTTAAAGTTCTTACATTTATATTCCCTGTGCTGTACATTACATTCTTCTTCTTAAAGAAGAATGATCTTCACTGATCTTTTCAAATTTATTTTTGGAAGGAGGGCTCTGTATTATTCTGTATATTCTGATCTTTATTATTTCTTTCCTATTTCTGACTTGTGCTTTGTTTGTTCCTCATTGTCTATTATATAGTAGGTTGTTTGAAATTTTTTGTTGTTTCTTGAGGTAGGCCTGTATCACTATAAAGTTCCCTCTAAGAACTGCTTTTGCTGCACCCCATAGCTTTCTGCAAGGTTGTGATTTGTTTTTATTAATTATTTTTATTTTTCTTTTACATAGTTTTGTTGTTTACAGCTATATACAATCCTAAATCTGTAATAGGTATATTTTTGACTGGTTGTGTTTTTCTTTGCATTTGTCTTGAGATATTTTTTATTTCCCTTTTAATTTCTTCATTGACCTAGTGGTTTTTTAATTAGCATGCTATTTAGCTTACACATATTGGTCTTTATTTTTATTTCCATAAATTTCTAGTTTCCTATCGCAATTGTCAGAAAAGATGCTTGATATAATTTCTATCTTCTTAAATTTGTTGAATTTGTTTTATGGCCTAGAAAATGAACTATCCTGGATACCATGTGCACTTGAAAGGAATGTGTATTCTGATGCTTTTAGACAAAATGTCCTGTAGATATCTATTAAGTTTAACTACAATAATGTGTATCAGGAACACTTTTTCACAAATAAGCCAATGTATATTTCATCATTCTTAATAGTTACATAGCATTCCATTTGTTAAACATTAGTTTATTTGCCTTAGTACCTGTATGTAGATTTTGAAGTTATTCCCAATCTTCCTCACAGACAGTGTCATAAAAGGTGCTCACTTGGTTGGCAAAGATATTCTTGGGTAGCTCTCCCTTTCCCTAAGAATTTTACAGATTTTGTTTCATTGTCTTCTGATATTAAAAGTCGTTACAGAGAGATATAAGTTCAGTATGAGTGCTTCTCTCTTGTATATTCTAATTTGCATTTTTTGTCACAGCAGTGAAAGACTATCTTCAAAGTTGAGAAATTTGGGCTTTAAAATGTCGATTTTTTTTTTTAACTGATATTTCCTGGAGTACAGTGTTCTTTTTTATCATTGAGGCACAATTCCACATTCTTTTTAATGAGACTTTCTTCTATTACTATATTTATAATAACTTCCATCCTTAGTTATTGATATCTCTCCTCAATGCCACCAATTTTCCTCATATTGTATTCTCTCTGTTTTTGTTACTTTTGCCTATATGCTTTAATGTCTTCATCTTCCCCTTTGCATTCATTGTGAATTATACAACCCTTCACTTAATGTCAGGGTTGCAGCTTTTCTTTTCTTTTGGTATCTTTAATTATATTAATAATCCACATCTACTATAATGTTAATAAATACAGCTAAATGAGGCGTTCTCAACTTTGACTCTAATGACATTCGGGCTGGAAAACTCTTTATTGAAGGGCATGGGGTCTCCTATGCATGTAATGCATTTAAGATTCACTGACCCTTGTTACTTATTTTTTAATTCTTGGATATTGTTGTTCTGGTCCTCTGTTGGTGTCCTTAGCTCCATTTTCTTTCTCTGTTTGTAAGTCATTAGGAGCACATTTTTGTTTATTAACTGAATTAATACTCTTCTTAAATTCTTCCATACCAAGAAACTCTACAGGGAATTTGTCTTCTTTATCTTGAGTAAAATGCTTTATGCTTTTCCAGAAGAGGTCGGGGTCGGTTGTACATGGCCTTTCTCCTCTCCTGTATAGGACAGATTCCATGCTCTTTATTTTCTTGTCCATGATTGACACCTTCCATCTCTTAGTTATTATTCTGTGTTATGAACTAGTGTGTGCAAATCCTCTTTGACTCATTGCCCATCTTATCAGAGATGAGTTGTCTACCTCTCTGAGATCTAGAAGGTGATATTCAACTCCTTTCCTCAGTCAAGGTGCCAGTGTTGAAAGTTCTAGAAAAGTGGGTGGAAACTGTTGGGCTGGGCCAGAGCCTTCTGACCTAAGTAGCAGTGTGTGCTGTCACTATTGTTTCACAGTGCAAGTCAGTGGCAGCACTGTCAGATTTTACAGATTTTGTTTCATTGTCTTCTGATATTAAAAGTCGTTACAGAGAGATATAAGTTCAGTATGAGTGCTTCTCTCTTGTATATTCTAATTTGCATTTTTTGTCACAGCAGTGAAAGACTATCTTCAAAGTTGAGAAATTTGGGCTTTAAAATGTCGATTTTTTTTTTTAACTGATATTTCCTGGAGTACAGTGTTCTTTTTTATCATTGAGGCACAATTCCACATTCTTTTTAATGAGACTTTCTTCTATTACTATATTTATAATAACTTCCATCCTTAGTTATTGATATCTCTCCTCAATGCCACCAATTTTCCTCATATTGTATTCTCTCTGTTTTTGTTACTTTTGCCTATATGCTTTAATGTCTTCATCTTCCCCTTTGCATTCATTGTAGAATTATACAACCCTTCACTTAATGTCAGGGTTGCAGCTTTTCTTTTCTTTTGGTATCTTTAATTATATTAATAATCCACATCTACTATAATGTTAATAAATACAGCTAAATGAGGCGTTCTCAACTTTGACTCTAATGACATTCGGGCTGGAAAACTCTTTATTGAAGGGCATGGGGTCTCCTATGCATGTAATGCATTTAAGATTCACTGACCCTTGTTACTTATTTTTTAATTCTTGGATATTGTTGTTCTGGTCCTCTGTTGGTGTCCTTAGCTCCATTTTCTTTCTCTGTTTGTAAGTCATTAGGAGCACATTTTTGTTTATTAACTGAATTAATACTCTTCTTAAATTCTTCCATACCAAGAAACTCTACAGGGAATTTGTCTTCTTTATCTTGAGTAAAATGCTTTATGCTTTTCCAGAAGAGGTCATGTGTCGGTTGTACATGGACTTTCTCCTCTCCTGTATAGGACAGATTCCATGCTCTTTATTTTCTTGTCCATGATTGACACCTTCCATCTCTTAGTTATTATTCTGTGTTATGAACTAGTGTGTGCAAATCCTCTTTGACTCATTGCCCATCTTATCAGAGATGAGTTGTCTACCTCTCTGAGATCTAGAAGGTGATATTCAACTCCTTTCCTCAGTCAAGGTGCCAGTGTTGAAAGTTCTAGAAAAGTGGGTGGAAACTGTTGGGCTGGGCCAGAGCCTTCTGACCTAAGTAGCAGTGTGTGCTGTCACTATTGTTTCCTCAGCAGTGGCGAGGAGAGATCTCCTCTGGCATCAGATCACTCTTGCTTGCAGCACTGAGCTTCCCACTCTTGCTTCTGTCAGATCAGTCCAGTGTTCCCTCTTTCTGATTCACCTGTTGCTACACAGCAGTCATTTCCAAAGTCTGAAGAGGTAAAACCATGAGCATTAAAAATATTTTTTATATTTTGGTTTTTCCTTTTCAGTTTTACTGTGATCTAGGATGTACAGTGGATGTACAGCACTGTGAAACTTTAAGGTACACAGCATAATGACTTGAGACATACATCATGAGATGATGATCATAAGGAATTTAGTGAATACTTTTCATCTCACATAGATACAAAAGAAATAGAAAAAAAAAGTTTATTTGTGACGAAAACCTTTGCAGTTCACTCTTTAACAACTTTCACGTATAACATACACTGGGATTAGTTACAGTATCCATGCTGTACACTAGAGTCCTAACATTCATCTTGTGACTGGAAGCTTTTGCCTTTTGACTACCTTCATCCAATTCCTCCTCCCCCTGACCCGTCTCAAATAACCACAAGTATTCACCACACATGATATTTGATACCTATGACTCATTTATTTTTAAAGTTTGTACCTATTCATCTCCCTCACTTATTTCTCTCCTCCAATCACACCATCCCTCTGGTAATCACCTGTTTGTATCTGTGCCTATTTCTCTTAGGTTCATTTGTTTTGCTTTTTAGAATGCACATGTAAATTATATCATAGAGTAGTGTCCTTCTCTGTTTGATGTGTTTCAATGAGCACAATACAGAAGGCCCATCCACGCTGTTGCAAAGGCAATGTTTCATTCTTTTTACTTGATTGAGTACTATTCCATTGTGTGTGTGTGTGTGTGTGTGTGTGTGTGTGTGTATATATATATATATATATATATATATATTAGCATCTTCTTTATTCTTCTACTGATGTGCACACAGGCTACTTGTATATCTTGGGTACTGTAAATAATTCTGCAATCAATACAAGGGTGCATCTGTCTTTTCAACTTAGTGTTTAAGAATATCCTGAAGTATATGCTCTCAATGTGGGCTGTGGAGGCCCCTCTGTTAAGGTGGGGCTGAATACCATGGACAATTTGACAGATGTACCTGGCTCCTGACCCAGTCGGCTGAAAACTCCAGCTTCGTGTGAATGCTGTTGGCCACGGGTAGATGACGCCAGGTCATGGCATGGCAGGCTGTGTGACTCAGGAAGTCTCAGTCCTGGTCCTGTCCTCCTGGTGGGTGGGGCCAGGTCATGGAGTAGCTGCCTGCCGAGCTGTGGATCCTGGAGGTGGTGTTGGCCTGCAGAGGTGGAGCTTAGAAATTCCAAGTTTGTTAACAGCCCATTTATGAATGGGCTGGGCTGCGATGCAATAGGCTGTAGCACTGCAGGTACCCTGAAGCTGCTGTCAGTCCAGTGGTGGTTGTCGCTGGATCCCTACACTGCTAGCTGCTTATCTTGGGGGAGTCCCAGGACTGGTGCTGACTGGTTGGTGAGGTGTACCAGATCTCAGTGTTAAGCCAGAGTGAGTATTCTGAAAAGCAACTCACTGGCTTTCATGTCCTGATGGTAGAACGGGCTCATGAAAAAGGCCAGGACCAGCATCTATGTCCTCAGGATGAGTACCAGTGGGTTCCTCCTTCTCCAGGAGGGTGTCCAAGATCAGTAAGTACATATGACCTGGTTCTATCAAATTACTGCTTCTGTCTTAGGTCTCAAAGATTGTGAGATTTGGTGTGCAATCTTTAAGAGCAGAATCCGTTTCCTATAATCCTCTGACTCTCCTGATAGTAAGTCCCACTGGTCCTCAAAGCCAGCTGCTCTGTAGGCTCTTCTTCTGGTACAGAACCCAGGCTAGGGAGCCTAACCTGAGGCTTGGACCCCTTGCCACTTAGGGAAAATCTCTACAGTGGTGATTATCCTCCTGTTTGGGAGTTACCTACCTGGGGTGTGGGTTTTGACTATACCAAGACTCTGCCTCTCCTACCCAACTCACTGTGGTTCTTCTTTCTTTCTCACTCTCTTTCTTACATATATATATTTGGCCACTTCTATTGATCGTTCCTTCATTTATCTCTGTTGTTTGGCCTGTGTGGGCCTCCCATCACAGTAGCCTCTCTCGTCGCAGAGCACAGTCTCTGGGTACACACGCTCCAGAGCTCTGGCTCGATAGTTGGACACATCGGTCCAGATGCTCCACGGCACGTGGGATCTTCCCAGGCCAGAGATCGATCCGGTGCCCCTTGCACCGGTGCAAGGCGGTGTCCTTACTCACTGGACCACCACGGAAGACCTCTCTCTTTTTTTTTTAATATATTTTATTTTATTTTGCTTTTACTGAGTTTTACTGCTTACAGCTCTATACAATCCCAGATCCATCATAGGCATATCTTTGAAAAAAATATGGCATTCTTCACAAATTTGTGTGTCATCCTTGCACAGGGGCTATGCTAATCTTCTCTGTACCGTTTCAAGTTTAGTATATGTGCTGCTGAAGCAAGCACCCTTTCTTTCTTTCGTTTAAATTTATACTGTGGTTATTTCTTCATGTCTTTATTTGTAAAAGATTTTTTTCTGCTAGTCTTCATGCCATTCTTATCAATAGTTGCCCTTTAAATAGTTGTGATTCAGATGTTTATATGGGAGGAGGTGAGCTCAGCCTTTTCCTACTCCACGATGTTGGTCACTTCACCCTTAACTACGAACATTTTTCAGCTGTTGAGCAATACTGGAAACCTGCTCTCCAGAAAGGTTTTACTGAATTCAAACAATTGTCACGTGAAAGAGGGAGTATCTATTTCCCTATATTCCTGTCAACCTTATTTATTTGCTTTCTTATTGTTAATATAATTGTATTTTTGTAAAAAAATTAAAACCAAAAAATACACTTTTAATGTATTTCAAATGTATTCAAATATTTTGATTTTGTTTTGAAATTCCCAGACAATATCTGAAAGCTTATAAACCTCAATGTGTCCACACAAACTGTACAACATTCTAAATAATTAACAGAAATGTAAAGGATTCTTATTTAATTAATGTATAAAAAGGCATCTTTAAAGGAACATAAAACCAGGGGCAGTTAAAAAAACAGACTTAAATATTTCAATATAGAGTGCTGAAGGTGGAAAAAAAAAAGACTTTTTAAGTAAAGTTCCAACTGTTTCTCAAAAAGTATTAGCTGTTTCTTTGGAATCCAGAAAGGAAGGTTACTAACTATTCTTCTCATGAACACACGCACAAATGGATCACTATTTGCTAAGGTCACCTGATTGCATCCAAGAGATACTATAAACGAAGAGCATGAAATAAAACCCAACCTACGCCTTTATTAACATACTCAACTCCTAATACAAATCCTCCTACTTACCTGTGTGTCTATCCATCATGAATCTAGAATAGGTTTATTGAGAAGTAGTTCATATACTATAATATTCACCCTTGAAAATTACACAGTTCAGCGGTTTTTAGTATATTCAAAGAGTTGTGCAACCATCACAACTATTTTAGAACATTTTTGTCACCTGAAAAGAAAACCAACTGGAGTCACTCCCTGTTCTCTCCTCTCTAGCCCTGGCAACTACTAATCTGCATCCTTTTTCTTTAGATTTATGTACTGTGGACATTTCCTAAAAGTCGGATCACATAGTGGCCTCGGTGACTGGATTCCTTCATTTGGTTTAACGAAGGTTCATTAAACCTTTCAAGGTTTCAGGTTCATCCATAGTGTAACTTTCCTACAGTTCCTTCTTTTCACTGATGAATATGGATATACCGCATTTCGTGTATCCAGTCATCAGCAGATAAGACATTTAGTTGCTACCACTCTCTGGAAAAACTTTCTACAAATGAGTTTTTATTATTATTTTAATAGATTTCAGTTTATCTTGTCTTTGTTTGTAAACTTCAAATAAGAACCTCCAAATCTTCCAATCCATCCGAGCCTGTCTCATCTCTGAGAACAGATCTCTAAATGACCACTAGATAATGACTGCATTTCATTTCTTCCTTCCTCAGCTTTTTAAAAAATATTTTTTAAAATATTTTTTCCCACATATTGCTTCTGTACACATAATGGATGAACAAGGAGAAAATATATTTTCCTATAGTTAGCATATAAAACCTAATTAATTTTGTATTTGTGAAATTTGACATAAGATCCCTGAGAACTGTAGCTGGCCTATTTTGAATGTCAAGATATGAGACAAGATTCCTCGGTCTAAATTTCCTAGAAGAGCAATGATACATCCATTTAAACTTTTTCCCACTGCTATGATAACACTGTTTCCAGCCTTCACCTCTCCTATCCCTCTGCTTTTTGTCTGTTTCGTCATCGTTCTATATATTATCATTTTATATATAATCAATAAGAATGCACATGAAATGAGGTCCCCAGAAAGTGTCTCCTATCTTATACTTTACTGTGTAGGTATGGAAAGGTGCCATTCCCATTATAGTCTATACAACTTGTCCGACTGCACAGTGAGATCTTTGAGCTTTTAAATTTTCCTTCCCAGGGTATGGGTACACTATGAGGCAGATCACTCAAGCACTCACCTTATTAAACACCTTTGTTTCCAACATTTTTCCAAATAATCCATTGCTATTGGCAGCAAAACTACATTGGATTTGGGTTTTGACAAGATAAAAACAAAAAGCCATAGCTTTCGATTCAGATCAGAGTTCAGTCCTGACTGGTCACATATGGGTTTTGTGTTCTTGGTCATGTTATTACCTCCCCTGAGATACATATCACCTGTAAAACATCTCATCTGTAATCAATAGATTCACAGGGATGATAAGAGGATTAATTAAGGCAACAGCTGGGTGTATTACTCCTAGATTAAAGTAAACATGCCTTTACCAGTCATCTAAGACATTTAGTTGCTACCACTCTCTGGAAAAACTTTCTACAAATGAGTTTTTATTATTATTTTAATAGATTTCAGTTTATCTTGTCTTTGTTTGTAAACTTCAAATAAGAACCTCCAAATCTTCCAATCCATCCGAGCCTGTCTCATCTCTGAGAACAGATCTCTAAATGACCACTAGATAATGACTGCATTTCATTTCTTCCTTCCTCAGCTTTTTAAAAAATATTTTTTAAAATATTTTTTCCCACATATTGCTTCTGTACACATAATGGATGAACAAGGAGAAAATATATTTTCCTATAGTTAGCATATAAAACCTAATTAATTTTGTATTTGTGAAATTTGACATAAGATCCCTGAGAACTGTAGCTGGCCTATTTTGAATGTCAAGATATGAGACAAGATTCCTCGGTCTAAATTTCCTAGAAGAGCAATGATACATCCATTTAAACTTTTTCCCACTGCTATGATAACACTGTTTCCAGCCTTCACCTCTCCTATCCCTCTGCTTTTTGTCTGTTTCGTCATCGTTCTATATATTATCATTTTATATATAATCAATAAGAATGCACATGAAATGAGGTCCCCAGAAAGTGTCTCCTATCTTATACTTTACTGTGTAGGTATGGAAAGGTGCCATTCCCATTATAGTCTATACAACTTGTCCGACTGCACAGTGAGATCTTTGAGCTTTTAAATTTTCCTTCCCAGGGTATGGGTACACTATGAGGCAGATCACTCAAGCACTCACCTTATTAAACACCTTTGTTTCCAACATTTTTCCAAATAATCCATTGCTATTGGCAGCAAAACTACATTGGATTTGGGTTTTGACAAGATAAAAACAAAAAGCCATAGCTTTCGATTCAGATCAGAGTTCAGTCCTGACTGGTCACATATGGGTTTTGTGTTCTTGGTCATGTTATTACCTCCCCTGAGATACATATCACCTGTAAAACATCTCATCTGTAATCAATAGATTCACAGGGATGCTAAGAGGATTAATTAAGGCAACAGCTGGAACACAGCGAGCACTGAATCAATGTGAGCTCCTCAGATGTGAAAGTAATACATAAAGACACACTAGATTTAGACTACAGAGCTGTGCTGTTCAAAATAGTAGCTACCAGCAACAGGTTGCTAATAATTTTTTTTTTAGCCACATCATGTGGCATGTGGGACTTCAGTTCCCTACCAGGGATCCATTAAGCATCCTCTGCACTAGAAGTGAGTTTCCTTAACCACTGGACTGCTAGGGAAGTCTCAAGTGGCTAAGTAATTATTCAAAATTAAATAATCATTAAAATTCAATTCTGATTAATAGCCACATGTGTGTAGTAGCTATGTACTGGATAGCACCAATATGTACCACTGCCATCATAGGGAGACTGAGCAATGCATGATGCACCAGAAGTGACAGAATTCAACAAGAACCAGAAGCCTAAACTTTTGCCACTATATAGCTTTAGCAGAACAACTTTATCTCACTATGCTACTGTTTCCTCAGTGGAAAATGTAATAATGCCTTTACAGCAATACTGTAGAGATGAGGTGAAATCATTTCCCTTTCCCTTATTATCATCTTCCCAGGACACCAAGATTAAATTATGCACAAAAATTCTTTAGCAAGGACCATTTTGAGTAGGACTCGATAGGTATGATTCTTTGGGAGCTCAATATTCAGAGCCATGACTTGATGTTATTCCAGTACACCTGTAAGTAGTTAAGAACAGCATAGGTTCAGAAGCACATCTAGCTATGTGCAGGCATGTCTTGTGGTAATGGAAAGAAACAAATTAACACAACTGAAAAACTTTCCACTTTGAGCTTTTAAATTTTCCTTCCCAGGGTATGGGTACACTATGAGGCAGATCACTCAAGCACTCACCTTATTAAACACCTTTGTTTCCAACATTTTTCCAAATAATCCATTGCTATTGGCAGCAAAACTACATTGGATTTGGGTTTTGACAAGATAAAAACAAAAAGCCATAGCTTTCGATTCAGATCAGAGTTCAGTCCTGACTGGTCACATATGGGTTTTGTGTTCTTGGTCATGTTATTACCTCCCCTGAGATACATATCACCTGTAAAACATCTCATCTGTAATCAATAGATTCACAGGGATGCTAAGAGGATTAATTAAGGCAACAGCTGGAACACAGCGAGCACTGAATCAATGTGAGCTCCTCAGATGTGAAAGTAATACATAAAGACACACTAGATTTAGACTACAGAGCTGTGCTGTTCAAAATAGTAGCTACCAGCAACAGGTTGCTAATAATTTTTTTTTTTTTTTAGCCACATCATGTGGCATGTGGGACTTCAGTTCCCTACCAGGGATCCATTAAGCATCCTCTGCACTAGAAGTGAGTTTCCTTAACCACTGGACTGCTAGGGAAGTCTCAAGTGGCTAAGTAATTATTCAAAATTAAATAATCATTAAAATTCAATTCTGATTAATAGCCACATGTGTGTAGTAGCTATGTACTGGATAGCACCAATATGTACCACTGCCATCATAGGGAGACTGAGCAATGCATGATGCACCAGAAGTGACAGAATTCAACAAGAACCAGAAGCCTAAACTTTTGCCACTATATAGCTTTAGCAGAACAACTTTATCTCACTATGCTACTGTTTCCTCAGTGGAAAATGTAATAATGCCTTTACAGCAATACTGTAGAGATGAGGTGAAATCATTTCCCTTTCCCTTATTATCATCTTCCCAGGACACCAAGATTAAATTATGCACAAAAATTCTTTAGCAAGGACCATTTTGAGTAGGACTCGATAGGTATGATTCTTTGGGAGCTCAATATTCAGAGCCATGACTTGATGTTATTCCAGTACACCTGTAAGTAGTTAAGAACAGCATAGGTTCAGAAGCACATCTAGCTATGTGCAGGCATGTCTTGTGGTAATGGAAAGAAACAAATTAACACAACTGAAAAAATTTCCACTGGCAAAAATCCTATTGTAGACGAGTCCACTTTCACAGGGTTTAAAATGCCAAGGTCAGAGATCCTATTTCCTACTTATTCATTTGTTTAACTTTAATGTCTAAATCTGCCTTTCCCACATTTAGAAACAATAATCTGTGCTGTCATTTTGGGTACAATATTGTATTTTTAAAAATTTATATAGAGAAGGGGTTGGCAAACTTTTTCTGTAAAGTGCCAAAGAGTAAATACTCTAGGGCCATAAACTTTCCTCCACAGCTATTCAACTATGTTGGTGTAGCATGAAAAATTCACAGCCAAAAATATAAATAAATGGCATGGTTGTAAATCAATAAAACTTTATTTAGTAAATAGTCCCCGAGGCCTTAATTTGCCACCTTCATATTCAGAAGGCTATGGAAGAACATGGCTTTCCCTGCTCTTCCTCACATTTTTTAAAGAACTATTATAGAATTTTTTCAAAGAACTATTATAGAAATTTTCATTTAATTATTTGAACATAGACTGTATCCTGAAAATAATCAGTTTAAAATGTTTAATTGAGAAATGTCAAAACATATTTTTTCTTCTTATTTTTACTGCAACTTTGAATATAAATAGTATAATTCTTTAGGACGATAATTTTACTTTGGGGCTGACAGAAAATTGAGAAGGACGGTCATAGCTTATACACTGGTATATAACATGATGCACCAGAAGTGACAGAATTCAACAAGAACCAGAAGCCTAAACTTTTGCCACTATATAGCTTTAGCAGAACAACTTTATCTCACTATGCTACTGTTTCCTCAGTGGAAAATGTAATAATGCCTTTACAGCAATACTGTAGAGATGAGGTGAAATCATTTCCCTTTCCCTTATTATCATCTTCCCAGGACACCAAGATTAAATTATGCACAAAAATTCTTTAGCAAGGACCATTTTGAGTAGGACTCGATAGGTATGATTCTTTGGGAGCTCAATATTCAGAGCCATGACTTGATGTTATTCCAGTACACCTGTAAGTAGTTAAGAACAGCATAGGTTCAGAAGCACATCTAGCTATGTGCAGGCATGTCTTGTGGTAATGGAAAGAAACAAATTAACACAACTGAAAAACTTTCCACTGGCAAAAATCCTATTGTAGACGAGTCCACTTTCACAGGGTTTAAAATGCCAAGGTCAGAGATCCTATTTCCTACTTATTCATTTGTTTAACTTTAATGTCTAAATCTGCCTTTCCCACATTTAGAAACAATAATCTGTGCTGTCATTTTGGGTACAATATTGTATTTTTAAAAATTTATATAGAGAAGGGGTTGGCAAACTTTTTCTGTAAAGTGCCAAAGAGTAAATACTCTAGGGCCATAAACTTTCCTCCACAGCTATTCAACTATGTTGGTGTAGCATGAAAAATTCACAGCCAAAAATATAAATAAATGGCATGGTTGTAAATCAATAAAACTTTATTTAGTAAATAGTCCCCGAGGCCTTAATTTGCCACCTTCATATTCAGAAGGCTATGGAAGAACATGGCTTTCCCTGCTCTTCCTCACATTTTTTAAAGAACTATTATAGAATTTTTTCAAAGAACTATTATAGAAATTTTCATTTAATTATTTGAACATAGACTGTATCCTGAAAATAATCAGTTTAAAATGTTTAATTGAGAAATGTCAAAACATATTTTTTCTTCTTATTTTTACTGCAACTTTGAATATAAATAGTATAATTCTTTAGGACGATAATTTTACTTTGGGGCTGACAGAAAATTGAGAAGGACGGTCATAGCTTATACACTGTAAAATAACAAATGAGTAATTTACAGATCTAGTTAGGTCATTCAAAGTTTCCTGGCTATTTTACTAATTCATGAGTTAAATCACAACTTAAATAGAAAACCAAAATTGAGCTAACAGCCTCAATGTCATTACTTCTTAAGTTGACGCTACTGTTCTAGACAAATAAATCAAGGTCAGATACTTAGATGACTTAAGCAGCAATTATTTGAAAAATCTGGTAACTTGTAGCCATGGGTAAGAATGCACTGCCCAGAAATGATAAGAAATTAATCAAATAAAATCATGGTATTTCAGAGCTGGAAGAGTTCTTAGGGAACAGCATGTTTAACATCATCGATCACTCTATGAATGATGAGTGTAGTTATCTTCTTTTTTCTTTTACAGGAAACCCTGTTTCTTCTTACTAGATTCTCAGGCTTCTTATTTTCAGCTCTGGGACTTTCTGTGAGGGTGGTCTTATTAACAGGCCAACAAGTGGGGATTTAACTGAGAGAGGACCCATCAGAGCTCTATAAGCTCCTGACCAGAGGACTGGTTCAAGGGTATGTTCCTGACACAAAAATTGGTCATCTCAATACTGGGGATGTTTCTTAGAATTACCAGGACAGAACCAACCTTCATTCCTTCCTTCTCTTCCTTTCATTCATGACTCTTTCCTGTCCCCTGCAAATACAGAGTAGGTAATATTCACACTTCAGATTCACAATCAACACCAACTACTCCTGATTCTACTGTGAACCCTCAGTTAGTATGGCCGTGCCTTCAGAAGGAACAGTAATTCATCCCATAAAAATCTATGGAAATGATACTTCGCTCAGCATCAAGGATGCAATATACATTCGCATAAACTAATACTTGGAGCTTCCAAGAAAATACAGCTTCCCATTTCTAAAGGGCTATTTGCTTGTTACTAACTCTTTCAAAAATGTTTAATTGAGAAATGTCAAAACATATTTTTTCTTCTTATTTTTACTGCAACTTTGAATATAAATAGTATAATTCTTTAGGACGATAATTTTACTTTGGGGCTGACAGAAAATTGAGAAGGACGGTCATAGCTTATACACTGTAAAATAACAAATGAGTAATTTACAGATCTAGTTAGGTCATTCAAAGTTTCCTGGCTATTTTACTAATTCATGAGTTAAATCACAACTTAAATAGAAAACCAAAATTGAGCTAACAGCCTCAATGTCATTACTTCTTAAGTTGACGCTACTGTTCTAGACAAATAAATCAAGGTCAGATACTTAGATGACTTAAGCAGCAATTATTTGAAAAATCTGGTAACTTGTAGCCATGGGTAAGAATGCACTGCCCAGAAATGATAAGAAATTAATCAAATAAAATCATGGTATTTCAGAGCTGGAAGAGTTCTTAGGGAACAGCATGTTTAACATCATCGATCACTCTATGAATGATGAGTGTAGTTATCTTCTTTTTTCTTTTACAGGAAACCCTGTTTCTTCTTACTAGATTCTCAGGCTTCTTATTTTCAGCTCTGGGACTTTCTGTGAGGGTGGTCTTATTAACAGGCCAACAAGTGGGGATTTAACTGAGAGAGGACCCATCAGAGCTCTATAAGCTCCTGACCAGAGGACTGGTTCAAGGGTATGTTCCTGACACAAAAATTGGTCATCTCAATACTGGGGATGTTTCTTAGAATTACCAGGACAGAACCAACCTTCATTCCTTCCTTCTCTTCCTTTCATTCATGACTCTTTCCTGTCCCCTGCAAATACAGAGTAGGTAATATTCACACTTCAGATTCACAATCAACACCAACTACTCCTGATTCTACTGTGAACCCTCAGTTAGTATGGCCGTGCCTTCAGAAGGAACAGTAATTCATCCCATAAAAATCTATGGAAATGATACTTCGCTCAGCATCAAGGATGCAATATACATTCGCATAAACTAATACTTGGAGCTTCCAAGAAAATACAGCTTCCCATTTCTAAAGGGCTATTTGCTTGTTACTAACTCTTTCACAAATTACATGAATGATTTAATTTCTTCACCCCTCCTCCAAATTGCATTGATTAGAACCATTCATATATTTAGCCATGTGAACACAAGCCTTTACAAAAGGTAAAAGATTCAAAGATGTAGTTTTTTGTCTAACTGACAAGAGTATACATTCTTTCTTTCACAATACTAACTAGTTAAACTGTTAAAACCAAAACACACTTAAAAAGACACTGTTAATATTTTTATGCATTGCATAAAAATTTTAAAAAGAGATAAGACTGATCTATCAAATGAGTTCTTTCTCCATGATAAATGTGGCTCTATAAAACAATAATATTTTAACTTTTATCCAGATATGAACTTTATGAGAACAATGTAGAAGCTGGTAAAAAAAAAAAAAAAAAAAACCCAATAACAACAACAAAATGTTTGGTCTGTGACATATTCATTCATAAGTTGAGAGGAAAGCTGTTAATGTTGGCACTTGAGCCTCCTACGTGGGAAGAGGTTATGCCTGAATATTTCCCTATAGTATTATGCCAAACAAAGGCCAGACCTGAACCTGTCAGACATCTGTGGCACTTACCTGGGCTTCTGGCTTGTACATAATTTTCCTTCTTTGATACAGTCATCTCCTAACAGATACAGTTGTTGAAAAAGTTGAGCAGAACTGGAATAACCCTGGGACAATCCAATTTTTCTTACTTTAAAGATATGCTTAAGACACTAGTGTATTAGTGAAAGAAAAAAAAAAAAACTGAGGGATAAAATTGACAAAAATGAGAAGTACACAGAGTTTAGAGTCTATAAAAAGGATTTTTATTCAAATTTGCACACAGATAAAAATTTAACAAAATTTAAACAAAAGCTTAAATCACATTCTTTCCCACCACAAAACTGACATTATGCAAAAGAGCCACATTCTCCTAATTACATTTTTTCAGGTGGTAGATTTTGGGGGGAAATAGCAAAGGAGAGAAGACAGTGACACTCACAGCATAATTTGTTATCAGTGCTGTCTCATCTTGAAATGACTCTATCAGAGATTTCCGTAAGATTTAACCTTCTTCAGTTCTGATGTTAAAAGAGAAACTTCTACTCCAAAATCACGAATATAAGGCTTCTGGCTTCATTTTCAGTATGAAGTAAACAGTATATTCAATGTTAAGGCAAATGGTAGGATACGTATATGGGGTGTGTGGGGTATTAACTGTGAATTTTCCATTGTAAAATGCACTTTGTAATATTCATGGATTTTCTAAAAATGCTGCAGTTAGAAATAGTAAAAACTCTTTGCAGCTGCTTGTTCCAGTGTCTTAGCTGTACCTTTTTGATAGCGAATCTGTTGAATGCAATCTTGTCTGAGTTTTTTTTTCTTTTTTTTTTTTTAACAGCCTGTGATTTTTTTGTTGTTGTTGTTAATTATTCCATAGGACAACAAGTTCACCAAAATCTTTGCAAATGAACCAGGGCCTGATCTCAAATGCTGGATATACACACATTGTTTGGCCATGTAGACTGCTCCTCCAAACTGGCAAAACAATGGTGAGTTGGCTCACCATGACAGAAAATTATGAGAATGCAGGGAATAAACTTAATAAAGACTATAAAGGAAATCAGATTACATAAACTGTCTAGACATACTATTCAAAAAATATATAGAGATTGAAGTTTTTTAAAACTAATAACCTGTGATTGCTGCTCTTCCCCTTCCCTCTTTTTTTTTCCCAATGGGATAACCATTTTCTTCACAGTGATGAGAGAACCATCCCTTTTCATGGGTAAGTGCACTTCTTCCGAGGGCTTAGCACAAGGCATTACTTCTTAGACACGCTGGCCACAGCTTTCTTGGCAGCATCCTCCAGGTCGACGGCCGAAGTAATGGGGAGTCCGCTGTTACTGAGAATGTTCTGGGCCTCATGGACATTGGTTCCTGGAAGGAGTTGGGGGATGATGTACAGTCACTGAGACAGAAATGAAAGTGGTGCCCCAGGAAGTTCCATGCAACCTGGAGACCTGAGATGCCCGTGTCTTCTGTGCGGGTGTGCTAAATCACTTCAGTCGTGTCTGACTCTTTGCAATCCCATGGACTGTAGCTCGCTAGGCTCCTCTGTCCATGGGATTCTCCAGGCAAGAATACTGGAGTGGGTTGCCACTTCCTTCTCCAGGAGACCTTCCTGATACAGGGGTCGAAGCTAACATCTCTTATGTCTCCTGCATCAGCAAGCAGGTTCTTCATTTACCACTAGTGCCACTTAGGAAGCCCAGCTGCTTCTCCCAACACCATTTAATTACAATTCAGTTCAGCTTTTTATGATTCAGATCCAGCTATTCAGATATATTTAGATGACAAATGTATATTTTTCCCCCTCTTTTCAATTCAGATGCCTGATATTAAAAAGATACTTGCTATATTTTCTCTGGCATTAAAAAAAATGGAAATAATGAAGTTCTTTAAAGATATTGAACAAAAAAAGATTAATGACCACTTGTTCAAATAGTTTGAAAGAGGAAAATCTTTTCAAATAAATTTATCCTTTGATTGCATAGTCCGGAATGTAAAGGAAAAAAATTTGCGCAAGAAAATAAGCAAGAGAATGGTAAGCTAAGGTGTTAGAATGGTATGGATAGTCCAGCTAGATAAAAGACGAAAGATAAGACTTGCAAGAGACTAATAGACATTTTTTTTCTGTTTAAAAGCTTGAATTTCCGCTGGTAATGTACACACTCAAGTGAATTTAATGCAGTTTTGGCCCATTCCAAAAGTCCTTGAAAGATCTCTTGAAACAAGAGCTGTGAGTCATGGCCAAATCTGAGCTCTGAAGTTGGAGAATCTGCACACCTATGGCCTTGAATCCACTGTTTGGAGACAATGACAGTACTCAAAAGTGTCGCTTTACGCTTCGTCCCCATTTTATATAACAAAAAGGGCAGATGCCATGAAAATGAGCACTGTAACCTCTGATGACTGCTCTGGGCCACTTCTGGTGGATCCACTGCATGTGCAGGCCAAACCGCCCCACCTAACTGTGTTCTTCGGTGACTAACAAGTGAAACACAACTCTGTTCTTTTCAGTGTGAGCGAGTCGCTGGGAGAAATGTGATAAAATTTAAGTGTTTAATTAAATATCTCATCTTTCATCATCTCCTGTGCTTTTATCTAGTTAGCGAGATAGATTCTATTTATAAACAAAGACCTTGAAAATATAGGGCTTGGAGGAGCTCAGAGTACAAATAAAAAGGAGATGCTTGGTCAGCAGGTCTCATACCAAAAGGCAAAGGCAGAGTTAAGGAGGAACAGATGAGCTGAGACGGTGTTATCGCATTGGCTGTCCTGGGACCCTGGGTCCACCAAAGTCATGCTGAAGGGGACACTGGGCACTGCGTCTTTGGGTCAAGGCTGATTCACTGCAGCTTTACACAGGAATCTGATGAATGGTCTCTATGACAAGCTAGAACTTAAAACAGAACTTTAAAACTAAAATCCCCAGCTGCCCGTCCTGGCTCTGTCATGTGTTAGTTGTGCACTTTTGGATAAATCATTTAAATCCTTTGAGCATCAACTTTTTTTATCTCCAGACATAACACTGATCATCTTCCTCATAATGAATACTGATTAAACACCAGGTACAATGCTAAGTGACTTACATGTGATATATGAAAACTTTACAATGACTGTGAATAGATCCAGTTGTCCCTGTTTCACAGATAACTGAGGAGCAGAGGTTAAGGAACTTCTCCGTACTCACACTGGTTGTAAGATGCAGAGACGGTGCTTGAATCCTGCTCTCTCTAATTATGCCCTAAAGGCATACTAGTCTGTTTTCCTGTCTTTAAAAATGTGGATAGCAATGCTGGTAGCATAGGCCATCATGCGAAGCAAATGAGGTAACAGGTGTGGAAGCATTTTGTAACTGTCCAAGTCTCTGTGGCCGTCGTGGCTAGCCATCCACCTAGGCTCCAGGCTCCTGCACTACACTGGGGAGCTACCGCGGAGAAGTCACTGCCAAACAGGAACTGCATTTCCCAGGCTCCCTTGCTGGTGTGGGAGGGGGCGTCACATAGCTGAGTTGTGGTCAATACACGGTGAGCGAAAATGCAACATGTGCCTGTGAAGTTTCCACTGTTACTCTCTGCTTTTTTTGTCTGCCTTCTAGAATGTTGTCTGCCAGAACAATCTTGGAAGGCGTTTTTTTTTTTTTTTTTCAGGCAACAGTGACTCCCTCAACACACACGCTTAGGCAAACCTGCAGAGCAGAGCATCCTGCTCACTCACCCTCTCTGATTTTGTACAAGTGAGAAAGAAACATCTACTGTATTGCCTCTGACATTTTAGCATATATCTGTCATTAAAGGAGCAAGCATTACTTTTTTTAAAAAATTCATTTACTTTTAGTTGAACGATAAGTGCTTTGCAATATTGTGTTGATTTTTTTGTACATAGTCGCAAGAAAGAAACATCTGCTTAGCCTTTAGGGGACACTGGGCACTGCGTCTTTGGGTCAAGGCTGATTCACTGCAGCTTTACACAGGAATCTGATGAATGGTCTCTATGACAAGCTAGAACTTAAAACAGAACTTTAAAACTAAAATCCCCAGCTGCCCGTCCTGGCTCTGTCATGTGTTAGTTGTGCACTTTTGGATAAATCATTTAAATCCTTTGAGCATCAACTTTTTTTATCTCCAGACATAACACTGATCATCTTCCTCATAATGAATACTGATTAAACACCAGGTACAATGCTAAGTGACTTACATGTGATATATGAAAACTTTACAATGACTGTGAATAGATCCAGTTGTCCCTGTTTCACAGATAACTGAGGAGCAGAGGTTAAGGAACTTCTCCGTACTCACACTGGTTGTAAGATGCAGAGACGGTGCTTGAATCCTGCTCTCTCTAATTATGCCCTAAAGGCATACTAGTCTGTTTTCCTGTCTTTAAAATGTGGATAGCAATGCTGGTAGCATAGGCCATCATGCGAAGCAAATGAGGTAACAGGTGTGGAAGCATTTTGTAACTGTCCAAGTCTCTGTGGCCGTCGTGGCTAGCCATCCACCTAGGCTCCAGGCTCCTGCACTACACTGGGGAGCTACCGCGGAGAAGTCACTGCCAAACAGGAACTGCATTTCCCAGGCTCCCTTGCTGGTGTGGGAGGGGGCGTCACATAGCTGAGTTGTGGTCAATACACGGTGAGCGAAAATGCAACATGTGCCTGTGAAGTTTCCACTGTTACTCTCTGCTTTTTTTGTCTGCCTTCTAGAATGTTGTCTGCCAGAACAATCTTGGAAGGCGTTTTTTTTTTTTTTTTTCAGGCAACAGTGACTCCCTCAACACACACGCTTAGGCAAACCTGCAGAGCAGAGCATCCTGCTCACTCACCCTCTCTGATTTTGTACAAGTGAGAAAGAAACATCTACTGTATTGCCTCTGACATTTTAGCATATATCTGTCATTAAAGGAGCAAGCATTACTTTTTTTAAAAAATTCATTTACTTTTAGTTGAACGATAAGTGCTTTGCAATATTGTGTTGATTTCTGCCATACGCCAACATGAATCAGCCAGAGGTATACATATGTCACAAGTTTTACTTTAATTAACACATTACTTTGTAAATGTGGGAGGCAGCTTCTAAAATGGCTCTCAGATGATGGACCTTGGCTTCAGCCTCTTGAGAATGGGCTGGAGCCATTGACCTGCCTCTAATGAAGAATATTAACAAAAGTGATGCAAAGTCACTTCTGAGACTAAGTCCATCACTGCTTTCCCGCTCCCTCTGATTTTGTTTCTTTGCTCTGATGAAGCCAAATGCCATGCTATGGGCTATGGACTGCCCCATGGGGAAAGTCACAGGGCAAGGAACTCAGGACAGCCTCTAGCCAGAAGCCACCAAGGAACTGAGGCCTTCATTCCAACAGCCCATGAAGAGCTGTGTCCCACCAACAACTGTGTGAGTGTGCCTGGAGGCAACCCTCCCTAAGACAGGCTGTGACAGAACCCCAGCCCTGTCCGATGCCATGACTGTACCTGAGAGACACCTTGAGCCAGAGGACCCAGCTGAGCCAGCCTTGGATTCTCCACCAAAGAAACTGTGACATAACCAATGTTTCTTGTGCTAAGCAACTAAATTTGGGGGCAATGTGTTTCCCACTGCTACTTAAGCAATGCAGACATAAAAGTTTACCATTTCATTAAGAACCACCTCAGTGTGCATTCTGACTCATTTGGTAATGTTTCAGCCAAGGTCCCAGAGGCTGAAAAGTAGGACAGAGAACTAGACTGTGGCAGGTGCTGGGTACCAGGCTAAAGGATTCTGACCTTAATCTGCAGGCTCATGTATAACAGTAGTGACGCAGCGTGAATCAGTCTTGACATGGAGTTGAACTGGTCTCTGGACTAGAAGGTTAACGAAAGTTAAAGATGGAAATTTGTATCTCCTTCAACAGAGACAGAGACTAGAGCTCTCCACCTGGCCCTTCCAGGGAAAGGTTAAACGAAAGTTAAAGATGGAAATGTGTATCTACTGTATTGCCTCTGACATTTTAGCATATATCTGTCATTAAAGGAGCAAGCATTACTTTTTTTAAAAAATTCATTTACTTTTAGTTGAACGATAAGTGCTTTGCAATATTGTGTTGATTTCTGCCATACGCCAACATGAATCAGCCAGAGGTATACATATGTCACAAGTTTTACTTTAATTAACACATTACTTTGTAAATGTGGGAGGCAGCTTCTAAAATGGCTCTCAGATGATGGACCTTGGCTTCAGCCTCTTGAGAATGGGCTGGAGCCATTGACCTGCCTCTAATGAAGAATATTAACAAAAGTGATGCAAAGTCACTTCTGAGACTAAGTCCATCACTGCTTTCCCGCTCCCTCTGATTTTGTTTCTTTGCTCTGATGAAGCCAAATGCCATGCTATGGGCTATGGACTGCCCCATGGGGAAAGTCACAGGGCAAGGAACTCAGGACAGCCTCTAGCCAGAAGCCACCAAGGAACTGAGGCCTTCATTCCAACAGCCCATGAAGAGCTGTGTCCCACCAACAACTGTGTGAGTGTGCCTGGAGGCAACCCTCCCTAAGACAGGCTGTGACAGAACCCCAGCCCTGTCCGATGCCATGACTGTACCTGAGAGACACCTTGAGCCAGAGGACCCAGCTGAGCCAGCCTTGGATTCTCCACCAAAGAAACTGTGACATAACCAATGTTTCTTGTGCTAAGCAACTAAATTTGGGGGCAATGTGTTTCCCACTGCTACTTAAGCAATGCAGACATAAAAGTTTACCATTTCATTAAGAACCACCTCAGTGTGCATTCTGACTCATTTGGTAATGTTTCAGCCAAGGTCCCAGAGGCTGAAAAGTAGGACAGAGAACTAGACTGTGGCAGGTGCTGGGTACCAGGCTAAAGGATTCTGACCTTAATCTGCAGGCTCATGTATAACAGTAGTGACGCAGCGTGAATCAGTCTTGACATGGAGTTGAACTGGTCTCTGGACTAGAAGGTTAACGAAAGTTAAAGATGGAAATTTGTATCTCCTTCAACAGAGACAGAGACTAGAGCTCTCTCCCACCTGGCCTCCAATTTGCCAGGGAAGAAAATCTACGCTATGCTACAAAAGGCTCCTCTCCTCCTCTGGGGCTCCGGGCTCCTAGCTCCTGAGCGTCCCACGCTTCACCTCAAGAGGCAGTCTAATCCGCCTGTACATCCTTCCCCTTTTAATCTACTAAAGCTGTATGTAACTGGAATGAATGAGCTGTGCTAGGAGTGTGCCTAATATCAATAAAAGCGAGAGCAGCTTTCACTCAGCACAGGTCACACATTGTTCTGGAGTTCTAGATATATTAGCTCCTGTGCCCCATAGCAGAAACCCTGCGTGCGCTAAGTCGCTTCAGTCGTGTCTGACTCTTTGTGACCCTATGGACTGTAGCCTATTAGGTTCCTCTGTCCATGGGATTCTCCAGGCAAGGATACTAAAGTGGGTTGCAAAGCCCTCGTCCAGGAGATCTCCCTGACTCAGGGATAAAACCCGCATCTCGGGCTTCCCCTGGTGGTCCAGTGGGTAAGGACACCGCCTTGTAGTGCAAGGCGCGCCGGTTCGAGCCCTGGCCTGGGAAGATCCCACGTGCCGCGGAGCGGCTGGACTGATGTGTCCAATTACTGAGCTGGAGCTCTGGAGCGCATGCGCCCAGAGCCGGTGCTGCGACGACAGACGCCACCGCGATGGGAGGCCCACAGGAGCCAAAGAACAAAGACGGATGAACATAGAGAAACGAAAGACCAATAGAAGTGGCCCGCCCGCTCCCCTCCCTCCCCAACCTGACCCCCGCCCAAAATAAATAAATAAATAAATCTTAAAAAAAAAAAAAACCCCGCATCTCTTATGTCTTCTGCACTGGCAGGCGGATTCTTTGCCACTAGCGCCACTGGGCGGCCCAGAGACAGCTGCTATTATCTGCCCTTTACAGAGGAGAGGACTGAGGTACAAGTAAGTCAGAGACTAGTTTAGTAAGTACAGCTCATAGTAGTTAGGAAGCAGTGGGATGAGTGTTCAAGTAATGCTTGATGGACTAAGTCCATCTTATGATTTTGTAAATACATGTCATCGTTATCTTTAAAACAATGAAAAATCTCCAATTTACAATGTCTTCCCACATTACTTTGACCCTTATAGAAACTTTTGAATTTGATGTTTCTAAATAAACTTAGGAGTTCAGTGTTTATAAATCAGGTATATATACACTTTTAAGCCGAGCACTGAGGCTTAGTGACTGACTGGCAGGATTCAGTTGCAAAATCCTTTGACTTTTGGATTCTATTTTGTTTTCCTGGTGATTCATGTTTTGATATTAAAAACACACAGCACTTTCCCATGCCCTGAGATCATCTGAACCTCAATGAGGCTATAAAGTATTCAAGAAAAAGGATCATGTAGACCTAGAATGTCTGCTCTTTGCGATCTCCCCTTCTGGCTAAACTTTCCATCCTCACTGTCCCTGCATTATGAGGGACCATGGCCATTCTCCGCCCCAAGGCAGACCTTGATTGTTCCTAAGACACTGAGTGCACCTGACCCAAGGGTGGTGCAAATACAGACCATGGTCATTAGTCCACTTAGATTTTCTCTGCAGAGAATCTCAATGGGTAAGTTTCCAAGAAAGAGAAACCAGAAGCATGAAAAAGACTCACCAGTCACAAGTATGCAGATAAGAGAAAGGCAGGGAAAATACTCAGAAGGTGGAGACGTGAAGAGACAAGTGCTGGAATAATGTTTCTGAGGTATGCTTCCAATTCAGGCTCTGTTCTTCTGGAGGTCCAGCTTTATTATGGCTCCCACCCACTGAGAGAACTTTAGCTGAGTTCACGTTTAACCGTTTGCATGAAATAAGCTCTTGATAAAATGGCTATTCTTCCTTATAACCAACTAGCCAGTTCTTTACTTAATATCCTTTTTAGCATCCAACGTAGCACCAGATATTCCCAAGGGGAAGAATGACTGACATAGAAATCCGAGACCTGCAGACAAGCTGGGCCTTTGGCCTCTGTGCCTCCACCCAGAACTCTGGCGCCCTCCCTGCTTGCAGGACACCGTATGTCTGTGAGCTAACTGTTTACATGACATTTCTTTGGGGGGATGCTTTCTCGTCACCACATCGATCTCAACCCCCAACCTAGGGAAGCAGACTGTAAAATGAGCTTCCCAAATACTTCGTGCATCTAAAATCTCAGCACTACTTGGAGTGCTTACTGATGTTGCTCTCGCCCCACTAAACAGATGCTCCGGGAGGGCTGCCATTGGTCAGGCTTGATCACCATGTCCCTCCAGGCACAGCGTCCCCCCCACAGGATGGGTCTGTGGATGGACTGAGTGACTGGGGATGGGCTCAACCACACAAAGTGAGCTTGAGGTGGCAAGTGCAGGTGAGTCCTCTCCTGAGCCCTTCACTGGCCTAACACGTCCAAATAACTCTTTTTGATAAGGCTGAAACTGAAACCCCAAACAACCTGAGGGAACATGAGGAGGATTGTTCCTGAGCTCTCTGAGTCCTTAAGAAGCTTCTGTTGGCCTTTTTCTCTAAGAAAGGCCACACAGCAGCTGGCTGTGTTGAGTGCCCTTGAGGGAGGCCTCCAAGCTGATGCTACTAGCTGCTCAGACCCAGGAAGTGGCTGTGTTCATGGCTAACAACTAGAGGCAGGGGCCAGGGGAGAGAGGGTGGGGCAGCTCCTTGCTAACACAAGGCCCTTCTCTCTTTCCAGCTGCTTCTACAGGGCCATATCAAAATGCCTAATCACTTTATAATTCCAGGAGAAAGTTTTGGGCAAAACTACCTTGCTAAAAAGACTCACCAGTCACAAGTATGCAGATAAGAGAAAGGCAGGGAAAATACTCAGAAGGTGGAGACGTGAAGAGACAAGTGCTGGAATAATGTTTCTGAGGTATGCTTCCAATTCAGGCTCTGTTCTTCTGGAGGTCCAGCTTTATTATGGCTCCCACCCACTGAGAGAACTTTAGCTGAGTTCACGTTTAACCGTTTGCATGAAATAAGCTCTTGATAAAATGGCTATTCTTCCTTATAACCAACTAGCCAGTTCTTTACTTAATATCCTTTTTAGCATCCAACGTAGCACCAGATATTCCCAAGGGGAAGAATGACTGACATAGAAATCCGAGACCTGCAGACAAGCTGGGCCTTTGGCCTCTGTGCCTCCACCCAGAACTCTGGCGCCCTCCCTGCTTGCAGGACACCGTATGTCTGTGAGCTAACTGTTTACATGACATTTCTTTGGGGGGATGCTTTCTCGTCACCACATCGATCTCAACCCCCAACCTAGGGAAGCAGACTGTAAAATGAGCTTCCCAAATACTTCGTGCATCTAAAATCTCAGCACTACTTGGAGTGCTTACTGATGTTGCTCTCGCCCCACTAAACAGATGCTCCGGGAGGGCTGCCATTGGTCAGGCTTGATCACCATGTCCCTCCAGGCACAGCGTCCCCCCCACAGGATGGGTCTGTGGATGGACTGAGTGACTGGGGATGGGCTCAACCACACAAAGTGAGCTTGAGGTGGCAAGTGCAGGTGAGTCCTCTCCTGAGCCCTTCACTGGCCTAACACGTCCAAATAACTCTTTTTGATAAGGCTGAAACTGAAACCCCAAACAACCTGAGGGAACATGAGGAGGATTGTTCCTGAGCTCTCTGAGTCCTTAAGAAGCTTCTGTTGGCCTTTTTCTCTAAGAAAGGCCACACAGCAGCTGGCTGTGTTGAGTGCCCTTGAGGGAGGCCTCCAAGCTGATGCTACTAGCTGCTCAGACCCAGGAAGTGGCTGTGTTCATGGCTAACAACTAGAGGCAGGGGCCAGGGGAGAGAGGGTGGGGCAGCTCCTTGCTAACACAAGGCCCTTCTCTCTTTCCAGCTGCTTCTACAGGGCCATATCAAAATGCCTAATCACTTTATAATTCCAGGCGCATTAAAGTGAATTTAATTATGCTTTCAGTTATACTGTAATGATGGCCTTAATTATTAAGCATACACTAGGCATGCTCAGAACCAAGCAGTTTTGGAAGAGAACCTTACTGTGAAACATAAAGTTCAGGCATAGGACTACGAGGAGAAAGGGGGAACATACGGAGGGGCTTTGGTCAGAAGAAAATCTGTCACACATGGTTGGTTGAGGGGAATGTCAAAAACAAGAAAGAGACAAAAAGATAGACATAGACACAGACACACATGTAGAACAGATGAGATAGAAGGCATGGTAGAGCTAGAGGCAGGGGAGTCAGAAAGGGACAGAAAGAGAGAGAGGAGAGACAAGAGAAACAGAGAGGGATAAAAGGAAAGACATTTAAAAAAAAAGAAAGAAAACCAGAGGAAGAGACACAGAATGGATGAAAGAGGAGACTAGAGACTGAGACGACAAATGAGGGACAAAGAGAGATGAAGAGGCAAACAGAATGCAAAAGAAAGAAGTGAGGGTGCCAAGGTCCTTCTTCAGCAACTCCACTCTGACCCTGCCAGTATCTCCCTTTCAGCACCCCGGGTGGTGTCTTCCCTGCTGGCAGGGCGAGGGACAGGCCAGGAAGAAGCAAAGCCAGGGCAGGCCCTGCCAGGCAGGGACTCTACCTTGGGGAGGAATTACAAGAACAGAGTGAGAAGGAAAAACAGCCGTCACTGAAATGAGGCCACGGGAAAGGAGGAGGGGAAGAGAGGGAGCCTTCTACACATGCTGCTAGTCTGCAGATGTCTTTCCTTACTGACATCACATGAGTATTTCCAGATAGGTTCTTTTTGATTCACCAAGTAGCTGATATCGACTCTCTATTCCCTCCCGTCTTTATTTCTAAACATAAACCATCATAGCTGCTTTAAACTGTGACAAGGAATCAAGAGTTCATGCCTGTGCACCCAATTACAAAGGGAATGGATCCCTTCCCCACATTTAAATTGTGCTGATGACATTTTCTCATATTTATTAAACGCTGCATTGCTTTTTAATGAGGTTGCAGGATAACACTTTTAATAACCACCTAGACAGATAACTGATCAACTCGGGCTAGTCGAAGTTCAAGTGCTTCTTAATATCTGCTTGTTGCAAGCCACTCAGCTCAATGGTTACCTAGCACTGCAGGTCTTAAAAACAGCAATAGAGTCACAGAGGATCCAGTTTAAAACGAAATCTTGCTCTTTTGGTAAATGATACTATAACAAGAACAGTTGTAATTACTAAAAAAAAAAAAAGTCCCCACCTCTTCCACATGATTTACCACTGACTTCCTGCCACTGGGTGGAGTAAGAGAGCTGTATACAGAGATGTAAGGTTAATTTATCAAAATTTGTTCTTTGCTTTCATCACATGGGATAAGAGATAACAGTAGTGGACACAAATTACCCGGTTTTGTTTAAAAGGTGCAGCCCCTCCCCACCATATCAGGCCAGGGCTGTGAAGACAACCACTGTCTAGTCAAAGTGTGTAGAAGCTATCTTTTTTAAAAAGTATTATTTTAATAGGAATGATATGTTAAATATTATTTAACAGCTGTCTAAAAAAGTAGTTAATACAATTGCCACAAGCATTTTAAAAATACAATAATTTGCACTTACACAGTATATTCTAAGTATAATAAATGTTTGCTGGAAACATCAGTAAAGGGGTTCACAAGCATCCTATCAGCTGAATCTGCAAAGCAACCCTGACGTTGATATCATTTTTACCCCCACTTTACAGATGAGGTATCTGAGGCACTGAGAGACTTAAACTGAAATGAGGCCACGGGAAAGGAGGAGGGAAGAGGGAGCCTTCTACACATGCTGCTAGTCTGCAGATTCTTTCCTTACTGACATCACATGAGTATTTCCAGATAGGTTCTTTGATTCACCAAGTAGCTGATATCGACTCTCTATTCCCTCCGTCTTTATTTCTAAACATAAACCATCATAGCTGCTTTAAACTGTGACATGGAATCAAGAGTTCATGCCTGTGCACCCAATTACAAAGGGAATGGATCCCTTCCCACATTTAAATTGTGCTGATGACATTTTCTCATATTTATTAAACGCTGCATTGCTTTTTAATGAGGTTGCAGGATAACACTTTTAATAACCACCTAGACAGATAACTGATCAACTCGGGCTAGTCGAAGTTCAAGTGCTTCTTAATATCTGCTTGTTGCAAGCCACTCAGCTCAATGGTTACCTAGCACTGCAGGTCTTAAAAACAGCAATAGAGTCACAGAGGATCCAGTTTAAAACGAAATCTTGCTCTTTTGGTAAATGATACTATAACAAGAACAGTTGTAATTACTAAAAAAAAAGTCCCCACCTCTTCCACATGATTTACCACTGACTTCCTGCCACTGGGTGGAGTAAGAGAGCTGTATACAGAGATGTAAGGTTAATTTATCAAAATTTGTTCTTTGCTTTCATCACATGGGATAAGAGATAACAGTAGTGGACACAAATTACCCGGTTTTGTTTAAAAGGTGCAGCCCCTCCCCACCATATCAGGCCAGGGCTGTGAAGACAACCACTGTCTAGTCAAAGTGTGTAGAAGCTATCTTTTTTAAAAAGTATTATTTTAATAGGAATGATATGTTAAATATTATTTAACAGCTGTCTAAAAAAGTAGTTAATACAATTGCCACAAGCATTTTAAAAATACAATAATTTGCACTTACACAGTATATTCTAAGTATAATAAATGTTTGCTGGAAACATCAGTAAAGGGGTTCACAAGCATCCTATCAGCTGAATCTGCAAAGCAACCCTGACGTTGATATCATTTTTACCCCCACTTTACAGATGAGGTATCTGAGGCACTGAGAGACTTAGAAACTTGTCCAACATCCCTCAGCAAATCCCAGGCTAGCATCTAGGTTTATCTGACTCCAACACCATCTGACAACAACCCTGCCTTGACCTTTTACTGCTACAAGGAATCTCAGGGCTCCTTTAGGATCAGCCTCTTGTTCTCCCTAGATGAAACTGAGGTCCAGAGATGAGATAATTGGCTCAACCAACCAGCAAACCATGACAGGTCTGACGCAGTCAGGGCTGGCAAATGATGGCCTGAGGGACAAGCCCACGCTGCTTCCTCTTTCTGTACCACCTGTGAGCTGAGAAGAGTTTTTACATTTCTTTAGACAGTTGGGGGAAAATCAGAATAATATTTTGTGATACATGAAAATTACATGAAATTCAAATTTCAGTGTCCATAAATAAAGTTTCAGTGGAACACAGCCAAAGTGATTCATTTACAGATCGTCGATGGCTGCTTTTTGTGCTATGGTGGCAGAGCTGAGGACTTGTGACAGAAACAGCATGGCTCATAAATCCTGAAACATTTCAACCCATGCCTTGAATAACTGAGTCTTTTTTTCCTTACCCCCCAGGAGAGGAGAGGCCAGTCAGTGAAAACAAACCAAATTCTATGAAGCAGCAGATTCCTCCTCAACCGTCCACTGTCCCCGTGTCCTTGGTCCTCCGCCATCACTCTTTCGAGTGACACTCAGATAGAAGAGGTCTATTTTCCTGGTGACACATAAATTTAGAAAGCTGATCACATCTCTTGCGTCTTGTGACTGTACTGTTGGAAATGGAATAATTCATGGAGGATCGGGAGCAGAGCTCCTGCTGCATCCATGGCCCACATTTGTCTAACAGGATGGGCATCTTACAGCCAGCACCTTACGGGCAGCCGGTGGAGGCCATCCATATGGAATCAGCTGTGTTGTGCATTTATATTATTAAAAACAGCTGTCTAAAAAAGTAGTTAATACAATTGCCACAAGCATTTTAAAAATACAATAATTTGCACTTACACAGTATATTCTAAGTATAATAAATGTTTGCTGGAAACATCAGTAAAGGGGTTCACAAGCATCCTATCAGCTGAATCTGCAAAGCAACCCTGACGTTGATATCATTTTTACCCCCACTTTACAGATGAGGTATCTGAGGCACTGAGAGACTTAGAAACTTGTCCAACATCCCTCAGCAAATCCCAGGCTAGCATCTAGGTTTATCTGACTCCAACACCATCTGACAACAACCCTGCCTTGACCTTTTACTGCTACAAGGAATCTCAGGGCTCCTTTAGGATCAGCCTCTTGTTCTCCCTAGATGAAACTGAGGTCCAGAGATGAGATAATTGGCTCAACCAACCAGCAAACCATGACAGGTCTGACGCAGTCAGGGCTGGCAAATGATGGCCTGAGGGACAAGCCCACGCTGCTTCCTCTTTCTGTACCACCTGTGAGCTGAGAAGAGTTTTTACATTTCTTTAGACAGTTGGGGGAAAATCAGAATAATATTTTGTGATACATGAAAATTACATGAAATTCAAATTTCAGTGTCCATAAATAAAGTTTCAGTGGAACACAGCCAAAGTGATTCATTTACAGATCGTCGATGGCTGCTTTTTGTGCTATGGTGGCAGAGCTGAGGACTTGTGACAGAAACAGCATGGCTCATAAATCCTGAAACATTTCAACCCATGCCTTGAATAACTGAGTCTTTTTTTCCTTACCCCCCAGGAGAGGAGAGGCCAGTCAGTGAAAACAAACCAAATTCTATGAAGCAGCAGATTCCTCCTCAACCGTCCACTGTCCCCGTGTCCTTGGTCCTCCGCCATCACTCTTTCGAGTGACACTCAGATAGAAGAGGTCTATTTTCCTGGTGACACATAAATTTAGAAAGCTGATCACATCTCTTGCGTCTTGTGACTGTACTGTTGGAAATGGAATAATTCATGGAGGATCGGGAGCAGAGCTCCTGCTGCATCCATGGCCCACATTTGTCTAACAGGATGGGCATCTTACAGCCAGCACCTTACGGGCAGCCGGTGGAGGCCATCCATATGGAATCAGCTGTGTTGTGCATAAAACCTCAGATAAAAATGATAGCTGGCACTCACGGAGGCAGGGATCATTTTAGGATATCTGAAAACTCATTTGCTCTTTACAATAACCCAGTGAGGTGGCCATATTTTTATTCCCGCTTCACAGATGAGGGATCTGAGATTTAAACTTTGTTCTGTTAATCACCTAGCTCACAACCTGGGAAAGCTACCGTAGCTGGATGAGTACCTTAATGAATACCACATATCCCTCACGTTTTATAAAAACTGAAGGTGATACAAAATAGCTTGGGGGGTTGTACATGCATTTCTACTGGCCTCAATGATTTCTTCCCACTTGGAAAGAAAAACCAAATGCCTAGGCTGTGAGTGGGACAGGCAGGTCTAAGATGACGGCAGGTGGTGGCATCTGTGTGAACAGCATATATGTGTTTACAATCACGTAAGCAGGTTTAGGATCAATCTCACGTAACTGTTGACCACTTATGACAGGTGTCTATGTTCCTGCTTTCAACTGTATATGAACTCTCAGACAAGTAACACAGATCTTAATGTAAACCAACGGCTCAGGAACCTTAATGTTAAACTAGAATGGGAGGAGCCCTCTGTCAAATAGGAGGCTGTACAGTCTTGCTGGGATAGGACTGTTCTAACAAAGAAGGAATGTTCCTTCAGCTGAACATCTACCTGCATGTGGACTTCCCTTTCATGCCTTCCTTGAGTCCACCTCAGGACTTTCAATCCACGTACATGCTAACTTATGGTGCCTTCAGGGATTTTCACAGGTAATTTCGGTGGTGTGAGACTTCTGCTGGCTTTGGAACCTCACTGTTGCCCAAGAAGTGATGTGATGTGACATGACTATATCACTGTGCATGCTCTGAACATACCTGGGAGAAATCACTGAGTAGACATCTGTTAATACCTTCCTGAGAAGAAGTTAGATTTGGAGAGCTTAATATGCCCTATCAAATGCTTTGCTGGCTCTCAATGAAATCTTTCAGAGCTGAGGACAGAGGGAGATTTACATACAGGCACCACGGGGAGTTTCTAGAGTTCTACAGGCTGGTCTCCTCTCTACACCAGGCAACAAACTATGGCCCACTGTTTGCTTTTGTAAAATAAGATTTACTGTGGCACAACCATGCTCATTCATTTTTGTATTGTCTATGCTGATTCACACCATGACAGAACTGAATTATTGCGACACAGCCTAAAATCTTGCCGTTTACAGAAAATGTCTTCAGACCCTGGTGCTACACAATCCAAGTTTTTGGCCCCGAGGCCCGGTCTCATTTGGTGCTTCCCCAGATTGAAGCTCCCACTTCCTAATTCTGATGCAGGAGCAGCTGCACCTCTAGGGATAAAAGTCCTATCTATGTGCTCTTTGAATCAACAATGGCCAGTACTTGGCTGAAGTGCCCTCACTCTCCTTACCCACATCAACGATGATCACAGAACTCTTTTCTGCCGAGGAGGGATATAACCTTGGAATCTTTCTTGGCACAGCACTGCAGGCAGCCACTGCCAATAAATATACAGAAGGTGGCTTGACATGAAAGCTATTTTATCATCCCTGTCCTAAAACATTCCATGAGAAAGCTGGTCTCTCTGCTTAGGTAGCCCTGACCCAGGCTATCCTCCAGGTGGCACTCTCTGGGAGAGGCTTATTAACAGGGCATGCCTGTCACCTGTAAAACAGCACAGACTGAATCTGCTGGCTTTTCCCGATAGTGATAGCAAGGTGCATCTCTCTCTCTCGCTCTGGTTGATCAAATATGATTTCCAGATGTTACATAAGTAAACCAAGGTATAAAGAAATGAACTGATTGGTCCCAGAGAGTGTACTCAAGGAGCAGACGGTGGTACTGTGAGGTCACAAGCAGGACTCAGGATATGCCAGTCCCCCTACCTGTCACGCTCCTTACTAAAGGGCCTCACTCCCAGATTCTGCTCAGGAAATCAACCTGTCTTTGAGGAGATGTCTACAGCCTAGACTGGGGCAGGCATCTGACCAAAAGGCACCCACTCCTATGGCAGACTAATGACCTGTGATGTACCTGAGAGGGTCATTTTCCTTCTGTGCAGGGGAGGCAGTCATTGGCATAATATGGCACATCTCTTCTCTGACTCTCACTGGCTCCACGGTGGCAGTAGAGGGACACATCTGATCAAAATGTATGAAAGGAGAAGTCGGCATGTGTGGCCCAGCCCCGCCTCTGCCCTCCTTCTGCCATGCTGCTCACAGTCAGCCCAGGTCAGCCTCTGCACCTCAGCATTCTGCCCTGGGAGGAAAGGCTGCCCAAGACCAGCAGTGCCCATGACTGGCTGTAGAGAGCTGCCTCATTTGTGGGATCAGAGTAAGACAGCTCACTGTCAGGACACAGTAGAGTACCTACATCAACTTCTCTACCAGGAATAAAGGTGATATTTTTATTTCCTTTGTCTTTTTTTTCTCATCAGGATCAGAATCCAGATGGGGAAGAATCTGTTTGTTCCCTCAGACCCCAACAACATGAGAGTGTTATTAAAGAAACTTAAAAGACTGACCATTTGTGGGGTCTGAGCTTCTAGGAACAGAGGGAGCAAGTTGGCCCTAGCGAGGAAAAATTGGACCACCCCCTCTTGAAGGTGGCTTGACATGAAAGCTATTTTATCATCCCTGTCCTAAAACATTCCATGAGAAAGCTGGTCTCTCTGCTTAGGTAGCCCTGACCCAGGCTATCCTCCAGGTGGCACTCTCTGGGAGAGGCTTATTAACAGGGCATGCCTGTCACCTGTAAAACAGCACAGACTGAATCTGCTGGCTTTTCCCGATAGTGATAGCAAGGTGCATCTCTCTCTCTCGCTCTGGTTGATCAAATATGATTTCCAGATGTTACATAAGTAAACCAAGGTATAAAGAAATGAACTGATTGGTCCCAGAGAGTGTACTCAAGGAGCAGACGGTGGTACTGTGAGGTCACAAGCAGGACTCAGGATATGCCAGTCCCCCTACCTGTCACGCTCCTTACTAAAGGGCCTCACTCCCAGATTCTGCTCAGGAAATCAACCTGTCTTTGAGGAGATGTCTACAGCCTAGACTGGGGCAGGCATCTGACCAAAAGGCACCCACTCCTATGGCAGACTAATGACCTGTGATGTACCTGAGAGGGTCATTTTCCTTCTGTGCAGGGGAGGCAGTCATTGGCATAATATGGCACATCTCTTCTCTGACTCTCACTGGCTCCACGGTGGCAGTAGAGGGACACATCTGATCAAAATGTATGAAAGGAGAAGTCGGCATGTGTGGCCCAGCCCCGTCCTCTGCCCTCCTTCTGCCATGCTGCTCACAGTCAGCCCAGGTCAGCCTCTGCACCTCAGCATTCTGCCCTGGGAGGGAAAGGCTGCCCAAGACCAGCAGTGCCCATGACTGGCTGTAGAGAGCTGCCTCATTTGTGGGATCAGAGTAAGACAGCTCACTGTCAGGACACAGTAGAGTACCTACATCAACTTCTCTACCAGGAATAAAGGTGATATTTTTATTTCCTTTGTCTTTTTTTTCTCATCAGGATCAGAATCCAGATGGGGAAGAATCTGTTTGGTTCCCTCAGACCCCAACAACATGAGAGTGTTATTAAAGAAACTTAAAAGACTGACCATTTGTGGGGTCTGAGCTTCTAGGAACAGAGGGAGCAAGTTGGCCCTAGCGAGAGGCTGAATGGGCAAAGACACCAAGGAAGAACAACAGGGAGTGAGAAGGTCAGGGTAGGGGCTTTCCAAGTGCAACACCATTAAAGCCTTATACTGAATATCCATTTCACTGAGGCGGTCAGAGAATTTCAAGTTGCTACATCCATAAAAATGAAACACAAACAGAATGCAGCATAATACAGAGGCCAATCTTCCTTAAAGGAGCCCTAGACCTGCATTTACACTTACTAGTTTCTTCCAACTGCAGTAGGCTTTCACTTGTGCAAGGCAGCAGTTGACTGACATGATAATATATTTCACTTAGTCACATGAATTACCGAGGGGTAAAATGAAAGCTCAAATTGCCAAATACAGTAGATTCTTTGTCTGGAAACTTAAATATTAGATCTCAAAAAGGTTCAACTAGCCTAACACTTTAGGTAGATCCTCTGAGAGTTGGCCTAAGGTTTAAGAGTGGCAAAGTTTAAGTGTTTATCAATTTAGACAATGAGAGCATCTTAAGGCTTCATGACAGACAAGACTGTCACCAATGTCTCGTTTTGTTTAATCTGGTGATGAGTTAAACACGAGAGAGGACACAAACTGAGAAGATGCCAGTGCTTAAAGGGAGGAGTGGAGATAGATGCCAATGTGAAGTGAAAGTGGCCCCAGTAAAGAAGCACTCACGGGGGGTAGACAAGGAAGGAGGAGACGAAGAGAGAAGAGAGGACACCAGCGAGGCAGAAAGCCAGGAGAGGAACAGAGTGTGCAGAAAATGGTCACTGGGAGACTGGGAAGAGAAGAAAAATGAGAATCAGAAAGAGGAAAAGAGACATAGTCTGACAGACAATATCAGAACCGTTTTTCAGGAGCCATGCTCCCAATGACAGAGGCATGAGAAATGAAACATGGAGAGAAGAGAATATGTGCTTGGGGAGGCTGGGGTGCAGGTGGGCACCAAGTTCATCTCACCTTACAGGGAACAGGAATTGAGAAAGGAATAGAAGAAAACTTAGTATAAAGCCCAGTAGGAAAATGTGCAGAAAGGCAGAAAGGCTGGGGTTCTGTCAAACACAGAGCCAGATACCGGTCCAGCTGGGTATCTGCACTTACTCTGCCCAGGATGGGGCTGCCACTCAGCGGGGGGTCCCTTAGTCTTGGCTATCTCAGAGTATAAGAAATTCTCAAACATTCTGAATGAAAACTTTGTCAAACTAGTCAGTCACAGTCAATCTGCCAAGACTGACTTTCTGACGGGAGTCAGAAGAACAATCACAGCTCTCCTCTCCGGATCTCACATCCTAGCATAACTGAAGCAGGATGCCAAGTAGACGGACACAGCTGAAGGGTCGGTGGCTGTCTCTTAACGCTTGAGTGCTCGGGGTTTCTTTTCCCCTTGAGCAGATCAAGGCATCACACAGCAAGTGCCCTGTGACCACACTAAAAAGGACACTTGATGTGCATACCTTTGGCTGTGGCTCCAATCTGTCAGATATTTCAGGAAGGTTTACCAAAAAAGTATTAATAAAAGAAATGGAAGTCAAAGTTTCTGACTCAAGGATGTTTACGTTCTCAGGAACTGCAGAGAGAGTTTAGGGAACATTAAAGAGCTTGGAAAGGATGAGTAGGGACACCTCAAGGGGTTCTTGTTTCTAAAGACATTCAGCAAAAGTAAAATGTTTATGTTGCTGAAACAAGATTTTGGTACAGGGTGGAAAAATCAAATTGATATTTAGCTAAGAGAAACAGAATCCTATCTACACATTATCTAGCCTCATTATTACTTCCATATGAGCTTAACTTACAATCATAAAGAACACTGGAGAGAAAAGTAAATTCCTCTTCAGGCATATCTGAGACATGAAGGTAGCTGCAGATTGAAGTGGGATAGTAAGAAAAAAGTTCTCTGAAGGTTCTGGCTGATTCTGATCCAGCACTGTAAAACTGTCCATATGAAATCCAGAGCCTTGGCTAAAAAAAGTCTGCACACATCAGGCTTCAATAAATGTCCGTACATTTCTCAACAGGATCGTAGGCTGGGCTGAAATAACCACGTAGGCAATTTTTGTGCCAACTATGTATATATTTGAAATAGGAAGGAAAAAATAAAACTCATTTCATTTGCTCTTTATTCATGCCAGGAACAAGTGTCTACAAAAGCTAAACTCCCTGCAAAAGTGTGCTTCTCCAATTTACCCTGGAGTATTTTAAATAAAAATAATCCTGTGTCTCAGCTGGTAAAGTCTATTCTGATAAGGCAAGTAAATACATGTAATTATAAAGTTACCAAATTCTCAAAGAGGAGACTAATCCTTTCCTTATCCACTGGTAAAACAGCCTGTAATTATTACACAGCTGAGAACAACGATTTGTCCACAAAATCCCACTAAATCAAGCCTGATTTCATTGCTTAAAACTTCTAACATCTGGACATTTCTAATACATTGTGTGTGGCAGCAGAGTCTTTAAAAGGTGGGCCCACAAGTTGGGGAGACTTATGGCAAGGAACCTGGCTCTTCTGAACAGTCACATAGCAGCCAAGAGAGGCCACCTTCTCTGTTTACAGGAAATAGAATTAAACTACTAAATAGATAATAAACAAATATTAAACTGCTAAATAGATAATTAATCACATCAGCAAGCTTCTAAAATATCTGTTATTTTGGTCATAAAAACTCTCCTATTTGTTCAGACTCTACAGCTACGCTCAGAGTATCCAATACTTAGGAGCTAATAAATACTAGCGATAATACATAATAGTGAGTAATTATTATTGTAATTCAGGCTCTGGTAAGGTTTTTCTATGACACTTGGTTTTTTTTTGTCACTTGGCGGCTCAGACGGTCAAGAGTCTGCCTGCAATGTGGGAAACCCAGTCAATTCCTGAGTTGGGAAGATCCCCTGGGGAAGCAAATGGCGACCCACGCCAGTATTCTTGCCTGGAAAATCCCATGGCTGGATGACCGTGGTGGACTGCAGTCCATGGGGTCACAAAGAGTTGGACTCGACTGAGCGACTGACACTCTTCCTGGCTTTTCATAGGGGCTGGGAGGGTAGACACCCCTTTCTCATCTCACTTTTACTAGGCAGACAATGGTGGGTCTTCTGAGAATGTGAACCAATTCCAGGACTAATACAAATAAACTTAACTTCAAGTTTATCAGCTAAAACAAAGTATCATGTCAAGTTAAAGAGAAACTATCACTAGAAATGTTTAAAATGCCTTTTTTGTACAAAAGGAAGGAAAATTTTAAAAAAAACTCATTTCATTTGCTCTTTATTCATGCCAGGAATAAGTGTCTCCAAAAGCTAAACTCCCTACAAAAGTGTGCTTCTCCAATTTACCCTGGAGTATTTTAAATAAAAATAATCCTGTGTCTCAGCTGGTAAAGTCTATTCTGATAAGGCAAGTAAATACATGTAATTATAAAGTTACCAAATTCTCAAAGAGGAGACTAATCCTTTCCTTATCCACTGGTAAAACAGCCTGTAATTATTACACAGCTGAGAACAACGATTTGTCCACAAAATCCCACTAAATCAAGCCTGATTTCATTGCTTAAAACTTCTAACATCTGGACATTTCTAATACATTGTGTGTGGCAGCAGAGTCTTTAAAAGGTGGGCCCACAAGTTGGGGAGACTTATGGCAAGGAACCTGGCTCTTCTGAACAGTCACATAGCAGCCAAGAGAGGCCACCTTCTCTGTTTACAGGAAATAGAATTAAACTACTAAATAGATAATAAACAAATATTAAACTGCTAAATAGATAATTAATCACATCAGCAAGCTTCTAAAATATCTGTTATTTTGGTCATAAAAACTCTCATATTTGTTCAGACTCTACAGCTACGCGTCAGAGTATCCAATACTTAGGAGCTAATAAATACTAGCGATAATACATAATAGTGAGTAATTATTATTGTAATTCAGGCTCTGGTAAGGTTTTTCTATGACACTTGGTTTTTATTTGTCACTTGGCGGCTCAGACGGTCAAGAGTCTGCCTGCAATGTGGGAAACCCAGTCAATTCCTGAGTTGGGAAGATCCCCTGGGGAAGCAAATGGCGACCCACGCCAGTATTCTTGCCTGGAAAATCCCATGGCTGGATGACCGTGGTGGACTGCAGTCCATGGGGTCACAAAGAGTTGGACTCGACTGAGCGACTGACACTCTTCCTGGCTTTTCATAGGGGCTGGGAGGGTAGACACCCCTTTCTCATCTCACTTTTACTAGGCAGACAATGGTGGGTCTTCTGAGAATGTGAACCAATTCCAGGACTAATACAAATAAACTTAACTTCGAAGTTTATCAGCTAAAACAAAGTATCATGTCAAGTTAAAGAGAAACTATCACTAGAAATGTTTAAAATGTTCCTGCTTCTTTGTACCACTTTGTCTTTCTCTGTCACCACAGATAAGGAAGAGTTTCCTCTGTCCAGACAAACAGAAGGAACCAAATGATACTCTTAGGTTAGGTAAAGTGTAACTGAATGCAGAGAGATTTGTGAGAGGTACAGAATTCATGTTCTGACCCAGAGGAAACCAAATGAAAAAATTTATATTGAGCCTAAGAGAAATTCCTCAGAGGGCCTCTAAGTTAGCAATTTTTTCCTCACTGAAAGCACTGAGAATAAAACTTTTCTGCCACAAAGGATTTAGGGGTTGGATTGGTTTCTCATTTTAACTGAGCTGTGATATAAGGGGAATTATTTCCCAATGCACTGAGTCCTTGGTGTGGTTTATGGGGCCATTCAAAATGCAGGTGACTTAACCACTTGTCTGTCATACTTCTCACTGGCTCTTCACTGGTATTCCCACATCTCTGCCTCCACACAGATTCCATCTAATACTATACCTTCATCTCAAACAAAGGATGACTACACCTCAATGTCATCCTGTCCCAGGTTTTCTATCTAGCTTCCACTTCTGACTTTCCCTAGTCCACTAACTGTGCCACTGTTCTCCTGGGCCTAGATTTAAACCCTAGTCCCCCACTCTCCCTCATGTCTTTATATATGTTCTTGTTCCTACTCAATTTTACCTCTACCTGGCAAACCTGCCTGGGTTTTAGTTTCTATCTGATACTATAAATTCGGGCTAATAACTTGACTGTCCCACTCAGTTCTTTTCACCCTAACATTTTAGTGCAAAGCCATTACTTTCTCCAGGACAGTCTACTGACCTTCTTGGGTCCTGGCTTTCAGTCTCTGCCACTGTCATGACCCGAGTAACAACTCCCAAATATTGAACAGATCTGACAATCTCCTTCTGTCCTTTACAAATCTGCTCCTTCTTCCTTCCTTCCAATGATTCAAAATTCAGTTATTTCCATGTTCATCCTGGAAAGCCCCCTTTTTATATTTACTGCTAATTTACATTTGTAAATGTACTATAATTACAGTAGTCAACACAGAGTAAGCTTTCTAAAAAGCATATAGCATATTCATAATGGAAAAGAATATAAAAAAGTACTTTTATGTATATATATGGCAAAAATGGACACAACATTGTAAATCAACTATACTTCATGAAAATATGCTAAAATATAAAGGGATCTCTAATGAATGTGGGCTGAGCTACAACAGGCACAAATTAAAGAACATAAACTTTAGTCCCTTAAAAGGGACTCTTTAGTCCCATAAAGAGCACAGATGTTGGTTTGTACTTAGTTACCCTATGAATAATACAATCTCCAAACACCTGTATTTTATTATCTATGATCAGAGCCAAAAGAGCAGCTATGATGATGAAAGGAGGCAACTGGCAGAAAAGGTCACCCTGCACATTAAAAAAAAAAAATTTTGGCTTCTTTTTATTGTTTTTTATTTATTTATTTTCATCCATCTTTATTTGTTTGCCTGTATGGGCCTCCCATTGCAGCGGCCGCTCTCGTCACAGAGCACCAGCTCTGGGCGCATGCACTCCAGACCACCTGCTCGTAATTGGACACACTGGTCCAGCCGCTCCACAGCATGTGGGATCTCCCCGGGCCAGGGATTGAACCAGTGCTCCTTGCACTGCAAGGTGGACTCTTTACCCACTGGACCACCAGGGAAGCCCCACCCTGCACATTTTTAAGCTACATAAATTTGGAGCCCAGTATCCTCTTTGAGCTCATCTTCAATTCCCCATGAGACGGTGGACAATCTAAGGTATCAACATTTCCACAAGTCAATCTGGTGATTCTGTGAGACCCCAACAGCAACTGCTGCATTTTCCAGTTCTTTTCACCCTAACATTTTAGTGCAAAGCCATTACTTTCTCCAGGACAGTCTACTGACCTTCTTGGGTCCTGGCTTTCAGTCTCTGCCACTGTCATGACCCGAGTAACAACTCCCAAATATTGAACAGATCTGACAATCTCCTTCTGTCCTTTACAAATCTGCTCCTTCTTCCTTCCTTCCAATGATTCAAAATTCAGTTATTTCCATGTTCATCCTGGAAAGCCCCCTTTTTATATTTACTGCTAATTTACATTTGTAAATGTACTATAATTACAGTAGTCAACACAGAGTAAGCTTTCTAAAAAGCATATAGCATATTCATAATGGAAAAGAATATAAAAAAGTACTTTTATGTATATATATGGCAAAAATGGACACAACATTGTAAATCAACTATACTTCATGAAAATATGCTAAAATATAAAGGGATCTCTAATGAATGTGGGCTGAGCTACAACAGGCACAAATTAAAGAACATAAACTTTAGTCCCTTAAAAGGGACTCTTTAGTCCCATAAAGAGCACAGATGTTGGTTTGTACTTAGTTACCCTATGAATAATACAATCTCCAAACACCTGTATTTTATTATCTATGATCAGAGCCAAAAGAGCAGCTATGATGATGAAAGGAGGCAACTGGCAGAAAAGGTCACCCTGCACATTAAAAAAAAAAAATTTTGGCTTCTTTTTATTGATTTTTTCTTTATTTATTTTCATCCATCTTTATTTGTTTGCCTGTATGGGCCTCCCATTGCAGCGGCCGCTCTCGTCACAGAGCACCAGCTCTGGGCGCATGCACTCCAGACCACCTGCTCGTAATTGGACACACTGGTCCAGCCGCTCCACAGCATGTGGGATCTCCCCGGGCCAGGGATTGAACCAGTGCTCCTTGCACTGCAAGGTGGACTCTTTACCCACTGGACCACCAGGGAAGCCCCACCCTGCACATTTTTAAGCTACATAAATTTGGAGCCCAGTATCCTCTTTGAGCTCATCTTCAATTCCCCATGAGACGGTGGACAATCTAAGGTATCAACATTTCCACAAGTCAATCTGGTGATTCTGTGAGACGCCCCAACAGCAACTGCTGCTAAGACAGAAGGAGATTTTCTTAGGGCAAACACTGGTTAACATATTATATATATTTGTTAGTATTGTTAATTTTTCTTTTTGTTTTATTTCCCTGGCTATCTGGTAACTGACATGATTTCTTACACGTCTAAGCAAGCACCCTTCTTAATGTCTAAAGCTCAATGATTTACACAGCAATTATAATATTACTTCTTAATTAAAAAACCACAGGCACACACCCTGGAAATGTTTTAATTTGAAAGACACAAATCTAAAGAATAAAAAAGAAAAGATGCAAATCCAATTGCCTAACAGACTTAAGACATTTCAAAGCTTCTTTCTAGCAGCTCAGATGACCTCTGATTTGGTAAACACGGATTATTACAGGAGATAATCTTAGATGTGGTAGTTCTCACGTTTCAGTATGTGTGCATTCTGCTACACATGGTAAGCATATCCTAACTGATGGGGATCATTATGACTTTCTGAATAATAAGGATTGTGTGAAAATAAGAGAAGTGCCCCTTTTTAATCTTTTGAGAAAAAAATTTTAAGTGGGGTAACTTTCTTTTCTAGGAATGTACTATTACTACAAGCTAACAACTATGGGTTTCTGCTGAAAACACAGTTACAGGAAGGAACACTAGACAGAAAAAGTCTGCCGTACAGTGTACTAGTTTCTAGTCATTTCCAACTAACAGACACTCATAGGTTTTGCTCATGGAGCCCTACTCGCTTTTAAGAACATAAGAGGTGACTTAGAGAATCTGAGGTTCACTGGTCACTTTGACCCTGAAAACAGTCTGAGATCAGTATTTTAATCAGTTCTACTTACACATGGATGAACATACCAAGTACTTGATGAATTTTCTTTTCACTGCAGTCTTGCTAATCATTTCAATCATTTTCCTTTCGATGAAATTATTTTTATTGGGATCAGTTATGTCACATTTACATTTTTAAGAATTTTAAAGTCAATTTTATGTTTTAATGTCGGTATTAAACTTTACCAACTTGAGAGCCCCTGCTATTTTCATTTTTCTTTTGTGGTCATTGCTTCTATCAAGTTCATATGGTGCACGTCTAAGTTTGTGAGCTAGAGAATCTCAGGAGGCCAAGCAAGAGTAAGAGAAGAGAAGAAAAGAGAGAGACATAAAGAAGGAAGAAAATAGAGAAAATGGACTTCTGCTTTTCTGGAGGCTCGACTTCAAAGAAAAACAGGGCCCCACACAAAAATTAACACTGGCTATCTGGTAACTGACATGCAAGCACCCCTTCTTAATGTCTAAAGCTCAATGATTTACACAGCAATTATAATATTACTTCTTAATTAAAAAACCACAGGCACACACCCTGGAAATGTTTTAATTTGAAAGACACAAATCTAAAGAATAAAAAAGAAAAGATGCAAATCCAATTGCCTAACAGACTTAAGACATTTCAAAGCTTCTTTCTAGCAGCTCAGATGACCTCTGATTTGGTAAACACGGATTATTACAGGAGATAATCTTAGATGTGGTAGTTCTCACGTTTCAGTATGTGTGCATTCTGCTACACATGGTAAGCATATCCTAACTGATGGGGATCATTATGACTTTCTGAATAATAAGGATTGTGTGAAAATAAGAGAAGTGCCCCTTTTTAATCTTTTGAGAAAAAATTCTAAGTGGGGTAACTTTCTTTTCTAGGAATGTACTATTACTACAAGCTAACAACTATGGGTTTCTGCTGAAAACACAGTTACAGGAAGGAACACTAGACAGAAAAAGTCTGCCGTACAGTGTACTAGTTTCTAGTCATTTCCAACTAACAGACACTCATAGGTTTTGCTCATGGAGCCCTACTCGCTTTTAAGAACATAAGAGGTGACTTAGAGAATCTGAGGTTCACTGGTCACTTTGACCCTGAAAACAGTCTGAGATCAGTATTTTAATCAGTTCTACTTACACATGGATGAACATACCAAGTACTTGATGAATTTTCTTTTCACTGCAGTCTTGCTAATCATTTCAATCATTTTCCTTTCGATGAAATTATTTTTATTGGGATCAGTTATGTCACATTTACATTTTTAAGAATTTTAAAGTCAATTTTATGTTTTAATGTCGGTATTAAACTTTACCAACTTGAGAGCCCCTGCTATTTTCATTTTTCTTTTGTGGTCATTGCTTCTATCAAGTTCATATGGTGCACGTCTAAGTTTGTGAGCTAGAGAATCTCAGGGAGGCCAAGCAAGAGTAAGAGAAGAGAAGAAAAGAGAGAGACATAAAGAAGGAAGAAAATAGAGAAAAATGGACTTCTGCTTTTCTGGAGGCTCGACTTCAAAGAAAAACAGGGCTACACAGTAGGGTCAAAATATCCCTAGACTTTATCTTGAGAAGAAGGTCTCAAGGATTACAGTCCCAGTATGGTGATTGGAGAAATTAAATTGTCCCCAAAATGATACTCCAGAAGTCAGCTTGATCACTGTAACCTGAGTTTGCTGACAATGAGGGCAGGACTTTTTCATAGTTTTCACATCAAACTGTTTGTTTCTGCTTCTCTACTACAGTGGCTCTCAAAGTGTGGTTTACAGAACCCTGGGCAAGCTTCCTGATGTAAGAACTATTTTTAAAGTAGTAATAATAAGAATAATACTTTCCTTTTGGCATCTGCCCCAATGAAACAAAAGCAACCGTGGGTAAAAATGCTGGCATGTTGCCAAGGATCAAGCAGCACTAATGTATACTACTTTCATTTTATTTGTCACCACCTCGTGCTCACAAGGAAAAGTTGCCACTTTCAAGTAAGAATGTGTTTAATGAACAGCAAAAACATATATTATATTAAGTGAAAAAAATATATGTGTTTATTAAGTCTCAACCCTCGAGTATACATCTTTCGTTTTCATTATTTTTTTAAGTATACATCTTTCTAAAACTTTGTGTGATCAAATGGGCAGGACACAAAAAGCACTCTGTTGTATACTGAACTACAAGGATAAGCTTTTGTTAGACCGTTTGAGTAGCAAGCTAAAAAACCCACTCTTCTGTGGAAGACTAACTTTTCTTCGAAGAACGAAGACCATACAATGCTTGTTCAGACTCAGATATCTATCTGGCAGATGCTGTCTCAAAAATGGGTGAATTAAGTCTGTCACTTCAAGGAAACGAGCTTATCATACTATGGATGATAAAATATTTATATTTTGAGGAGTTCTGGAAAATTTGCTTCTATCAAGTTCATATGGTGCACGCTAAGTTTGTGAGCTAGAGAATCTCAGGGAGGCCAAGCAAGAGTAAGAGAAGAGAAGAAAAGAGAGAGACATAAAGAAGGAAGAAAATAGAGAAAAATGGACTTCTGCTTTTCTGGAGGCTCGACTTCAAAGAAAAACAGGGCTACACAGTAGGGTCAAAATATCCCTAGACTTTATCTTGAGAAGAAGGTCTCAAGGATTACAGTCCCAGTATGGTGATTGGAGAAATTAAATTGTCCCCAAAATGATACTCCAGAAGTCAGCTTGATCACTGTAACCTGAGTTTGCTGACAATGAGGGCAGGACTTTTTCATAGTTTTCACATCAAACTGTTTGTTTCTGCTTCTCTACTACAGTGGCTCTCAAAGTGTGGTTTACAGAACCCTGGGCAAGCTTCCTGATGTAAGAACTATTTTTAAAGTAGTAATAATAAGAATAATACTTTCCTTTTGGCATCTGCCCCAATGAAACAAAAGCAACCGTGGGTAAAAATGCTGGCATGTTGCCAAGGATCAAGCAGCACTAATGTATACTACTTTCATTTTATTTGTCACCACCTCGTGCTCACAAGGAAAAGTTGCCACTTTCAAGTAAGAATGTGTTTAATGAACAGCAAAAACATATATTATATTAAGTGAAAAAAATATATGTGTTTATTAAGTCTCAACCCTCGAGTATACATCTTTCGTTTTCATTATTTTTTTAAGTATACATCTTTCTAAAACTTTGTGTGATCAAATGGGCAGGACACAAAAAGCACTCTGTTGTATACTGAACTACAAGGATAAGCTTTTGTTAGACCGTTTGAGTAGCAAGCTAAAAAACCCACTCTTCTGTGGAAGACTAACTTTTCTTCGAAGAACGAAGACCATACAATGCTTGTTCAGACTCAGATATCTATCTGGCAGATGCTGTCTCAAAAATGGGTGAATTAAGTCTGTCACTTCAAGGAAACGAGCTTATCATACTATGGATGATAAAATATTTATATTTTGAGGAGTTCTGGAAAATTTGCATCTATCACCTTGACAGCTTCTCAGTACTTAGAAGCTTTTCTGACAATGGTGTGATATTAACAGATGTGACTTTTTTTATACTATACGTTGAAATGTATAAACCTTTGGAAGATCTGCATAATCTAAAATTTTCCATAGGATCAATAAATCATGCATGTATAAAATCCACTTACTGTGTAAGACAAACCAATGGATTTTAACATAACAGAGTATAAAAAGTTCATTGAAATAGTTTCAGAGTAGTAACAAAAGTTAATATTCAGAATTATGCAAAATGACTGTTAAGAGATTCCTTCCTTTTCTAGATATATGGCTCTATGAGGGAAGATTTTATTTATATACTGCTGCCAAAACAACATATTGCAAGAGACCTGATGCATAATAAACTATTAAGCTAAATATTAAAGGGATTTTTAAAACCATAAAATGATGCTGCTATTCTTACTAGAATTTTAAAAATATAGTTATTCTTCAGGGCTTCCCTGGTAGTCCAGTGGGTAGAGTCTCCCTTGCAGTGCAAAGGGCACCAGCTCGATCCCTGGCCCGGGAAGATCCCATGTGCCGAGGAGCGGCTGGACCGATGTGTCCAATTACCGAGCCGGAGCTCTGGAGCGCATGTGCCCAGAGCTGGTGCTCTGTGGCAAAAGAGGTCACTGTGATGGGAGGCCTGTGCATGCCAAAGAAAAAAGGTGGATGAACGATGACTCAGAGGCAAAAAAAAAGTTAAAATTAAAAAAAATATATACATATAGTTATTCTTCAAACTATATGGTGCATATATTTAGATATATGATATCTAACATAAAAATTAAAATATTATTACTTAAAAAATGGATCTTTAAAAGTTTCCAAGTAGTTATTTCTATTACCAAATTAATTTATTAATCAGTTAAATAAATTAATAAATATTGACTGATATGACCCAAAATAAATGAGAGATCTTTAGGATTCTCAAGTTTAACAAGTAAGGAAGCCCTCAGATGGGAAAGTTTGAGAACCCCTGCTGTCTCCTGATGAAAAATTCTTGGAGCAGCATTTCTCAGAGTGCTTTTCCTAGAACACTAAACCCATGATATGATTCATAATAAAAGGGCTCCAAGCTTTAATATGTTTGGAATATTTGGGGACTCATAACATATGCCCTTCTTGGAGAGATGCAAGCCAGATTAGAAGCTCTGAGAGGTAGGTAATCCAGTGTTTCCTTACATGGTCTCAGGAAGTTTGTGAGACGTGCAGGTTACCTGATCCTGAAGGAAGGTGGTACTGGCCCTGTGGACACCTATGATAATTTACCTTCAAGTCGGACCACCAGGGGCACCTTGAGTTCCAGCTCCCGGCAGGCTTTGGTGATTCCATTGGCAATGATAGCACAGTTGACAATACCACCGAAAATATTGACTAGGATGGCTTCAACCTGAGATCAAAAATAGGAAGGTGCCCATCAAAATGCTGACAGTCAACATTCCTCCAAGTAACTGGTTAAATAACAGAGGTAATTAAAATAATACTCCCTTAAAAGAACACACAGAATACAAACAATAAAAAGGCCCAGGAAATGTTAAGTTAAAATTTCTTATTTAATTAATAAACATCAATATATAACAGTACCATATTAACCCAGATTGTCCTATCAGTCACTTCTCTGGATTCAAAATGCATTCACTCACCACTTATTTCTTATACACTGTCTTCTGCTTTGTCTTCTTTTTGTGTTTTTTTTAACTTTTATTTATTTTTGGCTGTGCTGGGTCTTTGTTGATGTGTGGGTTTAGCTGCTCTGCAGTATGTGGGATCTTCCCGGATCAGGGATCAAACCCGTGTCTCCTGCGTTGGCAGATGGGTTCTTATCCACTGGGCCACAAGAGAAGCCCTATTTTGTCTTCTATTACTGTCTGATACTATCATTTTATGAGTAGTACCATTTAATATTTCAAGTACTTATGTCTTTTCCCTCCATGATTTATACTTGAATTTTTACCTGCCATGGTACTTTATAAAGTATTTCAAAACTAGTAACATTATTTGTTGTTTTATATTAATGGGTAAAAATTCAAATTTTTCTATGCTTCATTAATACCTCTTTGATAAGCTATATATCATTACTTGACAGTAAGAGATAGCTTAATTATCTTTGATAATGACTTTTTTTATTTAAAAAGACCACCCAAATAGATACAAGCTCACACTACAAGTAAGGATATAAGAAAAGTCACATCACTGACTAGAATTTTTCAGAAATGTAAATTTAAACCCATCATGTTAACCTGTTTGTACATATTCCATATTCAAAGGCATGTGGACCAAAAAAAAAATTGTACTTGCCCTGACTTGATAAATAGGTATAAGAAAATCCTGTATAATTAACATGAAGAATGAGATAATGAAGAGAATTCATTATCTAGATTAATTGATAACATCCACAGATAATGGCTATTCATCAAGCTGAAGGCATCAAAATTCCAACAATGGAGTCAAATTAAATTCCACTACACTAATTGCGAAGCATATATGTGTGTGCTGCATGCCATTCTTAAATCCCATTATTCCAATATGCTAAATTAACTACATAAAACATATGAGAAAAGAATACCTTACATTTGTTCAGCACTTAACTGCTTTAAAAAGTGCCATTACATGAACTCTCCTGTTTAATTTTGATCTTGCAGTACATATGGTAAGTATAGTGAGCGTTAGCCCTCTCTATACCTGGCAAAGCCATTCAAAAACTCACACGATGTGACCCGATGTCACATAACTGACAAGCAGCAGATTGTCCTATCAGTCACTTCTCTGGATTCAAAATGCATTCACTCACCACTTATTTCTTATACACTGTCTTCTGCTTTGTCTTCTTTTTGTGTTTTTTTTAACTTTTATTTATTTTTGGCTGTGCTGGGTCTTTGTTGATGTGTGGGTTTAGCTGCTCTGCAGTATGTGGGATCTTCCCGGATCAGGGATCAAACCCGTGTCTCCTGCGTTGGCAGATGGGTTCTTATCCACTGGGCCACAAGAGAAGCCCTATTTTGTCTTCTATTACTGTCTGATACTATCATTTTATGAGTAGTACCATTTAATATTTCAAGTACTTATGTCTTTTCCCTCCATGATTTATACTTGAATTTTTACCTGCCATGGTACTTTATAAAGTATTTCAAAACTAGTAACATTATTTGTTGTTTTATATTAATGGGTAAAAATTCAAATTTTTCTATGCTTCATTAATACCTCTTTGATAAGCTATATATCATTACTTGACAGTAAGAGATAGCTTAATTATCTTTGATAATGACTTTTTTTATTTAAAAAGACCACCCAAATAGATACAAGCTCACACTACAAGTAAGGATATAAGAAAAGTCACATCACTGACTAGAATTTTTCAGAAATGTAAATTTAAACCCATCATGTTAACCTGTTTGTACATATTCCATATTCAAAGGCATGTGGACCAAAAAAAAAATTGTACTTGCCCTGACTTGATAAATAGGTATAAGAAAATCCTGTATAATTAACATGAAGAATGAGATAATGAAGAGAATTCATTATCTAGATTAATTGATAACATCCACAGATAATGGCTATTCATCAAGCTGAAGGCATCAAAATTCCAACAATGGAGTCAAATTAAATTCCACTACACTAATTGCGAAGCATATATGTGTGTGCTGCATGCCATTCTTAAATCCCATTATTCCAATATGCTAAATTAACTACATAAAACATATGAGAAAAGAATACCTTACATTTGTTCAGCACTTAACTGCTTTAAAAAGTGCCATTACATGAACTCTCCTGTTTAATTTTGATCTTGCAGTACATATGGTAAGTATAGCGAGCGTTAGCCCTCTCTCTATACCTGGCAAAGCCATTCAAAAAACTCACACGATGTGACCCGATGTCACATAACTGACAAGCAGCAGAGGTGAGGCTCAAAGCCAACCTCTAGAGTGCCTGCAGACTCTTCATGCTAGCTCCTAGAGCAAGAATCTTGGATAAGGGACATACACTATGCTTCCCCACTATAAAATGGGAATAAAAGTACCTAATCCATAAAGTTGTTGAAAGGCCTAAATGAGATACAACATGTGAGATGCTTATTACATGCCTGTAATGTCCTTTATAGATATTTATACATACATTTACTGTGGTAGGCAATGATGAATGTGGACAGGTTACCTAGACAGCATGTACAAAGAAAACTTTCAGCAGACAGTAGTTATGTTGAATTTGAATATAACAGAAACAGAAACTTTTTGAAGTTCAGTAAAAAGGTAATATTTTAAGAATAAAATAAATGAGCCATATTTTTCAAACCAATTGAGAGACTGGGGCTACTCCCAAAAAAGAACTCTCCCATTACTATTCACAGCAGGCTGAGTGGTAAGCAGAAGCTTACTTTCTAATGACGGCTATTAAATGCTGTTAGTATTGAGACTTGGTAAAGCAGTAGTTTCCAAATAGCTGTAGGATGGAGAGGAGCTTGCCAGAACAATGGAAGAAAAAACCACTTAAGAGCAATAATGACTCCACAGGGTCCAAGAGAGAAACTCAAACAGCTGAGGCTCACTCAGTTTTTATAGAAGAACTTAGCTTTCTAGTAAAGTATACACTGGCTCCTGTACATTTCTGCCACAGTCCAACTTAGACATTCTTTAAGGATGAGTTCAGGTGTCAACAACTTATCAGGGAAGCTTTTCTGTGACAACAAATTAGAACGAATTCTTCTGGTTTATCCATATAAAACAGTATAATCATTCTATAGAGCAGTCACACCACACGTGAAGTCACCCACATGCACAGCAGTGGGGTACAAGAGGCGGGAAGATGGTCCTTGCCCTGTGATCCAGTGCTACTGAGTAATGTACACCCTGGAGCGAGTACCAGGCATGAGCTGTGACTCTGGTACTGCCTCATTTGGTCTAAGTTCCCGTGAGTCTTTCATGTCAGTCTCTCATGTTTAATGAGCATCTGACAAATAAAAACATACTCCGTATACAACAACTTATACCTAAAAGTGAGTCAACCACTTCAACTAGTACTGAACCGACGGAAAAGCCCTCTTTTCCAATCATGGGGGAAAAGGTTGCTTTCTTAAATGTGCTGAAAAAAGGACAGCTGTCCTCCAATGTAATGTACTCATTCTCATCCTGCATCCCGTACCCAAGATAGGACACCCTGGGTGGGCTTGTGCTCCTTTACAATAGGAAGTTTTTTGTTTGTTTGTTTTTAATAAGGAGCTAATCCACAACATAGTGTAATCACCTAATAAATAATGGTTTTAAGATTGAATGAATTAAATTAATTTCAATAGACACTTAATAGCAATCGCCCTTACACTGGGCACAGAATTAAGTGCTTGGGTTATGGAGATTAATAAAATGTCATCACTGTCCTCAGAGAGTTCAAAGACTGGTTTGAGAGCCAGACCAGTAAGCTGTCAATTGCAGTCCTGGCTCCTTAGTCTCATGGAACTAAGACCAGGACACCAACAGCAGCACAGACTACTGTAGTAAGAGAGGCCTCTTGGAAGAGGTGATGTTTCGGGTGACAAAGAAAAAGAAAGAGCAAGAGCTCCAGTGCTAGAGGGCAGCCAGGATGAAGGCAGAGCTGTTACCCAACGTGGTTCATTCAGGACCTACAGGCTGAATAGGGAAGTCACCTGAGAAAATGCAGGTGAGGTAAAGGTGGCAGGTGCCAGAGAGGTCAGGGAAGGGAACACAGTTCTTTTGGCTTATTCCTTCCTTTCCCAGAGCTGGGTGGAGACAAGCCTCGAAAGTCTCCCTCAGAGTTAGAATGGGAGTGATGGGAAAGTGAGACAGGGACAGAGACAAGAGTGAGAATGTGAACGAACATGAGATGAGGAATATAGAGCAACTGTGCGAGAGCATGAGAGACACTAAGAAAGAGAGGTGGTGAGAGAGGGAGCGTGACAGAGTGACAGCGACAGATAGAAGGAGAAACAACGAAGTCAGGATTTTATAAGAAGAAAAGCAAGACACAGAAGTGCACAGGCTACTGAGCTCAGGGACGTGGGATCATTTAGGACATGTGCTGTACCACGGGGCACCATGAGGAAATCGCCACGAAGAGTGAAGCGAAGACCCCACACCACCAGAGATGATGCCGTTCTCTTCCTATAAATTAATTTGCCGTAGGCACACACCTTAATGGAAATCTGATTTAAGGTTTCACTTTAGGCCAATTTCTATAATTAACTACTATAATCCACAATCTCAAACTGAGAATGAAATTAGACAGTTTGAAAATGAAAGCCTTGCGACCTCATCATTATTATTATTTGGTATTTATAAAGCATGTCAAATTTGCAATGTGTGCCTCACTTGTTCATTTATGATCCCTAATTGCTGCTCCATGACAATACTAATAGAAACTTTTAACAGTCTTTTTTTTCCTCTCTGGCAAAGAGGATATTTTCAAAAAGTTGGCGCTGGATCTATTTACGAAACCAAAACTCTCCCAGAAGACTCCTAAGTGCTTCCAGGAGCAGGCTTTTCTAAATTCTCAGGGGAGGATTACAAGGGTTGCTATTTACTTTTAACAAAAGTAAAGATCATCTAGCAGGACAGTCATGGTGCCAGACCCACTGCTCAGTTCCCTGGACCCCAGGCGGCCTCTCCCAAGGAGTGGTCTGCAGCAACCATTGGCAGCTGTGCAGGTGGCCGGCAGTGCGAATGCAGGTTTTCCAAATGTGTGCATTTGATTGGCTTCACAAAATACACTCAGGCTATGGATTTCAGTCCGCAATTAAAAGTAAACAATCAACTTCAAAAGAAGAAAAGCCACAGCGTTTGGTATTTATCAAGTTCCTCTCCACCTTACATAAACATACAAAAATCACAACTAAAATCCTTTTGGAGAGGGATGTAATCATTTTGAGAATTTAATGAACCCGAGGACTTCCCTGGTGGCACAAGGGCAAAGAATCTGACTGCTGGTTCAGGAGACACAGGTTCAATCCTTGGATGAGGGAAGATCGCCTGGCAGGCTATAGTCCATGGGGTCGAGAAAGAGTCTGACATGACTTAGCGACTAAAACAACAATTAAATATTCAGCAGGTGGTGGGTTGTATTTTATTTGACGTATGCCGCCACACTAAATACGTAAGTAGTATATGAGATTAATATAAGTTTTATCCTCGTTTTACAGATAAGAAAACTGAGAGTATCAAAGATCTGGAGAATCCCTGGAGCTATGGCTTTACTGTCACACGTTTTTGGAGCCAGTAACCCTACTGAGATCCCACAATACATACTATGTTTAGTATGTTCTCATTCATAGCCAGAGCTGATTCTGCCATAAACATGTGAGGTACATACTACCTATCCCATTTTACATATGAGAACAGTGAGGCTCAGAGAGGTAAAAGTGACTTGTGCCAAATTATGCATCCAGGATGTTATCAGAATCAAAACTTCACTTGTTTTTTTGCTTTAAGGTTATCCTAACTCCTTTTTAAAAAAGGCAGAAATTCAGAGACTACTGAATGAAAAGTATATTCTTGAGAGCCTATTCTGAGGTAGGCATTCTTTAAACCAATGAGTGTGGTCAATAGCTAGTCTGACAAGAAATATTTTTATAAAACAGACCAAAAATATTCTGTATCTGAAATTAAAAACACTGATATCAGTCATGAAGGGGAGGCCGACTTTGGGTACCCTCAGACCACAGGGCAGGTCCCTGTTATACCCAGTGGTCAGGGAGGGAGGGTCTCCTGTAGGCAGAGAGATTTAGCATAGGCTCTGAAGGACAGTCTGGAAGAGGCCAGGTAGATTATGAGAGGAATGAGCAGTAAGTACTTCAAGACAAGAGAACACTGTGGGCAAAGGTCAAGGGGGCAGAAGAGAACTTGGTGCCTTTGAGAAACTAAATAGAACCTGGAGGAGTCATCAGGAGGCCAGGACTTAAAAAGGGCAGTGGTGGGAAACGAGATGGACTACAGCAGCAGGAACCAAATCAGTCTTACAGACAAATGCCAAGAGTAGGGGATTGAAAAGCCTTTGATCTCGAGCTACCTGTGCAGACTTCAGGGAGGTTGGGGAGAAAACTATCATTATTCAGCATCCACAGTGTATTCACATTAAGTTTATAATATAGGTTTTATGACCTCTATTTTATAGACAGACTGAGTTTAGGGTTTCTTAGCTATTAAGAAGTCACAGTTTCAATCAGGGTCTGTTTCACCATAGAATATGCAGAGCTGTCTGCAACAGCTGGGTGATCTTAGGGGTGTTATGACACACACCAGGGGCTAGCACATTTGTTCTGATAAGGGTTAATTTGGGGTGTGTGCTCAGTCAGGTCCCACTCTTTGCGACCCCACGGACTGTAGCCCACCAGGCTCCTCACTATGTTTAGTATGTTCTCATTCATAGCCAGAGCTGATTCTGCCATAAACATGTGAGGTACATACTACCTATCCCATTTTACATATGAGAACAGTGAGGCTCAGAGAGGTAAAAGTGACTTGTGCCAAATTATGCATCCAGGATGTTATCAGAATCAAAACTTCACTTGTTTTTTTGCTTTAAGGTTATCCTAACTCCTTTTTAAAAAAGGCAGAAATTCAGAGACTACTGAATGAAAAGTATATTCTTGAGAGCCTATTCTGAGGTAGGCATTCTTTAAACCAATGAGTGTGGTCAATAGCTAGTCTGACAAGAAATATTTTTATAAAACAGACCAAAAATATTCTGTATCTGAAATTAAAAACACTGATATCAGTCATGAAGGGGAGGCCGACTTTGGGTACCCTCAGACCACAGGGCAGGTCCCTGTTATACCCAGTGGTCAGGGAGGGAGGGTCTCCTGTAGGCAGAGAGATTTAGCATAGGCTCTGAAGGACAGTCTGGAAGAGGCCAGGTAGATTATGAGAGGAATGAGCAGTAAGTACTTCAAGACAAGAGAACACTGTGGGCAAAGGTCAAGGGGGCAGAAGAGAACTTGGTGCCTTTGAGAAACTAAATAGAACCTGGAGGAGTCATCAGGAGGCCAGGACTTAAAAAGGGCAGTGGTGGGAAACGAGATGGACTACAGCAGCAGGAACCAAATCAGTCTTACAGACAAATGCCAAGAGTAGGGGATTGAAAAGCCTTTGATCTCGAGCTACCTGTGCAGACTTCAGGGAGGTTGGGGAGAAAACTATCATTATTCAGCATCCACAGTGTATTCACATTAAGTTTATAATATAGGTTTTATGACCTCTATTTTATAGACAGACTGAGTTTAGGGTTTCTTAGCTATTAAGAAGTCACAGTTTCAATCAGGGTCTGTTTCACCATAGAATATGCAGAGCTGTCTGCAACAGCTGGGTGATCTTAGGGGTGTTATGACACACACCAGGGGCTAGCACATTTGTTCTGATAAGGGTTAATTTGGGGTGTGTGCTCAGTCAGGTCCCACTCTTTGCGACCCCACGGACTGTAGCCCACCAGGCTCCTCTGTCCATGGTATTTTCCAGGCAACAATACTGTAGTGGGTTGTCATTTCTTTATCCAGAGGATCTTCTTGACTCAAGGATCGAACCTGTGTCTCCTGCACTGGCAGGTGGATTCTTTACCAGTATAGCCACCTGGGATAAGGACTAGTTCATAAACATTTTAGGCTTTGAGGGCCAGTCTCCGTTTTAGTTACTCAGTTCCGCTGCAGCAGCATTAAAGCAGTCACAGATAATTTGCAAATGAAGAAGTAGACTGTGTTTCAATAAAACTTTATTCACAAAAAACAAGTGGGGGGCCAGATTTGGCCCATGGGCCACAGTTTGCCACCCTCTGACACAGATAATCTGACTGATGGTTATCCTCAGATTCACTGCAACCCACCACTCCTCCTTCATCTCACATGGTATTTCTCTGACAGAGGCTTTTCAGAATTTAAGTTCTCTTCCTCTGTTGGACCATTTTCTTGCTCTCATCAACAGCATTAATGTTCCTTGGCTGCATCAATGGTCGATTAAATATTTATGTCCATTCCAACATCAGTATTATTCCTCTGAAACACAGTCATACCTTTAAGAAGTTCACAAAATAACTTGAATGCCTTTGTATTATTTTTATTTTTTTTTTTTTAAAGATTTATTTATTTACTTTGGGCAGAGGTCGGGTTGGGGAGGGAGGGGAGCGGGCGGGCCACTTCTATTGGTCTTTCATTTCTCTATTTTCATTCATCTTAGTTCCTTGGCTCTGGTGGGCCTCCCATTGCGGTGGCGTCTGTCGTTGCAGAGCGCTGGCTCTGGGCGCTGTGCGCTCCAGAGCTCCGGCTCGGTAATTGGACACATCAGTCCAGCCGCTCCGCGGCACGTGGGATCTTCCCAGGCCAGGGCTCGAACCGGCGCCCCTTGCACTGCAAGGCGGTGTCCTTATCCACTGGACCACCAGGGGAAGCCCTTTGCATTATTCTTTTCTCTCCTGACACTGACTGGAAGCAAACAAATAGAAAGACTTCAGCAATAAACCAGCCAGTTCAGGTTATGACACACACCAGGGCTAGCACATTTGTTCTGATAAGGGTTAATTTGGGGTGTGTGCTCAGTCAGGTCCCACTCTTTGACCCCACGGACTGTAGCCCACCAGGCTCCTCTGTCCATGGTATTTTCCAGGCAACAATACTGTAGTGGGTTGTCATTTCTTTATCCAGAGGATCTTCTTGACTCAAGGATCGAACCTGTGTCTCCTGCACTGGCAGGTGGATTCTTTACCAGTATAGCCACCTGGGATAAGGACTAGTTCATAAACATTTTAGGCTTTGAGGGCCAGTCTCCGTTTTAGTTACTCAGTTCCGCTGCAGCAGCATTAAAGCAGTCACAGATAATTTGCAAATGAAGAAGTAGACTGTGTTTCAATAAAACTTTATTCACAAAAAACAAGTGGGGGGCCAGATTTGGCCCATGGGCCACAGTTTGCCACCCTCTGACACAGATAATCTGACTGATGGTTATCCTCAGATTCACTGCAACCCACCACTCCTCCTTCATCTCACATGGTATTTCTCTGACAGAGGCTTTTCAGAATTTAAGTTCTCTTCCTCTGTTGGACCATTTTCTTGCTCTCATCAACAGCATTAATGTTCCTTGGCTGCATCAATGGTCGATTAAATATTTATGTCCATTCCAACATCAGTATTATTCCTCTGAAACACAGTCATACCTTTAAGAAGTTCACAAAATAACTTGAATGCCTTTGTATTATTTTTATTTTTTTTTTTTTAAAGATTTATTTATTTACTTTGGGCAGAGGTCGGGTTGGGGAGGGAGGGGAGCGGGCGGGCCACTTCTATTGGTCTTTCATTTCTCTATTTTCATTCATCTTAGTTCCTTGGCTCTGGTGGGCCTCCCATTGCGGTGGCGTCTGTCGTTGCAGAGCGCTGGCTCTGGGCGCTGTGCGCTCCAGAGCTCCGGCTCGGTAATTGGACACATCAGTCCAGCCGCTCCGCGGCACGTGGGATCTTCCCAGGCCAGGGCTCGAACCGGCGCCCCTTGCACTGCAAGGCGGTGTCCTTATCCACTGGACCACCAGGGGAAGCCCTTTGCATTATTCTTTTTCTCTCCCTGACACTGACTGGAAGCAAACAAATAGAAAGACTTCAGCAATAAGCCAGCCATTTCACAATGACAATTGCAGGTAGTTAAACACTATACTGTATTTAAAACACACTGTAGTGAATACATTAAGCATAGTAAGCACCACTCCTGGGTTTCTTCTGCTTCTTCCAGTTCACATTGCTAATTTAGTCCTTGTGCAGTAGGCACTGCTGATAAAAGTCAAGCAAGCATGTTTACATTAGGCAAGATAAGGACTTTCTTTTAATCACAAGTTATTTTACTTCCGAATGTTGTTGTTCTTGCTTAAGCAGCTGTTTTTCTGGAACTGTTTTTCTCTTTTTTGCTGTTGTTTTTATTTTCCTGCTGAATTCTAACCATGTCTTCTAATCCATTGCCAGCCAAAGAAGGAAAAATAAATGATGAAGGAAATGAGATGCAGCTTGGATAATTGATGTTTGTATGCCTGGCTTTAATAAAAACACTCTGCTAAATTAGAGGGGAGTCTAAATGGATTCAGTCGATAAGGAAGTGATTCAGGTGAGGCATTCAATCTTGGGATTTGCTGTAATCTTACAAATAAGCCGACAGATCAGTTCATCTGGGACCAGATCTGCCTTCTGCTGATCTGAGTGAGCTTGCTTTTTCACTCTTGGTTTGTTTTTGAAGTTTTACATTACTTTCTTTTGTACAAAATCAACCCCTAGGATCCTTGGGCTAAAGCAAATGATGTCCAAATTTATACAAGACATGAGAACAATGGTATTTCTTGAAAAACACCTGCCCACTCTGCCCTTTACTTTCTTCTAAGGAAAAAATACTTTGAGTGAGTAAATAATCCAGGCTGAAAAGTTCAGAATTTAAAGTAAACATCTGAATTCCAAACAACATTTCAGCATTTTTAATTAATCAAGGTTAACACATAACCTTTTCTTTTTTTCTCCAATTCTGGAATATCTATCTGTTATCCCCAAACTGAGAGTATGGAAAGTGACATCTGATGGATGAGAGGTCTTGATCTCTAAGACCACCTAGGGAGAAACAAGGAAAAAAGTGTCTAAACAGTTCTGTTCCATTTACTTATTCCTGAGTTCTTCACCATATGTGCATCCTGTAATCTTCTTAACAGAACAAGCAAAATGGTATAGAGGATTAGCATTTATTACATGTTGATGTTCCTAGGTGCTAAGAGTGATGTATTACAACCTTCCCTGGCAAATAAGCTGAGATTCAAAGAGCTGAAGTACGTTGCCCAAGGGCACACAGTTATTAAGCAGTGCAGTAGGCATGCTTTCAAGCAAGCATGTTTACATTAGGCAAGATAGGGTTTTTTTGATTTTACTTCCGAATGTTGTTGTTCTTGCTTAAGCAGCTGTTTTTCTGGAACTGTTTTTCTCTTTTTTGCTGTTGTTTTTATTTTCCTGCTGAATTCTAACCATGTCTTCTAATCCATTGCCAGCCAAAGAAGGAAAAATAAATGATGAAGGAAATGAGATGCAGCTTGGATAATTGATGTTTGTATGCCTGGCTTTAATAAAAACACTCTGCTAAATTAGAGGGGAGTCTAAATGGATTCAGTCGATAAGGAAGTGATTCAGGTGAGGCATTCAATCTTGGGATTTGCTGTAATCTTACAAATAAGCCGACAGATCAGTTCATCTGGGACCAGATCTGCCTTCTGCTGATCTGAGTGAGCTTGCTTTTTCACTCTTGGTTTGTTTTTGAAGTTTTACATTACTTTCTTTTGTACAAAATCAACCCCTAGGATCCTTGGGCTAAAGCAAATGATGTCCAAATTTATACAAGACATGAGAACAATGGTATTTCTTGAAAAACACCTGCCCACTCTGCCCTTTACTTTCTTCTAAGGAAAAAATACTTTGAGTGAGTAAATAATCCAGGCTGAAAAGTTCAGAATTTAAAGTAAACATCTGAATTCCAAACAACATTTCAGCATTTTTAATTAATCAAGGTTAACACATAACCTTTTCTTTTTTTTTCTCCAATTCTGGAATATCTATCTGTTATCCCCAAACTGAGAGTATGGAAAGTGACATCTGATGGATGAGAGGTCTTGATCTCTAAGACCACCTAGGGAGAAACAAGGAAAAATGTGTCTAAACAGTTCTGTTCCATTTACTTATTCCTGAGTTCTTCACCATATGTGCATCCTGTAATCTTCTTAACAGAACAAGCAAAATGGTATAGAGGATTAGCATTTATTACATGTTGATGTTCCTAGGTGCTAAGAGTGATGTATTACAACCTTCCCTGGCAAATAAGCTGAGATTCAAAGAGCTGAAGTACGTTGCCCAAGGGCACACAGTTATTAAGCAGTGGAGTCAGGATTTGGATCAAGTCAACCTTGCTTCAAAGTTCATGGTGTTTTCATTCCCTTCAACAGTCTTTCTATAAGCAGTCCCTTCCATGATTAATCAAGAATTCCAACAGGATTTCGGTCTTATTTCCAAGCTCCAAGGACACAGTCCTGAGTTCTATATTTTGGTGTACAACTATTTTTGATTTCAAATCTCATTGCTCAATTAAAATGGATCAGGGTAAGATATCTTTCATAGTTTTCCAGGCCAGTTGTTTGTGCTCTTCACAACCCAACACATTCCCTGTTTACTGATGAAAGAAAGAAAGAGCTGTCCAGTTTGTGGTTTGCAATCCCTACTTTGATAGGACAGCAGAGGGGTCACGATGGTGTAAGAGTTGAGTTCAAAACCCAGAGTCCCTCCTGAACTGGGGTAGATGTCCCTACAAGACCTCTCTCTGTAGACTGGTAAGTCGCCTTTTTCCCTTTCTGATACACTGAAATCTATCCCTTTGCCAATATTACTATTTCTATTTTTATGACCAAAAACATTCTAATGGAGAATGATGCTATTAGAGACATCACTGTTGATACAGATTTTAATTATCAGACCATAGGATGGCCAGTGGGCAGTATGGTAACTCCATTTGGGTGGCTAGTCAAAATGCTGTGTGGAGACTAATGATGGAGCCACTTCCTGGTTCAGAGAGATCTGTGACCTATCAACAATACCTGCTATGGTGACAAGGTACAGCAAATGTGTTAGAGATTTGTCTCCCTAACTTTAGAACTACCTAACACATATTTTGATAATTAGCACTTAAATACTTAGTCAACAGTGTCCTCTTAATGGCTTTCGTTAAATACAAAGAAAAAAAATTGGAAAACCTCAATTCACAGGAAAATGTGTCTAAACATCTGTATTACAGAATTTTCAACATTGTTCATCCTGTAATCTTCTTAACAGAACAAGCAAAATGGTATAGAGGATTAGCATTTATTACATGTTGATGTTCCTAGGTGCTAAGAGTGATGTATTACAACCTTCCCTGGCAAATAAGCTGAGATTCAAAGAGCTGAAGTACGTTGCCCAAGGGCACACAGTTATTAAGCAGTGGAGTCAGGATTTGGATCAAGTCAACCTTGCTTCAAAGTTCATGGTGTTTTCATTCCCTTCAACAGTCTTTCTATAAGCAGTCCCTTCCATGATTAATCAAGAATTCCAACAGGATTTCGGTCTTATTTCCAAGCTCCAAGGACACAGTCCTGAGTTCTATATTTTGGTGTACAACTATTTTTGATTTCAAATCTCATTGCTCAATTAAAATGGATCAGGGTAAGATATCTTTCATAGTTTTCCAGGCCAGTTGTTTGTGCTCTTCACAACCCAACACATTCCCTGTTTACTGATGAAAGAAAGAAAGAGCTGTCCAGTTTGTGGTTTGCAATCCCTACTTTGATAGGACAGCAGAGGGGTCACGATGGTGTAAGAGTTGAGTTCAAAACCCAGAGTCCCTCCTGAACTGGGGTAGATGTCCCTACAAGACCTCTCTCTGTAGACTGGTAAGTCGTCTTTTTCCCTTTCTGATACACTGAAATCTATCCCTTTGCCAATATTACTATTTCTATTTTTATGACCAAAAACATTCTAATGGAGAATGATGCTATTAGAGACATCACTGTTGATACAGATTTTAATTATCAGACCATAGGATGGCCAGTGGGCAGTATGGTAACTCCATTTGGGTGGCTAGTCAAAATGCTGTGTGGAGACTAATGATGGAGCCACTTCCTGGTTCAGAGAGATCTGTGACCTATCAACAATACCTGCTATGGTGACAAGGTACAGCAAATGTGTTAGAGATTTGTCTCCCTAACTTTAGAACTACCTAACACATATTTTGATAATTAGCACTTAAATACTTAGTCAACAGTGTCCTCTTAATGGCTTTCGTTAAATACAAAGAAAATACCACACAATTGGAAAACCCAATTCACATTCAGCATGATCACTGAAGATCTAATTAACAACACATATTAACTTTTTAAAAAATATTTAAATATAGACTTCCAGCACGAGGTAGGTCCAAAGCACTTTCCATTATGAATACTGGTTTAACAGATTAAAAGATACTATGCATACCGAACCATATAAATTATAAAGCCATTCTTGCTCCCAAGAAAAATGCCTATTTCCTTAGGTCAAAGCTTTCTAAGGTATGGTCTATTAGGCCTTAGGCTTATGTCATACTTCATGAAAAAAAAAAAAAAAGATCTGGTCAAATAATATGGGTTCAAGCTTATGAAAGCTTTACAGAGGATCTGTGTTTTAACTTACAGTAGCCAACTTTAGTCATTTTATGCAAAAGAGTCAAAGGGTCGAAAATTCAATCCCCAGAAAACTGTCAAGAAAACTATTCAGGAGTTGGTATATTGGCGAGTTAGGTGTCACAGGAATTTAGGGTCCTTCTCAAAGATGGGCTGACCAGAAAGCTTAGTGGTAAAGAATCCACCTGCGAATGCAAGAGATGTGGTTCAGTCCCTGAGTCTGGGAGATCCTCTGGAGGAGGAAATGACAACCCATTTGAGTATTCTTGCCTGGGAAATTCCATGGACAGAAGAGCCTGGCAGGCTAAGGTCTGTGGGGTCACAGAGAGCCAGACATGACTGAACAACTGAGCACACTCCCAAAGAAGCCAATTACTGCACTATTTAGATCATATCTACATGCATCTGAAGAACTGGAAGGCTTTTATAATCAAGAACAATAACTGTGAACACTTTGGCCAGTTCAACGGTGGGACACAAATCTTTCTCCAGTTGCCAGTAAACATAGTGGTGGTAGTTAGGTCAACTATTAACAGGACTTTCAGGAGAAAGAAAATATAAAGTTAGAAATACTGGTTGGCATTACAAGCAGGCACAGGACAGTTGCAAGAACATAGAGATTTGAGGGAACAGCACAGACATATTTGATAATTAGCACTTAAATACTTAGTCAACAGTGTCCTCTTAATGGCTTTCGTTAAATACAAAGAAAATACCACACAATTGGAAAACCCAATTCACATTCAGCATGATCACTGAAGATCTAATTAACAACACATATTAACTTTTTAAAAAATATTTAAATATAGACTTCCAGCACGAGGTAGGTCCAAAGCACTTTCCATTATGAATACTGGTTTAACAGATTAAAAGATACTATGCATACCGAACCATATAAATTATAAAGCCATTCTTGCTCCCAAGAAAAATGCCTATTTCCTTAGGTCAAAGCTTTCTAAGGTATGGTCTATTAGGCCTTAGGCTTATGTCATACTTCATGAAAAAAAAAAAAAAAGATCTGGTCAAATAATATGGGTTCAAGCTTATGAAAGCTTTACAGAGGATCTGTGTTTTAACTTACAGTAGCCAACTTTAGTCATTTTATGCAAAAGAGTCAAAGGGTCGAAAATTCAATCCCCAGAAAACTGTCAAGAAAACTATTCAGGAGTTGGTATATTGGCGAGTTAGGTGTCACAGGAATTTAGGGTCCTTCTCAAAGATGGGCTGACCAGAAAGCTTAGTGGTAAAGAATCCACCTGCGAATGCAAGAGATGTGGTTCAGTCCCTGAGTCTGGGAGATCCTCTGGAGGAGGAAATGACAACCCATTTGAGTATTCTTGCCTGGGAAATTCCATGGACAGAAGAGCCTGGCAGGCTAAGGTCTGTGGGGTCACAGAGAGCCAGACATGACTGAACAACTGAGCACACTCCCCAAAGAAGCCAATTACTGCACTATTTAGATCATATCTACATGCATCTGAAGAACTGGAAGGCTTTTATAATCAAGAACAATAACTGTGAACACTTTGGCCAGTTCAACGGTGGGACACAAATCTTTCTCCAGTTGCCAGTAAACATAGTGGTGGTAGTTAGGTCAACTATTAACAGGACTTTCAGGAGAAAGAAAAATATAAAGTTAGAAATACTGGTTGGCATTACAAGCAGGCACAGGAGACAAGAAGTTAAAAGGACTGAAGAACATAGAGATTTGAGGGAACAGCACAGACATGTTTTTTTATCTTTTACATTTTCCAAATCCTTTTGAAATGAGAATCAGAACCATTGCAAGGATTACAAAAACCACTTGAAAATTTAGAATGGCAAATGCCAAGTTCTTTTTGAGTGCCCCCGTTTAAAATAGCTCTTACAAAAACTACTATGATGTGTAATTTGGTCACAGAGCCATTTGAAACTAAAAGAAAAAAAATGAAGCAAGGAGATATTGGTCCTATGCTCTTACCATAACGCCTCAAAAGACTTCAGGAAAGAGAGAGAGAGCTCACTTAAGAAATAAGCTAATAAAATTGACTGTTAAGAAATATTTTGGTTACAAAACTGCCTTCCCAGCTTTACAGATAATTGCTTTCGAGGCAGGATACTCATTGCTCATAATGCAATGTCCATATTTTATTTGTAATGGAAGCTACATTGATGCATATTAAGAATATTTATTGGCACATTCTTTCTGAGCAGTATTTCCTCCAATCATCTCAGGCTTATGTCATATTGATAAGTGTGAATATGTATCCTCCATCATCATTAGTTGTATAGTTAATATAGAGAACACCCATAAAATTGGCAACTTAGTGAAGGACCCATTTATTAATCTATAAACAGGATGTCTCTCCTCTATTGTTGCAACATAATCATCTCCACAGAGTAATTTCCTACAAAAAAGTGAAAAAAGAACGCTTCTATGGTGATGTCTTTGCCTTTATTCATGACTGACATCAATTAAAGAAAAAAAAATGAGCTAGGCAGACAGAGCCAAAACTTAGGACCACACAGATTCGCACTTCACACCACAGAAAAATGAAGATAAATTTAGTTAATAGCAAAACCCACTGTTTCTGTAAATAACAAGTCTATGTAAGATGAAGGTGGCATATAATGATTCTGTGATGTCTCACGCATCTGTTCAAACCTACTTGATCATTTAGTTTTCTGGAAAAACAAAGGGCTGACAAAGATTCTTATCAAAACCCATAAGGGAAAAATATGTGACTAAGGAAGAGTACAAATATAAGTTTCCAGCTAAGATCTCACTAAATTAGAAGCTATTTATTATACACTAAAATTCATGTTTAAACTTTTAACTTTTACTTTACTTTTAACTTTTACAGTTTTGTTGTTTACAGATATGTATGTTCCCAGATTTAAAGACATATACATATGTTTCTTTTCATAACAGATCTAATCAGTATATTTGTGAAAATCAGTTTACTGTCAAATTTCTTTGTAAAAACAACCTAATTTATTTCTTAAAATCCCACCCTTTGTTCATTTCAGTAAAATGATCTTAAATACCAAATCTTACACCCACAATCTTAAACTCCAAAACTGTCATTTCAGATAATATTCTTTGGCATCAAAAATTTTAATTCCAGAATTTAATTCAGGCAAAATTTACTGATCAACAAAAACTCCAAAAAAAGGTACCAATTAAAACATCTGCAATTATTAAAAATCAATATTCCATTTGAAATAGGGCTCTTCTGAAATATCTGGGTAGGATGGGTACCTAGTAAGATTCAAAATCAGAAGGAGATAAAAATCTATAGAATTCAATCTGCATCTACCAGGAGCATCAGCTGTCACTGTCACCCAAAAATATGCTATGTTGTAGACAATATTTTAAAATTACTGATATCACTGTCTGACCTCACTGTAATCTGCTGTGTGGAAGTCTGATCTGTTTATTTTAGCTGTCCAGCAAATGTCAGAATAACATGTCTGAAGCAAATCAGAAACTACATTGGCAAAGCACTCACCACAGCCGGCAACTTAGTGAAGGACCCATTTATTAATCTATAAACAGGATGTCTCTCCTCTATTGTTGCAACATAATCATCTCCACAGAGTAATTTCCTACAAAAAAGTGAAAAAAGAACGCTTCTATGGTGATGTCTTTGCCTTTATTCATGACTGACATCAATTAAAGAAAAAAAAATGAGCTAGGCAGACAGAGCCAAAACTTAGGACCACACAGATTCGCACTTCACACCACAGAAAAATGAAGATAAATTTAGTTAATAGCAAAACCCACTGTTTCTGTAAATAACAAGTCTATGTAAGATGAAGGTGGCATATAATGATTCTGTGATGTCTCACGCATCTGTTCAAACCTACTTGATCATTTAGTTTTCTGGAAAAACAAAGGGCTGACAAAGATTCTTATCAAAACCCATAAGGGAAAAATATGTGACTAAGGAAGAGTACAAATATAAGTTTCCAGCTAAGATCTCACTAAATTAGAAGCTATTTATTATACACTAAAATTCATGTTTAAACTTTTAACTTTTACTTTACTTTTAACTTTTACAGTTTTGTTGTTTACAGATATGTATGTTCCCAGATTTAAAGACATATACATATGTTTCTTTTCATAACAGATCTAATCAGTATATTTGTGAAAATCAGTTTACTGTCAAATTTCTTTGTAAAAACAACCTAATTTATTTCTTAAAATCCCACCCTTTGTTCATTTCAGTAAAATGATCTTAAATACCAAATCTTACACCCACAATCTTAAACTCCAAAACTGTCATTTCAGATAATATTCTTTGGCATCAAAAATTTTAATTCCAGAATTTAATTCAGGCAAAATTTACTGATCAACAAAAACTCCAAAAAAAGGTACCAATTAAAACATCTGCAATTATTAAAAATCAATATTCCATTTGAAATAGGGCTCTTCTGAAATATCTGGGTAGGATGGGTACCTAGTAAGATTCAAAATCAGAAGGAGATAAAAATCTATAGAATTCAATCTGCATCTACCAGGAGCATCAGCTGTCACTGTCACCCAAAAATATGCTATGTTGTAGACAATATTTTAAAATTACTGATATCACTGTCTGACCTCACTGTAATCTGCTGTGTGGAAGTCTGATCTGTTTATTTTAGCTGTCCAGCAAATGTCAGAATAACATGTCTGAAGCAAATCAGAAACTACATTGGCAAAGCACTCACCACAGCCTGGTAAGAATGAAATTTAGCCAGTCTTTGCATCTCAGGGCCTAAATCAGTGATTTGCCGCCCCCTCTCATGTCTCTAGTTAACTTCTGTAGACCCTGGTGCATTTCTGCAGCTGTTAGCCTCCCTTTACAAAAGGATGCAGAATATTTTATCTGAGGCACATCCTCTACAGACAAAGGATGTCCTTTGGGATCTATAGGTGCTATAAATCTGCACTTTGACCCTGCTCCTCTAGGCCCTAAAAGGCTGACTCGAGGTGCTAAATCAATGGGCTCCTTTCCTTGCTGGCATTATGAAGGCTGGGCAGGAGGAGAGAGTAGTCAAGGTGTTTCCACTCATCCAGGCCCCCACCGCCACCCCGCCTAGGCGGTCCTCTTGAGTGGCTGTGTCCATCCACAAAAGGTCTCCGGCCATCTCAAGAAAGTCTTCTTTTCAGACTTGCCCTAGGTTCTTAGACTTTCTCTTCCTATCTTCTGCCCATACTCTCTCAATCTCTTTGTAAACAAACTGTCCTTCATATACTGAGTTGAGTGAGTCATCATTTCCTAGCAAGACTGATAAAAGCATCCTATTTTGACCAATTCAGCTTGAATTTGGGAAAATTCTTTCTTTTGAGACCGATATTTCTAAAACTGGAAGCTTAATATTTGTTCAGTTTTCCTCTCTCTACAACATTTTCAGGGAGATGGATTAAACAATGAAATAAATGGGAAAAAAATCTGAACACTGTTTAAGCATTTAATGATATTTTTCAAACACTTGTTCCTCTTGTTCTTCCTGGGAGATGGTTAACACCTAAAAATCTGAAATTACTGCTCATTAACTGAATCTGCACTCAAGGTAAAGGCAGGAGAAGAAAACAAGCCAAAAGCTTCATTATCTTGAGTTCTGTCCATTATAAGTGACAGATGATAGCTTGCAGGTAAAAACAAGCTTCTCAACACTGAAATGGCTTCATTTGGTTTATTAGCTGCAAATAAAAAGGTTCAAGGAAGACCCGTCTAGAAGGTGACTTCAATTCTTATTTTCAGCATAATAAAAGATAGGCTTAGTAAGTCTGAATTCCCATGAGGTCCCCCACCTTGTCTGTCTAAAGGAACACAGGGAACAGGGAGACAAATCTGAAAAGACGGTTAAAAAGTAAAAATGGAGGTCTATAACCTTAGACAAAACATGATGTTAAATTTCCATGAACCTCCAATGACCAACCTACAAGCAGTGGCTTCACATTTATCTCAAAAGTTAACCTTATTCTTTTATCTTTATCAAGTAAATAAACCGTGCCATTAAGCAATTAATAGTCAAAAATAAAATACATGAGCCCATGGGAGTAAGTATAGGATAGCTCTACCAGAAAAAAGAAAAAAATATAAAGAAGGAACAGCAGTCCTCAAATCATACAAGATCCTTGTAGCTTTTCAGGAAGTGAAGACCACCAGGAAAGGCCAGACAGGCACACTGTTACCTGAGTCCACACAGGTTAGAGAAACACTTGCTTTCCTGAAATGTTAGTGCTTCCTTTCCTCTTGATGCACGGTCTCCGCCATCTCAAGAAAGTCTTCTTTTCAGACTTGCCCTAGGTTCTTAGACTTTCTCTTCCTATCTTCTGCCCATACTCTCTCAATCTCTTTGTAAACAAACTGTCCTTCATATACTGAGTTGAGTGAGTCATCATTTCCTAGCAAGACTGATAAAAGCATCCTATTTTGACCAATTCAGCTTGAATTTGGGAAAATTCTTTCTTTTGAGACCGATATTTCTAAAACTGGAAGCTTAATATTTGTTCAGTTTTCCTCTCTCTACAACATTTTCAGGGAGATGGATTAAACAATGAAATAAATGGGAAAAAAATCTGAACACTGTTTAAGCATTTAATGATATTTTTCAAACACTTGTTCCTCTTGTTCTTCCTGGGAGATGGTTAACACCTAAAAATCTGAAATTACTGCTCATTAACTGAATCTGCACTCAAGGTAAAGGCAGGAGAAGAAAACAAGCCAAAAGCTTCATTATCTTGAGTTCTGTCCATTATAAGTGACAGATGATAGCTTGCAGGTAAAAACAAGCTTCTCAACACTGAAATGGCTTCATTTGGTTTATTAGCTGCAAATAAAAAGGTTCAAGGAAGACCCGTCTAGAAGGTGACTTCAATTCTTATTTTCAGCATAATAAAAGATAGGCTTAGTAAGTCTGAATTCCCATGAGGTCCCCCACCTTGTCTGTCTAAAGGAACACAGGGAACAGGGAGACAAATCTGAAAAGACGGTTAAAAAGTAAAAATGGAGGTCTATAACCTTAGACAAAACATGATGTTAAATTTCCATGAACCTCCAATGACCAACCTACAAGCAGTGGCTTCACATTTATCTCAAAAGTTAACCTTATTCTTTTATCTTTATCAAGTAAATAAACCGTGCCATTAAGCAATTAATAGTCAAAAATAAAATACATGAGCCCATGGGAGTAAGTATAGGATAGCTCTACCAGAAAAAAGAAAAAAATATAAAGAAGGAACAGCAGTCCTCAAATCATACAAGATCCTTGTAGCTTTTCAGGAAGTGAAGACCACCAGGAAAGGCCAGACAGGCACACTGTTACCTGAGTCCACACAGGTTAGAGAAACACTTGCTTTCCTGAAATGTTAGTGCTTCCTTTCCTCTAACTGTAACTACTCTTTAGTCTCTGAAACATCTGGACAGAGTTCCTTTGCCTACGGAAGCCCACTTCACTCCTCTGAGACTGTCTCTTAGCCTGAGTTTACTGCTTGAATATGTTATTTTAATATGTACTAGATCCCAAGGGTAGTCCAGATTTTGTCTAATAAGTGCTCATGCTGTACAGGTGGAAGCAGCTCTTTAGATAGCAGACACTTTTTTAAAAAATGCCTTGAAGTGCCTCTATTAAAACTTCTTTTTATTTTTATGATTATCTTAAAAAAATCACATCCAAATTTCCCATCCATAAACCCTGTGATCGTCTTCTGAGTCGCTCAAGGCTAGTTAAGGTCATTTCCCATTTCTTGTATGCCCACATTAAGCTGACACTTCCTGCCTCACAGTGTGATCGGTAAGGTTTCTGTTCACACCATGTCATCTAGTTCTCCAAAGTTCTTGTCCACGAGCTGGGAGGACCATAATGTCGGCCAGGCAGATGTTAGAACAGGAATTCCAGCAATGCTATAGTTCCAAATGACTGTCTTCATAGATGCACAAGGTACATAAAGTTTAATCAATTTCATGATGAAATCTACTTCAAACCCCTGACAAATCTGACTGTGCTGCTTAATATAGAACCTCAAAAATTATTATAATATATGGTGTAGCATTACAATAAGTGAGTTAAGGCAAGAGCAATATGAAACATAATCGTGACAGGTAACCACTAGAGGCCAGTGTAATTCAACATGGAGAAGGAATTTATAATCACTACCCGTGGAAAAACCAACATTATTTCTTCCACTTAAAAAGTGGAGCTCTTGTGAACTGGAGAGAAAAAAGATATTCTTTTATCTTTATCAAGTAAATAAACCGTGCCATTAAGCAATTAATAGTCAAAAATAAAATACATGAGCCCATGGGAGTAAGTATAGGATAGCTCTACCAGAAAAAAGAAAAAAATATAAAGAAGGAACAGCAGTCCTCAAATCATACAAGATCCTTGTAGCTTTTCAGGAAGTGAAGACCACCAGGAAAGGCCAGACAGGCACACTGTTACCTGAGTCCACACAGGTTAGAGAAACACTTGCTTTCCTGAAATGTTAGTGCTTCCTTTCCTCTAACTGTAACTACTCTTTAGTCTCTGAAACATCTGGACAGAGTTCCTTTGCCTACGGAAGCCCACTTCACTCCTCTGAGACTGTCTCTTAGCCTGAGTTTACTGCTTGAATATGTTATTTTAATATGTACTAGATCCCAAGGGTAGTCCAGATTTTGTCTAATAAGTGCTCATGCTGTACAGGTGGAAGCAGCTCTTTAGATAGCAGACACTTTTTTAAAAAATGCCTTGAAGTGCCTCTATTAAAACTTCTTTTTATTTTTATGATTATCTTAAAAAAAAAATCACATCCAAATTTCCCATCCATAAACCCTGTGATCGTCTTCTGAGTCGCTCAAGGCTAGTTAAGGTCATTTCCCATTTCTTGTATGCCCACATTAAGCTGACACTTCCTGCCTCACAGTGTGATCGGTAAGGTTTCTGTTCACACCATGTCATCTAGTTCTCCAAAGTTCTTGTCCACGAGCTGGGAGGACCATAATGTCGGCCAGGCAGATGTTAGAACAGGAATTCCAGCAATGCTATAGTTCCAAATGACTGTCTTCATAGATGCACAAGGTACATAAAGTTTAATCAATTTCATGATGAAATCTACTTCAAACCCCTGACAAATCTGACTGTGCTGCTTAATATAGAACCTCAAAAATTATTATAATATATGGTGTAGCATTACAATAAGTGAGTTAAGGCAAGAGCAATATGAAACATAATCGTGACAGGTAACCACTAGAGGCCAGTGTAATTCAACATGGAGAAGGAATTTATAATCACTCCCCGTGGAAAAACTAACATTATTTCTTCCACTTAAAAAGTGGAGCTCTTGTGAACTGGAGAGAAAAATGATGAAGGCGGCTTTTTAAAAATTCTCTGAAGAGGAAATTTCAAAGGATAAGAAAGATGAGTTAAGAAAATATGAGTCATGAAAAATTAGGGCAAAGAGAATTCTTGTCTCCAGGAAAAAAAAAATAGTATTACCATATAGTGTCTGACGTTTCACAGTGTAAGCACAAATTTTCAACTTACTTGGCTTAATTGTGAGCTTTTCCATAAATGTTTCATTTGGCACTGGCATTGGAAATAATTAAAGATCTGGAACACCTAGAAAGTGCCATGGTAATCTCATTTTCAGAGCAATCATCATGCTGGCTGCTCAGAAAATGCCAAGGGTTTTGGGAAGGGGTGGAAAAATTTTACATTTGCAATTTCCTTCCCTTAAAGAATTTTATTCAGAGCAAGTATCTAATGGTTCATTCTCAGACATGGAGTAATTCACATAAATTAATCTAGTGCTCCATTCATACTGAATAATACATTTATTAATAACAATGCTACATGATGCTTACAATACTTTTTTAACAAAGAACTGAACCAGTCTATCAAAACTAAAAACAGGAGTAGAAATAATAATCTAATTTTTAATAAAGCTTAGACTATAATAGTTGGTAGGATCCTGTGTAGAAGATTTCACTTTTTAAGAGTAAAGGTGGAACAATTTAACACATAACGCACAGACAAGTAATCTTCCTCTCTTCCAGCAGGGAAAGGCACCTTATAGAATGCGGACATGCTGAGGAGATTAATGAACCATAAAACCTTAGAAGTAGACAGGACCTGAGAGGTCAGCCAACAGCAGCTTGAACCTTTTCAAAGACAGGGAGCTTCCTCTTTGCAAAGTGGCCTATTCTATTGTCTTGGCTGTAAATACTTGAAAAAATTATTCTTTAATCCTCATACTGAGAAAAATCTTCCAACACACAGGGTGCTGTTTTGGTTCCTAAGGTCAAAAAGAGTAGGCAAGATACAAAGATAAACAACTTATGATCCTGACTTTGACGTGCTGTAAAATTCCACCCATGAGGTTCTGATCCTGACTTTTGACCCAAAAGTACTGGATCTAACTATGTGAATTAGTTCATTTCTTCGAACATCATTCTCTCAACTTTAAAATGAGGATAATCATAATACCTACCTTGAAGCACTGGTGTCAGGATTAAATGAGATAATTCAAGAAAAATGCAAAAGCCTAGTATCTTGAAAATGGTAAGTATTCAGTAACTGTCATCACCGCTAGGTGGTTTAACTGACAGAGAAGTCATTCAATCTCTACCAAACTCCCAAGAGGGATGACTCATTACCACTGTTTTTAGAGACAGAAGAATGGTCAATATAGCTTGCAACACTCAGCAGCTAGTTATTCAGACAGGTCAGACAGGGCTGGTCTCACGACAAGAGTTATCACTGCTACACAGAGCTGCTTTCATGAAATATCTGCTTGCCATCACAAATTCAAAAGAAAATTTGGGGAAATGCAATGGGGTAGAAACGGGGAAACAGAATTAGATTTAGTTCAAAGAGACTTACAGCCCAATATAAGGCCAAGCATTCATTGTCACTGGGATACCTTGCCTACAAAGCGTGCAAAACCATGCACTGACCTTACCAAAATGTGCTAACTTACAAATTATTCGAGATCTTTTTTAACAGTGCATTTTACCATAAATGGCAGTAAATGAAGACGATAACAGTCTAGAATAATGTTTTCCAAACATATTAGGTTTTCCATAGGCAAATTATCTCAAGTTTTCACCTCTGGTTTCAGGAGAGATGACAGAATAAAAAAGAAGGTGGGAGGGATATTATTAAGCACAAGGGCAGGATAGAGTAGAAAATAGTAAAATATTTTCTTGTTACTGACTTCAATCCATGGCACCAAACAAAGAAAAGTTATGGAGATTAATGAACCATAAAACCTTAGAAGTAGACAGGACCTGAGAGGTCAGCCAACAGCAGCTTGAACCTTTTCAAAGACAGGGAGCTTCCTCTTTGCAAAGTGGCCTATTCTATTGTCTTGGCTGTAAATACTTGAAAAAATTATTCTTTAATCCTCATACTGAGAAAAATCTTCCAACACACAGGGTGCTGTTTTGGTTCCTAAGGTCAAAAAGAGTAGGCAAGATACAAAGATAAACAACTTATGATCCTGACTTTGACGTGCTGTAAAATTCCACCCATGAGGTTCTGATCCTGACTTTTGACCCAAAAGTACTGGATCTAACTATGTGAATTAGTTCATTTCTTCGAACATCATTCTCTCAACTTTAAAATGAGGATAATCATAATACCTACCTTGAAGCACTGGTGTCAGGATTAAATGAGATAATTCAAGAAAAATGCAAAAGCCTAGTATCTTGAAAATGGTAAGTATTCAGTAACTGTCATCACCGCTAGGTGGTTTAACTGACAGAGAAGTCATTCAATCTCTACCAAACTCCCAAGAGGGATGACTCATTACCACTGTTTTTAGAGACAGAAGAATGGTCAATATAGCTTGCAACACTCAGCAGCTAGTTATTCAGACAGGTCAGACAGGGCTGGTCTCACGACAAGAGTTATCACTGCTACACAGAGCTGCTTTCATGAAATATCTGCTTGCCATCACAAATTCAAAAGAAAATTTGGGGAAATGCAATGGGGTAGAAACGGGGAAACAGAATTAGATTTAGTTCAAAGAGACTTACAGCCCAATATAAGGCCAAGCATTCATTGTCACTGGGATACCTTGCCTACAAAGCGTGCAAAACCATGCACTGACCTTACCAAAATGTGCTAACTTACAAATTATTCGAGATCTTTTTTAACAGTGCATTTTACCATAAATGGCAGTAAATGAAGACGATAACAGTCTAGAATAATGTTTTCCAAACATATTAGGTTTTCCATAGGCAAATTATCTCAAGTTTTCACCTCTGGTTTCAGGAGAGATGACAGAATAAAAAAGAAGGTGGGAGGGATATTATTAAGCACAAGGGCAGGATAGAGTAGAAAATAGTAAAATATTTTCTTGTTACTGACTTCAATCCATGCACCACAAAGAAAAGTTACTGACCTTTCTTAGAAAATGTCTTCAATAAGGTAAGCCTCAAGGGTATTCCACCCAGTCCAGCACTGTGCTTACAAGAGGACATACACACATGCTAAAGAGTTCTTTCTAGGTTTAAAAACAAAAAAAAACAAAAAAAAAACAAACTCCTAGGCAGGATGATATAGTAAAAACTAAACTAGCAAAGACATACACACTATATACACATGCTTGTTGTGTTTCAACCAGAAATTAATGAGAAAAATGGTTATCATTTTGTTCTGTTACATTGCGGTAACCTAAGTTTCACCTTTAGGCACATGTGAGGTAAAGAAATAATATTAAGAATAGTTAACTTCTAAGTACATCACAGGTATTAGGGTTATTTTAGCCTCATTACAAGTTCAGGTGTGAATGCAGGAGGAGGTGGAGGTTAGCAGCTTGCCCTGGATACTGGGGCTACTTAATATCAGAGCTGGAATGTCAACCCTGGTGTACTTAACCATAAAGCCCAAATTCTTATCTGACATGGCACATAATCTAACACATTCAGAGACCCACTGTCTTGCCACCTGAGAGGGCACTGACTGAACTTCTCTACTGTAGTACAATCTGACCTCAGAAACATGCCGAAAGAAAGTTTTTGTATTTTCCCAAGCAATTCTTCAGTAAAACACCAACAAGCAAAGGAGCAAACAGAAAACATGTCACTACTGATCAGGTGGGAGGCCTGGGTGTTTATTCTGGCCTAAATGAAGTATGGAGCCTTGGAAGTATCCCTTGATGACCTCAACTGGATCACCCTTTCAGGAAATCCTGGAGAAACATTCCTGCATAAATGTATAATCAAGCTGGAATTTCCAGTCACGGTGAATAGCACCAATGCAATGCTTTTGCTTTTTACTCCACTGTGACAGGTTGATGAAACTTTTAATGCTACAAAAAGAGAGGTGATAAAACAATATTCATTGGGAGAACAGGGATTAGAAACTCAATGTGTTGTCATCCATTATTACATATCTAGGTCAAATTTGGCTTTTATGGATAAATGAAGATTGATAAAAAGAAATGCAAATTGAAAGAATTTAATTAGAGCACAGAGACACTGTCAGAACTCAACTGCATCTTTTGGCATAAACTGGACTGGAAAATAATTAAAATGGGTTATGATGAGGAGTTGAATATCTCAGTGAGAAGCATTTCTAATTCTCAGAATTAAAGCACCAAAGATTTGCACATTCATCAGTCTAAATGTATCTATATTTCTTCAAGGTAGGAAGTTTTACTAAAATGAGGCGAGTAAATGAAAAATAAGAGTTTCTGTCAGCTTCACCTGACTTTCAGAGACTAAACTTCAAAACTTATTTTTCCCCCTAGACAACCTTGGAGAACAATAAAGTATTTCAGAGATATTAAAAGAAAGAACATTCAATGAAAATTTTCTAGGATTTGACAATGTTGATCTATAGGGATAGAGCTAACTGTGACCAAAGAGTCATAGTCTGCTTTTACTTGTTTTATAATCCAGTGGTAAACTTAATCTTCAGATAGGAAAAAAGAGACCCCAAAGGCCTAGCTTAATTAAGAATATCTCCTTATACATAGCAAAGCTCCCATTTTATGATTTTTCACTCCCTACTTAGGATGATGTCTACAAGGAGATGACCATGTGCTTTTTATCACCTGTGCACCTTATTAAACATTCACAATGCATAAGCTCCATCTACACCAAGAGAGTCAGCAGTCAGAAATTTACAAGAATGCCCATGACCTTAGGTTGAAGACTTCAGATCTGAAATGGGAAGTAGGGCGATGTGGTCAGTGCCTTTAGAGGCAGATCTATGAGGCTGAAGAATGTAGACTTCCTTGGACTTTGCTGACAAGGTTGATTTGCTCTTATCTGGTGGTAGTGAATGTGTGGGCCTGAAGGAACAATCTCACATAGCCTCCATCAGATATTACACAAAACTGATCAGAGTATCCAAGTCCAGATACTAGAAGTCTCTCCTTCTGATACCCACTAAAGTCATTCTGATCTTTCCTATACCTGGCCTTTGAATCTGTCTTCTTCACCCTTTTATTCCTTAGAGACAAAATATCCACAAATCAAGTTGCATTCTCCCAAGTTCTCCTGTTTCTTTCTCCCTCTTGTTATTTTTTGCCTGATAAGAATTTGTATAGACCGGGGCAGAACTTCTTTCTTTGTTCTCTAGTCTAAGATAGAAGCCTTTAGACATTTTAACATTTCTGATATCTGAATTCAACTCAGATCAGATGTCTTCCTTTACATGATGAGGAGTTGAATATCTCAGTGAGAAGCATTTCTAATTCTCAGAATTAAAGCACCAAAGATTTGCACATTCATCAGTCTAAATGTATCTATATTTCTTCAAGGTAGGAAGTTTTACTAAAATGAGGCGAGTAAATGAAAAATAAGAGTTTCTGTCAGCTTCACCTGACTTTCAGAGACTAAACTTCAAAACTTATTTTTCCCCCTAGACAACCTTGGAGAACAATAAAGTATTTCAGAGATATTAAAAGAAAGAACATTCAATGAAAATTTTCTAGGATTTGACAATGTTGATCTATAGGGATAGAGCTAACTGTGACCAAAGAGTCATAGTCTGCTTTTACTTGTTTTATAATCCAGTGGTAAACTTAATCTTCAGATAGGAAAAAAGAGACCCCAAAGGCCTAGCTTAATTAAGAATATCTCCTTATACATAGCAAAGCTCCCATTTTATGATTTTTCACTCCCTACTTAGGATGATGTCTACAAGGAGATGACCATGTGCTTTTTATCACCTGTGCACCTTATTAAACATTCACAATGCATAAGCTCCATCTACACCAAGAGAGTCAGCAGTCAGAAATTTACAAGAATGCCCATGACCTTAGGTTGAAGACTTCAGATCTGAAATGGGAAGTAGGGCGATGTGGTCAGTGCCTTTAGAGGCAGATCTATGAGGCTGAAGAATGTAGACTTCCTTGGACTTTGCTGACAAGGTTGATTTGCTCTTATCTGGTGGTAGTGAATGTGTGGGCCTGAAGGAACAATCTCACATAGCCTCCATCAGATATTACACAAAACTGATCAGAGTATCCAAGTCCAGATACTAGAAGTCTCTCCTTCTGATACCCACTAAAGTCATTCTGATCTTTCCTATACCTGGCCTTTGAATCTGTCTTCTTCACCCTTTTATTCCTTAGAGACAAAATATCCACAAATCAAGTTGCATTCTCCCAAGTTCTCCTGTTTCTTTCTCCCTCTTGTTATTTTTTGCCTGATAAGAATTTGTATAGACCGGGGCAGAACTTCTTTCTTTGTTCTCTAGTCTAAGATAGAAGCCTTTAGACATTTTAACATTTCTGATATCTGAATTCAACTCAGATCAGATGTCTTCCTTTACTGAAAGGGGTTTTTACCCCTAAAATGCCACTATTCACATAATTATTAACAGGCATATCCTAGATAAGTAAGTAATCTAGAAAAGAAGGAACACTGCATTTCTATTGTGTAGGTGCTGACCAATAACAGGACTAACTTCAATGCTCCCCAGACACCAGCCTTTCCTCCTCTTCCTCTGCTTCATGAAATCTCCAAAGGACCCTACATGTGTGACTCAGAATCAACTACAGAAATTTATAGATATCCTGATTTTATTTTGTGTGTGCTCAATCTTCAAGAATTGCTTTGGTGGCATATAAAACCAAATCATGCCTCATTCTCATCCCAAAAAGGCCACTGAATAACAACTCTTAAGAACTCCTTTGTCACTGGTAAAACTAGGCCCATTCGAACTAATCCTGCAATTCACTTAAACACGTCTACTTAATTCCTCAACCTCTAGAATATGTAAGTTTGAGGAAACTCAGCCCACCAAGGACAAAAAAGAGAACAATAAAGGGAGATATATGGCCAAATCGATCACTTTGTCTCACAAACCAGATTTTCTTCTTGATAACTATTTTCTGTTCACAGGGATTCAAGGATTCTTTATTATCTCACTAAGCCTTCTTTGGACGGACTCCAGTTATCAGTGTCCCTTTTTAAAAATGGAGGATTGTGCCTCTGAACTGCTGCTCTCTAATATTTACTATACAGAGGTGACACTGGGAAATGTTAAAGACTTTGGTGTAAAATTACCTAGGTTCAAATTTGGGCTTTAGAACATACTAGCTCTGCGGTTTTGGGTGAGCAAAGAACCTCTTTTGAGTCTTCTTTCCTTGGCCGTGAAATAAATAATAATAATATCTTCAAGTACAATGATCCACAGAAAATACAAGAGCCTGGTACATAATGAGACTCTCCTTCTGATACCCACTAAAGTCATTCTGATCTTTCCTATACCTGGCCTTTGAATCTGTCTTCTTCACCCTTTTATTCCTTAGAGACAAAATATCCACAAATCAAGTTGCATTCTCCCAAGTTCTCCTGTTTCTTTCTCCCTCTTGTTATTTTTTGCCTGATAAGAATTTGTATAGACCGGGGCAGAACTTCTTTCTTTGTTCTCTAGTCTAAGATAGAAGCCTTTAGACATTTTAACATTTCTGATATCTGAATTCAACTCAGATCAGATGTCTTCCTTTACTGAAAGGGGTTTTTACCCCTAAAATGCCACTATTCACATAATTATTAACAGGCATATCCTAGATAAGTAAGTAATCTAGAAAAGAAGGAACACTGCATTTCTATTGTGTAGGTGCTGACCAATAACAGGACTAACTTCAATGCTCCCCAGACACCAGCCTTTCCTCCTCTTCCTCTGCTTCATGAAATCTCCAAAGGACCCTACATGTGTGACTCAGAATCAACTACAGAAATTTATAGATATCCTGATTTTATTTTGTGTGTGCTCAATCTTCAAGAATTGCTTTGGTGGCATATAAAACCAAATCATGCCTCATTCTCATCCCAAAAAGGCCACTGAATAACAACTCTTAAGAACTCCTTTGTCACTGGTAAAACTAGGCCCATTCGAACTAATCCTGCAATTCACTTAAACACGTCTACTTAATTCCTCAACCTCTAGAATATGTAAGTTTGAGGAAACTCAGCCCACCAAGGACAAAAAAGAGAACAATAAAGGGAGATATATGGCCAAATCGATCACTTTGTCTCACAAACCAGATTTTCTTCTTGATAACTATTTTCTGTTCACAGGGATTCAAGGATTCTTTATTATCTCACTAAGCCTTCTTTGGACGGACTCCAGTTATCAGTGTCCCTTTTTAAAAATGGAGGATTGTGCCTCTGAACTGCTGCTCTCTAATATTTACTATACAGAGGTGACACTGGGAAATGTTAAAGACTTTGGTGTAAAATTACCTAGGTTCAAATTTGGGCTTTAGAACATACTAGCTCTGCGGTTTTGGGTGAGCAAAGAACCTCTTTTGAGTCTTCTTTCCTTGGCCGTGAAATAAATAATAATAATATCTTCAAGTACAATGATCCACAGAAAATACAAGAGCCTGGTACATAATGAGAGCTCAGTAATGGGTGACCATTACAAATACCACCATCAACACCATCACCACCACCACCATCATCCCTACTCTTGCTGCTTGATGGATAATTCCAAATGGACACTGCTTTGGTGCAACAGTGGGCAGTGAAGTGACAACAGCTTTCCTGGGCCGGCATAACTTGGCCCCTTCTTGCCTAACTGAACTTCTCACCTACCACTCCACTGTTTTCCAAAGTGAACAACCTCTTTCCTGGCTTTTCCTACTTAAGCATCCAATTTCAAAGACCTTACTCATTCTCCTCCACTCTTTCAACATGCCTCCTGCCTCCAAGAATCTGCTCATTATGCCTACCTGATATATTCTAACCATGATTACCTCCGTTCCTCACTTTTATTCTGATAATAATTTCCAGTCTGATTAAGTTCTCTGTTGGTTTTAAGTTCAATGCCACACAAAATTACTAAGATTTATGGCTTCCTAATTGACTCATGAATGTAATTTGTCTTTAAGTAACAAAAGGGTAAAGAGTTATCTATTCTTGTCTGGTAATGCTTTCTTGCATTTAGCATCATTTTGGGAATAAAGAATATGATCTAGGCAGTGTCAGCAGATTGACTCACATTTTAAGTGTGTTCATTATCTCTAGAATTAATACCAGGAACCTTGAAAAATAAACTAAATCTTCAGTGGATAACATGCTATTGCTTAACATCAGAGCCATAGAGAATTCCAGCAATCTAAAATAAAGGAGATTTAGTCTTAAATACATGTGCATGCTCATTTGCTCAATAGTGTCTGACTCTTTATGACGCTATGAACTATAGGGCCATGAGATTCATATTTTTTGCCTTCTTTGACGGACTCCAGTTATCAGTGTCCCTTTTTAAAAATGGAGGATTGTGCCTCTGAACTGCTGCTCTCTAATATTTACTATACAGAGGTGACACTGGGAAATGTTAAAGACTTTGGTGTAAAATTACCTAGGTTCAAATTTGGGCTTTAGAACATACTAGCTCTGCGGTTTTGGGTGAGCAAAGAACCTCTTTTGAGTCTTCTTTCCTTGGCCGTGAAATAAATAATAATAATATCTTCAAGTACAATGATCCACAGAAAATACAAGAGCCTGGTACATAATGAGAGCTCAGTAATGGGTGACCATTACAAATACCACCATCAACACCATCACCACCACCACCATCATCCCTACTCTTGCTGCTTGATGGATAATTCCAAATGGACACTGCTTTGGTGCAACAGTGGGCAGTGAAGTGACAACAGCTTTCCTGGGCCGGCATAACTTGGCCCCTTCTTGCCTAACTGAACTTCTCACCTACCACTCCACTGTTTTCCAAAGTGAACAACCTCTTTCCTGGCTTTTCCTACTTAAGCATCCAATTTCAAAGACCTTACTCATTCTCCTCCACTCTTTCAACATGCCTCCTGCCTCCAAGAATCTGCTCATTATGCCTACCTGATATATTCTAACCATGATTACCTCCGTTCCTCACTTTTATTCTGATAATAATTTCCAGTCTGATTAAGTTCTCTGTTGGTTTTAAGTTCAATGCCACACAAAATTACTAAGATTTATGGCTTCCTAATTGACTCATGAATGTAATTTGTCTTTAAGTAACAAAAGGGTAAAGAGTTATCTATTCTTGTCTGGTAATGCTTTCTTGCATTTAGCATCATTTTGGGAATAAAGAATATGATCTAGGCAGTGTCAGCAGATTGACTCACATTTTAAGTGTGTTCATTATCTCTAGAATTAATACCAGGAACCTTGAAAAATAAACTAAATCTTCAGTGGATAACATGCTATTGCTTAACATCAGAGCCATAGAGAATTCCAGCAATCTAAAATAAAGGAGATTTAGTCTTAAATACATGTGCATGCTCATTTGCTCAATAGTGTCTGACTCTTTATGACGCTATGAACTATAGCCAGTCAGGCTCCTCTGTCCATGAGATTCTCTAGGCAAGAATACTGGAGTGGGTTGCCATTTCCACCTCCAGGGAATCTTCCTCATCTAAGGATCAAATCCAAGTCTCCTGCATCTTCTTGCATTGGTAGGCATATTATTTACCACTGAGACAACTGAGAGGCCCCTTAGTCTTAAATAAAGACCTGTAAAATGTTACCATAATCTCAAAAGTAGTATACTGTACAGTAAGAAAGGAATTTGAGCTCAGGGAGGCTCTGCCTTCCTGTAATGTAAAATATAACACATTTATCAACTGACTCACTTAAAGTAAGCAGGATACAACTCTTGAGAGGGAAATGGAGAATGTTAAGGAGTTCTACTTCAGGAAGTTAGACAAGACGAGAGGATCGTCAAATGTTACAATTTTACAGTATGTTTTCCTGAGATTAAAAAAAAAACCTTAAGCAAGGAAATAAATAACAACAAAACCCCATCATCACTATTATGTCACTAATTATAAAATCAAGTGAGATATTAGTACTTGGGGTAGTAAAAGGTGGTTTATATAATTACAAAAAAAAATGACAGCAAACAGAGATAGAAAGAAGGATTTGATGGCTTATAGATCACTCTGATTACTTCTCAAAATATATATGTCTTTTCACACAAACAGGTGTAACTCTTCATTTCAAATTCCATTTGTTCAGAATGTAGATGTGGGGTGATCTAAAATTTACTTCCGTATTATCTAAGGAAAAGGATTTGCTGAGTAAAAAAATATTGAAATAAGATTGTGAATTATATACTTACTACATTTAAAGAAAAACTTTTGCTACCATCAAATGTCTCATTTAAAAATACTTGATTCGTTAGTAACAAGACAATCCTTTCTATTAATTTAAATTGGTAGCAAAAGACATCTACTTGATCTAGTTTAATCATTTAAAAATAGTAAATGATATTAGGAATACAATTCACAATAGGATCTGTTCCTACATATTAGCCTTATTATAAAAAGACTGAAAAAAAGGTTTTACATATTATTATAGAGACAGCATAATTTTTCTCTAAATAGTATTCTGATTAGATATGTTTTATGTTTTTATTGTTCTTCTGTTTTTAACAAAAATATTTTCCTTTCAAAAATAACCCACCAATTCACATGTGAAACTGAAGCTACTGCTATGGTATGTTTTAAAATAACTTCAAGGAGGAGAGGCCCTTGAAGGCAGAGTTAACAATAGAAACCAGGTCACCAACTCAAGACCAAGACTTTCTTTACTGTTCATGGACACAAATGCTTGGTTTCAGAAGTACATTGTTCTCAAGGAAGCAGTTGCCCCGCACTATTTCCCTGGTCTATTATACCCCTGAAATTAATGTGGTCAACTGACTGGTTTGCAACAAAGGAGGAAAAGTCAGTTCAACCTTCAAACTGAAATGAAATATAAACAAATAGTAATCACTTAAGGGTCAGCAACTGGTGGCTTGGTTGGGCACTGGAAGCCATTTACTCTCCCTGGGTGTTCTTCTGAGGGGAAATGACCTTAAGAAAAGCGGGAAGGAATGATGGATGGTCTGCTCAGACTCCCTTTGCCCTAGTTGCATTTTTCAGTTGTCAAAGGTGCATTCGCAGGGGTCAGATTTAACAATGGGAGGCCACCTCGGGGCTGGACTTACCTAACTGGCAATAGCCTTGGCAGGTGACAACAGCATCTTTACTGTACAAACTGGCAAATCAGATTGCTAATCATTATTTTGTTGGTTTGTTAAACCTGCTTCAATAGACAAACAACCAGTACTGGCTGAGTATTCCTGTTTCCTTTCTTTTTAAAAAAAAAAATCCTTTTTGTTTTGTATTGGGGTATAAGTGTGTACTATTAGTAGCTCAGTTGTGTCTGACTCTTTGAGATCCCATGGACTGTAGCCCACCAGGCTCCTCTGTCTGTGGGGTTTTCCAGGCAAGAATACTGGAGTGGGGAGCCATTCCCTTCTCCAGGGGATCTTCCCAAGCCAGGGATCAAACCCAGGTCCCTGCAGAAAAAAAATCTGCAGGCAGATTCTTTACTGTCTGAGCCATTATGGAAGCCCAACTGGGAAAAACATGATTAATACACAAAGTTGTGATAGTTTCAACTGAACAGCAAAGGGACTCAGCCATACATAGACATTATTTATTCTCTTCCAAACGGTCTCCATCCACGCTGCCACAGAACACTGAACAGAGTACCCTGTGCTATACAGTATGTCCTTGGTGATTATCCATTTTAAATATAGCAGTATGTACATGCGGCTGGAAGTTTCTTTTTTTTTTTTTTTAAGATTTTATTTTATTTATTTATTTATTGGAGGGGGCGGGTTGGGGAGGGAGGGGGCGGGCAGGTCACTTCTCTTGGTCTCATCCATCTTTGTTCTTTGGCCCGTGTGGGCCTCCCATCGCGGTGGCCTCTCTTGTCACAGAGCGCCGGCTCTGGGCGCATGCGCTCCAGAGCTCTGGCTCGGTAATTGGACATATGGGTCCAGCTGCTCTGCGGCATGTGGGATCTTCCCAGGCCAGGGATCGAACCGGCGCCCCTTGCACTGCAAGGCGGTGTCCGTACCCACTGGACCACCAGGGAAGCCCTGGAAGTTTCTTAATGGTCAGCAACTGGTCTTAGTAAAGGTCATATCTCAGATGACACTAATATTACGATCACCAAGGCCAAATAAGAGACAAACTCACATGCTGCAGTAAAGCTCAGGGAAAAAGACTGTGAAGGACACTTTCTGTAGTCAGCTATGGATATTCCAGCTAAACAACATGATTAGCTATTCTATATGTGCCAGAGGACAGAAATGGAACCTCAGTTATTTTCACAACCCTTCCACCTTGCAACTCCTTCCCACAGCATCAAAGTCAGAGTTTCACAATGAACTATATAGCTCAGTACACATTTATTAAGTTGACTTAAATTGCAAGGAAGGTCTGACATCTTCCGAATTTTCTTATTTTTTAAAAATCCTTTGAGTGGCCAGCTCTCTGTAAGGAATCATGCATCTGTCTACTGTCTTTTTCATTATATTAATACTTCTGTGGGGAAACTGGTGCTAGCCATAACCTCTGGTAAAGTTCTAAATAGCATTTCTTAGCATTTCTATAAAACCTACCCACAGAAAACATTATTCTGTAACCATCTTTAAAAATCCTAAAGTGGACCTTGAAGAGAAACCACTTCATATATAGCTTCCCCATATATTTGTCTGATAAGAGTAAAAATATTTAGCTGGCATGTTACCTGAAGTTTATTTACTCATTCCATTTACCAGCTGTGACCTAATCAGAAGTTAAAAATTGGCTAAAAAGTATAAATTTTATTCCCTTAAAAGATACTTCAGATAGGAGGTGTGATGTTCTCTCAACAATAAAAGAGTTGATGGGTAGACGGCAGGTGCTGAAGGAGGAAAAACATCTTTCTTAATTGATAAGAGAGAAGACAGTCGCCCAGGAACATGTTATTGAGTGACTTTTCTCTTTTTTTGCCACCGTATGGGGGAAAAAAAGGGGTATTTCTTCTTGAAGAAAACTGAGAAGTGATATAGAAACTGAGTAGTGAGGTAGAATGAACCTAATACTTTCGCTGACTGAAGTAGTGAGGTAGAGTAAGCTTTAGCTGACTGAGCAAACTGCTAAAACCCTCAGAAGAACTCACCCCCCAGGGAATCATTGTTAAATCCAGAGACTAGGTAAATTAAACTTAAGATCTGCACACTAAACCAGGGTCATATTGGCCACGGATTGTGAGGTGCAGGATTTATAGAAAAGGGAACTAATTTGCAGTGAGTTGCTTAGTTAAGTTTGGCTCTATAAAACATCTACAACATGTCTTTTTTAACAATTTGTTGATTTAAAAGTTGGTTTAATATCTGTTCCCAGAAAAAATTGTAAAGAAACAGCTTTCTACCCTGATGGGAAGCCCATCTAATTGAGCAATAAGATTAAACCCAAAATGCTACCACAGATCTAGAGGTTGATAAAATACATGGGAAGACACGGGTCTCAGGAGTGCTGATCTTGCATCCTCAAATCATTACCGTGAGAACAACTGCTACACAGGCAAACTGATCAAATGAAATAATCAGTTTAAAATCTCTTTGAAGAGCAAAAAAGTACACACATACACACATACCTACATGAAAAGAATGATGATCATTACTGTTTTCTTAATGGAATTATGAAATGGGATACAGCTAAAATAAGCAATTTAAAACTGCATATAGGATACCAAACAGAAAGACACGTCAAAATTATTTTCAACACCAAGATAGGAGATGGGAAGGGTAGCACTGAAATTTTATACTGGCTGGGGAGAGGAAAGAAGGTGGTCAAATATGAATACAAAGCAAACACTTTGCTTAAAAAGTGTATTTCCTTCTTTATTGATTTTTATATATTTGTGCACATGCATGCTAGTGGCAAAATGAGTTTCAAAGCCTTCATTTATTTCCTCTTTCCATTCCAAACAAACAGGCACGAGAACTATGTCCAAACGGCAGGTGCTGAAGGAGGAAAAACATCTTTCTTAATTGATAAGAGAGAAGACAGTCGCCCAGGAACATGTTATTGAGTGACTTTTCTCTTTTTTTGCCACCGTATGGGGGAAAAAAAGGGGTATTTCTTCTTGAAGAAAACTGAGAAGTGATATAGAAACTGAGTAGTGAGGTAGAATGAACCTAATACTTTCGCTGACTGAAGTAGTGAGGTAGAGTAAGCTTTAGCTGACTGAGCAAACTGCTAAAACCCTCAGAAGAACTCACCCCCCAGGGAATCATTGTTAAATCCAGAGACTAGGTAAATTAAACTTAAGATCTGCACACTAAACCAGGGTCATATTGGCCACGGATTGTGAGGTGCAGGATTTATAGAAAAGGGAACTAATTTGCAGTGAGTTGCTTAGTTAAGTTTGGCTCTATAAAACATCTACAACATGTCTTTTTTAACAATTTGTTGATTTAAAAGTTGGTTTAATATCTGTTCCCAGAAAAATTGTAAAGAAACAGCTTTCTACCCTGATGGGAAGCCCATCTAATTGAGCAATAAGATTAAACCCAAAATGCTACCACAGATCTAGAGGTTGATAAAATACATGGGAAGACACGGGTCTCAGGAGTGCTGATCTTGCATCCTCAAATCATTACCGTGAGAACAACTGCTACACAGGCAAACTGATCAAATGAAATAATCAGTTTAAAATCTCTTTGAAGAGCAAAAAAGTACACACATACACACATACCTACATGAAAAGAATGATGATCATTACTGTTTTCTTAATGGAATTATGAAATGGGATACAGCTAAAATAAGCAATTTAAAACTGCATATAGGATACCAAACAGAAAGACACGTCAAAATTATTTTCAACACCAAGATAGGAGATGGGAAGGGTAGCACTGAAATTTTATACTGGCTGGGGAGAGGAAAGAAGGTGGTCAAATATGAATACAAAGCAAACACTTTGCTTAAAAAGTGTATTTCCTTCTTTATTGATTTTTATATATTTGTGCACATGCATGCTAGTGGCAAAATGAGTTTCAAAGCCTTCATTTATTTCCTCTTTCCATTCCAAACAAACAGGCACGAGAACTATGTCCAGGAAGGGCTGCTGCTGTTGTTCAGTTGCTAAGTCATGTTCAACTCTTTTCCGACCCCACAAACTGTACCCCTTCAGCTTCCTCTGTCCATGGGATTTCCCAGGCAAGAACACTGGAGTGGGTTTTCATGTCCTTCTCCAGGGGATCTTCCCATCCCAGGGATCAAACCTATAGGTCCTCTTTGGAAGGTAGTTTCTTTACCACTGGAAAAGCCCCAGGAAGGGCTGGGCCAAGCCTAATTTGACATGTTCCACTATCCACAAGTTTGTTTTCTTCGTATGTCCCACCAGTCGTGAAGCAAGCCCATCACAAGTAACTGATTATGGTGAACTATACAAATCTATGAATGATCTACTTGGGTTTTTCAAAGAAGTAGAAGAGACTCCAGGCCAACCCTATAATTATGGTTCTTCTCTCACTTGCATCTCTATAGATTAGCTTGACTGGGAAACTACAGTAAAGTCTCTCCTTCACCTGGTGGAATGGTGTACAGCTGATGAAGGTTTAGGAACCACTGCTCTATATAATCCTCAGTAAATCACAGGCACACTTGCATGAGTGCAGTTTGCTCTCCTGGACAATGCATTTTCAAGATCTTTTAATAGTTATTTTCCTTTTGAACAAAACACTGAGTGAATAAACTTAAAAAATTATGCACTTCAATACTTTGCTTCAAATGCAGGTTGCTCTGGGATGAAGCAGAAAATATGTACTATTAACACCAGCAGTTGTTAATGGTAGTAATGGTAATACGTTATCTCTACCACACAGCGATAATGGGCTTTTTATTATTAAAGTAAGCTGCAGTCTTTATTTATAGACATCAGTTAAATCAGAGAAAATGAAAATGCAAAATCACTGCACAGTTCAAACTGAAGTAGCTCTTAAGACTCAGTACGGAGAATGAACACGCATCATCTTATAGATTAAAAAGAATACACATTATTTCAGCCCATTATTATGTGTACACATATTGCTACTGGAAGATTGCAGAAATAGAAAAGCTACTCAAAATAAAGAAAACATTCTTTTATGATATACTTTTTTTAAGGAAAACACATTCTAAAAGCAATCAATTTTTTAAACTAACCGAGTATGGATTAGAAAACAGTATATGCTCTTCTAAAGCATGACTTTTTCTCTTTAAATAACTTCACTTAGGAACAAATATGTATGCAGCTAAATGAAATTTACATCGACCATTTAAAATAGTTTAACATTTTCTTCCTTTTACATTTTGGAGGTGAAGCTCTACATGCTATCTGAAACATGTGTATGAAAAATGGTATCAGCCAAGAGTGACACCTGAAATTGTGTTTTCCGTCAGAGATGCACGTTCCAGCTATAAATGTGTTTTTTAAAACTTTGAATTTTAGTAAACTTGATACTTTGAAACTGTTTTATTTGGTTTGACCACTTCGGAGAAGAAAATAAACTGCAAAGAATGAACATTAATTGTGAGTATCATAGAAATATATATAATGAACTCCAATCTTAGCAAAATGTTTCAGGTAATTTTAAGAACAAAGGGCTCAAAAGTGGAAAAATACAGCTTCTTTTTCCAAACACAATGCCCTGCTAATGAAAAGAAACAAAACCTTCCTTTGTTTCAGTTTTCACTGGAGAAAGGGTGAATGGTTCCAAACCATCTGAAGCAATTTAACCTTTCTGTCCACTGGCTCTTGCCTAAACAGCCACATTGTAGTAACCTGTAGCTGACTCCAAAGGAGACAGACTCAGCCATCATGAAAGTACTTTCTGTCAAGTACCCCATCAACAAACCAAGACACAATACCTAACCTGACAGCTGTTGAAAAGAAGCTATTAAAGAAGAGGTGGCCAAATAGAAGAATTACACAAAAAAAGGTCTTAATGACCAGGATAACCATGAAGGTGTGCTGACTCACCTAGAGCCAGACATCCTGGAGAATGAAGTAAAGTGTGTCTTAGGAAGCATTACTATGAACAAAGTTAGTAGAGGTGATTGAAGTCCAGTTGATCTATTTCAAATTTTAAAGGATGATGTTGTTAAAGTGATGCACTTACATGGAAGATTGCAGAAATAGAAAAGCTACTCAAAATAAAGAAAACATTCTTTTATGATATACTTTTTAAGGAAAACACATTCTAAAAGCAATCAATTTTTTAAACTAACCGAGTATGGATTAGAAAACAGTATATGCTCTTCTAAAGCATGACTTTTTCTCTTTAAATAACTTCACTTAGGAACAAATATGTATGCAGCTAAATGAAATTTACATCGACCATTTAAAATAGTTTAACATTTTCTTCCTTTTACATTTTGGAGGTGAAGCTCTACATGCTATCTGAAACATGTGTATGAAAAATGGTATCAGCCAAGAGTGACACCTGAAATTGTGTTTTCCGTCAGAGATGCACGTTCCAGCTATAAATGTGTTTTTTAAAACTTTGAATTTTAGTAAACTTGATACTTTGAAACTGTTTTATTTGGTTTGACCACTTCGGAGAAGAAAATAAACTGCAAAGAATGAACATTAATTGTGAGTATCATAGAAATATATATAATGAACTCCAATCTTAGCAAAATGTTTCAGGTAATTTTAAGAACAAAGGGCTCAAAAGTGGAAAAATACAGCTTCTTTTTCCAAACACAATGCCCTGCTAATGAAAAGAAACAAAACCTTCCTTTGTTTCAGTTTTCACTGGAGAAAGGGTGAATGGTTCCAAACCATCTGAAGCAATTTAACCTTTCTGTCCACTGGCTCTTGCCTAAACAGCCACATTGTAGTAACCTGTAGCTGACTCCAAAGGAGACAGACTCAGCCATCATGAAAGTACTTTCTGTCAAGTACCCCATCAACAAACCAAGACACAATACCTAACCTGACAGCTGTTGAAAAGAAGCTATTAAAGAAGAGGTGGCCAAATAGAAGAATTACACAAAAAAAGGTCTTAATGACCAGGATAACCATGAAGGTGTGCTGACTCACCTAGAGCCAGACATCCTGGAGAATGAAGTAAAGTGTGTCTTAGGAAGCATTACTATGAACAAAGTTAGTAGAGGTGATTGAAGTCCAGTTGATCTATTTCAAATTTTAAAGGATGATGTTGTTAAAGTGATGCACTAATTATGACAGCAAATTTGGAAAAATGAGCAGTGGCCACAGGACTGGGAAAGGTTGGTTTTCATTCCAATCCCAAATCAGGGCAGTGCCAAAGAATGCTCAAGCTACTAGACAACTGCACTCATTTCACATGCTAGTGAGGTAATGCTCAAAATTCTTCAAGCTAGGCTTCAGCAGTACAGGAACTACGAGCTTCCAGACTACAAACTGGATTTAGAAAAGGTAGAGGAATCAGAGATCAAACTGCCAACATTTGTTGGATCATAGAGAAAGCAAGAGAATTCCAGAAAAACATCTACTTCTGCTTCATAGACTAGCATTTGACTATGTGAATCATTACAAACTGTGGAAATTTCTTAAAGAGATGGGAATACCAGACCACCTTTCCTGCCTCCTGAGAAACCTGTACCCAGATCAAGAAAAAACAGTTAGAAATGGATATGCAACAACAGGCTTGTTCAAAATTAGGCAAGGGATATGTCAAGGCTGTATACTGTTGCCCTGCTTATTTAACTTGTATAGAGAATACATCACACAAAATAGCAGGTTGGATGAATCAGAAGCTGGGATCAAGTTTGCTGGGAGAAGTATCAACAACCTCAGATAAGCAGATGATACCACTCTAATGACAGAAGACCAGAATGCAAAGAGAAACTAAACAGCCTCCTGATGACAGTGAAAGAGGAGAATGAAAAAGCTGGTCTAAAACTTATGCCATCCAGTCCCATCACTTCATGGCAAAGAGAAAGGGGAAAAGTGGAAACAGTGACAGATTTTATTTTCTTGGGCTCCAAAATCACTGTGGATGCTGACTGCAGTCATGAAATTTAAAGATGTTTGCACCTTGTAAGGAAAGCTATGACAAACCTAGACTTCATATTAAAAAGCAAAGATTTCACCTTGCCCACAAAGGTCCAAAGCTTGGTTTTTCCAGTATTCATATGTGGATGTGAGAGTTGGACCATAAAGAAGATTGAGCACTGAAGAAATGATATTTTCTAATTGTGGTGCTGGAGAACACTCTTGAACAAAGTTAGTAGAGGTGATTGAAGTCCAGTTGATCTATTTCAAATTTTAAAGGATGATGTTGTTAAAGTGATGCACTAATTATGACAGCAAATTTGGAAAAATGAGCAGTGGCCACAGGACTGGGAAAGGTTGGTTTTCATTCCAATCCCAAATCAGGGCAGTGCCAAAGAATGCTCAAGCTACTAGACAACTGCACTCATTTCACATGCTAGTGAGGTAATGCTCAAAATTCTTCAAGCTAGGCTTCAGCAGTACAGGAACTACGAGCTTCCAGACTACAAACTGGATTTAGAAAAGGTAGAGGAATCAGAGATCAAACTGCCAACATTTGTTGGATCATAGAGAAAGCAAGAGAATTCCAGAAAAACATCTACTTCTGCTTCATAGACTAGCATTTGACTATGTGAATCATTACAAACTGTGGAAATTTCTTAAAGAGATGGGAATACCAGACCACCTTTCCTGCCTCCTGAGAAACCTGTACCCAGATCAAGAAAAAACAGTTAGAAATGGATATGCAACAACAGGCTTGTTCAAAATTAGGCAAGGGATATGTCAAGGCTGTATACTGTTGCCCTGCTTATTTAACTTGTATAGAGAATACATCACACAAAATAGCAGGTTGGATGAATCAGAAGCTGGGATCAAGTTTGCTGGGAGAAGTATCAACAACCTCAGATAAGCAGATGATACCACTCTAATGACAGAAGACCAGAATGCAAAGAGAAACTAAACAGCCTCCTGATGACAGTGAAAGAGGAGAATGAAAAAGCTGGTCTAAAACTTATGCCATCCAGTCCCATCACTTCATGGCAAAGAGAAAGGGGAAAAGTGGAAACAGTGACAGATTTTATTTTCTTGGGCTCCAAAATCACTGTGGATGCTGACTGCAGTCATGAAATTTAAAGATGTTTGCACCTTGTAAGGAAAGCTATGACAAACCTAGACTTCATATTAAAAAGCAAAGATTTCACCTTGCCCACAAAGGTCCAAAGCTTGGTTTTTCCAGTATTCATATGTGGATGTGAGAGTTGGACCATAAAGAAGATTGAGCACTGAAGAAATGATATTTTCTAATTGTGGTGCTGGAGAACACTCTTGAAAGTTCCTTTATCAAACCATTCAATCCTAAAGGAAATCAACCCTGAATATTCATTGGAAGGACTGATGCTGAGGCTGAAGTTTGGCCACTTGATGGGAACAGCCAACTCATTGGAGAAACCCCTGGTGCTGGGTAAGATTGAGGGCAGGAAGACCAAAGGGGTGACAAAGGTTGAGATGGTTGGATTGCATTACCAACTGAACAGAAATGAGTTTGAGCACATTCCAAGAGATAGTGAAGAACAGGGAAACCTAGTATGCTGTAGTTCATGGCGTGGCAAAGAGTAGGACACAACAACTGCTGTTTAGTTAAGCCCCTCTCCAAAATGTAGGTTTAATCGATCAGTCTGATTTCTATGATCAGCTGTCCTCTTCTGGTACCCTGGACAAGAAAGATGAGAAAATCTGCTTTTTCTCTGTCCCTGTACCATTCTGTTCATAAAAGTTTTCCATTTTGTACAGTTCCTTGGAGCTTCTTTCCTTTTGTGAGGTAGGATGCTATCTAACTTCAAAAATTATTGAATAAAGCCAAGTTGCTTTTTAAATTTTCTCAGCTGAATTTCATTACTTAACAGATTTTGTGGCAGTACTGGGCTTTGAAGCAAACTCCTGATAGCTTCTGAAAAACACAGGAGTGGTACCCCACAAACCCACCGAGTTCACTGTGTTTCTCCGTTTCTGAGAGCTGTGGGTAAGTTCATCTTCTTTCTGAGTTCTCTCTCTGCGTTGAGTTCCTTATCTAACTGGTTCCTACAGTCTCCTCTCTGATTGGAAACCTCTAGTCCTTAATTCTATCTTAAAATCCATGTGAGAACTGTTAGTGGCAGTTTTCAGTCCCCCATTTATGTGAAGCTCCCAGTCTACAGTCCCCATTTGTTGAGGTCTACTGCTCAGTCCTTTTCCCAACGCCCAGACTACACACTGGAAACTGCTGGGGACTACTGGCTAGAGTCAAACTGGTCCCAACTGAAAAACCAGACTGAGCTTGGGATGGAACTGTGTCCAGTTTAAGTTGGGCCAAGTCTAGTCCAAAGCCTCGGGTGAATAAAATTTTGTTTTAAATAAAGTTTATTGCTAATGGAAATCTTAGAATGAAAAAAAACAAAACTGATGGGCATGTGTCGAGTATCTGAAAGCTGCTGGAGGGCTTGCCACATAAGCTAAAGACTTTCGTATTAGAATAAGTTGGTCATGGAATGCGTTAGATTGACAGTAAGTCATCTGTCCATCTCAACAAATTTTCTGTGCAAAACAACACACAATTCTCCAACTAGCAGCACATTCCTTTAGGTACTGTTGCTGTTGCTATGCAGTCGCTCAGTCATGTCCAACTCTTTGCCAGTCTACACAATGTAGCCCACAGGCCCCTCAGTCCATGGAATTTTCCAGGATAAAATACTGGAGTGGGTTGCCATTTCCTACTCCTACTTTGACCCCAAGAGACCCAAAGATTAACTAGTAATAGTATATTTAATATATCAAGAGTTAAGTGGGACACCTTCTGGCACACCTGCTTAGTTTATGTCTTCCTAATTATGGTCCTACAAGCCATACATATCTATAGAAAACTAAAAGGGCCACCATGAGAAACATTCCAATTAGATAAGATCGTTTAGGAAATTGAAAGAAGGAGCTGCTAAGTTAATAAACAGAACAGGGTACCTGTTTTATTTGGCATGCAAAAAGCCTGAAAAAGGCTTCAATTTTCCAAAATAGTTCCATTGAAAGATCTGTTGCAAAAGGATAATGAAAAATTAGATACAAGAGGCAGCTTAAACAAAAAACTAAGCCTGAAGTAACTCCTACTGCTAATTTATTTGAGTACTCATTAAAGTAATAACCTGTCTGAATTGTTTCTCTACACTGAAAAGGCTACACAACTATAAACAAAAGTCCACCCAGGTAATGGCCTAACAGACAACCCCATTCTACCTTCAGAGAAGAGCTTCTGTATGGACCCCTCCCAGAGTTGACAAAACTGAGTAATATATTGGTAAACTGTTACATTATTTCTTTAAACAGCCAAGAATAACTAAAATTAATATAAAATCTTGACTCTGGAGTCCACAGAGGAGATTCTAGGAAAACTGGCACAAGTTAGCCAAGGGTGAAAATTCTTATCAGTCTGTTTTTAGTGCCCAGTCAAGAAAGGAAAACAAAATTTCACGTTATTGCTTCTTTCCCAACTCTAGATCCAAGGGCTATTGGTCTCCTAGGAATAACTACTACTGCCTTTTCGCTTGTCTTGTTTCATGTTCTTAGAACGTAGCATGGCTTTCTGCCTACATGGCACATGCAGGCTGGCAGTTCCTTCTTTTGGCTATTGTTAAGAGTGACTCTGGATTTTAGGAAGGTATTCTTGTTTTTTTACCTTTGGCCTGTTTTATTGGTCCCTCATTTATTGTCATCCATCTTAATTCTTTGGCCTGTGTGGGCCTTCCATCACAGTGGCCTCCCTTGTTGGAGTAGCGGCTCTGGATGCATGCACTCCAGAGCACTGGCTTGTAATTGGACACACTGGTCCAGTCACTCGACAGCATGTGGGATCTTCCCATGCCAGGGATGGAACTGGTGCCCCTTGCACTGCAAGGCAGACTCTCTACCCACTGGACTACCAGGGAAGCCCAGAAGGTATCCTCTTGAGGTTAATTCTTGGGTCTATGGGGCTGTTTAATACTGTTTGTAAATATTTACTGTCTGTCTTATCTGAATCCTGACAATATATCTAAAATATTTTATTTAATAACTCTATGATCAGAAATTTTAACAAATTGAAAGGTGATATCCAGAGCCTAACAAGGAAAAAAATGTAAGGCCTTTTACTCTAAGCTAAATGTACCCAGAGGGAAAGAAAACCTTGTAACAAACATGGAAGGGTATGTCAGTCCTCTGTCAGTCAGGTTACAACCCAATTTAGGAACTGAAGTTGAATTAAGGAATTGACAGCAACTGTCTTAACCATGTATATCTTTGCAACCTTAGAAATACAGTTGTAGAGGAAGTTCAAATTTCACCTACTCTTCTAGAGCAATCCTGAAACCACCCCTATTTCTCTCAAAAGGCTTGCAAGCATTATAGAAATTCTGGCCTTAGGAAGCCAAAAACCCTTCTTGGAAGAACTACATCAAGATGACTTGTCAAGGACAAATACACAAATCTTAAGTATCTACTGAAAAGCTCTAAGCAGCTGAGTAGATAAATTTAACTGATCCCAACTGTGCTTGTATAAGTTATCCTACCCCTCTCACGACTAAAATTTTAGAACAAAACTATAAGGTCTCTGTGTGTCTATTTATGTATGTCTATATATATGTGGTGTAGATGGATGATATTTTCTACCTCTGGAGGGTACTGCTAAAATTAAAAGAGCTTTATTTAATTGGCTTAAAGAAATTAGGCACATATGCAAATTAATTTCTCAGAAATAACAGAATTTCTCAGAAACAGAAATGAATTTCAGACCCACGTGATTTCAGAAAGTATTTGGCATAAAAGGCAGTTTAAGGTTGTTGGTCTAATTAAGACAGGAATGCTTTTGTATTAATAGTTGTTCACCATTAAATATAAAACTTTTATTTAATTGGGGCTTATTAATCAAGTAAGTTCAAGTATTCTGTTATAAAATTTGACAGTCAAAAAATAACTTAGGGTGGTATTGTCCAATGTTTAATGAAGCTTTCATGAACAGGGTATGCTGCAAACAGGTACATTAAACACATGTAATCAGGATAACAAATTCTAGGTGAACTTTTTAAATAGTTTCCCACCTCTTAATGTTTTACAAAACTAAATTAAATGATCTAAAATATTTTATTTAATAACTCTATGATCAGAAATTTTAACAAATTGAAAGGTGATATCCAGAGCCTAAAAAGGGAAAAAAAATGTAAGGCCTTTTACTCTAAGCTAAATGTACCCAGAGGGAAAGAAAACCTTGTAACAAACATGGAAGGGTATGTCAGTCCTCTGTCAGTCAGGTTACAACCCAATTTAGGAACTGAAGTTGAATTAAGGAATTGACAGCAACTGTCTTAACCATGTATATCTTTGCAACCTTAGAAATACAGTTGTAGAGGAAGTTCAAATTTCACCTACTCTTCTAGAGCAATCCTGAAACCACCCCTATTTCTCTCAAAAGGCTTGCAAGCATTATAGAAATTCTGGCCTTAGGAAGCCAAAAACCCTTCTTGGAAGAACTACATCAAGATGACTTGTCAAGGACAAATACACAAATCTTAAGTATCTACTGAAAAGCTCTAAGCAGCTGAGTAGATAAATTTAACTGATCCCAACTGTGCTTGTATAAGTTATCCTACCCCTCTCACGACTAAAATTTTAGAACAAAACTATAAGGTCTCTGTGTGTCTATTTATGTATGTCTATATATATGTGGTGTAGATGGATGATATTTTCTACCTCTGGAGGGTACTGCTAAAATTAAAAGAGCTTTATTTAATTGGCTTAAAGAAATTAGGCACATATGCAAATTAATTTCTCAGAAATAACAGAATTTCTCAGAAACAGAAATGAATTTCAGACCCACGTGATTTCAGAAAGTATTTGGCATAAAAGGCAGTTTAAGGTTGTTGGTCTAATTAAGACAGGAATGCTTTTGTATTAATAGTTGTTCACCATTAAATATAAAACTTTTATTTAATTGGGGCTTATTAATCAAGTAAGTTCAAGTATTCTGTTATAAAATTTGACAGTCAAAAAATAACTTAGGGTGGTATTGTCCAATGTTTAATGAAGCTTTCATGAACAGGGTATGCTGCAAACAGGTACATTAAACACATGTAATCAGGATAACAAATTCTAGGTGAACTTTTTAAATAGTTTCCCCACCTCTTAATGTTTTACAAAACTAAATTAAATGATGACTTAAGTTAAATTCACTCAATATCTGAACCTTGGAAAGCGTGATAATAAATGCTTTTTTAAAATACTAAATTTAGAATATTTTGCTACAAATAGCTAATAGGTGAGGTAACTACCCAAGGTAATACAGCTAGAAGTGGCAGAGTTCAAACTTTCAGTCACACTAATACTTTTGCTGTTAGGAAGCTGGAGAGGGCATGAAAGGAACTAAAACTATTTTCAGAATGTTTCCTCTGCTTTTAATGAAAAGAAGAGAAATGGAGGGGCGACCACAGTGCTTGTTTCTGTTTTTCCTCACAATCTTCTACAAAAACACTTTTGCCATTTTATTACTCAATAGTATCTTATCTGGACACATCTGAGATACCTGGCAACTGGAAAACTTTCAAAAAAATTTTTCTTTTGAAATTAAAAAAAAAAATCATTAGAGACCATCAATAAAGTTATCTACTTTCAAATCGCAATAGACGTTCCTAGTAGAGTGGTTCCCCAAGTATGATCCCTGGACCAGGAGCTTGAGGATAGGCCTAGAGTACCTTAGAACACCCTACCCCAGAATACTTAACCAGCATCTCTAAAAGTGGGGCTAAAGGATCTCTGTTCTAACAAGCTTCTCAGGTGGTTTTTATACACAATGGAGTTTGAACAGCTATGCTTTAGATTTAAGACTCTTGTGACCATAGCTGTCCCACAGCTTTGTGCCCACTGTAGCTGAAAGTGTTCTCAAAATGAGAGCAAAGGCTTTGGGTGGCCTTCAGCCTAATTAAAATGTTTAAAGAGATTTAATTACTAAATGCCAAGCCACACAAATGCAAAATCTTTCCTACAGAGAGGCCATGCGATGAATTGAATGCATTTTTTTTAATCAAATGCTTGGCAAGCAGTATGGGTTTTCCTGCTTGTAAACAGCTATACTAATGCTAAATGTATTTATTCACCACTTGACAAGAAATATTGCCCTGTAATTAATCATTTCCCAGTCCTAATTCACACAAAATACAAATACACAATGTGTACCCCAGCCTCCTTATAAAAAGTCACATACATAAATGATAATTAGATCTATCTGGTATGTACATACGTACACTCTGTTTTAGTTTCCTTAGGCAAAACAATGCTAGATACTCAAAGTATGTTGGCCATCAAAAGGGCACTTCACTTTAAAACTGTGTGTGTAGGGCTTCCCTGGTGTCCAGTGGGTAAACAAGGGTCTGCCTTGCAGTGCAAGGGGCACCAGTTGGATCCCTGGGGCGGCTGGACCCAACTGAGAACCAGCGCTCTGGAGCTCACATGCCCAGAGCCTGTGCTCTGCAACGAGAGAGGCCATGGCAATGGGAGGCCCACGCAGGCCAAATAATGAAAAGATGGATGAAAAATAAATATAAATGAAAAGAGGCATGATGGGAAATTGTGTACACTTATAAAATCACTATTCATTTTAACTACTTGCAATTGCGAGCTATTAAAATCACGTTATCTACTAACTGTAGGCTTCCATTAACAGTTGTTTAATAAGAAAAATTTAAATATTCATCTATATTCATGAAAGAAAACAGTCAAAATCTAAAGATCAACAAATTTTTCAAAGAAATTAAGGAAAAATTATCACTAGCAATTAGCTCAAGAAAATACATTGTTCACTAGTTTTATTTAATGTGTACTCTCAAGATGCCTATGTCAACAGGAATCACTCTCAGTTGGATAACATGCTAAGATTCAAGGTCTACAAAACCAAGTTAATTTTTTGACGAAATGATTAACTTATTCCCTTCTAGGATTTCTACCCCATTTCCCAAGTGTAATAATACTAGAAGTTCCACAGAATACTGCAAAGTTCACTATAAAGCTGAACTGTGACAATGAGACGAAATGCTATCAAGTCATTACAGAAAAGCAACTGTCTGAATATAAAAAATATGATTTTATAAGTGCACAGGAGTAGCAGTGGGGTTTGTCCATCATCTTCTAAGTATTCGCTGAGCAATTATGACATAGGAGGTACTGGGACAGATGGAGTTAGCTAAAAGTATCAGTAACCTCTGATTCAAATGTGCTCACAATCTAGAGAGAAGTGGGAAGGAGTGTGGTATGTAGGGAGGGGCTAGATGAAGTTTCAAGAACAATTTTTACTCCTCCCCTAACTACCTATAAGAATTTATATAGGTGGTCTGGCCCAGAAAGGGAGCTATTACCAAACACGAAAAATGACTTTTATGAATGACCTATCTAGACAACCATCTCCTCTCACCATCCTATGAACTGTCCCCCTTCCCTCTGAAGCTCTAGGCTCCTGTCCCATCCCTTAGCTCAGTATGGCACATAAGTCACAGCTGCCTGACATGCTAGTAGTTTCCATATTTTATGGGGATTTCATATGTATGAAATTAGTTTTCCTCCTATTAATCTATCTTATGTCAATTTATTTATTAGAACAGCCAAAGAACCCGGTAGAAAAGGGAAAGTGCTTCTGCCCCTAAAATATCATGAAGTTAATTTAAAGTGATAGTTAAATCTCTTAGAATGTATATAATGCTGCTTTCTAACCAATAGATCCTTAAATTTTGTAAGGAGTTTAATGATAGAACAGTCTGTGAAGAGCTGGTAAATTGGCTGTGTGTTGGGGTATAACCCTCAGTTTTCATGATGTAAATAATCTAACCATAGTCAACTTCAAGTTACCAATAGTTTAACACCTTGCTCACAAAATACCTAACACTATACTGATGTACTCCAACTCTGTCGAGGAGTTTGAAAACAAGGCACACAGAGAAAAAGAAACATCATATATTTTTATATGCAGAATCTAAAAAATTTATACAAATGAACTTATTACAAAATGGAAGTAGACTCATATACTGAGAAAACACACTTAGGGTTACCAGAGGGGAAAGGGGTGGATTAGGAGTCTGGGATTAACATATATACATTACTATTTATAAAACAGGCAACTAGCAAGGACGTACTGTGTAACAGAGGAAACTATAGTCAATATCTTATAATAATCTATAAAGGAAAAGAATCTGAAAAAGAATTTTAAGCTCTTTGCTACATTACTGAACCACTTTGCTATACACTTTAAACGAACACCATATTGTAAACCAACTATACTTTAATATTAAAAAAAAGAAAGAAAAAAATGCAGTAAGAAGGAGTTAAAACGAAAACTACATCAGTTGGTTCAACTGATAAAAAAAAAAGTATCTGGTCCAGAAGCCTAGTAAACTGCCTCATTCTCCATCCTATGCAAACAGGAACTTGGGAAAGACACTTTGTGCAGCAATCACTTCAGAGCAATCAAAAAATAATCCCTGGAAATACCCCATCTCCATACAGAAAACAAAAACAAAGGGGGAAAAAAAATCTCCTCAGGTGTTTTTACAACAACTAAATTCTAGAAACCCTATAATTCTTTTTTCCTCTTCGTGGGTGCCTATAGGAAATTGCCACCCCTTTATATGAACTTGGGGAATAAACAGAATACACACTGGCCAACAGCACATATTAGCGCAATATTTCAAAATATTATGAGTTTCAAGTATATTCCATGTGTACCCATGAATTATACCTACTGAAATATTGTCTAAATTTTTGGCTTTGCTTTTATGAAAATGATACTGGCTTGTAATTACTGTACTGACTTCATTTATATGAGTGCTTCTATGTGCTTATCAGACTGGCAAGGTTCTCTTAAACAGTCTCAACAAACTAAAAACATTTTCCTTTCTATTAGTTTATCCAACACTTTCCTATCTAGAGAAAAGAGGTAACTGTCAGTAACTGTTTAAATTAATTATCACAAGTTTCTTATCAAATTAACCAAAATAATTCAACATCTACCTTAGACTATTTGTCTTCTCTCCCTCCTTCCCACCTCCCTCTTTTCTTCTCTTTCCATTCAAATATTTATTGATTGTCTACCAAGCAGAGGCTACTAAATCCAATCCAAGACCTTCCTATGTCCTAGAGATATCTAATAAATTCATCTGACTGTCATTTAGCAGCCAAAACTCTATCAAAATGTATACTTTAAAATGACAGGTCAATTAGAAACTTTGTTTACAAGTTGCAAACACTGTTTTAATTTTGCAGATCTGGTGGATATGTATAAGAGTCTTCCAGCCAAGTCACTTTCATTTCCAACTGTGCAAAAGGAAGCCTCTAGTATTATTCCCTTTTCAAAGGGAATCACAGATGAAGGTCTACAGTAGACCTTTTAGGTTCCTTAAAATAACTAAAATCCTGAAATCCTTCATTTATTTCTTCTGCATTGCCCTTCATTCTCAGCATATTTTTCCTCTCTTTATCTTAGAGCTGATGTGCAAGGACTGCAAAACTAGATTTCAAATGCTATGATGTTTGAGTTATGTGAACATTTTCTTCTTCAAAGGAATAATGCAAAGAAAATGTTTAAAGTGACAGTGGTTTTTGTTTCTGTTTTTTCTGTTTGGTTACCTGGATAAAAATTAGAAAGTAGGAAAAAATATCTTTCAACACAGTTATTTCCACATAGTGGGAAACTCTTCATATTCTCTGATAGAGGATTTGCATCAGTCCCATGGCTTTTAAGAAGGCTCTGCCTATTGGAAACTTGTTCACTGGTCACACACACATTGGTTACAAAATGGCACTATCCAGTTAAAATACAACTCAGGGCAAATATTGCCAAGTAAAATAGTGTTAGTCATTCAGTCGTGTCAGACTCTTTGTGACCCCATGAACTGCAGCCCACTAGCTCCTCTGTCCATGGGATTCTCCAGGCAAGAATAATGGAGTGGGTACCTATTTCCTTCACCAGGGGATCTTCCTGACCCAGAGATTCAAATCTGGGTCTTCTGCATTGCAGGCAAATTCTTAACCATGTGAGCCATCAGGGAAACCTATAAATGTTCAAAATGAGTCCAAATATGTCCAGAATGCCACCATGTACTTATGCAAACCCCTCAAGGTTGTCAATGTCACATTTTATTGTTCAAATACCTTAAAAAATTCCCATTACTGCCTATTGTTGTTACACAACACATTAAAAAAATTCAATGTTACAGGGGTGACTACTAATAACTTTAGATTAATATACACTGCTTTAAAATATTCTTAGGTGAAAAAAATTCTTAGGTGTAAATAGATACAAACTTTACAAGATTTTATACAAATTTGGCTTAGATCTATTAATAAACAAAAATAGCAAAAGAAGCATACTAAATTATGAGCTCTTGAAGTAAATAGACAATATTTTACTCATTTATATCTCTAGCACTTGGAAAAGTACCTGGCATGTACAGCATATATTTAATAAATGATAAACACAAGCTTTGGAACTGGAGAAGAGCATGAGCAACAGGCTGTGCTTGTACAGATGTTTAGTAAGCAATGCTGTGTCACCTTTTGAAGGACAAAAAACACTAAGTATCTTGAAAAATATAGAAAGGCTGAAATAACTACACAGAATACCACTATGTCCTCTACTTCTATTTAATAGTTTTAAATATTTAGCCATATTTGCTTTATTTGCATCTGTCTTCATATGACGGTCATGTTGAACCATTCAAAGTAACTGACACTTAGCCCCAAATACTCTGGGATGCATTTCCTAAGATAAGGACATTCTAGCTTCATAGTTTTATTATAAATTTTAATACTTGCTTACAATTATCCAACATGTAGTCCACAGTGAAATTCTCCCAATCATCCCAAGAATGTGTTAAAGACATACATACACAAATCAGGATCCACTAAAGTTCACCCATTGTACTTGGTTCTTAGGGTCTATAGTCAGTCTTTAAGATGTACTTATTTCAAGTTCTCTACTTTTTATATATTTTATTCCATTTGTCTCTGACTTATATCAAGTATTTTTAAACTTGAAACTGAGCTCTATGGATTAAAGTTAAAAGGACACTGTGGAGATCTCTGGCTCATGCTTCCTACTCCATCCTTTCAATAAGTAGAGGTCATGCCCTTCTGTGGGGTAGTTACAATTTTGCGCTTGACATACAGTTAGGATCTGGTGCATAAATCACTATAAGCATCTTTCATTACTGCTTAAACACTCATTTTAAAACCTCTGACTAAAAGGTAAACATATTTTGCAGAATCAGACTGAAAGAAAACAGGAAATATTTCATTTCTTCCTGCATGGAATGTTTTACAGTGATACAAATTGAAATGTAAAATACTTTTGGTGGAGTATGAAAAAAATTAATTTTCCAATAATTATAAATTATTTTATAATTCTTGATGTTAGTACAACCACTCTAATCAAAATATACTATTACGTGCTCCAGGTACAGGGTGCAGGAAAACACTGATGATATAGAGATCTTAAGACTTCCAAATATGGGCACTGAAAAGGCTGAGTCTTTCCACTTTTGTCTTCCTACTTAGTGGTCTAATTCCAATGAGGATAGCATAATGTCCTATACCCTCACCATGGGACTCTCACTGTGTCCTACGGATATCTGTGGTATCAGGTGTTATTTTACTCAATGCTATTTAAATTTACAGTATCATTACCACTATTACCATTTCTAGGTACACCATCAACCACTAGACATAAAACCTCAGTGATCATTCAGAAATAACTACACAGAATACCACTATGTCCTCTACTTCTATTTAATAGTTTTAAATATTTAGCCATATTTGCTTTATTTGCATCTGTCTTCATATGACGGTCATGTTGAACCATTCAAAGTAACTGACACTTAGCCCCAAATACTCTGGGATGCATTTCCTAAGATAAGGACATTCTAGCTTCATAGTTTTATTATAAATTTTAATACTTGCTTACAATTATCCAACATGTAGTCCACAGTGAAATTCTCCCAATCATCCCAAGAATGTGTTAAAGACATACATACACAAATCAGGATCCACTAAAGTTCACCCATTGTACTTGGTTCTTAGGGTCTATAGTCAGTCTTTAAGATGTACTTATTTCAAGTTCTCTACTTTTTATATATTTTATTCCATTTGTCTCTGACTTATATCAAGTATTTTTAAACTTGAAACTGAGCTCTATGGATTAAAGTTAAAAGGACACTGTGGAGATCTCTGGCTCATGCTTCCTACTCCATCCTTTCAATAAGTAGAGGTCATGCCCTTCTGTGGGGTAGTTACAATTTTGCGCTTGACATACAGTTAGGATCTGGTGCATAAATCACTATAAGCATCTTTCATTACTGCTTAAACACTCATTTTAAAACCTCTGACTAAAAGGTAAACATATTTTGCAGAATCAGACTGAAAGAAAACAGGAAATATTTCATTTCTTCCTGCATGGAATGTTTTACAGTGATACAAATTGAAATGTAAAATACTTTTGGTGGAGTATGAAAAAAATTAATTTTCCAATAATTATAAATTATTTTATAATTCTTGATGTTAGTACAACCACTCTAATCAAAATATACTATTACGTGCTCCAGGTACAGGGTGCAGGAAAACACTGATGATATAGAGATCTTAAGACTTCCAAATATGGGCACTGAAAAGGCTGAGTCTTTCCACTTTTGTCTTCCTACTTAGTGGTCTAATTCCAATGAGGATAGCATAATGTCCTATACCCTCACCATGGGACTCTCACTGTGTCCTACGGATATCTGTGGTATCAGGTGTTATTTTACTCAATGCTATTTAAATTTACAGTATCATTACCACTATTACCATTTCTAGGTACACCATCAACCACTAGACATAAAACCTCCATCAGTGATCATTCACTGCCAAGGCAGTCATACTTGAGTACAAAACATTGATTCTTCACTTCTTCCTTAGTTTCAGAATCTCAACAGAAGGTAACCTCTATGATAGTTTTTTTAGCTTTTCAACTCAGAATCATGTGACTGCTTTCTGGGTAGTGAAATGTAAAGTATAGTGCAGGAGTTCTGGTATCCAGTCTGACCATTATGTCTCTCCCCCATCCCAATATATGAATATCTTAAATGAAGCTACATAGGATTTACTGCCCTTATACCAATCAAAATAAAAACTGAGTGATAAATATATGGCCCAGTACATGCAAAGGTCATAATACAGGCAGGTCTTACAGAGGGAATAACAGAGAAGCCACAGGAAAACAGGATCTTCTCTGGAGGAAATCGATGCTCCTCCAATGTTACTGAGCAAGATGTTTGTCTACTCAGTCCCAGTAGAAACCCTCATTCAAAGGTTTTCTGGAACACTGAACTGAATGTAGACAGTAGGGGAAGGTGTCGTTGATAATAAGAATAGACATGTTCAATGGTATCCGTGGTAGGCGAGGGCAGAGGAAAGAACACACTCACCTCATCAAGAGTGTGATAATCTCAGGCTTCACTAGAGACACAGGGAGGTAAAATCAATGTCAGCCACACAGGAAAGAATCAAAATCAGTAAGGAAAGGAAACTTAATTTCAAGCTTCTAAGGAGAGATTGTAAATAATATGAAATTTAAAACATATTAGCAAAAATAGATTGTTACCTCTTTTTCTCTCATGCAGAATGACTAAACTTGAAAGTTTCTTAAAGACAATCAAGTTGTGGATATTTAAAAGCAAATTCACATGTTTGCCAGACAGGAATTAAGTGTTTAGAGGAGGGGAGGAATATTAAAATGAAAAGTATGGGATAATACACACCAAAATATTAATGCTAACATGAATGACTCAATTTAACAATTTATTTTCCTTTCTTCTTTATACGGATATCTGTGGTATCAGGTGTTATTTTACTCAATGCTATTTAAATTTACAGTATCATTACCACTATTACCATTTCTAGGTACACCATCAACCACTAGACATAAAACCTCCATCAGTGATCATTCACTGCCAAGGCAGTCATACTTGAGTACAAAACATTGATTCTTCACTTCTTCCTTAGTTTCAGAATCTCAACAGAAGGTAACCTCTATGATAGTTTTTTTAGCTTTTCAACTCAGAATCATGTGACTGCTTTCTGGGTAGTGAAATGTAAAGTATAGTGCAGGAGTTCTGGTATCCAGTCTGACCATTATGTCTCTCCCCCATCCCAATATATGAATATCTTAAATGAAGCTACATAGGATTTACTGCCCTTATACCAATCAAAATAAAAACTGAGTGATAAATATATGGCCCAGTACATGCAAAGGTCATAATACAGGCAGGTCTTACAGAGGGAATAACAGAGAAGCCACAGGAAAACAGGATCTTCTCTGGAGGAAATCGATGCTCCTCCAATGTTACTGAGCAAGATGTTTGTCTACTCAGTCCCAGTAGAAACCCTCATTCAAAGGTTTTCTGGAACACTGAACTGAATGTAGACAGTAGGGGAAGGTGTCGTTGATAATAAGAATAGACATGTTCAATGGTATCCGTGGTAGGCGAGGGCAGAGGAAAGAACACACTCACCTCATCAAGAGTGTGATAATCTCAGGCTTCACTAGAGACACAGGGAGGTAAAATCAATGTCAGCCACACAGGAAAGAATCAAAATCAGTAAGGAAAGGAAACTTAATTTCAAGCTTCTAAGGAGAGATTGTAAATAATATGAAATTTAAAACATATTAGCAAAAATAGATTGTTACCTCTTTTTCTCTCATGCAGAATGACTAAACTTGAAAGTTTCTTAAAGACAATCAAGTTGTGGATATTTAAAAGCAAATTCACATGTTTGCCAGACAGGAATTAAGTGTTTAGAGGAGGGGAGGAATATTAAAATGAAAAGTATGGGATAATACACACCAAAATATTAATGCTAACATGAATGACTCCAACTTAACAATTTATTTTCCTTTCTTCTTTATACCCTTATGTATTCTTTAATTATTTTAAATTGTGAATGAATAATTTCTATAATTATTAACACAAAGAGCTGTTGCAAAAATAATGAATTCAAGCAGTTATACAATAATGCTATATGAACATCAGACACAGAAGGCTCATCAAATTCAAACATTCCCCAATGATCCTCCATAAAAGAAACCTGTAGCTTGTTCTTAATGAAAGAATGGGGCCTCCTAAAGATACTCATTTTTAGATGCTGCTAATATCAGAGGCCTCTTTCTACCGTTCACAGGATTCCTGAGGCAAGAATACTGGAGTAGTTTTCCATTCCCTTCTCCGGAATATTCACTGGAAGGACTGATGCTAAAGCTCCAACACTGTGGTCACCTGATGCAGAGCCAATTCACTGGAAAAGATCCTGATGCTAGGAAAGACTGACGGCAGGAGCAGAAAGGGGAGACAGAGGATGAGATGGTTGGATGGTGTAACTCAGCATGAACTGCAGCAAGCTCTGAAGCTCTGAGAGATGGTGAAGGACAGGGAAGCCTGGCATGGTGCAGTCCATGGGGTCACAAAGAGTCGAACAAGATTTAGCGACTGAATAACAATAGTAAAGGCTGAGGTCTCTGAGTTCCAAATTAAAGCCTTGCTTCTCCACGTATGGCTCTGTATGTCAACAGCTGGAAAATGACCTGGAAGCAGGTGAAGGATCACAATGGAGGAAGAGAGAATATTTTAAATTTTTTTTCTGCTTCTAAATATGTAACACTCTAAAGTGATTATGTGTATGTGTGTGTACAGAGAGAGAGAGAGAGAGGAGAGACTGACTATACAATACTTTTCAGTTGGGGAGAAATTAACTTTTTAACTCGAATAACATAATTCTCAGTGTCACAATGATTAGAAATGCAGTCTCTCTGGCCACAACTCACAACTACTTGAATTAGAGAAGTGAGGAATTTACGGGAGAATTACCAAATTAGGGAATTTATTCTATGCCCTACTGCAAACAATATGTTTCCATCTGCAGTTTCATAGTAGACTCCCAGGAAAACTCTGAGTACTGGCATGACAGATTTAAACTATGAGATGTTAGAAATAAGATTTTGTTCATCTTTCAAAATTTCTATATGAATTGTTTTCCACCTATGGTTACACCTTATGACAGCAACAGCAACAATCAATAAAACCAACTCTTAGTTCTACAACTACAACAGAAGAGAGCAGCTAACATTTACCGTGTCTCTGGCATGCATCAGGCTCAGAGGTGGGGCCCTGCCAGGATCTGCGCTGGTGTCTGTACTCAGGTCCCACACTGAGCCATGTCAAGGCTTGACTCATCTACTGCAGTGCCTTCCTCAGGAATCTTAGCTGAGCCCGTGACCTGCTTTAACTACCAGAAATGTGACAGAAAAGATGCTGCACCAGTTCTAGGCCTACGTCTTGAAAAGGCCTGGCAGCCTCTGCTACTTCCCTGTTGGAAGCCTTGACGTGCCATGCAATAAGTCTGGTTTCTCTGCTGGGAAGGCTGTAAGAAGGCACCATGTGGAGAGATCACGTGGAGAAGTAGGGGCCTTCAAACAACATGGGGATGATCAAAGAGCCTGACGGCCTGAGCGTCACAGCTGAGCGCAGACAGCAGCCAACTCACCAGCTCAATGCAGCCAAGAGTGAACACCAAGAAGAAATGGCCACCTGATCCCAACCCAGACTGCTGAATTATGAAGAAACAAAATGGTTATTGTTTTAAGCCACTAGGTTTGGAATGGTTTGATACACAGCAGTAACAACCAAAACAGTACTTTATAGATATTTGTCTCATTTCAATCTTAAAAAACTCTAAAAATTATGTACTAAAAATATCCTCTTTCTATAGGAGGGTTTACCCAGTTTGAATATAGCCACATACTAGTAAACGCAGGAGCTAGGGCTAACGTTTTGTATATAAGAACAATTCTGTACATGATGCAATATCTAGTACCTTACTTCCCGATCTGAGGACAGAACGTTTGTTCTTACTGGCCTGTGTCTCTTCATCTGTAAAGATAAGCAAGGGGAATTCATGGCTGTCTAAGGTCCTTGACCAGCTCTGAAATTTCATGACTTTGTTTAAAGTGATAATCATTTGCTGCTTATATACCATGGCCTTCATCACAGCACATCTCATGCATAAGCACATGGCATCAACTGAGAAAAGGTCAGAAGGGTAAAAGCACCCTCCAAAACATCACAGCTCAACTGCCCCAGTGATCAGAATCATAGTAACAACCCCACCAAGCTAGAAGGGAAGGTTCAATGCATATTAAAACATCCTAACCACACTGCCCTTCTAGAATGTCTTTAAACAACTCAGTCTGTCATACAGCCCTTTGGGCTTTTAATTAATAAAGAAATGGCGCATCGATGTATTACCGTTCCTTTCTAGTTTGGTAATTTGTGATTAGGAAAGTCTTCTAACACACAAAAAACACACAGTTAATCACCTTTGAGACTCAGTACAACAAAGTAGCTGAGAAGGAGAAAGGGATTTTTTTTTAAAATGACTTATATTGTTATGTGGTCAATCAAATCTAATCTATTCTAATTTATTCACATGGAAGGTCAATTATCCAAATGCTCTTAATTCAGTAGACACCTGATCTTGGTGGCCAGTGAACCATTCAAAGGGCAGCTGTGGTGTGTGGGTGTGTGTCTTAATATGAATTAGTTAGCACATTTGTAGTTTCCTCTTCTTATACTATTTAAACTAGCAGAGCCTGCTAAAGTAAAATTAAGAAGAGAGAAAACCACTAAATTTTTTTCCCCTTCCTTTTCTCAAGAAACCCACCAGATTCATACTAACAATTAAAAAAATGGTTATTGTTTTAAGCCACTAGGTTTGGAATGGTTTGATACACAGCAGTAACAACCAAAACAGTACTTTATAGATATTTGTCTCATTTCAATCTTAAAAAACTCTAAAAATTATGTACTAAAAATATCCTCTTTCTATAGGAGGGTTTACCCAGTTTGAATATAGCCACATACTAGTAAACGCAGGAGCTAGGGCTAACGTTTTGTATATAAGAACAATTCTGTACATGATGCAATATCTAGTACCTTACTTCCCGATCTGAGGACAGAACGTTTGTTCTTACTGGCCTGTGTCTCTTCATCTGTAAAGATAAGCAAGGGGAATTCATGGCTGTCTAAGGTCCTTGACCAGCTCTGAAATTTCATGACTTTGTTTAAAGTGATAATCATTTGCTGCTTATATACCATGGCCTTCATCACAGCACATCTCATGCATAAGCACATGGCATCAACTGAGAAAAGGTCAGAAGGGTAAAAGCACCCTCCAAAACATCACAGCTCAACTGCCCCAGTGATCAGAATCATAGTAACAACCCCACCAAGCTAGAAGGGAAGGTTCAATGCATATTAAAACATCCTAACCACACTGCCCTTCTAGAATGTCTTTAAACAACTCAGTCTGTCATACAGCCCTTTGGGCTTTTAATTAATAAAGAAATGGCGCATCGATGTATTACCGTTCCTTTCTAGTTTGGTAATTTGTGATTAGGAAAGTCTTCTAACACACAAAAAACACACAGTTAATCACCTTTGAGACTCAGTACAACAAAGTAGCTGAGAAGGAGAAAGGGATTTTTTTTTAAAATGACTTATATTGTTATGTGGTCAATCAAATCTAATCTATTCTAATTTATTCACATGGAAGGTCAATTATCCAAATGCTCTTAATTCAGTAGACACCTGATCTTGGTGGCCAGTGAACCATTCAAAGGGCAGCTGTGGTGTGTGGGTGTGTGTCTTAATATGAATTAGTTAGCACATTTGTAGTTTCCTCTTCTTATACTATTTAAACTAGCAGAGCCTGCTAAAGTAAAATTAAGAAGAGAGAAAAACCACTAAATGCTTCCTTTTCTGGAACAATAACATTCTCTCTGACCTTTCTCTAGTCAAGAAACCCACCAGATTCATACTACAACCATCTATTTGAAGGAGAACACCACAACAGCTTTACAAAAATATTGGTACCACCTTCAGAACAGCAGACCACATGCCATGCACTTCCCTTGGCGCTGAAGTAGCATCAACCACCAGAAGAACAACTGGACTGAGACACCAAATGCAGATGGAATGCAGGCAGCAGACTCCTTCAAACCAACCACTGCTTTCTTCAGAATTATTTCATCTCCCACATAAGTCTAAAAATGCTGTCAAGGAGTGGCATGCATTTGTCTTTGCACTTCCTATGAAGTTTATGTTTGCTGATTTGCTCAAAGATCAAGGTCACATGTGAAACAATTTATTTATTGGCTTTATACTGGAAGAGATATTGACCCAGGAAGATAAAAAAGACACTAGAAGTATTCCATGATAAATGAGAGGAAGTATGCCAATGGGCTCGGCAGCAAGATTGGATCAGTGAAGAACAAAGAAATACAGGGATCGGAACATGTAAATGTTAAGTCTCATATTCCGTCACATATAAGAAGACTGGTGGTGGGTAGGCCAGGACTGGTTTGACACTACCTAAAGTCAATCAGAGGCTCACACCCCCTTGATCTTTCGTTTTGCCGTATTATCTCTAAGGCAAGAGTGCTGCTATAGCTCCAGCCATTACCAAGGCATTTTAAGCAGCAGGGAAATACATCAAAAAAAAAAAACCCCAAAACAGCAAAAGGGTTTCTTTTCCAACTGCTTCAGCTTATTAAAAACAGTATTGCTAGAAGTCTCAAGTTATACTTTGGTTTATATCTCAATGGCCAGAAAGCAGTCACATGATTCTACCTAACTGAAAGAGACGCTGACAAAAAAAAATAAAATCACAGAATTGACTGACATTCTGTTGAGTTGTCTCTACTAAAGAAGAACTAATAAACTTATACTTCATATTCCAATACCAAGAGTCTCTGTCTTATACCAATACATGTCTTGAGAATAAATTATCCCTGACTAAGGTCTTATAATTTCCAGGGACAGACACATAGTTTAAGGGGGAAAAAAAGAGGTAATGATAAATTAAATGTAAAAAACTTTCAAGTAAAAGTTGTAATTTGGTTCACACAATAATCACATGGTAATAACAATAAGAGTGACCATAATATTAGTAATTGATACAAATATCAGAAAATAGTGTAGCATATACAAATTATTGAATACCAGGTTCTTTGTCAAGTGATGCAATACCTATTTTAAATCTTCATATCATCTTTGCAAGGATTTTAACACAATCCATTTTATAGAGAAGACACTGCTTTCTTCAGAATTATTTCATCTCCCACATAAGTCTAAAATGCTGTCAAGGAGTGGCATGCATTTGTCTTTGCACTTCCTATGAAGTTTATGTTTGCTGATTTGCTCAAAGATCAAGGTCACATGTGAAACAATTTATTTATTGGCTTTATACTGGAAGAGATATTGACCCAGGAAGATAAAAAAGACACTAGAAGTATTCCATGATAAATGAGAGGAAGTATGCCAATGGGCTCGGCAGCAAGATTGGATCAGTGAAGAACAAAGAAATACAGGGATCGGAACATGTAAATGTTAAGTCTCATATTCCGTCACATATAAGAAGACTGGTGGTGGGTAGGCCAGGACTGGTTTGACACTACCTAAAGTCAATCAGAGGCTCACACCCCCTTGATCTTCCGTTTTGCCGTATTATCTCTAAGGCAAGAGTGCTGCTATAGCTCCAGCCATTACCAAGGCATTTTAAGCAGCAGGGAAATACATCAAAAAAAAAAAACCCCAAAACAGCAAAAGGGTTTCTTTTCCAACTGCTTCAGCTTATTAAAAACAGTATTGCTAGAAGTCTCAAGTTATACTTTGGTTTATATCTCAATGGCCAGAAAGCAGTCACATGATTCTACCTAACTGAAAGAGACGCTGACAAAAAAAAATAAAATCACAGAATTGACTGACATTCTGTTGAGTTGTCTCTACTAAAGAAGAACTAATAAACTTATACTTCATATTCCAATACCAAGAGTCTCTGTCTTATACCAATACATGTCTTGAGAATAAATTATCCCTGACTAAGGTCTTATAATTTCCAGGGACAGACACATAGTTTAAGGGGGAAAAAAAGAGGTAATGATAAATTAAATGTAAAAAACTTTCAAGTAAAAGTTGTAATTTGGTTCACACAATAATCACATGGTAATAACAATAAGAGTGACCATAATATTAGTAATTGATACAAATATCAGAAAATAGTGTAGCATATACAAATTATTGAATACCAGGTTCTTTGTCAAGTGATGCAATACCTATTTTAAATCTTCATATCATCTTTGCAAGGATTTTAACACAATCCATTTTATAGAGAAGACACTGACTTCAGGGTTGGGAAGTGACTTTTCCAAAGTTATCCATCACTAGGAAGAGACAGAACTATAGTACCAACCACAGTCCTCCTGATCACTCTGATGTTATTCATTATCCTGACCAGGTCGTTAATGCTCTCATTTTATAACTGAGAAAACCAAGGTTCATATAATTGAAGTGCTTTGATTTACTATAATTATAGTTTACTATGACTTTGAACCAATGGTAAAATTTAATTTTAATTTTTTTTTGAACTCACTGGTTCTTAACAGAGAAGGATCTAGGAAATACAGTTTCTCATCCTATGTATATTAACAGTAATTCCAACTTGGTTATAAAAATTATGCTTGTCCATTGAGAAGGAAAAATGAAAACAATATAGGAAAGAAGAAGGTAAAAATCCCCCTCATAAGGCACCTATCAAAGATAATATAACTGTCGGTCCAGCCGACAAATGAACAGGTCCAGAGAGGGAGAGAGTCACGGCTAAGAAAGAAAGATTATAGAAAAGATGGGGTCGAGAGGGCCAGCAACACAACAGAACACTCTGTTAGCCGCTGACAAACTTTATTCTTTCAAGCAAGGAATATACAGTAAAAGCTTCATAAGATAATACATTTCCCAGGACGCGCATTCTGTTACTATGTTTTGTCCAAGGTTACATGCTTTTCCCAAGGTTACACTATTATGCTTTGCCCAAGGTTGCAGAGCCTGTGAACACAGGTGCTCTTTATGATATTTTGGCTATATCTCCACAATACGTGGGGTGGCCGGACAGAGAACTATGCTGTTATCAGCCCCTGTTGCCAGGGCAGCTCCCAGGGCTATGTTTCCTTAAAGGGAAACCCCTTGAAACAGGGCAGCTCCCCGCATATAACCAATGTGAATATTCTGGCAAGCATTCTCTGGGGCTTTTCTGATAGGGATATATAGATGGGGAAGGGGACATGGAGAGAGACAGGTTAGGTCATCTGTCTCAGGTCTCTGAATTAGGCGGCCAGGACTCAAGCCACTCTGCGCAGGCCCCCGTGCATTCAGTGATCCAGCACAGTCATAGTCTTACCCTTCCTGCTCTAAGGCATTCCATATTTGCACATGCCTAAAGATTCTATAACAGAGAGACTGCCCTTTCTGGCTAGTAAGAAAACATATTTTTCTGTTTGTCTTTTCAAGAGCAAGATGAAGAAATGTCAAATGTGACCATTAACAAATTACCATGCTGCACACAAGTTTAACACCCTAACCAAGACTCTGGGTTTTGAACATTTGCAATGCACTGAAGCCAACTCATTTCTCATTTTCTTTTGCCAACTCCATAAATCTGCTTGAAATCTTAAGTGTAGATTATATGTTTAAGTGACTCTGGTATTCTGGCAAGTGAAAACATAAAATGTAATTAGATTTCCATATAACTATAACAGAATAATTATAAAGGAAGATGGCATTCTGGGAAGGAAGGAGTATGTATATTAATTTCAGATGCTTTTAATCACAGACTATGTATCAAACTCAGAAGACAGTGATAAATGCAACAAAAGAACCTTACATTTAGTAGAGAGCTTCTCAATCTGATTACTATTGCCATTTGGGGCTCGATATATCCTTGTGAGGCTTCCCTGTGTACCACAGGACCCAGTGGCCTCTTACTAGCACCCATGGCCTCTGGATGCCAGTAGCACACCCACCCCAAGTCATTTGTACAGTGTCTCCAGATGTTCCCAAGTGTCCTGTGGGCTGGTGGAGAGGAGGCCGACATGACCTTTAGTTGAGGTCCACTGATTCGATACATGCCCTCGAGTTCACTCCATGTGGGAAGATGGGCAAGGCAGCAGTGCTAACTGAAGTAGGCTAAGTAGGGAGAGAGAGGCAGAGCACTGAGACAAGGGTACCCAGAACAGATGGGAGAAGGTATGCCAACAATGGAAGGTGACGGTGTCTGCCTACAGCACAAGCTTCTGAACGTGACTCAAGAGTTTAGAATTCAGTCTACAGAAAATGAGGATCGACTCAGGTTTGTGAGCAACAATAAAACACCACTGGACTAGAGATGAACTAGAGGGCACACTGCTGTGGCTTCTGCTCTTTCACTGCTCTCACTGAAGACAACCAGGAGATGAAGAAATGACAACGCCCCTCCCCTTTAAACTGTCTACTTAACAAAGCAGCGAAACACCACTGATATTTTTCTGATTTTTTTCCTTAAAGAGAGCTATTTTAACACATAGAAAGCATCTTGCACTTTGCCTCACACAAGAAGCACAGAACACTTTCAAGTCACCTCTTGTTACAGGAAGACAGGGCAACGATGGCTGACCACAAGTTTAACACCCTAACCAAGACTCTGGGTTTTGAACATTTGCAATGCACTGAAGCCAACTCATTTCTCATTTTCTTTTGCCAACTCCATAAATCTGCTTGAAATCTTAAGTGTAGATTATATGTTTAAGTGACTCTGGTATTCTGGCAAGTGAAAACATAAAATGTAATTAGATTTCCATATAACTATAACAGAATAATTATAAAGGAAGATGGCATTCTGGGAAGGAAGGAGTATGTATATTAATTTCAGATGCTTTTAATCACAGACTATGTATCAAACTCAGAAGACAGTGATAAATGCAACAAAAGAACCTTACATTTAGTAGAGAGCTTCTCAATCTGATTACTATTGCCATTTGGGGCTCGATATATCCTTGTGAGGCTTCCCTGTGTACCACAGGACCCAGTGGCCTCTTACTAGCACCCATGGCCTCTGGATGCCAGTAGCACACCCACCCCAAGTCATTTGTACAGTGTCTCCAGATGTTCCCAAGTGTCCTGTGGGCTGGTGGAGAGGAGGCCGACATGACCTTTAGTTGAGGTCCACTGATTCGATACATGCCCTCGAGTTCACTCCATGTGGGAAGATGGGCAAGGCAGCAGTGCTAACTGAAGTAGGCTAAGTAGGGAGAGAGAGGCAGAGCACTGAGACAAGGGTACCCAGAACAGATGGGAGAAGGTATGCCAACAATGGAAGGTGACGGTGTCTGCCTACAGCACAAGCTTCTGAACGTGACTCAAGAGTTTAGAATTCAGTCTACAGAAAATGAGGATCGACTCAGGTTTGTGAGCAACAATAAAACACCACTGGACTAGAGATGAACTAGAGGGCACACTGCTGTGGCTTCTGCTCTTTCACTGCTCTCACTGAAGACAACCAGGAGATGAAGAAATGACAACGCCCCTCCCCTTTAAACTGTCTACTTAACAAAGCAGCGAAACACCACTGATATTTTTCTGATTTTTTTCCTTAAAGAGAGCTATTTTAACACATAGAAAGCATCTTGCACTTTGCCTCACACAAGAAGCACAGAACACTATGCAATGTTATCACTACTGCTGCTGTGCTTGTTACAGGAAGACAGGGCAACGATGGCTGACGTCAGCACTTCTCAGATCTGTCCCAATACACTCTGGTATCTTAAAAATATCTGTACACACATGCAGACATGCACACTGAGACAATTATTTACTTTCCAACATTTGCTTTTTAAAAAGGAAACCATTTCTGACAAAGGACATAAAATAGGAGATATTTTTCTTTATCTCCATATATTGTTATAAATGCTTAACTTTCCTAACTTGTATTTTACTATAAAAGAAGGAGAACACATAGATTTTTTTTTTTTTTTTTTTTACGTTTTCTTGAAGTAATCTGTTTGGTCTATGAGGCCACGCTTTTCCTGTCCTGTCTATGAGGACACGGTCATGTCTCCCTAGATCGGAGATAGTGTAAGTCTAGAAAGCACTGTGCTGACCAAGTGCCTGGGACTGTCTGGAAAAAGCCCAGCTTTGGGATTCTGAGGTAACTCAAGGGCCAGGGGCCCTCTGGAGATGAGGAGGAAGTGCCACCCCCACATAAAGGCAAGGCGTCACTCCAAGGCATTTCAAGGCAAGGCATCACTCCAAGGCAAACAACGGACAGAGAGAGAAATAATCTCAAGCAGGTATTCAGACAGCAGCGGTGTTGGAAGAAGGTCAGGGAAACACATATGCAGACACACAGACCACTGGGCATCACCAGTCAGGAGTTAGAGGCCATCCCGTTCTGCACATCGGAGGCAATTTCCTCCCGTAACACACTGTGTTTTGTCTTCCTGAACATTTAACCTCCAGATGTGGACAGCAGAGACCTGGCCATGGCTCATTCCTTTGCAGAGTGCTCAAATGGTTACCAAAAGTGACACTTTTCTAATTATTCTGTCAAGAATCAATATTGAAATCCGGTATTTTCCTCAGATTCTTAAGACAACCAGGAGATGAAGAAATGACAACGCCCCTCCCCTTTAAACTGTCTACTTAACAAAGCAGCGAAACACCACTGATATTTTTCTGATTTTTTCCTTAAAGAGAGCTATTTTAACACATAGAAAGCATCTTGCACTTTGCCTCACACAAGAAGCACAGAACACTATGCAATGTTATCACTACTGCTGCTGTGCTTGTTACAGGAAGACAGGGCAACGATGGCTGACGTCAGCACTTCTCAGATCTGTCCCAATACACTCTGGTATCTTAAAAATATCTGTACACACATGCAGACATGCACACTGAGACAATTATTTACTTTCCAACATTTGCTTTTTAAAAAGGAAACCATTTCTGACAAAGGACATAAAATAGGAGATATTTTTCTTTATCTCCATATATTGTTATAAATGCTTAACTTTCCTAACTTGTATTTTACTATAAAAGAAGGAGAACACATAGATTTTTTTTTTTTTTTTTTTTTACGTTTTCTTGAAGTAATCTGTTTGGTCTATGAGGCCACGCTTTTCCTGTCCTGTCTATGAGGACACGGTCATGTCTCCCTAGATCGGAGATAGTGTAAGTCTAGAAAGCACTGTGCTGACCAAGTGCCTGGGACTGTCTGGAAAAAGCCCAGCTTTGGGATTCTGAGGTAACTCAAGGGCCAGGGGCCCTCTGGAGATGAGGAGGAAGTGCCACCCCCACATAAAGGCAAGGCGTCACTCCAAGGCATTTCAAGGCAAGGCATCACTCCAAGGCAAACAACGGACAGAGAGAGAAATAATCTCAAGCAGGTATTCAGACAGCAGCGGTGTTGGAAGAAGGTCAGGGAAACACATATGCAGACACACAGACCACTGGGCATCACCAGTCAGGAGTTAGAGGCCATCCCGTTCTGCACATCGGAGGCAATTTCCTCCCGTAACACACTGTGTTTTGTCTTCCTGAACATTTAACCTCCAGATGTGGACAGCAGAGACCTGGCCATGGCTCATTCCTTTGCAGAGTGCTCAAATGGTTACCAAAAGTGACACTTTTCTAATTATTCTGTCAAGAATCAATATTGGAAATCCCCGGTTCCTCAGCATTCTGACTGACAAGGCAATCAGCACTTTACTTAAAGCCTAAGCACCAACTTCTGGCCTGCAAGAGCTCCCCACGTGTTGAAAGAACAGAAAAATTCATAGCTCAAAGAAGGTGAGAAGTCCTTATAAGAGTGAAATTTTACAAGCATGTGTGCACACACCCTTCTGGGGAACAGCACTTTTCCAGTTGGCACCCCTCTGAAATGAGGATAACCCCATTCCCAGAGGTATCATTCCAAACTTCAAGCAGCGTGGCTAGGATTTACTCAGTGCTCACTGCGGCTGCTCAAAACACAGTGAGAAGGCACAGGAAATAAAATCAATGTTAAAGACCTCGCTAGGTGCAGGCAGACCAGAGTGCCTACGGGTGGAACGGGAGTCTAGCCATCACTCCCCTCCACACACCTCCAAAACAAAACACACATTTCAATTATTCTTAGCAATCAAATTTAGTCAAATTTCACTCATTTGTGTTTCTCTAAAAGTTGCCTCTGTATGTTAACCAATGTTCTGTTTCAATTTCGCCCTTGGGAGTGGTACTGTGTGTAATTTCTGAGACCATATATAGAAACAGAAAGGAGATGGATGGATCAGTATCTCAGCTGGTTTGGATGCGATGGTAAATGAGTGTCTAGGAAAACGTGAGGCTGCAAGTGTCACCTTGCAGGGGCCCAGACGAGGGAAAGGGGCTATGTGAAACATGAGAGCCACTGGGGTAAATCAGAAGTGGGGCTGGACAAAGAGACAGCCTGAAATACAAGATGGCAGGGGCAAGAAAACAGGGACCTGCAACTATTGTTCTAGTTATCAGCAGACCACCCACTATACTTTCAGGATCTTAAAGCCTTGAAGAAAATAGAGGTAACTCTAAGGCATGATTTTTCACAAAGCAAGCAATATGCAAAAGATAGTTGTGGATTGCCTAGACTAATGCTAACTAGAGTCCTAATTGGTCTCTACTCCCTCTTCCCTTCCCTCGACACACACTTGCATCTCTGTCTCAGACGTCATCATGCTGGTGCTTAACGACTTGAAGAGGCTTCCTCTTTTATTTAGAGTCAAACTTAAACTTCCCAGTTGGGCCTGCAAGCGCTTCCTGAACTAGTTGTAGACTTTTGCTTTCTATTGAGTTCTCCTTACTTGCTCTGTCCTTGAATCCAGTGTTATTTCTTACCTCCCAGCCTCTGCACCTGCTTCTCACTCCTCCCACATAGCCCCACAGGCCAACACAGGTTCATTCAACTTACACGTCCTCCCAGGGAGAGGCCCTCCCCGGTCACTCCATCTCAAATAACTGCTTACTGGTTGGGGAGGCCATCAGAATGCACGCTGGACCAGGAACTAGAAGGAGGAAGACCAGCTGCCCTGGTGCTGAGGCCACACTTCCCTGGTCTGCTTGCTCCCTGCCAACGACCGAGCCTGGAAGGACACGCAGGTGGGCTGGTCCCTGAGGGACAGGAAACCTCACTGTCACCTGACTCTGGCTCCAGGACATCGCTACAGCCTTTATCAAATATTCCTCCCTCTGCTCGTCAGCACGGAACACTTCGCCTGTCTGTTCTTCCCCGTCTCCCCACTGAGGGTCAGGCCTGCCTCACACTATGGTGGCCCTCCTAGCATCTTCCTCATTTTCTACTGGAAGCGTCTCCCCAGACAAAAGCCTTGCATGTGATCCTTGGTGGGATCTGGGACCGTGACCAATAAACTCACTGACACTTCATTCTGTTTTGTTATCTTCTTAGCACTGACCATTAAAGAAAATGATCTAAAATGGCACCTGTAATCTGTATTTCACCAAGCTCTGAAGGTGTTTCTGGGGCATACTCAAGTTTGAGAAACGAAATATATAGCTAACTATAGTCAGAGTGAGAATCGGGACACAACTTTCCGAACTCCGAGTCCATCTCTCAGCAACTAGTACATCTAATAAACACATAACCCTTAGACTGTATCTCTGCTTAAATACCCTGATTTAACAAATGAATTTAAACACTGGTCAGGGTTTCACATCTATTTTTTTTTTTAATGTGGGTTTAATAAATGGACACTGACTTACCAGATAAGGCAAAGGAATTTCTGAAACACTGATATGAGCATGACTGACTGCCTCTGTATATCCAACTGACTTTGTAGCTTTCAGGCAGTAAAAATCAGCTTCTCAGTTTATTGCACTCTCGTGAGGGAATCTTAACCTGATGTTCTGCTATTACTAACATGGAAAACCAGCAGTGCTATCAAGATAGCATCTGGCAAGATGAAATGGCACTCAAGTTTGCAGCTATCGATTTGTGTGTGGCAAAACCTGTGCCTTGTTCTCCTGTTTTTCCTTTAAGATCGGACAGCATGATCTCCACGAGGAAATGCTAAGGTTCCGGTGAACAGCGGCAGCTGAGCCACAGGACGTGCAAGTATGATAATGATAGAATGGACTGATTACAATCAAGAAACTTACAGATGGTCAACTATGAAATATTACCTAGCAGGACAGCCAAAATAAAGAAATATATTGTAACACACTTTACTGCTTACAAAAGGCAGGCAGCAGAAAGTCTCCTTTCTAACATAATTCCTTAACTATCTTTCCTTGAGGGAAAATATATTAAACCTAGTCTATTACAACTCTAGATACAAGTCAAAATTCTGAAAAGTAGGAATACTTAATTTGTTTCTAAGAATAGAGAAAGGGGAGCTTCCTTGGTGGCTCAGTGGGTAAAGAGTCTTCCTTACAGTGTAAGGGGCACCAGTTTGATCCCTGGCCCGGGAAGATCCTACATGCCATGGAGCGGCTGGACTGGTGTGTCCAATTATGAACCAGCACTGTGGAGCAAATGTGCCCAGAGACAGCTCTCTGCAATGAGAGAGGCCACTGTAATGGGAGGCCCACACAGGCCAAAGAATAAAGATGGATGAAAAATAAATAAATTATTTAATTAATTAATTAAAAAGGAGGCCAAAATTTAAAAAAAAGAAAAAAAAAAAAAAAGAACTGAGAAAGGGAACATCCACAATGATACGAGTTCAGAGACGAGGACCTTTCTTACAAATTAATGACCCCTGAACTGCAAAACCATCTGTACAATTTCAAATGTCCAAAACTTTTTTTTTCTCTTAAATCTTGAGGTCAATGGTGTAAATACACTTACCTACATAATTAACCTCCTGAAATCTAAGGTTTGCTATTCTAGTGAGAATCTCTTAAACTTTGTAAATCAAAATAATAACTCTGTTTTTTTTTTTCTAATCACAAACACGGAGGCATAAGAAGTTTTTCAGTTTCTCAGTTTTCTTACCAAATGCAAAGGGTAGAGTCATAGCGTATTACATACCTACTTAGGCTTTTGAGGGAATAGCTTTGACAAATGAAGTGAGGAAAAACGCAGACCCACTGCCCTCTTATAGAAGGAAAAACAAAAGACGTAATAAACAAATGGAAAAGCCTGGAATGATAGATTTTTCAAGTAAAAGGATGACGTACTGAAACTGTAATTTTACCTTGAATAGGTACAGGGTGGACTGTCTTAAAAGGAAGTATTCCAAAAGTCTAGTACATTTATTTACTAATAAATCCCTGCTAAGTGATGACTACCCCAGTTTAACAGGATACCCAAGAGTTACTGGGAATACCTAGTAACTACGTGCTGGGCTTTCGAGGTGGCTCAGTGGTAAAGAATCTACCTGCAAATGGAGGAGATGCAGGTTCAAATTCTGGGTCGGGAAGATTCCTTGGACAAGGAAACAGCAACCCCCTCCAGTATTTCTACCTGGAAAATCCCATGGATTGAGGAGCCTGATGGGCTATAGCCCATGGGGTCTCAAAGAGTCAGACACAACTGAGTGACTTTTACTTCACTACTACTAAAGCCAAGGCAAGGGAATATAACCTTTATTATTAGCTGAGGTAAGAGCTCCCAAATCTTACTAAGAATGACTGTGTTGGAGGCTTCTTTATACCGATTAAGTCAATGACATTAGAAGATTGTAATTGCTCTCTCTTCCCCTGTACTCTACTCCAAAGCACTAAATCCAACTCTCTTACCTCACCTCTCCACTGCAATCAGAAATTTCACTTGTCTTCAGTTACAGGAAAGGTAGAAAAGTGACAGAAAGCATTCGGTCTTTATTTTCAATACGGGGTTCAGCGACGAGGACCTTTCTTACAAATTAATGACCCCTGAACTGCAAAACCATCTGTACAATTTCAAATGTCCAAAACTTTTTTTTTCTCTTAAATCTTGAGGTCAATGGTGTAAATACACTTACCTACATAATTAACCTCCTGAAATCTAAGGTTTGCTATTCTAGTGAGAATCTCTTAAACTTTGTAAATCAAAATAATAACTCTGTTTTTTTTTTTCTAATCACAAACACGGAGGCATAAGAAGTTTTTCAGTTTCTCAGTTTTCTTACCAAATGCAAAGGGTAGAGTCATAGCGTATTACATACCTACTTAGGCTTTTGAGGGAATAGCTTTGACAAATGAAGTGAGGAAAAACGCAGACCCACTGCCCTCTTATAGAAGGAAAAACAAAAGACGTAATAAACAAATGGAAAAGCCTGGAATGATAGATTTTTCAAGTAAAAGGATGACGTACTGAAACTGTAATTTTACCTTGAATAGGTACAGGGTGGACTGTCTTAAAAGGAAGTATTCCAAAAGTCTAGTACATTTATTTACTAATAAATCCCTGCTAAGTGATGACTACCCCAGTTTAACAGGATACCCAAGAGTTACTGGGAATACCTAGTAACTACGTGCTGGGCTTTCGAGGTGGCTCAGTGGTAAAGAATCTACCTGCAAATGGAGGAGATGCAGGTTCAAATTCGGGGTCGGGAAGATTCCTTGGACAAGGAAACAGCAACCCCCTCCAGTATTTCTACCTGGAAAATCCCATGGATTGAGGAGCCTGATGGGCTATAGCCCATGGGGTCTCAAAGAGTCAGACACAACTGAGTGACTTTTACTTCACTACTACTAAAGCCAAGGCAAGGGAATATAACCTTTATTATTAGCTGAGGTAAGAGCTCCCAAATCTTACTAAGAATGACTGTGTTGGAGGCTTCTTTATACCGATTAAGTCAATGACATTAGAAGATTGTAATTGCTCTCTCTTCTCCTGTACTCTACTCCAAAGCACTAAATCCAAATCTCTTACCTCACCTCTCCACTGCAATCAGAAATTTCACTTGTCTTCAGTTACAGGAAAGGTAGAAAAGTGACAGAAAGCATTCGGTCTTTATTCTGCAAGTGGTCTGATCTATACTGGTCCTGCCTTCTCTGGGGCTGAATACAAAAGAAGGCTGAGGAGAAATGATGATGATGAAGAAGAAAAGAAAGAAAACTGAGTTAGCCAGCTTTGAGGGAGAACCCTCACCTGTGTTATTCTCAGGCAGGACCTCTGAAAGTGACCACAGTAAGTCTGGGCTCTCAAATCTTTCAACTGGATACTGTGATTCCATCCACCAAGACATGGACCAATAAAATGTACTTTAATAGAACAAATCAGATCTATGACTTTCTTCTCCCTTACAGCACTTAGGAGGAAAAGGTATGCACCCATAGGAAACCTGCTCCACCAGAGGTCATAATGTGATGAAAGAAAATAGTAAATACACAGACATACACAGGCGGATACTCACAAAATCATCAGCATGCTACCAGTAGAAAAACATACAAAAATATCTTCCATGTATGTAGAGTGTCTGAGGAACCTGGCTTAAAATATACCAAATAAGTAAAAATAATTCAATGTTAGATTATAAATTAATAGTATCACTGGAAAAAATCAAGCTGAGTTTCATTTCAATTACCTACTTTGTCCATTCATGAAAATCCGTAACATTAGTTCGATAAGAACATAGCAAAAAGGCGGGCTTCCCCTGGTGGTCCAATGGGTAAGGACACCACCTTGCAGTGCAAGGGGTGCCGGTTCGATCCCTGGCCTGGGAAGATCCCACGTGCCGCGGAGCGACTGGACTGATGTGTCCATTTACCGAGCCGGAGCTCTGGGGCGCATGTGCCCAGAGCCGACGCTCAGCAATGACAGACGCCACCACGATGGGAGGCCCACAGGAGCCAAAGAACAAAGACATGGAAATAGAGAAATGAAAGACCAATAGAAGTGGCCTGCCCGTCTCCCTCCCTCCCCACCCCACCCCCCAAAAGATAAATAAAAAATACATGTTAAAAAAAAAAAAGAACATAGCAAAAAGGCTGTTTCCTGGACTCTAATTTGATGCAATTTTAATGCAGTATTAGTCATTTCTTCAGTATATGGAAAAGATAAAATCTAGAAATCTCATGTGTTCATATTCTACTACTGTAAATCAAGAAAATTTTTTTTTACAAAGGATCCTGTTTCCTTTTTTACTGGAGGCAAGTCTGTAGCAACCACCAAGTATCATATATTTATTATCAGATCCCAAATCTAATAACCTCATATTTATTCCAAGATATACTAGATTTTCATGTGACTTTTATCACAGATTCTATTTATGCGGTTACATTTCATTACAATGAAATGCTTTTGATAATAACAATTTGTTTTCACCCAACTGTCATCATCAGAGTAGGATTTATTTCCTCTAATTATATACAGACCGCCTGAAGACATCTGTTAATATCTAAGCATATATTTGTTAATCAGTTTTTTTATTTAACATTTGGGATCATTTAGTAAAACACTTCAATCAGTGAACAATGAAAGCCAACCAAGCTCAGTTAACTAACTTGTTGCCAGAGCATCATTTTGAGAGACAAGAAAAAGTACTTTCATATTTAGGTGTAGAATTAAAAAGAAAAAAAAAAAAAATTAGGAGCTTCCCTGGAGGCTGAGTGGTAAACAATTTGCCTGCCAATGGTGGAGACATGAGTATGATCCCTGGTACTGGAAGATCCTACATACTCAGGAGCAACTGGGCCCATAAGCCAAAACTATTGATCCTGTGCTCTAGAGTCTGGGAGCTGCAACTACTAAAGTCCACTTGCCCTAGAGCCTGTGCTCAGCAACAAGGGAAACCACCGCAATGAGAAGCCCACATACTGCAACTAGAGAGGTAGGCCTGGCCCACTGCAGCTAGAGAAAAACACTCGAAGCAATGAAGACCAGCAAAATCATAAGTAAATAATCTTAAAAAGGAACAATAAATACAGTCCCATGTCTCCAAAGAAGGGGAAAAGGACACTGTAATTCTAACCCCATGCATAAAATAATACCACAAAAATATAAAAGATGATCACATTATGATGATACCAGAAAACAGGAAACCGCTTAAATGTTTTAATAGGGAAAAAGCTGAAAATATAAGGTGTATTTACATAATGGAATATAACATGTATGCCAAAATTCTTGTTGTAGAAAAAATTTACTGATCTGGTAAAAATGATTTCAGTATACTGTTATGTAGAAAAAGCAGTATGATTCCAATTTAATTTAAAATATATGTGCATACAGGAAAAAAAAGAAAACACTGGGAGTCGACAGACCAAATTTAAACAACAGTTATCTCTGAGCTAATGTATTATGAGTGATTTTATTTTATTCTGTATTCCAAATACTCCATACCGACCACTGATTAAATTATGGAACAGTTATTTAGGAAATGAAATAAATCTCTCAGACACTTAATTCTTAAGTTTTTTTTTTTTAAAGTATTAGTGATTTGTAAATTAATCTGCAATTCCAAAAATAATGACTGTTAAAAGGTATGTTTTATGTATTGTTAAAAAAAAAAAAAAAATGCCTTCTTACCAAGTTCCCAGGTACTCATTAAGAACCTTAACTACTATGGGCTTCCCCTGGTGGTCCAGTGGATAAGGACACCGCCTTGCAGTGCAAGGGGTGCCGGTTCGATCCCTGGCCTGGGAAGATCCCAAGTGCCGTGGAGCCGATGTGTCCAATTGCCGAGCCGGAGCTCTGGAGCGCATGCGCCCAGAGCTGGCGCTCTGCAACAACAGACACCACCGCTATGGGAGGCCCACAGGAGCCAAAAGAACGAAGACAGACGAAAATAGAGAAATGAAGGACCAATAGAAGTGGCCCGCCCGCTCCCCTCAATCCCAAACCCGACCCCCGCCCAAAAAGAAATAACAAATAAATAAATCTTTAAAAAAAAAAAAAGAACCTTAACTACAAAGTACAAAGTTTGTAAGAACAGACATTGCCTACTTTATGCTGAGGTGAGTTTTATCTGAGTTTTGACCCAATTTTATTTTTAAAAGATTTTGATTGAGAAAAGCATACACTGGTTTCTACAGATAATTTCTGAATAGTGGCAGAACCAGTCTTGATCGCTGAAGCCTTGCTAAAACACAGCAATAAAGTTGTGAATGCATTGAATTAAAACCATTCACATTAAGTAAATGGATCAAGAATTCACAGTAACTTCAGGCCTGCATCCTCTTCTCTAAAGAGGGCTATTGCTGGTGCCCTTTTAAAAAAGATGTACTTTAAAAAAATAATTTTTAATAGGAAAAGCTGAAAATATAAGGTGTATTTACATAATGGAATATAACATGTATGCCAAAATTCTTGTTGTAGAAAAAATTTACTGATCTGGTAAAAATGATTTCAGTATACTGTTATGTAGAAAAAGCAGTATGATTCCAATTTAATTTAAAATATATGTGCATACAGGAAAAAAAGAAAACACTGGGAGTCGACAGACCAAATTTAAACAACAGTTATCTCTGAGCTAATGTATTATGAGTGATTTTATTTTATTCTGTATTCCAAATACTCCATACCGACCACTGATTAAATTATGGAACAGTTATTTAGGAAATGAAATAAATCTCTCAGACACTTAATTCTTAAGTTTTTTTTTTTTAAAGTATTAGTGATTTGTAAATTAATCTGCAATTCCAAAAATAATGACTGTTAAAAGGTATGTTTTATGTATTGTTAAAAAAAAAAATGCCTTCTTACCAAGTTCCCAGGTACTCATTAAGAACCTTAACTACTATGGGCTTCCCCTGGTGGTCCAGTGGATAAGGACACCGCCTTGCAGTGCAAGGGGTGCCGGTTCGATCCCTGGCCTGGGAAGATCCCAAGTGCCGTGGAGCCGATGTGTCCAATTGCCGAGCCGGAGCTCTGGAGCGCATGCGCCCAGAGCTGGCGCTCTGCAACAACAGACACCACCGCTATGGGAGGCCCACAGGAGCCAAAAGAACGAAGACAGACGAAAATAGAGAAATGAAGGACCAATAGAAGTGGCCCGCCCGCTCCCCTCAATCCCAAACCCGACCCCCGCCCAAAAAGAAATAACAAATAAATAAATCTTTAAAAAAAAAAAAAGAACCTTAACTACAAAGTACAAAGTTTGTAAGAACAGACATTGCCTACTTTATGCTGAGGTGAGTTTTATCTGAGTTTTGACCCAATTTTATTTTTAAAAGATTTTGATTGAGAAAAGCATACACTGGTTTCTACAGATAATTTCTGAATAGTGGCAGAACCAGTCTTGATCGCCCTGAAGCCTTGCTAAAACACAGCAATAAAGTTGTGAATGCATTGAATTAAAACCATTCACATTAAGTAAATGGATCAAGAATTCACAGTAACTTCAGGCCTGCATCCTCTTCTCTAAAGAGGGCTATTGCTGGTGCCCTTAATGACAGAAAATGGCAAAATGGCATGGGCATGTTTGTGCAGTCATTATGTTTTAAGACTGCATGGCTCATGGAAATTATGAGAGATTTGTAAAATACTGAAAATGAAAATTCTTAGAACTTATATATTCTATACATTGAAGAGAGGAATGTTGTTGTTTTGAAATGCCTCGAAACAATGCTCCTAAGAGCAACTTATTTGCTATGTTCTTGCTGGTCTCATTCTATGGATTTCTATGGATATACCAAGTAGCTAACAAAGATGAGACAAGACTTGATTTGCTGGGTAACTATAATGGGTTTGGCCCTTTTTCAAGATAACAAGCCAAATCATTCTATATTTGCTCAAATTTAACTCGCCTTATGATATTGCTTTCTTTCATATTTAGAAGGTCTCACCCAATTCTAAAATATTGCTAGCACGGAAAGTTTTAAAATAGGTTTTTAAGAAGATTTTCTTAACATCAAATTTAAACACATGCTTTACTGGTTTAATGCAGCTGTTCTCTGATGTTTCTTTATTGTGTTAAAGAATGTTTTGATGCCCTCATTACAAAAACCCAGGTCACTCGCAGTTCTCCAGTCCTTCTCCCCTCGAGAGAGCTCTCCCTCCCATCCCAAGCCTAGGAAGGGGAAGAGACAGGGGCATCTAGAACGGAACTTCATCTCTTTGGAGCTCAGGGGTCCTTACAACTACACATAATGAGTCTCAGAAGTGCTCATCCTTGACAGTAACAAGGCAAGCACATCCAGTGCCAAACGCCATTTCCTTTCCCTGACTGAGAGATGAGAGCACGAAAGGAAAAAGAGGAAGTATGCCACCAAGAAGTGAATGAAAACACAAGTACTCAAGAGCTAACACTCATGCTGCATGTACTAGTGTTATGGAGGTAAATGGCATGCATAAAGGACAAAATATCAGCAAGAATATTATCCTGAGCTCCGAAGTCATGAGTTGGCAACCAATCCCTGACAGAGTATGAGAATTTAGTTAAGTCTATGGTATACTAGTCAAAGAGAAAGAATAAAAACGGTATAAACACTAGCCAACTTAAGACAATCAAGAGCTCACCAATGGAAATGTTCTTTCGTTTGCAAATACCAACACTGAGTTGTTTTTCATCATTTTAACAGTGGTAAGAGAAACATTCTTTTTAGGGGGGGATGGGGAGGGGGGGCGGACAGGCCACTTCTGTTGGTCTTTCATTTGTCTGTTTTCATCCATCTTTGTTCTCTGGCCTGTGTGGGCACCCCATCGCAGTAGCCTCTGTTGTCACAGAGCACCGGCTCTGGGCGCATGCCCTCCAGAGCTCCGGCTCCGTAATTGGACACATCGGTGCAGCCGCTCCTGGGCTGGAAGCTCCTGGACTGGATCTTCCCAGGCCAGGGATCGAACCGGCGCCCCTTGCACTGCAAGGCAGTGTCCTTATCCACTGGACTACCAGGGAAGTCCCAAGAGAAACATTTTTTAAGTATCTCTGCCATGTAACAGAAGCTTTGGACTTTCAAGTTGTGAGAAAGGTGAATCTGTCACAATTCAGAAAGCACTCCCCACCTCAGACCCCAAGACGTGTTCAAGAGGATGGCCAACAGAGGGCAGACGGAACCAACAATTCCATGGAGGTCCTGGAACTTACCAGATGACTGTAATCTGCCCTATTATAAATTTGCAGTGAAAACACAGGCCTCTGGTTGCTCCCTCAGTCCTCTCCTCGAGAGCTCTCCCTCCCATCCCAAGCCTAGGAAGGGGAAGAGACAGGGGCATCTAGAACGGAACTTCATCTCTTTGGAGCTCAGGGGTCCTTACAACTACACATAATGAGTCTCAGAAGTGCTCATCCTTGACAGTAACAAGGCAAGCACATCCAGTGCCAAACGCCATTTCCTTTCCCTGACTGAGAGATGAGAGCACGAAAGGAAAAAGAGGAAGTATGCCACCAAGAAGTGAATGAAAACACAAGTACTCAAGAGCTAACACTCATGCTGCATGTACTAGTGTTATGGAGGTAAATGGCATGCATAAAGGACAAAATATCAGCAAGAATATTATCCTGAGCTCCGAAGTCATGAGTTGGCAACCAATCCCTGACAGAGTATGAGAATTTAGTTAAGTCTATGGTATACTAGTCAAAGAGAAAGAATAAAAACGGTATAAACACTAGCCAACTTAAGACAATCAAGAGCTCACCAATGGAAATGTTCTTTCGTTTGCAAATACCAACACTGAGTTGTTTTTCATCATTTTAACAGTGGTAAGAGAAACATTCTTTTTAGGGGGGGATGGGGAGGGGGGGCGGACAGGCCACTTCTGTTGGTCTTTCATTTGTCTGTTTTCATCCATCTTTGTTCTCTGGCCTGTGTGGGCACCCCATCGCAGTAGCCTCTGTTGTCACAGAGCACCGGCTCTGGGCGCATGCCCTCCAGAGCTCCGGCTCCGTAATTGGACACATCGGTGCAGCCGCTCCTGGGCTGGAAGCTCCTGGACTGGATCTTCCCAGGCCAGGGATCGAACCGGCGCCCCTTGCACTGCAAGGCAGTGTCCTTATCCACTGGACTACCAGGGAAGTCCCAAGAGAAACATTTTTTAAGTATCTCTGCCATGTAACAGAAGCTTTGGACTTTCAAGTTGTGAGAAAGGTGAATCTGTCACAATTCAGAAAGCACTCCCCACCTCAGACCCCAAGACGTGTTCAAGAGGATGGCCAACAGAGGGCAGACGGAACCAACAATTCCATGGAGGTCCTGGAACTTACCAGATGACTGTAATCTGCCCTATTATAAATTTGCAGTGAAAACACAGGCCTCTGGTCTAAAACCTTTAAATTAAATGCTCTGCTAAGCATGAAACATGTCAAGTCCATCACCAACTTTGATATGCTGTACAAACGCACTATATCCATCTGTTGCTGTTTTTGTTGTTGTTTAGTCTCTAAGTTGTGTCCAACTCTTTTGTGACCCCATGGACTGTAGCTCACCAGGCTCCACTGTCCATGGGAATTGCAAGGCCGGAATACTGGAGTGGGTTTCCATTTCCTTCTCCAGGGTATCTTCCCAACCCAGGGATAGAACCCGCATCTCCTGCATTGGCAGGTGGATTCTTTACTACTGAGGCAACAGAGAAGCCTTATTTCAGGTCTATCGCCATCTATGATATGCTGTGCACATGCACTACCTTTATCTACTCCTATAAAATTGACTTTTTTGTTTGAAAAGTCCACATAGTTATGAAACTGAAATACTTTCTTGAAGGATAACTTCACTGATTACAGTATAGAAAAATCTTTCTTCAAAGTACATGACTTGAATATACATTTTCTTCTTCTCTTTCTCTCAGTGCAAAGGCCGTTTTGCCCATTTACCTGATTTCAGTGGGATTCAATTTATGTGTACTTTAGGCATAATGTGTAAACCCAATTTTAAACCTAAATGTTCTGTTGATTCTAAGAGATCAAGAGTCAGGTCCACATTCATGTAAGGGACCAGGTTTACCTCGTGACATTCTTCTATGCATTGTAGCCATCAAGCAACACTGCCTGATGAGTTCATACATAAGTCTGATGACTTCAGATGGCATAAGCCAGTATGTTTGGAAATCTTAGCAAAAAAGGAATGAACTAGGAAGGTTTTGCACTAAGTCCTTATCCACTGGACTACCAGGGAAGTCCCAAGAGAAACATTTTTAAGTATCTCTGCCATGTAACAGAAGCTTTGGACTTTCAAGTTGTGAGAAAGGTGAATCTGTCACAATTCAGAAAGCACTCCCCACCTCAGACCCCAAGACGTGTTCAAGAGGATGGCCAACAGAGGGCAGACGGAACCAACAATTCCATGGAGGTCCTGGAACTTACCAGATGACTGTAATCTGCCCTATTATAAATTTGCAGTGAAAACACAGGCCTCTGGTCTAAAACCTTTAAATTAAATGCTCTGCTAAGCATGAAACATGTCAAGTCCATCACCAACTTTGATATGCTGTACAAACGCACTATATCCATCTGTTGCTGTTTTTGTTGTTGTTTAGTCTCTAAGTTGTGTCCAACTCTTTTGTGACCCCATGGACTGTAGCTCACCAGGCTCCACTGTCCATGGGAATTGCAAGGCCGGAATACTGGAGTGGGTTTCCATTTCCTTCTCCAGGGTATCTTCCCAACCCAGGGATAGAACCCGCATCTCCTGCATTGGCAGGTGGATTCTTTACTACTGAGGCAACAGAGAAGCCTTATTTCAGGTCTATCGCCATCTATGATATGCTGTGCACATGCACTACCTTTATCTACTCCTATAAAATTGACTTTTTTGTTTGAAAAGTCCACATAGTTATGAAACTGAAATACTTTCTTGAAGGATAACTTCACTGATTACAGTATAGAAAAATCTTTCTTCAAAGTACATGACTTGAATATACATTTTCTTCTTCTCTTTCTCTCAGTGCAAAGGCCGTTTTGCCCATTTACCTGATTTCAGTGGGATTCAATTTATGTGTACTTTAGGCATAATGTGTAAACCCAATTTTAAACCTAAATGTTCTGTTGATTCTAAGAGATCAAGAGTCAGGTCCACATTCATGTAAGGGACCAGGTTTACCTCGTGACATTCTTCTATGCATTGTAGCCATCAAGCAACACTGCCTGATGAGTTCATACATAAGTCTGATGACTTCAGATGGCATAAGCCAGTATGTTTGGAAATCTTAGCAATGAAAGTAAATAGAGAGAAAACTGAATCTCATGGATATTTTTATCAGCGAGATATTATAAATGATTCCAAACTCAATAAAATCAAAGTAGTCGGTTCCAGCTCTGAATTCTAGTCTTAAGGAACAGCCAAGAGCATTTTCTTGGGATTAACTCAAGGAAGTTTTATAAAACCAGAATAACTCCTTGTAGTGTTTCTGAATGATTTCTGAATCTGCAAATGCATACAAACTCCCTTGAATCTGCTGGCCAGCTCACACTCCCACAACACTGCCTTCTCCATCATTCTCTCTGAAGTTGGGTGCCCTGGGAACTGACCAAGAGAACTTAAAAACGTCTGCAGACTCAATTCCTCTCCATTCCAACTGATTCTGAAGGAATTCATCTATTTAGTCGGGACCAACTTCCCTCATACATAAATGACCACCACAGTAACCACTGCCTGAGGATAGCCAACACTTGGCACTCTTTGATGGAATGACCGCCCAAAAGAAAGTGAAAGTGTTAGTCATGTAGTCAAGTCTGACTCTTTGCGATCCCATGGACTGTAGCTCAGGCTACAGGCTGCTTCCTCTGTCCATGGAATTCTCCAGGCAGGAACTCTGGAGTGGGTTCCCATGTCCTTCTCCAGGGGATATTCCTGATCCAGGGATGGGAACCTTGGTCTCTGACACTGCAATCAGATTCTTTACCGTCTGAGCCATTAGAGAAGCCCTGATGGGGCTTCTCTAAAGTTCCAGGCTAAAAGTACTTCATGTGCTATTTCATTTAGTACCAGAGATGATCAACTCCGACTTACAGATTAAACGGCTAGCACAGAGAATCAACTTGCCCAAGGTCACACAACTGGCAACAGGCAGAACTGGATCTCAATTGAGCTCTGTCTGCCAATAAAGTATAAGGTCTTACCGACTACATAGATGACTCTGCTAGTTGGAAAACTATTTAATACACATGAGAAGAATACCTTGAAACAATTTCTTGGCCCTTGGTTCTCACTGCTCTCTTCACACCTTCCCTAGGATGTTGCTTAATCTCATCTCATACATCAAAGTCACGTCATACACACATTCAGTTTATATAAATCTAACTTAACAGGCATGGGGATGGGAAAACTAAATGAGAAAGAGTCAAAATCAGTAAAAATCTAGTGGGTGACATTCAAAGGCAATGAGATTCACTGCTCACTCCCAAATGCTCAATGGATTGGCATCTCACACTACCGGGTCTGTACTGTTCAAAGATATTAAGATATATGGGCAATTTAAAGGACTTTCAAAGCTAATTTTAATTATATATTTTTCTTGCCTCATGAGTCTCACCTTCATGTCGACTTTTGACTCCACTGTGTAGTTGATGCAACGAGCTACAGATACACGGGAACCACAAAGAGTAATGAAACCCCAACTCATGCCCTGGTGGTGGTGGTTTAGTCAACTAAGTTGTTTCTGATACTTATGCGACCTTGTGGACTGTATGTAGCCTGCCAGGTTCCTCTGTCTATGGGATTTCCCAGGCAAGAATACTGGAGTTGGTTGCCTTTTTTTTTTTTTTTTTCCCCCGGGTTTCTTCCTGACCCAGGGATCCAACCCAGGAGTCCTGCATTTTAGGTGGATTCTTTATCAAGGGAGTCACCAGGGAAGCCCATCTCTTGCCCTATTTCTTGTCTAGTTCACTCCCTAAGAGAGACATGAACATTATGAACACTCATGGTGACAACCTCAGAGGTGGAAGAATCAACAGTAAGGTCTTACTCTGATATTGAACATACAAATTAAAAGAAAAGCAGGCAAATTTCAGTTCTCCAATGTGGGCTGACATAAAGATGATTTACCTAATGGTGAAGGAAAGTTATATGCTCATTCTTTGACCAGAATTTTTGGAAAAGGAATTTACACAAAAAGACATCAAGATAAAGAAACATTAAATTGTATTTTAAGTGACTTTTTTTTCATTCTCCATGTATACGAAAGAAAATTCAGTAGAGATCTTCCACATGTCACACACTATCATGAATCCATTTTCTTCACTAGTTGTGGGTGGAACTAAAATCTCAAATTTAATACACATGAGAAGAATACCTTGAAACAATTTCTTGGCCCTTGGTTCTCACTGCTCTCTTCACACCTTCCCTAGGATGTTGCTTAATCTCATCTCATACATCAAAGTCACGCATACACACATTCAGTTTATATAAATCTAACTTAACAGGCATGGGGATGGGAAAACTAAATGAGAAAGAGTCAAAATCAGTAAAAATCTAGTGGGTGACATTCAAAGGCAATGAGATTCACTGCTCACTCCCAAATGCTCAATGGATTGGCATCTCACACTACCGGGACTGTACTGTTCAAAGATATTAAGATATATGGGCAATTTAAAGGACTTTCAAAGCTAATTTTAATTATATATTTTTCTTGCCTCATGAGTCTCACCTTCATGTCGACTTTTGACTCCACTGTGTAGTTGATGCAACGAGCTACAGATACACGGGAACCACAAAGAGTAATGAAACCCCAACTCATGCCCTGGTGGTGGTGGTTTAGTCAACTAAGTTGTTTCTGATACTTATGCGACCTTGTGGACTGTATGTAGCCTGCCAGGTTCCTCTGTCTATGGGATTTCCCAGGCAAGAATACTGGAGTTGGTTGCCTTTTTTTTTTTTTTTTTCCCCAGGGTATCTTCCTGACCCAGGGATCCAACCCAGGAGTCCTGCATTTTAGGTGGATTCTTTATCAAGGGAGTCACCAGGGAAGCCCATCTCTTGCCCTATTTCTTGTCTAGTTCACTCCCTAAGAGAGACATGAACATTATGAACACTCATGGTGACAACCTCAGAGGTGGAAGAATCAACAGTAAGGTCTTACTCTGATATTGAACATACAAATTAAAAGAAAAGCAGGCAAATTTCAGTTCTCCAATGTGGGCTGACATAAAGATGATTTACCTAATGGTGAAGGAAAGTTATATGCTCATTCTTTGACCAGAATTTTTGGAAAAGGAATTTACACAAAAAGACATCAAGATAAAGAAACATTAAATTGTATTTTAAGTGACTTTTTTTTCATTCTCCATGTATACGAAAGAAAATTCAGTAGAGATCTTCCACATGTCACACACTATCATGAATCCATTTTCTTAACCAAACATTAAACTTGATTCAACATCTCCATCTTGATACACTGTATATCACAATTTATGTCAAATACTGAAAGGTCTGACCACTTCTCCTTTCCCAAAATAGCACTAGGAAGTCAGATAACAAATGAAAATTGTATTTTGTAACAAGAATAGATACGAGACTGCAAAACACTTACAAATCAAGAGAGTAAAAGAGAAGTACCAAGAGAGATTAAATACACAGAGAACAATAATAGGAAAAGAAATCTCTTGTGAAAAGAATAAGCTGATGGTAACTTAATTGGGACAAAAATGAATTAGATTTTCTTCAATGACTGAGCTTAAAATGAGGTAATTTCATAAAGTTCATAGAAAGTCAGTTGAAAATTACACTTGCTGCTGTATTCTATACTTGAGAAGAGAAATAAAAAGTTCTCCACAAGGGAGCTGATCTGCAGAAAAACACATTTACAACCCCAATTGATGAATTCCACCTATCAACTGGGAGATTATCGCTAATTCTCGTTTGGACAGAAAAGTCACTTTTGGATTGATAAAATTCCTCTGAGTTTCACAGAGAGATTTAGACATAAAAATTAGGGACTGAAAAGTTGAAATACATGGGAGTGTAGAGTGCATGGGGAAATAAATAAATAGAAATGTTAACAGACATGGCCCCATGACCAGTCTGGGCAAACCCTCAGTTTGGTGAGAGTTTAAAGGTATGGTACATTAAGCAGACTTACTGGATTGTCAGTGACAGACAGCTCTAATTCAAAGGGAAAAGAAAGAACATTTCTGACCCCCCAAAAAACTCATGGTGACAACCTCAGAGGTGGAAGAATCAACAGTAAGGTCTTACTCTGATATTGAACATACAAATTAAAAGAAAAGCAGGCAAATTTCAGTTCTCCAATGTGGGCTGACATAAAGATGATTTACCTAATGGTGAAGGAAAGTTATATGCTCATTCTTTGACCAGAATTTTTGGAAAAGGAATTTACACAAAAAGACATCAAGATAAAGAAACATTAAATTGTATTTTAAGTGACTTTTTTTTCATTCTCCATGTATACGAAAGAAAATTCAGTAGAGATCTTCCACATGTCACACACTATCATGAATCCATTTTCTTAACCAAACATTAAACTTGATTCAACATCTCCATCTTGATACACTGTATATCACAATTTATGTCAAATACTGAAAGGTCTGACCACTTCTCCTTTCCCAAAATAGCACTAGGAAGTCAGATAACAAATGAAAATTGTATTTTGTAACAAGAATAGATACGAGACTGCAAAACACTTACAAATCAAGAGAGTAAAAGAGAAGTACCAAGAGAGATTAAATACACAGAGAACAATAATAGGAAAAGAAATCTCTTGTGAAAAGAATAAGCTGATGGTAACTTAATTGGGACAAAAATGAATTAGATTTTCTTCAATGACTGAGCTTAAAATGAGGTAATTTCATAAAGTTCATAGAAAGTCAGTTGAAAATTACACTTGCTGCTGTATTCTATACTTGAGAAGAGAAATAAAAAGTTCTCCACAAGGGAGCTGATCTGCAGAAAAACACATTTACAACCCCAATTGATGAATTCCACCTATCAACTGGGAGATTATCGCTAATTCTCGTTTGGACAGAAAAGTCACTTTTGGATTGATAAAATTCCTCTGAGTTTCACAGAGAGATTTAGACATAAAAATTAGGGACTGAAAAGTTGAAATACATGGGAGTGTAGAGTGCATGGGGAAATAAATAAATAGAAATGTTAACAGACATGGCCCCATGACCAGTCTGGGCAAACCCTCAGTTTGGTGAGAGTTTAAAGGTATGGTACATTAAGCAGACTTACTGGATTGTCAGTGACAGACAGCTCTAATTCAAAGGGGAAAAGAAAGAACAATTTGGTGCATAGCTGGGAAAGGTGGAGCCCTTCAGAGGAAGTAAGGAGAAGCTGCAGAGCCATAAGAATAATTTTCAAAGTTAGGGAAATGTGAAAATTACATTCTTAAAACACAGTGCTGAACTTCACTGCGGAGTTTTTGATACAGCAGGTTTGAAGGGGGCCAAGAATTTACATTTCCACAAAGGTTCTAGATGACACTACTTCTGTTGGGTCAACCACTTCGAGAACTACTGAGTTACTGAAAACTGACTAGACAGAAATGAAGTCCTAAGGTCAAGTGAATCTCCATCATCCAGGTTTACTCCTAGAGCTTACTCAGGCTTTCACCAAGTGGGAGGGAATATTGCTTCTTCGGCCACATGGTTTTAATTCATGATCCCAGAGACAGACGGCCTTTTCTATCAATTTTAGGAGGAAAGCTGATTAGACTGAGAGGCCTGTACTAGGAGATCACCCCTGAAAGCAGCCTGCTTTTAGGGATGCAGTAAAGCAACTGGCCTACCCCAAGTATAAAGATGCCCCATGGCAGGAGTGGAGAAGAGACGATCCAAGTGGGAACACAGAGAATTAGAGGAGGCACTGAATTTGATGGCATTCCCAAGATCCCAGGGAATGGGAGAAGAATCCTTAAAGAAACAAGAGAAAGAATCATGAGAAAACATGGTAAGTAAAGGAATAGCAATGACAATTTGATTGTCACAGCCAACAATAAAGTTTAGTTTGGCATCAAGATGTACCAAGTACAATCAAATTCACTTATGATACTGGTTTTATGCACATATTATCTATCTTTACTCACAGAGTAGTGCTTTTTACATAATACATGGTAAAGGACTAATTTTTAATCCTTTGAAAAAAGAGAAAATGATGATGGGCACTACTTTCTGCCCTGTTGTCCTAAGATGTTTTGCAATGTTTTATGGATTGATAAAATTCCTCTGAGTTTCACAGAGAGATTTAGACATAAAAATTAGGGACTGAAAAGTTGAAATACATGGGAGTGTAGAGTGCATGGGGAAATAAATAAATAGAAATGTTAACAGACATGGCCCCATGACCAGTCTGGGCAAACCCTCAGTTTGGTGAGAGTTTAAAGGTATGGTACATTAAGCAGACTTACTGGATTGTCAGTGACAGACAGCTCTAATTCAAAGGGGAAAAGAAAGAACAATTTGGTGCATAGCTGGGAAAGGTGGAGCCCTTCAGAGGAAGTAAGGAGAAGCTGCAGAGCCATAAGAATAATTTTCAAAGTTAGGGAAATGTGAAAATTACATTCTTAAAACACAGTGCTGAACTTCACTGCGGAGTTTTTGATACAGCAGGTTTGAAGGGGGCCAAGAATTTACATTTCCACAAAGGTTCTAGATGACACTACTTCTGTTGGGTCAACCACTTGAGAACTACTGAGTTACTGAAAACTGACTAGACAGAAATGAAGTCCTAAGGTCAAGTGAATCTCCATCATCCAGGTTTACTCCTAGAGCTTACTCAGGCTTTCACCAAGTGGGAGGGAATATTGCTTCTTCGGCCACATGGTTTTAATTCATGATCCCAGAGACAGACGGCCTTTTCTATCAATTTTAGGAGGAAAGCTGATTAGACTGAGAGGCCTGTACTAGGAGATCACCCCTGAAAGCAGCCTGCTTTTAGGGATGCAGTAAAGCAACTGGCCTACCCCAAGTATAAAGATGCCCCATGGCAGGAGTGGAGAAGAGACGATCCAAGTGGGAACACAGAGAATTAGAGGAGGCACTGAATTTGATGGCATTCCCAAGATCCCAGGGAATGGGAGAAGAATCCTTAAAGAAACAAGAGAAAGAATCATGAGAAAACATGGTAAGTAAAGGAATAGCAATGACAATTTGATTGTCACAGCCAACAATAAAGTTTAGTTTGGCATCAAGATGTACCAAGTACAATCAAATTCACTTATGATACTGGTTTTATGCACATATTATCTATCTTTACTCACAGAGTAGTGCTTTTTACATAATACATGGTAAAGGACTAATTTTTAATCCTTTGAAAAAAGAGAAAATGATGATGGGCACTACTTTCTGCCCTGTTGTCCTAAGATGTTTTGCAATGTTTTATGAATTGATACACCTTTCAATATATAGTGTTTTAAGGTTGTAGTTACAGATAAAAAATGGGATGACTGAATCTATTCTTTCAGGAAAACATCTTTTCATGTTTCTCGGCTTTTGTATGTTTTGCCTTTGTTTCTTTTATTCTTCTCATTTGAATATCAAACAACTCTTCTTGGAAATTTGCTTAACACTGTCAGCATTTGGATTAGCTCTTTGGAAGTTCACCTTCATGAACAAGCTCCATTTATACAGTGCAATGACTAATCACAGATAATAAAACAGAAAAATATCAGAAGTCACCTAAAAACAGTATGAGTTGGACATTTCCCCACCCACCTACTACCCAAGTATCAATACTCTTGGATCACACTGACATAGTGAAGATTCTAAGTCACTTCTCTCTTCTTCTCAGAGAAATGTACTGCTTGGGATTAATGAGCAAGTGAAATCTAGAAGGTCATGGGTTAAAGCTCCAAATGGATTTTCTGTTCAATGTTTACGATCCTAAGGCCTCCAAGCAGACACCTAAATGTTTGCTCAAAAAATATTCTACTGGAGTTCTAATTGAGAAAAAAGGGATATGTCCAGAATGCTTACAGATAATGATTAATGAAAGAACTCACAGATAAGCTGGAAGAAAAATAATTAACTAGGATTTGTGCCAGCTGCCCACTGGGAATGCTAACTAATATGTGCGTTCAAAGTGCTCTGTTTCATAAGACCCCAAAGGTGGTAAAGGAGCATCCCAGGAGAGGGTCCTGGATATGCAGATAAAACATCAATCGATGTTCCAAAGGACCTCTAATTGCAAGAGACTTGCCACCCAAAAAAATTGATTGTCACAGCCAACAATAAAGTTTAGTTTGGCATCAAGATGTACCAAGTACAATCAAATTCACTTATGATACTGGTTTTATGCACATATTATCTATCTTTACTCACAGAGTAGTGCTTTTTACATAATACATGGTAAAGGACTAATTTTTAATCCTTTGAAAAAAGAGAAAATGATGATGGGCACTACTTTCTGCCCTGTTGTCCTAAGATGTTTTGCAATGTTTTATGAATTGATACACCTTTCAATATATAGTGTTTTAAGGTTGTAGTTACAGATAAAAAATGGGATGACTGAATCTATTCTTTCAGGAAAACATCTTTTCATGTTTCTCGGCTTTTGTATGTTTTGCCTTTGTTTCTTTTATTCTTCTCATTTGAATATCAAACAACTCTTCTTGGAAATTTGCTTAACACTGTCAGCATTTGGATTAGCTCTTTGGAAGTTCACCTTCATGAACAAGCTCCATTTATACAGTGCAATGACTAATCACAGATAATAAAACAGAAAAATATCAGAAGTCACCTAAAAACAGTATGAGTTGGACATTTCCCCACCCACCTACTACCCAAGTATCAATACTCTTGGATCACACTGACATAGTGAAGATTCTAAGTCACTTCTCTCTTCTTCTCAGAGAAATGTACTGCTTGGGATTAATGAGCAAGTGAAATCTAGAAGGTCATGGGTTAAAGCTCCAAATGGATTTTCTGTTCAATGTTTACGATCCTAAGGCCTCCAAGCAGACACCTAAATGTTTGCTCAAAAAATATTCTACTGGAGTTCTAATTGAGAAAAAAGGGATATGTCCAGAATGCTTACAGATAATGATTAATGAAAGAACTCACAGATAAGCTGGAAGAAAAATAATTAACTAGGATTTGTGCCAGCTGCCCACTGGGAATGCTAACTAATATGTGCGTTCAAAGTGCTCTGTTTCATAAGACCCCAAAGGTGGTAAAGGAGCATCCCAGGAGAGGGTCCTGGATATGCAGATAAAACATCAATCGATGTTCCAAAGGACCTCTAATTGCAAGAGACTTGCCACCCAAATTATTAAAGTTGCAACTTACCCTATTCAAGTGAATAAAATCTTGTTTTAGGTTCATAATAAGGCAAGCAATGCTGTTTAGAGCACTTTGGCAAAGAAGTAAGGAGGAAAGACAAAGGAAAGCAGGCAGCTCGCTCCAGTGGATGTAGCTGCTGGACAAACTCCTTCATCAGTGGCAAATAACTCATTACAAACTCAGACTCCACATCTTATAACAGTTACCACATTTTTCTCTCCAAGGTAGTTACCTAGAGGTCTTCTTGGATGAAGCTATCAACTATAACAAGCTCTACACATTTTCAGGGCCCCCTTTCAATTTTACTTTTCAAATTAGGGAGTAGCATCATCTAATATAGTAGGTATTTACTTTATATTATGGATTTATTCACTTATTGGCTTTATTGTCTGTTTATTCCCTCTAAAATGGAAGCTCCAGGAGCGTAAAACTGGATTTCAGTCACTGCTTTATCTTTAATGCCCAGAGGAAGACCTGGCATATCCATACCACCCACTTTTCAGTTTTAACGTGAAATACTTTGTGATATCTGAATTGCTTTCGATGGAACATTTGCTTTAAACCACAAGATATCTGTATGTGGATTATCAGAGCACAAAATCCATCCTCTCCCTCCACCCTCAATGTAGACACAATATAATCTTGTTCCATGATGTTTCTGAACAGTCCAGTTGTCATTCTGTGGTCTCAGGAACTAATCTTGACCTCATAAAAGATCTCTAAAGAGCTGCTTCCCAACAGGCCGGGACTGTCTCCCTCTTCCATAAAGTCATTCCTACTGTTGGATGAGCCCTGCCAACCTCATGGTTGATGTTCTGACTTATACTTCTGCCTTAGTTGAGTGGCTAGTAGTCTAGTTTCCAAATGTTACGAAAGAAAAAACTCACAGATAAGCTGGAAGAAAAATAATTAACTAGGATTTGTGCCAGCTGCCCACTGGGAATGCTAACTAATATGTGCGTTCAAAGTGCTCTGTTTCATAAGACCCCAAAGGTGGTAAAGGAGCATCCCAGGAGAGGGTCCTGGATATGCAGATAAAACATCAATCGATGTTCCAAAGGACCTCTAATTGCAAGAGACTTGCCACCCAAATTATTAAAGTTGCAACTTACCCTATTCAAGTGAATAAAATCTTGTTTTAGGTTCATAATAAGGCAAGCAATGCTGTTTAGAGCACTTTGGCAAAGAAGTAAGGAGGAAAGACAAAGGAAAGCAGGCAGCTCGCTCCAGTGGATGTAGCTGCTGGACAAACTCCTTCATCAGTGGCAAATAACTCATTACAAACTCAGACTCCACATCTTATAACAGTTACCACATTTTTCTCTCCAAGGTAGTTACCTAGAGGTCTTCTTGGATGAAGCTATCAACTATAACAAGCTCTACACATTTTCAGGGCCCCCTTTCAATTTTACTTTTCAAATTAGGGAGTAGCATCATCTAATATAGTAGGTATTTACTTTATATTATGGATTTATTCACTTATTGGCTTTATTGTCTGTTTATTCCCTCTAAAATGGAAGCTCCAGGAGCGTAAAACTGGATTTCAGTCACTGCTTTATCTTTAATGCCCAGAGGAAGACCTGGCATATCCATACCACCCACTTTTCAGTTTTAACGTGAAATACTTTGTGATATCTGAATTGCTTTCGATGGAACATTTGCTTTAAACCACAAGATATCTGTATGTGGATTATCAGAGCACAAAATCCATCCTCTCCCTCCACCCTCAATGTAGACACAATATAATCTTGTTCCATGATGTTTCTGAACAGTCCAGTTGTCATTCTGTGGTCTCAGGAACTAATCTTGACCTCATAAAAGATCTCTAAAGAGCTGCTTCCCAACAGGCCGGGACTGTCTCCCTCTTCCATAAAGTCATTCCTACTGTTGGATGAGCCCTGCCAACCTCATGGTTGATGTTCTGACTTATACTTCTGCCTTAGTTGAGTGGCTAGTAGTCTAGTTTCCTTACAAGGAAGCTACTATTTACAATTTATCTTGCATGAATGAAGCCTGATCCCTGCACTGTGGGCTGTGAACTGTGGAGCTGGCTACCTATTGACAGAATAGCCTAAATACTACTTGGGAATTGCCTCCCTATGTTGGTATTCTTGTTGTCTTCTACTAACATGCTGCTTTCAGGTAAGATCTCCTACCCACCCTCACAACTCCCCCTGTATAACCAACTATTTATTCTCTTGCATCTGGAAGGTGAATAAAGCCTCACTCCACCCTCTGCAAGAAGTCCTTCCTTCCATCACGTGCTTGACCCTATAGGACAAGTCCAGTTCTAGACTTATGGTCCATACCAGGCAATCCTATCCTATTGAAGTCTCGCCAAACACACGGCACTGGCATCTAGTTTAGGAAATGAATTGTTTCAGAAAGACAATTTATTGATTTATTACGCTTTTCTTACAGACTGAGAACATTTGGCTAGATGATGTACATGGAAATAAAGAAATACGGATTGTCAACATGAACTTGCTCTGGAAATACATTTTTTGAGAACTGCATGATAAGTGTGGCTAGAAACAATGAAGAATATAGTAATAGCTGACCAACACTTGAAAAAAAAAAAAACAACTCAAAAGGAAAGACGGTACCTTTAGTTATTCATAAATACTATGGAGCAAATGGAAAGTTTACTGAGAAAGCAGCATATTTCAAGGTAATTTTATGAAACTTAAAACTCAATGGATTCTCATGAAGTTCTTAAGCAAAATAATTCATTTGGGAATCCTGGCCCCTCAAAAAGACCATCAAAAAACAAAGGTGAGTTTATTTTCCCACCTCTAGCAAGTCTCATTCTTAACTCCCTCTCATCTTATTAAAACGGATACAGCACGAAGATATTAGGGAGATAAAAAGACTTATTATAAGGAGCAGTGTTAAAGAATCCACCTGCATAAGAGATGTGGGTTCAGTCCCTGGGTCAGAAGACACAAGATATGCAAATTCAACCCCTGGGTAGGGAAAATCCCATGGAGGACAACACTGCAACCCACTCTAGAGTTCTAGCCTGGAAAAATTCCATGGACAGAGGAGCCTAGCAGGATACAATCCATGGATTCACAAAGAGTGAGAATCGACTAAGCGTATATGCAAGAAAATCAGGAAAATATTGAACTGAGCAGCCAGGAAGAGGCAATAGGCCACCTCTAGAATTCTTGGGCTATTCCAAGTCTAGGCGATTCAGAATGACTGTATGAAATATTAATGAACAATTCACCATTAATCCTGAGATAATTAAAACAAACTCAGAATTAGTAGTCCATGGAGGTATTAACTGCAGAACACCAAAAAGATACCTAGCGTGACCGCGAATTCCACTGATTGTCTTTTTTTGCTGTTAAAAAATCTGCTTTGTACCATAAGGCTTTTCATGCTTGTTACTATTGCATTTATTACTATACTGCATCCTGATTTAGCTAATCTGATTTATAAAGTCCATATGCTTTTTGAAAAAGATTTTAAATAGAATGCTTTCCTAAATTATCTTTTAAGTAAAAAGAAGACTTTAAAACACTACTGATTAGTAATACTGCTAGTACAAATAAATCAGCAGGGAGACCAGCTAACAACATGAGAAGATGTTTATCATGTGATATTGGACTAATACAAATAAGGTCATCAAAAGAAAGAACATTCTAATTATAACTTTATAAAGAAGACAGTCATAGATAATAATGAAAGAAAATTTAACAAAGTGCAACAGCAGCTGTGTTATGGAAATAAAGCTGGGGCAATTTTTTTTAATCTTACACTTTTAGTAGGAAAGGTAAATATATAAAAGTGAAAAATGACCAATTTTTTAATGTAAAGAAAACTTTCAAAAAGCATAAAGTGAAGGGACCTAAATAGGAAAAGAAATCATCTAAAATGACAAGTGAAAATTAACGTAAAATATTCTCAAGGTTTACTCACTTAATCCATAGTTACAAAGTTACAGTGTCTCAAAAGCCATCAGTGGGCTTCCCTGGCGGTCCAGCAGGTAAAGGGTCCGCCTTACAGTGCAAGGGGCAATGGTTTGATCCCTGGCATGGGAGGATCCCATATGCCGCGGAGCAGCTTGACCAGTGTGTCCGATTTCCAGCCAGCATTCTGGACTGCATGAGCCCAGAGTCGGTGCTCTGCCACGAATGAGGCCACTGCAATGGGAGGCCCACACAGGTCAAGGAATTAGGATGGATGAAAATAAATAAAGAACCGATAAAAGAGGCCAAAATTTAAAAAAAAAAAAAAAAAGCCACTAGTGACACATTTCAAAGTTTCTCATAATAAAAATACTTCCCTTTACGAAACATATAAATGTAAATTATAAAAAGTATTTGGTTTTTATTTTACTTCATATTAGGGGTTCCTAGACCTTTCTTACAGAAGATAAAGTGGAGGGTCTCTAGCATATAATTTTGAAGAGCTGTCCTAATTATATAAAATTTTGTAAAGGTGATTCTGATTATTCAGAGGAATTATGGTCTATTAAAGTTGCAGTGAACACTGAATAAGTGAATACTGAATCATTGCTCCTAGGGGAAATACAGGGTTAGGTTCCTGAGAGTCTTTGGTCACATTTTTGTGGGCCTATCAATATATAATCTTCTTTTTCATGTGTTTTTGTTTAAGGAAATTTTATTTAACATACACCGTGGATTCATTAACACTGAAATTGTGGTCAAAAGCACTGTAAATCATGCCTCAAGAAACCTTATCTAAGGCTTCCCTGGTGGTCCAGTGGGTAAAAGTCCACCTTGCAGTGCAAGGGGCACCGGTTCGATCCCTGGCCCGGGAAGATCCTATGAGCCACAGAGTGGCTGGACTGCTGTGTCCAATTACAAGCCAGCGCTCTGCAATGAGAGAGGCCACTGCAATGAGAGACCCACACAGGCTGAAGAATCAAGATCGATGAAAATAAATAAAGAAACCAATAAAAAAGGCCAAAACAAAGAGAGAAACCTTATCTAAGATGTATTTTCTCTATAAGGCACGTCACACTAGACAGCATTTTAGCACTACATGTGAGTCCATTTTAAACAGAAAAATCACACACCAAAAAGGACAAAAACATGAAAAATGGGGCACTAAATACATCATGAAAATGGCACTTGTTTACTGTAGAACTGCTGAAATAAGAAAGGAGAATGTTGACTTTTCTAACATTTTCTGAGAACAGTGTACCAGATAAGTAAAAATTTTCAATGCTCTGTGTACTTTTTCAAAAGACTGTGAAAGCAGTAAGTATTGATTCTAGGACCATAAATGAAATTTAGTGTACACACAAATTTACAAATATCAAACCTGCAAATAGTGGGAATCAATTGTACTAAAAATCATGGTTGAAAATATGCATATTAGGGTACAATGAAATTCCTTCAACATTTTGAAAACCATTCGCTGAAAACAACTAAGACTCTTATTAAGAACTAGAGAACCATACCATTTTAACTACAACATCCATATTGTTTTAAGTCACATTCAGAGGGGTTGCAATCCCATGCTTCCACTTAAAACTGTACCTTAATGCGGTGATCCACGAAGCAACAAATTTAAAGTCTTACCAAAAGTTTTATGATAAACTGAATAAATAATGGAAGGAAAACCAACATGCATTAAATGGTCTCACTTCATATTATATTTCAGGAGGACATATACATAATGAAATAATAAAAATTTATACAGACCAATTCAAAGACACGAGACAGGATGGAAAAAAACAGTGACAAGATTTATGTGTAAGAACTGATTCCCTTGATTTCCAAAACTACACACATGCGTATTTTAAATCTATGTAAAAAGAGTGATATCACAATGGAAAAGTGGGTAAAAGTCCACCTTGCAGTGCAAGGGGCACCGGTTCGATCCCTGGCCCGGGAAGATCCTATGAGCCACAGAGTGGCTGGACTGCTGTGTCCAATTACAAGCCAGCGCTCTGCAATGAGAGAGGCCACTGCAATGAGAGACCCACACAGGCTGAAGAATCAAGATCGATGAAAATAAATAAAGAAACCAATAAAAAAGGCCAAAACAAAGAGAGAAACCTTATCTAAGATGTATTTTCTCTATAAGGCACGTCACACTAGACAGCATTTTAGCACTACATGTGAGTCCATTTTAAACAGAAAAATCACACACCAAAAAGGACAAAAACATGAAAAATGGGGCACTAAATACATCATGAAAATGGCACTTGTTTACTGTAGAACTGCTGAAATAAGAAAGGAGAATGTTGACTTTTCTAACATTTTCTGAGAACAGTGTACCAGATAAGTAAAAATTTTCAATGCTCTGTGTACTTTTTCAAAAGACTGTGAAAGCAGTAAGTATTGATTCTAGGACCATAAATGAAATTTAGTGTACACACAAATTTACAAATATCAAACCTGCAAATAGTGGGAATCAATTGTACTAAAAATCATGGTTGAAAATATGCATATTAGGGTACAATGAAATTCCTTCAACATTTTGAAAACCATTCGCTGAAAACAACTAAGACTCTTATTAAGAACTAGAGAACCATACCATTTTAACTACAACATCCATATTGTTTTAAGTCACATTCAGAGGGGTTGCAATCCCATGCTTCCACTTAAAACTGTACCTTAATGCGGTGATCCACGAAGCAACAAATTTAAAGTCTTACCAAAAGTTTTATGATAAACTGAATAAATAATGGAAGGAAAACCAACATGCATTAAATGGTCTCACTTCATATTATATTTCAGGAGGACATATACATAATGAAATAATAAAAATTTATACAGACCAATTCAAAGACACGAGACAGGATGGAAAAAAACAGTGACAAGATTTATGTGTAAGAACTGATTCCCTTGATTTCCAAAACTACACACATGCTTGTATTTTAAATCTATGTAAAAAAGAGTGATATCACAATGGAAAACTGGGCAAAGATATTAAAAGGTACGTCATAATGAAAGTAATACAAATGCTGAATGAAAGAAAAATTATTTAAAATGTTACCTCTGATGATTATAAAGACTCACAGTAACAATGGTCAGGATGTAAGATAACTTATTTGATAAAAACCCTCTATGCTCCTTCATAATACTGAGATAGTTAGGCAGTATGTGTGAAAACCTTAACCTTTGCATACATCTTTACCCTCACACTTATAAAAGTTTATCTTATATATATAAATCTGACCTGTTTAAGGAGGTTCACAGCAGCATTACAGTAACTCAGAAACCTCTTGAATATGAATCAACAGAGGACTGGTTAAGTAAACCTATTTATCTATATAAGGGAATACTGTCTAGTCACAGAAGATGTGGAGTACTGTATGAAGACAGGCAAAATGCACACAGCAAGTGAAAAAAGAAGACTATATTGTTACTGTCAGTTATATTGTTGATACTAGTTTTGTCAAAAATGCTATACTATACTATTAAAAAGCCCATGTATATAAAATTTGGTGTATTTTTTATACTGTTCTATGTTTTATGTTTCCCTAATTTAATGATTCAGGAAAAAGACATACTACATAGAAACTGATACTGCATCAAGCCAATTTCTTCAGCTAGCCCATGTGGACAGGTTGCTCATTTAGGAATGAGACTATGAGACAACTCTTAACTCCTAATTTACTGGCAGTGGGGGTGGGTGGGTGGAGGGGTGTTCTGCATGGAAGGAAGAAGAAAAGAGAATTCAGTGTCTTCAATCTCCTGAATCCACTGGGGCTCATCCCACCAGACCACAGTACACTTTCGCAGAGCAGAGGAATCAGAGACATTCACAATTCAAAACTTTTTTTTTTTCACAGTTATCTTATTTAATAAAATAAATCGAAAAAATGAAATGTAGAAACATTTCCAATTCTCCACATTCTCACCAACGATATCATTATTTTCCATTTTTTAATAATATTTTTCCATTTTTAAAAATAGTATCAAAGGTTTTTAACCTTGTTCTCCAGAATAAGTTTATTCAGTTCACTCTCCACACCCAGTGATTCCTCTACCAGGCAATTTGGAGTCTTAAACTGTCAGTCACTCAGTCACGTCTGACTCTTTGCAACTCCATGGACCTGTCAGGCTCCTCTGTCTATCAGATTCCCCAGGCAAGAATACTGGAGTAGGTAGCCATGCCCTCCTTCAGGGGATCTGCTCAACCCAGGGATAAAACCCTGGACCCCTGCATGGCCCGAAGATTATTTACTGCCTGAGCCACCAGGGCAGCCCATGGATTCTAAATCAATACCCCAAAAATAACAGCAGTAAAACCTTTAGGTGCCTTGATTACTTTACCATCATAAGATTATTCTTAAGATTCATAGATGTCTGACATTAATCTCATCCATTATTTGATTGACTTGTTAGGAAATACACTATTTTCTAATTGCAGAGTTCAACTACTTCCTTTCTCAATGCAAGAAAATTAAGAAGAAAAAAATCTCTAACTCTTTTAATAAATATATAATGTTTTCAACTTATATGATATAACTATAATTAATGGTCCCTTTCTCTTTAACAGTCTACAAAGGCCACTCCATATAGGATTCATAATGAATTACTGAGCATCCTGGAGATGAATCATAAAATTTACTAAAATACCCCAAACTCAGTTAAACTCTTTAAATTGCTTACCATGAAACAAAGTACAGACCATTAGAATCTGAATATTGAGAAGTGGAGCCTAAATAGCATACAAACCTTATATTTTTATTTATTTCTGAGAGTATGTCAGCAAGGAGCATGAAAACAGATTTAGCGTGTTATATTACAGATGCTCTGAAAATGCAGTTGCTATCAGACACACTGATGATGTGTGAGACTCAAAACAACTACTTTCGCCAGGACCTTGGCTCTTACTGGGTTGTATTGGCAGGTAAATTGGTCATGAAGAGCCAGACAGTCTTTGAAAGTTAGGTCAAGTATCAGGAAATACAAGTATTAGCATTTATGAATTCATGACAGTAGTAAAATCCCTGCAAGAAGAAATGAGGCCAGGAAGGACAGTTTTCCATTCTCCAGTGATTCTAAGGAGAAGAAGAAACCAAATGACAGGTTGCACCTCCAGAAGCACAAGATCATGTTCACTCTCTTCAGACTAAGGAGGTGATTACCATAAAGAATGTTTTTCAATGCTGTACGAAAGCAAAATCTGTTTTCAAATTCTGTAAGAACAAAAATGCCTACTAATCATATCAAAAAATAATGCCCACATTTAGTAGGATGGGGGGATGGGATATACCTACGATTAATCTGGGACTATACATAACTGTAAACAACAAAACTCTGTAAAAGCAAAAAAGAAAAATTAAAAAAATGGCAAAAAAAGTAATGTTCACATTTTAAAAAGTATTGGACTTCATATTTGAAAACAAACCCCTAAAAGAGTTCTATTAATACCCCAAATAAATATTCCCTTGCAGATAAGGCATTTCAGCAAATACATGTAGTATACGATAAAATGAGTTTTGTTTCAGGCCTCTGAGATAAGCATGTATTTAAAAAAAAAAAATCTCTAACTCTTTTAATAAATATATAATGTTTTCAACTTATATGATATAACTATAATTAATGGTCCCTTTCTCTTTAACAGTCTACAAAGGCCACTCCATATAGGATTCATAATGAATTACTGAGCATCCTGGAGATGAATCATAAAATTTACTAAAATACCCCAAACTCAGTTAAACTCTTTAAATTGCTTACCATGAAACAAAGTACAGACCATTAGAATCTGAATATTGAGAAGTGGAGCCTAAATAGCATACAAACCTTATATTTTTATTTATTTCTGAGAGTATGTCAGCAAGGAGCATGAAAACAGATTTAGCGTGTTATATTACAGATGCTCTGAAAATGCAGTTGCTATCAGACACACTGATGATGTGTGAGACTCAAAACAACTACTTTCGCCAGGACCTTGGCTCTTACTGGGTTGTATTGGCAGGTAAATTGGTCATGAAGAGCCAGACAGTCTTTGAAAGTTAGGTCAAGTATCAGGAAATACAAGTATTAGCATTTATGAATTCATGACAGTAGTAAAATCCCTGCAAGAAGAAATGAGGCCAGGAAGGACAGTTTTCCATTCTCCAGTGATTCTAAGGAGAAGAAGAAACCAAATGACAGGTTGCACCTCCAGAAGCACAAGATCATGTTCACTCTCTTCAGACTAAGGAGGTGATTACCATAAAGAATGTTTTTCAATGCTGTACGAAAGCAAAATCTGTTTTCAAATTCTGTAAGAACAAAAATGCCTACTAATCATATCAAAAAATAATGCCCACATTTAGTAGGATGGGGGGATGGGATATACCTACGATTAATCTGGGACTATACATAACTGTAAACAACAAAACTCTGTAAAAGCAAAAAAGAAAAATTAAAAAAATGGCAAAAAAAGTAATGTTCACATTTTAAAAAGTATTGGACTTCATATTTGAAAACAAACCCCTAAAAGAGTTCTATTAATACCCCAAATAAATATTCCCTTGCAGATAAGGCATTTCAGCAAATACATGTAGTATACGATAAAATGAGTTTTGTTTCAGGCCTCTGAGATAAGCATGTATTTAAGGGGAAAAGAGGACACTGTGTTTTGTTTTGAAATAAACTCTAAATGTATGACAAGTTAACAATGTATGAGGCATTTAGTATGTACTAATTTCAAAACATACTTACTACAACTTAATGGTATTTGCATAAACCCCTTATCGAAAATACAGCACATCGTTTTATGTGCTCGGCCTCAAATTCCAAAGACTTTTCAAGCACTAACCACAGAGCTAAACCAGCTGGCCTCCCCTCAAACTTACACCAAATTACAGTTTGTGGTTCTCCCAAATATGAATTTAATCCTCCCTTTATTAAACTGTGTTTCCTTGGTTGTCGGGAGGGAGAATCACTGCAAGCTATTGCACCGCTTACACATTTCATCAATTTCAAAACAACCCAGGCAGTGACACTGGTGTCAATGAACTGCTTCAGACAGCTCCCATTTCTGCAGACAGCCATTTATTCCCCACTGTTTCAATAATTCTAAATCTAAGCCCTTAAAATGATAATCAGAATGAACACTTAAAAAAAAGCACACAAACTACAGGTTTTATCATGGCTTAGAAAGGTTTGCCAAGTATTCTCATGTATCTTAAATGATAATGAAACAATGCATTGGGGTATTATTTTCATGTCTACTTTATCCAGGAGGTGACAGAAGTTGAAAGAATATATCACATAGCTAATAAACACATGAAAAGGTGTTTACCCTGATCAGTTATGAGGGAAACGCATTAAACCACAGTAGATATTACCACACGCCAACCAGAGTAACAAAAATGTTGGCAAGGTTGTGGAGAAATTGGACTTTCCACACATACTTATGTGTGTGTAAGCTGGCATGTCCAGAAAACTCTTTGACAGTATCAATTCAAACTGAGCATATGCATATCCTATTGCTCAGAAATTCTAGATTCAAGTATAAACACCACAAAAATAGGCTCCAAGTGGCATGTATGATTATGCTCATAGTTAACATTATTTATAATAGTAAATAAAATGAGAATCACACAAATGTCTATCAACAGAAGACGACAGAAAAGCTCTCCTCAAAGTTACACAATAGAATACTATATAGCAGTAAGGATAAGTCAATCACTGCTACATAAAATATGGTTGAATCTGAGAAATAAAAGTCAAGTGAAAGATGTCAAAGACAAAAGTATATATACTGTATGATTCCATTTGTATTATGCTCAAAACCAGGCAAAACAAATCTTTGCTAGTAGAAGGCAGGAGAGTGTCAGCCGTGGGCAGAAAGCAGGGTGTGAGGGAGGAGAGTGGGGAGGCGTAAAGCGCTGCTAGGATCATGGCTGTCCTAGTATATTCAGACTACTCAAAGGAGCAGCCACAGACCAGGCGATTTAACAAGTGTTTATTTCTCACAGCACTGGAAGCTGGCACGTCCAAGTTCAAGGCACCAGCAGATCCAGCGGCCACTTACTGGTACACAGCAATGTCCTCACACTGTGGAAGGAGCGAGAGAGCTCTCTGGGGGTCTCTTTCAGGAGGACACTAATCCTACTCATGAAGGCCCTACCCTCATGATCTAATTACCACCCAAAGGCCTCACCTTCTCACACCATCACACAGAGGGGTAGGATTTCAACATATAAAACACCAGAAAACATAGTCAGTCCATAAGCCCAGGTATGTCCTATAGCATGACGTGGTCAGACATTCCACTGATATAATCACTTTGCCATCATTCATTGAACTATATACTTGCAATATGTATAGTGCTCTCTATGCAAGTGTAACAAATTTTTTTTTAAAATTTTTAGATAGTACTATCATGTGAAATCATTGTCCTTTAAATGGGAAATACATGTCTATCAATTGATGCCATGAAGCAACCCTCAGAGGTAATAAGTACTATTATTATCTCCATTTTATGAAACAGGAAACCAAGACACACAAAAGTTAAATGACCTGCCCAAGATGCCACAGCCAATACACGCTAAAGATAGGACTGCAACCCAGGCTGCCTGGACCCCCCACTGAGTCTCTTCCTTCTGAAACAAGTTTTTGGTGCCTCCATAGTGCATTTCCTTCCTAAAAGGGCTTGAAAATTTGACTCTACACTGGACCTAAACCAGGAAGCACACTCAAGTCAAGTGAAGTGACTTTACTAACACCAGAAATACACTACTGCTTTTCAAAACCAGGCCTCTAGAGGGCAATAGATTTGCTTAACTTTGGACAACAGCCAAGGTTACTACTAAGGTTCATATCAACCATCTTTTCCTTTAATTCATCTACGTGAGACGTTCTACATACTCCCCATGTTCTACTTGTTTTGAATTCTAAGTTCAAAATTACAAATGAAAGTCAAAGCATGATTCAGGACAATAAAAACATAACGTTAACATTCCTGATACCATGTCTCCTTTAAATGTGTTCCAATTCTTTATAGATTAGCACAGAATCCTACTTCTACATTTTATTCTATAACAATTTTACTCCCTATGATTTTAAGAAAACCAGAGTTTAGAATCCTGTAAGCTAAAATGATGAGGGTGAGATCATATCTATTCTACCACCAGCAGAACGAATTTTATTACCTTTCTCTCATCTCAATCCCAGCTGGAAAATAAAAGAATTACAAATTAATGATGCTTTTCATGGGAATCCAGTTTAGAAAGTGTGCTGTCTTATAAACATTCTTATTTTAGACGGTTGGCACAAGAACTTAATTTCATATATACTACAAACAAGTAAGGGACACATTAGTTACAAAGGTACTTGTGCTAGATCCCAGTGAAAGTCAGCATTTGGGCTAATAGTCAAGTGAAATAAATAGAAGTCTCAGCTCCACAACTGACATTATGAGTGGAAATATATGTCAATCTATAATATTTTTCTTGGATGATGATATTATTTGATCAATAGAATTAGATTGTACATATAACAAACATGGAGTTGCTACTATTGCTTGATTTAAGTTTAACAACAATGGGCCTTTTGTAATTTTGAGTTTCAGTGTATTCAACTGACTAATCCTTATATCTAACAAGAAAATCAATACCTTTGAAATAATTAGCTTTGGGCTCTGGGGAATCTCTACTTCTGAGCAACTGGATGGGGTTCTACTTGAAATAATTACTGCCAGAACTACAACCAGTTTTCCTTGCAAAATCAAATCAATTCATCTATACTATTTTTTAGCCTCTCTTCCCTGAAATCTGTGAAACAATGCCAGGATTGAAAATACCCATAACATTTCTATGCTTTTTAATTGACTTTGAAATTTCAAGATTTGAAGAATGTACTGTGAGATGAGCCAGGCATTCATTTTCCTGATATAGCATGAGCAAAATAAAATAACTCCCACATACCTTTATCTACCCAAGATGACAGCCAATCTCAAAAAAGTTTAAATACTCCATGCACTTGAAAATATTCTACAGGATAAAGTCAACATTTTTGAAGAGATTGGTTTTTTTTTAAAAAAAAAAAAAAAAAAAACTCTGCAAGTGATTTTTCATTCCTTTCCTGTATTTTTATAAAATTAAAATTCAGAACCAGCCACTAAAAAAAGATATTCCAAAGAAAATGCAATGATTGTCCTGGCAGAGCTAATCCTTCTGATTCTCTTTAACTCTCAGCACTGAATTTCAGTAGACACTAAATGTGCACTATTTCATTACAGTCACCTGTCCTTTGGGTACCTTGTGGTTCAAGCAGTTTAAACAGCTCTGTGTTATGTACAGGGTATTTACAGATTTCAATTTCTTTGAAAGTCTCTGGGATAAAAATGACTCTTCTCTTAGAAAGAAGTAGAAAGGAGGAATAAATGAATTGATAAATGATTATCACGCCTCTGATAACGTTTCTACTTAACCAATGGAAACAAGGTGCTTCTGTTATCAGAAAAATCACCTACAGACACTTCACAGGTGAGTGACTTTGGACTTCAGTTGCTTTGCTATTCCTGAAGAACACTGGAGACATAAACTGCTGATGTTTAACCATTTGATGTGTATGTGTGAATTGCAAGGAAAAGAGTTAGCAAAAACATAAGGTTACCAACTAAGTCAACACGAAAATAAGACAAGCATACCACTAACCTAAGACAAAACCACATACACAGGAGGCCTAAAATGCCAGTCTACTTAGGAATGGAACATTTCCATGTTAAGTTCTGACAACATCTGCAAAATCAAATCAATTCATCTATACTATTTTTTAGCCTCTCTTCCCTGAAATCTGTGAAACAATGCCAGGATTGAAAATACCCATAACATTTCTATGCTTTTTAATTGACTTTGAAATTTCAAGATTTGAAGAATGTACTGTGAGATGAGCCAGGCATTCATTTTCCTGATATAGCATGAGCAAAATAAAATAACTCCCACATACCTTTATCTACCCAAGATGACAGCCAATCTCAAAAAAGTTTAAATACTCCATGCACTTGAAAATATTCTACAGGATAAAGTCAACATTTTTGAAGAGATTGGTTTTTTTTTAAAAAAAAAAAAAAAAAAAACTCTGCAAGTGATTTTTCATTCCTTTCCTGTATTTTTATAAAATTAAAATTCAGAACCAGCCACTAAAAAAAGATATTCCAAAGAAAATGCAATGATTGTCCTGGCAGAGCTAATCCTTCTGATTCTCTTTAACTCTCAGCACTGAATTTCAGTAGACACTAAATGTGCACTATTTCATTACAGTCACCTGTCCTTTGGGTACCTTGTGGTTCAAGCAGTTTAAACAGCTCTGTGTTATGTACAGGGTATTTACAGATTTCAATTTCTTTGAAAGTCTCTGGGATAAAATGACTCTTCTCTTAGAAAGAAGTAGAAAGGAGGAATAAATGAATTGATAAATGATTATCACGCCTCTGATAACGTTTCTACTTAACCAATGGAAACAAGGTGCTTCTGTTATCAGAAAAATCACCTACAGACACTTCACAGGTGAGTGACTTTGGACTTCAGTTGCTTTGCTATTCCTGAAGAACACTGGAGACATAAACTGCTGATGTTTAACCATTTGATGTGTATGTGTGAATTGCAAGGAAAAGAGTTAGCAAAAACATAAGGTTACCAACTAAGTCAACACGAAAATAAGACAAGCATACCACTAACCTAAGACAAAACCACATACACAGGAGGCCTAAAATGCCAGTCTACTTAGGAATGGAACATTTCCATGTTAAGTTCTGACAACATCTGAATACATATTCAAAAACTATTAGCCCTTTTCATAGAATAATATCCAACTAAATCTTGTTATCAAAGACAACTGAATATCTACAATGGATGCAAATCATATTGATCTTATTAAATACCAACTATGTACCTAGCATGACAGCTACATTCTAGTCAAAAAGAAAAGACACCCATAAAATAACACTGAACTTTCTTAGGACACATGTTACAAGCTGTAACACATGAAATCATTAGACATGAAAATTAAAAAGCATATAGAAGGAGGTGATGTCATTATTTTTCAGTAATATATAATGTTAACCCTGTAATTTTCTTCTGTCTTAGTCTTATAGTACCTCAGCACATTGGTGGAAGGAATCTGAGACTCAGTCCTCTCTAAGCCACATAAGTGTAGAATTAATGGCTTCATTGTGAAGTACACACAAAAAGTATTTTATGCCAACCAATGTATCGCTATGTGCACCACACTTTTTAAAAAAATTTCCTTCCACCTCTCAGAACTTTGTAAGCACAGACCCTGAAGTAAGATCCTGGGGCACTTACAAGCCTTTACCCAGATGATTTAAGCCATCATGCATTCCACTGTGATATCAGCCAGTATTTGTACCTCGGGCGGCAAAGTGTTACACATGTGTTGGCTTATTAATCCTCAGCAGCAGGAACAAGGTAGATTTCAATGGTGAGAAATCACTATATCATGCAATCTCTCGTTACCTTAGGATCGGCTGTGAGCAACTTGAATGCTTGATATACTTGAGATTCCTTTACACCACCACCAAGATCCAAGAAGTTGGCTGGCTTCCCACCATTCAGGAAAATGATGTCACAGGTAGCCATGGCGAGTCCAGCACCATTAACTGTGAAATGCAAATAGCACACAAGACAAGACAAACTTAGCAACAGGGAACGGTACATAAACTCTGGTTCTCCCCCATACTGCTACTAGAGAACACTGACATTACTAGGCCCATTTCCAGCCTGCCCGGCATTCTATTCAACCAGATAAATTTGTAGACTTTAAAACCAAAGAAAAACACATACACAGGAGGCCTAAAATGCCAGTCTACTTAGGAATGGAACATTTCCATGTTAAGTTCTGACAACATCTGAATACATATTCAAAAACTATTAGCCCTTTTCATAGAATAATATCCAACTAAATCTTGTTATCAAAGACAACTGAATATCTACAATGGATGCAAATCATATTGATCTTATTAAATACCAACTATGTACCTAGCATGACAGCTACATTCTAGTCAAAAAGAAAAGACACCCATAAAATAACACTGAACTTTCTTAGGACACATGTTACAAGCTGTAACACATGAAATCATTAGACATGAAAATTAAAAAGCATATAGAAGGAGGTGATGTCATTATTTTTCAGTAATATATAATGTTAACCCTGTAATTTTCTTCTGTCTTAGTCTTATAGTACCTCAGCACATTGGTGGAAGGAATCTGAGACTCAGTCCTCTCTAAGCCACATAAGTGTAGAATTAATGGCTTCATTGTGAAGTACACACAAAAAGTATTTTATGCCAACCAATGTATCGCTATGTGCACCACACTTTTTAAAAAAATTTCCTTCCACCTCTCAGAACTTTGTAAGCACAGACCCTGAAGTAAGATCCTGGGGCACTTACAAGCCTTTACCCAGATGATTTAAGCCATCATGCATTCCACTGTGATATCAGCCAGTATTTGTACCTCGGGCGGCAAAGTGTTACACATGTGTTGGCTTATTAATCCTCAGCAGCAGGAACAAGGTAGATTTCAATGGTGAGAAATCACTATATCATGCAATCTCTCGTTACCTTAGGATCGGCTGTGAGCAACTTGAATGCTTGATATACTTGAGATTCCTTTACACCACCACCAAGATCCAAGAAGTTGGCTGGCTTCCCACCATTCAGGAAAATGATGTCACAGGTAGCCATGGCGAGTCCAGCACCATTAACTGTGAAATGCAAATAGCACACAAGACAAGACAAACTTAGCAACAGGGAACGGTACATAAACTCTGGTTCTCCCCCATACTGCTACTAGAGAACACTGACATTACTAGGCCCATTTCCAGCCTGCCCGGCATTCTATTCAACCAGATAAATTTGTAGACTTTAAAACTAAAGAATCAGGAAATGTACAAAGAATCAACAAAAAATATCGGGGAATGGGGAGAAGGATTTCTGAGAAGTTAAATCAATCTGAGAAACACAAAGAAGGGAAGAGCTTAAGTAAGTAATAAATTTGGACTATTAATACAGGGAAGAGTTTTAGGTTCTAGTAAGTATAACGTTGAAGAGATTTGGGAGAGAGGCAAAAGACGATGAAAAGCTGCTAGGGCCTATGAATTACATCCTTTTTAATACTGTTTAAGAGATTTGAGTAAAGAATGTGATTCTTTCCATTTTTTGCTTGCTGTGAATATACTCCTTTGAATGTAGCATCCCTCAGGGGATGAACCACAGGGGTCACAACTTCAACAGAACTCCACACTTTTCTACACTTGGTGCAACTCTGGAGAAAGCAAATGAACAAATGACAGTATCACAAGAATATTCCTAGCCCCCTGTTCCTGTTCCAAATTAACATAAGAAATGTTTGCTAGCAACCTGGTCATTAAAACCAGAACTAAAATGTGCCAACAACCTAGAAGCTTTTCCTAAAAAACAAGAAGGAGTTTTAACATTAAAATTCTTATTTTCCATAGCTATGTTTTATTGTTCAGTTGTACTGCTTTTGCTTCTTATGCTTAATTATAGGAAATTACTTTCCTTACATTAGAAACTGCCCTCCCTATATAAAAAAAAAGTCTCCAGAACAAAGCAGAAACTCTCCAGGTAAAGTACCTGTCACTTTTTCTGACTCTTGAATTCCTCAGAACTGTGACTAATTAAGCCTGGGGCAACTAATATAAAAACTGTTTATATATGATCATAAGACAATATGAAATGTCTTAATCCTACCGCTTGAGACTGCTATCTTGGGCAAATCATGCATACTTCTACAGAGGCTACAAAGAGTATGTATTTGATTCACTCTAAACATACCATTGTATCTTTCCCCTTTCTAAATGCCTACAAATATTGAGAGTATATTAGCTTATCAAGATAAGAATGATGTGATCTGGTACATCAGAGTTTTTGGTCCAATACAAAGCAAGAGCTTTTGGTATCACTTGTAATTAGATGTCATTTTCTATTGTACTGAACAGCAAACTACTAGATGAGGTCTGTTCAGCTCTGAATAGAATGATGCTGTTGGTTTAATGAGCTGCAAATCTTTTTTATTTTAATCTCATTAAGATTAAAACCTCGGTTTCAAGTGCAATGAATTGGTTCCACCAGAAACAGAGAAGCATATAAATCTCAGTATTACATGCTGTGGACAATAAAAGAACTTGTATTTCCTCGATAGACTCATTCTCATCTCTGCTAATAAGCCAATTTCACAAATTTAGATGACTATGATAAAACCAATTGTCTTATTAATAAACTGACATAATGGAGTAAACATTTTATTATTGGGTTTCCACAGAACCTGACACTTTAGTATAGTGATTAAAGTATGTATTCTCTTCTACTTCCTCTAAGAAAGTAATTTATTTAAAATGCAAATTTCGGCAAAGGTTCCGGCTTTTATTAGTCTAACCGATATGCTTTAAAACACTGATTCTGAACTGGGGTGACTGTGCTTACCAAAAGGCAGTGTCTGGAGACATTTTTGGTTGTCACGACTGGTGAGAATGCAGAAAAGGAAAGCACCCTGCGGCAAAGAATCATCCCACCCAAAACATCCATAGTGCCAGAAGAGAGAAACCTTGCTTTAAGCCTATGACCACTGCCCAAAATGAACTTTTGAAAGAAAGTTTGGGTTGTTTCTCAAGAGTTTTTGGCTATAAAAATCTCACATGTTTACTTGCTACTGGGACGTAACATTTCAGAAACCAGGGGTCCCTAAACTCTGCAAAAATCCACAAATTACTATTTTCATAAAATGCTTCCTTACCAAAGCAGGCAATGTTCCCATCCAGTCCTATGTATTTTAGATCATATTTGGCAGCTTCATTTTCAATGGGCTCATTTTCTGATTTGTCATCCATAGCAAATATGTCCTTTTGTCGGAATTCTGCGTTGTCATCAAAGTTTATCTTGGCATCAAAACAGACAACTAGCAAAGAAAAAACAAACATACCTTAGCATCTCCTAAGGATCTATAAATTATTGGGTTGGTCAGAAAGTTCATTCAAGTTTTTCTGTAAGATGTAATGGAAAGACCCAAATGAACTTTTTGAACTCACTGCCAACCCAAAAAGTTCTCCACGCTGATAGGTACAGGAGAAATAACATCAAATACTGTCAAAAAAATACTGTCAAAAAAGGGAATACCTTTTTTCCCTCAAGCTTCAGACAGGAGATACTGTTAAGACTTTCTTAATCTTTAAACTTTAAGGCCACAAAGACAAATATGACATGGTCCCTGTTTTCAAGGGACTTACAGTCTAATAAAAAGCATAATTTTTATCTGTTGGTTTTTATAAAATAACAATGTAAGTTGCTGTCATTCTTTAAAAGCTACAGTCTTGCATAGCTAAACACAGATCTGATTTGCCATTTTTATTACAGTTCCTATTTTTACTATTTAACCCTTCTCTTCAATGCAGAGAGACTAGACAATAATGCTTAATACTGTCATATTCCTATGTCCTTCTTCTGATGTCTCAACGTGAAGTGTTTATTTAATCACTATCCTCACTAATATGTCTGGAAGATTTAGTGGAAAGAACATCAAGTCAGAATCATTAGACTTTCTAAATTATCTGATCCTTAACTAACTCTGTGACTTCATAAAAATAACCTACTTTCTTGCTGGACCTCAGTTTTCTTACTTGAAAAATGGAAAATGACAAACCCTAGACTGCTAATATATTTACTCTAGAGTCTGCTCAAACTAAACCATGAACTTGATGTGAGCAGAATCATCTTATGATTCTTGTTATTCAAGTTAGAAAACATTAAGACGCCAAGACTGGTCAGTTACAATGAAAGATTATCAGGCATTATCAGCACCACGGGATCCACCTTCTCATGTTGGGAGAAATCTCTAACGCTTTAACTGGCAAGGAGCCCTGGACTCAGTGGAATTCGTTCAGTGATGGGGATGGATCACAGGGTTTCCCTTGTTTGTAGATCTTCCACACATACAATCAAGGAGTTATTGTGGGGAGTGGTTGTGGGCTTGATGTCCTGGACGATCTCTTTTATGACATAGCTTAAAGAAAAACAAACATACCTTAGCATCTCCTAAGGATCTATAAATTATTGGGTTGGTCAGAAAGTTCATTCAAGTTTTTCTGTAAGATGTAATGGAAAGACCCAAATGAACTTTTGAACTCACTGCCAACCCAAAAAGTTCTCCACGCTGATAGGTACAGGAGAAATAACATCAAATACTGTCAAAAAAATACTGTCAAAAAAGGGAATACCTTTTTTCCCTCAAGCTTCAGACAGGAGATACTGTTAAGACTTTCTTAATCTTTAAACTTTAAGGCCACAAAGACAAATATGACATGGTCCCTGTTTTCAAGGGACTTACAGTCTAATAAAAAGCATAATTTTTATCTGTTGGTTTTTATAAAATAACAATGTAAGTTGCTGTCATTCTTTAAAAGCTACAGTCTTGCATAGCTAAACACAGATCTGATTTGCCATTTTTATTACAGTTCCTATTTTTACTATTTAACCCTTCTCTTCAATGCAGAGAGACTAGACAATAATGCTTAATACTGTCATATTCCTATGTCCTTCTTCTGATGTCTCAACGTGAAGTGTTTATTTAATCACTATCCTCACTAATATGTCTGGAAGATTTAGTGGAAAGAACATCAAGTCAGAATCATTAGACTTTCTAAATTATCTGATCCTTAACTAACTCTGTGACTTCATAAAAATAACCTACTTTCTTGCTGGACCTCAGTTTTCTTACTTGAAAAATGGAAAATGACAAACCCTAGACTGCTAATATATTTACTCTAGAGTCTGCTCAAACTAAACCATGAACTTGATGTGAGCAGAATCATCTTATGATTCTTGTTATTCAAGTTAGAAAACATTAAGACGCCAAGACTGGTCAGTTACAATGAAAGATTATCAGGCATTATCAGCACCACGGGATCCACCTTCTCATGTTGGGAGAAATCTCTAACGCTTTAACTGGCAAGGAGCCCTGGACTCAGTGGAATTCGTTCAGTGATGGGGATGGATCACAGGGTTTCCCTTGTTTGTAGATCTTCCACACATACAATCAAGGAGTTATTGCGGTGGGGAGTGGTTGTGGGCTTGATGTCCTGGATCTGATCTCTTTTATGACATAGCTTATAGAAGAAATCAGCTGTCTATGATGATACTCCATCATAACCTTCTTCTACCTTACTCAAGATAGCAACAGGCAGGGCTCTCTGACCATGAATTTAGATATTACTCATTCTTCTCCAGCACTGCTGACAGGTACCTAACTCTTGACTGGGAAACAATCACCTATGTGTAGTTCACTCTAAAGTAATAACCATGGTTTGTTAATGCCACTTGCTTCTTACGGAAAGAAAATGTTACTATGCTGTAGTATTCTTGAGCGGAGGACCCCAGGTAGAGGGTCTGTTCCAGGAGTCTCTCTACCACAATAAGCAATGACTCCGGTAGCAAATCTATGCAGAACTGGCATATTAACCTCTAAGAATTCTCGGCATAAATAAAAATCCAAACCACAAATTACTTAAAGTAGCACTGACTGTCAAGGGAGAATCTTATACGAAATTTAATGTCTGCCTGAGTCCTTTGTCTTGCCACAAAATGTCCAACCACTTTACCCACATACTATGAACATACCGAGCAAATGAGTAATTACATTCCAGAAATCTTAATGACAGGATCCTACATTACCAAAGGAATTGGCCAATGTTTTCTTCTTGCTACAGTTGCATTTCGCAGCAATTAATGGCTTGTATAACAATCAGTAGGAAAGCAACTGCTGATTTTCCATTTGGGTTTATAAATGTATTTTAATTAATTTATTAGCAATTTTAGCTACCTCCATTACTCATGGTAAAAGTACTTGAAAAGAACATGTTCAGAATGAATGGGCAAATGCTATGAAATTGACTTCCTAAGTGAAAAGTTTCAGATAAAAAAAAATTCTTGCTGTAGATCAATAAACCAGTAAATCAAAATAGGTCGAGGCTGATCTTTGCCCCTTGCATTAAGACGCCAAGACTGGTCAGTTACATGAAAGATTATCAGGCATTATCAGCACCACGGGATCCACCTTCTCATGTTGGGAGAAATCTCTAACGCTTTAACTGGCAAGGAGCCCTGGACTCAGTGGAATTCGTTCAGTGATGGGGATGGATCACGGGGTTTTCCCCTTGTTTGTAGATCTTCCACACATACAATCAAGGAGTTATTGCGGTGGGGAGTGGTTGTGGGCTTGATGTCCTGGATCTGATCTCTTTTATGACATAGCTTATAGAAGAAATCAGCTGTCTATGATGATACTCCATCATAACCTTCTTCTACCTTACTCAAGATAGCAACAGGCAGGGCTCTCTGACCATGAATTTAGATATTACTCATTCTTCTCCAGCACTGCTGACAGGTACCTAACTCTTGACTGGGAAACAATCACCTATGTGTAGTTCACTCTAAAGTAATAACCATGGTTTGTTAATGCCACTTGCTTCTTACGGAAAGAAAATGTTACTATGCTGTAGTATTCTTGAGCGGAGGACCCCAGGTAGAGGGTCTGTTCCAGGAGTCTCTCTACCACAAGAAGCAATGACTCCGGTAGCAAATCTATGCAGAACTGGCATATTAACCTCTAAGAATTCTCGGCATAAATAAAAATCCAAACCACAAATTACTTAAAGTAGCACTGACTGTCAAGGGAGAATCTTATACGAAATTTAATGTCTGCCTGAGTCCTTTGTCTTGCCACAAAATGTCCAACCACTTTACCCACATACTATGAACATACCGAGCAAATGAGTAATTACATTCCAGAAATCTTAATGACAGGATCCTACATTACCAAAGGAATTGGCCAATGTTTTCTTCTTGCTACAGTTGCATTTCGCAGCAATTAATGGCTTGTATAACAATCAGTAGGAAAGCAACTGCTGATTTTCCATTTGGGTTTATAAATGTATTTTAATTAATTTATTAGCAATTTTAGCTACCTCCATTACTCATGGTAAAAGTACTTGAAAAGAACATGTTCAGAATGAATGGGCAAATGCTATGAAATTGACTTCCTAAGTGAAAAGTTTCAGATAAAAAAAAATTCTTGCTGTAGATCAATAAACCAGTAAATCAAAATAGGTCGAGGCTGATCTTTGCCCCTTGCAAAGACTACAAGCTACTTGAGAGAGACTATAATTAATGAATACGTATGCAAAGGTCAGAAGGCAGTCCAAGCTAAATGTTTGCAAAATCAGATTTTCAAATGTATCTTTTTCGTATAGCATGGCATGTCTGCCAAATCAGAAATGAGCTCACAACTTGGGGGCCATCTTGAGAGAATTTTCGTGTTACCAGGACTTAAAAGATAGTGACTGCAGGATAAGAGGGTTATCTGTATGTAGGGAAAAAAAGGTGTATCTACAATGATCCCTTGCTAACCATTCTCTCTCTGTAGAGAAAAGTAAACAACATAAGTAGGTCAAACACATGTATGTGCAAGTGTTTCTAGAAGTTAAAAACCCTACATAAATAGGAAGCAAGTAAAGCAACTCTTAGGAGTAAAGAAAGATATCCAGAACTGAACTGCTACCTTTAATGCCTAAATTTTTTCTGGGGAGCGTGGTGGTGGATGGGAGATAATAAAGCATTTTAAGGAGGTCTATGGACTTTCTGAGACACACATTTGTTAAACCTGCTCAATATTTTTAAAACAGTCCCAATCATACAAAGTGCTTTCCTGCCTAACAATCTCCCCTTATAAAGCTACATCGTCTGAAAGTTTCACCTTGAACTTGACCACTTAAGTAGACTCTGTCATCAAAAACATCTAGGCAGGAATTAGAACTATCATACTTCCTAAACAGGGGAGTCACTCCATTGCCTCTCTTAAGTCCAGTGGTCTTGTTGATCAAATAAGGGCCAGCGTATTTTCTACTGTCTTGTGCTGCTGGAAAGGCAGGATGCAGACAAGCACGTAGCCTCAGTGACAGCTACCACTCGCAGGTTATTTTCATTACTGCCACTGCAGTCCTCTACATGCACAGTGCCTTCTTAGGGCTTCACAAATAGGACAGATCCTTAGGGCCCAGGATAAGGGATTCTCTTCTCTTCCTATCACTGAAAATGAGCTGTACTTCGTCCTACTCCCATATAATCCTAGACTTCTGTTGAGAGTAAATCTAAACTAATGCCTACTGGACTTTACACATGTACAGGTGACTTTTTTCCACAGGAAGGAGTTTAATGGCTGGCATTTCAGGCTTTGGAAATGACAGAGAAGGATATTTTGCTTAAAGGGTGATGATGAAAGAGATGACTAGGTGATGTTTGAATCACACCACATGCTGCATAAGGCCAGGATGGCTATATAGTTGGGTATAAAGCAGCTTCAAGTAAGACTGTAAGTCAGGCAGTGGTAGAGGACAGTCCGTAGGCCAGCTCACTGCCTGATTTTGTAGATTTAGTTTTACTGGAATTTAGTCACAACCATTCATTTACATATGTCTCTGGTCGTTGTCCCAAAACAACAGCAGAGATAAGTGGCTGCAGTAGAAGCTGTATGGCCCCTGAACCTCCAAATATTTACTAAATGGCCCTTTACAGAAAAAAGGCTGCCACTCGCAGCTAAGTCCCATTTCTCACCACAACCATATCCTACTTTAACAACTGAAAAAACGAACACAGGTATCATAGCTGTATTAGTGAGGGAGAAACTTAGAAAAGTGCATCATACTAGTGTGAAAATAAAAAAAGGATAACAAACAAAATAAACCAAAATTTGAAGTTTACACAAAAGCAGTTGATCAATCTCTGAATACTGACTCTTACATGCTAATAGATCCCTCCGAGTACACTTTCAGAACTGGTAGGTTAAAAATGGATTGTCTATGTCACTCAGAGCACAATCAAACAAACTTCCTTGTTCAGACCTTGGCTTTTGCATTAAATAAAATAATAAACTAATGTAAAATGTATTTTTGGAGGAGCTGACTTGGTTCAGACATTAAGATTTTCAATGTCACATTAATAAAACTTCAACTCTATAGAAAATTGAACTTGAATAAAGGCCAGTCTGTGTACAAAGTGGGTGAAAAAAAACACACCTATTAATATTTATAAAACAATTTTCACCATCAAAAGCATATTGTTGCATGCTTGATAGATTATATAAATGAATTTTCCTTCTGAACAAATATCAAAGAAAGCTCTGGTACTTATATTCATAAAGCATTTTTGTTGTTTTGTTTAATGGTGTGAGATCCTGTGAGCTGCTAATTCAACCACCTCGATGAAGAACGTGACTGGCAGTTATTGGCCTCTGACCCCATGTTTTAACAGAGACTGTGTCACAGAATTAAACAAAAGAAAAATACATTTCAAAGGGGAGAGTCACACATAAAAGAAACATAAACACAACAGGAAATTAGTTTAGTTTGAAAAATTATCTATCTTCAAGCAACATACTGAATTTGATTTGTGATAAATAAGCATAACATGCGACAGAAATGCACTTTGCCAAGATGGCCTTAAAACACGGATACTTCCAAATTGGTCCCACTTTCTGTTAAATGTTAATGTTTGAGGAGTTGTGTACTTTTTGAGAACTTTTCTTTAGTTGCTGTGAAAGGAGAAAAATAGATACTAGGCGGGAGGGAGCTTCAGAGGGAGGTAAAGAACTGAGAATGCTCTTGAAAATAGTCCTGTGTTTAAAGAGAGAAACACAGAGAAACACCCACCAACAGCATGGGCACTTGCTAACATAGAGCAACAGGGTGGTTATTTAGGGAAATTAATCTGAAGAAAGAAAGGAATTTGATGTGCCATTTAACTTTGAATCGCGCAGCGTTAGTTCTCATGGAATCTTGGCCAGAGAGCCAAGGTTTTAAATTGGGTTAATTCTTTTCGCTCAGTAAACAGATTTGGGCTCCAAGGGATGAAGATGCCTTGGAGCAGGAATCCTTAATCTCAGGACTACTGATACGTTGAGTGAGATCATTTTCTGATGAGGGGGACAGCACTGTGCACAGTGTGATGTTTAACAGCATCCCTGGCCTCTACCCTCTAAACCGCAGTAGCATCCTGCACCCCAAGTTGTAACAAGCAAACATGGATATTAACCAGATTCACTGTAGTGAGGAGATCATTTTGCTGAAGAAGCACAGACCAAATCACTGTGTTATATTCTTGAAACTAATATAAGGTTATATGGCAATTATATTTTAGTAAAAAGAAAAAGTGTCCAGACATTGCCAAACAGCCCCTGGGGAACAAGATGCCCATCCTTGCCACTGAGAAATACTGGTTTAAAGATATCAAAGAAAAGAGGCTGTCTGCAGGCAGATCTGACTGTAAGCGGGGCAAAAAGAAATAGGACACAAAATCTCACAGTGGCTTACAAAATATGTAAATGAATGAAGGCAGGTGAGTAATTAACAACAACAACAAAAAACTTGTTTTTTTACTTGTCTACACGTTTAATGAATTACTTCTAGCACTGCAATTGGACAGCAAGGAAAATAGTTTATTTCCCACTATTTAACTGATAGTTGCTTTCAGTTCAATAAAAGTTCCCATAGACAAATTTTGACTCAATGTCCCTCTTCCATTGAGAAACTGCTGTTTTCTCACACCATGTGATTCCAGCAGGGCCCAAGAAGAGTCACTAAGCATCATCTGAAAAGACTGTTATGGCTGCTGGAGAAGAATGATAAGAACGGGAACCATCTCACCAACAGCTCCAGAGATGGTCACTGACAAAGACGTGCAGTTAGAAGCGAGCAGCCAAGAACAAGCAGAGAATCTCTGACTTCCTCCATTCCTTAAGCCACTTTACTTCTTAAACTTCTCTGTAACACAAGTAATATGAGTACCCTCCTCCTCAGGGGGCTTTTAAATAAAAATCAGGTTGATGCAGGATTCCGTCGCTAACAACCATTATAATCTTAACTAGTAGTCACTAAACTACATTAAATTCAGTACTGCCAACTTATATCATTTGAATAAAACTATTAATTACATCATAAAAAATTCATTGTCTGGGTGTACTTCTTACCAAAAATTTCCCATGGGTGAATGAGCAGCACAGATATTATTAAGGCCAATGCTATTCATTCCACTATGTGCCATCCATAGGATCAGTCTCCTGGACTAAAAAAAAAAATGTTCCTCATGGGCTTCCCTGGTGGTCCAGTGGGCAAAGAGTCCGCCTTGCAGTGCAAGGGGCACCGGCTCAATCCCTGGCCAAGGAAGATCCCATGTGCTGCCGAGCAGCTGGACCAGTGTGTCCAATGATGAGCCAGCGCTCTGGAGCGCATGTGCCCAGAGCCGGTGCTCTGCAACGAGAGAGGCCACTGCAATGGGAGGCCCACACAGGCTAAAGAATAAAGATGGATGAAAATAAATACATAACCAATAAAAGAAGCCAAATTTTTTTTTTAAATGTTCCTCATCAAGTAATAGAAGACTGAAGAAATAGTTTTACCAAGAAATTGTGCAATGAGTATGTTTAAAATAAGACTTTTTAAAGTAAAAACCTTGGTATAATGCCAACTTGATTGTTATATCAAAGTCTTAATGGGAAAGGTTATATATTTTGCTATTACTGATCTAAAAGGAAAATCTTTAAATATTCTGATTATAAATATTAATATTATCAATATTGCTAAAATATATATGACTGCTTTTATAGCTCGTAAATAAAGGATTGTTTCAGGGGTCTGTGACAATGATGAAGGTCAATTTGTACATTTGGTCATTAATCACTGTGTCCTAATTGGGTTTAATTTGACTACTGCTCATTAGAGTTATAAACCAACACATTCATTTAATTGTGATTATAATTCAATAGCTGAATTTTTATGCTACAATGCACAAATTAATAACTGAAGATAATTTTCCTCTTAAAAATATCACATAAGACTTATGTTTTAATGAACTTTATACATGGAATATATTTTAGGAGATTCCTTCCAAAGAACTCAATAATTCTCCTTTTTTTTTTTTTAATAATTAGAAAGAAAACTTCAGATTTCATGAGGTTTTACAAACACTCTAGGAAAGGACTTCCAAACCCTTTTTCCCTGCTGCCAAACCACCATTTGTGACTGTCAGCTTCCAAGAGGGTTAAATGAATATGTCATTTTTATCCCAGTCAATGCCTGAATTCTCATTTTTTGTTACTATGAAATACCCAGGTTGCTTATGCATATTAGCTTAAAAAGAAATACATGTATGGCCTTTTAAGAATTTAGAGTGAGGGCTTCCCTGGTGGTCCAGTGGGTAAAGAGTCCGACTTGCAATGCAAGGGCCACTGGTTCGATCCCTGGCCCCAGAAGATCCCACCTGATGCGGAGCGGGCAGGCCAGTGTGTCCAGTTACCGAGCGAGCGCTCTGTAGCGCATGTACCCGGAATTGGTGCTCTGCATCAAGGGAGGTCACTGCCGTGGGAGGCTCACACAAGCCAGGGAATGAAGATGGATGAAAATGAATAAAAGAAAAACCAATTAAAAAGAGGCCAAAATTAAAAAAAAAAAAAAAAAAAAAGAACTGGTTCTCAAATCATGTAAATGGTAGTTCAGGTTGTAGGGGAAGAAAAAAAAGGTTTTGTTTTGTATTTTTTTTTTAAAAAAAAGAACTTATCAGCCACTCAATTATTATCCACTCAATGCAGCATGAATTCAAACTAATACTCTCAAACTGGAGATTATTTCTAGATCACTCTGATGAAAGCAAACTAACAGTTTAAGAAGGAAAAACAGAAAAAGAAGGTAGGCCACCATAAATTAGTCCGGCATATCAGAATCAACATGCATACCAGACTCCAAGGGAGAAGGAAACGGTAACTCACTCCAGTGTTCTTGCCTGGAAAATTCCATGGACAGAGAAGTCTGGTGAGCTACAGTCCATGGGGTCACAGATAAACACATAAATAGGGCTTCCCTGGTAGCTCAGTGGTGAAGAAACTTTCTGTAATGCCGGAGACCTGGGTTCCACCCCCGGGTTGGGAAGATCCCTCGGAGAAGTGCATGGCAACCTACTCCAGTATTCTTGCCTGGACAATTCCATGGACAGGGGTCCCTGATGGACTGCAGTCCATGAGGTCACACAGAGTCAGACATAACAAGTGACTAAACAGCAGCAACACTGAACTCCAAAAGACAAGGGTTTAAATCCCGGCTCTAGTATCTAGCTGCCCTTGGGGAAGACAAATTCATTTTTCAGTTTTCTGTAAAACGAGTATAGAAACATCTAATCTGCAGGATTTTAATAAATGATAAAAAAAGAATACACATCAAAGTTTATCACAGCACACGATATACGATTCCAAGAAACAACTTTCTTCCCCTTGCTATAGAAAATACTGATTATGTTACAGGCAAATGCAATTTTAAAATATTTAAGAATATAGGTAAGATCCGACTTGCAATGCAAGGGCCACTGGTTCGATCCCTGGCCCCAGAAGATCCCACCTGATGCGGAGCGGGCAGGCCAGTGTGTCCAGTTACCGAGCGAGCGCTCTGTAGCGCATGTACCCGGAATTGGTGCTCTGCATCAAGGGAGGTCACTGCCGTGGGAGGCTCACACAAGCCAGGGAATGAAGATGGATGAAAATGAATAAAAGAAAAACCAATTAAAAAGAGGCCAAAATTAAAAAAAAAAAAAAAAAGAACTGGTTCTCAAATCATGTAAATGGTAGTTCAGGTTGTAGGGGAAGAAAAAAAAGGTTTTGTTTTGTATTTTTTTTTTAAAAAAAAGAACTTATCAGCCACTCAATTATTATCCACTCAATGCAGCATGAATTCAAACTAATACTCTCAAACTGGAGATTATTTCTAGATCACTCTGATGAAAGCAAACTAACAGTTTAAGAAGGAAAAACAGAAAAAGAAGGTAGGCCACCATAAATTAGTCCGGCATATCAGAATCAACATGCATACCAGACTCCAAGGGAGAAGGAAACGGTAACTCACTCCAGTGTTCTTGCCTGGAAAATTCCATGGACAGAGAAGTCTGGTGAGCTACAGTCCATGGGGTCACAGATAAACACATAAATAGGGCTTCCTGGTAGCTCAGTGGTGAAGAAACTTTCTGTAATGCCGGAGACCTGGGTTCCACCCCCGGGTTGGGAAGATCCCTCGGAGAAGTGCATGGCAACCTACTCCAGTATTCTTGCCTGGACAATTCCATGGACAGGGGTCCCTGATGGACTGCAGTCCATGAGGTCACACAGAGTCAGACATAACAAGTGACTAAACAGCAGCAACACTGAACTCCAAAAGACAAGGGTTTAAATCCCGGCTCTAGTATCTAGCTGCCCTTGGGGAAGACAAATTCATTTTTCAGTTTTCTGTAAAACGAGTATAGAAACATCTAATCTGCAGGATTTTAATAAATGATAAAAAAAGAATACACATCAAAGTTTATCACAGCACACGATATACGATTCCAAGAAACAACTTTCTTCCCCTTGCTATAGAAAATACTGATTATGTTACAGGCAAATGCAATTTTTAAAATATTTAAGAATATAGGTAATTTGCTTATAAATCACCAGTCACAGTATTGTATCTAGTGGTCAGTTGTGTAAACCATGAAACCTATTAATTTCAATGGTTTCTTAAATATGAGCTCTTTGTCTGTCCTAATTTGAAACCTTTAAAAATATATAAATAAAATTAAAAATATAGATAAAAATATCAAATCTTTACCTTTTCTGGATTACTTTTATACTGCCTGAGAAGAACACCTATACTGCATGAATGGGAAGGACTAGCCTACTTTAGTCTGAAACTAGATGCTTATTACAAATATATCAGTCACCTCATTTTGACAACTACCCTACAAGATAGGTATCATTTTTTACTCATTCTTTTGGAGTTATAAACAAAAACAAACAAAAAAACCAGAGGTTTGGCCCATGCATGTAGCTGGAACATGGCAAACCCAGGCCTCTCTGGGTTTCAGTGACATGCTACTTTTGATTTTTTGACTCTGATTCAGACAGTGTTTGAAATATACTAGATACAAATATACTAGAGAGAAAACACTGAACCATCCATACTGGTCTGCAACTTATTTGTATTTGCAGCCCAATGGCAAATCCTTATTTACAGGCTTCCCACAATATGCTAAGCAGCAATCAAGAGAAGGGGTTGAAATACACTAAAATAAAAAGACAAGGTTCATGGAACTTAACAAAACATTCTAGTATCACTGTCCTATCCCCTTGATATTCTATCTCCCTCCCTAAATACATGCATGTTTTTTTAAGCTTTTGCTCTCAAGCGAGTAAGACCTTTTATTCTTGCCTGGAAACTGACAGGTCCCTGATGGACTGCAGTCCATGAGGTCACACAGAGTCAGACATAACAAGTGACTAAACAGCAGCAACACTGAACTCCAAAAGACAAGGGTTTAAATCCCGGCTCTAGTATCTAGCTGCCCTTGGGAAGACAAATTCATTTTTCAGTTTTCTGTAAAACGAGTATAGAAACATCTAATCTGCAGGATTTTAATAAATGATAAAAAAAGAATACACATCAAAGTTTATCACAGCACACGATATACGATTCCAAGAAACAACTTTCTTCCCCTTGCTATAGAAAATACTGATTATGTTACAGGCAAATGCAATTTTTAAAATATTTAAGAATATAGGTAATTTGCTTATAAATCACCAGTCACAGTATTGTATCTAGTGGTCAGTTGTGTAAACCATGAAACCTATTAATTTCAATGGTTTCTTAAATATGAGCTCTTTGTCTGTCCTAATTTGAAACCTTTAAAAATATATAAATAAAATTAAAAATATAGATAAAAATATCAAATCTTTACCTTTTCTGGATTACTTTTATACTGCCTGAGAAGAACACCTATACTGCATGAATGGGAAGGACTAGCCTACTTTAGTCTGAAACTAGATGCTTATTACAAATATATCAGTCACCTCATTTTGACAACTACCCTACAAGATAGGTATCATTTTTTACTCATTCTTTTGGAGTTATAAACAAAAACAAACAAAAAAACCAGAGGTTTGGCCCATGCATGTAGCTGGAACATGGCAAACCCAGGCCTCTCTGGGTTTCAGTGACATGCTACTTTTGATTTTTTGACTCTGATTCAGACAGTGTTTGAAATATACTAGATACAAATATACTAGAGAGAAAACACTGAACCATCCATACTGGTCTGCAACTTATTTGTATTTGCAGCCCAATGGCAAATCCTTATTTACAGGCTTCCCACAATATGCTAAGCAGCAATCAAGAGAAGGGGTTGAAATACACTAAAATAAAAAGACAAGGTTCATGGAACTTAACAAAACATTCTAGTATCACTGTCCTATCCCCTTGATATTCTATCTCCCTCCCTAAATACATGCATGTTTTTTTAAGCTTTTGCTCTCAAGCGAGTAAGACCTTATTGAATACTTGCTGTATGCAAGACACAGTGGTGGGAGCTAAGATATAAGAAAGTTACTGATATACTTCAAGTGCTCAGTGGGAAGACAAAACCTTCCCCATAAAAATGTCTCCTCCCACCTGAAGCAAAAGCTGCTAACAAAAGGAGGAAAGAGACTGATGATGGGGCATTAGGGGCTCCACCATGATGACATAACTTCAGTAGGAGAGAGAGTGTGAAATTACATGCAGATTTAGGCAGACTAATAAGCTTCAAACAGTTCCAGTCCCATAAAAGCAAGACATTCGTTATATCCAAGCAATGGGGCTCCTGTTCACACCTAAATCTCTACCGTCATAGCAGCAGTGATGGACCTGAAAACTAGGGGGTGATGGTCAACAGATGTTTCGAAATAAAATAAGAAATAACTTCCTGGGCTTCCCCTGGTGGTCCAGTGGGTAAGGACACCGCCTTGCAGTGCAAGGGACGCCGGTTCGATCCCTGGCCTGGGAAGATCCCACGTGCCGCGGAGCGGCTGGACCCATGTGTCCATTTACCAAGCCGGAGCTCTGGAGTGCATGCGCCCAGAGCCGGCGCTCTGCAACGACAGATGCCACCCACCGTGATGGGAGGCCCACAGGAGCCAAAGAACAAACACGGATGAAAATAGAGAAATGAAAGACGAATAGAAGTGGCCCGCCCACTCCCCTCCTAACCCCCGCCCAAAATAAATAAATAAATAAATCTTTAAAAAAAAAGAAATAACTTCCTATGAGGCTTTGCATTTGGCTACAAACTCAAGTGCTGAAATGTTCAACTGTATCGAGGGAGCATTTGAAACTATGGCAGACACTAAATTACTAAAAGAAATTAATGCATGGCGCTATCTTTTGTACAGTTTATAGTTTGAATAAATAATTACATTCATTCCTTTTCTTTCTCTCTTTTTCTCTTACCTTGTCCTTCTGGAGTCTCACCAAAGGGATTCACTTCCACCTGAGTAGCATCAATTTTCAGGAAAAGATTATACAGCTTCTTAATTTGATCTGCAGCCTAAACATGATCAAGTGAAAGGAAATTACACAAAAGTAGCAAACGAAAAAAAATACATTCATTTTGCTGGATTAATGAAATCTTAAAAATAGCAAGCTATCTTTATTTTCAGTTAGGTTTTCTGAAGGGAAAAGCAGAAAAGTATAATTATTTTAATTTCTACTGCTATTCATTAAAAGGAATTGCTCAACTTTCCTCCAGACACTAGAAAACACCATTATCAAGAAAACAAAATATTTTCAGTATGGCCTAAAAATGCTGTGAATCTTTCTGAAAATTACCATGTCCCTATTAGCTGAGCTATACTGCAATATAAGCTACAATTACAAACATAAAAAAGCTCCATTTACGTAAAAAGTAAACATGATTTTGAGAGTTTATAATGACGAGGTTTTCCTTATTATGCTGGAATAAAACTTACTGTATTCATCAATCCAAACCTATAATCTGTGAAACAACAATTACTGAGTGTCTAATGGAAATGGTTGCAAAATAGGAAGATGGAAGACCTCAACAGTACACTTACTGAATAGCACAGTTCAAACTTAAAACAGCTTGTGCCGAAGGCAGAACCCACAAAGAGCAAGAATATCCAACAGTTTCCCCAGGTGTTGTCCCTCTGACTTCATTTTTCTCACTCTGCTTGAAATTCACTCGCTCATTCATTCTTTTCAACCAACATTTATTAATTGCTCACCTCCCAGCAGGCTGGCCGTGTGTGACTGACGACTAAGCACACAATCATGAATGAGGTGTGACAGCACCCAGGAAAGCTGGCACCTACAGTGAACACAGCCTGTTCACCGTTTACCAGGCAACGTGAGACTGTGCAGTGTGCAATCAAGGCTGAATGTTGAGTTTTAGTCTCATTCTTGGCTCCAACTTATTTCCCAGCCATGGTTTTCTCACTGCCACATTTTTGCACATTGTCCCCATTCTTCATTATTTGCCCTCAGATCTGTTTCTGGCTTTTGGTTTTTCCAACCTCTACCCTCTTAACCAGGGGAGCTGACACTTGTAGGCTGGGTTTTCAAACCCTAGGTCAGCTGGCTTCAGTTCAGTCAATGGGAAGCAGCAGCAGTGGGAGACAGGTGAGAGGAAGGAAAAAGAGAGTATTTCTATCCTTTTCCTTCTGCCTCTTCTCACTTAAATTCCCATCAGGGTTCCAACTTCTGTATCCCGAAGTCCAGTAACACTACAGGCTCACTTTGTTCCTTGAACACTATAGGTAGCAACAGTTTTCTGTTGCTGTTTAGCTATACACTGCCTCTCTGTCCACTCTGAGACTTGTCAACGCTCACAGCCCCAAACCAATAAACCTACCATTCTATTTTCAGGCCTAAAAATGCTGTGAATCTTTCTGAAAATTACCATGTCCCTATTAGCTGAGCTATACTGCAATATAAGCTACAATTACAAACATAAAAAAGCTCCATTTACGTAAAAAGTAAACATGATTTTGAGAGTTTATAATGACGAGGTTTTCCTTATTATGCTGGAATAAAACTTACTGTATTCATCAATCCAAACCTATAATCTGTGAAACAACAATTACTGAGTGTCTAATGGAAATGGTTGCAAAATAGGAAGATGGAAGACCTCAACAGTACACTTACTGAATAGCACAGTTCAAACTTAAAACAGCTTGTGCCGAAGGCAGAACCCACAAAGAGCAAGAATATCCAACAGTTTCCCCAGGTGTTGTCCCTCTGACTTCATTTTTCTCACTCTGCTTGAAATTCACTCGCTCATTCATTCTTTTCAACCAACATTTATTAATTGCTCACCTCCCAGCAGGCTGGCCGTGTGTGACTGACGACTAAGCACACAATCATGAATGAGGTGTGACAGCACCCAGGAAAGCTGGCACCTACAGTGAACACAGCCTGTTCACCGTTTACCAGGCAACGTGAGACTGTGCAGTGTGCAATCAAGGCTGAATGTTGAGTTTTAGTCTCATTCTTGGCTCCAACTTATTTCCCAGCCATGGTTTTCTCACTGCCACATTTTTGCACATTGTCCCCATTCTTCATTATTTGCCCTCAGATCTGTTTCTGGCTTTTGGTTTTTCCAACCTCTACCCTCTTAACCAGGGGAGCTGACACTTGTAGGCTGGGTTTTCAAACCCTAGGTCAGCTGGCTTCAGTTCAGTCAATGGGAAGCAGCAGCAGTGGGAGACAGGTGAGAGGAAGGAAAAAGAGAGTATTTCTATCCTTTTCCTTCTGCCTCTTCTCACTTAAATTCCCATCAGGGTTCCAACTTCTGTATCCCGAAGTCCAGTAACACTACAGGCTCACTTTGTTCCTTGAACACTATAGGTAGCAACAGTTTTCTGTTGCTGTTTAGCTATACACTGCCTCTCTGTCCACTCTGAGACTTGTCAACGCTCACGGCACCCACTTAACCATTCCCTAGAATAAAGCCCCACTGTGGTAAATGCTGGGGCTTCCTAGGGGTGTCAGTGGCAAAGAATCCGATTGCCCATGCAGGAGACTTAAGAGACACTGGTGGGTTCTATCCTTGGGTGGTGATGATCCCCTGGAGCATGGCTACCCACTTCTGTATTCTCGCCTGGAGAATTCCTTGGACACAGGACCATGGGCTACAGTCCATAGGGTCACAAAGAGTCAGACACGACTGAAGCAACTTGGAATGCATGCATGTGGTAGATACTGGGAGTGATTTTTTCGCTCTGGTATTGAATGAAGAACTCCTGCAGAGGGATGTAATTCATTTTACCTTAATTTGTTTGATGGAGATGTGTAAACTTCCTTAAATCCTAATTTGAAAGCCAGTGGATATAACCAAATATACGTAATAAGCAAGACTGAATATTTTTAATATTTAATTTTTTTTGGTTAGAGGTAGTGGTTTAGTTGCTAAGTCGTGTCTGACTCTTGAGACCCCCATGGACTGTATAGTCTGTCGGGCTCCTCTGTCCATAGGATTTTCCAGGCAAGAATATTGGAGTGGGTTGCTATTTCCTAGATACCACATGGACATAATACAAAATTCCCAAGGTACACAAGGGTCTCCCTTGTAACCTGTAGCAAACTCCCCAGCCACAGAGCCCCCAGTCTGTCCTCTTGCAGCAGCCACTTTATTGGTTGATGCTTCATTAAGGGGAACAGCTATGCATATGCAAGTGTACACATTCTTCATTCACCATTTTTAAAAACTGAACTTGGTTCTACACTTTGTTTCTGTACTGACAAAATTTCAGAGAGCCTTCAGCAACACACACAGAACAACTGTGTAACTGACTGCATAATACCTTATTGTATGGCTGTATCATAATTCATGTAACCTGTCTCCTAAATAATGGCCATTTGGTTTCCAGGAGTTTCACACTACTTCAAATGCTGCCCTATCTGCATTTGTATATATGTATATCCTGCAGTGATTAAACACTACAGCCCACTTTGTTCCTTGAACACTATAGGTAGCAACAGTTTTCTGTTGCTGTTTAGCATACACTGCTTTTAGACTTGTCAACGCTCACGGCACCCACTTAACCGTTCCCTAGAATAAAGCCCCACTGTGGTAAATGCTGGGGCTTCCTAGGGGTGTCAGTGGCAAAGAATCCGATTGCCCATGCAGGAGACTTAAGAGACACTGGTGGGTTCTATCCTTGGGTGGTGATGATCCCCTGGAGCATGGCTACCCACTTCTGTATTCTCGCCTGGAGAATTCCTTGGACACAGGACCATGGGCTACAGTCCATAGGGTCACAAAGAGTCAGACACGACTGAAGCAACTTGGAATGCATGCATGTGGTAGATACTGGGAGTGATTTTTCGCTCTGGTATTGAATGAAGAACTCCTGCAGAGGGATGTAATTCATTTTACCTTAATTTGTTTGATGGAGATGTGTAAACTTCCTTAAATCCTAATTTGAAAGCCAGTGGATATAACCAAATATACGTAATAAGCAAGACTGAATATTTTTAATATTTAATTTTTTTTGGTTAGAGGTAGTGGTTTAGTTGCTAAGTCGTGTCTGACTCTTGAGACCCCCATGGACTGTATAGTCTGTCGGGCTCCTCTGTCCATAGGATTTTCCAGGCAAGAATATTGGAGTGGGTTGCTATTTCCTAGATACCACATGGACATAATACAAAATTCCCAAGGTACACAAGGGTCTCCCTTGTAACCTGTAGCAAACTCCCCAGCCACAGAGCCCCCAGTCTGTCCTCTTGCAGCAGCCACTTTATTGGTTGATGCTTCATTAAGGGGAACAGCTATGCATATGCAAGTGTACACATTCTTCATTCACCATTTTTTTAAAAAACTGAACTTGGTTCTACACTTTGTTTCTGTACTGACAAAATTTCAGAGAGCCTTCAGCAGCAACACACACAGAACAACTGTGTAACTGACTGCATAATACCTTATTGTATGGCTGTATCATAATTCATGTAACCTGTCTCCTAAATAATGGCCATTTGGTTTCCAGGAGTTTCACACTACTTCAAATGCTGCCCTATCTGCATTTGTATATATGTATATCCTGCAGTGATTAAACACCCACAGGATAAATTCTCTGAAGTGGGAAAAGGGGGGTGGGTATTTTACATAACAAAGGATTATCTTAAATTGTTCTTGGTAAACACTTTCATTAATATACCCTCCCACAAACTAGCATCATAGAGACTGTTATTTTATTAACAACCATCAGCTATTTGGGTATCTCATATATGGTCTTAATTTAAATCACTCTAACTATGAGATTGAGACATTTGTATTTGCTGTGAATTTTGCCCATTTTTCCACTGAGATTTAACTGTTTCTCCAACTAATTTACATGGGGCATTTTTACGTGAAAGAATTTAGCTCTTTACCTCATAGAAAGAGCAAATTTTTGTCACATAACATCTTTTGCCGTTGTTTTTATTACTTCTGCCACATGGAAATTTGATAATATTAATAACAACGTCACTTTTTTCTTTTATGGCTTCTGGCTTTGTGCCAGACTTAGAAATGGTTGGTCCCAACCTGACAATCCTATCATTATTTTTTCAAAAACTTAGAATTTTCCTTATTTAATGTTTACTCTTTTTTTTGATTACTCCAAACAGATTTTATTTGAATTACAGTGTGAAGCAGGTAAGGGACTCACAGTTGAATCTTTTTTTACATTTTTAGAGTTTTGCCAAATAATCCATACAAGATGCAATGTGAGTTGCATGACAGAGGGATGATGTATATCCTGGACACCATGACATTCACTACACTCAGTACCCTCTGTACAGAATTAGTACAATAAACAATGGTAGAAATAATCATTAATATAATAATATACCAAAACTACACAATAGAAATAACTTCTGGGTGCATACATATATACGTCTGTACATATATAAACACACATACACACGCACACATATACAAAAGATATTATCCCAACTACTTCAAAAAGTTTTTTGAAATTCAGTACTTCCCTGATGGTTCAGTGGTAAGGAACTCACCTGAAAATGCAGGAAACACAGGTTCAGTACCTAGGTGAGGAAGATTCTCCTGGAGAAGGGAATGGCAAACCACCCATTGTTTTTTTTTTTCCCCTTTTTTCCCCAACATGACTCTTAAAAAATTTGTATTTATTTTCATCCATCTTTTATTCTTTTGGCCTGTGTAGGCCTCCCATTACAGTGGCTTCTCTCGTTGCAGAGCACCAGCTCTGGGCACATGCCCTCCAGAGTGCTGGCTCTTAATTGGACACACCGGTCCAGCCGTTTCATGGCACATGAAATCTTCTCGGGCCAGGGATTGAACCAGTGCCCCTTGCACTGCAAGGCAGACTCTTTACCCATTGGACCACCAGGGAAGCCCCACTATAGTACTCTTGTCTTGAGAATCCTATGGACAGAGGAGTCTGGCGGGTTATGGTCTATAGGGTCACAAAGATTTGGACACAACTGAGCAACTAAGAACACACACACACACACACACACACAACTTCACTTAACTGTTCTGAAGCACAACATTCTCAACACTTAACCACAGTGCAACCTTTGTCAGGATCTTCCTCGTTTTCAAGGCCAAACAAGCACCCACTCTATGTATATACTATATTCTGTTAATCCATTTATTTTTCTGTGGACACCTGGGTCACTTCAAAACTTTTACAGCGTATATTAACCTAGTTTAGCATGAAGGCTGAACTTTTTCACTCAATTGCCATTGTAGTTATACATTAACACAGCACTTGGCAGGGGGGTTGGGGGAGCACTCGTAATTACAACTGTTCATTATGGTACAAAGACAGGCTATAAACATTTTTTGAAGCATGACTAAATCTGTGCTGTAAGATCTACAAGAGGTGAATGTTATAAAAGCTGTGTTGTAATATCCACAAGGGACAAGCAGCTTGGCTTGGAAACCAAATATGCCTTATTCCAGAGGCTACACACCAAATGACAATAAAGGCTACCCAGGCAAAACGTGTCAGTCTGCCCAGGTGTAATAATAGGAAATGGCAGGGCCTGTGGCAAGTGGAGGTTGGCTCTGCTACTTTCTAAATGTGTTCAAATTTAAAAAACAGATTAAATACCAGTCAAAGAAAGCATTCTGCTAGTTAATGTGCTGTGAGCCAGTTTGCTGCTGCTACCTTCTTCCTCAGTAACCAGGCTGTCCAAAATATTTGTTTTCTTTCTTGTTTGCCACAATTATATGTGGCAAAAAGCTTATATGTTAAGCAATTAAAAAACTGAGCCTAAAACAAACATCCTTGGGGCCACATGCATGACTCTCTGACAAATTTACCAATGTCTTCAAAAATGTTTTCATGGGTTAAAAATAAATTTGGAAAAAACTTCTATTGCACTCCAGGAACTAGTACCTTCAACATGCACAGAGGGTTCTTAAAGGTAACCAGAGGTATAAACCACATCTAGGAGGATTAATGAGCTTGTATTAATTTGGCTTATCAGATATTTTCACCAGCTTAAGTACTAGAGGCAAATGCTGCCAACTCATGGTACCTTTGTTTTTAGAAATGAATGCTACAGATGATAATTAAAACATGGTTGAGGAACTTGTGGATTTTGGTCATAATCAGTTTCCTCATGGCTTCTGTCTGTCAGTCAATTCTTGCTGAAATAAATTTCAAAAGGAACATGTATTTTTTAGGTTTTTATGCAAGACGATGTTTATTTTGGTTAAATCTAATATTAATACATCATATTTCAGAGACATCAGGTATGAGTCACAGGAAAGCTATTAATAATTTTACAAGAGAATCGTTTTATATGCTGTTCATCCATAAGTGAGGCACTTCCAAAGGACCAAACCACATCCTAGATGAAAATTAAGCAACTTTCAAAGTCACATTGAATCGAGGGGCCTCTAAAATATCATTTCTTTATCAAACGATCACCAGTGATGAGTCATTTAAATAAATGTGTTCTCCTCTCAGGCCCCTCCTGTGCTCACCACACACTGGCCCCGCATGTATGGAAGGAACACTGTGAAGCAGAGATTCCCAAATCTACAGCACCGGTTTACTCTGTGCTCCTGTGCCATGTATCCGATATTCTGTTGCTCAAATATAAATGGGCATCCCCAGATGAATAAATTCAGACACAGCTGCAACTAGGATCACCCGCTCTGTCCGCTCCCCTGTTTTCACTCTTTCACACCCCCTCTTCCTGTGCTCATGGTCAGCAAGCTGACCACTGCCCTGTGAGGCCCTGGGTAACAATGGCTATTTGTTATCATCTCTGTTCAACAGGGTTCAGCAAAAGAGCTTGGTCCAACTTGCCGAGCAGATAGATTTAAAACCTTTCACACAACTGACAATGATAAAAGGAAAAAAATGAATTAAAAGTTATTTACTTTCCTAGATATATAAAATCAAAAATACAATGACAATATAGCTACTACTGACCCCTAAGAATGTGCATGTTCATCTTCACTCCAAAGATAACTCACTTACAAGTGTTTAGGGAACCGGGAAAACATGATTCAGTCATTTAAGGGCTATAAATAACTCTTAATTGTCTCAAATTTTATTGCAGGGGTGGGGGGGGCTTATGATGTACATAATATCATTACTGCCTTCTCTAGAACTCTCAGCTATGTTTACCTCTTGAGCTTTCAAATCACATGGTGAGTAGATTTTATCTACTCCAGATTTATTGTCTTGCCACTTACAGCTACTCATTCCTGACTCCCCAGGAATCTCTTTCAAGTAGATACCTTAAGACGTGCAGTCTCACTTATTCATGCATATAACAGATATTTCTTGGGCTCTATCTTTTTGCCAAGCACTTTGTTGACAACACAGAAGTGAGCAAGACAGACCAAGTCCCTGCTGGGGTGCAGATGAAGACCCAGAAAATGTCACTGCAAGTGTCCAAGGGAAATAGACATGTCCAAGACATGCAGGATACAGAGTTGCTGAGTACATTCTGGAACTGACTGTAGGACTGTATGGCTTGAACACACGGACTAAACAGACAATGGCTCTCCATGACTACAACCAATACACAAGAAGCTACTTACTAAATGCCAAATGATCAATACAGTTAGTGGCATCATTCTCAGGGAGTAAGACCAACTACCACAGCCCTTACCGATGAATACTCCAGTATCTCTTTTTCATCAAATCACTAACCTGGCATCTCTTCGCCATGTCATTTATAAATGACAGTTAATTCCTCTAACGGTTAAAAGGCAAGCTGCAACTAGGATCACCCGCTCTGTCCGCTCCCCTGTTTTCACTCTTTCACACCCCCTCTTCCTGTGCTCATGGTCAGCAAGCTGACCACTGCCCTGTGAGGCCCTGGGTAACAATGGCTATTTGTTATCATCTCTGTTCAACAGGGTTCAGCAAAAGAGCTTGGTCCAACTTGCCGAGCAGATAGATTTAAAACCTTTCACACAACTGACAATGATAAAAGGAAAAAAATGAATTAAAAGTTATTTACTTTCCTAGATATATAAAATCAAAAATACAATGACAATATAGCTACTACTGACCCCTAAGAATGTGCATGTTCATCTTCACTCCAAAGATAACTCACTTACAAGTGTTTAGGGAACCGGGAAAACATGATTCAGTCATTTAAGGGCTATAAATAACTCTTAATTGTCTCAAATTTTATTGCAGGGGGTGGGGGGAGGCTTATGATGTACATAATATCATTACTGCCTTCTCTAGAACTCTCAGCTATGTTTACCTCTTGAGCTTTCAAATCACATGGTGAGTAGATTTTATCTACTCCAGATTTATTGTCTTGCCACTTACAGCTACTCATTCCTGACTCCCCAGGAATCTCTTTCAAGTAGATACCTTAAGACGTGCAGTCTCACTTATTCATGCATATAACAGATATTTCTTGGGCTCTATCTTTTTGCCAAGCACTTTGTTGACAACACAGAAGTGAGCAAGACAGACCAAGTCCCTGCTGGGGTGCAGATGAAGACCCAGAAAATGTCACTGCAAGTGTCCAAGGGAAATAGACATGTCCAAGACATGCAGGATACAGAGTTGCTGAGTACATTCTGGAACTGACTGTAGGACTGTATGGCTTGAACACACGGACTAAACAGACAATGGCTCTCCATGACTACAACCAATACACAAGAAGCTACTTACTAAATGCCAAATGATCAATACAGTTAGTGGCATCATTCTCAGGGAGTAAGACCAACTACCACAGCCCTTACCGATGAATACTCCAGTATCTCTTTTTCATCAAATCACTAACCTGGCATCTCTTCGCCATGTCATTTATAAATGACAGTTAATTCCTCTAACGGTCTACCAAATACTGGCTCTTTCTATCACCTACTGGAGGCTTAGATGATTCTGTTTCCTACTACCATTTGAACCTTCTGTTTTTCACTGGAGGTTTTACTCCAGTTTTCGAAAAAGTGTTCTCCTTTCTCAATTTAAACAAATATATTTTAAAGTCTTACTCTGCTTCACCTTTCTATAACTTGCCTTACTGCTAGCCTTAAACTTCTAAAGACAGAATCAATCAAAAGAAAAGGTAAAGAGAGAGAAAAAAAGTGGGCATTTGACTGTTTTACTGGAGGAATGCTGCCTGACTAAATTAAGGGAAACTGTAACAATCTCAGAGCCCTAGGACAAGAAACACACACACACACAAACACACACACACTGAAGGATTATTAAGATGGCTTCTTTTAGTAATGGAGGAGGAAGACAATAGACAGTAACTTCTTCTGATTCAACTGTGAGACAAGGAAGCTTGGCTGGGGAGACATAAAATCAGGCTCCAAGGGCAGGACCAAGGGCAGGGCAGGACTGTGGTGCTCAAGACAGACTCTCTTTTCCTTAATAGCTCAGAGGACAATTTTTCTGTCTTTGAAACCAAGGAATATAACTACTAAATTGGCATAATTCAAACTGTTTTCAGTCAAGTATTACCTCTGTGCCATTAATATTCATTTCTAATACTCATTAGCTATAGAAGAATAGCTATTAGTTAAGAAATGCATATTATTATTATTTTTTATACTTTTATTTTACTTTTAACTTTTACAGTTTTGCTGTTTACAGATATGTATGTTCCCAGATTAGTCATATGTGTATCCCCCCATCCCACCCCTCCAGACAAGAAATGCATATTATTAATAACAATAATAACTGACCTTTCTAGAGTACTGAATACATACTTTCACACATCAGGTAACTCAATTCTCATAAGAACTCTCTCAATCAGGATTTCATCACCCCCACTTTGCATACAATGCATGTGGTGCTCAGACAGTCTAAATCACACATGAACAGGGTACCAGTGCAGGATTCAAACTCAGGTTGCTTGACTTTACACCTGTGCATCTAATCACTATACCTCCTTTTTTTCCCCTCTAACTTATCTATTTATTTTTTTGCCTATTCTGGGTTTTCACTGCTGCTGCAGGCTCTTCTCTAGTTGCAGGAAGTGGGGCCTACTCTCTAGTTTAGCTGAGCAGGCTTTTTGTTGTGGTGACTTCTCTTGTGGAACTCAGGCTCTTGGGCACACGAGCTTCAGTAGTTGTGGCACGTGGTCTCAACAGTTGTGGTTCCAAGGCTCTAGAGCACAGGCTCCATAGTTGTGGCTCACGGGCTTAGTTACTCCGCAGTATGTGGGATCTTCCAGGATCAGGGATCAAACCCGTGTCTCCTACACTGGTAGGGAAACTCTTTACTACTGTGCTACCAGGGAAACGCTATACCGCCTCTTACAACTCATGCACTGGAGATGCACTGCTCTAGAAAAAACAGACTAATGTACATTAAGAAGGTATATGTGTCTGAAGGCAACACACTCTTAACCATGTACACACCTATACACACACACACACACACAAACATGTGTCATAAACATCCTCTTTGGAAGACCAGGGAAACATTTATTCATCATAAACAACTGGAGGAAAACATCAGACACAATTAGGCAAAGTTCCCAAACATTTTCTGAAACACATCAGACAAACCACCCTCCAATTGCTCAGGTACCTGGTTTTTCAAAGGCCCGAGGAAGCCTAGATTTTCCGCCATCCGCTGAGCTTGGCTGTCCTTTATCCCTTCAATAATGTCAATTTGCTCCTAGTAAAAATGAATCAAATGAACAAAATTCAGACAGTCAAATGAAAAGATTTACAACCTCAAAAGAAAATGCTTAGTATTTATTTGCAAATGAGTAATTAAAGTGTGGCACCTTTCCAAAGATCTCTGAACTGGGCCATTACAGCTGCCCATGGGGTATATTTTAATTAGCAGACCATCTATACAGCAGCCTTTTCAAAAACTATATAATTCTTCAGGGTGGCATGCTGACAAGACAATCGGATGCTGGTTTTCACTTTTAATTACTATACAGATGGCACTGACGAATCATTCACATGAACAAAGGGATTTCACCCCACTTTGCATACAATGCATGTGGTGCTCAGACAGTCTAAATCACACATGAACAGGGTCAGGTTGGCTTGACTTTACACCTGTGCATCTAATCACTATACCTCCTTTTTTTCCCCTCTAACTTATCTATTTATTTTTTTGCCTATTCTGGGTTTTCACTGCTGCTGCAGGCTCTTCTCTAGTTGCAGGAAGTGGGGCCTACTCTCTAGTTTAGCTGAGCAGGCTTTTTGTTGTGGTGACTTCTCTTGTGGAACTCAGGCTCTTGGGCACACGAGCTTCAGTAGTTGTGGCACGTGGTCTCAACAGTTGTGGTTCCAAGGCTCTAGAGCACAGGCTCCATAGTTGTGGCTCACGGGCTTAGTTACTCCGCAGTATGTGGGATCTTCCAGGATCAGGGATCAAACCCGTGTCTCCTACACTGGTAGGGAAACTCTTTACTACTGTGCTACCAGGGAAACGCTATACCGCCTCTTACAACTCATGCACTGGAGATGCACTGCTCTAGAAAAAACAGACTAATGTACATTAAGAAGGTATATGTGTCTGAAGGCAACACACTCTTAACCATGTACACACCTATACACACACACACACACACAAACATGTGTCATAAACATCCTCTTTGGAAGACCAGGGAAACATTTATTCATCATAAACAACTGGAGGAAAACATCAGACACAATTAGGCAAAGTTCCCAAACATTTTCTGAAACACATCAGACAAACCACCCTCCAATTGCTCAGGTACCTGGTTTTTCAAAGGCCCGAGGAAGCCTAGATTTTCCGCCATCCGCTGAGCTTGGCTGTCCTTTATCCCTTCAATAATGTCAATTTGCTCCTAGTAAAAATGAATCAAATGAACAAAATTCAGACAGTCAAATGAAAAGATTTACAACCTCAAAAGAAAATGCTTAGTATTTATTTGCAAATGAGTAATTAAAGTGTGGCACCTTTCCAAAGATCTCTGAACTGGGCCATTACAGCTGCCCATGGGGTATATTTTAATTAGCAGACCATCTATACAGCAGCCTTTTCAAAAACTATATAATTCTTCAGGGTGGCATGCTGACAAGACAATCGGATGCTGGTTTTCACTTTTAATTACTATACAGATGGCACTGACGAATATTTAGTCAGTTAATTTTTATGACATTTTTTGGAAGGCTTCCAAATAAGTTTTTTTCTGCTTAATTCTGCTGTTAAGGTTAGAGTTTGTCTTACATAGGTCAAATATTACCTTATGATTTAAACACTCTATTTATGATGATAATCATTAATAATACCCATGCTCTAAAAAGGGCTATTCCCTCCAAGATACTGAGTGTTGTTCCTATATATTATTTCGTATATTCTCTTAACAAACAGAATGACTTGATTTAAATCACATTAACTTCCCAAAAAACAAGCATTATTGGTAACCCAGCACATAAAGTTCTAAATTTAAGTTCCAAAGTAATTAACTTAAATATGTAATATTGGTAACAATATTTTAAAACCAATCTTCAAAGTATTAGGTCCTTATATAAATGAAGAGTTTCAAGAAATAAAATCTTTGCTTTTAGAGGAACAAAATCACCTTCTAAGAGAAATAATGAATGTTTCTACTAGAAATTTCCTCTGTGATTTTCTTCTTTTTTGGCCACTAAGAACTCAGAATTAAAAGCTGGCAACATAGTTCTAAAGTTCTTAGGAGTTTCTTATAGCTAAGGTAGGTTGATAAGCACTATATAAAATGAATATATCATCTAATTTAATCTTCACAATTCTGTGGGGTGGGAATTACCCCATTTTCATTTACCGAATCAAAACGTAAGGCTTAGAGACTGAGAAATTTACTGGCTAGTTAGGATTGACCTCAGGTCTCTGTGACTAAAAACTAATCTTAATATACAAAAAAAACAAAAACCAAAAACCCAAAAAAACACACCTACACAACACAAAGGATTGAAACAAGCAGTCAAATGAAAAGATTTACAACCTCAATTTTAAGAAAATGTCAAATGTGGGTAATTTAATTTGGCAAATGAGTAATTACAGTGTGGCACCTTTCCAAAGATCTCTGAACTGGGCCATTACAGCTGCCCATGGGGTATATTTTAATTAGCAGACCATCTATACAGCAGCCTTTTCAAAAACTATATAATTCTTCAGGGTGGCATGCTGACAAGACAATCGGATGCTGGTTTTCACTTTTAATTACTATACAGATGGCACTGACGAATATTTAGTCAGTTAATTTTTATGACATTTTTTGGAAGGCTTCCAAATAAGTTTTTTTCTGCTTAATTCTGCTGTTAAGGTTAGAGTTTGTCTTACATAGGTCAAATATTACCTTATGATTTAAACACTCTATTTATGATGATAATCATTAATAATACCCATGCTCTAAAAAGGGCTATTCCCTCCAAGATACTGAGTGTTGTTCCTATATATTATTTCGTATATTCTCTTAACAAACAGAATGACTTGATTTAAATCACATTAACTTCCCAAAAAACAAGCATTATTGGTAACCCAGCACATAAAGTTCTAAATTTAAGTTCCAAAGTAATTAACTTAAATATGTAATATTGGTAACAATATTTTAAAACCAATCTTCAAAGTATTAGGTCCTTATATAAATGAAGAGTTTCAAGAAATAAAATCTTTGCTTTTAGAGGAACAAAATCACCTTCTAAGAGAAATAATGAATGTTTCTACTAGAAATTTCCTCTGTGATTTTCTTCTTTTTTGGCCACTAAGAACTCAGAATTAAAAGCTGGCAACATAGTTCTAAAGTTCTTAGGAGTTTCTTATAGCTAAGGTAGGTTGATAAGCACTATATAAAATGAATATATCATCTAATTTAATCTTCACAATTCTGTGGGGTGGGAATTACCCCATTTTCATTTACCGAATCAAAAACGTAAGGCTTAGAGACTGAGAAATTTACTGGCTAGTTAGGATTGACCTCAGGTCTCTGTGACTAAAAACTAATCTTAATATACAAAAAAAACAAAAACCAAAAACCCAAAAAAACACACCTACACAACACAAAAGGATTGAAACAAGCAGAATCTGGGCCTGAGGAGGATTCTACTTTACACTGTGCTAAGTCGCTTCATTATCAGCACTGAAAGACATCGAGGCAGTTTCTAGTTCACCTCTGACTTCTAGGAGAGAATTTCTGGGTCATACATACTGTTAGATGTGGTAGAGTTAATCAAGAGAAAATGGAATTCACATTTCTCTCCAACTGGTTAATTCTTGGGGCAAGTTGGATGGAAAGAAACTAGGGAAGAAGAAAAGAACAAAGGGAGAGGAAAAGCACAGAAAAAGATCTTGAAACATGCATACTTTGATCATCCAACCTTTAACTGGACATCTAGTAAGAAAAAGCACTCAGTATCTTTATGTTTTAAATCCCTGAAACAGTCTACCGGGTTCAGAGTCCACAATTCAGTCTTTAACAGCTTGTATAGGAACAATCAACAAACAGAGTATAGTCAGTAATCTAAGCATACCTTAAAAATAAGTTCTGGATTCGAAGCCGCCACCTCTTCAATGTCAACACCCCCCTGAGGGCTGCCCACCAGCACAGGGCCATTGCAGGACCGGTCCATCAGAATGGCCAAGTAGGTTTCCCTGGAAATATCTAGGGCTTCAGCAACCATCACCTAGCAAATTAGCGGGAAAGTCAAATTAAGTCAGCATCGAGCTGATTTTCACTTGGAAATCTATACAAACTTGCTACACAAATCAAACAGCTTCATTTTCAGGCTCTTTAAACCCAGTGAGATTTGAGAGTTCTGCTCTCATGGTGCACAGTGGCCATTTTCACCTCCTTAATTGATCCTGTTAACTTGTTCAAGTGACAGGTATTCAGGTTGCCTCAAGGAACCTTCTCACTTTAATCTTCTTTTCTTCTTCAGAAACCCTGACACTTAAGAAAAACTCTAGGGAAGCAGCTGTTATTTTAATTTGAGACATTAGCAGTACATATATATTACTCCACTGATTCTTCTCAGATTGCACTGGTGGAAAACCAAGTTTGCTTGCCAAAGAAAGATTCTTTTTATGGTATGTCTGATGCTTCCTATGTTTGGATACTTCTGTCTCTTGGATCACTGTATTTTTATTTCAATTTATACTTTCTTTTAAATTACAAACATAATATTTGCTTGTTCGAAAATAATGCTAATGATATTAAAAGTATATGGAGGGGACAGTGAAAGCAGCCACTGCTGCACATTCGTACCCTTTGGGCCCCAGCAGTCAGGGTGGTCCATATGGAATCTTTGTGATAATCAGAAAAATACATCCCTTTCTCCTTGAGCATGTGGTCACCTTCCAGGACCAGAACCAGGAGGGAGGCAAATAGGATTTTTTTCTCTACACATGCTCCAGCCAGATCCTTTTCGCTCTGTCCAACCTTAACAATCGCATGCAGCAGTCCTGCCAGGAAAAAACCACTACTGATTTTTATTTACCTCGTCCCTATGCATCAGCAAGCATTGCCATCCCGGAATCATTCTGCAGTGCAGAAGCATATTATACATCCCTGAATGCCCTTTGTCTTTAACAGCTTGTATAGGAACAATCAACAAACAGAGTATAGTCAGTAATCTAAGCATACCTTAAAAATAAGTTCTGGATTCGAAGCCGCCACCTCTTCAATGTCAACACCCCCCTGAGGGCTGCCCACCAGCACAGGGCCATTGCAGGACCGGTCCATCAGAATGGCCAAGTAGGTTTCCCTGGAAATATCTAGGGCTTCAGCAACCATCACCTAGCAAATTAGCGGAAAGTCAAATTAAGTCAGCATCGAGCTGATTTTCATTTGGGAAATCTATACAAACTTGCTACACAAATCAAACAGCTTCATTTTCAGGCTCTTTAAACCCAGTGAGATTTGAGAGTTCTGCTCTCATGGTGCACAGTGGCCATTTTCACCTCCTTAATTGATCCTGTTAACTTGTTCAAGTGACAGGTATTCAGGTTGCCTCAAGGAACCTTCTCACTTTAATCTTCTTTTCTTCTTCAGAAACCCTGACACTTAAGAAAAACTCTAGGGAAGCAGCTGTTATTTTAATTTGAGACATTAGCAGTACATATATATTACTCCACTGATTCTTCTCAGATTGCACTGGTGGAAAACCAAGTTTGCTTGCCAAAGAAAGATTCTTTTTATGGTATGTCTGATGCTTCCTATGTTTGGATACTTCTGTCTCTTGGATCACTGTATTTTTATTTCAATTTATACTTTCTTTTAAATTACAAACATAATATTTGCTTGTTCGAAAATAATGCTAATGATATTAAAAGTATATGGAGGGGACAGTGAAAGCAGCCACTGCTGCACATTCGTACCCTTTGGGCCCCAGCAGTCAGGGTGGTCCATATGGAATCTTTGTGATAATCAGAAAAATACATCCCTTTCTCCTTGAGCATGTGGTCACCTTCCAGGACCAGAACCAGGAGGGAGGCAAATAGGATTTTTTTCTCTACACATGCTCCAGCCAGATCCTTTTCGCTCTGTCCAACCTTAACAATCGCATGCAGCAGTCCTGCCAGGAAAAAACCACTACTGATTTTTATTTACCTCGTCCCTATGCATCAGCAAGCATTGCCATCCCGGAATCATTCTGCAGTGCAGAAGCATATTATACATCCCTGAATGCCTTTCTTTCTTCGTTTCTGTTTTTCATCTTAATAACTACAACTTAAGACTGTACAAGGTTTTCTCTCTTCATTGTGACTGAACAACACTTATATGTCAATATTTATTTGACCATGTCCTAGCTGACTGACATTTATGTGGACTCATGTTTCTAAAAACACTACCTTAGTGATTATTTCTGTATGTATAGCTTTGCTCCATTGTTTTAGTGCCTCTGTGGTCAAGGTATATAAATGTAAAATGGCTATGTTTTACAATAGACTCTTCATATTTAACATTTTGACAAGTACTATCAAATTTCCTTTGAGAGTGATGCTACACCAATGTAAACTACCAAGAAAAAAAGTAAAAGATGTCTTGAATCCTTTTTAAAGGAAAATAAGAACATACATAAAGAATCAGTGAAAGAAGTAAAAATAATAAAATCATATACATTCCTTTTCCTAAGAGGAGTTCAGTAATACGTTTCATGAAAAAATGTTACTGATTGAATAACACTAGAGTTTAGCTCCCCAGAAGCCACAAAAGCACTAATTTTTAAGTCACATGAAATGGGATAAATGTATGATGACCTAGAAAGCTATAATGTAGTGAATACAATAACTCCTTCTTTTCACACCTCTATAGAATTTATGACTCGTTAAAAATAAAGCACCTTACATGGGGCTTCACGGTGACTCTTCTATCATAAAGGGTAGCTCCTGAGTTTGTAAGAAATATTTCTTGGCCTATGGAGTTAGGATTTTCATAGAACCATTTTAATTTCAAGCTCACTTTCTAATACAGAGTTAGTCTAGTGAACCAGATTTAATAACTTTCAACAGTTATTCTGACAAGCAATGCAATGTTGTAACTTTTTAGGATAAGTGTCATTCAAGAGTCCTATTCTTAATCTTCTCAAGTGCTGACAGATGTGCTCTGCACTCTACCAAATTTCTATTTGTAAAGACCAGCTGCTGCCTCAAACAGCTCCTGCTTGGTAGAAATAACCTATCACTCTTTAAGAAAACATTCCCAGGAAAATGACAATTATCATCAGATAATTCTGATATACAGACCAATTTTCTGACATTGAGATGCCCTTCTATGATGCAGGATGTTGAAATACTTTAGGAATTGAGACAGAATCTAAATGGACTCCATGAAAACTCACATCATCAGAAGCTCAGTTAGATACAGTTCATTCATCTTTACCTGTGACTGACACAATCTGTATAATCACACCTTAGCCTTCCAGTATGGAAAGGTTTTTAATGTACTTTACCCTATTTGAGCAATAAATCTGTTTTTCATGCATTTTTTAAATTTTATTTTGCTTTTTATATATCATGCTACTCAAATTGTAGTCTGTGGATGAGAGCCAGTGTATAAAGTATTTCCAACAGGATTAGTCAAGATTAACAGGGTACTCAGCTATCCTCTGCAAAACAGGAAACATGGACTGACACATAGAGCTCATGATGAGCACCACTGCCTTACCTCCCCTATTACTATCCCAAGGAACACACCACAAAGACCGACTTAGGAACAAACTCCAATATGCATACATGTAGGTAATGTGCTTAAAATATAGCTTCTTGAACAAACTTAGAAATACAAAGCTTCTATCCTCTGAGGACTTCTGGCTGACATTCAAGATTCCATAAATTAAAAATGGATGTTTCATAAAGTTGTATATAATGTTACTGTTACAAATATGTGATAATACATATTTTATGGAAGAAAACCAGAGAAACAATATACGGCAATTATTTCCAGAGAGTGAGAATAGAAGAAAATTTTACTTTCTAATCTTTATATTTCTGTACTGATGGACTGTTGTTAACATACATTAATCACTTCTGTGATTAGGGAGAAAACATACAGAGTTAGTCTAGTGAACCAGATTTAATAACTTTCAACAGTTATTCTGACAAGCAATGCAATGTTGTAACTTTTTAGGATAAGTGTCATTCAAGAGTCCTATTCTTAATCTTCTCAAGTGCTGACAGATGTGCTCTGCACTCTACCAAATTTCTATTTGTAAAGACCAGCTGCTGCCTCAAACAGCTCCTGCTTGGTAGAAATAACCTATCACTCTTTAAGAAAACATTCCCAGGAAAATGACAATTATCATCAGATAATTCTGATATACAGACCAATTTTCTGACATTGAGATGCCCTTCTATGATGCAGGATGTTGAAATACTTTAGGAATTGAGACAGAATCTAAATGGACTCCATGAAAACTCACATCATCAGAAGCTCAGTTAGATACAGTTCATTCATCTTTACCTGTGACTGACACAATCTGTATAATCACACCTTAGCCTTCCAGTATGGAAAGGTTTTTAATGTACTTTACCCTATTTGAGCAATAAATCTGTTTTTCATGCATTTTTTAAATTTTATTTTGCTTTTTATATATCATGCTACTCAAATTGTAGTCTGTGGATGAGAGCCAGTGTATAAAGTATTTCCAACAGGATTAGTCAAGATTAACAGGGTACTCAGCTATCCTCTGCAAAACAGGAAACATGGACTGACACATAGAGCTCATGATGAGCACCACTGCCTTACCTCCCCTATTACTATCCCAAGGAACACACCACAAAGACCGACTTAGGAACAAACTCCAATATGCATACATGTAGGTAATGTGCTTAAAATATAGCTTCTTGAACAAACTTAGAAATACAAAGCTTCTATCCTCTGAGGACTTCTGGCTGACATTCAAGATTCCATAAATTAAAAATGGATGTTTCATAAAGTTGTATATAATGTTACTGTTACAAATATGTGATAATACATATTTTATGGAAGAAAACCAGAGAAACAATATACGGCAATTATTTCCAGAGAGTGAGAATAGAAGAAAATTTTACTTTCTAATTTTTATATTTCTGTACTGTTGGATTTTTTTTAACATACATTAATCACTTCTGTGATTAGGGAGAAAACATACTGAAAATTATATCACTCTGGTCATTTCCTGGCAATGACTCAATTCACAAGAATGCACTTATCCCTAGTCTTTCAGGAACCTACCTACAAACTAATTTTATGAATATATATATATACATATGAGAATGCTATGAAAATATATACATATATGTATATGAGACTGTCCCTTACTGAGTCTAGGAACTATCATGTCAAGCCTTTTTTGGCTTTCAACAAAATGTGTCTTTGTGTGTATATATATATATATATATATATATATATATAGATAGATAGATAGATAGATAGATATAGAAATATATATATTGTGTGTATATGCAAGTAAATCTTCTGTGTATTTTTATATGGTTTTTAAAGGTATCACAAATTTTAATCTAAAACTCCATATGTCCATATAAACAGCAAATTCCTACAAACAAAAGTACTAATCATATCCTCTGGGAGAAAAGTTTGAAGAAGTTACACAGGTAAAGGTTCATAACCAGTTTAAAAGAGAAAATAAAAGTATAGTTGCCAGGCAGAACAAAAATAATTTCTCAAAATCACTTTAAGATGTAAACAGTTCTTGCACCTACCTCTGAAGCACTGGGAAAGGGAAATAACCAGAGACAGTTTTGTCTGTGGGCTTCCTCAACATTCAAAAAGGCTCTGTGTTCTTAGAGGGAAGAAGCTAATGAGCCACCAGTATTCTCATCTCCTTCCAGCTCAGTGTCATTTTCAGGACAAAGGCGGTATGCTTAATAAGCTAAGTATCCTAAGAAGACCCAGGTAGTGATTTTGGGGAGCAGTCATATCAAAAATTTTCCATATTGGGCTTCCCTGGTGGCCCAGTGGGTAAAGACACCGCCTTGCAGTGCAAGGGGCGCTAGTTCGATCCCTGGCCTGGGAAGATCCCACGTGCCGTGGAGCGGCTGAACTGATGTGATCCAACTACCGAGCCGGAGCTCTGGAGCGACAGAGGCCACTGCAATGGGAGGACCACACAGGTCAAAGTTTCCAGAGAGTGAGAATAGAAGAAAATTTTACTTTCTAATTTTTATATTTCTGTACTGTTGGATTTTTTTTAACATACATTAATCACTTCTGTGATTAGGGAGAAAACATACTGAAAATTATATCACTCTGGTCATTTCCTGGCAATGACTCAATTCACAAGAATGCACTTATCCCTAGTCTTTCAGGAACCTACCTACAAACTAATTTTATGAATATATATATATACATATGAGAATGCTATGAAAATATATACATATATGTATATGAGACTGTCCCTTACTGAGTCTAGGAACTATCATGTCAAGCCTTTTTTGGCTTTCAACAAAATGTGTCTTTGTGTGTATATATATATATATATATATATATATATATATATAGATAGATAGATAGATAGATAGATAGATATAGAAATATATATATTGTGTGTATATGCAAGTAAATCTTCTGTGTATTTTTATATGGTTTTTAAAGGTATCACAAATTTTAATCTAAAACTCCATATGTCCATATAAACAGCAAATTCCTACAAACAAAAGTACTAATCATATCCTCTGGGAGAAAAGTTTGAAGAAGTTACACAGGTAAAGGTTCATAACCAGTTTAAAAGAGAAAATAAAAGTATAGTTGCCAGGCAGAACAAAAATAATTTCTCAAAATCACTTTAAGATGTAAACAGTTCTTGCACCTACCTCTGAAGCACTGGGAAAGGGAAATAACCAGAGACAGTTTTGTCTGTGGGCTTCCTCAACATTCAAAAAGGCTCTGTGTTCTTAGAGGGAAGAAGCTAATGAGCCACCAGTATTCTCATCTCCTTCCAGCTCAGTGTCATTTTCAGGACAAAGGCGGTATGCTTAATAAGCTAAGTATCCTAAGAAGACCCAGGTAGTGATTTTGGGGAGCAGTCATATCAAAAATTTTCCATATTGGGCTTCCCTGGTGGCCCAGTGGGTAAAGACACCGCCTTGCAGTGCAAGGGGCGCTAGTTCGATCCCTGGCCTGGGAAGATCCCACGTGCCGTGGAGCGGCTGAACTGATGTGATCCAACTACCGAGCCGGAGCTCTGGAGCGACAGAGGCCACTGCAATGGGAGGACCACACAGGTCAAAGAACAAAGATAGATGAAAATAAATAAACGAAATACCAATAGAAGTGACCAAAAAAAATTTAAAAAAAAATCCATACAACTCTCTCTGAAAAGTACAACCAAATGCACTGCCTCACTTTTCCCAAGCATGGCATTCTGGAGACTATACGGGATAATCGAAACGTGTAGCAGTTTTCCTCCAAAATGCTGGGCCCTAACCCACTGTTATGACATCACAATGGGGCCCTTTAGCCATCTGTACCTCCCAGGCCTGGGGTGTGTGACCAGCAGTCACCCAGGGCTGCATGCTCAGAGAGTCCCACTCTTGGTCTCTAATTTGATGGTCTACTGTAGCTGATTTGAAATTTATACAATCACCCCAAATTTTCATTTTGCACTGGATTCTGCAAATCAGGCAGCCTCTTCTGGTGTCCCAATACATAAGAGGAAGTCCAGCAGAGGTAAACAGACTGACAGCGGGCAAGTTAGGCTCTGTTCTCAGCAATACCACTCAGTTTTGTGGCTGAGGCAGGGCACTTTGCTCTGGACTTTATTTTCTGTATGTGTGTGTGTACAACTGTGCACCCTGTACACACTTGGGTGTTCCAACAGGCCTCACTAATATGACATATTCCCAGAGCTAACAGTGACACAACGTGGTAATAATTTCAAAATAAGCTAAGGGGCACACAGAAAACTCATCATAAGAACCACAGTAATCTGATACATCGGATAAGCAAGGAGCTGTAAGCGAGCAGAGAATGTCCCTCACTGAGTCTAGGAACTGTCATGTCAACCCCTTTTCGATTTTCAACAAAATGTGTCTGTGTTCTAAAAGAAAAGAGTATTATTTCAATCACGACCCATCTTTTCTAAATCCTGATGATAATAAACAGTATTACTAATGTAGGATCCTTTTTTTTTCTCCCCAAAGTCATACTATACACTAAAGCAACTATGTAAGGCTCAAAAATGGCACACAGCCAAAGTGCATGGCTTCATTAGACTCCGTCAAAACTGAACTGTGATTCTTCTTTTTCTTTTTTATAACACATACACAGAAGATGACCAAAAACATTCACATTACCTTTTTAACTTTCACACCTTCTTTTGGAGTTTGTTTTGTTGCTAGATTATACCCAATCATCTGTTTAGCCAGCTGTCCCACAACTTTAGGGCTAAGAGAGAGGAGAAAAAAAAATGAGATAGAAGAAAGAAAAAAAGTCAATGTTTTTGTTGAAAATAATTCTATAGCAGAGTCATATTCTATCCCCATGTCTAACCTGTCTTGGGCCCTCCTCCCTCTTCACAGAATACATGGTGCTCCTTGAGTACAAAGTACATATGACTGTATAAACGGAAAGGGAAGGGAGAAGAGGGGAGGGAAACAAAAGTAACTTTCTTAATTTTCCTCTTCTTCTCCCAAGTAAATTACAATCATAGTAGAGAGACAATGCTGAAATGCATAACTGAAATGTTTATGGGGTGAATAACAAATACTGAGAGCAGGTAACCTGGGAAGTAACTCTTGGTCTAAGTCTGTAGCTGATTTGAAATTTATACAATCACCCCAAATTTTCATTTTGCACTGGATTCTGCAAATCAGGCAGCCTCTTCTGGTGTCCCAATACATAAGAGGAAGTCCAGCAGAGGTAAACAGACTGACAGCGGGCAAGTTAGGCTCTGTTCTCAGCAATACCACTCAGTTTTGTGGCTGAGGCAGGGCACTTTGCTCTGGACTTTATTTTCTGTATGTGTGTGTGTACAACTGTGCACCCTGTACACACTTGGGTGTTCCAACAGGCCTCACTAATATGACATATTCCCAGAGCTAACAGTGACACAACGTGGTAATAATTTCAAAATAAGCTAAGGGGCACACAGAAAACTCATCATAAGAACCACAGTAATCTGATACATCGGATAAGCAAGGAGCTGTAAGCGAGCAGAGAATGTCCCTCACTGAGTCTAGGAACTGTCATGTCAACCCCTTTTCGATTTTCAACAAAATGTGTCTGTGTTCTAAAAGAAAAGAGTATTATTTCAATCACGACCCATCTTTTCTAAATCCTGATGATAATAAACAGTATTACTAATGTAGGATCCTTTTTATTTCTCCCCAAAGTCATACTATACACTAAAGCAACTATGTAAGGCTCAAAAAAATGGCACACAGCCAAAGTGCATGGCTTCATTAGATTCCGTCAAAACTGAAGTGTGATTTTTCTTTTTCTTTTTTTTAACACATACACAGAAGATGACCAAAAACATTCACATTACCTTTTTAACTTTCACACCTTCTTTTGGAGTTTGTTTTGTTGCTAGATTATACCCAATCATCTGTTTAGCCAGCTGTCCCACAACTTTAGGGCTAAGAGAGAGGAGAAAAAAAAATGAGATAGAAGAAAGAAAAAAAGTCAATGTTTTTGTTGAAAATAATTCTATAGCAGAGTCATATTCTATCCCCATGTCTAACCTGTCTTGGGCCCTCCTCCCTCTTCACAGAATACATGGTGCTCCTTGAGTACAAAGTACATATGACTGTATAAACGGAAAGGGAAGGGAGAAGAGGGGAGGGAAACAAAAGTAACTTTCTTAATTTTCCTCTTCTTCTCCCAAGTAAATTACAATCATAGTAGAGAGACAATGCTGAAATGCATAACTGAAATGTTTATGGGGTGAATAACAAATACTGGAGAGCAGGTAACCTGGGAAGTAATGACCAATGAAGGGGATAAAAGGAAAGAGTAGGATCAAAGTAAACCATGAAAGGTCTGTGACAGCAGAGGAGAGGAAAGCGTTGCCACCGACAGTTTAAAACAGAAGGGGTGTCCAGTTTTCACCAGTTAGTGAACAAAAATCACTTTACTGGAGGAGAAGGAAAGCAGGGCAGGTGTAGAGCCCTGTACCTATTGTTTACTTTGTTTATTTGTGACCTCCTCTCCTATTCCCATCCCAGTCCACTTTCTTTGTGCTCCTTTCCATTAGGAGCAGGGTCTTCAGGATCTTCCTTAACTGCTCGGCCCAAGGACAAGGAGTTAAAACCTCCAGGCTTACTCTTTTGTTAAATGAACACCTCCTTTCAAACCACTACTGAAGACACCTTTTCCTCTTCCGCCAGCTAAAATCTGGGCTTTTAAAACAATTTCTTTTGCATCTGCAAAAGAAAATCCAGAGTTAGTAGTTGATTTAAAATTCTTTTTTTTTTTTTTTTTAACAACCAGGGAAGTGGTAATGACATAACTTTCAAATGCGACTGGTAAAAAGCTTTCTCAAACTGACTTTGAAAATGAAAGCAATAAAGAACTTCAAAAAACATGGATGCTCCTAAATACAAAGTCTGTTTATTGAGGATATTCAAATATTTCCTGCCAGTTTATTCTAATTCTCAGCCATCCCAAGGGAGAAGGTGGCATGTGTTCCCTTGCTTTTCCTAGTGTCAGAATGCAAAAACCAGGCTTGAAAGTTATAAAGTCTGTAACTGTGTAACAAAACAGAGTAAGTAATTTAGCAAATAGAAGAAAGAAAAGTCAATGTTTTTGTTGAAAATAATTCTATAGCAGAGTCATATTCTATCCCCATGTCTAACCTGTCTTGGGCCCTCCTCCCTCTTCACAGAATACATGGTGCTCCTTGAGTACAAAGTACATATGACTGTATAAACGGAAGGGAAGGGAGAAGAGGGAGGAAACAAAAGTAACTTTCTTAATTTTCCTCTTCTTCTCCCAAGTAAATTACAATCATAGTAGAGAGACAATGCTGAAATGCATAACTGAAATGTTTATGGGGTGAATAACAAATACTGGAGAGCAGGTAACCTGGGAAGTAATGACCAATGAAGGGGATAAAAGGAAAGAGTAGGATCAAAGTAAACCATGAAAGGTCTGTGACAGCAGAGGAGAGGAAAGCGTTGCCACCGACAGTTTAAAACAGAAGGGGTGTCCAGTTTTCACCAGTTAGTGAACAAAAATCACTTTACTGGAGGAGAAGGAAAGCAGGGGCATTTGTAGAGCCCTGTACCTATTGTTTACTTTGTTTATTTGTGACCTCCTCTCCTATTCCCATCCCAGTCCACTTTCTTTGTGCTCCTTTCCATTAGGAGCAGGGTCTTCAGGATCTTCCTTAACTGCTCGGCCCAAGGACAAGGAGTTAAAACCTCCAGGCTTACTCTTTTGTTAAATGAACACCTCCTTTCAAACCACTACTGAAGACACCTTTTCCTCTTCCGCCAGCTAAAATCTGGGCTTTTAAAACAATTTCTTTTGCATCTGCAAAAGAAAATCCAGAGTTAGTAGTTGATTTAAAATTCTTTTTTTTTTTTTTTTTAACAACCAGGGAAGTGGTAATGACATAACTTTCAAATGCGACTGGTAAAAAGCTTTCTCAAACTGACTTTGAAAATGAAAGCAATAAAGAACTTCAAAAAACATGGATGCTCCTAAATACAAAGTCTGTTTATTGAGGATATTCAAATATTTCCTGCCAGTTTATTCTAATTCTCAGCCATCCCAAGGGAGAAGGTGGCATGTGTTCCCTTGCTTTTCCTAGTGTCAGAAGATGCTAAATAAATCCAGGCTTGAAGTATAAATTGTACTGTGTAACAACATTCCCATGTGGCAGAGACACCGGTCTGCCAGTCAGAGGAGCTGTCAGTCACCTGAGATGTCAAAGGGAAGCCTAGGTTACTTGGAGGAAAGGTTTAAAGAAAAGTTGTGAAGGGGGTACTTAATAACTCTTTTACTGGGAACCAAAAGTTTTCTGAGCAGTTGTTACATGTCTCAGTAGGGTTGGGTAAGAGAGGAGGAAACAGACTAAAGCTAAAAGTAGGTAGTATTTTTTCAGCGTCAGCAGAGTAACGGAACATCCCAGAGGAAAGTGGCTGTGGAATCTCAATACACTAAAGTTGAGAACTGTCTACTCTTGACCTATGAGACCAGAGTCATAAACTCGAATATGTTTATGGGCCTGGTGGGAAAGCTGGCTATGTGAAGCAGCCCAGTGATACAGAAGAGGTCTTGAACCAATAGGTATGCTCCCCTATCCAACCAACACAAAGAAAAAAACACAACACCCAAACCAAATGTGTTTAATAAACCAAACAGTACACATCTTCAGGCCATAATAAGCATTCTCTGTTTGTGATTCTGGTTATTTTTTTTTTTTGGTTATTCTGGGTTTTCACTGCTGTCACAGGCTCTTTTCTAGTTGCAGGGAGTGGGGGCTACTCTCTAGGTGAGGTGAGCGGGCTTCTTGTTGCAGTGACTTCTCTTGTTATGGCACTATGGCTCTAGGTCACACGGGCTTCAATAGTTGTGGCTCCAAGGCTCTAGAGCACAGGCTCAATAGTTGTGGCTCATGGACTCAGCTGCTCCGCAGAATGTAGAATCTTCCTGGATCAGGGATTGAGTCCATGTCTCCTGCATTGGCAGGCAAACTCTTCATCACTGAGCTACCAGGTAGGCCCTGTAATTCAGTTTTATCTAAAGTTAAAGAATGAAGTCAGACAATCTCCAATATGGCTCTAACAGTTCTCTAGTTCAGCACACCAGGTATAAAATTCCAGACCCAGGTTTTACTCAAGCCTGCAGTCTTTGTTCAGCTGTGTGACAATGGGCAAGTTGCTCAATGTCCCTAATACTCAGCTTACTCAGTCATGAAACAATGTTGAGGGTTGTTGTAAGAATTAAATTAGAAAATAAATGTGGGCTTCCCCTGGTGGTCCAGCGGGTAAGGACACCACCTTGTAGTGCAAGGGGCGCCGGTTTGATCCCTGGCCTGGGAAGATCCCACGTGCTGCGGAGCGGCTGGACTGATGTGTCCAATTACCGAGCCTGAGCTCTGGGGCGCATGCGCCCAGAGCTGGCGCTCTGCGACGACAGAGGCCACCGCGATGGGAGGCCCACAGGAGCCAAAGAACAAAGACGGATGAAAACAGAGAAATGGAAGACCAATAGAAATGGCCCGCCCGTCCCCCTCCCTCCCCACCCCACTCCCCCCAAAAAGATAAATAAATAAATAAAATAAATGCTTATAAATAAATAAATAAATAAATGTGACTATACTAACAGTCTAAAAAATTCAACACGACTAATGAAACATTATTGCCATAATCAGTTAGTTCATTTATTACCTTTGTATATTATGAAAATCCAAAAGGATAATTTCAATTTGAGTAGATACGATAAAAAAAAGTATTGCAATCTGACATCATTTATGTCAGGTCCATAAATACTCGGTATTTCTGTTATTACTACCATCATTATTGTTATTCAAAAGTAAGTAGACAAAGGTTCAAAGAGAAGGAGCCACAGGTTTTATCATGAAGGAAATGGGGGAGCTATGAAAGGGCAGCAGGGTATGACAGTCACTCTAGCTGATTTAATCAGATTATTAAGATTCATTATCTTTACTGATTGGTCTTCCTTTATACAGTTATTCACACTCAGAAAACCAAGGTTCATCTTCTCTCAAAAGCAAGCACAGCTCCTTCTTCACTGCCCTCTATAACCTCTGACAATAATTTCTGCCCTGGATATGAAGCATCACAACATCAATCAATGTTTTAGAATAAACTGGTTCCATCAAACTGAGTAGAAAACAAGCTACGGTAACCATTCATTACCAAAACCTTGCCAGGAAAGGAAGCAAGTAAAATATTTAGGCTATTGTACATAGGAGTAGTACTAAGATCAAAAACTTCGGAGTAAAACAGTTTAGTGAAAATCTCCAACTCTGCCTATTCCTTTATTGACAGAGAAGAGAATGAGACTTAGGTAAAAGTAATATGACCAACTATAAAATAGTCATAATCTATAATGTTAGGATGATGTGAAAAATAAATGAAAATAGTAGACAAAGTACTCATCTCAAAATCTGGCACATTTTTTAAAATGTCAACATATTACAGCCACTATAGTATCATCATAATTATCTTCAGCAATTCAGCAAAAACAGTAGAATACAGACAGAAATTTCCAATTTCCTTTTTGAAGACATCAAATGGAAAAAATACTTTTTGCTATTAACGATTTAATTGTGTTCTCTTCAAATTCTTTAAAAGTGACAGCCAGCATTCCATTGCCACTATCATTTTTCATATCCTTGTCATCCAGAAAAAAGAGATACTTTCTTCTCCAAGCTTTTCAAGAGCAAAACTTCAAAACCATGCAGACTACCTAAGCAGGCGATGTTAACTGGTATTACACAGGCTTGATTATTTAAGCTTTAGAAACTAACCACCATGACAGAGAAACAGTTGTAGGCTCGGTAAAGTATTATTCATATCACCATTTCACTATTGATCACTGATTATCAAAGGACTCCATGCCACACAGTTGGTAGACCATGCAACCACTTTGGAGACTGTGAAGTCACATATTGGGGCATGAAGAAAAGGGGAAAGAAAAAGACTATGTCAAATCTAGGTATGTCTTCAGCAACTTACATGCCAGGCGAAAACTAAGTTCACTACAATCACCTCTTCTGGTTAGTTCTCAAATACTAATAAACCAATATAGCAGCTGAGTAGTCAAGGTAAAATAAATTTGTCTTAGCTTGAGGAAAACTCACATAAAGTAATTTAATTCATGTGGTTATTTACACCAACTGGAGAAAATTAAGTGACCACATCCTGCTAAACAGTTAACTAGTTTTGCAATTCCATATTTTCCAAGTGGATTCACACTTAATGTCACTGTTTCCATTTTATTCAAAAATCTAACTTTTCCAAAAACTCATATAAATTTCAGCTATTTTTTGACATTACCTCCCTGCTTCCAAACAGAATTACAAAAGAATATTTTGGGCACTTTCCTGGTAGCTTCCAAAGCAGAATTACAAAAGAAAAATGAGACTTAGGTAAAAGTAATATGACCAACTATAAAATAGTCATAATCTATAATGTTAGGATGATGTGAAAAATAAATGAAAATAGTAGACAAAGTACTCATCTCAAAATCTGGCACATTTTTTAAAATGTCAACATATTACAGCCACTATAGTATCATCATAATTATCTTCAGCAATTCAGCAAAAACAGTAGAATACAGACAGAAATTTCCAATTTCCTTTTTGAAGACATCAAATGGAAAAAATACTTTTTGCTATTAACGATTTAATTGTGTTCTCTTCAAATTCTTTAAAAGTGACAGCCAGCATTCCATTGCCACTATCTTTTTTCATATCCTTGTCATCCAGAAAAAGAGATACTTTTTTCTCCAAGCTTTTCAAGAGCAAAACTTCAAAACCATGCAGACTACCTAAGCAGGCGATGTTAACTGGTATTACACAGGCTTGATTATTTAAGCTTTAGAAACTAACCACCATGACAGAGAAACAGTTGTAGGCTCGGTAAAGTATTATTCATATCACCATTTCACTATTGATCACTGATTATCAAAGGACTCCATGCCACACAGTTGGTAGACCATGCAACCACTTTGGAGACTGTGAAGTCACATATTGGGGCATGAAAAAAAGGGGGAAAGAAAAAGACTATGTCAAATCTAGGTATGTCTTCAGCAACTTACATGCCAGGCGAAAACTAAGTTCACTACAATCACCTCTTCTGGTTAGTTCTCAAATACTAATAAACCAATATAGCAGCTGAGTAGTCAAGGTAAAATAAATTTGTCTTAGCTTGAGGAAAACTCACATAAAGTAATTTAATTCATGTGGTTATTTACACCAACTGGAGAAAATTAAGTGACCACATCCTGCTAAACAGTTAACTAGTTTTGCAATTCCATATTTTCCAAGTGGATTCACACTTAATGTCACTGTTTCCATTTTATTCAAAAATCTAACTTTTCCAAAAACTCATATAAATTTCAGCTATTTTTTGACATTACCTCCCTGCTTCCAAACAGAATTACAAAAGAATATTTTGGGCACTTTCCTGGTAGTCCAGGGATTAAGAATCCACCTGCCAATGCAAAGAACATGGGCTCGACCCCAGGTTTGCTAAGACTCCACATGCCGCAGAACAACTAAGCCTATAAGTGCCACAATTACTGAAGTTCACAAGCAACTATGAGAGAGTAGCCTGTACTCACTGCATCTAGAGAAAGCCCACGTACAGCAACGAAGATGCAGCACAGCCATAAATAAGCAAACAATTTCCCAATAAGAAAGTTTGACTTTTTCCTGAATATATAAGATGATTTAACTGTACTGTAGGATATAAAGTTATAAAGAGACAGAGGGGGATAAAACCCTCTTCCAACAGATTCTATACAGATATGGATTGCATCTATACATCAATAACCATATTACTGGTATAATCAAGGTGTGTTTAACTCCAAATTCCCTACTCTTAAATGACACTTTTATTTATTCATTTATTTATTAAACCTTTATTTTACTTTTAACTTTTACAGAGTTTTGTTGTTTACAGATATGTATGTTCTCAGATTAGTCATATGTATATCCCCCCTTCCCTCCCCTCCCGACCATCACACAGCACCCCTGAAGGATCCCCTTTTCTCACAGAGCAATGACTAGAGCTATTTTCTTCACTTATGATAGTGCAAGCCTTCATGCTACTTCCTTTACGCCTCCCACCCTCTGTTCCTTCCCCACAATGTCCATATGTCCACTGTCCATGTCTGTCTTTCCGTCGCTTCACTGCGTGTGCCATCATCACCATCCTACTAGATTCCATATATATGTGTTAATATACTGTATTTGTCCTTCTCTTTCTGACTGACTTCACTTTTGATGATACGTTCTAGATCCAGCCACCTCATTAGGGTTGATTCTTCTGCATTTCTCTTTACAGCTGTGTAGTATTCCACTGTATATATGTACCAGAGCTTTTGGATCCATTCATTCGTCGATGGGCATCTAGGTTCCTTCCATGTTCTAGCTATTGTATAGAGAGCTGCAATGAACATTGGGGTACAGGTGCTTCTTTCAATTTTGATTTCATCAGGGTATAAGCCTAAGAGTGGGATTGCTGGGTCATACGGTGCTTCTATTTTTAGTTTTTTAAGAAATCTCCAGACTGTAAATGACACTTTTATATGCAGGAGTCTAAATATGCAAAACATTCACTTTATTGTCTATCTTTCTTAGTGAGTTTGAGCAATGCTTAGGGCTACGCTTCTACTGGGTTTGATGGAAACCAGTTTACTATAATTCATATATATGTACTTTAGGAGAAAAAAGGATAATAAGAGACATTTGATAAGCTTAATAGATAGGTAAGATTTCCAAATACCCTATCACTTAACAGAATAAAATTTATGTCATTAAGAAAGCCTAAAATGAACCCTCTAAGCCATAATGCTATTTCATTCTATTAACTGCATTGAAATACTGCTTTCTCACTGTTTTCCTCTCATTCTCCACTATAACGAGTGTTATTGTAATTATAATAATAGAATTTTATATCAGTTTTTATAGTTCCATAATAGTTGTACCACACTGGATAATAAACATTCTTAGAAGCATTAGTAAATCTAAAGGAACAAACAAATAAATTCTTTAAGGAAAGCATAGCCTAAATAGAATAAATAAGAAAAATTTTTAATCAGGCAAGCTTTGTAAAACTGGTTTACTTTTGTTTTTCAGAGACGGAATTCTGGAAATGTATTTATGCAAAATAATGTTTATAAGATATACTTCAGAACCAGAACGCAAATGGGCCACAGCAAATGTCGGAAAAAGTTGAGTCAAGAATAACAAAAAGAGTAAGTTGCTTTCAACTATTCTTTTTAAACAGTTTGGTGTTAAAACAAGTATTTGTATTACTGAACTGGATTTTAGTCAGCAGTGTTCTTTTCCAAAATATGATACTTCCCTAACACGAAATGTATTTCTCTACCCACCAAATACCACGGTGAGATGGCACTGCCATGATCACCTATTCTGAGTCAATAACATTGGAGCTTTGGCAGGGAATGATGATTCACTGACAAGCAAAATTGGCATATGCAGTTTTCAGCACAATTGCATTGTATAATTAATAGCATATGAACACCTTCCATGAGCTTTGACAGAATTCTTAATAGAAGAAAGTTTAAATGTATTTCAGATTTATCTGTTACAACTGGAAGGTAAGGACAAAGGGGAGAGGGAGGCAAGAGAAGAGTTTAAGGATCATATGAAAAGATGAATCTTAATAAAGAACATACATATATATATATAGGCTGATAATAGAGTCCCAAGTGGAAATTTCCCAAAGAAAGTGACCTAAAATCCCTGTTTCCATTACAACCCCAGCTAACATCCCTGTTTTCATTATTGTAATATTTCCTACACTGACTCTTATTTCCTCAAATTGTAACTAGGTCAATCACTGTGAAGAAGACTATTTCTGAGACTGAGCAACTATTTCAACTTGCAACAAGCCTGACCTGGGTTCACAAACACTGGGATAGAGAATTTCAAATATGTGAGATGTCAGAGTAAGCCACTTCACCGTTGGTTATAGCATTTCACCACTGGTCATATCCCTAGACTGAAACAGAATTGGAGATAACTTGGCTCTCCCTCAGAATGCTACCCATCAAACACATACATACATGTAATGGTGATTATTATAAACAGAAGTGAAAGGTGAAAATAAGGCTCTCTCTAGGACAGAGGTTTCTGAAACAAACAAAATGTCCAGGAAAAATTTTTAATCAGGCAAGCTTTGTAAAACTGGTTTACTTTTGTTTTTCAGAGACGGAATTCGGGAAAGCAAAATAATGTTTATAAGATATACTTCAGAACCAGAACGCAAATGGGCCACAGCAAATGTCGGAAAAAGTTGAGTCAAGAATAACAAAAAGAGTAAGTTGCTTTCAACTATTCTTTTTAAACAGTTTGGTGTTAAAACAAGTATTTGTATTACTGAACTGGATTTTAGTCAGCAGTGTTCTTTTCCAAAATATGATACTTCCCTAACACGAAATGTATTTCTCTACCCACCAAATACCACGGTGAGATGGCACTGCCATGATCACCTATTCTGAGTCAATAACATTGGAGCTTTGGCAGGGAATGATGATTCACTGACAAGCAAAATTGGCATATGCAGTTTTCAGCACAATTGCATTGTATAATTAATAGCATATGAACACCTTCCATGAGCTTTGACAGAATTCTTAATAGAAGAAAGTTTAAATGTATTTCAGATTTATCTGTTACAACTGGAAGGTAAGGACAAAGGGGAGAGGGAGGCAAGAGAAGAGTTTAAGGATCATATGAAAAGATGAATCTTAATAAAGAACATACATATATATATATAGGCTGATAATAGAGTCCCAAGTGGAAATTTCCCAAAGAAAGTGACCTAAAATCCCTGTTTCCATTACAACCCCAGCTAACATCCCTGTTTTCATTATTGTAATATTTCCTACACTGACTCTTATTTCCTCAAATTGTAACTAGGTCAATCACTGTGAAGAAGACTATTTCTGAGACTGAGCAACTATTTCAACTTGCAACAAGCCTGACCTGGGTTCACAAACACTGGGATAGAGAATTTCAAATATGTGAGATGTCAGAGTAAGCCACTTCACCGTTGGTTATAGCATTTCACCACTGGTCATATCCCTAGACTGAAACAGAATTGGAGATAACTTGGCTCTCCCTCAGAATGCTACCCATCAAACACATACATACATGTAATGGTGATTATTATAAACAGAAGTGAAAGGTGAAAATAAGGCTCTCTCTAGGACAGAGGTTTTACGAAACAAACAGGAAACTGTCCAGGATCATTTTACATCAAAATATTCTTCACTGATAAGGCCTTTATATGTAAGTTTTAAATCTTAATTTCCCTATTGAATAGGACAGTCAATTAGTTTCACATTATTTAAAATGATTCCTTCATTTGAACACTGTGGGGGCACGATAATGCCCACTTGAACAGTTTATTGATTATAAAGAAAATAATAATATTCTCTTAACACAAAACAGTTTTAAATCAAAGGAATCACTTTAATTTGAGTTCCAATAAAACTAGGTTTCCCCGGTGGCAGGCTGGTAAAGAATCTGCCTACCAATGCAGGAGATGCAAGAGACAAAGATTTGATCCCTGAGTCTGGAAGATCTCATGGAGGAGGAAATGGCACCCCAATCCAGTATTCTTATTTGGAGAACTCCAAGGACAGAGGAGCCTGGAGGACTATAGTCCATGGGGCCGCAAAGAGTCAGAAACAACTGAGCACACACACATGAAGGATTTCTAAATTAATGCGTGATAAATCACTGTTTTTCCAAATTACCATACTCTTAAAAGAGTTTATCTATAATACTATATTATAGGCCTCATTAAAATCTATAATGATAAATTAGCCTAATCTTCTGACCTTGTCACTGGTGTTATTAATAGCTTTCATAACCATTAATACAAACTCTGTTGGTGATAAAAATATCAAAGCTACATAAAAATTACCTCTAGAAAGGCTCGATTCAGCTGTAATATCTTATCTTCTCTATACTTTAATACTTATAAACTGATCTTTCATTTTGCCTATTAGATTAAAAGATATATTTCTAGAGGAAAGGTTAAGCATAGACACTCTTGCCATTGATGGCAAAAATAATGTAACCTTATTCAAGCACCTGCAGCTAATCAAAAAATGTCTAATATTGTAATACTGCAACAAGCCTGACCTGGGTTCACAAACACTGGGATAGAGAATTTCAAATATGTGAGATGTCAGAGTAAGCCACTTCACCGTTGGTTATAGCATTTCACCACTGGTCATATCCCTAGACTGAAACAGAATTGGAGATAACTTGGCTCTCCCTCAGAATGCTACCCATCAAACACATACATACATGTAATGGTGATTATTATAAACAGAAGTGAAAGGTGAAAATAAGGCTCTCTCTAGGACAGAGGTTTTACGAAACAAACAGGAAACTGTCCAGGATCATTTTACATCAAAATATTCTTCACTGATAAGGCCTTTATATGTAAGTTTTAAATCTTAATTTCCCTATTGAATAGGACAGTCAATTAGTTTCACATTATTTAAAATGATTCCTTCATTTGAACACTGTGGGGGCACGATAATGCCCACTTGAACAGTTTATTGATTATAAAGAAAATAATAATATTCTCTTAACACAAAACAGTTTTAAATCAAAGGAATCACTTTAATTTGAGTTCCAATAAAACTAGGTTTCCCCGGTGGCAGGCTGGTAAAGAATCTGCCTACCAATGCAGGAGATGCAAGAGACAAAGATTTGATCCCTGAGTCTGGAAGATCTCATGGAGGAGGAAATGGCACCCCAATCCAGTATTCTTATTTGGAGAACTCCAAGGACAGAGGAGCCTGGAGGACTATAGTCCAGGGGGGCAAAGAGTCAGAAACAACTGAGCACACACACATGAAGGATTTCTAAATTAATGCGTGATAAATCACTGTTTTTCCAAATTACCATACTCTTAAAAGAGTTTATCTATAATACTATATTATAGGCCTCATTAAAATCTATAATGATAAATTAGCCTAATCTTCTGACCTTGTCACTGGTGTTATTAATAGCTTTCATAACCATTAATACAAACTCTGTTGGTGATAAAAATATCAAAGCTACATAAAAATTACCTCTAGAAAGGCTCGATTCAGCTGTAATATCTTATCTTCTCTATACTTTAATACTTATAAACTGATCTTTCATTTTGCCTATTAGATTAAAAGATATATTTCTAGAGGAAAGGTTAAGCATAGACACTCTTGCCATTGATGGCAAAAATAATGTAACCTTATTCAAGCACCTGCAGCTAATCAAAAAATGTCTAATATTGTAATACTGCAACCACAGGACATTAAACAAATCTTCTGCAAATGAAAGCACCTGAAAAAAAAAATAACAATGTTTGAGAACAAATACGCTTCTTCAGAAGAAGAAATTTCCAGAAGAAACCTCTATATAGAGTATAGTAGGGATTAATGTTATACATTAATAATAAAAATATCTGTGTAACATTTGTAACTTCAACATACCCTAGAAATAGTCACAGATGATGAAAAGCATTTATGAACATCAATAGCATTTTTACAGTGTTTTGTGGTATATTTGAAAGAAAGGAATGATAAAAGAAAACTAACTATTAAAAAATCATTTTTCCCTGACTTTTAAGGCAAAGATGTATTCAGTCAAGGTTCAGTTAGGGAAGTTGGACCACTGTGAGTTATGGATAAGGGATTTATTACAGGAATTAAAGCTGAATTTGTAGGAGATGCTGAGAAAGGAAAGATGTGAAAGTGGAGGTTGAAGGATCACAAGAGTCACCAACCAGTCAATCAGAAAAGCAGCACATCCAAGACCTGTACAGAAGTGTATGGGAATTGTTGCGAAGCATCTCCTGATGGGCTTGTGTCCACGCTGATCAGCAAGATCAGCAGGTGAGAAAACAGCTAGACATGGAGCACAGAAGACCAAAAGCAAGTTGTACCCTCTTGCCAGCATGTCGACATCTGCCCATCACTGTATCACAGAGTAATGGCTGCATTCCAAATTTTGTGCAAATTCCAAATCTGGCCAACTCTAACCTGAATTATACAGGGAAGGAGATTCTGAGAAATGGAGTTCCACCTTAACCAAGTTGACACCACAGATGATAATAAAGGCATCAGAAGGCAAAGACCATTATTATTGTTGGCAGGATTAAAACTAATATTTTTTGACAGTTTCCTGAAAACCTAACCTAGGCAAGGGTATATTCCTGCTTCGGAGGTAGACAACTGGAAACTAGTTAATAATACAGAAATATAAGGGGATTTCTTCTTGTTGATCTGAATCAGTGATGAACAAGAGGGGAGGAAAAGGTGCTCAGAACGGACATGAGAAGATAAACTCACAAAGGTTTTATGTTCAGAGCCAAGTGCAAAGACTATAAAATTTAAAATGTATGCAACATATATATGTTGCCTGGCTGCACCCATATTAAAAGATGTTTCCTTCACTTTCAGAGCAATACTGCTTGTAGTATTCTGAGATCTTGCCTTTCCTATCTTCTCTTATTTGACTCCTATCCTCTATCTGGCCCTTCACCGGATGAGAGAAGTTCTCTTACGTTACTAGCTGGAATTGGCCTCACTGTCTGCTTGCTGTCTTCATTCTGCCACTCATGGTCTACTGGCCACTCCACCACCAGTTTCCTCTAATCAAAAGATCCTCCAGGAGCTTCCCCTGGTGGCCCAGTGGGTAAGGACAACGCCTTGCAGTGTAAGGGGCGCCGGTTCGATCCCTGGCCTGGGAAGATCCCACGTGCCGCGGAGCGGCTGGACTGATGTGTCTAATTACTGAGCCGGAGCTCTGGAGAGCATGCGCCCAGAGCCGGCGCTCTGCAACAACAGATGCCACCGCGATGGGAGGCCCACAGGAGCCAAAGAACAAAGACGGATGAAAATAGAGAAATGAAAGACCAATAGAAGTGGCCTGCCCGTCCCCCTCCCTCCCCAACCCGACCCCCGCCCAAAAATAAATAAATAAATAAATCTTAAAAAAAAAAAAGAAAAAAGATCCTCCAACTTCTCACAGGGGGACACCCTCAGGAGAGTATCTCAGGCAGAGTGGCTGAGCCCCTGGTGAGACAGCTTTGTCCTTTTCAGCACAGTCTCTGTCTCAGAGGAGAGTCTTCAGGGAGATCAGGATCAAACAAACCTGACAATCCTGTGCCCTCAGTGCTGCAGCTCCTGCTACCCAACTTCTTTTTTTCCAGAAGATCTCACAGGTACCCCTCATCTTTCTAAGCAGCTCTGCTCTTTAGAGACTCTTTCTCCAGACAGGATTTTCCAATTGCGGCATGCATTAAAAATCATTCTCACAGACTCCTGAGTCCAAAGAAATCAAGGAATAGTACTGGGCATCTGTTCTATGCTCCTGAAAAATTCATGATGGCTAAGAAACCTGGAATATTCCAAGACAATTAGGAGGTCCATCTGTCCAATGTGCACAGACACCCTTAGGTAGAGCTTTCCTGGTGGCTCAGTGATAAAAGAATCCTCCTGCCTATGTGGAGATATAAGTTTGATCCCTGCATCAGGAAGATCCCCTGGAAAAAGAAACCGCAACTCACTCCTTTCCTGGAGAATTCCATGGACAGAACTTGATGGGCTACCTGTCCATGGGGTCACAAAGAGTTGGACATGATTCAGTGACTGAACAACAACATGACTGAAGTATATCTTTATGTATAAACATGGTGAAATGTCCACAGGCACTATAAGCTTTAAACTGAGTAAACAATATTTTAAAATATTCACATTTGTGAATGTCTATATAGTCATAATGAAATCTAAATGAACAATAACCAAATTATTAACTGAGTTATCTTAAGGAGGTAAGGAGGGGTATTATAGGTACCATTTTTTCAGTTCTGATGCACATTTTTTTGGAATTATCATGGGCTGCCTTAAAAAATAAAACTAAGTCTTTGAAAATGTGAGATAAATATAGGCAGTTATTTATAGTGGTTTGTCTTGAATATTTAAATGTTCCTTTCCAGATCAGGCTTTCTAGTTTTACTCGGTGGGGTCAGGAATGCCTATATTTGAGCAGGCCTCCGGAAAACACCTTAAAGAAACATGGCTTGTCATCTTACAGTGTGAACTCCTAAAGTGTTGAGCGAGAAAACGGAATCAAAAGAAAAATGCCTTGCCTTTTCCAGCTGAGCACCTGAGAGAATTCAAAGATTTTAAAAAGCCATAATCACTCTTATAAACCTAAAATCTACTAAAGAAAAGAGATATAAACAAAGAATTAGTGAAAAATATGCTTTCCAAAGTTTCAAGAACAAAATACAGTGAGAAGGGGAAATGGTGTCAAGTTAAGCAGAGCAGGAGAGAGAATAGAAGAGCCATGAAGTGAAGAAGAGCTGTGAGTTTTCTAGGTAGATAAAGCCAGGGAGTGAAGATACTAACGGGTAAATAGCTAAGAAAGGCTACTTTGCTATACTTATTTGGCTGTCTTGGTTACCTATTTAAATTAGAAACCACTATAGCATCACCTCAAATAAACCAGTATAGCATGCCAAGGATTTAGCACTCAAATTTCTTATTTCAGATCTTCAGAAAACCTCTACATATTAAAGTTTATTTCTTCATATTCAAGAACAGCATTCAAGTGAGAAAATACATTTATTGTCATTGTTAAATTTAGTTATTTTGCCCTAAGTGCATTTAAGATCTTTAATAATTTTATCACAGTGGTCCTTAAGAAGTCCCCAGTCAGGTTCACTTTCAAAGAGGGTTGTGAAAACTACCAAGGGGTAAGCTTCAAACTAAGTGGTTGTCTAATAATAGCAAGAATTAAGTATATGTCCATCCCTAACCAGCAAACAGACACATATTCCAAACTTAAAATGTGCAACCATTCTGAATACTAGAGATAAAAGAATTCCAAACACTGGGTTGCTGATATTGCCATAAATAGGAATCCAGGAGGTTTTTATTTTCCATTTTAAAATGCTAAACTACTGGATGACACTCTAGAGCTAAGCATAAGCCAGGAATGACCCACACCCAAGACTGACCATTTTTAGAATTACATGGGCTGCCTAAAAAAACTAAGTCTTTGAAAATGTGAGATAAATATAGGCAGTTATTTATAGTGGTTTGTCTTGAATATTTAAATGTTCCTTTCCAGATCAGGCTTTCTAGTTTTACTCGGTGGGGTCAGGAATGCCTATATTTGAGCAGGCCTCCGGAAAACACCTTAAAGAAACATGGCTTGTCATCTTACAGTGTGAACTCCTAAAGTGTTGAGCGAGAAAACGGAATCAAAAGAAAAATGCCTTGCCTTTTCCAGCTGAGCACCTGAGAGAATTCAAAGATTTTAAAAAGCCATAATCACTCTTATAAACCTAAAATCTACTAAAGAAAAGAGATATAAACAAAGAATTAGTGAAAAATATGCTTTCCAAAGTTTCAAGAACAAAATACAGTGAGAAGGGGAAATGGTGTCAAGTTAAGCAGAGCAGGAGAGAGAATAGAAGAGCCATGAAGTGAAGAAGAGCTGTGAGTTTTCTAGGTAGATAAAGCCAGGGAGTGAAGATACTAACGGGTAAATAGCTAAGAAAGGCTACTTTGCTATACTTATTTGGCTGTCTTGGTTACCTATTTAAATTAGAAACCACTATAGCATCACCTCAAATAAACCAGTATAGCATGCCAAGGATTTAGCACTCAAATTTCTTATTTCAGATCTTCAGAAAACCTCTACATATTAAAGTTTATTTCTTCATATTCAAGAACAGCATTCAAGTGAGAAAATACATTTATTGTCATTGTTAAATTTAGTTATTTTGCCCTAAGTGCATTTAAGATCTTTAATAATTTTATCACAGTGGTCCTTAAGAAGTCCCCAGTCAGGTTCACTTTCAAAGAGGGTTGTGAAAACTACCAAGGGGTAAGCTTCAAACTAAGTGGTTGTCTAATAATAGCAAGAATTAAGTATATGTCCATCCCTAACCAGCAAACAGACACATATTCCAAACTTAAAATGTGCAACCATTCTGAATACTAGAGATAAAAGAATTCCAAACACTGGGTTGCTGATATTGCCATAAATAGGAATCCAGGAGGTTTTTATTTTCCATTTTAAAATGCTAAACTACTGGATGACACTCTAGAGCTAAGCATAAGCCAGGAATGACCCACACCCAAGAGAAATGAAAAATCTTAGAACCACTTTCCCTTGGCATATACATCTACTGTGTCTAGCATAATTTGTTATGTAGTTTTCAAATTGCAATGTCTTGTTCTTTTATTGCCTCTCCCGATCCATTCATTGTGTCTGAAATCTAAGTCTATTGCTTGAATGTTAAACACAGGGAGGACTTTAGATTGCATCCTATGCAATCTAAATCTAATCATGGATGAAGCCAAGCAATTTCAGTAAACTGGGAAGAGTTTACATTTCGAGGGTTGTGAAGGCCTGAGAAATAGTTATTCCTTTTCCTGCTATGACTGCTTTCTTTGCTTTTCTTCCTTCCTTTCTGTCTTTCCCTCTCCTTCCTTCCCATCTTTCTTTCCTCCTTTTCTCTTTCCTTATATTATTTTCAGCTAATTTACCTCCAAATTCAATTATATCTAAGGATAACTAACATCAGTTTCCAACAGTTCATTTCAAAAGCCAGAAAGAGAAGGACTAACTTCAAATTTCACCTCGCATCACACCTTCCTCAGAACCACTCCCCCAAAAGGACTAATACACTTAAATTCCTCAGAATTGGTACACTCATCCTCATCATGATTTAAGCCTAATCTCAGAAGTCACAGAGCTAGAACGTACTTTCTTAGACTGTCTTCACAACAACCTTTCTGATTATCTTTAAAGCATTCAATTTAGGATGGTCCCCTCTGAAACTTTCTGCATCATTAACAACAACAACAAAAAGCCTGGTTTGAGCAAGAATTCATACTGGAAAGAGCCAGCCCAAGTATTACAAGCAAGAAATTAAAGAAAGGTATAAAGGGCTGGGGTGGCTCAAGAGGGAGAGGATATATATATATATATAATTATGACAGATTTACACTTATATATAGCAAAGACCACCACACACTGTAAAGCAATTACCTTCCAATTAAAAAATACATTAAGGAATTAAAAAGCTGATGTGGATTTTACTTCTTGGGAAAAAATTAACAGTTTTTTCAGTTGAGTTTGGAACTGTAATGCCCAAAACACAGTAAAAGACTCAAGAGATGGCATCAATATATGGTAAAAGTAAACGAAAATCCTGACAGGTTTTCAGTGGTTCTCCAATGATATTAGTGTGGTAGAGAAAACAAACCCTGCTTCAAACACTTGACTATAGGAGGATGCCCTTTCGAATTGCCATCATCGAGAGACACTGTAGACTAAAGATTCAGATTTCATTATGGCAGCTACAAAGTTAGCAGATAAGCCTATTCCTTCTACCTACCAACCTCTCCTTTCAAAATGTAGCCAACATTTGTTCTATTTCCCATACTCTCCCTCACCATAATTTTTTTTTAACTGTTTTTCACCTAAGTTTCCAGGAATATGACATCAGACACTTGTTAAGTAAACAGAATATCCACAAAACTACCTGAAATATTCCTTTCATCCCCCACTGCTGGTGCTCTTAAATCCAGCTGTAGGTTTTTCCAGGTCCCTGACCCTTTCTCTTTGCCTCCCAGCAGGAGTTTGAAATAAGCTGTCACAATGCATAAACATGATTCCACTGTGAGGATGGAAGGAGATTGTGCTATCCTAGATGAATTTCCCAGAATATTTGTCCATAAAGCTAAAACATGGTAGCCTCAAAATAGAATAGCTTGGCCATATACAAAGGGAATAATTCTTACGATGAATTAAATCATCACTGACTCGGGAATGCTACAAAGTCTAACCAAGCAGATGCTAGCTTTCCTCTGAAGAGCCTTCTGGTTCAAAGGGGATGCCACACTGAAGGGGAGCCACAGAGCTGGGGAAGGACCTCTGTCACACTTGGTTAGCCAATCATGCCCCTCACACCTTCTCTAGTGTTTGTTGCTACCAAAGAGCACACACAGCGTGATGCAGAATGAGATGCGTTCATTTCCCGGGAAATGACCAAGCGAGAGTGCCAGACACACAGTGGGCCCTCAGCATAAGGTCATTCATTTATAATCATCACTTCCTTTGCACTGTGGAATCATAATCACAGAATTTATTAGGTGTTCACTGTGGAGTAAGATTTGTGCTAAGTGTGCTCATTACCCACATTTAACAAATTTTGGAATCTTGGGAAAAATTAACAGTTTTTCAGTTGAGTTTGGAACTGTAATGCCCAAAACACAGTAAAAGACTCAAGAGATGGCATCAATATATGGTAAAAGTAAACGAAAATCCTGACAGGTTTTCAGTGGTTCTCCAATGATATTAGTGTGGTAGAGAAAACAAACCCTGCTTCAAACACTTGACTATAGGAGGATGCCCTTTCGAATTGCCATCATCGAGACACTGTAGACTAAAGATTCAGATTTCATTATGGCAGCTACAAAGTTAGCAGATAAGCCTATTCCTTCTACCTACCAACCTCTCCTTTCAAAATGTAGCCAACATTTGTTCTATTTCCCATACTCTCCCTCACCATAATTTTTTTTTAACTGTTTTTCACCTAAGTTTCCAGGAATATGACATCAGACACTTGTTAAGTAAACAGAATATCCACAAAACTACCTGAAATATTCCTTTCATCCCCCACTGCTGGTGCTCTTAAATCCAGCTGTAGGTTTTTCCAGGTCCCTGACCCTTTCTCTTTGCCTCCCAGCAGGAGTTTGAAATAAGCTGTCACAATGCATAAACATGATTCCACTGTGAGGATGGAAGGAGATTGTGCTATCCTAGATGAATTTCCCAGAATATTTGTCCATAAAGCTAAAACATGGTAGCCTCAAAATAGAATAGCTTGGCCATATACAAAGGGAATAATTCTTACGATGAATTAAATCATCACTGACTCGGGAATGCTACAAAGTCTAACCAAGCAGATGCTAGCTTTCCTCTGAAGAGCCTTCTGGTTCAAAGGGGATGCCACACTGAAGGGGAGCCACAGAGCTGGGGAAGGACCTCTGTCACACTTGGTTAGCCAATCATGCCCCTCACACCTTCTCTAGTGTTTGTTGCTACCAAAGAGCACACACAGCGTGATGCAGAATGAGATGCGTTCATTTCCCGGGAAATGACCAAGCGAGAGTGCCAGACACACAGTGGGCCCTCAGCATAAGGTCATTCATTTATAATCATCACTTCCTTTGCACTGTGGAATCATAATCACAGAATTTATTAGGTGTTCACTGTGGAGTAAGATTTGTGCTAAGTGTGCTCATTACCCACATTTAACAAATAACTCCACTGAGGCTGAGTTATTCAGAATCACACAGCTAGCAAGAGTCAGAATGTTTCAGCAAGAAAAATAATTCTAAAGACTGCTTTAGCTCTTCCACATAGAGTCTCATTATTGGGTTCCCCACCCTCAATGTTTCGTTATTAAAATTCCCAATTACATTTTTTTTTAAAGATTTACTTATTTATTTATTTTGAGTGGGGATCGGGTTGGGGAGGGAGGGGAGCGGGCGGGCCACTTCTATTGGTCTTTCATTTCTCTATTTTCATCCGTCTTTGTTCTTTGGCTCCTGTGGGCCTCCCATCGCGGTGGCGTCTGTCGTTGCAGAGCGCTGGCTCTGGGCGCATGCTCTCCAGAGCTCCGGCTCAGAAACTGGACACATCGGTCCAGCCACTCCGCGGCACGTGGGATCTTCCCAGGCCAGGGATCGAACCGGCGCCCCTTGCACTGCAAGGCGGTGTCCTTACCCACTGGACCACCAGGGGAAGCCCTCCAATTACATTTTTTAAAAAGCTGAACTACCATAAACATCCTCACACTCACCACTTGGATTCTATAGCTGCTAACATTTAACTATATTTGCTTTATCCCAAATCTCTCCATCCACCACAGCTCATTTTATTTTTTCATGCATCTCAAAGAAGACATCAGTGCTGTTTCTCTTAAACTCTTCAGCACTCCTCTCAGTAACCAAAGCTGATACTTGTTTACAGTTCCAATTTCCATACAATGAAAAGCCCAAATCTGAAATGTGCTATTCAATGGATTTTTACAAATGCATCTACCTGCAAGACTCAAATCTCAATCAGGAAATGCACTGTTGTTTTGAGAGCATATTATAAGAGTGTCCTTGGGACAAAACATCTAAATAGAGCAGTGCTAACAATGGAAATCTTAAGTCTCTTACTGAATTTTCACTGAAACATAACAAAATGTTAACTTCTTAAACCTCAGAACAAAGATCAATGCCTAGCCTTGAACAGGGCACCACCAGGTGTGCAACTATTCAAGACAGTGTAAAAGGCTATCCATTTTCCCCACCTACCCTACCACCTGCAAATTAGAATCCTGCTTGAAAACATTTCCAGTCAGAAACAGTGACATGGAAAGTACTGGTTTTGAAAGGGATTTTTTTTGAATGATAGGCATGCAGAACTTTTTGAAAACAATTAATTGTTTTAAAATATGAACTTTTCCAGCACTGGTATTATGGAAGCTCAGGGACACTAGCAACAATAGCAGCACCAAAGATGACTCCTTGTACCATGTCTCTTCTGGTATTTTGGTGTGGTTATTTCATTTTGAAAAGGGAAGTAAATTCTTCTGGGGATTCTTGTAACCTTCAGAAAAGCCAGGATGATGTTTTGAGCCTTGGTCTGATGCTTAAGTGATAGAGTGATGAAAAGAACTAAACTTTAATCCAAAGCTTTTCTAGGCTGTCACTGCCTGAAGCTTAACATACTAGGACTCAAGACCTTCCATAAGCATCCAAGGTTTTTGAAAAAACAGCAACAACAAAAACCTCTAGAAAGCATTTAGAAGATAAAAGGCAGAACATATCTATGTTATAACCTAGAGTACATTATTCATTTGCAAACTGTGGAAAATACAGATGCAAACACTTTTTTAAAAAGTTTGAAATAACAGGAAGTTAGCGACATTGGCTTAAGAATAACAGAACTTCAGTGTTCTCATCTGTGAATCTGATAAAAGCAGCACTTACCTTTGAGAGTTGCTAGGAGTACTAGATGGTAGTAAGCTGGCACTGTGTGGGAGTTGGGGGGTGGGGTGGGGAGTTAAGTCACTTAACAATACCTGGCTCACATTCTCACTTATACCTACATCTTAAGTTTCAGATAAATACTAGATGATAAAGATGAATATGCTGTCCATTGGTCAAAAATGTTTCATAGTAAATAATAAATCTAGTCTTACTGACTTTTATAAGTGTTAAGATAGTGATGTCTTTTTTTTCCCAATCATTCAGAAATGATCAATAAAATGTGCTCACGGCTGATGAGAACATACTAGTTCAAATCAAGTTTTAAAAGGACTGATGCCTTCAAGAGAAGTTCAAATCTCCTGACATTTGGCACTGCCCTATTCCCTCCCTGATGCACTACTGCACTACTGCTGTTGCAAGAAAACCATCTCTGGATCCCAGATTCAATTCCCCTGCCACAAATGATGCTGCGTTTTTATTTATGTTTGGATAGTCTGTTTAGCTCCAAGGCCTGCATGTTTCCTTACTTTTTTGCCTGTCTCTTCTTTGATATCCCTGACTGTTGCCTGGAACAAGTGGCCCTGGCCCATCTGATACGTTTCCTGGCAGGGAACACGTCGCTTGACTCCATCTGGGGTTGCTCAACTTCAGGCCACATTGGCAGGCTGAGGCTTGTACCAGCACAGCATTGATGCTGGGTCTCATCCAACCCTGCAACCTGCAGGGAAGGGAAAATGAACTGGGAAGCTAGCTATACACACAGTTTGGCTGGTGTTTTGTACATCAGCAGCAGGACACGTGGCTCTCTGTCCTTTAGTGTCATTACTGCCACTGCTACTATTGTTACTATAGTGGTTGAGGCTGTCGCACACATTCCCAGCACTGACTGCTACCAAGAACTGTTCAAAAGATTTTATACACTTCATCTCATTTAATTTCACATCGGCCCTCTGTATAAGATAGTATGCTTGGATATCAAGACACTAAAGTATAAGATATCAGAAACAGAATCCCTTGTCTAAGATCACACACCTGTAAATTCCAGAGCACAGGCTCAGGCCAGAGATGAAGGTCTACCAACATCATGTGAGCATGATTTCTTGTTACCCTCTTCCATTCGCAGTGGAGGGAGTCAAGGAGATTGGGAGTGATATGACAATGGTCAAAGAGAAGGCAAACCACCAACATTCAAGTCTGACTAGAATTCCCTACCGTGAGTTATGGGATCTGTCAATTAAAATGAAGAAAAAGTGATGACCCAGTAACAGCAACAACAAGAAAAAAATCCTCATTTTAAGTCAAATGAAAGGCTATGCCCATCAGGAAGCTCACAAGGATTAAAGGCTTCACAGACAATCCTCTGAACTGTCATACCTGATCATCTTGCAATAAAACAAAGCCTACTCTATCAGTGTATTCCCTCGCACTTTTCTCCTTATTAAGTAGCATCGAAAAAGAAAAGGAAAAAAAAAAGACGGCAGTCCAGGTTGACTGGGTTCAAACGTTAGAGAGGAATTTTATAAAGTGAAAGGCAACACTAGTCTTTCTTTCTCTGAGGCATGGCTACTGCAGACAGGGATGTGCACAGCACAGGAATGCCAGCGTGTGTGCATGAATTCACTCTCTAGCATTAGGGTTTCTGGATTGAAACTCTGGTTCAATCCTTTCATGCAGTTGTACAAAATACTGAAAGTCACTTAACCTCTCTCGTTTTTTCCTCTGTAAAACAGACAGGATAATAGTAAATCTCTCTGGATAAACTGAAATATGCAATCCACATAAATAGTCTGAGCAACACCAAGTGCACACCAGGTGAGTAAAGTATGTGAACTACTACAGGTTTGATGACTTACATCCTCTGACTTGGTCTCATACATTCCCTAAATAAATCCATTCGCCTCCACATATTCCTCTACCAAATGTCATTGGTGTTTGAGCCTCTGCTAGGCAGCAAGCAATATAATGGGCTTTGCATCTACTATTTTAAAATCTTCCAATAATTCCATAATTTAAGAATTATTGTCCCCATTCTACAGAAGAAAACAATGAATGGAGTTCAATAGCTTTTAAGTGATGTCTTAACAGAAGTGACCTCCAGTCCATGCTTTCTCTACTATAGTTTCCATCCCAACCGAGAAGGGCATGCGAATGTTATTTTGCTGCCCAAAACAGCTATCCGTCAACTAAGGGCTGACAGTCCCCCAATCTCTCCATGGTCCAAGTGTATCACCAGAAATCAGCTTTGGCAACCAGGACGACTACAATCTTGTCCAAGACATATCTTCAGTTATAGGCACTGCAGCCAGGGAAAATTCCTCACGTTAATGTGTTTGGGAGATGTAGGGTGGCTTTGCTGCAAAGAAGAGCCCACTTATGATTTTATGTGAAACATCTGCTTTACTAAAGTGACAGATTTTTTTATAACTCATTTTTCTTGTAAGCCTTTAAGTTCAACTTTCATTTTTATCATTCTACTAAGTTTAAAATTTTAACATTTCAAGGTGGTTTTTGATTAAGCTTCAAACAACTCAAGCTGGACATACCAAACTCCTCTGCAGCAATCAGTATCATTTACACATTTAATGTGTAAACATTTTAAACTAAATTTACAAATTGAATGTATCCATTTTCTTTTCTCAAGTACTTCAATTGTCTGATTCAATGAGTAAAACCTTCTCAAGTACTAGATTGCACCAATAATTCCCTAACAAATGAAAAGATTTACTGTATCTTAAAAATATTACAATAGTATTTATAATCTTTGCTAAAAGCCTTATCTTCCAAAGATAAAAACTGTAAGCAACGTGAATTACTAAATTAAACTTGTGGAGTAGAATTAATGTCTACTCTGTTACTTAAATATGTCAAATTCTCCTAAACACTACAAAACATCAACTAAAACAGTATATACAGATAATTAATAATTGATTAGTACTATCATAAAAGTTTCAGAAATTTCATCGTCTGCTTCCTAAGGTATCTGTCTATCTGGTTTAAAAGTAACACAACGACTAAGGAAACACTTTTCAAATCCCATGTCACAGATGAGATCACAACCTTGAGGAATTGGAAGTCACATTCTTAGTCAGGGTGGGAGTTATTTTTCAGGTACTCCTGATGGGCATGATGGAACTATTTTTAATAGCTCCAAAGACAAATGGGGACCCCAAGCGGGGTGGTCTCATGGACTGTGTATAATCCAGAATCACTCAGGTTGTACCACCAACCTAATTCTACTGAATTCCATCTGGTTCCAGTGGACAGAAGTCAGCCACCTTCTACAAGGCTTCAGCTACTATCTTCACTGACTGCATGTACAGTTTTGTGTTTTACATTTGGGGGCTTTTATTTATTTATTAGCTTTTTGGGAATTTCAGTTGCCTTTTTTATTCTTTGAGGATTTTAATACCACTCCATAAGATCCTTTAAATTTTATTATTATTCCTTTAAATGTCTATAAATTTTGTCACCTAATTCAAGGAGACTACATTGAGCACTCACTGGACCTCTATCAATTTGGTGCTGGTCTCCTATAAGCAATTCTTTACTGCCTCATGGAATTCAATTTTTTTTCCCTTCTTGCCTAGCAGAGGCAGGACCAATCCGAATTAGGTTTAACTGTCCAGGGGAAAAAATGGTTAATAATTTTGAAAATTTAATAAAATAATTTATTTTTCTCTCACAGAAAGTCCTGTGGAGAGTTGTTAAAGAACTGGTACCATAATTCCACAACCATCACAAGTCCCTCAACATATCACTTTGACTTCATGGTCAAATTGGTGGTCACTGGCTATAACCACATCATAAGCCTATAGTTACCTCTGCCAGAGATTGAGAAACACGGTCTCTATTCCAGGCAGGCATATGCTTAGTAAACCACTGAGTAATCTTTGCTAAAAGCCTTATCTTCCAAAGATAAACTGTAAGCAACGTGAATTACTAAATTAAACTTGTGGAGTAGAATTAATGTCTACTCTGTTACTTAAATATGTCAAATTCTCCTAAACACTACAAAACATCAACTAAAACAGTATATACAGATAATTAATAATTGATTAGTACTATCATAAAAGTTTCAGAAATTTCATCGTCTGCTTCCTAAGGTATCTGTCTATCTGGTTTAAAAGTAACACAACGACTAAGGAAACACTTTTCAAATCCCATGTCACAGATGAGATCACAACCTTGAGGAATTGGAAGTCACATTCTTAGTCAGGGTGGGAGTTATTTTTCAGGTACTCCTGATGGGCATGATGGAACTATTTTTAATAGCTCCAAAGACAAATGGGGACCCCAAGCGGGGTGGTCTCATGGACTGTGTATAATCCAGAATCACTCAGGTTGTACCACCAACCTAATTCTACTGAATTCCATCTGGTTCCAGTGGACAGAAGTCAGCCACCTTCTACAAGGCTTCAGCTACTATCTTCACTGACTGCATGTACAGTTTTGTGTTTTACATTTGGGGGCTTTTATTTATTTATTAGCTTTTTGGGAATTTCAGTTGCCTTTTTTATTCTTTGAGGATTTTAATACCACTCCATAAGATCCTTTAAATTTTATTATTATTCCTTTAAATGTCTATAAATTTTGTCACCTAATTCAAGGAGACTACATTGAGCACTCACTGGACCTCTATCAATTTGGTGCTGGTCTCCTATAAGCAATTCTTTACTGCCTCATGGAATTCAATTTTTTTTCCCTTCTTGCCTAGCAGAGGCAGGACCAATCCGAATTAGGTTTAACTGTCCAGGGGAAAAAATGGTTAATAATTTTGAAAATTTAATAAAATAATTTATTTTTCTCTCACAGAAAGTCCTGTGGAGAGTTGTTAAAGAACTGGTACCATAATTCCACAACCATCACAAGTCCCTCAACATATCACTTTGACTTCATGGTCAAATTGGTGGTCACTGGCTATAACCACATCATAAGCCTATAGTTACCTCTGCCAGAGATTGAGAAACACGGTCTCTATTCCAGGCAGGCATATGCTTAGTAAACCACTGAGTATTCAAAAAAAAAAAAAGAAAGCACTAGCCCTCTGATACCTGAGAACAAGGGGTAATAATGGGAAGAAGGGGAATGTCATGAAGGTACTGGCTGGAGCATACGTACATAGTTACCAAGGGAGGGCCAGGAGTGCCTCACAGAGAAACTTCAACCCCACACCAAAACTAAGACAGTGGAAGATGTCAGGGTAGTAAGCAGACAGTACAGTTCCATCTGGTCATATCCATCCATAGGTTACAATCGACTGAGGAAACAAATTTATACAGAAGATAATGAGAGTCAGGTTTCTCTCTGTTGAAAGTATTTCCAAACATAGAAAGGTAAAAGACTAGAAGAACCAAGGTTTAGGGTTAGAATTACAGGTCCTGACATAAACACAAGGTCTTTTGTAACATATATAGATAACGAAATGGTTATTAATATATGACTGCATGTAAATGTGTGTACGCAGAGTAGAATGAACGTATAATTGTACATATATATATATATATATATTTGTATATGTGCACATGCATACATATATACATACACGTGTATGTGCACAAATGTACCCGACTGTCTCTTAAGATGGACTCAAAAGCAATGCCACCTCAACAATGATGAGCACAGCCACATGCCAAGTGGTCTTCAAATTCTACCTCTACTAAAAAGAAACAGGGTCTCACAGAGAAATGGCTAGCACTAAGGCTGAAACAAGAGAAATACAACTTGAAATACAAGTATTTTGTGCCTGTCAGTAAGAAAGTGCTCAAAGAAGTGATGAAGTTATGTCAAAAAGCCTTAAGAATACAAGACAATCCATTAAGTAAAATAAGAATTCCTAGATCTTTGATGATATAAACAAATATTGTAAGGTAGAAGGAAAAACTCTTCTTTATAGCAGATTACCAACTCATAAATGTAGGAGAAATAACGGAAATGAGAATCAGCAAGTGAAGCTATCATGGAGCAACTGACTCAAGCAGAAGCAGTCCATGAAGGCCTTGGCTGGTGGGTGAAAGTTAGACAAGGAACAAGATACTCGTATAATCTCAGAAAAACTCCCTACAAAAGTCTAGTCTATCATAAAAGGAAAATGTGAAACGTAATATGGAGAAACTTGGCAGACACCAACCAGATCAATGGTACAGTAGGTCATGTACTTTCCAATGTGACCAACTGTGAACAGCTACCATTTTTATGGCAGTTTTTAGCAAGAATGTGGGACCTAAATCTAATCATGAGGAAACACTGGATGGACTCAGCCTGAGAGACATACCATAGAAGGAAAGGTCTTTCAAGTCCTTTTTAAACAAGTCCTTTTTAAACAAGGACTTGAAAGACAGGGAAAGACCAAGGAAATGTTCCAGAGTAGAAGAGAGTGAACAGACATGACAATCCAATGTGTTTCTGAGTTAGATCTTGGTTCAGGAAAGAGGACAGCTGGTAAAATCCAAAGAAGTTTTGCAGATGGGATGGTAGTAGTGCACCAACATGGCTTCCTAATTTGGAGGGTGGAATGGTGATGATGTGAAAAATCCAAACCAAAATGTTTACTGTGAAGAGGCACTGTGTCTGTAACTTGCTCTCAAACGTTAACAGTAGGAAACTGGGGTCAAAATGACATGGGAGTTAGAATTTGCCATAGGTTTGAAATTATATCAAAATACAGTATTAAATTAAAAACAAATCAAGGTCCATTGTTCAAGGAGAGCCCTGATACTGAGAGACAGCTAGTGGTCACTGTTGGTCTGGCCACACATCATGCTGCTGTATCTGCACACGTTTCTTGTCTCTGTGCAGCTCCACAGTCATAATCCTTCTTCCTATGGTCTAGTCGTACTTGCTTGCTTTAACAACATCATTTCCTTTCTTCTGGTCTATCAGTACGATTCCAACCCACCTTACATCCAAACTGATCACAGTTACCATAGGCAATACATTTTGAGGCAGAGAAGGTGTTTTCAAAATCACAGTATCTGCCCAGCATTTAAGAGCTTCCTGACACAAGTCTGACCTAAGACAGAAATTGAGCAGGAGCACAAAGATGAAAGCAACATGCCAAGAAAGCTGGAGAACAACTGCAATATTCAGGCAAGGTGGTGACCATGTGACAGCACAAAATGTAGAAGAAAAACCAGAGGAGAGAGGCAGGCTTTCAGAGCTACAGACTCAGGGGACCTGTAGACCAAGCACAGAGCTTCATTGCAAGCACAAAGACCTACTGGACTAGTATTTTTCCAAAAAGTCTCATCAATGAGACTCACAACTAGAATTCTAGACATTGCTCTTATCAGTGTAACTTAGGTTTGCAGACCTATCCCTCATAGGAAAAAGAATAAAGACAATGAAATCTCCTTCGTAGCTTCAAATCTACAGATTCTGTCCTCAATGACCTAAAGAGGGCTGGACAATTTAAGAAATATTAATGTCACAAATTCTGTTGTCATTGATAACATTTGTTCATGTCTATTTATGATGAATAGAAATTGTATCCGATGCCTATTATGAAGACAACATACAGTTATTAATTTTAAAAATGAATACCTTGCCTCTTCTCACATTCAAATTCACAGTCCATAAACATATATTCCTGCCACTCTGAGCTTTGAACACCAAGATGACTAAAACAACAGGATGTCACAGTCCATAAACAAATTAAATAAAACACTGTGTCTGTAACTTGCTCTCAAACGTTAACAGTAGGAAACTGGGGTCAAAATGACATGGGAGTTAGAATTTGCCATAGGTTTGAAATTATATCAAAATACAGTATTAAATTAAAAACAAATCAAGGTCCATTGTTCAAGGAGAGCCCTGATACTGAGAGACAGCTAGTGGTCACTGTTGGTCTGGCCACACATCATGCTGCTGTATCTGCACACGTTTCTTGTCTCTGTGCAGCTCCACAGTCATAATCCTTCTTCCTATGGTCTAGTCGTACTTGCTTGCTTTAACAACATCATTTCCTTTCTTCTGGTCTATCAGTACGATTCCAACCCACCTTACATCCAAACTGATCACAGTTACCATAGGCAATACATTTTGAGGCAGAGAAGGTGTTTTCAAAATCACAGTATCTGCCCAGCATTTAAGAGCTTCCTGACACAAGTCTGACCTAAGACAGAAATTGAGCAGGAGCACAAAGATGAAAGCAACATGCCAAGAAAGCTGGAGAACAACTGCAATATTCAGGCAAGGTGGTGACCATGTGACAGCACAAAATGTAGAAGAAAAACCAGAGGAGAGAGGCAGGCTTTCAGAGCTACAGACTCAGGGGACCTGTAGACCAAGCACAGAGCTTCATTGCAAGCACAAAGACCTACTGGACTAGTATTTTTCCAAAAAGTCTCATCAATGAGACTCACAACTAGAATTCTAGACATTGCTCTTATCAGTGTAACTTAGGTTTGCAGACCTATCCCTCATAGGAAAAGAATAAAGACAATGAAATCTCCTTCGTAGCTTCAAATCTACAGATTCTGTCCTCAATGACCTAAAGAGGGCTGGACAATTTAAGAAATATTAATGTCACAAATTCTGTTGTCATTGATAACATTTGTTCATGTCTATTTATGATGAATAGAAATTGTATCCGATGCCTATTATGAAGACAACATACAGTTATTAATTTTAAAAATGAATACCTTGCCTCTTCTCACATTCAAATTCACAGTCCATAAACATATATTCCTGCCACTCTGAGCTTTGAACACCAAGATGACTAAAACAACAGTGGCCTCACTGAGTCCACAGGCTTGAGAAGGACAGACAATGTAAACTAACAAATTAAATAAAAGCACACATGACATCAATTGTTCACCATTTCACCATTTCTAAATCTACCAAATGAAGTACTGAATCTTAGCTTACATTTTTATTTTAACTTATTTTACTCTGTTTTAAAGTTAGAAACCAAATTAAAACTGAATGCATGCTAACTGTGGGTTTCACCATTTAAACATATCAAGATATCTGAGATCGGCTTATCACTTCAATAAATGGTTTCCAAGGTTTATGTCTGAGCTAAGTCAGAATTCCCATGGCAATCTTAATCATTCAAAAATCCAGAACTAACCAATCAAAATTCCAGGAATCAGACTCAGAGTTTGTTTCCAAGAGTTTTCCTGTGAATTCTGATACACCGATAACTTTGGGAACTTCTGACTTAAAGTATCATCACTAATTCTTCCAAGAGTGACCTTAGCTCACTACAACACTAGTTGGCAAAATAAAAATAAGTCCCTTGGCTGTGAAATTCACAAGACTGTTGATTAATTTATTTGAATATGATTAAACTGCTCCCATGTACCCTGGGTTTGTGGACAGTGAGGAATCGAGATGTTTGCTGTAGCATCCATTATTAATACCACTCCTTCCCAAAGGCTGTCCCTTTGACCTCTGTTTATCCCTCCTGGTCTCTTCTATGAGTTTACAGTTACTTATTGTTATGTGCAACTACAACTAGAATTCTAGACATTGCTCTTATCAGTGTAACTTAGGTTTGCAGACCTATCCCTCATAGGACAAAGAATAACGACAATGAAATCTCCTTCGTAGCTTCAAATCTACAGATTCTGTCCTCAATGACCTAAAGAGGGCTGGACAATTTAAGAAATATTAATGTCACAAATTCTGTTGTCATTGATAACATTTGTTCATGTCTATTTATGATGAATAGAAATTGTATCCGATGCCTATTATGAAGACAACATACAGTTATTAATTTTAAAAATGAATACCTTGCCTCTTCTCACATTCAAATTCACAGTCCATAAACATATATTCCTGCCACTCTGAGCTTTGAACACCAAGATGACTAAAACAACAGTGGCCTCACTGAGTCCACAGGCTTGAGAAGGACAGACAATGTAAACTAACAAATTAAATAAAAGCACACATGACATCAATTGTTCACCATTTCACCATTTCTAAATCTACCAAATGAAGTACTGAATCTTAGCTTACATTTTTATTTTAACTTATTTTACTCTGTTTTAAAGTTAGAAACCAAATTAAAACTGAATGCATGCTAACTGTGGGTTTCACCATTTAAACATATCAAGATATCTGAGATCGGCTTATCACTTCAATAAATGGTTTCCAAGGTTTATGTCTGAGCTAAGTCAGAATTCCCATGGCAATCTTAATCATTCAAAAATCCAGAACTAACCAATCAAAATTCCAGGAATCAGACTCAGAGTTTGTTTCCAAGAGTTTTCCTGTGAATTCTGATACACCGATAACTTTGGGAACTTCTGACTTAAAGTATCATCACTAATTCTTCCAAGAGTGACCTTAGCTCACTACAACACTAGTTGGCAAAATAAAAATAAGTCCCTTGGCTGTGAAATTCACAAGACTGTTGATTAATTTATTTGAATATGATTAAACTGCTCCCATGTACCCTGGGTTTGTGGACAGTGAGGAATCGAGATGTTTGCTGTAGCATCCATTATTAATACCACTCCTTCCCAAAGGCTGTCCCTTTGACCTCTGTTTATCCCTCCTGGTCTCTTCTATGAGTTTACAGTTACTTATTGTTATGTGCAATTACATCATGCTGAGTATGAGGACACCCCACAAGCTGTTAGCTATATTAACTTAATAATAGATTTCAGGGTGTGATTTCCAATTAATTTCATTTTCCATATGCACATGCTGCTCCATGGGAAGCCAGAATTATAGAGTAGCCATATGGTGCCTCATAAGTAACAATTAAAACTAATTTTCTATTCTTTGAAACTAAATAAAAAGAAAAAAAAAATCATACGGTTCAAATGCCACAGAGAAAATGAAACAGCATCTGTAGCTCTCTGGAAAGAAGATGTCCCACTTTCGACATTCACGTCCTGATATTCCAGCTTCTAGCTTGGCAGTAGCTAGGTGGAGGCTGAGGTCCAGCCTGGCTTTTTGCCTCTTTGCTTAAAGCGCTGGGCTGTCCATCTCACCTCAGTGAGGTGGGCTAAAAGAATGGCTTCCTTTTGAAAAGGTGATTTCTGGCAATAGTACTTTTCTACTGACCCATTTCCAAAAGGTAATGTCTGAAACAACACTGCCATCGGCCTCAGCCCGGGGGGAAACACACAGTCCCACTGAAATCAGGTGATGTTTTGAAGTAGTGAATATCATGATTCTAGGCTGAGGGCTGAGGAAAGAACCGCTCCCTCTGGAAACTAAGGTAGAGTGTTAATTGGACAGATGGCCCGTTTAGACTTAGTGTAGGGTATAATTTTGTCAATTCCTAAGGGTCCAATTTTGGCAGAATCATCCACTGGGAGGCTTAAAAACAAAGCAAAACACAGCAAGACTCTATTCAAGATAAACAGTGTGAGAGGAAATTAAAATCCTCAATTTTATCAGTCTTTCACTATTTTCAACTCTAACCTCATTAACTTTTTATGTGAGAACAACTTTGCTGATGGTTTAGCGGGTAAAGAATCTGTCTGAAATGCAAGAGACACAGGTTTGATTCCTGGGTTGGGAAGATCCCTGAAGGAGGAAATGGGAAAATTAAAGATGTTTTTTAAAAGATTAAACTGCTCCCATGTACCCTGGGTTTGTGGACAGTGAGGAATCGAGATGTTTGCTGTAGCATCCATTATTAATACCACTCCTTCCCAAAGGCTGTCCTTTGACCTCTGTTTATCCCTCCTGGTCTCTTCTATGAGTTTACAGTTACTTATTGTTATGTGCAATTACATCATGCTGAGTATGAGGACACCCCACAAGCTGTTAGCTATATTAACTTAATAATAGATTTCAGGGTGTGATTTCCAATTAATTTCATTTTCCATATGCACATGCTGCTCCATGGGAAGCCAGAATTATAGAGTAGCCATATGGTGCCTCATAAGTAACAATTAAAACTAATTTTCTATTCTTTGAAACTAAATAAAAAGAAAAAAAAAATCATACGGTTCAAATGCCACAGAGAAAATGAAACAGCATCTGTAGCTCTCTGGAAAGAAGATGTCCCACTTTCGACATTCACGTCCTGATATTCCAGCTTCTAGCTTGGCAGTAGCTAGGTGGAGGCTGAGGTCCAGCCTGGCTTTTTGCCTCTTTGCTTAAAGCGCTGGGCTGTCCATCTCACCTCAGTGAGGTGGGCTAAAAGAATGGCTTCCTTTTGAAAAGGTGATTTCTGGCAATAGTACTTTTCTACTGACCCATTTCCAAAAGGTAATGTCTGAAACAACACTGCCATCGGCCTCAGCCCGGGGGGAAACACACAGTCCCACTGAAATCAGGTGATGTTTTGAAGTAGTGAATATCATGATTCTAGGCTGAGGGCTGAGGAAAGAACCGCTCCCTCTGGAAACTAAGGTAGAGTGTTAATTGGACAGATGGCCCGTTTAGACTTAGTGTAGGGTATAATTTTGTCAATTCCTAAGGGTCCAATTTTGGCAGAATCATCCACTGGGAGGCTTAAAAACAAAGCAAAACACAGCAAGACTCTATTCAAGATAAACAGTGTGAGAGGAAATTAAAATCCTCAATTTTATCAGTCTTTCACTATTTTCAACTCTAACCTCATTAACTTTTTATGTGAGAACAACTTTGCTGATGGTTTAGCGGGTAAAGAATCTGTCTGAAATGCAAGAGACACAGGTTTGATTCCTGGGTTGGGAAGATCCCCTGAAGGAGGAAATGGGAACCCATTCCAGTATTATTGCCTGAAAAGTTCCATGGACAGGGGAGCCTGGCAGGCTACAGTCCATTGAGTCACAAAGAGGTGGACAAAACTGAGCAACTAAACACAACTTTGCCATAACAGCGCCCGCCTTTGAGGGCAAAGCAGGTGACTGTCGGGTACCCCTACATTACTCATAACCACTTCTACCACCAAGAATAAGCCAGCCTCCACCACTGTGAGATAAAACCCTGTGACTTTCCAGTGTCTCCTTCCAGTAACTCCTGAACTGTCACACCCATCTCTCTCTCCTCACATTCCTGGAATAACTTTCCTCTTCTTTCAAGTTACTAAATAGAAAAACCTCCAAATTCAAGGCTTTCTGAATAACCTTGAGATGCCGTACGTGGCAGTGCTAACTATTAATATCAGAAAATGTACAAGTTTCCCCTACTGGCCCCATTTTTTTTCCTTCTGCCCTCACCTATATTTACAGAGTGAATATAAAAACAGCACCACAAACATGAAATCAGCAAATTAATATTAACACAGTTGTGTACTTTGCTCATCTAGGATGGGAGACTTCTGACCCTGCCAGATGCTTGGAGAATATTTTTCATATCCTCTTTGATAGCTAGCCATTTTTTTTTTTCTACAAGGACAGATACAATCTTCTCTGTCATTTAGTATTATATTCGGTTTGTCTTATTTCCAGAAGCTGTTTGCATCTTGTTTTAATACCTCCTACAAATACAGTGAGCAAAAATAATAAGCACCATGCCTTTTTTTGTTATAAGAAGTTAATAATCACTAAACACAAGAGTCATTCGCTCCCCTGCTTGTGGACACTGGTGAGCACCAAGAAAATGAAGTCAGTTCCTTGATATCTTTTGCTTTCTTGCATTAATTTTAGCTTAAACACTATCAATGTTAAGACACTATTTTATGTGGTATTTCATGCTAAGCAAATATTAAGTTCTTGACAACTATTTTTAAAAAATCTCCTCATGGCTGACCAAAGAGTAGCACTCAGCTGCGGCAGCATCCAACCTGCTTTACTAGCCATATAAATCAAAATGATTTCAAAGATTTCATATTCCAATAAAAATGTTTAGAAAAACAATAGTTTGGATCAAGACACCTCCCCTCTCAATATTCAATCATCTGATCTATCATTCCCTCTCAGTTCTCCTCTTTTTTCAATCCTATTCCCACCACTTCCATTAAGACAAGTGAAGAAATTCTTAGAGAGTTTCAAGGTATCAGTTTTCAATAAATGAAATAGCTGTGTTTATCATGTGCATCCTGGGTTTCTGTGTTCCTCTCTTTGTCATTTTAAAATTCAGACAATGGGATTTCCCTGGTGGTCCAGTCACTAAGACTTTATGCTCCCAATGCAGGGGGGCCTGGGTTTGATCCCCAGTCAGGGAACTAGGTCCCACATGTTGCAATGAAGACCTGGCACAGCCAAATAAACAAGTTAATTTTTTTTTAATTAAATAAAATGCAGACAAATACACGCTTGACACTTACTTGGGTAAATAAACCCAGTGCTTGCGAGAAGGCTATCATATTACAAGAGTTCCGCAAACCCAATTTTCCACTTTTTGAAGGTCACTCCTCCAATTATTTGGCTTCCCAGATGGTGCACTGGTAAAGAATCCGAACTGCCAATGTAGGAGACGCAAGAGACGTGTGTTCAATCCCTGGTGAGGAAGATGCCCTAAAAATAGCAATGCACTCCAGTACTCTTGCCTGGAGAATCCCATGGACAGAGGAGACTGGCAGGCTATGGTCCATGGGGTCGCAGTCGTCCAGGAGGCTCAGATCACAAAGTTAGGCCCCAGAACAAGGCCAGAGCAACGTGTGATTTCCACCAAGGTTTAGGTCCTGTCCCTACATCCCTGCCTCCATTTTCTTTGTCCTGCTATGGAATAAGAGGCACATGTCAGTAAGAGAATGAAAAGTCATTTCTCATTAAATCCACCCTGCCCCTTCAGTATCTTCCCCTTAGGGCTGATAAGCAGAGCACAGACATTTTCACGGTAAACTCTTCCTTGCATAGTCTGCAGTCCTGGTGGTTTTCCTTAATGTTTGCCCTTTAAAGTATACCCAAAGAACCTAAGCACTTCAATTATATATAATTAGGAAGCAGTATGATACTAATGGTCAACAGCATAGCAAATTACATAAACATTTTCAACATCAATCTGCTTGCTTATAAGAAGGCGGCAGTATCTTTCACCTCATAAGGTGGCTGAAGAATTAAAACATCCTGGGGCTTCCATAGTGGTCCAGTGGGCAAAGAGTCTGCCTTGCAGTGCAAGGGGTACTGGTTCGATCCCTGGCCCAGGAAGATCCCACGTGCCACAGAGAAGCTGGATCGGTGTGTCCAATTATGAGCCAGCACTCTGGAGTGCATGCTCCCAGAACCAGTGCTCTGCACCGAGAGAGGTCACTGCAGTGGGAGGCCCAAGCAGGCCAAAGAATAAATATGGATGAAAAATGAATGAATGGAAAACCAATAAAAGAGGCCAAAATTAAAAAAAAAAAAAAAATTAAAACATCCTAATTTGGGAATTCCCTGGCAGTCCAGTGGTTGAGATTTCATGCCTCCAATGTAGGGGGCCACAGGGTCAATGCTTGGTAGGGGAAACATTAAACAGCATCTCTCACGGCTAGCCACATGGGCAAAAAAGGAAAAAAGAAAAATCACTTGATTTTTATAAACCGTCCCAATGTCCCAAGACAACATCCAGCACAAACTAAGTGCTCAAGAGGTGGTAGTTCCTATTACTGTTATGAATGCTATTCTTATTAAGGCTAGAGAGCTTGGTTCATGCAAAACACTAGAGGGATGTATGCATTTACACATCTGTAAGAGTATATTTATATATTTTAGTGCTAGAGTTTCTAAATTTTAGAATTAACTTATAACTTATCTTTATTTTAATTATAAAGTGACTATATGTGAAACATAAATTTTTAACTAAGATAATACATATTATTTCTTATAGTTTATTATTTATAACAGATAACATATTAAATGAACCCTGTTATATGTATCCTCTGAAACTCTCATTATAAAATTTGACTATAAAGGACTCGGGTGCTCCCAAAATCAGGGTCAGAAACCACTGTCTTAGGGAATTCCTCAGAAATCTCTTGTGAAGAGTGAAAGCAGAGTGTAGTGCCATAAGGAAACCCAAGCCTCCCAATTTGGTTGTGACTTTCCCAAAGAACCTAAGCACTTCAATTATATATAATTAGGAAGCAGTATGATACTAATGGTCAACAGCATAGCAAATTACATAAACATTTTCAACATCAATCTGCTTGCTTATAAGAAGGCGGCAGTATCTTTCACCTCATAAGGTGGCTGAAGAATTAAAACATCCTGGGGCTTCCATAGTGGTCCAGTGGGCAAAGAGTCTGCCTTGCAGTGCAAGGGGTACTGGTTCGATCCCTGGCCCAGGAAGATCCCACGTGCCACAGAGAAGCTGGATCGGTGTGTCCAATTATGAGCCAGCACTCTGGAGTGCATGCTCCCAGAACCAGTGCTCTGCACCGAGAGAGGTCACTGCAGTGGGAGGCCCAAGCAGGCCAAAGAATAAATATGGATGAAAAATGAATGAATGGAAAACCAATAAAAGAGGCCAAAATTAAAAAAAAAAAAAAAATTAAAACATCCTAATTTGGGAATTCCCTGGCAGTCCAGTGGTTGAGATTTCATGCCTCCAATGTAGGGGGCCACAGGGTCAATGCTTGGTAGGGAAACATTAAACAGCATCTCTCACGGCTAGCCACATGGGCAAAAAAGGAAAAAAGAAAAATCACTTGATTTTTATAAACCGTCCCAATGTCCCAAGACAACATCCAGCACAAACTAAGTGCTCAAGAGGTGGTAGTTCCTATTACTGTTATGAATGCTATTCTTATTAAGGCTAGAGAGCTTGGTTCATGCAAAACACTAGAGGGATGTATGCATTTACACATCTGTAAGAGTATATTTATATATTTTAGTGCTAGAGTTTCTAAATTTTAGAATTAACTTATAACTTATCTTTATTTTAATTATAAAGTGACTATATGTGAAACATAAATTTTTAACTAAGATAATACATATTATTTCTTATAGTTTATTATTTATAACAGATAACATATTAAATGAACCCTGTTATATGTATCCTCTGAAACTCTCATTATAAAATTTGACTATAAAGGACTCGGGTGCTCCCAAAATCAGGGTCAGAAACCACTGTCTTAGGGAATTCCTCAGAAATCTCTTGTGAAGAGTGAAAGCAGAGTGTAGTGCCATAAGGAAACCCAAGCCTCCCAATTTGGTTGTGACTTTGACCACGTCCAGCCCTTTGTAAAAAGTTCTATTCTTAATTTTCCTTTGTTTCAAGTCCTCAGTCACCTTGAAACAGTACTTTCAGGCCTTTAACAAGAGCAGTGAGGTGACAGGGCCAGATAAAATCCTTAGGTAAATATGGTACTTCCACAAACTGGGATACTATGAACTGGCAAGAAAGAACAAAGAAGTCCCTTACATAGTGATCGCCAAGATGCTGTTTCATGAAGAATGGCTAATACAGAGCAGAATGTGTAACATTCTACCTCTCAGGCTGACCAGGCCTAGCCAAAGTACTTAGGCGACCAGCATTTCAACTATTAGCAGATGCTAGAATTAAAAAAAGTACTAGTTGCCCTGAAATTTTCTTCTGCCAATTAAATACGTGGGAAGCAATAAAGGAGGTGGAATAAGATGAAAAACACCAAAAGTGTAGTATATCCTACTATAAAAATCTAGCGTGTCTGCAGTGGCAATAAAATTTGCCCAACCTCACATGCTTTTTCCTTTGTGTAAACAGAGTTCACCAACAGTATCAGAAGTAAACAGTCTCTGGACAGCTTTCTTGCCCTTGGAACACTGTAGCTGAAGTGTGAGATTTCCAGCATAGACACTGTGTTGAGCTGATCTGCAGGGCTCACTTGGTTGGGCTGTTTTTTTTTTTTTTCCCTGCTAATATTCACTTCAGTATATATGTCATATTGGAACTTGATTTAGAGTTTCAGCACTCTTCCAAATTTTAGAATTAACTTATAACTTATCTTTATTTTAATTATAAAGTGACTATATGTGAAACATAAATTTTTAACTAAGATAATACATATTATTTCTTATAGTTTATTATTTATAACAGATAACATATTAAATGAACCCTGTTATATGTATCCTCTGAAACTCTCATTATAAAATTTGACTATAAAGGACTCGGGTGCTCCCAAAATCAGGGTCAGAAACCACTGTCTTAGGGAATTCCTCAGAAATCTCTTGTGAAGAGTGAAAGCAGAGTGTAGTGCCATAAGGAAACCCAAGCCTCCCAATTTGGTTGTGACTTTGACCACGTCCAGCCCTTTGTAAAAAGTTCTATTCTTAATTTTCCTTTGTTTCAAGTCCTCAGTCACCTTGAAACAGTACTTTCAGGCCTTTAACAAGAGCAGTGAGGTGACAGGGCCAGATAAAATCCTTAGGTAAATATGGTACTTCCACAAACTGGGATACTATGAACTGGCAAGAAAGAACAAAGAAGTCCCTTACATAGTGATCGCCAAGATGCTGTTTCATGAAGAACGGCTAAGTACAGAGCAGAATGTGTAACATTCTACCTCTCAGGCTGACCAGGCCTAGCCAAAGTACTTAGGCGACCAGCATTTCAACTATTAGCAGATGCTAGAATTAAAAAAAGTACTAGTTGCCCTGAAATTTTCTTCTGCCAATTAAATACGTGGGAAGCAATAAAGGAGGTGGAATAAGATGAAAAACACCAAAAGTGTAGTATATCCTACTATAAAAATCTAGCGTGTCTGCAGTGGCAATAAAATTTGCCCAACCTCACATGCTTTTTCCTTTGTGTAAACAGAGTTCACCAACAGTATCAGAAGTAAACAGTCTCTGGACAGCTTTCTTGCCCTTGGAACACTGTAGCTGAAGTGTGAGATTTCCAGCATAGACACTGTGTTGAGCTGATCTGCAGGGCTCACTTGGTTGGGCTGTTTTTTTTTTTTTTCCCTGCTAATATTCACTTCAGTATATATGTCATATTGGAACTTGATTTAGAGTTTCAGCACTCTTCCAAAATTAAGAAGGAAATAAATTAGTGTAGCAGATTACATTAGTGAAACTAGGAAGAAACCAAACACCACAGTCATAATCTCTATATTCATCATAATGAACAGGAGATAAATGAATTCTTCTCTTGTGAGCCCTTTGTATCCTTGTTCTAAGTATTAGTTTCAGAATCAGCACAGAACAGTCAGAGCTTGAAATCCTGGTACTCCAACAGGGAAATGTCATAATTTTTTAAAAATAATCAATGACATAAGCATACATCATTGTACTCTTATTTGCAATCTTGGTGCAACATTTCTCCTTTGTAAAATGTACCTTGTATTATATTACTTCTGTTCTTCCCACGGGATTTTTTTTAATAATGAACAAGTATTAGATTTTCAAACTGTGGCATATGAAAATCAAAATAATTGAGCCTAATGGAATCAATGAAAATCATCTTAAGTAGAAATCGGCATGACCGCCTTATTAAATATATGCTCTGTGCCAGGCACTAAGCTGGGTGCTGGGGTAGAGCAGTAAATATAATAAACAGGGTCCTTGCTTTCACTGGATTCATGTCCTATGTCTGATGGAGAAGGGGGGTTCATTTTACAAATAATTTCATAAACTATTTGATGAAGACATATACACTCTTTAATACTTTCTGATTTTATAAAGAGTAAGCAATAAAGTTTCCAGTTTTCCTTTTAATAGGCATTACGGGATGCCTTAGGGGTATCCATGTGAAAGTCAGGCATTTTATGATTTCAGTATTACACCCAACTCTATAATCCAATATTAGTTACTAAAATACAAGTGTGACATGTGTCTAAAAATGTAACATATATCATTGGCCTCTGGCTCAAGTTCAAACCACTTAACACTGGCATACAAATACCCTTCATAATTCATCAGTGTGAAAAATCCCACTGCCCCTGAGAAAACCTTTCCAACTGCCAGTTAAGGTTTGTAACCCTCCACCTTCCCGCAGTAACTTAGCCATACTTCTACGACTATATTTATTGTGTTCTACTAAAGTTACTTGTCACCTTCTGTAACCTGTGGACTCCGTGGGGCAAGAACTATGTCGCATTCCCAATGTGTCACCAGCACCGTCCCCAGTGCCTGGCACATTTTGCTCATTTGACACAGGTTTGCTGAATGCATCTGTGACAGAGGGTGAACGAAATCCTACAAGGCAGCTATCACTCAAAGTTCTCCATGGTTCCAGAAAGCATATTCACCACTTAAACCAGAAACGTCCTAAAATTCTTGTCCATCTCAGTTGTCTATCATATCTGAAAACCATTCCTTTCTCTTATCTTTGCGTTACTGAGATGTATTCTATTCTAATTACTGCAGCAACAGCCATGGTTCCATCAGTCAGAGAAAACACAGCCTGCTGGAAGGAATCACACATCTGTCCGCTCAAAATAAGATCGTGGAAGCAAAATAAGCATTTGTAGGGAGATGCTCCAAGTCCCAGGGAGCTGAGGAGCCTTTTAAAGAATTCTTTGATTCTCTGAAGATGGTGAACATCCCAGTGGTCCTTAAACTTATAAAGCTATGTCTCTACCCATCAGATTGTAAATTTAGACTCAACTTAGAGAAATCAATCTGAAAATGCTTTAAGAGGAAGATGGTTTAAAATTTTTTAATTAATCAATTGATGGACTTTATACAATCACTACAACTACAATCGGGGGAACTATTTAACAAGAGAAAATTCTCATGTGCTATGTTAATGTAAAGAGAAGACTACAATATTATACAAACTATGACCAAATTTTCTGAAGTAAGGCTGTGTGAAAATACTTAATATATGTATATACTTAACATACAAAAAAGGACAAACTAAATTATTATTTCTCAGTGGACAAGGTAAATGGATGAGCCTTCCTTCCTCGTAATTCTCTCTCGTTTCAATTTTTTATTCCATGATCATGAATTACATATATAAATTCTGAAAATAATGTACTTTTTTAAAGTAAAAAGCATATGTCCCTAACAGATAATTATAGTGGATCTTTGCAAAGTAGCAATTTTTCCAGAATCCTCCACTAATACAGTTTTTTCTATTTTTAATTTAATTGTATTCATTAAAAACATATACACAAGATGAGCTATTATGCTTCTTTCCATAGCAAATACAATGAATTTTTAAGAAATTTGAAAGACACAATTATCTAGGATTTTAAAGATTAAGGACTTTAAAGATTAATGATCTATAATTATAGATTGCTTATATTCATTTTTTATGCCTCATAACTGCAATATGTTTAACATCCTTTGGATACAAGGAAGAAATATCCATGAAATTAACAAAATACTTTTAAATATAAGGTAGCATTGCATTTTACTATGACAGAACTATGCTTCTTTTGTCAGGAGTTTTGAGAATGAAAGTGTAATCCAAAAACATTTTGAAAATCTTTGTATTCATGTTGCTTTATTTTCCACTCCAAGAGAAGGAAATTCTAGTCTACTTTTTAAATTTATTCCATTTGGAAAGAGTTTGCTTAAAGTCCACCAGAGAGATGGGAGTCAAATCATACATCTCACCTTGCCCTCTATTGAGACTGTCAGTTTTTTCTTTTGATCTTTCTTTGCACCTGAAGAACCTAAAACTGACTTTTTTCCCAGTTGAACCAAAGTAGAGGAGGGGCAATGTTTTATTAAAAGATTCTTCTTTCCTCTAGTATCAACTATCTTCTTTATTGATACACAAAGAAAATCTGTCTTTTTATTCTTGAGAAAATGTTTCAGAAACTACTGCTCTGGAAAGTTAATTCAATTGTACGTAACACTAAAAAGTGAAAGGGAGAAAAAAGGGACTATATATTAGCCGTCTCAGCAAAGAAGAAAGACGAGTGCTGATTAGCTCTCTCAAGAAGAGTTAGCACAAATGAAACTCCACCTAAATGTAAAGCATGGGCACCTTGGAGGCCAGTCTTCTGTGACTATTGTACCTGACACAGAGACCATGACAGCAAAAGACCTGCATTAGAGTCACTGAATATTTTTGAATTTGAAGGGAAAAAAAAAAAAAAAAAAAAAAACCTTTTGGACTTACATGACAAAAAAAAAAACCCATATTACTAATGTTACACAAAAGCAACAGAGTAAGGAAAAACCAAAGTCATCCCTCAAATGAGAAAAAAAAGGGCAAGGCACAGTTTTCCAACCTTAGGTGGAACACAGCAAGCTACTACTCCGAAGGAAAAACATCAAATAAAGTTTAAAGTAGCAAAGAATGAAAAATAAAGTCTAAAGATCAATACGATTTGTTGCTCCATATGTAAGCCTCAGATTCCCAAGTAACACAAAAACAGACAAATGAGAGACAATGTGAGAAAACAAATGCTTTCCATTTTGGTCTTACAGAAAGTTTTACGTGACTTTCTTTTCTTGTTTTTCCCAAGTAACACAAACAGACCCAATGATTTTACGTATATCCATGAAATTAACAAAATACTTTTAAATATAAGGTAGCATTGCATTTTACTATGACAGAACTATGCTTCTTTTGTCAGGAGTTTTGAGAATGAAAGTGTAATCCAAAAACATTTTGAAAATCTTTGTATTCATGTTGCTTTATTTTCCACTCCAAGAGAAGGAAATTCTAGTCTACTTTTTAAATTTATTCCATTTGGAAAGAGTTTGCTTAAAGTCCACCAGAGAGATGGGAGTCAAATCATACATCTCACCTTGCCCTCTATTGAGACTGTCAGTTTTTTCTTTTGATCTTTCTTTGCACCTGAAGAACCTAAAACTGACTTTTTTCCCAGTTGAACCAAAGTAGAGGAGGGGCAATGTTTTATTAAAAGATTCTTCTTTCCTCTAGTATCAACTATCTTCTTTATTGATACACAAAGAAAATCTGTCTTTTTATTCTTGAGAAAATGTTTCAGAAACTACTGCTCTGGAAAGTTAATTCAATTGTACGTAACACTAAAAAGTGAAAGGGAGAAAAAAGGGACTATATATTAGCCGTCTCAGCAAAGAAGAAAGACGAGTGCTGATTAGCTCTCTCAAGAAGAGTTAGCACAAATGAAACTCCACCTAAATGTAAAGCATGGGCACCTTGGAGGCCAGTCTTCTGTGACTATTGTACCTGACACAGAGACCATGACAGCAAAAGACCTGCATTAGAGTCACTGAATATTTTTGAATTTGAAGGGAAAAAAACAAAAACCTTTTGGACTTACATGACAAAAAAAAAAACCCATATTACTAATGTTACACAAAAGCAACAGAGTAAGGAAAAACCAAAGTCATCCCTCAAATGAGAAAAAAAAGGGCAAGGCACAGTTTTCCAACCTTAGGTGGAACACAGCAAGCTACTACTCCGAAGGAAAAACATCAAATAAAGTTTAAAGTAGCAAAGAATGAAAAATAAAGTCTAAAGATCAATACGATTTGTTGCTCCATATGTAAGCCTCAGATTCCCAAGTAACACAAAAACAGACAAATGAGAGACAATGTGAGAAAACAAATGCTTTCCATTTTGGTCTTACAGAAAGTTTTACGTGACTTTCTTTTCTTGTTTTTAAAACTGTATTATTATTATTTTTTTTTTTTGGAGCAGTTTTAGGTTCACAGTAAAACAGATCAGAAGATACAGAGACTTCCCATATATGCCCTGTCCATGTATGATCCACAGCCTCAGTATTATCAACATCCCCAACCAGAGTGCTATCCTCTGTTAAAACTAATGAACCCACACTGACACATCATAATCACTCCAAGTCCACAGTTTACATTAGGGCTAATTGCTGGTGGTGTATATCCTGTGGGTTTGGACAAATGTATCCATCATTATAGTATCATATAAAGTAGTTTCATCACCCTAAAAATACTCTGTATTCTACCTGGTCATCCCTCCCTCCCTGCTAACCCCTAATAACTCACTCATCTTTTAACTGTCTCCAAAACTGTGCCTTTCCCATAATGTCTCACCAGATGGAATCATGTAGTCAGTTACATTTTCAGATTGACTTCTTTTATTTAGTACCATCCATTTAAGTTTCCTCCATGTCTTTTCATGACTTGATAGTTCATTTCTTTTTAGTGCTAAAAAAATGTTCTATTGTCTAAATATTCTACAGTTTATTTATCTATTTATCTACTGAAAGATACGTTGGCTCCTTCCAAGTTTTGGCAATTATGAATAAGTTGCTACAAACATTCACTGACAAGTTCTTGAGGGGACAAGTGGCTTGTTTTTAAGGAAATATCACAAATATTTTTTGAGTGCAAACTTTGAATCCTTAAAATTATCTTGCTCTCTTTCTTCCAAAAGCAACAAGCTTTTAAAAATATACGTTGAAAGCTCTCAGATCGAATTTAGAGCTATTTAGGGAAACATTCCTGAATCTGAACAAAGATTCTTTATGGAGGTTAAAACTAATCAGAAATATATTTAGGGATGATGACCAGACTGTTAAAATTTTAAATTATGATCCCCAAACCTTTTGGAACCTTGAAAGTCGATCATTTTGTTGCTCCATATGTAAGCCTCAGATTCCCAAGTAACACAAAAACAGACAAATGAGAGACAATGTGAGAAAACAAATGCTTTCCATTTTGGTCTTACAGAAAGTTTTACGTGACTTTCTTTTCTTGTTTTTAAAACTGTATTATTATTATTTTTTTTGGAGCAGTTTTAGGTTCACAGTAAAACAGATCAGAAGATACAGAGACTTCCCATATATGCCCTGTCCATGTATGATCCACAGCCTCAGTATTATCAACATCCCCAACCAGAGTGCTATCCTCTGTTAAAACTAATGAACCCACACTGACACATCATAATCACTCCAAGTCCACAGTTTACATTAGGGCTAATTGCTGGTGGTGTATATCCTGTGGGTTTGGACAAATGTATCCATCATTATAGTATCATATAAAGTAGTTTCATCACCCTAAAAATACTCTGTATTCTACCTGGTCATCCCTCCCTCCCTGCTAACCCCTAATAACTCACTCATCTTTTAACTGTCTCCAAAACTGTGCCTTTCCCATAATGTCTCACCAGATGGAATCATGTAGTCAGTTACATTTTCAGATTGACTTCTTTTATTTAGTACCATCCATTTAAGTTTCCTCCATGTCTTTTCATGACTTGATAGTTCATTTCTTTTTAGTGCTAAAAAAATGTTCTATTGTCTAAATATTCTACAGTTTATTTATCTATTTATCTACTGAAAGATACGTTGGCTCCTTCCAAGTTTTGGCAATTATGAATAAGTTGCTACAAACATTCACTGACAAGTTCTTGAGGGGACAAGTGGCTTGTTTTTAAGGAAATATCACAAATATTTTTTGAGTGCAAACTTTGAATCCTTAAAATTATCTTGCTCTCTTTCTTCCAAAAGCAACAAGCTTTTAAAAATATACGTTGAAAGCTCTCAGATCGAATTTAGAGCTATTTAGGGAAACATTCCTGAATCTGAACAAAGATTCTTTATGGAGGTTAAAACTAATCAGAAATATATTTAGGGATGATGACCAGACTGTTAAAATTTTAAATTATGATCCCTAAACCTATATGGAACCTTGAAATTACCAAAGTTACTAAAGCAAATGCATTAATTCTCTCCTTTTATGACTCATTAGTTTAATCATTTCTAATAAAAAAATGAGCTTAATAAAAATTTCAAACTATTACTGAGGATATTCTAGATCAGAATTTTTAACTCTTAGGACAAAAATCTCTCTGGCATTCATGGAATTTACTATTAATTTATTATAACTGTCTGTGAAGATGCCTATTTACCCATCTTGACTGTAGGCTTTAAGCATATAATGATCAAGGAAAATTCAGTATTTTTATTTCTCATGTACATATCTAATCATATTTACTTAGGACAGGAGTTGTGGGAATAAAGCTGCTGCTCACAGCTGAGACATTAACAAGGCTGAAATGTTAACAAGGCTGACCCAGTAAATCCAGAAGGCAGGGTTGCCACTTTAGGGAGCTCACAGGACAGGGGATCATGGAAACAAGGAAGATCATTCTTGAACCCTAAAATCTAACAGAAGTTGTGCCCTGTTAGGCTGTGAATTTGTTTGGAACCCATGATCCCTTTCTTCATTCCAACTTCTCCCTTTTGGAATGGAAATTTCTATTCAATGCCTGTCTTACCGCTGTGTTTTGGAAGCAGGTAACTTGCCTGGTTTCAAAGGTTCAAGGTTAAGAGAGGAAATTTGCCTCAAGATAAATCACACTAAAAGTCTCATGGTTGATTCACATACTAAGGTGAACTCTTGGTCTTAGAGTTTATGCTAGAATGGGCTGATACATTTGGGGTTAATGGGATGGGGTAAGTATATTCTGCATGAAAAAAGGACATGAATTTGGCTGTGTGAAAGACTAGAGGGCTAATTCCAAAATTCTTATGCTAAAGTCCCAACCCCAGTCTCACAGGAAAAAAAAAATTTTTTAGAAGCAAGGCCATTCAAGAGGTGATTAAGTTAAAATGAGGCCATTAGAGTAGAGTCCTAATCCATTATGATTAGTAGGAGACACCAGAGATGGGTGGGCATGGAGACAAGATTGTGTGAGGATACAGTAAGCCTAGGAGAGACATCTTAGAATGAAATGTCAGCCCTTCAATGTTACTTATACTTCTAGCCTTTAGAACTGTGAGAAATAAAATTGCTTTTGTTTAAGCCACCTGTATAGTAGCTATAGTGGTCTGTATAGTCAAAGCTATGGTCTTCCCAGTAGTCATGCATGAATGTGACAGCTGAGCGATAAAAAAGGCTGAGTGCCAAACAATTGATGCTTCTGAACTGTGACGCTGGTGAAGACTCCTGAGAGTCTCTCGGACTGCAAGGAGATCAAAGCAATCAATCCTAAAGGAAATAAACCCTGAATAATCACTGGAAGGACTGATGCTGAGGCTAAAGCTAAAGCTCCAATATTTTGGCCACCTAATGCAAAGAGCCGACTCGGTGGAAAAGAACCTGATGATGGGAAAGACTGAAGGCAGGAGAAGAAGGGGACAAGACAGGACAAGATGGCTGGACTCATGTCAACCATGAGAGGAATCATGTCAATGGACATGAGTTTGTGCAAAGCCAGGGAGATGGTGAAGGACAGGGAAGCCTGGTGTGCTGCAGGGTCACAAAGAGTCAGACAAGACTGAGCGCCTGAACCACAAGAACAAAACCACCAAGTCTATAGTATTTTACTGCATCAAACCTACTATACTAATATGCCTGCCATCTACCCTATCGCAAAATTGCTACTGGCTGAGAATACATGTCATTCTACTTCAGTACATGCCAGCCTTTTCTCAAGGTTAAGAGGAAATTGGGTCTCATGGTTGATTCACATACTAAGGTGAACTCTTGGTCTTAGAGTTTATGCTAGAATGGGCTGATACATTTGGGGTTAATGGGATGGGGTAAGTATATTCTGCATGAAAAAAGGACATGAATTTGGCTGTGTGAAAGACTAGAGGGCTAATTCCAAAATTCTTATGCTAAAGTCCCAACCCCAGTCTCACAGGAAAAAAAAAATTTTTTAGAAGCAAGGCCATTCAAGAGGTGATTAAGTTAAAATGAGGCCATTAGAGTAGAGTCCTAATCCATTATGATTAGTAGGAGACACCAGAGATGGGTGGGCATGGAGACAAGATTGTGTGAGGATACAGTAAGCCTAGGAGAGACATCTTAGAATGAAATGTCAGCCCTTCAATGTTACTTATACTTCTAGCCTTTAGAACTGTGAGAAATAAAATTGCTTTTGTTTAAGCCACCTGTATAGTAGCTATAGTGGTCTGTATAGTCAAAGCTATGGTCTTCCCAGTAGTCATGCATGAATGTGACAGCTGAGCGATAAAAAAGGCTGAGTGCCAAACAATTGATGCTTCTGAACTGTGACGCTGGTGAAGACTCCTGAGAGTCTCTCGGACTGCAAGGAGATCAAAGCAATCAATCCTAAAGGAAATAAACCCTGAATAATCACTGGAAGGACTGATGCTGAGGCTAAAGCTAAAGCTCCAATATTTTGGCCACCTAATGCAAAGAGCCGACTCGGTGGAAAAGAACCTGATGATGGGAAAGACTGAAGGCAGGAGAAGAAGGGGACAAGACAGGACAAGATGGCTGGACTCATGTCAACCATGAGAGGAATCATGTCAATGGACATGAGTTTGTGCAAAGCCAGGGAGATGGTGAAGGACAGGGAAGCCTGGTGTGCTGCAGGGTCACAAAGAGTCAGACAAGACTGAGCGCCTGAACCACAAGAACAAAACCACCAAGTCTATAGTATTTTACTGCATCAAACCTACTATACTAATATGCCTGCCATCTACCCTATCGCAAAATTGCTACTGGCTGAGAATACATGTCATTCTACTTCAGTACATGCCAGCCTTTTCTCAGGGATTGTACTGTATAGAGTTTGGCCTTACCCAAGGAAATGTTTTAGGTTTGTCTTCAGCTTCCGGGAACTAATCTATGTCACGCCTGATAGTGTGTCTGTGTTCAGGAGACGGGTTGTTGGGCTGGGCCCAGACACATCCAGTTGTTTTAGGGTAAGATCTGGCCATGCAAGAAAGACCAACAATGTGATTCACATCTAGTTGTTTTAGGGTAAGATCTGGCCATGCAAGAAAGACCAACAATGTGATTCAGGGTGGGGGCTTTGGTCACACAGATGCTGAGACCAATCACATGGGCAATCAAACAACTAATTAATTAAGCCTACATAATGAAGCTTCAGTAAAAACTGGCCACCAAACTCAGGCCATCTTCCCTAAATGGCAATGCTATTTGTCATGTCACACATTAATGCTGAGATGGTAATGTGTGCTGATGCCACAGGAAAAGGACAAAGGAAATCCATACACGGAATCCTCCCAAACTCTGCTTTATGCATGTCTTCCTTAGCCTGCTTTTTTTTTTTTTTTTTAATTTTGGCCTCTTTTATTGTTTGTTCGTTTATTTATTTTCATCCATCTTTATTCGTTGACCTGTGTGGGCCTCCCATCACAATGGCCTCTCTCATTGCAGAGCAGGAGCTCTGGGCGCATGCGCTCCAGAGCGCTGGCTCATAATTGGACACACAGGTCCAGCCGCTCCATGGCACACGTGGTCTTCTCCGGCCAGGGATCGAACCAGTGCCCCTTGCACTGCAAGGCGGACTCTTTACCCACGGGACCACCAGGGAAGCCCCTTAGCCTGCTTTTAATCCATATCCTTTCCTTGTGTACCTAACACCTCTCAGTGAGACCTATGCATCCTCTTAGCAAACCAACACACAGAAGAGTAGATTTTGGAAATCTCCAAACTTGGAGTTGATGTCAATTAAAGATATCAAAAATAATTTTTTTTCCCCGCTCTTGGAGACTGTGCCCTCTTCTGCAGTTCGGCTAACTCCAGGGAGGAATGAAACCTAAGACATCACCACTGCAGTAACATATTTTCTAAGTGTCCAAAACTGTTAACTATGATTTCCCCCACTGTACCACTGCACATACTCCTACCTGCTAGTTACAGTGGTTCTAAACTCAGGGTGATTCTGTCCCTTAGTGGATATTTGACAATGTCTGGACACATTTTTGGTGGTCTCAACTGAGGGATGCTACTTAAGTCTAGGGAGTAGTGAATAGGGATGTTAATAAACATCCTACAATGCAAAGCACCACGCTTTTCCAAGATGGTGGAGAAGTAGGTGGCTGTGGAGTGCAACTCTCTCCACAGATACCTCAGGGATACACCTTCAGACACAGAAGAGCATGCAGAACACCAGCTGAGAGTGGGCAGGAGCGCCTGACCACCGGAAAAGAATATACAGAACCACGCAAAACCCGGTAGGCAGAGGAAGAAGGGGAAAAAAGAGGCATTAGCACTGGAACTGCCTGTGGCCATTGGGGGACCTGAAACAGCGGTCGGATCCACACCCACCACTGTTTCAGACATAGAAATTATTTGAGACAAAGGTGAAACATTTGAGGCCGATAGCTTAGCAACTGATCTGAGAGTCTGAATAAAGGAGAACCACACAGATAATCCTTGCCGCAGCCATACATATCTCAGAGAGGAACATGGTTCCCCTAGAAGATGCAGTGGCTGGAGCTGGAGTGTGGGAATTGTGGAGCAATCCTAGGCAGAAGTTTGACTGTGAGAAGACTGTGGAGGGGTCGTGAATAAGGAGAACGTGGTGGAAAATGTGTCTGGAGGAAAATTCGGCAGCCATGGAGGCCAGGCGATCCCGTTGAGTCATGCATTGGGGGTGGAATCATCCCTATACCCTGTCTCTCCCAGTGTGCCAGCATGAGCAGCTGAACAATACAGAGGCTGGCTTTTCAAATGCCTGATGCATCCAGAAACAGAAAAGGACCCTAACCAGGGCAGCCCTTTTAGTGCCTGATGCTCTGAACAAAAGCGGGGGGCGGTGGAGAGGGGAACGTTTTATGTGGCAGAGACTCTGAGAAACAGAGATGGACCCCAGCCAGTGGGGCCCTCTTAGTGCCCGAAGAGGCAGAACAAGGGAAAAGGACCAGCCAGAGAGGCTTTCTGATTGCCAGCTGCCAGAGGCTAGAAAAAAAAGCTGATAGGGCCTTAGCTCCTATGGCAGAGGCAGTCTGTGTCCCTACATACTTGGCTCCACCAGAGCCCCTGCGACCCAAGCATCTGTACCTCCTCCACACTCAATCAGCTGTGGGGCAGAACCACCACAGGCTAGAAAAAGCTCTAATAGCTCTACAGCTCCTATGACAATAGCCACCAGTGCTCCTGTTTAGCCTGCAATGCCAGGGTCCCCGCAATTCAAGAAACCGTGCCACTGGGACATCACCACTGGGAAAGAGCTGCCAGAAGCTAGAAAAAGTCCTGCATGTATGCATGTGGAGGCGCTTCAGTCATGTCCAAGTCTTTGCAATCCTTTGGGCTGTGGCCAGCCAGGCTTCTCTGTCCAAAGGGATTCTCCAGGTGGGAATGCTAAAGTGGGTTGCCGTTCCTTCCAGAGCACCACATTTCCTGCTACCCTACGAGTAGGCAGAGGAAGAAGGGGAAAAAAGAGGCATTAGCACTGGAACTGCCTGTGGCCATTGGGGGACCTGAAACAGCGGTCGGATCCACACCCACCACTGTTTCAGACATAGAAATTATTTGAGACAAAGGTGAAACATTTGAGGCCGATAGCTTAGCAACTGATCTGAGAGTCTGAATAAAGGAGAACCACACAGATAATCCTTGCAGCCATACATATCTCAGAGAGGAACATGGTTCCCTAGAAGATGCAGTGGCTGGAGCTGGAGTGTGGAATTGTGGAGCAATCCTAGGCAGAAGTTTGACTGTGAGAAGACTGTGGAGGGGTCGTGAATAAGGAGAACGTGGTGGAAAATGTGTCTGGAGGAAAATTCGGCAGCCATGGAGGCCAGGCGATCCCGTTGAGTCATGCATTGGGGGTGGAATCATCCCTATACCCTGTCTCTCCCAGTGTGCCAGCATGAGCAGCTGAACAATACAGAGGCTGGCTTTTCAAATGCCTGATGCATCCAGAAACAGAAAAGGACCCTAACCAGGGCAGCCCTTTTAGTGCCTGATGCTCTGAACAAAAGCGGGGGGCGGTGGAGAGGGGAACGTTTTATGTGGCAGAGACTCTGAGAAACAGAGATGGACCCCAGCCAGTGGGGCCCTCTTAGTGCCCGAAGAGGCAGAACAAGGGAAAAGGACCAGCCAGAGAGGCTTTCTGATTGCCAGCTGCCAGAGGCTAGAAAAAAAAGCTGATAGGGCCTTAGCTCCTATGGCAGAGGCAGTCTGTGTCCCTACATACTTGGCTCCACCAGAGCCCCTGCGACCCAAGCATCTGTACCTCCTCCACACTCAATCAGCTGTGGGGCAGAACCACCACAGGCTAGAAAAAGCTCTAATAGCTCTACAGCTCCTATGACAATAGCCACCAGTGCTCCTGTTTAGCCTGCAATGCCAGGGTCCCCGCAATTCAAGAAACCGTGCCACTGGGACATCACCACTGGGAAAGAGCTGCCAGAAGCTAGAAAAAGTCCTGCATGTATGCATGTGGAGGCGCTTCAGTCATGTCCAAGTCTTTGCAATCCTTTGGGCTGTGGCCAGCCAGGCTTCTCTGTCCAAAGGGATTCTCCAGGTGGGAATGCTAAAGTGGGTTGCCGTTCCCTTCCAGAGCACCACATTTCCTGCTACCCTAACTGCCGGCTACCCTGAATTCCTGGCTCTGTCAGGGCCCCTGAGACTCAAGCAGCTGCACCATGTCCACACGGGGCTTTCAGTGGGGCCGACCCAAGTCCTCTAGGGCAGCCTCAGGAGCAAACCCCAGTGAACAACCCACATGCAGAGGCAGAGATATACCCACAAATGAAATTCAGGGACAGAGTGGCTAAGGAAGAGGACACAAAAAATTCCCACCATCTGTACAAAGTGCAAATTAAAGACACACAATCAACTAGACAGATTCCGTCTCTATGGAACCTATAAAAGGACACTGAGAGTTTCCACAAAAGAAAACACACTAGTTCTGACAGCTGTAGACACTGGAAGCAAGGACACACAGGAGTAGGGCCAGATTAGAGTCTGATCTGCCCCCACAGCAGGTCCAGAGACTAGTCCAGGGCTGGAGGGCATCCCAGGCAGGCAAGCTAGACTGTCACAGCAGGGAAAGGACACTGACATCAGAGATTAAGAAAAACATTTATTATTTTTATAATGTGAATTGGTCTGTAGTTGCTTCTAGATTTCTTTTTTCTTCTTTCCCTGCCCCCTTTTTCATTTTTTCCTCTGTTGTAACAGTTGTTGATTTTATTAGTACTATTTAATAGATTTAAGCTTTTAAGAATTGCTGTAATCACACTTCTTATTTATGTTATATATTTCTGCCTCTAATTGGCTTTTTGCTATTCTGTGGGTTTTTTCTTTTCTTCTTCTTTTCTCTCTCTCCAATTTTAATTTTTACTTTTTTTAAAATCTATTATTATTTTCCTGCAATTAGGCCTTTGCTTACTTTCTCTACTGTTCTTTCCCTGTTCTAGTAATCTTTAATATATATAAATCTTCTTATCTATCTCTATTTAACTTTGCATTTCTATCTTTCCTTTATTTTTCTCATCATAGTTTTGTCTTCATTGCTTTATTCCCCAGTTGGCATCTTGCTTTTGATTTTTTCTTTGTTTTCCCTCAATTTGTGTTTTAGTTATTTTGCTTCCTAACTGGTGGATATCATTTTAGTTTCCTTTGTTCACTGGGTCAATCTATAGTAATTTTTTTTGAATGGTTTTGTTTATCGGTATATAAGTATGTGTGCATTCTCCATTATTTTAGTTAATAATTGTATGATACTGTAATTGCCATTTGTCTAGGGTGCATCTTTTCTTCTTGTTTTTGCATATTTGTTTTAATACCACTTAAATGCCATAACAAACCAACCGTGGAATCCTCATTTCCTAGCCAGAGATCTAGCACTTAGCCTTTAGATTTGGAACACTAGCTCTACAACTCTAGACTACCAGAAAACTCCTAACACTAGGGAGTATCAAATAGTGAGAACTCTCACAAAGGCAAGCACTTGTATATAAGAACCAGCATTGCCCAAATGCCAGTAACACCCTGTGCAGGATGCCTCATTCAAACAACAAACAAGACGAAAATACAAACCCAATCGTCAGCAGACAGAATTAACAGCTAACTCAGTCCTGTCCATCAGAGGGAAAAAAAAAACCCAAACTCCCCTCCTCCCACACCTACACTAAGTTTACACAAACCACAGGACCAACTAACAAGGGCAGAAAACAAACAGAAGAAAGAATTCCACCCTAGAGCTTGGGAAAAGGAAACCTCAAACACAATAAATTTAAAACAATAGAAAAGATAAAAAGAGAGAGAAATCTGTGTGAACAAAGGAATAACCTAGAAGCAGATTAAGTCCAAATAAATGAAGAGAAAATAGGCAAGCTACCTGAGAGAGAATTCAGAACAACAACAGTAAAGATGATCCAAAAACCTCAAAAATGGAATGAATAAAATGCAAGAATCAATTAACAAAAAGCTATAAGAAATTAAGAATAAGCAGAGACAAAAAACACAATTACCGAACTTAAAAATATTCTAGAAGAAATCAATAGTAGAGTATCTGAGGCAGAATAATGGGTAAGTGAGCTGGAAGACAGAATGGTGGAAATAACTGCTGAAGAACAGAATAAAGTTTAAAGAATGAGAAGAACTGAGGATAGTCTCAGAGATCTCTGGAATAATATAAAAAACACCAAAATTCAAATTATAGGGGCTCCAAAAAAAAAAGACAGAGAGTTTTGTCTTCATTGCTTTATTCCCCAGTTGGCATCTTGCTTTTGATGGTTTTTTTTATATCATTTATTTCCTTTGTTCACTGGGTCAATCTATAGTAATTTTTTTTGAATGGTTTTGTTTATCGGTATATAAGTATGTGTGCATTCTCCATTATTTTAGTTAATAATTGTATGATACTGTAATTGCCATTTGTCTAGGGTGCATCTTTTCTTCTTGTTTTTGCATATTTGTTTTAATACCACTTAAATGCCATAACAAACCAACCGTGGAATCCTCATTTCCTAGCCAGAGATCTAGCACTTAGCCTTTAGATTTGGAACACTAGCTCTACAACTCTAGACTACCAGAAAACTCCTAACACTAGGGAGTATCAAATAGTGAGAACTCTCACAAAGGCAAGCACTTGTATATAAGAACCAGCATTGCCCAAATGCCAGTAACACCCTGTGCAGGATGCCTCATTCAAACAACAAACAAGACGAAAATACAAACCCAATCGTCAGCAGACAGAATTAACAGCTAACTCAGTCCTGTCCATCAGAGGGAAAAAAAAAACCCAAACTCCCCTCCTCCCACACCTACACTAAGTTTACACAAACCACAGGACCAACTAACAAGGGCAGAAAACAAACAGAAGAAAGAATTCCACCCTAGAGCTTGGGAAAAGGAAACCTCAAACACAATAAATTTAAAACAATAGAAAAGATAAAAAGAGAGAGAAATCTGTGTGAACAAAGGAATAACCTAGAAGCAGATTAAGTCCAAATAAATGAAGAGAAAATAGGCAAGCTACCTGAGAGAGAATTCAGAACAACAACAGTAAAGATGATCCAAAAACCTCAAAAATGGAATGAATAAAATGCAAGAATCAATTAACAAAAAGCTATAAGAAATTAAGAATAAGCAGAGACAAAAAACACAATTACCGAACTTAAAAATATTCTAGAAGAAATCAATAGTAGAGTATCTGAGGCAGAATAATGGGTAAGTGAGCTGGAAGACAGAATGGTGGAAATAACTGCTGAAGAACAGAATAAAGTTTAAAGAATGAGAAGAACTGAGGATAGTCTCAGAGATCTCTGGAATAATATAAAAAACACCAAAATTCAAATTATAGGGGCTCCAGAAGAAGAAGAAAAAAAGAAAGGGTATGAGAAAATTCTTGAAGAGATTATAGTTGTAAACTTCCCCAACATGGGAAAGGAAATAGTCAATCAAGTCCAAGAAGTGCAAACAGTCCTATATAGGATAAACCCTAGGATAAACATGCCAGAACATATACTAATCAAACTAACAAGGCTTAAACACAAGGAAAGAATATTAAAAGCAGCAAGGGAAAAGCAACAAGTGACATACAAGGGAAACCCCATATGTTTAACAGCTGATCTTTCACCATAAACTCTGCAGGCCAGAAGTCAATGGTAGGATATATTTCAAGTACTGAAAGGGAAAAATCTACAACCAAGATTCCTCTACCCATCAAGGATCTCATTCAAACTTGATGGAAAAATCAAAAGTTTTATAGACAAGCAAAAGTTAAGAGAATTTAGCACTGCAAAACCAACCTTACAACAAATGTTAAAGAGACTGATAAAAACAGGAAATACAAGAGTAGAAAAAAGATCTACAAAAACAAACCCCAAACAATTAAGAAAATGGCAAAAAAGAAAAACAAGAAAACAGCAACAAGAACATATATACCTATAATTACTTTAAATGTAAATGGATCAAATGCTCCAACCAAAAGACATAAACTGGCTGAATGGATACAAAAACAAGACCCATATATATGCTGTCTACAAGAAACCCATTTCAGATCTAAATACACACAGACTGAAAGTGAGAGGATGGAAAAAATATATTCCGTGTAGACGGAAATCAAAAGAAAGCTGGTAGAGCAATCCTCATGTCAGACAAAACAGACCCTATAAGAAATTAAGAATAAGCAGAGACAAAAAACACAATTACCGAACTTAAAAATATTCTAGAAGAAATCAATAGTAGAGTATCTGAGGCAGAATAATGGGTAAGTGAGCTGGAAGACAGAATGGTGGAAATAACTGCTGAAGAACAGAATAAAGTTTAAAGAATGAGAAGAACTGAGGATAGTCTCAGAGATCTCTGGAATAATATAAAAAACACCAAAATTCAAATTATAGGGGCTCCAGAAGAAGAAGAAAAAAAGAAAGGGTATGAGAAAATTCTTGAAGAGATTATAGTTGTAAACTTCCCCAACATGGGAAAGGAAATAGTCAATCAAGTCCAAGAAGTGCAAACAGTCCTATATAGGATAAACCCTAGGATAAACATGCCAGAACATATACTAATCAAACTAACAAGGCTTAAACACAAGGAAAGAATATTAAAAGCAGCAAGGGAAAAGCAACAAGTGACATACAAGGGAAACCCCATATGTTTAACAGCTGATCTTTCACCATAAACTCTGCAGGCCAGAAGTCAATGGTAGGACATATTTAAAGTACTGAAAGGGAAAAATCTACAACCAAGATTACTCTACCCATCAAGGATCTCATTCAAAATTGATGGAGAAATCAGAAGCTTTACAGACAAGCAAAAGTTAAGAGAATTTAGCACTGCAAAACCAACCTTACAACAAATGTTAAAGAGACTGATAAAAACAGGAAATACAAGAGTAGAAAAAAGATCTACAAAAACAAACCCCAAACAATTAAGAAAATGGCAAAAAAGAAAAACAAGAAAACAGCAACAAGAACATATATACCTATAATTACTTTAAATGTAAATGGATCAAATGCTCCAACCAAAAGACATAAACTGGCTGAATGGATACAAAAACAAGACCCATATATATGCTGTCTACAAGAAACCCATTTCAGATCTAAATACACACAGACTGAAAGTGAGAGGATGGAAAAAATATATTCCGTGTAGACGGAAATCAAAAGAAAGCTGGTAGAGCAATCCTCATGTCAGACAAAACAGACCCTAAAATAAAGAATATCACAAGAGATAAATGAGGCCACCACATAATGATCAAGGGATCAATCCAAGAGGAAGATATAACAATTGTAAACACACAGCAGCACCCCCACAACAAAGGATTATCTGATCCAAAGTGTCAATGATGTCAAGTTTGAGAACCCCTTGACAGTCTCAGGGTGAAATCCCAGATTGGAGATTTCTAGAAACAGTGAGGAAATAGCACATAAATTCCAAGGGCCAGTGTTAAAATTCCCATTCCACATAAAGCACCATGGTTTGACACTGGGCAAACCTCTATACCTTAGGCCTTCAATTTTTTAATTTTTAAAATGAAACGAATGATTACAATTTACCCCAGAGAACTGCTTACAGAAGAGGTAAAGTAATATATCAAAATGATTTAGCAAAGCATTTTGGACCAAAGTAAGCACTGGCTGAATGTACATTCTTTGCCACTTTATTTTCCTTATGCATTGAAAACCATTAAAAAAATTTTTTTTTGCACTGATTGGAACACTGATAAAAGCAGGTTTACAAATCAGTTCTTCTTTACTTGTTACAAAACAGAAGACTTCTTGGTATCATAAATATGAACTGTCAATAAATTAATTCTTTCTATGTAAAATTTTTCCTCTGTGTCCATGACCTTTTTTCCTCCTCTTTCCTTTCATTATCATCACACATAGTAGCTTTTCCAGATGCCCATTGTATACCAAGAAACAGTTTCTATCACACATGAGAGATACTTTAGAGGCAATGACAACGAAAATAAGCCAAGAAATTCATTAATGACACTGCTGGGCAGCCAGGTGAACACAAGCAACTGCTGAATTCAACCGCCAGTTAAGCAGCTCCCTACTATATGACCATCTCCCAGAAAACTACAAATTGCTCAATACGTCAGATGATTAAGGGTACAGACCTGTGCATGTTATACCTGAGACCTAAAAGGTTTAATCTGTTTCCTTCTGGCTCTGTGTCTCCCCAAAGAAGTTCTGAGCAAAACCCATTTCAGATCTAAATACACACAGACTGAAAGTGAGAGGATGGAAAAAATATATTCCGTGTAGACGGAAATCAAAAGAAAGCTGGTAGAGCAATCCTCATGTCAGACAAAACAGACCCTAAAATAAAGAATATCACAAGAGATAAATGAGGCCACCACATAATGATCAAGGGATCAATCCAAGAGGAAGATATAACAATTGTAAACACACAGCAGCACCCCCACAACAAAGGATTATCTGATCCAAAGTGTCAATGATGTCAAGTTTGAGAACCCCTTGACAGTCTCAGGGTGAAATCCCAGATTGGAGATTTCTAGAAACAGTGAGGAAATAGCACATAAATTCCAAGGGCCAGTGTTAAAATTCCCATTCCACATAAAGCACCATGGTTTGACACTGGGCAAACCTCTATACCTTAGGCCTTCAATTTTTTAATTTTTAAAATGAAACGAATGATTACAATTTACCCCAGAGAACTGCTTACAGAAGAGGTAAAGTAATATATCAAAATGATTTAGCAAAGCATTTTGGACCAAAGTAAGCACTGGCTGAATGTACATTCTTTGCCACTTTATTTTCCTTATGCATTGAAAACCATTAAAAAAATTTTTTTTTGCACTGATTGGAACACTGATAAAAGCAGGTTTACAAATCAGTTCTTCTTTACTTGTTACAAAACAGAAGACTTCTTGGTATCATAAATATGAACTGTCAATAAATTAATTCTTTCTATGTAAAATTTTTCCTCTGTGTCCATGACCTTTTTTCCTCCTCTTTCCTTTCATTATCATCACACATAGTAGCTTTTCCAGATGCCCATTGTATACCAAGAAACAGTTTCTATCACACATGAGAGATACTTTAGAGGCAATGACAACGAAAATAAGCCAAGAAATTCATTAATGACACTGCTGGGCAGCCAGGTGAACACAAGCAACTGCTGAATTCAACCGCCAGTTAAGCAGCTCCCTACTATATGACCATCTCCCAGAAAAACTACAAATTGCTCAATACGTCAGATGATTAAGGGTACAGACCTGTGCATGTTATACCTGAGACCTAAAAAGGTTTAATCTGTTTCCTTCTGGCTCTGTGTCTCCCACCTTCTACATTAAAGAGAAGTCTTCACATAAGAGGCATAATTTTTCCCTCTCAGGCCCCAAAACCTACCAACACACCTGGCATGCTGGATATGTTAACTCATATGTCTTGGATGGATAAGAGAACAAATGGCCAAATAGATGAGAAAGTATAACAGCAAATGGAGGAACACACAGAAGAATGAATAAATGAATATGAGGAAAATGTGTTTCCTCGCTATTATTGTCACCAAAGTTGTATATGGGTGTGGCTGTAACTATTAGCGTGATTATTCCCCAATCAAATGAATGGCAGAGAACAGAACTCAACATAAATACAGATCAAGTCTTGTTTTCATGACAGATTCACTGAATTTGGACACATAGTTCATTCATAATCCAGTAACTTCCTTTGAAGGGAGAGACAAACTATGCTATGATATGGTTTGTACAAAACAAAATACCAAAGCATTTCATGTGTGCTAGTAAGAAATCTGTAAATATTTTAAGAGAAAAAAGGTAGACAGCAAATTTTCCTGATTCCAGCATCAAACGGAGTTTTAAGAAGTGTTTCCCATTCACAAATGTGTTGAAACATTCTCCTCTTTAAATAGCAAATAGATGAATTTAGATAAACACATTTAAATTCCCAGAGCAATCTTGAGGAGCTGTGACAATTTGGGAAAATGTCAAGAACATCCTCTGCTTTAGAAACTGCTGTGCTATGTAAGATGGAGATTTTCTCAAGGAAAATAGGAACCTTCTCAAAGATTCTTACTGAATGCCTCATTTTTCTCAACTATTGACTTTAGAGAATTTCAGTAGAGAGTTACTTCTCTCTGCCAACTAAATATAAGTATCTCATACCAACTGGGTTAGGGGGCAAAGCATATAGGTTGAGAAGACAGAAACTACTTTATCCATTCTAAGAATAACCAAATTGCTCAAATGAACTTTCACTATTAATACCAAAACAGTAATTTAAAAAAGAGACAAAAACTCACAATGGATATCACCTGACTGTAAACAACTCTACAGGTTGACCTAACCCAGCTCGATAGTAAAGGATTAAATGAGAAAAGAATTACGTTAACTAGGGCAGTTAAGAATAAAGTTCATTTTGTGCTAAAAATACGCAGTTAAGAAGAGAATTTATATTGGAGAAAATGAAAAAACAGTGGGAAAAGAGCCCATGTTAAGCATAAAATAAACAATAAATAATAAAACAACTAGAACTTCTTTGAGATATCTGAAGACAAAAATGACTTCTACAAAAACAAGGTATATTCTTCATTACGAAAGAATTAGGACTCAGAATAATTTGGTTATTAAGTTTAGGTAGAATCAAGAGCTAGAAAAAGTTAGATTAAGTGAAATAAAATAGGTAAAAGAACACATGGGAAACAAATGATATGAGAAAAAAATCTGATTTCACAGCTATAAAAATGCTAATTAAGAGACTTTTGATTATTACAAATCAGAGACTCAAAACCTGGTGGCATTAAAATCAATGATACCTAAAATAACTTCTTTTGATGCTCAGGGCAAAAATCTGACAGTCAAAGAAGTGGCACCACAGCGTGTCTTGACGGGATCTTTCTCTTTTAGTAATGGCAGGAATGGGAAAGAGAATTATACAACCAGGGTGACCAGATACAGCTCTACTCTAGAGGGGCAGCCACACCACAGTCTAGCCAGCCATGATGCTGAATATTTCACATACACTTTCTCAGTTTTATCTTAAGTACTAAAATCAAATCTTCATTTTCTCAAAGAACCAATGGCCAAATATAAAAGATAGCTCTCTATTTTTAAGAACAACTGGATGAAAGGAAAGGACCCATCAAACGTGAATTTCCAAAATAAAGAAAAAGCAACCAATTGAAGAGGGCTTGGTTGAGAGTTAATGGTGAAAGGAAAGGAAAGACCAGAGGGTTTATTTATTTATTTATTTTTAAATTTCCTTTCTCTATGTGTTTTCTTTCTGATCAGGTCATAAAATAACATTTTTAGATTGCACCACTTCAAAATCACATGTCTACTTTTCAGTAAAATGATAAATACATATGTGTATATATATATATATATAGTTATATCATAGTGTATATAATATATACTATTTATAATGAATAGTACAAAATCAATAATATAATCAATACACAGTAATACACATTTCACACATATATAATTTTAAAGGCTATTTCTGTATCCAGAAGTGAAAAGAAGTGAGGCATCTAATCAAAAATAAGGGTTTGTGTCTGTTGAAATTACCTAGCAACCTAATGAATAGACAAAATAATGGTGATAGTTTATGTTTTCAAAATATCATAGATTGGCTTATCTAAAAAACAAGAACATACTTTTTTAAAACCCATGCAAACTGTATTTTGTATTTCAGGGTGGCATCTCAGGGGAGCCAGGGTGAAAGGAACAGGGAAGCGAGACAGGAAGGAAAGGAGTCCAACGTGGCAGCTTGCCTGAGTGGTCAGCACTCGAGCTAGACGGATGGCCATGGAGGACAGGTGTCTCCAGAGAGGCCACTTATGTCTGGCCATGTGCCTGGCCATGAGGGAAGAGGCAGGCATGAGATGGGACAGAACAGCATAGCAAGAAGATTTATCTGCAAGCTTCTTTCACCTCCTTTCTTATACTGATTAAAGTTTGCCAGTGTTGGTAGGAGGAGCCTGAGCCTCACAGGGTCTGCTGTGGTTCAGCTTCAGCCTCAGAGGGGACCAGCACCCACTCAAGTCCATAATGTGGGGGAGCCATAGGAGAGGCTGAGCCTATGTGAAAAGGTCTGGGAATGCCTGGCCTAGCATAAAATCCTAAGGTTCATCCAAGATACTTTCTAAAATTTGATAATATTGTCCAAAGGCTAAAACTCAAATCATGAAATCCTAAAATGTCCTTTAAAAAATTAGAAATTTCAGTTGTATATAACATCCAAATTTATATTAAAGCTGAAAATAAAAATTATTGCTTCCTATTAACAGATCCTTTTACGACTGAGTTTTCAGTAGGATAAAGGGTACAAGTTAACAATTTATAAATCAGGGCAAAATAAGGCAATTACAAGATTAAGGGTAGAAGAATTTAGAATGTCAAGTGGCATTAATTTAAGTGAGGAATAAGTTCTCTACACCTAACTTAATTAATGCCAAGTGCTTGGAGAACTTTGTTTTTCTGAGATGAAACCTGTAATTGGATTAGACTGACACAGTAATCACAGCCTAATACTTCATCCTTCAGAACAAAAGCTTTTATTTCTCATCACCTAAAAATAAAACAACCACCTTGGGCTTCCCTGGCAACTCAGTGGTGAAGAGTTCGCTTGTCAATGCAGGAGACAAGGGTTCGATTCCTGATCTGAGAAGATCCCACACGCTGTGAAGCAACTAAGCCCGTGAGCCACAACTATGGAGTCTGTGCTCTAGAGCCTCGGAGCAGCAACTACTGAAGCCCATGTGCCCTAGAGCTTGAGTTCCACAACAAGAGAAGTCACAGCAACAAGAAGCCTGCTCACCTAAATGGGAGAGTAGCCCCCACTCCCCGCAACTTAGAGAAGAGCCTGTGGCAGCAGTGAAAACCCAGAACAGCCAAAAATAAATAAAAATTTAAAAAAAAAAAAAATTAAAAGAAAACAAAGAAAAACTTCACTCACACTGTGTGCAATATAAAGTCAAGGAGAAAAAATCCAAACAGATTTCAATAAATTTGTTGTGGCTAAGTCCCAAATCAAGACACCTCTAAAGGGGCTCTCTGGTCCAAGATTTCACACGCAGTTAAGGATCACATACTCAGAAACCAGCATTTCCACTCTTGTAGTACTAATCACCTAAGTGAAAGAGGCTCCACAGACTAAGGATGTTCACAGCAGAGGTGTTCCTAATAGGGAAAAAACTGTATCCTAAATGTCTAAGAAAACAGGATTGGTTAAATAAGGTAAAGTATAGCTAATAATAATTCTGCATTCATTTACAGTGTAGAGCTCTACTCTCCCTCATCACAGATAGTCATCATATATCTTAAGTGAAATGAATGGTTAATCACATTTTGTGGCTACATATATGCACTTACACATTCATACCGGTCTGGAAGGCCATAACTCAAACTGACAGCAATGCAAATCTCTGGGTGGGTTGATTCCAATTGATCGTTTTCTTTTTTTCAGTTGAGAAGAAAAAGTGCTAAACCAGTTAAAAAATAATGAAAGATATAAAGTAGCTATATTTATTATTTAACCCAATATATGTTGAGTGGTTCCTTAGAGAGATACACAAGCTGGCCAAAGTACTGAGTCCAGAAAAGAACTCTGATTCCAGCCCACTAGCAGGGATAGACTCTTGATTAACTATTACTATTATCTCTGCGTGTAGGGTGCGTTTACCATAGGTCACAAAATTTGAAACTGATTCACCTTTTAAAACTTACCACTGGTCAGTTGTGAACACGATTGAGCTGACTATTACAGAGTGTCAATCATAATTTCACAAATGACTTGTCAGAACGAAAAAATAATGTCTGTTGTACTTGGAAATGTCAACTGTAACCCAATAAATGTCAAATAAAATTGAATTGTTTGTGGGAACTTACAGGTGCATGAATAGGAAACCTGGGCAAGACCCTCTGAAATAAGATCCCATGTATTTTTGTTGAGTTTGTGTTCCTAAAATCAAAGCTTTTTCCCCCCTCCACAGTACCTTGCACAGTAAACCATTCTAACTTCCTCTGAAGAGTACTTTATCCTTTAAATACTTGCTGTCCAGTCACTTTCTAATAAACACATGTCTCATAGACATATTCCCAGTGCAGTGATGCAAAGCGAGTTAGTAAGGTATTTAACCAATGTCAGTTAACACCATCTTTACAGACTTTCCCCACCAGTTTTTCCTCAAGAGCAAACATTCAACCAAACTAATAAGGCACAAGACCACAAGTGCTCAGCGTATGGCTGTCTCCTTTACACTAAAAAGGATCTTGGCAAACAGACATGGCACACAATGTCTGTGGTCAACTTAACAGGCTGTGCTGTGCTCAGTTGTGTCTGACTCTTTGTGGTCTCATGGGCTAATCGGCCAGGGCCTCTCTGTCCATGAAATTTTCTTGGCAAGAATACTGGAGTGGGTCGTCATTTCCTACTCCAAGGATCTACCCGACCCAGGAATCGAACCACCGCCTCTGTGTCTCTGGCAATGGCTGGTTTACCATTAGCGCCACCTCAGAAGTCCCAGTCATATACTCTCCTACATGTGTCTGGAGGAAGGATTGGGAGGTTTGTCAATCACAAATGACCTCCCCAGAATACTTGTCCTTTCTTTATAAGGATATATGCTAAGTATTTTAAAAGAGAGAGAAGGGCACACCATACAGTGATCACTGTGATCCTCCTTAGGTCCTTGCTTGGTCCCTCTACAGGCCTGTTTCTGCACAGCCAAAAGATCCTTTCATAATATTATGTCACTGCTCTATTCAAAACCACTACAAAGTTTCTTAAAGTAGGAATTTACCATATGGTTCTGCATTTCCACCCTAGGAATCTATACTTTCTTAGCTTTCTTTTGCTCTTATAACAGATTACAGTAAACTTAACGGTTTCAAACAACATTCATTCAGTATCTCACAGTGTTTGTGGTTCTGAGGCCTAGCACAGTGTGGCAGGGTCTCACCTGGCTAAAATCAAGGTAATGCGCACTCATTAGGGATCCAGGTCATTTTCCAAGCTCACTGGTTACTGGCAGAATTCAGTTCCTTACATACACTAAAGTCTCCATTTCCTTGACTGTGCTGTGCTAGGTCACTTCAGTCATGTCTGACTCTGTGCAACCCTAGGGACTGTAGCCCTCCTAGGTCTTCTGTCCATGAGATTCTCCAGGCAAGAATATTAAGAGTTGCCATGCCCTCCTCCAGGGGATTTTCCCAACCAAGGGAATGAACCCACAACTCTTATGTCTCCTGTACTGGCAAACAAGTTTACATGATCCTTAATCTTCAAGCCAACAACACTGCATTAAATACTTCTCATGGTTCCAATCTCTGAATTCCTCTACCTTCCTCATCTGCTTTTAAGGGCTCATGTTATCACAGAGTTCACCCAGTTAATCCAGGATAATCTCCCTCTGTAAGGTCAACTAATCAGTCACCTTAATTATAGCCATAAAGTCCCTTTTGCTATTGAAAGTCTCCTACTCCTAGGTACAATACCAAGAGTGAAGGTCATAGGGCCAGAAAAAAATTCTGCACATAAAAAACATACTACACAGGAATCGAACCACCGCCTCTGTGTCTCTGGCAATGGCTGGTTTACCATTAGCGCCACCTCAGAAGTCCCAGTCATATACTCTCCTACATGTGTCTGGAGGAAGGATTGGGAGGTTTGTCAATCACAAATGACCTCCCCAGAATACTTGTCCTTTCTTTATAAGGATATATGCTAAGTATTTTAAAAGAGAGAGAAGGGCACACCATACAGTGATCACTGTGATCCTCCTTAGGTCCTTGCTTGGTCCCTCTACAGGCCTGTTTCTGCACAGCCAAAAGATCCTTTCATAATATTATGTCACTGCTCTATTCAAAACCACTACAAAGTTTCTTAAAGTAGGAATTTACCATATGGTTCTGCATTTCCACCCTAGGAATCTATACTTTCTTAGCTTTCTTTTGCTCTTATAACAGATTACAGTAAACTTAACGGTTTCAAACAACATTCATTCAGTATCTCACAGTGTTTGTGGTTCTGAGGCCTAGCACAGTGTGGCAGGGTCTCACCTGGCTAAAATCAAGGTAATGCGCACTCATTAGGGATCCAGGTCATTTTCCAAGCTCACTGGTTACTGGCAGAATTCAGTTCCTTACATACACTAAAGTCTCCATTTCCTTGACTGTGCTGTGCTAGGTCACTTCAGTCATGTCTGACTCTGTGCAACCCTAGGGACTGTAGCCCTCCTAGGTCTTCTGTCCATGAGATTCTCCAGGCAAGAATATTAAGAGTTGCCATGCCCTCCTCCAGGGGATTTTCCCAACCAAGGGAATGAACCCACAACTCTTATGTCTCCTGTACTGGCAAACAAGTTTACATGATCCTTAATCTTCAAGCCAACAACACTGCATTAAATACTTCTCATGGTTCCAATCTCTGAATTCCTCTACCTTCCTCATCTGCTTTTAAGGGCTCATGTTATCACAGAGTTCACCCAGTTAATCCAGGATAATCTCCCTCTGTAAGGTCAACTAATCAGTCACCTTAATTATAGCCATAAAGTCCCTTTTGCTATTGAAAGTCTCCTACTCCTAGGTACAATACCAAGAGTGAAGGTCATAGGGCCAGAATTCTGCCTATCATACTACACAGGAGAAACAGAGACACATTCTACACAAAAATTTGCACAGAAATATTCACAGTACCACTAATCACAACAGGCAAAAATTCAAAACAACCTAAATGTCCACCTACTAACAGTAAATAGACAAAATATGCAATATCTATACAATGGTTACTAATTCAAAAAAAAGTATTCAAAAATACAAAAAAGAAACTACTAATACAGTGACATAAATGACCTCAAAAAAAACACATTATATAAAAGAAACAAGATTACATGTTACACAATTACATTTATAGAAAAGGCAAATCTACAGAAACAGAAAGCAGACTAATGGTTGTCTGCAGCTGGGATTAATAGTAAAAAAGCATAAGGGTTCTTAGTGGAGGATGAAAATTCTCTAAACAGGACTATGATGACGGTAAATGTGTTAGTAAAAGTCAGTGAACTGTGTTCCTCAAGTGAGTATACTTAATGACATGCAAAACATGACTCAGTAAACTTGTAGAAAATTATAAATAAATACAACCATTGAAAGTGATCTCTTTCTATACAAATTTAAAGTCAACACTCCTCCAATTGCTTACAAGGTCCTACACAATTTGAATTCCCAGAATCCCAATGTGACCTAACTTCCTATTGTGCTCTCTTTCCCATTAGCCTGTTTCTGTCATCCTGAAATCCTATTTCCTAACTAGTTCCTACACATTCAAGCCTCTGGGCATTTCCAACTTATCCTACTCAAGTCTCTGAAAGATATTATCATTGCTTTGCATCCAGCCCTCTCTTGAGAGCTTGTTTGGAGGTTCTAGCAGGGGAGAGCAGCTACTCATACACCCTTGACTGAACACCGGTCCTTCTCTATCAGGGATGGTCGTCCTCTGGGACAGAGTGCGCAGCCTCGGGAGGGAGGAAGGGGACACCTGCCTAGCCAGTCAGATCAGCTGAATCAACCCTGGCGATCAGTGAGGTGACAGATGTCACAACCAGCCCTCTCACATCCCAGCTCTCTCTTGAATCAGCTCTGAATCAACTGATTCATAGAGGTGATGGTGTTGATGGCCCTGGAAATAGGAAGAGAACACTCAATGTTTCCTTTTGATCTCCTCAGAGGGAAGAGAAGGTACAAGGGGAAAAAAAGATCACCCTATGAACAATGATATAGGTTGAGCACTGTGATACAAAGACAGTTGACAAAGGACATTCTTCAGAACATAACTACTCCATCATCCTTCTCCAGCTGCCACTGATGCCAATAAGCTGCTAGAATATAACAGCTGACTACAGCAGGGACGCACAAATCAGTGCCATATCAAAACACTTTCTCCTTGCTGGCTCTCTCACTCCGCTGTCTGAGTTCCTGGTTATTTCAACTATTTTCAAAATGACAGATTTTCTTCAACATTTGCAAAATAGTGCTAACATCAACCAACCTATACCTTCAACTAACAAAAAAATTGCCTCCACCTTATTTGAACCACTTGCGGAGTGAAATAAATTGCAGTGTAATTCAAAAACAACCCTATTATTTCCACTTTTTTTTTCTCTTTTCCCCATCATGCCTCTTTTACTTATATTTATTTTCATCCATCTTTTTATTCTTTGGCCCTTGTGGGCCTCCCCTGCAGTGGCCTCTCTGACTGCAGAGTACTGACTCTGGACGCATGTGCTCCTGAGTGCTGGCTCACAACTGGACACACCGGTCCAGCTGCTCCGCGGCACATGGGATCTTCCCAGGCCAGGGATTGAACTGGTGCCCCTTGCACTGCAATGCAGACTCTAACCATTGGACCACCAGGCCTTATTTACACTTTCTAATCAGGCTTTTTTTTTCCTTTTTGTTACAAGGACAGAGTATCTTAACAGCCCCACAGGTGATGCAGTGTTACACAATCTTCTTGCCAATGTAGGATAGAGAAGAGCTGTGGGTTGAATCCGTAGGTCGGTAAGATCTGCTGGAGTGGGAAATAGCAAGCCATTCCAGTACTCTTGCCTGGAAAATGCCATGGACAGAGGAGCCTGGCAGGCTACAGTCCATGGAGTCACGAAGAGTCAGACAGGACTGAGCACATTCAGGCACACAGAGACTATCTTACTTGTAAGTCTCAATGATTTCCTGAGACACTGTAGCAAGTGACAATCTAGAGAGATGCTTTCCTTACTATGGCCAAAGCTCCAAGATTAGATTCACTGGATAGAAACTTTCAAGTTAAGAGAACGGTACCATTTAACCTCAGAAATCTATTAGTTTTCAGTGTGTGTGCTAGTCGCTCAGTCGTGCCCAACTCTTTTGGACTTCATGGACTGTAGCCCACTACGCACCTCTGTTCACAGAATTTTCCAGACAAGAATACTGGAGTGGGTTGCCATTTCCTTCTGCAGGGGATCTTCTGAACCCAGGGACTGAACTCATGTTTCCTGAATTGGCAGGAGGATTCTTTACCACTTCGCCACCTGGAAAGTTGGTTGTCATCAAGCCTCTAAAACAACCTAGAAAGCATGGGGGCAATAATCTCTTTTTGCAAATGAAATGTTTTTCCTTAAAAAAAAAAAAAAAGAAAGAGCTATTCATAATAACAAGATTCATTGATAGTGAGAGATCAGAAATAAACAAGTTTTGTAGCAGTTCAATATACCTATTTCAGTCCTCAGGGAATTTACCTTCTTCAGTTGGTCTCATATCCATGACCGTATGAAGTAGTGTTATTCACTCAGTTGTGTCCAATTTTTGCAACCTTGTGGACTGTAGCCCACCAGGCTCCTCTGTCCATGGGATTCTTCAGGCAAGAATACTGGAGCGGAGAGCTATTCCCTTTTCCAGGGTATTTCCCAACCCAGGGATCAAACCCAACCTTGCATTGCAGGAAGCCTATTTTTTTATTTTAATGAGCATTTTAAAGAATATAAGGATGTCTCTGGTTTCTCCCATTCTTAAACACTGTTAGATAACCTTTTTGAATACTCTAAAGTTCTGGGGCTTTTCTGTTTTGGTTTTGAAGGCAGTACAGGAGTTAGAACTTAGGCCAAGATAGATGTAGGTCTTAATCCCAAATCTGCTTTATTAGGTACAAAAATGTAAGTAACTTGCCCAATGCTACACAACTAGTAAATGACAGAAAGAGATTTAAATCAAGACAATCTGGTTCCAGGATCCATAGGATTGGTCACTACTCAAAGATGCATCCCTTTTACAATACTCATTCTTATTCTTCTGCCAACACTATTATCATCATCCTCATCATCACTATCAGAGAGCCGAACTAAAGATAATAATTTAAACTGTTTTGTTTACCTGATCCTGTCTCAAATTCTGGAAAGACACACTCGGAAAATGCCAACCAGAAAACAGTCACCACATTCAATTCATTTTGCTAATGCTATCTCAGTGAAGTAGAGAAGATAATGTCAGAAACCTCACTGTCCAGATTGTGGAACTGAGCTAAAGATGATTAAGTCTTCTAGCATCACTTGCTGACTGAGGCAGAGAAAGAACTGATGAAGCTGGACTCTATTCACCCACCATGATCACTGATCTTAAAAAATATTTCAGGGCTTCCCCTGGTGGTCCAGTGGGTAAGGACACCACCTTGCAGTGCAAGGGGCACCAGTTCGATCCCTAGCCTGGGAAGATCCCACGTGCCGTGGAGCAGCTGGACTGATGTGCCCAATTACCGAGCTGAGCTCTGGAGTGCATGTGTCCAGAGCCGGAGCTCTGCGACAATAGAGGCCACTGTGATGGGAGGTCCACACGGGCCAAAGAACAAAGATGAAGGAAAATAGATACATGAAAGACCAATAGAAGTGGCCCGCCCGCTCCTCTCCCTCCCCAACCTGTCCCCCGCCCTAAATAAATGAATAAATAAATCTTTAAAAAAAAAAAATTTCAGCTTCACAAATAAAAATAGCTAGGACAGTTTCTAGCCTTCTGATCTACCTGGAGAAAAACAAGGCAAGAATGGCTTGCTAAGCACATGAGTAAGGGCCTATCATAAAGAATTCCCATGTGCGTCTGCGGTCAGCATACTAACTGTGGAATTTGATATCATTTTGCATTCAGGCTGGGTAATTCAGTGACACCTTAAAAGTGACAGATGAATATGAAAAAGAGCTGACATCTCTCTTGCAAAATGTGAGAAGATGCCAAGAGGACTCCAACAAAGTGCAGCAACAGCTAGAATAGAGGATGACAGAATTTTAAAAGCAACTTGCCGCTTATTTTTTAAATTTAATTTTTCTAATAAAAAGATCAGAAACATGAAAGAATACAATAATCTCTATTTTTTTCAATAAACTCTTTCTAGATGGAATAGTTCATATTCCTAAATCTATTCAAAAGCAAAATGAATGACTCAAATGTGTCACTGACACCTGGGGTCCCTATTCTATCGTTCATTGGTAAATATTTTTATCTATTCAAAACATAAAGGAAAAAAAGATTCTTAAAGATTCTACCAGACCTTTAGGACGGCCCTTAAAACACTCCAGAGTTTTACAGTATTTCCTAAAAATCTGCTACAAGCACATTTGCCAACATTTCACTAAAACAAACCTCTTAAAATTAATAAATTACCTGTCAAGTTCCATAAAAACAGATGGTCACTTGGAGACAGGAGAAGATGTTATCATTCTGCTTTACACAGCTGTTCATACTAGGAAAAGATCATTTCATTTTCCAAACATACAATAAACCTTGTCTAGGATTTCCAATATTATACATAAAAATGAAAATTTCACGCAGCTGCTTCTAGGTTACACATCTGGTTATTGTTAAGAAAACATCTTTAATGGTAAAAAAAAAAAATCATTATAATAAATAAAAATTAAAATTGGTCTGTCTTTGTTCTCTCTTAATATCTACTTCTCACTGTGTTGCTATCAAAATGCTTTAAATTGCTGTGTGTCCCTATGTTGGAGTATACTAAACACAATTAAGAATTTACTAGCAATCTCTTACCAATAAGAAAGTACACACAGCTGAATATCTGGCATCACAACTGTTTCTTCCTGTTGCTCCTTTCAAGAAGGTAGTTTAAGAAGTACATCAGAAATATAACACATGAAACAATAAGTCAACACACAACATTTGTGTCACACATCTGAAATGAGATTTTGATTTGTTAGTCTCTAACACATTACTTACATTACTATACATCACCCAAAGATGAAGACATTTGGCACCTCAGAATAGTTATGAAATAACCAACACCAAGAGCATGCCTGTATTTATGCTCAGAGCTCTTTTGGTTCTATATTTTTAGCAAAAGACATGAAATTTGATAGCTAAATATATGGCCATCTTTTCTTTTCACATTACTTGCCAGGAGCACCGATGTTTAAGTCTTCAACATGTCCACAAAATATATCTGTGACATTTAACTATTGTAAGAGAGGAGGGATTTTGTATGGCAGGCGGCTTCCTTTAAAATTGGAAAATTAATTAAAATTTTGACAGGTCACTTTGAGTTAACTGTTAGGTAGTGAATTGCATCAAGAAGTTTTAGTATCAACCCCTGTTTAATATCATCCAAGAGTTCCTACCAGAAAAAATTCAAAGCCCTTATAGGGCTGACAACACCCCAGGGATCTCCTAAAACCTTTTTCTCCCAGTCTCATCTCTCTCTCCCCAGCCAACTATCCAACTTCCATGATTCCCCTGACGTTTCCAAGCTCATGGCCACAACCCATGTATTCCACCAGCCAGAACACTAGTCCCTTAGATCTGCGTGCTGTTCATACTAGGAAAAGATCATTTCATTTTCCAAACATACAATAAACCTTGTCTAGGATTTCCAATATTATACATAAAAATGAAAATTTCACGCAGCTGCTTCTAGGTTACACATCTGGTTATTGTTAAGAAAACATCTTTAATGGTAAAAAAAAAAAATCATTATAATAAATAAAAATTAAAATTGGTCTGTCTTTGTTCTCTCTTAATATCTACTTCTCACTGTGTTGCTATCAAAATGCTTTAAATTGCTGTGTGTCCCTATGTTGGAGTATACTAAACACAATTAAGAATTTACTAGCAATCTCTTACCAATAAGAAAGTACACACAGCTGAATATCTGGCATCACAACTGTTTCTTCCTGTTGCTCCTTTCAAGAAGGTAGTTTAAGAAGTACATCAGAAATATAACACATGAAACAATAAGTCAACACACAACATTTGTGTCACACATCTGAAATGAGATTTTGATTTGTTAGTCTCTAACACATTACTTACATTACTATACATCACCCAAAGATGAAGACATTTGGCACCTCAGAATAGTTATGAAATAACCAACACCAAGAGCATGCCTGTATTTATGCTCAGAGCTCTTTTGGTTCTATATTTTTAGCAAAAGACATGAAATTTGATAGCTAAATATATGGCCATCTTTTCTTTTCACATTACTTGCCAGGAGCACCGATGTTTAAGTCTTCAACATGTCCACAAAATATATCTGTGACATTTAACTATTGTAAGAGAGGAGGGATTTTGTATGGCAGGCGGCTTCCTTTAAAATTGGAAAATTAATTAAAATTTTGACAGGTCACTTTGAGTTAACTGTTAGGTAGTGAATTGCATCAAGAAGTTTTAGTATCAACCCCTGTTTAATATCATCCAAGAGTTCCTACCAGAAAAAATTCAAAGCCCTTATAGGGCTGACAACACCCCAGGGATCTCCTAAAACCTTTTTTCTCCCCAGTCTCATCTCTCTCCTCTCCCCAGCCAACTATCCAACTTCCATGATTCCCCTGACGTTTCCAAGCTCATGGCCACAACCCATGTATTCCACCAGCCAGAACACTAGTCCCTTAGATCTGCGTGCCGCTGTCCAGCATTCACATTGCAAATGCTTCCACATGGAAGCCTTCCTTGACCATTGGCCCCTTACAGTCTCCTTTCCTGACTAGGTCACTATCTTCTTTTATTTTCTTCATGGCATCAGTAATCTTCAGACATTGTTTTACATCTACTTACATGTTTTATTTCCTCCCACTAGAATTTAAAACTCTTCCAAAGAGATGTCTTAGTCACAGCTACATCTCTAGCCCCCAGTACCTGCACTTAACAAATGCATACTGAATGAAGGAACAAACGTTGTTTTCTTCTAAATTAACTAATATTATGACTGAAGTGGAGAAATCATTCATTGGAATCCAACTGGATTCTGGATACTCTACTACTAGCCTCATAAGACTAAAGGACAAGATGGGATAAGGCATCCATAAAACCTAGGGGAAATGCCCAGAGTCTATCCCCTTGAAGTCTGTGCTGAAATGGCCCAGTGTGAGTCTGTTCTCAAGATCTGGTTTTCTATGAGAAGAACATGTGCCCCCTATATATACTCTTAGGCCAGTGGGGTGGTTATATGCTGGAAAGGAAGATGAATATGGGCATGAATGTACATGAGGCATCTTACACTACTGGACGGATCTGGTGTGAACAGAGAAACTACTGGCTAGGGGTTGGTAATCGCATGCTGTATATTCTTACACGAAAAACCAAGAATATGGGGAATTCCCTGGAACTCCAGTGGTTAGGCCTCTGCACTTTCACTGCTGAGGGCCCCACTTCAACCCCCGGTCAAGGAAGTAAGATCCCACAAGCTGTACAGTGTGTCCAGGCAGAAAAAAAAAAAAGAAGCCTAGAAATACAAAATATAAGACAAACTTTCCAGATCATTATGGAAGCATGTTTGTCTAGGTAAAACATTTTATTCCATTTTGGGTATATGTGAGTTGATCTGATAAAGTGTTCACTTGACTTATAACTTTATATTTTGAATATGTGGGATGTGGGTTTACATCAGTCCTACAAATATTAGGGGTGGGGCTATCTACCACTGTGAGTTTTTGATTAAGTTCCTTGTGCTCTCCAAGCCTGTTTCTTCATTGGAGAAAGAGAAATAATTCCGGTCCTGTCCCCCAGAGTATGTGAAGAACAAATGAGACTGTACATAACTACCTATTATTAAAAAGTATAATTTAATAATAGTGTGTTCTTTTCAATATACCTCCCCACATATTCCAGTCGAGTGAAGACCATGACACTTTCTTCTGCCAGTCTCAAAGCTACCGTGGCCTTTGAGAAACATGAGAACTAGACAGAGTTTCAGTATTCATTTCATTTGTTCAAAGTGCTAAGTATTCATAAAATTATTTCTCTATACTTTAAAGTTTCACATTCTTCCAAAAAGAAAGAGACACTAGACTGTCCATAAATTTAAACATTAAAAGAAAGGTTTCTTTTTTGAGGAAAAAAAATTTTCTAGAATTATTTATAATTACAAAGGCATGCCAACTGAAAAATGCCTTTTCTACTACTTAGCCCATTGAATACAGATCTGTTTTCCACGAAAAGCACATAATATACACTAGTGCTGTGCATTTATTGATCCCTAATCAGTTGCTGGAATGAACTGAACATGAAGTACACCCTGGAGACTGTGTTAGATCTCCCAGGCTGTCTGTCCAGAAGCCTCTCCTCGCATCCCAGAGAAAGGATGATATTGGAGATTTAATAAATCAAGAACACAAACAGAACACATATAGAAGCTAAGGCAAATAAAGAAAAACTCATTCTTAAAAAGAGCAGAGACCTGGCAAAAGTTCAGTAAAAACTAAAGCGAATTCTGGCCAAAACATGACAAGAGAAAACAAAGTAAGGTTTCAGTGGACTGATATTCAAAAAGACTGCATCTTAGATGATCAAAACTCCTTTACACAATACATTAAACTCATCAAATGGGGTATGTTAACCAGTAGAAAAACCACAAGTCACCAAAAAAGTAAACACTGGAAATATATTCTGAAGTACCCCTTAAGAGTTCGTAATAAAACAGACATTGCAATTTTCTATCAATATATAGCCAGATAGTTCTAACCTACTCTTAGGTCTACGAATCAATTCACAAGGAAACTGACCTGTAAACAGTAACAGCAATAATAATAAAGGGGCTAACACTCACTGAACAATTAACAATTTTCAGCCACTGATCTAATCACATTAACACAATAACATATTACAATTATTAATAACATGAAGAGGAGACCACGAGTCTCTGACATAAGAAATATTATTAGTCCTTCAGAGGGGGAAACTAAGGTACAGGGAGATTAAGCAACTTGTCCAAGATCTAAAGTAAAAAATTACAAGAAAAATTGAGGAGACAGCTTCACAGAGGCAGCCAACAGTCCAAGAGGTAAGGAGAACAATGAAGAACTATTCTATCTGCCAAGCCTTCTAAAAATGTGTGTTCATCACCACTACAATTAAGGGTACATGTACAGTGAATGAAAAAAAATGAAACCAATATGAAGTCAGGCCTGGAAAATGACTGTCCTGATGGAAAAGAAAGAGCATATTATTGATTGGACCTCACGGGGTACCCTCATATACAATCTCTCATATGATCCTCACAACATCCTTAAGTTGTGATTCCCAGTTCACGGTGGACAAACTCAGTCCAAATAGGCCAGGTAAGCCATTCAGAATGTGGCACTGCCCTCAAGAAAACTGGTATTAATGCAATATTAATTCATTCAGCATCCTTGAATGTTCTGGGGAAATGGTATGGCAAATCACTCAAGGTATCAAACTAAACAGGTTAAGGGAAGGAATTGGCAGTGTCTAATAAAAATTCTATGTAATGTCCCCAGGCCTGAAAACAAAAGAAAATTTTAAAAAAAGATGATACCTGGTGAATATGAGAACCTCAACTCAGAATTCACACCTTTTAAATCCTGTTCAAACATTCTTCCCAAAACACCAAGCACACCATCACCCAAAAGAGTGTTACAATTTAAATGTAAAATATATATCATGATGGGCTGTACTACTGACATCTCAAAGATGAACACATCTCACACATCTCAAAGAGAACACATTCTCCTAATATCCATGGCTTGCTTGCTCACCATAGCAAAATGCTATGGTGAGCTGGAGAGGCCAGTGAAGGCTGTTAGGAAGATTCCCTTTGTTAGTGGAAATTGTTTTTTTTCTGATATCATCTGCTTACATTAATTTAGGACTGGGTCTATATATATAGCAACTTCCACATTTATTCCGATGATTTCCAGAGAAATACCATATTATGTAACTACAATAACATATTACTTTTTGAAGAGGAGACCACGAGTCTCTGACATAAGAAATATTATTAGTCCTTCAGAGGGGAAACTAAGGTACAGGAGATTACGAACTTGTCCAAGATCTAAAGTAAAAAATTACAAGAAAAATTGAGGAGACAGCTTCACAGAGGCAGCCAACAGTCCAAGAGGTAAGGAGAACAATGAAGAACTATTCTATCTGCCAAGCCTTCTAAAAATGTGTGTTCATCACCACTACAATTAAGGGTACATGTACAGTGAATGAAAAAAAATGAAACCAATATGAAGTCAGGCCTGGAAAATGACTGTCCTGATGGAAAAGAAAGAGCATATTATTGATTGGACCTCACGGGGTACCCTCATATACAATCTCTCATATGATCCTCACAACATCCTTAAGTTGTGATTCCCAGTTCACGGTGGACAAACTCAGTCCAAATAGGCCAGGTAAGCCATTCAGAATGTGGCACTGCCCTCAAGAAAACTGGTATTAATGCAATATTAATTCATTCAGCATCCTTGAATGTTCTGGGGAAATGGTATGGCAAATCACTCAAGGTATCAAACTAAACAGGTTAAGGGAAGGAATTGGCAGTGTCTAATAAAAATTCTATGTAATGTCCCCAGGCCTGAAAACAAAAGAAAATTTTAAAAAAAGATGATACCTGGTGAATATGAGAACCTCAACTCAGAATTCACACCTTTTAAATCCTGTTCAAACATTCTTCCCAAAACACCAAGCACACCATCACCCAAAAGAGTGTTACAATTTAAATGTAAAATATATATCATGATGGGCTGTACTACTGACATCTCAAAGATGAACACATCTCACACATCTCAAAGAGAACACATTCTCCTAATATCCATGGCTTGCTTGCTCACCATAGCAAAATGCTATGGTGAGCTGGAGAGGCCAGTGAAGGCTGTTAGGAAGATTCCCTTTGTTAGTGGAAATTGTTTTTTTTCTGATATCATCTGCTTACATTAATTTAGGACTGGGTCTATATATATAGCAACTTCCACATTTATTCCGATGATTTCCAGAGAAATACCATATTATGTAACTACAATACAGAATGCATTTGCAAGAACTAACTTGACATCTACTCTTACAATAGTTATTAAAATTTGTGATTCTACTTTTTAGCTTAGATCATCATACTCCAACAAATGGTATATTCAGTTGACCTACACATTCTCAACTCCTTTCTTCATCCACCACTTCCCATATATCAGCAAGACCCATAAGCTCTATTGCCAAAATATACCCCTAAAATATCCACTTTTTCCTAGCTTCTCTGCCAACCCCACCATCCAAACACTATCTTCTCTTATTTGAATAATCAAAACAGCCTAACTCTTCCCTACTTCTCCTGAATCCCTGTTAATCAACTCACCACCAGTACGATCTATAACAGGGTAACCAATTCACCCCAGTTTACCTGGGACATTCTTGCTTTAAGCACTAAAAGATCTGCCCAGGAAATCACTCATTCCTGGGCAATCAAGGCAGTCAGTCACCCTAGTTCAACTGGTGAACTTGGTACGAAGCAGCTAAAATCAGGTCACTGCTTGTGGTCAAATAAGTCAATGGCCCCATTTTGAATTCACACCCTTCCTTCCCCATGTGTCCCTGCAGCTCGCTCCACTAGAGAGCCAGACCACTTGTCCTTGGGCTCAACCACTAGGATGCTAGCAGATGATACTGCAAAGAGGTTTGATATATCTAGCAGCTGGGCTTGCTCTCTTGCATTTTGGCCATCTCCCTGTGAAGGTTGGTCCCAGCTAGCCCAACAGCTCAAAGAGGCTGAAGACACATGGAGCAGACTTGGACTCAAATAGTAGCTTACAGCCAAGCCCAGTGAGACCTCCCTAGATCAGTCAATATGTTGGTGTTTGAGCAAGAACAAATGACTCACTAAAGCTTCAAGATGGTTTGCCATCTAGCATTGTTGAGGTCATACCTAATTGATGTAGGTTTTTATCAGAATCTTTCAATAGCTTCCCATTTCACCAAGAATAACATACAAAATACTGGAACTTTCCTGGTGGTTTTACAGCTGATCCCTGGATGGGGCTAATTTCTAAAAACCCACATTTATTCCGATGATTTCCAGAGAAATACCATATTATGTAACTACAATACAGAATGCATTTGCAAGAACTAACTTGACATCTACTCTTACAATAGTTATTAAAATTTGTGATTCTACTTTTTAGCTTAGATCATCATACTCCAACAAATGGTATATTCAGTTGACCTACACATTCTCAACTCCTTTCTTCATCCACCACTTCCCATATATCAGCAAGACCCATAAGCTCTATTGCCAAAATATACCCCTAAAATATCCACTTTTTCCTAGCTTCTCTGCCAACCCCACCATCCAAACACTATCTTCTCTTATTTGAATAATCAAAACAGCCTAACTCTTCCCTACTTCTCCTGAATCCCTGTTAATCAACTCACCACCAGTACGATCTATAACAGGGTAACCAATTCACCCCAGTTTACCTGGGACATTCTTGCTTTAAGCACTAAAAGATCTGCCCAGGAAATCACTCATTCCTGGGCAATCAAGGCAGTCAGTCACCCTAGTTCAACTGGTGAACTTGGTACGAAGCAGCTAAAATCAGGTCACTGCTTGTGGTCAAATAAGTCAATGGCCCCATTTTGAATTCACACCCTTCCTTCCCCATGTGTCCCTGCAGCTCGCTCCACTAGAGAGCCAGACCACTTGTCCTTGGGCTCAACCACTAGGATGCTAGCAGATGATACTGCAAAGAGGTTTGATATATCTAGCAGCTGGGCTTGCTCTCTTGCATTTTGGCCATCTCCCTGTGAAGGTTGGTCCCAGCTAGCCCAACAGCTCAAAGAGGCTGAAGACACATGGAGCAGACTTGGACTCAAATAGTAGCTTACAGCCAAGCCCAGTGAGACCTCCCTAGATCAGTCAATATGTTGGTGTTTGAGCAAGAACAAATGACTCACTAAAGCTTCAAGATGGTTTGCCATCTAGCATTGTTGAGGTCATACCTAATTGATGTAGGTTTTTATCAGAATCTTTCAATAGCTTCCCATTTCACCAAGAATAACATCCAAAATACTGGAACTTTCCTGGTGGTCCAGTGGTTAAAATGCTACACTTACAATGCAAGGGGCATGAGTCTGATCTCTGGGTGGGGAACTAAGATCCCAAAGCCACATACCACGTGGCATGGTCAAAAAAATTAAGAGATGCAAAAATACTTACCTGGCCCATAAAACCTTGCAGGCTCTGGCCTCTCACCTCGCTCTCACTGCATTGTCTCTCAGTTTCACAGGTCTCCTATGCTCTCAGTCCCACCTGCTGCCTCTACCTAGAACACCTTACTTTCCAGTTATTCTCATGCCTGCCTCCTTTTCATCCTTATGTGTCAACTTAAAATCGCCTCTTCAAAGACTTTCTTGATCATCCCAAGTCCTCCATGCTTTTACCATTTGTTAACTTCTGCCCCAGCACTTCTTGCATTCTGCAAATAATCTGTTAATCTGTTTATACTCTGTATCTCTACCAAGCTCAAGTACTCAATATTTTTAAATTAAGTTACTACATATAAACCTAGTAGTACCCAGCAGATCAGAAAACATGTCAATCTGAGACCTTTCTGATCGGAAGCGTAAAAGATTTTTATTATTGACAACAGACAGTGAAAATTAAGGATAGCAGTGCTATAGATTATGCTTACCCATCAAAAAGTTCAAAAGGCATTTAATGGGGGGGGTGTGAGCTGGACATAAACTTATAAAATCAGAGAGAATTATACAAGACTTTAGTTGTACTGATTTTTCCAAATCAAAGACTACCTCATGATCAAACCCCTATAAAAATACTCCACTACCACTAAAACTACTTTGTTTAAACTGAAGGAAGCTGAACAAATGAAAAAAAAAAAAAAAAAAAAATCAGCCTTTTAGCTACAGAAGTTAAAACAGAAGCAATGAAAGAATCATTCTCCATCATTATAGTTCCATACTACTGGCCTAGAGGAAAACTTCAGCTGTCCACCTTCTTCAGGGACTTCAATGTTCACAAAAGATCCCTTTAAAATTCAACTACTGTAAAGTTAAAAGGCACTAGATCATGGCAGTGCATGTGTTTCTATATGAGAATATTTTTGTAATATGAAACACAACAGACCCAATCCCTTGTTCAGCTAACGAGTGCTACTTGAGGTATTCATAGCAGGAAAGAGGGAGAGACAACACCTCCTGAAAGTTTCACTAATAAAAGTCAACCCAGGAGATACGTAGTCAGGTTGGCTGCAACCAGGATGGGAGAGCTCTGATGGAACAAGCACAACAGTACAGTTAGTGAAGCTACGACCTCAGGGTCTAGCCTCTGTGGACCACTTAGGGCCTCTTAGAAGCTGCTGCTGTGCTGGCCTCTTAAGAGTATCCTTCTATAAACTGGGAATGAGGATGATGACACATCCTAGAAATGTCCCCTGAAGACGCGACAAGAAAACGCAGGCAAAGCATTTAAAAGCAGTTGCTAAACATACATGGAGTTCTCAAGACATTAGCTGCTATATTTTCTACCACCTAGTACATTTACCCAATAAATGTTTACTGAGTGCATGAGTAAATGAAAGTCTCAGCTTCTGCTGAAGTGTAGTCATCTGCGTAAAATGGGAAAAAGATGTATAAACATAAAACAGGGCAACCCCTTCTAAGACAGAGGTTCCCAACCTTTGGGGTCTAAGGACTGATCATCTCAGGTGGAGCTGATGTTATAATAATAGAAATAAAGTACACAATACATGCAATGGGCTTGAATCATTCCAAAATCATCTCCTCTACCCTGGTCAGTGGAAAAAGTGTCTTGCACAAAACCAGTCCTGGTTTTGGTTGAGGACCGCTATTCTAAGACATCAAACAGGATATCAGATATGAACATTCCAGTCTACAAAAGCAGTTCATTTTGGTTTTAGTTGATACAGCATTCTTATAAGTCTGGTTTGGGAGTGTCAAACCTCTTCAGTCTGATAAATTCTGACTGCGTTCTCAAAAGTTCACAACCTACAAGGCAAGCAGTGGCCTGAGGTTTACTCAGAGTAATATTCCTTGGGATAATGTCCACAGAATCCTTTCTTGGAAGGGAGCACACTTGTCTCTTTCCTACCTTGATACACAAATAGCAAAATGATCTAAATTATGACTTGTCTCCTCAGAGCTAGTATTGCCAATACCTCACCGATCACTAATATGAAACACAACAGACCCAATTCCTTGTTCAGCTAACGAGTGCTACTTGAGGTATTCATAGCAGGAAAGAGGGAGACAACACCTCCTGAAAGTTTCACTAATAAAAGTCAACCCAGGAGATACGTAGTCAGGTTGGCTGCAACCAGGATGGGAGAGCTCTGATGGAACAAGCACAACAGTACAGTTAGTGAAGCTACGACCTCAGGGTCTAGCCTCTGTGGACCACTTAGGGCCTCTTAGAAGCTGCTGCTGTGCTGGCCTCTTAAGAGTATCCTTCTATAAACTGGGAATGAGGATGATGACACATCCTAGAAATGTCCCCTGAAGACGCGACAAGAAAACGCAGGCAAAGCATTTAAAAGCAGTTGCTAAACATACATGGAGTTCTCAAGACATTAGCTGCTATATTTTCTACCACCTAGTACATTTACCCAATAAATGTTTACTGAGTGCATGAGTAAATGAAAGTCTCAGCTTCTGCTGAAGTGTAGTCATCTGCGTAAAATGGGAAAAAGATGTATAAACATAAAACAGGGCAACCCCTTCTAAGACAGAGGTTCCCAACCTTTGGGGTCTAAGGACTGATCATCTCAGGTGGAGCTGATGTTATAATAATAGAAATAAAGTACACAATACATGCAATGGGCTTGAATCATTCCAAAATCATCTCCTCTACCCTGGTCAGTGGAAAAAGTGTCTTGCACAAAACCAGTCCTGGTTTTGGTTGAGGACCGCTATTCTAAGACATCAAACAGGATATCAGATATGAACATTCCAGTCTACAAAAGCAGTTCATTTTGGTTTTAGTTGATACAGCATTCTTATAAGTCTGGTTTGGGAGTGTCAAACCTCTTCAGTCTGATAAATTCTGACTGCGTTCTCAAAAGTTCACAACCTACAAGGCAAGCAGTGGCCTGAGGTTTACTCAGAGTAATATTCCTTGGGATAATGTCCACAGAATCCTTTCTTGGAAGGGAGCACACTTGTCTCTTTCCTACCTTGATACACAAATAGCAAAATGATCTAAATTATGACTTGTCTCCTCAGAGCTAGTATTGCCAATACCTCACCGATCACTTTAAGAGATCATCTGCATTAGAACCAAAAGAAAAAAAAAAAGGCCAAAGTCTCTATTCTAGGAGGAGAATAAACTCTGTTCATCAGAGGTATTAGATTTAATAAAGAGCTGGAAAAGGAAATGTAATTTTCATGTCTTCCAGGAAGTCTTCTCTGACTGCCCAGCATCCACAATGGGATAAGAACCCTTTCCCTCTGTGTGCCCACAACATTAAGCAACACTTTCACCATCGCAGGATTCCTAGAGGCTTACACATCAGGCTGTCTACAAGGCAGTGAACATCTCAGTAGCACCAACTATTCTTGGCCCTGCGAATGCCCAACCAACCTTAGTGCCTAAATGATTTCAGATACCTGATCACAGTTACATAAATTAACACCACATAGAAAATATGACTTAAATTACAAGTGTTTTGAGCCCTCCCTTGGTTTCCTTATACTCTATTCTCTTATTTTGTCCTCATGGCAACAAACACAAAGCTACGGCAAGAATGGGAGCTACCATCTAATACTGTACAATATTTCTTTGCATCAGTAGGCAGATGAAGTGACAAAAACTGCACTGTAATGAGCATTCTTGGGGTATCTTTCAATTGAAATGAACAAATGGCCACTGGTGCTACAACTGTAAACAAAACTGTGTCTGTATACAGGGACCACTATTACCATGACCTATACTGGAGCTCAGAGAGAACCTGACAGAACGTGAAGCTGACACTGTTTAAGTAGACTCATTCCTGGCAATACCAAAGACCTGCCCAACCTCACAGACTGAGCAAGGCTGCTTTGTGGCACTGGAGGACCAGTCTGAGGAAATGCTGAACTAACTTCTGCCAGAAGGCTGACAGCAGACATCCCCATCATGAACTCCCACCTTCCCACCATGGCCCATAGAGCTGCTGCTTCCTTAGTTTTGCCTTCCACCTTAAGTCAAGCTTAAGGACATGACCCAGTGGCAAAAGAAAACCCACTGGGTATGTTGGCAACTGTGAACCAAGATGGAAGGTTCCTTGGAGGGTTTGTTCTCTTACTAATTTTTTATTCAGTAACCACTTACAGAAACCTGGCACCCTGTATCATCCCTAAGAGTATCAGAAAGGTCCTTCCAACTCCTCTTCATCCTTCATGCAAAAGCTGCAGGAGAGTAATACTTAAGGCTGTCACACTCCATTCCACAAAACAGGCTTCATATCAAGGAAAACTGCAGTCAAGAAGCCACTCTTAAAGTTACTCTTCAAGGGATCATGTACTATATTGTTCAAATAAAGATAGTCTGAAAGTAAATATAATTGCAATTAATGATAATTTTGGAATACGCCTGTTCAAACAAGCCAATGGTCATCTATGCTTAAAGACATCTAAGAAAATGTTAAAATTCCAGATGAATCTGGAAACCTGTCATGGTTAATGGGAGCACATGTAATCTCTTCCTTATAGGAAAAGTACTGTGTGGAAAGGTCAGCCATAACTGTCTCCTAAGTAACGTGCTTCCTCTTTCTGAAGAAGAGATACCACAAGTTAAATGACTGCCTCTATCCCCACTCCCTGCACACTGTGATGCACACCACTTACCTTAACAGCAAAACCACAGCAATAAGATGACAACATCTACATCGCTAGTGGGAATGTCAACTACGAAAAACAGAATGAAAGTCAATCAAACAGTTAAAAATAGAATCAGTATATGATCCAGCAGTTCCACTTTGGGGTATTTATCCATAGGAAATAAAAACACCAACATGAAAAGACAGGTACCCCATATTCACTGCAGCACTATTTATAACAGCTAAGCATACACACAACCTAATTGTCCATCGGTGGATGAATAAAGAATACATGAGTATTATTCAGTCATAAAAAGAAGGCAACCTTATCAACAACACACATGGATCTTGAGGTTCTTAATCTAAGTGAAGCAGTCAGGCAGAAAAAAACAAATATCATATGCGCTCACTTACACATGGAATCTTAAAAAAAAACCCTCAAAGAGGGCTCCTGGTGGTCCAGTGGTTAAACAGTCTGCCTAGTAGTGCAAGGGCACCAATTCGATTCCTGACCCAGGAAGATCTCAAGTGCTGGAGCAGCTGAACCAGTGTGTCTAATTATGAGCCGGTGCTCTGGAGCGAATGTGCCCAGAGCCAGTGCTCCAGAGCACATGCACCCAGAGCCAGTGTTCCGCAACAAGGAGGCCACTGTAATGGAATGCCCACACAGCCCAAAGAATAAAGATGGATGAAAATAAATCAATAAAAAATCAATAAAACAGGCCAAAATTAAAAAAAAAAAGATACTCAAAGAGAACAAATTGGTGGTTGCCAGAGGCAAGGATCAAGGGTAGGGTGAGAGAGGGTTTTTTTTTTTATACAGCCAACATTATCCTAATAGCAGAACCAGAGAAAGACATTACAAAAACAAGTAAACTAGAGGCCAAAATCCCTCAGAAATAGAGACACAAAACTCTAAACAAAGTATTATATTACAGAATTCATAGTAAATAAAAGAAAATATATCTTGCCCACACAGGTACATTCCAAGAATGCAAATCTGGCTGAAAATTCAAAATCAATCAACATAATTCATTACATTAATAAATCATAAAGAAAAACATGAAGTAAGGCTTCTCCAATCGCTCAAAGGTAAAGAATCCACCTGCAATGTAGGAGGTTTGCAGAAGACATGGGTTCAGTCTCAGGGTTGGGCAGATTCCCTGGAGGAGGAAATGGTAACTTTACTCCAGTATTCTTGCCTGGAAAATCCTATGGACAGAGGAGCCTGGCAAGTTACAGTCCATACGATCACAAAGAGTTGGAAATGACTGAGCACACACACAGTCCACAGTGCATAAACTAATGGGGTATAAGTGATTCTAAATAGATGCAGAAAATACAGGACAGTATTCAGACTCAATAAATGATGGGGAAAAAAAGGAAGACAGTAAACATGGAACTGAAGGGAACTTCTGACTGCTGTGACCCTGCAAACAGGGAATAATAGTAAGCGATTCTGAGCAAGAGGACACTGATGTGGGGATGAAGATTTTCTCATATTTATGATGCCCATGTAGGTTATTTATAAAGAAAATATATATTTAGATAAAAGTGGTTTCTTTCTTTAGTTCTACATCTTGCACCTGAAGACTGTGGGAACAGTTTGATTCCTGCATATCAAATACTTTTAGCCTTGTTATTTTCCCCTTGTTTGCCACATCCCATCTGCTTCTTTCCTCCTCATACTGAAGTGACTGTATGTTCTCTTAAATAAAAGCCTAAAGACAAAAGAAATCTCATACTTGTCCCACATTTAATTTGAGAAAAATAATGGACTCACAAATCCCTTAGCTTGTTCCGTGCTGCATGAAAGGAAAAGAAAAGAGACATGATTGAGGTAGCTTGTTTACTCATCAGGTTTTCATCCTAAGGTAGATCAAGCAATATATGTATATATTTTTTAAGTTTTTGCAGTTCCATTCCTGACTCTTTTGTAAGTATCCTAGAAAACTCAAGTGGAGCTTTAGTACTATTTATCAACAGCTGTTAAACATTGCCAATTCCTGTAACAGCCACCTTGGGGAACAGAGTAGCATCTTAAAAGCACAATTCCTTGGATAATATTTATTTTGTTACAATGTAAAGAGAATAACTTTCATTTTCTTTCAAAATTATGCAACTTTTGACTTCACATACTTCAATCTCCCTAGGAAATATCAGTCAACAGTGTACAAGTATTATATTCATTATTATCTGATGAACTGTGCATTAAATATAGTTCTGCACTCTGATGTTACTAAAAAAACACTGAGCATTGTTTTATTTTTCACCTGCTATTGATATACATTTTTGGGGGGCCACTTCTATTGGTCTTTCATTTATTCATTTTCATCCGTCTTTGTTCTTTTGGCCTGTAGGGGCCTCCCATCACAGTGGCCTCTTCTGCTGCAGAGCACCGACTCTGGGCGCACATGCTTCAGAGCTCCGGCTCAGCAGTTTGACACATCGGTCCAGCCGCTCCACAGCACGTGGAATCTTCCCAGGCCAGGGATCGAACCGATGTCCCTTACACTGCAAGGCAGTATCCTTACCCACTAGACCACCGGGGAAGCCCCGCTATTGATATTTTTAATACCTGTTATGATATGCCTTTTATGATGGCCTGAAACATTCATTTAGTTCAGGCCAAAAAAGAAGGAAGGAACGATGGAATGTGAATTGGTAAGTACCTCATTTACATGAGATATGTGCTATGTTTGTCTTTTTATTTTTTAATCTGAATCTTTCTGAACACATGCATTATTAGCCTCAATTTTACAGTCAAGTAAATTTTGGCTTATGTAATCAAAGTAGGCCTGGGATGATGTCTTGACTGTACAGTCCATGCTGACTCTAAGTCAAGAAACAAAGAAACACATTTCCCCCAAATTCTAAAAGCTACAGTGACTACTACCATGATCAACAAACCCACTTCCTCTTCTCCCTTCACATGCACTGAGATCGTATTTCCAAGCTTCTCTTGCAGTTCCATTCCTGACTCTTTTGTAAGTATCCTAGAAAACTCAAGTGGAGCTTTAGTACTATTTATCAACAGCTGTTAAACATTGCCAATTCCTGTAACAGCCACCTTGGGGAACAGAGTAGCATCTTAAAAGCACAATTCCTTGGATAATATTTATTTTGTTACAATGTAAAGAGAATAACTTTCATTTTCTTTCAAAATTATGCAACTTTTGACTTCACATACTTCAATCTCCCTAGGAAATATCAGTCAACAGTGTACAAGTATTATATTCATTATTATCTGATGAACTGTGCATTAAATATAGTTCTGCACTCTGATGTTACTAAAAAAACACTGAGCATTGTTTTATTTTTCACCTGCTATTGATATACATTTTTGGGGGGCCACTTCTATTGGTCTTTCATTTATTCATTTTCATCCGTCTTTGTTCTTTTGGCCTGTAGGGGCCTCCCATCACAGTGGCCTCTTCTGCTGCAGAGCACCGACTCTGGGCGCACATGCTTCAGAGCTCCGGCTCAGCAGTTTGACACATCGGTCCAGCCGCTCCACAGCACGTGGAATCTTCCCAGGCCAGGGATCGAACCGATGTCCCTTACACTGCAAGGCAGTATCCTTACCCACTAGACCACCGGGGAAGCCCCGCTATTGATATTTTTAATACCTGTTATGATATGCCTTTTATGATGGCCTGAAACATTCATTTAGTTCAGGCCAAAAAAGAAGGAAGGAACGATGGAATGTGAATTGGTAAGTACCTCATTTACATGAGATATGTGCTATGTTTGTCTTTTTATTTTTTAATCTGAATCTTTCTGAACACATGCATTATTAGCCTCAATTTTACAGTCAAGTAAATTTTGGCTTATGTAATCAAAGTAGGCCTGGGATGATGTCTTGACTGTACAGTCCATGCTGACTCTAAGTCAAGAAACAAAGAAACACATTTCCCCCAAATTCTAAAAGCTACAGTGACTACTACCATGATCAACAAACCCACTTCCTCTTCTCCCTTCACATGCACTGAGATCGTATTTCCAAGCTTCTCTTGCAGTTCACTGTGACCATCTGGTGAATTCCAGCCAACGGAATGTGAGCTGAAGTGATACAGATCATGCAGAATCTCCACACACTATCCTCCACACTCTTCTCTTTTATGTGGCGACTCCACTCCCCAGGTCGTCTTTGAGAGACACACATTGAAAAAGGCAGAGTGAAATAATGGAGGAGTCTGGATCTGTGAGTCACCATTTAGAGGCAAACCAAGAACATCATACTGAACTCATACGTAATTAAGAACTTCTTACTATGTTAAACTACTGAGAATTGGGCAGTTGCAAGCTAGCATTTCTTAACATGCAAACACAGAAAAACAATCAAGTAAGTCATAACAGAAAACAGTCAATCTAGGGATTACCATATAACTATTATAATAGTATTTCTGAAAACATTTAATATTTAGCTAATGCTTATTATTATGTAGACTTTTAAAAGTAAAACACAAAACTGTATGCGTAGTGCTTTCCTAAAGTTAAAACCAAACATTCTCTTTCAATTATATTTAAATAAATTTGTGCACAAAAATTAATGCTGCTGACTGAATGAATGCAGAATAAAAATGGAGGGATGTAAATTGATATTAAAGCAGGTTCTCTCTGGGTAATGGGATTATAGGTTTTCTTTCTTTGTGCTTTTCCATATTCCGAAAATCAAAAGAGCATAACCCTTTGATAAACAGAAGAGACTTATCTGTTCATGCTTCAGTTCAGTTCAGTCACTAAGTTGTGTCCCACTCTCTGAGACCCAATGGACTGCAGTATGCCAGGCTTTCCTGTCCTTCACTATTACCCCTAGTTTTCTCAAACTCAGGTCCACTGAGTTGGTTATGCCATCCAACTATCTCTTCCTGTGACTGCCCCTTCTCCTCCTGCCTTCAATCTTTCCTATCAGGGTCTTTTCCAATGAGTCAGCTCTTTGCATTATGTGGCCAAAGTATTGAGCTTCAACAGCAATCCTTCCAATGAATATTCATGCTGACTCTAAGTCAAGAAACAAAGAAACACATTTCCCCCAAATTCTAAAAGCTACAGTGACTACTACCATGATCAACAAACCCACTTCCTCTTCTCCCTTCACATGCACTGAGATCGTATTTCCAAGCTTCTCTTGCAGTTCACTGTGACCATCTGGTGAATTCCAGCCAACGGAATGTGAGCTGAAGTGATACAGATCATGCAGAATCTCCACACACTATCCTCCACACTCTTCTCTTTTATGTGGCGACTCCACTCCCCAGGTCGTCTTTGAGAGACACACATTGAAAAAGGCAGAGTGAAATAATGGAGGAGTCTGGATCTGTGAGTCACCATTTAGAGGCAAACCAAGAACATCATACTGAACTCATACGTAATTAAGAACTTCTTACTATGTTAAACTACTGAGAATTGGGCAGTTGCAAGCTAGCATTTCTTAACATGCAAACACAGAAAAACAATCAAGTAAGTCATAACAGAAAACAGTCAATCTAGGGATTACCATATAACTATTATAATAGTATTTCTGAAAACATTTAATATTTAGCTAATGCTTATTATTATGTAGACTTTTAAAAGTAAAACACAAAACTGTATGCGTAGTGCTTTCCTAAAGTTAAAACCAAACATTCTCTTTCAATTATATTTAAATAAATTTGTGCACAAAAATTAATGCTGCTGACTGAATGAATGCAGAATAAAAATGGAGGGATGTAAATTGATATTAAAGCAGGTTCTCTCTGGGTAATGGGATTATAGGTTTTCTTTCTTTGTGCTTTTCCATATTCCGAAAATCAAAAGAGCATAACCCTTTGATAAACAGAAGAGACTTATCTGTTCATGCTTCAGTTCAGTTCAGTCACTAAGTTGTGTCCCACTCTCTGAGACCCAATGGACTGCAGTATGCCAGGCTTTCCTGTCCTTCACTATTACCCCTAGTTTTCTCAAACTCAGGTCCACTGAGTTGGTTATGCCATCCAACTATCTCTTCCTGTGACTGCCCCTTCTCCTCCTGCCTTCAATCTTTCCTATCAGGGTCTTTTCCAATGAGTCAGCTCTTTGCATTATGTGGCCAAAGTATTGGAGCTTCAACAGCAATCCTTCCAATGAATATTCAGGGTTGCTTTCCTTTAGGATTGACTGATCTGATTTTCTTACAGTCCAAAGGACTCTCAAGAGTCTTCTCCAGCACCACAGTCTGAAAGCATCAATTCTTCGGTGCTCAGCCTTATTTATGCTCCAACTCTCACATCCATACATGACTACTGGAAAAACCCATAGTTATGACTAGACAGACCTTTGTCAGCAAAGCGATGTTTCTGCTTTTTAACATACTATCTAGGTTTGTCGCAGGTTTTCTTCCAAGGAGCAAGTGCCTTTTAACTTCATGACTGTTGTCACCATCCATAGTGATTTTATGTTTAAGATTTCTTTTAAAAGGCTAGTATGTCCAGACATATGCATAATAAGAAAGCTTTTTTTTTTTTAAAGATTTATTTATTTATTTATTTGGGGCGGGGGTCGGGTTGGGGAGGGAGGGGAGCGGGCGGGCCACTTCTATTGGTCTTTCATTTCTCTATTTTCATCCATCTTTGTTTTTTGGCCGGTGTGGGCCTCCCATCACGGTGGCATCTGTCGCTGAAGAGCGCCGGCTCTGGGCGCACACGCGCCAGAGCTCCGGCTCGGTAATTGGACACATCAGTCCAGCCGCTCTGCGGCACGTGGTATCTTCCCAGGCCAGGGCTCGAACCGGCACCACTTGCACTGCAAGGCCATGTCCTTACCCACTGGACCATCAGGGGAAGCCCAATAAGAAAGCTTTTATGCCACCTAACCCTGGGCAAAGTTTTTCAACATTTACATACCCCCTAATGTACCCTCTGAACATAGAATACATGGCATATACTGGAGTGAATCAAAGATCCCAGACACAAATAATTCATGAGAAAGACCTGAAAAATGAGATCATGCACCTAATTTCTCTGTTCATTCATAGTGACACAGATTTAAAAAACAAATTAATAAATAACTCCATTAATGACACACTAAAAAGACAGAGTGAAATTATCTTAGTCACCATGGATACACAATTACACACACACTGGATCTGGTAATATTTGGAACCAGTTCCTAAAGGAAAGTCTTTCCTTCGGTTTAAATGATGACACAAAACCATACTTGCAACTGCATTCCTTACTGTAGATTCAAAATAATGACAGTTGATATAGTGGCAAAAAGATTTACTACAGAGAATCCAGTATTATCCTGGCCTGTCATTATAACACCATAATGACCACCATCTCAATACAAAGGCTATAAAATCTTTTTGCAAGATCCTCACCACATAATCTGATATGACAAAGCCACAACAACCAAGGAGGTTCACAGAGTATTTAACTGTCTACAAGATTAACAGTACATGCCAATCAGTAGTCAATGTACAGCAGTTCCCTTTTTATAAAAAATACAATTTCTTAATGGTATAAATAATTCACTAGGCTTCAGGATGTGATTATATAAAAGGAAAAGAATAAGTTATCATATTGACAAATGAAAACACATAGCTGAAAGCAATTCAAAGCTAGCCAAATTCAATAAGAGCCCCTTATCTCCATTTTAGGCTACATGTCATTAACTCAGAAAAGATTAATTTCTCCATTCATATTTCAACTTCTTTCCTAGCAAAAAATAAAACTGTAAGTTTCTGAACAATCTTCCTGCTTAATCAAATGTCAAGAGTCTCATATCAACATGAATAGAATAATTAACAAACTGTAGGGGGAAAAGGGGAGCTACTCTGGTGGCTCAGTGGTAAAGAACTCGCCTGCCAATGAAGGAGACACAAATTTAATCCCTAATCCAGGAAGATTCCACATGCTACAGTGCAACTAAGCCTGTGTGCCACAACTACTGATCCCGAGCTGCAACTACTGAAGTCCATGTGCCCTAGAGCCTGTGCTCCGTAACTAGAGAATCTACCACAATGAGAAGCCCACATACCAACCACAACTAGAAAGTAGCCCCTGCTTGCTGCAACTAGACAAAAAGCCTGCACAGCAAAAAAAAGACCCAGCAAAGACAAAAAAAAAAAAAAAAGTAATGAAAAAGTATTACTACATAAATAAAAGTATATTAAAAAAAAAAAAAAAAAAAACTGTGGAGATTCCAAAAGCTAACAAGTGGTGGTACAAAATAAGTTTCATCTATGCTTTTGTACACATTTCCTTTAAGACAAGTCTTTTGAGTTATATGACAGATATATGCCTTCATTCATTTTTAAAGTGAAATGAAAGAGAACATAAAAATTAGTCATGCACCCTGTAGGTATTCTGTAATTATTTGCTGACTGTATACATTAAATGTGACCCATACAGGAGAATTTGTATAATTGATAAATCTCCTGAGAAAATTATAGGCAAGGGAAACAATTCCTTCCTGAAAGTGTGACTACAAAAGATAGCTCATAAAAAGTGCCACAGAATTGAATATTCTCCATATATTAAAAATTTACTTCCCTAAACCAAATTTATTGTCTCAATCAGACACAAGTCCATTTTCTGTGGAGGAAAATGAGGACCTCGCTCAATATCTTATCATTATGAATTCTTTCAGAAACAAAAGATTTGCATTACCCATTTGAAACAAATTCAAATTAACAAGATTTCTATCACTATACAGCAAAAAGTTCTATTTCCCAAATAGATACAACCAAATGAGTCATTAAGAAAATATCTGCAGATTACACAGTTTCTGTCGTAGAACCTGCCACATCTACTTTTAATTCAATCTTCTAATTTTATTAATACGCATTTCCTATCTTAAAAATGCTGACCCACATATTAAACTCTCCCAAGAACAACATTATCAAATCAGCAAAGAGAAAAAATGCTTGAGGAGGAGATTAAATCTAATCTGGCTGGGTAGAAATCCCATCTTTGTCAATCATTAGCTATACAACCTTGGCAAGTTTTTAACCTTCTCTTGTGTGTTTAGTTGCGTTAGCAAAGTAACAATGCTGCACTAAAAATGGCACGCTTTGGCAAATGAATGACTATGACAGACATGAGAAACATTGAAGATGATGCAGGAGTACCTTAGCTGGGTAAGTAGGAAGAGCTAAAGGGGAAAGAGGGCTTAGAGCAATGAAGAATTGTTGACAAGTTCCACGTGGGCCAGGTAAGGAAACACCCGTAGGTAGTTGGCAAACAGAAAACCAGCAGTGTGAATTTAAACACAGAGAGAGTTGTTACATGACCTACACAGAGATTACAATGGAAATCACAGACATGGCTAATATCAATATTTGTTTTCAAAATATTAACATTTCACAAAATGTCATTTTATTTCAAAACATATCCAAATACCGATACAGCAGAAAGGTGAACAAATACATTTCAGTCACTTATAAACTTTGCAAATTATAATATGAACACTCTAAACATATAATCAACAGAATACTCATTATCGTATGCCTCTGATTTGTCTGTGAATTGGCCTCACGGCAATAGTGAATCGTTTGGAATTACATGCGGCTACTGCCACCTACGATGCCGACAATAATATCTTATATAGCACTGACTGCATGTTACACATATACATAACATGCACTTTTATATAATTTTACCCCATTAAAATACCATAACCATAAAGTAGAGGTTCCATTCTCAGGACAATCTGGAAAATATATGTGTGATTTAGCTTTGACCTTAACCTCAAATGTATTTAGTAAAACCCCCAAGTGTGCTGTTGATGTCTGTCAAACTTACAGTGATAAGAACACAAACTATGAAATTTGCCGGATCCTTGTTTTGCTCTCTCTAAGCAACCTCAGTGGTGGAGATACTTCCTTTCATTTTTACTATTCACTTCTTTCATGTGTACCAACTAGACTTGGTACCATTTCCTCCTCCAATACTAGAGATTACTGTTCTGATCAAAACTATCTATTCAACAACAGAAGTCAGAAATTTTCCTTACACCAAAACTACTCACTGAATAAGAGGAGGATAACTCATTCATGCAGCAAATGAGGTGCTCATATTGCTTCTCTAAATTCCCTTTGAGGTCTAAGCAGGATCACAGGGAGACCTTCCCATGGCCACCATAGTTAAGGATCATCACAGGTATGCACTGGCCAAGGCACACATGCATACACATCATTTTCAATTCAGTTTCACTTACCTCACAAACCACTCTTCAAGAATCACAATGCCTTTTTAAAAAGTTGATGTCCTTTCTTTTCATCTTAATTTCCTTTTATTTATGCTTCACTATCATCTCTTTCCCTCCCTTAGCATGTGAATATCACCCTGATAATTCCTCCAGAGCAAAAATCCTGTCTGACACAGTACACAGGCCCCAATTACAAAGTGGCTAAATAAATGCTTACAAAACAAGTTTAAAACTAAGAAGCCAATTAGTTAAGTCCAAATCTCTATGAAAATCTGAAAGATAGGTTCTCTTGGCTGTGCTCCATTTAAAGAAGTGAGGGGTAATCATCTGGCTTCGAGGATTCCCTTATGGATTCTTAGACCTGGACTACCAGTGTGTCAGCACATTTAAGAAAATAATGGGGAAAATGAAGACCAAAGACCAACCTGAACTTTACATTTCTTGCTCTCATTACCCAAGCCCCAAACCACAGAAGTATAAAACAAAAATGATCCTTTTAAGTAAAGATGTTGCAATAAGAACCTTTAGTGTGTCTATTACCATGGTTCACTAAGGCGCTCTCATCCAGGTGTGGGTCTAATTTTACTGGTTTTTTTCAACCATAACAACCAATTTTGATAGTTCTTGAAAATAAAACCAATTTTCACTTCTTAAAATATAAGCTGCTCTCAGTTTCTACATTTAGTATCTAAAAATCACAAATCTGTTTCTTTCTAGAATGTAACTTCGAGAGAGAAAAACGGTTCACTCATCCTCTGCAGCTGCATCCACTATGCCTAGAACACGTGATTGGCAGTAAATATTTGTTGAAAGAAAGAATAAATATATAATTCAATTGACATAACAAAGGATCTGCATTTAAGCACGTGGGGAAACTTTGAGAGGGAGATAAAAGAACAGTTACTAGCTAGAGTACCTCACTGCTTACTCTTAAAAGAGCATAGAAAATTAAAAAACGGAAATACAGAGCCTGCCTCTGTTTTGCACTCTCAAACTTTGCTATAGCTGCCTGGGCGAGGCCAGTGAGCAGATGCGCTATTCTTTATTTTCTGAGCAGATACTACTGCTCTCCAAGGATACAAGCAAAGAAGGCACATACACATCTTTCTAGTGTGCAGATCTGCACTGTCCAAAAGGGAAGTCACAAGACAATGTGTCTTTCAAGTACCTGAAATGTGGTCAGCGTGAAGTGAGACGTCCTGGAGATGTAATACATAAATCAAATTAATGCAAAAAAATTAACATAAAATAACCCCCTGAAAACTGTTTTATAATAATTACATTTTGAAATAATAGTATTTTGGATATAGTGGGGTAAACAAAATACATTATTAAAATCTACTTCACGTTTTTCACTTTTTCTAAGGTGACTTAGGAAAATTTTTTTTTTTTAGCCACTTCTGTTGGTCTTTCAATTCGTTTTCATCTGTCTTTTGTTCTTTCTGGCCTGTATGGGCCTCCCATCACAGTGGCCTCTCTCGTTGCAGAGCACTGGCTCTGGGCGCATGCACTCCAGAGCTCCGGCTCGGTAGTTGGACACCAGCCCAGCTGCTCTGTGGTACATGGGATCTTCCCAGGCCAGGGATTGAACCTGCACCCCTTGTAGTACAAGGCGGTGTCCTTACCCACTGGAACACCAGGGAAGCCCCTGACTTAGGAAATTTAACAATACTTGTGTGACTCACATTTCTAATGGATGGTACTAATCCAGAGGGACGAGAGAGTCTATACGGCACTGAAGGAATGTTCACTGAAAAATAGCAAAGTCTGAGTCCTCATTTCTGAATCTATAAGTATAGAAACAAACTAGATTTGCCACCATGTACTACTGTGCAGTCTCCCTCGTTGCTGCTGTTTAGTTGCTAAGTCATATTCGACTTTTGTACCAGCCCACAGACTGTAGCCCACCAACCTCATCCATCCACGGGATCTCCCAGGCAACAACACTGGAGTGGGTTGCCATTTCCTTCTCCAGGGCATCTTCCCAACCCAGGGAAGGATCAAACTCACGTCTCCAGTATCTCCAGCACTGGAGGTGGATTCTTTACCACTGAGATAGCAGGTAAGCTCCATGCAGTCTCCCTTAAAGGCTCTAAATAGCATTGGGAGGTAAACATATTACCCTTGATTTACAGACTAGCAAAATGAACCACAGAAAAGAAAAGGTACTCATGCAAAGTTACAGAGCTGATAAATCAAAGGGCAGAACACTGAGCCAAAGTCAGCAGGACTTCAAAAACGCACATTCTTCCCTTTCTCCTCCAGTCACTCAGAGGGAACTAGCCCCATGTTCTCAGAGGCTTAATGAAAGATGCCAACAGTCTTGCCTGACACGCCCTGCAATAGGCTTCTCTTTGACACTTTACACCCTTCAACCAATTTTCTCACAGCCACTAAACCACAGATAAGAGAACAAGGTGAAATGGTGGCTGACAACCATGGAAAAATTACCATAGAGTGGCACCCCATATGCTGCTAACTCATGTAAAAGAATAAGGCTTTCTTAATTGGGCATTTTGCCCTTGCAACTCAAAGTTCTCCATTGTACCTGTCACTGTTAGTACAACCTGCAACAGAGAAATTTAACTAGTGGGAAGCCACTACCTGTGAATTTACTAATTTGGCCAAGTGTATTTCAGCCATTATGAATTAGCTTACTTAGTCTCTTAGCAGCCTCCAGAGCTTCATTGGCAGTGTCTGCTACAAAGAATCTTTGAACTTTCACTCCATTGTCAGACATCAATTTCTTGCTCTGATATTCCTGCAGGTTCAGCCATCTTCTGGGGGTTAACTGAACCACCTAGAGAAATCAGGGAAGAGCGATAAGACTTCAACAGAATGGGAGAAAATAACAATCAACCTACAGGGTCAGTCTTATAAGTACTCTCAAATAGCAATCAGCAACCAAAATCTTAAGAGGCAAAAGAAAAAAAAAATCTACATGCTTAATTGTTTTTCTAATTAAAACTGTTAAGGAGAACTACACATACACCCAAACGAATATGGTCAATAATTCAGTTAATAGGAATGTACCAAGGTGAATTTCCTGTTTTTGATTCTGGAGTTAAACTATGTAAGATCTCAACAACACTGGAGTGGGTTGTAATTTCCTTCTCCAGGGCATCTTCCCAACCCAGGGAAGGATCAAACTCACGTCTCCAGTATCTCCAGCACTGGAGGTGGATTCTTTACCACTGAGATAGCAGGTAAGCTCCATGCAGTCTCCCTTAAAGGCTCTAAATAGCATTGGGAGGTAAACATATTACCCTTGATTTACAGACTAGCAAAATGAACCACAGAAAAGAAAAGGTACTCATGCAAAGTTACAGAGCTGATAAATCAAAGGGCAGAACACTGAGCCAAAGTCAGCAGGACTTCAAAAACGCACATTCTTCCCCTTTCTCCTCCAGTCACTCAGAGGGAACTAGCCCCATGTTCTCAGAGGCTTAATGAAAGATGCCAACAGTCTTGCCTGACACGCCCTGCAATAGGCTTCTCTTTGACACTTTACACCCTTCAACCAATTTTCTCACAGCCACTAAACCACAGATAAGAGAACAAGGTGAAATGGTGGCTGACAACCATGGAAAAATTACCATAGAGTGGCACCCCATATGCTGCTAACTCATGTAAAAGAATAAGGCTTTCTTAATTGGGCATTTTGCCCTTGCAACTCAAAGTTCTCCATTGTACCTGTCACTGTTAGTACAACCTGCAACAGAGAAATTTAACTAGTGGGAAGCCACTACCTGTGAATTTACTAATTTGGCCAAGTGTATTTCAGCCATTATGAATTAGCTTACTTAGTCTCTTAGCAGCCTCCAGAGCTTCATTGGCAGTGTCTGCTACAAAGAATCTTTGAACTTTCACTCCATTGTCAGACATCAATTTCTTGCTCTGATATTCCTGCAGGTTCAGCCATCTTCTGGGGGTTAACTGAACCACCTAGAGAAATCAGGGAAGAGCGATAAGACTTCAACAGAAAGAAAAATAACAATCAACCTACAGGGTCAGTCTTATAAGTACTCTCAAATAGCAATCAGCAACCAAAATCTTAAGAGGCAAAAGAAAAAAAAAATCTACATGCTTAATTGTTTTTCTAATTAAAACTGTTAAGGAGAACTACACATACACCCAAACGAATATGGTCAATAATTCAGTTAATAGGAATGTACCAAGGTGAATTTCCTGTTTTTGATTCTGGAGTTAAACTATGTAAGATCTCAACAATTGGGGACACTAGGTGAAGAGCACATGTGACTGGTGCACTATTTGGGCAGCTCCCTGCGCATCAATAAGGACTGCATTAAAAAATTACTTTTAAAACTGTTAAGGACTCTGTTGTATTGCATTTGCTTTCTCCTGTCTCCACTCCAAACAAATAAGGCTCACAGCATTACTTAAATAACTGTATATGTGTGTGTATACATATATGTGTGTATGTGTATACATATATGTGTGTGTGTGCGTACATACATATATACACATACAGTAAATCATTAAGGCATCTCAGGGAATTTGTTTTGACTCTTTGAAGTCGCTGGGCTACCGACTAATCCATTTTTTTGTTGTGGTTTTTAATGGACTCCACTATGTCTTTAATGAGATTATTGCTTTGACTCACAAAAATTGAGTATAGTAACCTGAAATAGTCACCATTAATTAAACTACTAGTTCCTAAAAACTGCAATTTGTGTCTCAAAGTAACTCTGCTAAAGAATCATAAGAAAGTCATTTTCCAATACGCACTAATCAATTAGTTTTAATTTGTGCTGAAAGAAAATGATCAAAGAAAAAAACGGCATGATAAACCCTTCTCATTCTATCCAATAAGATCAACAACATTATCTATTAAATTCATGTCTTGTTTTTAAAAGGAAAGAAACAGTAACAGTTTCATTTCTATCCTTAGGTTGTGAACAAAGGAACAGGAGGTAAGACACCAATGTCATTAATACACAAACCAATCAAAAAAATCAATCACACAACTGGACTATAAGACTGGTGGTGGAAGATCACCTGACACACTTCCTAGCGGTTTCAGTCAAGGGCCTCAGTGGATGACTGAGCAATATCACGCCGACCATAAATTGAGGTCCACAGCACTTTACCACATGCCGTCATTAACTTTCAGGACTTATAATGTGCCCTTCAAATGGCATGTTCTTCTTGTATCTCCAAGCTATAATGCAATCATGAAGCTCTTCTGGATGAGAGGCATTCCCAAAAGGCTCCAGAATCTTACAGAAAGACTGGGTTCTACTCAAGGGCAGAGTGTGTTTTCAACTTCTTTGTGTCTGTATGAAGAATGTGATGGTTCCTGACAAACAGAAGATACTGAAAAATTACCAGTAATATAGTCAAATGAATAATCCTGCCTTTTGTTATTTCTATCCCCAGATACAGATAATTTTCATTTCCAGAAACTCACTTCCTCTAAAAAAGTAAAACTCCTTCAGATCTAAAGTAAATGTAACATAATTTATACACACTTGTAAAAATTTCACATTTCAACATGATCAAGCCTCAAGCTATCTCTTTGTTTCATCCTTATAAATACTGGCAATGATGTTATTAAAACCAAAATTGCCTGCACTTCTTCTTTAGAAAGAGATAATACTAAGATAAAAATAAACTGCCAGATGGGCTTCCCTGGTGGTCCAGTGGGTAAGGACACCGCCTTGCAGTGCAAGGGGTGCCGGTTCGATCCCTGGCCTGGGAAGATCCCACGTGCCGCGGACCAGCTGGACTGATGTGTCCAATTACCGAGCCAGAGCTCTGGAGCGCATGCGCCCAGAGCCGGCACTCTGCGACAACAGATGCCACCACGATGGAGTCTCACAAGAGCCAAAGAAAAAAGATGGATGAAAACAGACAAATGAAAGACCAATAGAAGTGGCCCACCCCCCTCAAAATAAATATAAATAAATAAATGTTAAAAAAAAAAAAAGCCAGACAAGCAATGCTCACATTTACTATGTATAATTTGTTAATTATACACGATTTGTTAATCTTACTTCTGATTTTTTAAATCTTGATGAAACATTAGTAATCTGAAAAACACAATTCAAAAATGAATGTACATATTGACCTAGCAGTCTTAATAGCACCTCATGTAACATACCAAAAAAAAATCAAGTTTAAGGTATTTAGTAAAAGCCCCGTAAAGAAAGAAAAGATTGAATATTACGAAAGTGCCATATTCTGGGACCAGTTTTAAAAGGCAAATTAGGGAAGGATCAATACATTAAGTCTAAGTTGACATACCAATAATTACGGAAAGTGCCATAGTACCCTGGGACCAGTTTTAAAAGGCAAATTAAGGGCAGAGTGTGTTTTCAACTTTTTGTGTCTGTATGAAGAATGTGATGGTTCCTGACAAACAGAAGATACTGAAAAATTACCAGTAATATAGTCAAATGAATAATCCTGCCTTTTGTTATTTCTATCCCCAGATACAGATAATTTTCATTTCCAGAAACTCACTTCCTCTAAAAAAGTAAAACTCCTTCAGATCTAAAGTAAATGTAACATAATTTATTACACACTTGTAAAAATTTCACATTTCAACATGATCAAGCCTCAAGCTATCTCTTTGTTTCATCCTTATAAATACTGGCAATGATGTTATTAAAACCAAAATTGCCTGCACTTCTTCTTTAGAAAGAGATAATACTAAGATAAAAATAAACTGCCAGATGGGCTTCCCTGGTGGTCCAGTGGGTAAGGACACCGCCTTGCAGTGCAAGGGGTGCCGGTTCGATCCCTGGCCTGGGAAGATCCCACGTGCCGCGGACCAGCTGGACTGATGTGTCCAATTACCGAGCCAGAGCTCTGGAGCGCATGCGCCCAGAGCCGGCACTCTGCGACAACAGATGCCACCACGATGGAGTCTCACAAGAGCCAAAGAAAAAAGATGGATGAAAACAGACAAATGAAAGACCAATAGAAGTGGCCCACCCCCCTCAAAATAAATATAAATAAATAAATGTTAAAAAAAAAAAAAGCCAGACAAGCAATGCTCACATTTACTATGTATAATTTGTTAATTATACACGATTTGTTAATCTTACTTCTGATTTTTTAAATCTTGATGAAACATTAGTAATCTGAAAAACACAATTCAAAAATGAATGTACATATTGACCTAGCAGTCTTAATAGCACCTCATGTAACATACCAAAAAAAAATCAAGTTTAAGGTATTTAGTAAAAGCCCCGTAAAGAAAGAAAAGATTGAATATTACGAAAGTGCCATATTCTGGGACCAGTTTTAAAAGGCAAATTAGGGAAGGATCAATACATTAAGTCTAAGTTGACATACCAATTTAAAGTCATCAACAAAAGAAGAAAAGAAATACTGTTTGCAAAGAACAGTTGAGAAAGACTAAAACCAGCCATAGTGTTGTTGTGGTCAATTTCTTTTCATCAGAACATTCGCTGTATTAATTTTAGATATGTTAATGCAATCTGCTGCAAACTAATTGCAATTGATCCAGAGAACAGCTTCATAGACACATAATACATATTGACTGTTTCTGCAGTGACTGAAAATGAAAAGCTGCTTACACTCTGTGGCTCTTGAATTGAAAACCAACACAGTGAACATAGTTCTGAAGTCACCACTAATATTGAAGTTATCACTCCACTAAGTGATCATCTCACAGAACAATCACCTATTATCTGTGAGTGCTAAACTTGAAAAAGTAGGGCCCCTGACTGGCTCTAAAATTTCATCAACTTAACTTCATTAATTAAGAATTTGTGCAACCCACTCCAGTATTCTTGCCTGAAAAATCCTACAGATGGGATGAGCCTGGGGGGCTACAGTTCATAGGGTTGCAAAGAGTCAGACACAACTAAGCAACTGTCATTATGATACGTGACACACTAGGCCCAACATGTGTCTGCCAACCCTTCCACCCATCCAAGCTCTCTCTCATTACCTGGAGACTCAGCATTCAAGATGGTAGCTGATCTATGAGCTAGGAGCTAAGAGAAAGGACTGAGCATTCCCATATGGATCACAATGAATATGCAGTACAAAATAAACCTTTGTGGACTTTTAGTCATAGAGATTATGAGGACTATTTGCTGCTGTTGCAGAACTTAGTCCATCTACATCACCTAATAAAAACCACCTTACCAATTAGGAAACCCAGGCTGCAGGTTGGCCACTGACCCAATATCACAAGTGACTGTAAAACAGCAAAGCTTCTCTGATCAATAGTATTGATTGACTGTAATACTGTTGATATCCTGTGATTATATTCTGGTCCCACATTCCCAAGGCCTCATGTAACATACCAAAAAAAAATCAAGTTTAAGGTATTTAGTAAAAGCCCCGTAAAGAAAGAAAAGATTGAATATTACGAAAGTGCCATATTCTGGGACCAGTTTTAAAAGGCAAATTAGGGAAGGATCAATACATTAAGTCTAAGTTGACATACCAATTTAAAGTCATCAACAAAAGAAGAAAAGAAATACTGTTTGCAAAGAACAGTTGAGAAAGACTAAAACCAGCCATAGTGTTGTTGTGGTCAATTTCTTTTCATCAGAACATTCGCTGTATTAATTTTAGATATGTTAATGCAATCTGCTGCAAACTAATTGCAATTGATCCAGAGAACAGCTTCATAGACACATAATACATATTGACTGTTTCTGCAGTGACTGAAAATGAAAAGCTGCTTACACTCTGTGGCTCTTGAATTGAAAACCAACACAGTGAACATAGTTCTGAAGTCACCACTAATATTGAAGTTATCACTCCACTAAGTGATCATCTCACAGAACAATCACCTATTATCTGTGAGTGCTAAACTTGAAAAAGTAGGGCCCCTGACTGGCTCTAAAATTTCATCAACTTAACTTCATTAATTAAGAATTTGTGCAACCCACTCCAGTATTCTTGCCTGAAAAATCCTACAGATGGGATGAGCCTGGGGGGCTACAGTTCATAGGGTTGCAAAGAGTCAGACACAACTAAGCAACTGTCATTATGATACGTGACACACTAGGCCCAACATGTGTCTGCCAACCCTTCCACCCATCCAAGCTCTCTCTCATTACCTGGAGACTCAGCATTCAAGATGGTAGCTGATCTATGAGCTAGGAGCTAAGAGAAAGGACTGAGCATTCCCATATGGATCACAATGAATATGCAGTACAAAATAAACCTTTGTGGACTTTTAGTCATAGAGATTATGAGGACTATTTGCTGCTGTTGCAGAACTTAGTCCATCTACATCACCTAATAAAAACCACCTTACCAATTAGGAAACCCAGGCTGCAGGTTGGCCACTGACCCAATATCACAAGTGACTGTAAAACAGCAAAGCTTCTCTGATCAATAGTATTGATTGACTGTAATACTGTTGATATCCTGTGATTATATTCTGGTCCCACATTCCCAATGCCTCTTGGTTATAAACACTGAGACTGGTATGAACAAGATCATATTTCTATCTTCAAAAGGCCAAAAATCTACCAGTAATAGGATCCTCATGAAATGCTGGCACAGCATATGTGAGGAAAAATACAGCTACTTCAGGCTTCAGGAGGGAGGGAAGAGGTATGAGTGGATGCTGTCCTAAGACCCTACAATGGTACAAGTAATTTATTTCTTCTCCTAGGAAGAGTGACCTATTAAAACCCTATACTAGTATCTTCACTGAAGAAGTCACTCATCTCCCAGGCAATCTATGAACTCTGGACTGTAATGGGAGAGAGTTTAATGATCTGATCCAGTGAGTTTCGGTTGTTTCTGCCAGTTATTTGCCTGCCTGCTTTTAAAGCACTTCCTGTGCTCTTTACAACTGTGTGTATGCATGCACTTAGTTGTGTCCAGCTCTATGCAGCCCCATAGACTATGGCCCACAAGGCTCCTTTGTCCACAGAATTTTCCAGGCAAGAATACTAGAGCAGGTTGCCATTTCCAGGCAAGAACATGGGAGCAGGAGATCTTCCCAAACCCAGGGATCAAACCTGTGTCTCTTGTATCTTTTACATTGGCAGGTAGGTTCTTTACTAGCTGAGACATCAAGGAAGCCCTCTTTGCAACTGTCTCCTGCCTAAATCCAAACCTGTTTGGAATTGGGACAGTGAGGGGAACACAGGCTATGGCTTTCCTCTTTGCAACCTTGTCTCCTGCCTAGAGATCCAAACCCCTGGTGGAAGTTCCTCTGTTGCCCACCTGGAGACTCAGCATTGGGCTGAGGGGGCTAAGAGAAAGGACTGAGCATTCCCATTCTGAATATGCAGTACAAAATAAACCTTTGTGGACTTTTAGTCATAGAGATTATGAGGACTACTTGCTGCTGTTGCAGAACTTAGTCCATCTACATCACCTAATAAAAACCACCTTACCAATTAGGAAACCCAGGCTGCAGGTTGGCCACTGACCCAATATCACAAGTGACTGTAAAACAGCAAAGCTTCTCTGATCAATAGTATTGATTGACTGTAATACTGTTGATATCCTGTGATTATATTCTGGTCCCACATTCCCAATGCCTCTTGGTTATAAACACTGAGACTGGTATGAACAAGATCATATTTCTATCTTCAAAAGGCCAAAAATCTACCAGTAATAGGATCCTCATGAAATGCTGGCACAGCATATGTGAGGAAAAATACAGCTACTTCAGGCTTCAGGAGGGAGGGAAGAGGTATGAGTGGATGCTGTCCTAAGACCCTACAATGGTACAAGTAATTTATTTCTTCTCCTAGGAAGAGTGACCTATTAAAACCCTATACTAGTATCTTCACTGAAGAAGTCACTCATCTCCCAGGCAATCTATGAACTCTGGACTGTAATGGGAGAGAGTTTAATGATCTGATCCAGTGAGTTTCGGTTGTTTCTGCCAGTTATTTGCCTGCCTGCTTTTAAAGCACTTCCTGTGCTCTTTACAACTGTGTGTATGCATGCACTTAGTTGTGTCCAGCTCTATGCAGCCCCATAGACTATGGCCCACAAGGCTCCTTTGTCCACAGAATTTTCCAGGCAAGAATACTAGAGCAGGTTGCCATTTCCAGGCAAGAACATGGGAGCAGGAGATCTTCCCAAACCCAGGGATCAAACCTGTGTCTCTTGTATCTTTTACATTGGCAGGTAGGTTCTTTACTAGCTGAGACATCAAGGAAGCCCTCTTTGCAACTGTCTCCTGCCTAAATCCAAACCTGTTTGGAATTGGGACAGTGAGGGGAAGACAGGCTTTGGCTTTCTCTTTCAGAGTTAGGTAGCCACCCCAGCAGTGACTGAATCTCCTCTGATGTCCCAAGTCCCTCCTTCCTACTCCTGCTCTCTCTCAGCTGTGAGCTTCTTTGGTGGCTGGCCTGATTCTGCCGACATGACTTCCTTCCACTCCTTGGCTGGTGGAAGTTCCCTCTGTTGCCACCTCAGCCTCATCTGGCTTCTGTTTTAACACTTTTGCAACAAACTATCTTCTCTGTTAAATCTTATTAAATGGCCTAGAGCGCCACAGAGCCTGAAGGCAGCCCTTCCAGGCATCACAGTGAAAGGGGAATGGCAGGAGCCCATGACAAAGGTGATTTTGGGCCCTTACTCAGCAGTAGGTTCCCAGGCAATCACATGTTTCATATATTGGGGTTCCAACATATGAAAACACTTGTGACTGTTGTTAACTCACAAGGTCATTCGTGTTCAACTCTCTGAAACACGATCAACTACTGTCCACCAGGCTCCTCTGTCCATGGGATTTCCCAGGCAAAAATACTGGAGTGGGTTGGCATTTTCTTCTCCAGGGGATCTTCCCGACCCAGGGATTGAACCTGTGTCTCCTGCAGTGCAGGTGGATTCTTCACCGCTGAATCACCAGGGAAGCCTTACTGAGGTCCAGCCTCCTCATTTTTCATTCAGAAAACTTGAGGCCTAAAGGTAGGAAATAAAGTGCCTAGGGGTCCTACAGTGAAGCAGAGGCAGGATGAGAAATGGACTAATTTCAACGTTCTTTCCTTCTTTCATACAGATCTTGGCTAAGTGACCACATGAGGGACAGCATCATGTTCTCAAAACAGCTGGAGCCGGGCACTTGGGTTTGGTTCCTTCAGGATTTGTGCACTGGCCTTTCCATTGCTCCCTTCCTTTCCTTGTTTCTTTGACAGAACAAGCACTTCTAAGCTTGGAGGGGAAGGGGAAAATACAACTTAAAAGAAAGCAGCACATAAAGATTTAAGGGCCTATGGGAATAAGAGAGCAGAGGCAGAAGAAAAAGAATGTAAAATGAGGGAAGGGACAAAGAGAACCAAGAGCTAAAAAGACAATGACTAAGCAGGCCAAAATTCACAAGAAAACTCAAAGCACAAAATTAGACAGTTACACAGGAAAAAAAAATGACACGACCAAGAAAGCATCCTTCACCCCATGGTTTTAAAATTAGAGGAGTAGAGACGACTGAAATAGCACCATGGGAGGAAAAAAAAAATCAATCAAGGGGGTTAGAAAGAAATGTCATTGAGCTGGGCGCCCCCACCCCCAGACAGAGAACACATGAACCACATCTGCCCACATCTCCACACTCCTTCTGTCTTTCTTCAGCCTGACTTTCCACAGTCCTGCTTCACTCAGGAAGGCAGCATAATAGAGATTAAGGAGCCCAAAACTCACTATGAACCAGAAGAACAGAAATTAAAACAAAAATAAGAAGCCATTTTACCAAAAGGAACAGAGATGCCATTGGATAGGGCAAAAAAAATGAACATTTGATAATGTCATGGGTAAAGGTATTTTTTTCTTACACACTAACCATGCAAATCAAACACCAGAATGACCAACTTCACAAACAGTGCAACAGCATTGATGGTGGTCACCAAAACACCTACATTATGTGAACTGGAAGGTCTACTTCTTGAGTGTTTAAACAACACTCATATGTGTACCTGGGATATACACAAGGCTCTTCTGTATAGTGCTGTACATAATAAAGTTGAAAGTGATCTAAATGTTCATCAAATAGGAGACCATTTAATTTCACAATATATTCAAGCCATACAAAGCACTGAAAACTCCCGTGGCAATATGCTACCACGAGGAACCACGTGCTTGCTCCATTCTCAGTTCTCTCATCTAGCATGTCAAAACTCTGAAGCCATTGTGTGTAACTCCCCAGCACTCTTTTCTGGTGGCTACAAGGACCTGGAAGCCACATGTGGAGATGGTAGTCTGATGGTTGCAATAGGATGGGTTACTGACTTACTCCATGGAGACTCCTTGCCTCAGAGGCACACTTGTACAGGAACAAGAAATAATCCTTTGATGTGTTGACAATCGAGATCTCAAGAATAGTTTGCTTATGGACTAGTCTAGCCTCGTAAGTATGGAGGCTTAGCAATGACTGTTCTCCAACACACGTTACGGAAGAAAATGGCAAAGCACAAAATTAGACAGTTACACAGGAAAAAAAATGACACGACCAAGAAAGCATCCTTCACCCCATGGTTTTAAAATTAGAGGAGTAGAGACGACTGAAATAGCACCATGGGAGGAAAAAAAAAATCAATCAAGGGGGTTAGAAAGAAATGTCATTGAGCTGGGCGCCCCCACCCCCAGACAGAGAACACATGAACCACATCTGCCCACATCTCCACACTCCTTCTGTCTTTCTTCAGCCTGACTTTCCACAGTCCTGCTTCACTCAGGAAGGCAGCATAATAGAGATTAAGGAGCCCAAAACTCACTATGAACCAGAAGAACAGAAATTAAAACAAAAATAAGAAGCCATTTTACCAAAAGGAACAGAGATGCCATTGGATAGGGCAAAAAATGAACATTTGATAATGTCATGGGTAAAGGTATTTTTTTCTTACACACTAACCATGCAAATCAAACACCAGAATGACCAACTTCACAAACAGTGCAACAGCATTGATGGTGGTCACCAAAACACCTACATTATGTGAACTGGAAGGTCTACTTCTTGAGTGTTTAAACAACACTCATATGTGTACCTGGGATATACACAAGGCTCTTCTGTATAGTGCTGTACATAATAAAGTTGAAAGTGATCTAAATGTTCATCAAATAGGAGACCATTTAATTTCACAATATATTCAAGCCATACAAAGCACTGAAAACTCCCGTGGCAATATGCTACCACGAGGAACCACGTGCTTGCTCCATTCTCAGTTCTCTCATCTAGCATGTCAAAACTCTGAAGCCATTGTGTGTAACTCCCCAGCACTCTTTTCTGGTGGCTACAAGGACCTGGAAGCCACATGTGGAGATGGTAGTCTGATGGTTGCAATAGGATGGGTTACTGACTTACTCCATGGAGACTCCTTGCCTCAGAGGCACACTTGTACAGGAACAAGAAATAATCCTTTGATGTGTTGACAATCGAGATCTCAAGAATAGTTTGCTTATGGACTAGTCTAGCCTCGTAAGTATGGAGGCTTAGCAATGACTGTTCTCCAACACACGTTACTGGAAGAAAATGGCAAAGCAGAATAACATATTTCAGACACACAAAGCAGATTTCTGTATCTTTCAAAGATAAACACATGAATAAGTAAATATATAGGAAAATGGCCACATGAAGTTCACCAAACTTGAAATGCCAATAAATTTGAGGAGACCAAGAACGTGGTGACCATAGGAAGACCAAAGGGAGACTTAACCTAATCTATAATTTAAAACAAACAAACAGAAAACTTATAGAAAAAAATAATTACTTGCAGAATGAAAATCAACCTACTCAAAAACAACACTGAGAGGAAGTCATTTAACCTAGACTTTAACCCAAATACATAGCCTCACATCTATTAATTTGTCTATAGAAAATAAGGGTTTGCACCCTTACTTAAATGTAGCTGGATTTCTTCAAGTGTGGTGTGAAATTGGAGTGGGGGAGCAAAAGCTTGCCTTCTCTGCGACACAGAACTACGACCTCCAAAAGAAACACCTGCTGTTAGATAGGAAGAGGCTCTTAAACCTCATTTTGAGCTCTCAAGAGCACTGACAACAGTGGAATACAAACAAGGAATTAGCTGTAAACTCAGGAAAATACATTTCCCTCTCATTACAGGCAAGGAAGGCAGATGCTAGGTGGGCTGTGACAGGCCAAGAGTTGGTACAAATTTGTTATATTTTCGTTTGTGCCAATGTTATTCTGTATGCAAATTAGCACCCATAAATCTACCTTAGTCACGTTACCTAGGAAATACTAAGCTTCAAATAAACGTGTTGGTGCAAATGAAAAGACAGATATAACTTGATGTGTCTCAATATGAGTACCATAAAGAAAAAGGTCTGTTTGCTTAAAACAGGCTCTGATGAAGAAGCAACTTGACTGATGCCCTGGAAAAAAGATTAAGTGGACTCCAGTTTGTAAGAGAAAAGTAATCAAAACAATCATAAGAGCAGTCCTTCTCTATTTAGTCCTTAATGTGTTAATGCCAGTGGGTCAACTCCTGCTTCACAAAGAAAACATGGTAAAGAAACACATCCCCATTAGAAGCCTAAGCCTATGGAAAGGAGAGAACCATGTCAAAATGGTTTTTTTATCGAGATCTCAAGAATAGTTTGCTTATGGACTAGTCTAGCCTCGTAAGTATGGAGGCTTAGCAATGACTGTTCTCCAACACACGTTACTGGAAGAAAATGGCAAAGCAGAATAACATATTTCAGACACACAAAGCAGATTTCTGTATCTTTCAAAGATAAACACATGAATAAGTAAATATATAGGAAAATGGCCACATGAAGTTCACCAAACTTGAAATGCCAATAAATTTGAGGAGACCAAGAACGTGGTGACCATAGGAAGACCAAAGGGAGACTTAACCTAATCTATAATTTAAAACAAACAAACAGAAAACTTATAGAAAAAATAATTACTTGCAGAATGAAAATCAACCTACTCAAAAACAACACTGAGAGGAAGTCATTTAACCTAGACTTTAACCCAAATACATAGCCTCACATCTATTAATTTGTCTATAGAAAATAAGGGTTTGCACCCTTACTTAAATGTAGCTGGATTTCTTCAAGTGTGGTGTGAAATTGGAGTGGGGGAGCAAAAGCTTGCCTTCTCTGCGACACAGAACTACGACCTCCAAAAGAAACACCTGCTGTTAGATAGGAAGAGGCTCTTAAACCTCATTTTGAGCTCTCAAGAGCACTGACAACAGTGGAATACAAACAAGGAATTAGCTGTAAACTCAGGAAAATACATTTCCCTCTCATTACAGGCAAGGAAGGCAGATGCTAGGTGGGCTGTGACAGGCCAAGAGTTGGTACAAATTTGTTATATTTTCGTTTGTGCCAATGTTATTCTGTATGCAAATTAGCACCCATAAATCTACCTTAGTCACGTTACCTAGGAAATACTAAGCTTCAAATAAACGTGTTGGTGCAAATGAAAAGACAGATATAACTTGATGTGTCTCAATATGAGTACCATAAAGAAAAAGGTCTGTTTGCTTAAAACAGGCTCTGATGAAGAAGCAACTTGACTGATGCCCTGGAAAAAAGATTAAGTGGACTCCAGTTTGTAAGAGAAAAGTAATCAAAACAATCATAAGAGCAGTCCTTCTCTATTTAGTCCTTAATGTGTTAATGCCAGTGGGTCAACTCCTGCTTCACAAAGAAAACATGGTAAAGAAACACATAAAGAAAAGCAGCAGCACTATTAGAAGCCTAAGCCTATGGAAAGGAGAGAACCATGTCAGACTCAGAAGAAAGAGCAGGAAAGTATCCAGACTCTTGTCATATTTACTGTGTGTTCAATCTAAAGGGTGGGGCCTTCCTGTGGGTAACCTTTGAAAATACAGCATCCTGACTGTCCAGAACTGGCCACTTGCCACTTATGTTATCCCCATCTTACACATCATAAGGAAAATAACTGACTAATTAATGAGTCCCTGTGGCTGAGTCCCTAAACTCTAATAGGGGTTCAGAGCAAAGCTATCCTCTACAGATGAGAGAAATGGCAGCTGAAATGAGATTCCTCATTTACAACGAGGAAACTAACCATCCTTGTAGGTTGCTGTGGGGATTAAGTACAAATCAATTAGAACAGCGCCCAGCATATCATCAGCACCAAAAAGAGGTTAGCTATTATTATTAAATACAGAAAAACAAACCAGGAGAAAAGGGTGACAAAGAAATACAGAGGATTCATTAGACTAAAAAGAGCAGGTGAGTGCTTCTCTGGTGGTCCAGTGGGTAAAGAGTCTGCCTTGCAGTACAAGGGGCACCGGTTCAATCCCTGGCCAGGGAAGATCCCACGTGCCACGGAGTGGCTGGACTGGTGTGTCCACCTGTGAGCTGGCGCTCTGGAGTGCATGGTCTCAGAGCGGGTGCTCTGCAGCTTGAGAGGCTGCTGCAATGGGAGGCCCACACAGATCAAAAGAATAAAGATGGATGAAAATAAATAAATAAAAACAACAATAAAAGCCTAAAATTAAAAAAAAAAGTAGATGAGTATATAAACAATAAAGTTGGGGAGCATACATATCTGAAGCAGGGTCCTGGAGTAACACCCCATCATGTGTGGGGAAAGTGGGCAGGACGTGGCATGATCCTGAGGGGAAGAGAAGATTACCATTTAGAGGGGAATGGACATCAGGTGAGCTCTTTGGTTACCATGGAAACCTGAGGGGGGCATGCCTCTTATCACCCCTTTGATAAGAACGATCACTAGCTGGGACGTGGGGCAAGTGCATAGGAAGGGTGGTCAAGTGAGTAGGGTGTAGGTGAAACAGGCACTGTTCAGGCAGGAGATGAACACAGAGCAAGAGAACACCCATCCTGAGTGGTCTGACCAACAGAAATAATCTTTGAACTCTTCTTTACAATAAACCATTAGGTGAGATCAGATGAGGAGCCTGAGGCTATTAGTGCCCCACTTACAATGCATCTCTGATAGCACAGCTTCTCTGTCTAATGTCCCACCGTAAGGGGGCCAGCAACTGTTACAAAAATAAAATAAAATAATCTGTCCTACTAGGGAAGAACTGAAAGCTGCCCTTTCAGATTCCCCAAACACTGGATCACAGCCAGTTGCTATTTTAGATTTAATTCTTCTTAAAGTACCTTGAGAAAGTCTTATATTTTTAAAACTACACCAAATACTAGCTGGCGACTGTAAGTGCCACAAGAAAACAAAATGGCAAAAGCCCATTTTACACATAAAAAAGTTAAAAGCTTAGGGAAACTAAGTGGTTAGAGGCAGAGTCATATTCCAATACAGGGTGGGTGGGTGGGCGGGTGGGTGTGTGTGTGTGTGTGTGTCAGACTCATGTGTGTGTGTGTGCGCGTGCGTGCGCGTGTGTGCGTGTGTGTGTGTGTGTGTGTGTCAGACTCCAGCGTCTGTGCTCATCATTGAGACAGAAATCCAGGTCCTGGGAAGTGAAATTCACTGGGGTGGGAGGAGATGTGGGAGGTTCTGGTTTATGGATTGCACTGTAAGACTGTTAAGTACAGACCTGGACTGGAGATGAGATTCGGGGGGGGGGGGGAAATGAGAAACTCTGAATAAGACAGAGGTTCCTGGATGGATTTCACTAAGTCAAAAGAATTAAGATGCTCAGAGATACTGCCTCATTCTTTTTATCCTAGGTTCGGCAGAAAAGCAGCATATTTTTTTTTAAGGAGCAAAGAAATGTGAAACTCTTTGTAGTAAGGACAGATGCCCAAAGGAGGCTTCACTCCATAACTCCACACTGCTGCTCTGCCAACAGCAAGGAGAAAAGGGAAGAAAAAAATACAGCCTTGAAAAACATTAGCATATTAACACAACAGCAAAAACAAATGTATAAAAGGCTCTAAAAATCCTGAGAAGCAGTGTTTCAAAATGCCTGCCTGTTCCCTGGTGAAGAGTATGCCAGCTTGATTATGTTGTAGAGAAAAATCGCCTTAAGTTTATACTTTGAACAGAAGTGGGCAAGATTTATTTATGCAGAGAAAGAAAACAAATTAGGTAACATAAACATATGCTTGTATTTTAACTCCTAGCAAAGAAATAGGTAGAACCTATACCTTGTTCATTCATTCAACAGTTTTTCACTGGGTTTTATGATGTGGCGGCCACTATGCTTGGCAAACAAGATCAACAGTACAGGCATATGTTTTGCCATCACAGAGTCTGTGCCCTAAGAACAAGGAAAAACAAGGAAGAAAAACGTGAGCACATTAATGAAGAGTGTGATTACAGAGAAGCCTATGAAGGAAATAAAATATGCACAATGAATGGCCAACTGAGTGCTCACTTCTGAGGAAATGACATCCATGAAGAGGGAGACCTGAGGACAGAAAGAAGGAAGGTGCGAAGCAACCATGAGAAGTCAAGCAGATTGTTCTGACACAGGAAAGGCTAAATATGACCAGAACAAGGGGGTATACTGAAAGGGACAAAGATAGAAAGGTGAGCAAGGATCAGGCCACACAGGCGCTTAGAAGCTACGGTATGGAGTTCAGGTTTTCTTCACTCACAGCGAGGATGAGAATATCAAATTCACATTTTAGAAAACGCACTGTGTCTTCTGTTTACAGAATGAAATCGATCATAAGAGAGCAACATTAAACCTGACTAGATCCAGCAACCTTTTTCTGCAAACAGCCAAATAGTAAATATTATAGGCTTTGAGGCTAGGAGTCTCAGTTGCAACTATTTAACTCTGCCTTTGTAGCAAAAGTAGGCTAATATAATATATGAATGGGCAGGACTGTGTTCCAATAAATCTTTATTTACAAAAACAGGATGTGGTTAGCAGGTCACAGTTTGTATGTAGACTCCTCTGTCAGACTGTGAAGGTGGTAGAGGTGGAAACAGAGAGAAATGGAGGCAGAGTTCAGTGATTCAAAGCTTCTGAAAAAATACAGCCTTGAAAAACATTAGCATATTAACACAACAGCAAAAACAAATGTATAAAAGGCTCTAAAAATCCTGAGAAGCAGTGTTTCAAAATGCCTGCCTGTTCCCTGGTGAAGAGTATGCCAGCTTGATTATGTTGTAGAGAAAAATCGCCTTAAGTTTATACTTTGAACAGAAGTGGGCAAGATTTATTTATGCAGAGAAAGAAAACAAATTAGGTAACATAAACATATGCTTGTATTTTAACTCCTAGCAAAGAAATAGGTAGAACCTATACCTTGTTCATTCATTCAACAGTTTTTCACTGGGTTTTATGATGTGGCGGCCACTATGCTTGGCAAACAAGATCAACAGTACAGGCATATGTTTTGCCATCACAGAGTCTGTGCCCTAAGAACAAGGAAAAACAAGGAAGAAAAACGTGAGCACATTAATGAAGAGTGTGATTACAGAGAAGCCTATGAAGGAAATAAAATATGCACAATGAATGGCCAACTGAGTGCTCACTTCTGAGGAAATGACATCCATGAAGAGGGAGACCTGAGGACAGAAAGAAGGAAGGTGCGAAGCAACCATGAGAAGTCAAGCAGATTGTTCTGACACAGGAAAGGCTAAATATGACCAGAACAAGGGGGTATACTGAAAGGGACAAAGATAGAAAGGTGAGCAAGGATCAGGCCACACAGGCGCTTAGAAGCTACGGTATGGAGTTCAGGTTTTCTTCACTCACAGCGAGGATGAGAATATCAAATTCACATTTTAGAAAACGCACTGTGTCTTCTGTTTACAGAATGAAATCGATCATAAGAGAGCAACATTAAACCTGACTAGATCCAGCAACCTTTTTCTGCAAACAGCCAAATAGTAAATATTATAGGCTTTGAGGCTAGGAGTCTCAGTTGCAACTATTTAACTCTGCCTTTGTAGCAAAAGTAGGCTAATATAATATATGAATGGGCAGGACTGTGTTCCAATAAATCTTTATTTACAAAAACAGGATGTGGTTAGCAGGTCACAGTTTGTATGTAGACTCCTCTGTCAGACTGTGAAGGTGGTAGAGGTGGAAACAGAGAGAAATGGAGGGCAGAGTTCAGTGATTAAGCAAAGCTTCTGCATGGATTAGATGTAGGGAATAAAGTAAAAAGAAATCGAGTATTAGACACACATACACATGCACACAACACACACACACACACTTTACAAAGTCAGTGTATTAAGCCTGGTGAGTTTTACGTATGTGGTAGTCATAAAAAAAAAAAAAAAAAACCCATTCCTTTGGAAACAATCTTAACCTCAGCCTTTTCGCCCAAACTGGCCTTTGCATTACGCTTAATTATTGACACTTCCGTACATCATTCCACAACATCAGAGCTGCTGGGCCTTTGATCCTATAACCTTCTTCCATTATTTAATATAGACCCCAGCAGGCAACAGGCAAACTGCCCTGCTATAGCACTCTCCTGCTACAGTGGCCCCTCTGTAGCTTCTCTCCAAGGAGAGAACTCGAAAAGGCCTCCCTTTATTAAAGAAATAGCAAGCAGAAATAGTAAAAAAGAAGATATAAAATATGAGAATTAATAAAATGTGACATATCAAATGGAATTTCATAAAATGTTTCAAATGAATAAGCCAGCTTTTGGAATAGATCAACACAAACATTATTTCCAAAGCAAAATGGAGAAAGGGAAAAGACAACAAGTGACAGACTACAGGGGGACACATGAGAGTATGCATGCTTAAACAGGAAAAACAATCATATTAAACAACCTTACAGAGATAAAGCAGTTCAGAACATGCCACCCAAAAATATGCCAAAGGTAAATAAAAAGAAACAGACACGAAAAAAATTCTCTGCTCCCAACTACCTCTCCTCCTGTCTCTCAAACACACACACATACAAGGAAGGGTACAATGATACTTTAAACTTTTTATTTTATACTGATGTATAGCCAATTAACAATATTGTGATAGACTCAGGTGGAAGGCAAAGGGACTCAAGTCATCCACATACTCGTATCCTCTCTCCCCCAAACTTCCCTCCCAATGGCAGGATGACTGTTGCTCATGGGAGACAAATCTAGCCTCAGCACCGAGCCAACACCAGAAGGATCAACTCAAATGAACCTACAAACTAGTCCTTACCTCCCACCAGTTTCCCCCATCATTTACCATCCCACCATCCACTCCACTCCCCTAGAAGTCCTTTGCCTTCATCCTGTCATTCCCCTACAAACTCAGTTTTGTTAAGATGCTCTAAAAGTGTAAGTTCTGACCACCCCTTTGAGTTACTCATCAATGAGTGTTCATTTGTGTGCACACTGCACCTGTTAATAAATTTATTTTTGTTTTTTTTTCCCTCAGCCTAATCTGAAGGACCCAGACAATGAACCTAAGATGAGTAGAGGAAAACAGGTTTTCCTTCTACAATAATATAAGCTAACATACCAAAAGTTTAAAACATAGCATGCCAAGTTAGAACACTGACTGGTTAGACAGTCAGAGAGAGATATGGGTTTGGGGGAAGGGGCACCAAGAGAATTCAACAGTATCAACTATGCTTCATCTGTTTTATTTAAACATTATCTGAGCAAATATGAAAAGAAGATATAAAATATGAGAATTAATAAAATGTGACATATCAAATGGAATTTCATAAAATGTTTCAAATGAATAAGCCAGCTTTTGGAATAGATCAACACAAACATTATTTCCAAAGCAAAATGGAGAAAGGGAAAAGACAACAAGTGACAGACTACAGGGGGACACATGAGAGTATGCATGCTTAAACAGGAAAAACAATCATATTAAACAACCTTACAGAGATAAAGCAGTTCAGAACATGCCACCCAAAAATATGCCAAAGGTAAATAAAAAGAAACAGACACGAAAAAAATTCTCTGCTCCCAACTACCTCTCCTCCTGTCTCTCAAACACACACACATACAAGGAAGGGTACAATGATACTTTAAACTTTTTATTTTATACTGATGTATAGCCAATTAACAATATTGTGATAGACTCAGGTGGAAGGCAAAGGGACTCAAGTCATCCACATACTCGTATCCTCTCTCCCCCAAACTTCCCTCCCAATGGCAGGATGACTGTTGCTCATGGGAGACAAATCTAGCCTCAGCACCGAGCCAACACCAGAAGGATCAACTCAAATGAACCTACAAACTAGTCCTTACCTCCCACCAGTTTCCCCCATCATTTACCATCCCACCATCCACTCCACTCCCCTAGAAGTCCTTTGCCTTCATCCTGTCATTCCCCTACAAACTCAGTTTTGTTAAGATGCTCTAAAAGTGTAAGTTCTGACCACCCCTTTGAGTTACTCATCAATGAGTGTTCATTTGTGTGCACACTGCACCTGTTAATAAATTTATTTTTGTTTTTTTTTCCCTCAGCCTAATCTGAAGGACCCAGACAATGAACCTAAGATGAGTAGAGGAAAACAGGTTTTCCTTCTACAATAATATAAGCTAACATACCAAAAGTTTAAAACATAGCATGCCAAGTTAGAACACTGACTGGTTAGACAGTCAGAGAGAGATATGGGTTTGGGGGAAGGGGCACCAAGAGAATTCAACAGTATCAACTATGCTTCATCTGTTTTATTTAAACATTATCTGAGCAAATATGAAAAGAAAGCAGATTTGAAATGTCTTCATATTAGACACACCCATGACTTGACAGTAATCTCATCATTGTCCATTTTTAAAATGTTAATAGTTATGTACTTAGCATGATAAATGTAATAACCATGCTTAACTCCATGACTTAAGATGATTTATTAATCAATAAACTATAAGAGGGCAAGGTGTAAAAACTAATTTTCATCAGAAAAAGTAAAAAATAAGATGCAGGAGAAATCTGACATCATGCTGTGCTAACAGCTCACACAGCACATGAGTAACTGAGCTCTGGAGGTCTTTCTACACCTGCTGCCAAGCTGGCACAGCCTCAACGAGCAAGCATGAGGCATCCATCCATGTGCTCAGGTCCATCCACACATCTGCACTAGAGCTGAGCAAAACAGGTGAGCTCAGGGAAGCAGAGAATACAGGTTTTCATCCATGAACTGTCTCGGGGTTGAGTCAAGTCAGGTTCACGAATGTCAAGTTTCCGCTCATTTCTAGCATGCGTGAGTAAATCTGGAAGTGATTTTCCAAGAATCAAGTCATTATTTTACCTCATAAAAAATGCATGTGTCAGTGAGAGGCAAAGAAAGAAAGAGGGTTTTACTCCACTCATTCAAGTGAATCTCTGTGGTAGCAAAAAATGGCTTTGGGGTTCCAAGAACAGTCTTCGTGCAAAGTACTCACTGGAAAACCAACTGAGAACAGTGCAATAATACAACAGCCAGGGTTCAACCTTGTATTCTGGCCACTCATCCACTCCACTCCCTAGAAGTCCTTTGCCTTCATCCTGTCACTCCCTACAAACTCAGTTTTGTTAAGATGCTCTAAAAGTGTAAGTTCTGACCACCCCTTTGAGTTACTCATCAATGAGTGTTCATTTGTGTGCACACTGCACCTGTTAATAAATTTATTTTTGTTTTTTTTTCCCTCAGCCTAATCTGAAGGACCCAGACAATGAACCTAAGATGAGTAGAGGAAAACAGGTTTTCCTTCTACAATAATATAAGCTAACATACCAAAAGTTTAAAACATAGCATGCCAAGTTAGAACACTGACTGGTTAGACAGTCAGAGAGAGATATGGGTTTGGGGGAAGGGGCACCAAGAGAATTCAACAGTATCAACTATGCTTCATCTGTTTTATTTAAACATTATCTGAGCAAATATGAAAAGAAAGCAGATTTGAAATGTCTTCATATTAGACACACCCATGACTTGACAGTAATCTCATCATTGTCCATTTTTAAAATGTTAATAGTTATGTACTTAGCATGATAAATGTAATAACCATGCTTAACTCCATGACTTAAGATGATTTATTAATCAATAAACTATAAGAGGGCAAGGTGTAAAAACTAATTTTCATCAGAAAAAGTAAAAAATAAGATGCAGGAGAAATCTGACATCATGCTGTGCTAACAGCTCACACAGCACATGAGTAACTGAGCTCTGGAGGTCTTTCTACACCTGCTGCCAAGCTGGCACAGCCTCAACGAGCAAGCATGAGGCATCCATCCATGTGCTCAGGTCCATCCACACATCTGCACTAGAGCTGAGCAAAACAGGTGAGCTCAGGGAAGCAGAGAATACAGGTTTTCATCCATGAACTGTCTCGGGGTTGAGTCAAGTCAGGTTCACGAATGTCAAGTTTCCGCTCATTTCTAGCATGCGTGAGTAAATCTGGAAGTGATTTTCCAAGAATCAAGTCATTATTTTACCTCATAAAAAATGCATGTGTCAGTGAGAGGCAAAGAAAGAAAGAGGGTTTTACTCCACTCATTCAAGTGAATCTCTGTGGTAGCAAAAAATGGCTTTGGGGTTCCAAGAACAGTCTTCGTGCAAAGTACTCACTGGAAAACCAACTGAGAACAGTGCAATAATACAACAGCCAGGGTTCAACCTTGTATTCTGGAACAATTAACTGCTCAGCTACACAGGCCATCCAAGTAGATTATGTAATATTCAGAGAAGGGGAAATGCTAGGTATTTTTCTTCAGCAACCTTGCCCAAAGGTGTGAGAAGGCTGTTTTTCAAGAACTCTATCTTGAAAGAGCCTCTGACACCAAGCAAGTGAAGCAGAGATATTAGTGAAGCAGAACATCAAACCGTCCAGGGTTGCAGGAGGATATAAACAAAGGTGCTCTGTCACACGTGTTCAGCATGGCCATTACCTGAGTCACATGTGTCAACTCAGTGCATCAGATTCAACTCCCCAAATAGAGCCCTGCCACCTTCCCTAGTCCATCCCTTTATTTCCCAATTTGTTAGCACTCCTTAAATTACTACCTGAAGTCCTTTCCAATATATTCAGCTGAAAGCTTGCAAGAGGCCGACTTTATTTCAATCAACCCACTCATGCTCCTTCTAACAATCTAATAGCACTTAATACTTTAGGATATATTTGAATTTAATGGAATTTACCTGATAGAAATAGACTTCTCATGGCTTCTTTATAGCAGCAGCGTTGAGTGACCTAGCTAACTCAATCTCACAGGTTTCTCTGTCATCCTGGCATGCTAAAGAAATGACTCAAAGAGTAGTAAATGACCGACCTTTGCTGGGAAAATTCCTGAGATCATCTGACATTTTAAAGGCTGGCTATACAGAATGATAATTGGTGTCTGTAAGGTTCCAAGTCCACTATTTGTGTTTAGAAGGAGACTTCATTCCGGCTGATGAATGAAATACTACTGGTCTGGGGAGTGAGATCTTAGAATTGTCTATTAAGAAAGTTACCAACATTATAGACAGTGTCCTTTCTTCAGGTTTCCATGAACTGTCATTCATTTTACCTAGCATGCGTGAGTAAATCTGGAAGTGATTTTCCAAGAATCAAGTCATTATTTTACCTCATAAAAAATGCATGTGTCAGTGAGAGGCAAAGAAAGAAAGAGGGTTTTACTCCACTCATTCAAGTGAATCTCTGTGGTAGCAAAAAATGGCTTTGGGGTTCCAAGAACAGTCTTCGTGCAAAGTACTCACTGGAAAACCAACTGAGAACAGTGCAATAATACAACAGCCAGGGTTCAACCTTGTATTCTGGAACAATTAACTGCTCAGCTACACAGGCCATCCAAGTAGATTATGTAATATTCAGAGAAGGGAAATGCTAGGTATTTTTCTTCAGCAACCTTGCCCAAAGGTGTGAGAAGGCTGTTTTTCAAGAACTCTATCTTGAAAGAGCCTCTGACACCAAGCAAGTGAAGCAGAGATATTAGTGAAGCAGAACATCAAACCGTCCAGGGTTGCAGGAGGATATAAACAAAGGTGCTCTGTCACACGTGTTCAGCATGGCCATTACCTGAGTCACATGTGTCAACTCAGTGCATCAGATTCAACTCCCCAAATAGAGCCCTGCCACCTTCCCTAGTCCATCCCTTTATTTCCCAATTTGTTAGCACTCCTTAAATTACTACCTGAAGTCCTTTCCAATATATTCAGCTGAAAGCTTGCAAGAGGCCGACTTTATTTCAATCAACCCACTCATGCTCCTTCTAACAATCTAATAGCACTTAATACTTTAGGATATATTTGAATTTAATGGAATTTACCTGATAGAAATAGACTTCTCATGGCTTCTTTATAGCAGCAGCGTTGAGTGACCTAGCTAACTCAATCTCACAGGTTTCTCTGTCATCCTGGCATGCTAAAGAAATGACTCAAAGAGTAGTAAATGACCGACCTTTGCTGGGAAAATTCCTGAGATCATCTGACATTTTAAAGGCTGGCTATACAGAATGATAATTGGTGTCTGTAAGGTTCCAAGTCCACTATTTGTGTTTAGAAGGAGACTTCATTCCGGCTGATGAATGAAATACTACTGGTCTGGGGAGTGAGATCTTAGAATTGTCTATTAAGAAAGTTACCAACATTATAGACAGTGTCCTTTCTTCATGTTTCCATTGTCAGACTTTGCACTTATAGGAGACATTACAGTCTAAGTATTGAATCTGATTTCTCAATATTCCATATAAACATCCTACTTACAAAAGAAAATACTGCCAGAGTTCTTGATTCATATTAGTCACCTCTTCTCTTGCAATAATCTGAGTTTCTTTAATCATAGTTGGGAAGGCAAAGAATTGCTAAATTTTACATATATCTGTATAATTTAACCCAGAGAAGTGAATCTTCAGGCAAGCTTTCAGAAAATTAGATAACATGAAAATTAAACTTCAAAACAATCCTTGAAAAGAGAATTTATCCCACAGCATAAGATACATGACATTCACCTTGTTCCAGAAAACTTCTGAAATACTGTCATTCATTTGGAAAGTCCATTGTGATGACAGAAAAATCTGAAAAGCACACAGAGACAAAACTACTCTTGCAAAATAGACAGTGTGACACTTAATAGCCACGTACCAAAGAAAACAATATTCTAATCATGCTGTATCCCCTTAAAAGGGATTCAAAGTAAATTAAAAATCTCAAAAAGGTTTAATCCTAATTATTTTTCTTTCAAGAACTTAGAGTGAAATGTTATACAGCATTACTACAATTGAACAAATGGCCTAAACCAAAAGTTAACAGAGAAAATGACAAAAAGAAGAGCAAAATAGGGGCTTCCCTGGTGGTCCAATGGGTAAAGACACTGCCTTGTGGTGCAAGGGGCGCCAATTCGATCCCTGGCCGGGGAAGAGTCCACGGGCTGAGGAACAGCTGGGCCCGGTGTGTCCAATTACAAGTCAGCGCTCTGGAGCACATGAACCCAGGGCTGGTACTCTGCAATGAGAGAGGCCACTGCAATGAGAGGCCCACAGAGGTCAAAGAATAAAGATGGATGAAAAATAAACAATGACTTAGAGGCAAAAAAAAAATTCATAAAAAGAAGAGACCAGTTGGAAATAAAGCAAATCTATTCAGAAAGTAAATTAAGGAACTAGAAATTGAGTTCAGGGTCAAATATTTGCCAAATATATAATTTAATTTCCCTCACTCACACATTCTCAACATGTAGTATCTTACTAAAGGTTCCAAGAAGTTCAATCATTTAAAAATATACATATTTAGATATATTCTACAATTTTCCCCAAACCAATTTTCACTTGACATCTGTTTTAGTTCCCATGGAAGACATGTCATAGACTGCAAACAAATTCAAGTATACAACTAACCAAATCAAAAGTAATACAACTAACATCGAAGATATTCCATATAAACATCCTACTTACAAAAGAAAATACTGCCAGAGTTCTTGATTCATATTAGTCACCTCTTCTCTTGCAAAAAGGGGCAAAGAATTGCTAAATTTTACATATATCTGTATAATTTAACCCAGAGAAGTGAATCTTCAGGCAAGCTTTCAGAAAATTAGATAACATGAAAATTAAACTTCAAAACAATCCTTGAAAAGAGAATTTATCCCACAGCATAAGATACATGACATTCACCTTGTTCCAGAAAACTTCTGAAATACTGTCATTCATTTGGAAAGTCCATTGTGATGACAGAAAAATCTGAAAAGCACACAGAGACAAAACTACTCTTGCAAAATAGACAGTGTGACACTTAATAGCCACGTACCAAAGAAAACAATATTCTAATCATGCTGTATCCCCTTAAAAGGGATTCAAAGTAAATTAAAAATCTCAAAAAGGTTTAATCCTAATTATTTTTCTTTCAAGAACTTAGAGTGAAATGTTATACAGCATTACTACAATTGAACAAATGGCCTAAACCAAAAGTTAACAGAGAAAATGACAAAAAGAAGAGCAAAATAGGGGCTTCCCTGGTGGTCCAATGGGTAAAGACACTGCCTTGTGGTGCAAGGGGCGCCAATTCGATCCCTGGCCGGGGAAGAGTCCACGGGCTGAGGAACAGCTGGGCCCGGTGTGTCCAATTACAAGTCAGCGCTCTGGAGCACATGAACCCAGGGCTGGTACTCTGCAATGAGAGAGGCCACTGCAATGAGAGGCCCACAGAGGTCAAAGAATAAAGATGGATGAAAAATAAACAATGACTTAGAGGCAAAAAAAAAATTCATAAAAAGAAGAGACCAGTTGGAAATAAAGCAAATCTATTCAGAAAGTAAATTAAGGAACTAGAAATTGAGTTCAGGGTCAAATATTTGCCAAATATATAATTTAATTTCCCTCACTCACACATTCTCAACATGTAGTATCTTACTAAAGGTTCCAAGAAGTTCAATCATTTAAAAATATACATATTTAGATATATTCTACAATTTTCCCCAAACCAATTTTCACTTGACATCTGTTTTAGTTCCCATGGAAGACATGTCATAGACTGCAAACAAATTCAAGTATACAACTAACCATAACATCAGAGAGAAAGAGGACTTGTTTCACCTTTGTGTGAAAGTACATTTTTTGTTTATTTGGGCATTTCTACTTATCTTCTCATTGTCTGCACAACCTCTTTGGGATTCAGTGCAGTAGATCTAAAGAGAGAGAACAAGGACCCACACTTGGGCCTTGTCAGTGATGTGCCAGTTATTAAGCTATTTTTTATCAGCTTTGAAACCTCCCTTCTAGGTGCCCACCACTCTTCCAGCTGATAGTCTTACTTTCTCCTTTGCCAGCTGGCTTCCCATTAGGTTCTACCAGTATGTGGCACCATGGTAAGACTAGAAGACTGGAGAATGGAGAAAAGTATCTGGTATGATACTTTCAGTGTATGATATTCCTTCATTAAAGCCCCTAGTCACAACTCTTCACCCTGTGAGTAGCAGTTGATTCTAAGAGCAGTTGATTTCAGTTTACAAAGTTCTGCCTATACTCTTAAACTAGTCTCAGAGCCATCGGAACTACCCAGGCAGTGCCTCTTCCTGAATGCTCTGGATTCCAGCACTGCAGGATTCCTCTTACACATTTCCAAGTTCTTGGAGAGTTTCTTCAGGGGTAGTAGCTGCTTCCTACAGTTAATTTCTACTTTAGGCAGGGTTCCCTTTTTGTCCTTGCAGTCTTCTGACATTTCTTTAACTTGCTACATTAAGTTATCCTTGTTAAAATAACTAGTGCAGTTGTCGTTATTTCTAACTGGACTCCAAATGCTAAAAGCAGGAACGGAAGCATGAATACAGAGAAATTTAGACAATGCTATTTCCCCTCTTTCATAATATCTTACTTGTAACTAGTATCATCTGTTTATAGAGCTAGAATGCCAAGGCCATCGGGTACACAGATGAATGTCCAGTGCTTAGAACACTATATGATACAAAGCAAGAACTCAATTCAGGTCTGGTTTTGTTGTTGTTGTTTTTTATAGAATGAACGCATGTATGAATGTTCAAGATGGACAAAGGTACATCAATTCCCATATTCTCTCAGGAGGACCCTGATATGTAATTGGAAGGAATACTGTGATAACTTTCTTGTTCATACACTGTTTCTGGCTGTTCTCTCACTACAAGTACAGAGGTGAGTAATCACAACAGAGACTGCATGGATACAAAGCCTAAAATACCTACTATATGGTCTGTGAAGAAACAATTCAACAACTCTTCTCCTCAATATGAGATCGGACAGACAAGTTGAGAGTCCAGAGAAGGAAACTGCATCCTCACATCCTCCTGTATCAGCACTGGGAGTCCCAAGGAGAGATTTTTACCTCACTAGCTAAGTGAAAACATAAAATAAGCCTTCCAGTACAGACACACTACTTCATTAAGAAAATCAAATTGTGGATTTGGATAAGCCTCCTGACTGGCATGAGAATGACTCTGCTAGCCCGAATGTCCTTTCTCACCAACCCAGATCACGGGAGAAGAGATCTACTTGTAGAGGGACAGGGCAAAAGAAAAGGGAAGGCATTTCAGGGTATGCTGGCTATGCTGTTTTATTTCCCAACTGAGAAAATGTAAAACAGTCAAGAACTAACTCAGCATGTGATTTCATTATAGGGAACAAGATGGAAATTCTCACCCAGGGGCTATCAAATTCAAGTTTTGAGCATACTTTCTGCAGAGTACCACACACAGTCAACTTCCTTGAGAACAGTGCCTTCTCTAAAACTACATGAGTCAAAGCAGCATGAGGAGCTCCAAACTGTAAACTTCACTTTCCTAAGCCTTCCAACAGCAATTCCAGAGGTGCTCCTTCTCCTCCCACTAGTATCATTTTATGATCAGAGAGTCTTAAGAGCAGACACTAACTGTCACAAATCCTCATTTGTATTAAGTACTGAAAGACTGTGTCCCATCAGTGATGGAAAAAGAAAACTAACCATAAGCAGAGCTCCCTAGCCTCATCTCATCCCTGATCAAGCAGCAGATCTAGAAGCAGCACCTGCTTTTTCCCCCACAAAAAATTTGCCTAACTCAGCTATAAATAATGTATTTAAATGTATATGTGGCTTATAAAGTAGATGTTATACATAGAATGCTACACTCCAAATTGCCAAGGGTGCTCTCTTCTGAGGGTGTGGAAGATTTCATTTTCATTAAAATACTCAATGCTTTTTAATTCTGCATCAAGGGCATAAAACTACTTTTTAAATGATTTTCTCCAGAAAGTCTTTCTTGATTTCATAAATCAGGATTCAGCAGACCACAACCCACTGGACATATACACCCACCAGTCCATTTCTGTAAATACAGTTTTATTGAAATACAGCCACACATATCCCTTCATATTGTTAAGGGTTGCTTTCAAAACCTTACAATTTATAAGCGTTGAGTGGTTGCAATCAAGAATGTAAGGAGGGCTTCCCTGGTGGTCCAGTGGGTAAACAGTTCACCTTGCAGTGCAAGGGGCGCACCGGTTTGATCCCTGGCCCAGGAAGATCCCACAGGCCATGAAGCGGCTGGACTGGTGTGTCCAGTTACGAGCCAGTGCTCTGAAGCCCATGCGCCCAGAGCTAGTGCTCTGCAACGAGAGAGGCCACTATAATGGGAGGCACATACATGCCAAAGAATAAAGACAGATGAAGATAGACAAATAAAAAATAATAATAAAAAAAAAGTCAGTTTGTTTCCTGTCTCTCAAAAAAAAAAAAAAAAAAAAGAATGTAAGGAGAAGTGTAAAATATGTACCTTGTGGGCTTTTACAGAAAAAAATGTGCTAACTTCACCTAAAACCTACGCGACCATTCCAACTCCTAGCTTAACCTTTCTCACCAAAGTCAATCATTTTCCCTCACAGCATCTCTCAAAATGCAATTGATGACATATTTGTGTGATTTGTCAATGTCTGGGCATCCCAATAAACTGTGATGGCCTCAAAGGTCCACACCTGGCCTGATGGCTTCACTAATGCATCCCTAGTGCCCGGACAGTCCTGATGTGTACAAAGTATTTTATAACTACTGGCTGAGTGATAATTTTTCAGATATAAAGACCACAGATAAAATGATCTGAACTTAAAACTGAGGCCACCAAACTGCCTTCATAGGAGACACAACAGTTCTTGTGACAGTAAATTAGACAGGATCAGGCACTTCCGGGACTAAAAGTTCAGTAGCCATGTTTTTAGAATAATATAGTTTTCAGTCTATATGCTCACCACCATTTACCTCTAAGACTACAAAGCTGAAAAGTGTCTTTCTACATTCTACCATATATTATCTTCCAATGGCTGTTCAAACACAAACTCGACAGGGAAGATGTAACTCAGAATACACTTACTGAATACCTACTATGTGTCAGGCATGTTCAGACACATGGGTGTTTAAGGTGATTAAAACCATACACTGTGGAGAGAAAGACCTGCTTTTGAGTCCTTGCCCTCCGATGTTGATGACCATGACCATTAAGGAACTGACGAAGGAAGATAATTCTGTCCCAGTATATTAATTTAGAAACAGCAGGATAGGAAAAGGTATAGCCCCAACTGCAGGTGAAAAACCAGACATGTTTCCAAGGCCTCAAGAATTCAAACCAAAATCTATGGAGTTCATGAACTTCATCACTATCCTGTCAGGTTATCATCTGTTGTCAATGAGATCCTCCCTTGAAATATGAACCTTAATGCCTAACACAAAGAAGACACACAGTAAATGTGTTTACTGTTATAACTATTACACTGTCACAAACATGTACAATTAATAAAAGAACCTGTTTGGCACTCCATGGATGTGATGGATGTGTACAAAGATGCTTCATGATTCTTCACATTCAGATACAAATGTGAGTTATATGATTTTGCTTTTCCACTGCCCTCATCCCTAGAACCCCCAAGTGAAAAGGGATGAATGTGCAGGTAGAACATTTTTTAATTAACAAGCTTAAGCCAGAAACCAAAAAGCAAGAACAAATTAATAATGAAAAGTAAAATGTCGTGAAGGGTATTCAAAGGGACATTATTATGTTTTTCTGGCTGTTTCACAGGCTGATTCAGGTAAAATTTCTCTAATTCCATGTTAGACAGAGTACTTAGTAGTGAGATGCATCCATTAAATATTTATTATATCAATATTCAAAAACACTGCAATACACTGCAATCAGTTTCTGAAGGGAAGTCATTTATACAGAGGTCAAACCTTTAAAATACAGAAACAGCAAATGAATTTTGCATGTTTTCATAAGGCAAGTTCTAAACCAAAATCCATATGGTTAATATACTAACTCTTTCACTGTATATTTGATTTCCTCATGTCTTTTTTTTTAAAAAAAGATTTATTTATTTATTTATTTTGGTGGGGGTGGGGTGGGGAGGGAGGGCAGCAGGCAGGCCACTTCTATTGGTCTTTCATTTATCTATTTTCATCCATCTTTGTTCTTTGGCCCATATGGGCCTCCCATTGTAGTGGCCTCTGTTGTCGCAGAGCACCGGCTCTGGGCGCATGCACTCCAGAGCTCTGACTCGGTAATTGGACACATCAGTCCAGCCGCTCCACGGCACGTGGGATCTTCCCAGGCCAGGGCTCGAACCGGCGCCCCTTGCACTGCAAGGCTGTGTCCTTACCCACTGGACCACCAGGGAAGCCCCTCCTCATGTCTTATAACCTATGGACTAGTATAAGTCCCAAGTCTATATGAAATTAAGGATATATTCCATAATGAAGTGCCATGAAACTATCTAGTTGTAATAAAGTATCAGTTAAAAAACAATACTTCCAGGGCTTCCCTGGTGGTCCAATTAGTGAAGAATCTGCCTTGCAGTGAAAGTGACACCGGTTCAATCCCTGGCCCAGGAAGATCCCACATGCTGTGGAGCAGCTGGACTGGTATGTCCAATTATGAGCCAGTGCTCTGGAGCACATGTGCCCAGAGCCGGTGCTTTGCAACCGGAGGGGCCGCTGCAATAGGGGGGTCCCATGCAGGCCAGGCAGTAAAGGGATGAAAATAAATGGATAAAAAATCAGTGAAAAGAGGCCAAAATTTAAAAAAAGAAACAAACAAACAATGCTTCCTATCAGTGTCAACAAGTTTTCCTGGCAATAGTAAAGTCTAAACTTGTCTAGGCGAATACAGAAAAGAAAGATTTCAATGAACAATTGTTTAATGCAATGGATAGGATGGGAAGAGTCTTCAAAAGAAAAGCTGTAAAAATGTGGCTCTTATTTCCTTCCTTAAAGGATGGAATTCTCTCCTGTTTCTATCTCACTTTGTCTATAACACTATCAAATAATATTTTTAAAATGTTTTTATATTTTGTCAAGAAGTTATCAATGTTTTATGTTTTATCTGTTAGTCCAATACTAGCTACTCCATTACTGCAATAAAGTAATGTCCATTCTATAACAATCATGCTCAGAAGAGGACAAACTTCCAGATGTGGTCTGAACAGTATGGAACGGGGCGGAAACTCCACAAGTCCATGCTAGGCATCCTCCATAAATTACGCGAACCTCCTTTTGTATTCAGAGAGACTCCCAGTCATCTTGTCAATAAACTTCAGTGCTCAGTGTATCATTAAAAGCCCTTTGGTATGTTTCTCAATTCTTTTTGATTTTTTTTGGGGGGGGGGCACTTCTATTGGTCTTTCATTTATCTATTTTTCATTCATCTTTGTTCTTTGATCTGTGTGGGCCTCCCACTGCAGTGGCCTCTCTCATTGGAGAGCACTGGCTCTGGGCACATGGGCTCCAGAGCGCTGGTTTGTAACTGGACACATTGGTTCAGCCGCTCCATGGCACGTGGGATCCTCCCAGGCCAGGGATCGAACCGGCACCCCTTGTACTGCAAGGTGGTGTCCTTACCCACTGGACCACCAGGGAAGCCCTGTTTCTCAATTCTTGACCAGGGTCACTACCATATGGCATTAAGGTTCTACTCAAGAGCCTATTGGACTTTGAGTACATTTCAAGAACTCTAGCCTAAATAAAAAAAACCTCTAGCCTAAACAGAGAGTAAACTATTATTTCTCTTAGAGTAGTTCATTTTCCTCTTTTCATTCTGATTGACTATACTCAATAATTAGCTCCTCAATACAAATAAAAGTTTCAGTGGCATTTTAATCACAAGAGTCAATAAGATGTTGTTTAGGCAGAACCTAACTCAACTGAGGTAAGCTAACTATTCACTGGTTAATTATCCCTTTCACTAAGTTAGGTTTCAGTCTTTGGGCTAACACAAGTATCTCTTAACTTAATCCCTACCAAGTTCATGCCAGTTAACCTGACAGGACACAGTGGCCAGAAAATGCAATGGATAGGATGGGAAGAGTCTTCAAAAGAAAAGCTGTAAAAATGTGGCTCTTATTTCCTTCCTTAAAGGATGGAATTCTCTCCTGTTTCTATCTCACTTTGTCTATAACACTATCAAATAATATTTTTAAAATGTTTTTATATTTTGTCAAGAAGTTATCAATGTTTTATGTTTTATCTGTTAGTCCAATACTAGCTACTCCATTACTGCAATAAAGTAATGTCCATTCTATAACAATCATGCTCAGAAGAGGACAAACTTCCAGATGTGGTCTGAACAGTATGGAACGGGGCGGAAACTCCACAAGTCCATGCTAGGCATCCTCCATAAATTACGCGAACCTCCTTTTGTATTCAGAGAGACTCCCAGTCATCTTGTCAATAAACTTCAGTGCTCAGTGTATCATTAAAAGCCCTTTGGTATGTTTCTCAATTCTTTTTGATTTTTTTTGGGGGGGGGGCACTTCTATTGGTCTTTCATTTATCTATTTTTCATTCATCTTTGTTCTTTGATCTGTGTGGGCCTCCCACTGCAGTGGCCTCTCTCATTGGAGAGCACTGGCTCTGGGCACATGGGCTCCAGAGCGCTGGTTTGTAACTGGACACATTGGTTCAGCCGCTCCATGGCACGTGGGATCCTCCCAGGCCAGGGATCGAACCGGCACCCCTTGTACTGCAAGGTGGTGTCCTTACCCACTGGACCACCAGGGAAGCCCTGTTTCTCAATTCTTGACCAGGGTCACTACCATATGGCATTAAGGTTCTACTCAAGAGCCTATTGGACTTTGAGTACATTTCAAGAACTCTAGCCTAAATAAAAAAAAAAAAAAAAAAAAAAAAAACCTCTAGCCTAAACAGAGAGTAAACTATTATTTCTCTTAGAGTAGTTCATTTTCCTCTTTTCATTCTGATTGACTATACTCAATAATTAGCTCCTCAATACAAATAAAAGTTTCAGTGGCATTTTAATCACAAGAGTCAATAAGATGTTGTTTAGGCAGAACCTAACTCAACTGAGGTAAGCTAACTATTCACTGGTTAATTATCCCTTTCACTAAGTTAGGTTTCAGTCTTTGGGCTAACACAAGTATCTCTTAACTTAATCCCTACCAAGTTCATGCCAGTTAACCTGACAGGACACAGTGGCCAGAAAATGGTATTTTTCACACCTACTTTGCTCAAGAATCTGCTGCGAATGCACAAGATGTGGGTTTGATCCCTGGGTTGGGAAGATTCCCTGGAGAAGGAAACAGGAGACCACTCCACTATTCTTGCCTAGGAAATCCCATAGACGGAGAAATCTCACAGGCTACACTCCATGAGGTCACAATGAATAGGACTAAACTTAGCGACTAAACAATTCAACCTCTAGGCCTTTATTTCCTCAACCATAAAATAGGAATAATAAAACAGGAATACCAAGAGAATAAAATGAAAGTGTTTAAAATGCTGCCTATTGTGCAATGAAAGCTCAAAAAATATTAACTGTTAGCATTGATTATTACTGTGATTTTTGTAATTTCAACAGTGCTTCCAACACCAGCTGAAGAGCCAACAAAGGAAGTAACCATGGCTTTAGAGTACACAGGGCAGTCTTCACAACACAACAGTGACTGTGCAAAAGAAGTGAGAATTGTGCCAGAGCCATCATTCTTAAAATCTCATATCAAACTCCTGCCTTGGATAAGGCTCTGCAACTCATTCTAAATATTTTAGACCTCTTGCCTGCCTCCTCAGCCCAACAACTGTGAACTGTGAACGAAGCACATGAAACTCAAGACAGGCAACCGAGCAGTGGAAAAAGGAGGTATTTACAGTGCATATATCAGACACAAGTGAAAAAAACAGCTGAGTTTTCGGAGAAGAATGATTCAAGGGTGACACTTATCAGACTCAGACTACAAACTCTGTCTCTTGAGCAGCTGCTCAAATCTTAGTTCAGTTCTTTTTCACTTTAGCTGGGCCACTTGCAGTCAGCCTCCTGCATGTATCCTTCAAGGAAGACCTGATCTGGAGAATTTATGTATAGAACCCAGAATTCACCCTGTGTCTCTCCTATTTGGGATACCCCTGTCTCCTCACTTTCCAATGGCTGCCCCAAACTCTGTCTTCTAGTTCTTCAGGGAAGAAAGACGAGAAGTTTTCTACTGGAGCTTTAGATACAACCAGGGCCTGTTACCAAGAAAAATCCTAGAAGTAAAAACTAGAAATAGATGCTTGTCCCTTCCAATTTCAATTCTCTACTAGGATCTTCCTGCTTTTCTTCACTCTCCAGATCTGTCAAGTTCTTTGGTTTTTTGCATTTTCTCCAGAATATATAATCACTACCTATAGAAAGTTCAGTCTTTCTAAAGACTTTTTAAAGTCTGTTAAGTGTTTACATGGCCATATCTCACAGGCTACACTCCATGAGGTCACAATGAATAGGACTAAACTTAGCGACTAAACAATTCAACCTCTAGGCCTTTATTTCCTCAACCATAAAATAGGAATAATAAAACAGGAATACCAAGAGAATAAAATGAAAGTGTTTAAAATGCTGCCTATTGTGCAATGAAAGCTCAAAAAATATTAACTGTTAGCATTGATTATTACTGTGATTTTTGTAATTTCAACAGTGCTTCCAACACCAGCTGAAGAGCCAACAAAGGAAGTAACCATGGCTTTAGAGTACACAGGGCAGTCTTCACAACACAACAGTGACTGTGCAAAAGAAGTGAGAATTGTGCCAGAGCCATCATTCTTAAAATCTCATATCAAACTCCTGCCTTGGATAAGGCTCTGCAACTCATTCTAAATATTTTAGACCTCTTGCCTGCCTCCTCAGCCCAACAACTGTGAACTGTGAACGAAGCACATGAAACTCAAGACAGGCAACCGAGCAGTGGAAAAAGGAGGTATTTACAGTGCATATATCAGACACAAGTGAAAAAAACAGCTGAGTTTTCGGAGAAGAATGATTCAAGGGTGACACTTATCAGACTCAGACTACAAACTCTGTCTCTTGAGCAGCTGCTCAAATCTTAGTTCAGTTCTTTTTCACTTTAGCTGGGCCACTTGCAGTCAGCCTCCTGCATGTATCCTTCAAGGAAGACCTGATCTGGAGAATTTATGTATAGAACCCAGAATTCACCCTGTGTCTCTCCTATTTGGGATACCCCTGTCTCCTCACTTTCCAATGGCTGCCCCAAACTCTGTCTTCTAGTTCTTCAGGGAAGAAAGACGAGAAGTTTTCTACTGGAGCTTTAGATACAACCAGGGCCTGTTACCAAGAAAAATCCTAGAAGTAAAAACTAGAAATAGATGCTTGTCCCTTCCAATTTCAATTCTCTACTAGGATCTTCCTGCTTTTCTTCACTCTCCAGATCTGTCAAGTTCTTTGGTTTTTTGCATTTTCTCCAGAATATATAATCACTACCTATAGAAAGTTCAGTCTTTCTAAAGACTTTTTAAAGTCTGTTAAGTGTTTACATGGCCATATTATAAATGCAACCCATCGGATACATATGCAGGAGGAATTCAAGCAGAGACGGTTTTTTTAAGAGTTCATGTTATTAAAACAGCAAAGGGTTCTCACCTTAAGAAAGAAGTCACTTCCAAGAACAAACTCCAACGAAATGAATAAACACTAGTCAAAGAATAAGTCCAGTACTTTGCTCTGAAATGCACACACTATGTAGACAACTTGAGTGATCTGATTATGATTGGGAAGTGAGATAATACAGAGAGACACAGTAAAAGCAAAGAGCTTCATACAAATAGGTAGAAAAATGACAGAGCAAGGCAAAAGTTCAGAGGGAAATAAAAAGAGCTGATAGTGTAACTTATCCAATAAATAGGTTATAAAGAAGGATACATACATCTAGACAGCCAACATCAGGATCAAGAATGGCAAAGGGCCTGATAACTCTGACCACATGGAAATGTCTGTCTGGTGTGCTACATGAAGAAAGCCCCTGGGGCTTTGTCTCAGCCCACCAGAAGAATGTCACGACTGATTACTGAAGTCTGTCACAGGAAAAAAAAGGGATGCAGCACAGTCAAAAGGAATTCACAAGTCAAGATCAAGAATAAGATTATAGAACTCGAGAAGAATAAGATGGGACAGATTCGTCAGCATCATCATTGTTAATAACACTGGGTATCTTCAATATGCCCAGATGATGCTTAGAGTAATTCAAATTTAAGTGAAATTAAAAAGGGATACCAAGCAGACTAAAATAAAAAAGTGCCTTGAATCTTAATAAGCCCACAGAACATGAACTGCCTCTAATTAGATTCAGGAATATGACTCCTTTTGAATCCAACCAAGAGAAAACACTTATTCAGAAGATTTCAATGAAAAATTAATAACCACTTGGTTCCACTTTATCATGCACAGACCTCAACAGTGGATTTTTAAAAACACAGGTACAGTCTGTCTCAGAGAAATTATACTCGTGAGTCCTTCAAGAGCGAGGACATTTTAATCAATAAGGTGGAAGGGCAATTTACTGACTTACATAAGTGAACAAAATACTTGCTATTCAAAATGAGTAAAGTTTCCTACTGAATTGTTAAGGGTTTCTACAACTAATAATACTAAATTAACAAAGAAAAGAGCAATTAAAACATGCCCTCCAACTTGGTTTTCAAGTTCTAGTTATCCAATTCTTTATCTGGATAATGATGGTTAAGGTTTTTTAGAAGTTATTTGGCCTCACAACTGCCCTTTTTGAAGATGTGACTTGGCTGAGGTAAAAACAATTACAAATGGGAAACATCTATGCCTCTGATTTCTAGTCCATCTAGCTTCCCCGTATACCATATTATTATTTGTTAGGAGGAAAATTAAGCAGAGTAATTAAGCATGCACATCTGAAAGAGTACCACAAAAATAAGCAGTATGGAAACTGATCAGTAAAAAGAGAGAGAAGAGGATTTTCTGAGGTATTGGTAACTTTCTATTTTGGTCTGGGGAGTAATGCACACTTTACAATTACAAATTAAACTATACATATGCTGTTTAGATTTGTTTTCAGTATTTTATGCTGTATTTCACAAATTTAAAAATCTTGAATTTAAAAGTGTAAGCTTTGAAGTCCCATAGTCCTGAATTCAAATCTGAACTCCTATCATTTACAGAGTGATAAACTGGGTGAGCTCAGGCAAACTACTTAACCCATCTAAGCTTCAGTTTCTTCTTTTGTAAAATGAGGATAATGACAGATAATGACTGTACATACTTCATGGCACTGCTGTGTCCAGGACAAAATGCAATTACAGTGCTTAACCTGACACTTAGTAGGCCCTATAAAGGCTCAGAAATTGCCTCCTGCATCATTTCTCATTGCTAGGCTGACATATCAACACGTTTCCAGCTGGTAGTTACACTTGACCTTTGCCCTCTTGGTGGACAGTACACAGCTGTTCAAACTGCCTTGAGGTAGCAGACAGCTGAAAGTAAATGCAGTTCTTTTACCTTGGCTATGAGCTCCAGCGACTGCAAAATGGCCTCACAGCCTAGGGCTGCGTAGGCTTGCAAACATATACTTGAAACATAATTTGAGATTACAAATCATTGGTCTAATCCCCAAAAGGAACCAATAAGGAAGCCAGAAGGCTTTGTGGCAAGCGGATAGATTATTTAGGGAGCCACACGGTACAGGAGGAATCATGCAGACTTTGAAGTCTGACAGATAAGAAGGTTCACATCCTAGCTCTGCCACTTACCAGCAGCCTGGCCATAGTCAGCACTGTGACTCCCAGGGTCCTCTCTAAATCATTCAGTAGTCTCAGTCAGTGATTAGAATCCCACCTTTACTGCTTTAGCAATGAGTATACGACCCAAATCCTCCTCCAGAGACAGAGAGAGGAACCCTGATGGAAGGGTTATGGAAAGAACTTCCTCCTTTCAGAAAAATAACAAAAAGAGAACATCTCTATTCTTTCTTTGGACATTGTCTCTCTCAGAAATGCTAAAGTCACCTTGCTTCCAAAAGGTAAAATGATGCATATACCCTCACAGCAAAGAAATGCAAAATTTCAGGAGTCTCAATAACATACATGAGCCACTGAAATCAGTCAACTTGTGGCACAACCTACAACCTACTATGGAGTCCCTGATAAGTGGGATAATGAATTATTACTTAGCCCAATTTGACTCAAGATTTTTTAACTTGTAGCCAAAATCATTCTAACTTCATATTCTATGAATTTTGGTCTCATCTAGAAGTTGGGTTACTGATGCTGAGCCTGTCCATTTGTGAAATATTTAAGAAAAAAAAAAAAATTATCAAAAGCAACTAGGACAACACCGGGCAACTATTAAATAGGCAATATATGATTTTTATTTTTTTCAAAACACACTATCAAAATGAATTCTTATGAAAGGTAGTAAGGCATTTCCTCTCCTTTATTCAAAAATTCATAAAACAGACACGAGCAATTTTTTCCTTTGCCCAAGCTAAAAGAGACCCTACAGATCACTTGATCACTGATTCTCAAACATTAATGTGGAAGATGTTTGTAACATTGCAGATTATTTAACCATAGATGATATCCAAGGGGACCCAGGAGTCAAAAACCCTGTCTTGATACACATGATCTAAGTCACACTCTAGCGAAAGCCCCCTAGGGCTGCGTAGGCTTGCAAACATATACTTGAAACATAATTTGAGATTACAAATCATTGGTCTAATCCCCAAAAGGAACCAATAAGGAAGCCAGAAGGCTTTGTGGCAAGCGGATAGATTATTTAGGGAGCCACACGGTACAGGAGGAATCATGCAGACTTTGAAGTCTGACAGATAAGAAGGTTCACATCCTAGCTCTGCCACTTACCAGCAGCCTGGCCATAGTCAGCACTGTGACTCCCAGGGTCCTCTCTAAATCATTCAGTAGTCTCAGTCAGTGATTAGAATCCCACCTTTACTGCTTTAGCAATGAGTATACGACCCAAATCCTCCTCCAGAGACAGAGAGAGGAACCCTGATGGAAGGGTTATGGAAAGAACTTCCTCCTTTCAGAAAAATAACAAAAAGAGAACATCTCTATTCTTTCTTTGGACATTGTCTCTCTCAGAAATGCTAAAGTCACCTTGCTTCCAAAAGGTAAAATGATGCATATACCCTCACAGCAAAGAAATGCAAAATTTCAGGAGTCTCAATAACATACATGAGCCACTGAAATCAGTCAACTTGTGGCACAACCTACAACCTACTATGGAGTCCCTGATAAGTGGGATAATGAATTATTACTTAGCCCAATTTGACTCAAGATTTTTTAACTTGTAGCCAAAATCATTCTAACTTCATATTCTATGAATTTTGGTCTCATCTAGAAGTTGGGTTACTGATGCTGAGCCTGTCCATTTGTGAAATATTTAAGAAAAAAAAAAAAATTATCAAAAGCAACTAGGACAACACCGGGCAACTATTAAATAGGCAATATATGATTTTTATTTTTTTCAAAACACACTATCAAAATGAATTCTTATGAAAGGTAGTAAGGCATTTCCTCTCCTTTATTCAAAAATTCATAAAACAGACACGAGCAATTTTTTCCTTTGCCCAAGCTAAAAGAGACCCTACAGATCACTTGATCACTGATTCTCAAACATTAATGTGGAAGATGTTTGTAACATTGCAGATTATTTAACCATAGATGATATCCAAGGGGACCCAGGAGTCAGCATTCTAAATAAGTATCCCAGGTGATCTTGATACACATGATCTAAGAATCACACTACGACTTTTCACTTGAGTCTCTAAACAGCCCTAACTCTGGGCTCCACCTCTACTTTTGCAGCTTCAATTTACTCTCCATTCAATAGTCAAAGTGATTCTTTGAAAAGTGAAATCTAATCACATTGCCTCTTTGCACCAAAACCTCCATTCATAAAACTCAATTAAAACACCTGAGCAATATGGCATGAAATAACCTTCAATTCCTACCTCTTCCCAAATATGTATAATACCGTAAGACCAGAGATATATCCATCAAGTTACAAGAATTCAACTTAATAAGAAGTTTCATTTAATAAATCTTATTCAACTTACATGGCATTTATTTTTAAGGATCATTTCTGGTACCTCATGCTCTGTGAGCAGCCAAAAGCTGGGAAACAAGAAACATCATGAAAGCAGCCTAGTATTTGTACATCTAATATAAGTGTGCTCACGGTTTGCTAGTTCATAATACATACTAATTATCTCATGTATCACTTGCATTGTTTTCATTGATTTTTTTCTGTATGCTTTATGGTGTTCTTAAAAGGAGCTTGCATTAAACTTTCAATTACATAAACACTGAGTATCAATGAATACTTGGTAAGTAGAATATTAAGTGCACTAAACATAAAGCTAAAAAAGAAGAGCTTAAGGAATCGAGAGAACAGACACAACAGAGTAAATGAAAAAAAAAGAAATCATCCTGTTATGCCATGTCATGATGACAGGCTTAAATTCCTAAAGAAACAGTGTCCATTTTAACAGGGGTTAGTGCAGTTTAACATAGGATGGTATTAATTTTAGAAGTCAAGCATGCATTCAAAAATTTTCCTACTGAATCAGGAGTCAAACACTGCATTTTTTTTTTTTAAAGATTTATTTATTTATTTATTTTGAGGGGGTGGGGTGGGGAGGAAGGGGAGCAGGCGGGTCTTTCATTTGTCTATTTTCATCCATCTTTGTTCTTTGGCCCGTGTGGGCCTCCCATCCCGGTGGCCTCTGTTGTCACAGAGCACCAGCTCTGGGAGCATGCGCTCCACCCGGCTCGGTAATTGGACACATTGGTCCAGCCGCTCCGCGGCACGTGAGATCTTCCCAGGCCGGGCTCAAACCGGAGACCCTTGCACTGCAAGGCGGTGTCCTTACCCACTGGACCACCAGGGAAGCCCAAACACTGTATTTTTGACTCATGAGAATTTAAAATCTGTCTTAGGAGATTTTCAGGAATAAATTTCCTCCTAAGACAGAAGACAATAGTGTTTGCTTTGGGGTAGATGAAAAAATATACAATCTTTGTAGCATCAGAGCAATACAGTCTGAAACAATGAGAAGTTATTTCCCACTTAATAATAAAAATTAATTATCCTATTTGATGTTGGTTGGGGTACCAAAAAAACACACTCACATATATTCCATGTTGCTTTTCTTATTTCTGAAAAGAGGCTAGCATTTTATTAAGAGAAAATGAGTTAATCCACACAAAGTACTTAGACTAGGATGTAGCATACAACATATAATAAACTGCTAATAAATAGGAGCCGCTATTATTGTCATCATTAATCACCACAGATAGAGTGTAAATTCGTAAAGCCTTTCTGGAAAGCAATCTGACAAAGCATTTTAGGAATTTATCAGATTAATAAATAGAAATTTATGTTCAAGAATATTCATCATAACATTAAAAGAGTGAAACACCAAAAATAACACAAATGCTTACTGATAATAAATTGCAAAACTGATGAGGAAATCGATGTGAACCAACTTCTTTTTCTCCAAAACCTTTGGCATCAGAAATAATATCTGCAAAAATTTTCTACGCATAGGTTAGTACCCCTGATTTTATGCCAAGTGGGAGAGAAATCACAAACAAAATTATCTAATCAGTATGACCCTAACTTTGTTTAGAAAAAGATGCATGCATATACATAATGTATACATGTGCAAAATAATGAAAAGGTCCATGCTATTGCTCACAATGACTTTCTCTAGACTAGAGCATAGGCAATTGCCAAATATCTTTATGGTCTTTTCACATTTTTCTGTAGCTTCCAAGTTGTTTTAGAGTAAGTACAACTGAAATTTTCTTATGCAGAAATAAATTTTTAAAAAATATATTATTACCTCTTTAAATCAAACATTCAAAATATCTGATCTCTATAAGTTTTCTCCAAGACTATGCTTTCTAACAATCATTTTGTGTCAGCAACTGGATACCTTCAAAATATTACTTAATTGTCAATAAGAGTCCTTTAAATCTTCTCAGATTCCTAGCAGAACTGAAACAAAGTCAACTGCTACCTGTCAAGAAAGAAACATCTTATTTTGAGATGGCTAATAAAAACATGAATATACCAATCACAGAAAAAAACAGAGTTATTGGGAAAAAAGGCACCAAATATCCAGATGACAAAACAATTAAAAGAAAAACCAAAGGATTTCCCTAAAATAATTTTCATACCCAAACAAGTGAAATATTTTAGAAAAGACAAGATTTTGGGTTCTGCTATCCCCTCAAATAGTTTCTTACCTTACTGTCATCATTAATCACCACAGATAGAGTGTAAATTCGTAAAGCCTTTCTGGAAAGCAATCTGACAAAGCATTTTAGGAATTTATCAGATTAATAAATAGAAATTTATGTTCAAGAATATTCATCATAACATTAAAAGAGTGAAACACCAAAAATAACACAAATGCTTACTGATAATAAATTGCAAAACTGATGAGGAAATCGATGTGAACCAACTTCTTTTTCTCCAAAACCTTTGGCATCAGAAATAATATCTGCAAAAATTTTCTACGCATAGGTTAGTACCCCTGATTTTATGCCAAGTGGGAGAGAAATCACAAACAAAATTATCTAATCAGTATGACCCTAACTTTGTTTAGAAAAAGATGCATGCATATACATAATGTATACATGTGCAAAATAATGAAAAGGTCCATGCTATTGCTCACAATGACTTTCTCTAGACTAGAGCATAGGCAATTGCCAAATATCTTTATGGTCTTTTCACATTTTTCTGTAGCTTCCAAGTTGTTTTAGAGTAAGTACAACTGAAATTTTCTTATGCAGAAATAAATTTTTAAAAAATATATTATTACCTCTTTAAATCAAACATTCAAAATATCTGATCTCTATAAGTTTTCTCCAAGACTATGCTTTCTAACAATCATTTTGTGTCAGCAACTGGATACCTTCAAAATATTACTTAATTGTCAATAAGAGTCCTTTAAATCTTCTCAGATTCCTAGCAGAACTGAAACAAAGTCAACTGCTACCTGTCAAGAAAGAAACATCTTATTTTGAGATGGCTAATAAAAACATGAATATACCAATCACAGAAAAAAACAGAGTTATTGGGAAAAAAGGCACCAAATATCCAGATGACAAAACAATTAAAAGAAAAACCAAAGGATTTCCCTAAAATAATTTTCATACCCAAACAAGTGAAATATTTTAGAAAAGACAAGATTTTGGGTTCTGCTATCCCCTCAAATAGTTTCTTACCTTACTGTCATTCACTCCTTCATTTTATGCCACAAAGCAAATGGAAATGTGGTAACACATAAATTTTGGACACTAAATACAAATCTAGAATTATAACAAGAACCACCACCACCAAAGAGCAGGATCAAATATTTTATAAAGCTGACCTCACATTAGAACCAAAACCTTTTCTATCTATGCCCACATTTATTGCAATATTGCCATTTAATACAATAAATTCTAACATATTAGAAAGCATGCTAATAATTATAAATAATAATAAAGCATCGGGCTTCCCCTGGTGGTCCAGTGGGTAAGGACACTGCCTTGCAGTGCAAGGGGCGCCGGTTCAATCCCTGGCCTGGGAAGATCCCATGAGCCACGGAGTGGCTGGACCGATGCTCCAGCCGCTCCGTCCAATTACCGAGTCAGAGCACTGGCGCGCGTGCGCCCAGAGCCGGTGCTCTGCCACAACAGAGGCCACTGCGATGAGAGGTCCACAGGAGCCAAAGAACAAAGACAGATGAAAACAGAGAAATGAAAGACTAATAGAAATGGCCTGCCCATCTCCCTCCCTCCCCACCCCGCCCCTCAAAAGATAAATAAATAAAATTTTTAAAAATTTAAAAAAAAAATAATAATAAAGCATCAACTACAAGCATAGCACAAAGCTCCCCAGCCTTAAAAACTAAGATCAGATATGAAACTCTTAACTTCTTCATTACAATCTATTCCAAATCAAGTTGATTAAACAGTTCCTCAGGTAAAACAATGAAGTAATTGATTTTTCACATGTGGAGAGGGCTGGGGAGAATAGCTGAAAACGATATTTGATTATTCTCTCAATTAAATTTTTTATCAGTTATTCATGAACACTTTTTTATTAAATAAGAAATAGAATTATTCTCTTAACTTTCCAAGTTTTGATGAGACACCCAAACTTTCTCCTGGGTAATTTTTTTTGGCTTTATTTATTTATTTATTTATTTTCATCCATCTTTATTTGGCTTGTGTGGGCCTCCCATCACAGTGGCCCCTCTTACTGCAGAGCACCAGCTCTCAGTGCATGCACTCCAGAGTGCTGGCTCGTTAACTGGACACACAGGTCCATCCGCTCCATGGCACATGGAATCCTCCTGGACCAGGGATCGAACCGGTGCCCCTTGTACTGCAAGGCAGACACTCTATCCACTGGACTACCAAGGAAGTCTCTCCTGGACAATTTTAAGTTACTAATTATTCATCAGAAGCAGAAAACTCCTGCTTTCAATTGAGTGTAAGCTTCTGTTAACCAGAAGTGGGACACATTTACTCTTAAGAATTTCTGTGTGCTAAATGCTCAAGATACGAATTGAGACTCAGCCACTGGAGGTGGGTGAGAGAAAAGTTAACAGTGAGAAACAGAAAATATTACAAGGTCCAGTGGGTAAGGACACTGCCTTGCAGTGCAAGGGGCGCCGGTTCAATCCCTGGCCTGGGAAGATCCCATGAGCCACGGAGTGGCTGGACCGATGCTCCAGCCGCTCCGTCCAATTACCGAGTCAGAGCACTGGCGCGCGTGCGCCCAGAGCCGGTGCTCTGCCACAACAGAGGCCACTGCGATGAGAGGTCCACAGGAGCCAAAGAACAAAGACAGATGAAAACAGAGAAATGAAAGACTAATAGAAATGGCCTGCCCATCTCCCTCCCTCCCCACCCCGCCCCTCAAAAGATAAATAAATAAAATTTTTAAAAATTTAAAAAAAAAATAATAATAAAGCATCAACTACAAGCATAGCACAAAGCTCCCCAGCCTTAAAAACTAAGATCAGATATGAAACTCTTAACTTCTTCATTACAATCTATTCCAAATCAAGTTGATTAAACAGTTCCTCAGGTAAAACAATGAAGTAATTGATTTTTCACATGTGGAGAGGGCTGGGGAGAATAGCTGAAAACGATATTTGATTATTCTCTCAATTAAATTTTTTATCAGTTATTCATGAACACTTTTTTATTAAATAAGAAATAGAATTATTCTCTTAACTTTCCAAGTTTTGATGAGACACCCAAACTTTCTCCTGGGTAATTTTTTTTGGCTTTATTTATTTATTTATTTATTTATTTATTTTCATCCATCTTTATTTGGCTTGTGTGGGCCTCCCATCACAGTGGCCCCTCTTACTGCAGAGCACCAGCTCTCAGTGCATGCACTCCAGAGTGCTGGCTCGTTAACTGGACACACAGGTCCATCCGCTCCATGGCACATGGAATCCTCCTGGACCAGGGATCGAACCGGTGCCCCTTGTACTGCAAGGCAGACACTCTATCCACTGGACTACCAAGGAAGTCTCTCCTGGACAATTTTAAGTTACTAATTATTCATCAGAAGCAGAAAACTCCTGCTTTCAATTGAGTGTAAGCTTCTGTTAACCAGAAGTGGGACACATTTACTCTTAAGAATTTCTGTGTGCTAAATGCTCAAGATACGAATTGAGACTCAGCCACTGGAGGTGGGTGAGAGAAAAGTTAACAGTGAGAAACAGAAAATATTACAAGTACCACCATTTGGGCTAAATCTTAAAAGACAACACAGATGTTAGGAAAAGGCATTTTCAGCAGAGGAAACATCATATATAAAAATACGAGGACATCCAAGTCTAACGTTTGAAGGGAGTTCACAGTTTTGTGTGATACGAACATATGTTTGGGTTTGCATGTGAGTCCACATACCAGAGGAAAAAGAGAATGAGTCTAACAGTAAGTCAGGAGACGAAACATGAATATGGTCCATACACACCGGGACCAAGATTATCCTCTACAACAGGCTTCGGATGATCCAGAGAAACTATCATTAGAACGGACTCTTACTTTTCAAAATCATCAGTTATGGCATTTATCTTGTTATTTAGCTTAGTACTTTAAGAAAGCATACTATATAACCCAACCTTACAACATTCCCATATGTAAAAAGATATTAAGAAAATATTCAACTTATTCAACTTTAATACATTCAATATTAAAACAAAATGCATCATTTTTTAATCATTCCTAACAAAACAACTAGCACTACTAATACCTTAACCATCACCACCGTTTATTGAGCACTGACAATGTACCTGCAGTCTTAATCTTTGTATGTCTTTACAACTTCCTTGTGTTTCATCAGTGGACACAAAAGGAAAATAAAAGTTCTGAGAGTTCAAGTGATCTGCTTAAGAAAACACAGTTAGGCCAAGTCTATCTGTAGGATTAGCTGTTGTTCAATCTCTAAAGCATATTCAACTCTGCATTCCCATGGACTATAGCACACCAGGCTTCCCTGTCCTTCTCTACCTCTGAGAGTTGGCTCATATTCATTGAGCTGAGTGATGCTATCCAACCATCTCATTCTCTGTCTCCCTCTTCTCCTCTTGCCCTCAACTTCCTAGCATCAAGGACTTTGACCAGTAAGTGGCCAAAGTATTGGAGGTTTAGCTTCAGCATCAGTCCTTCCAATGAATATTCAGGGTTGATTTCCTTTAGGATTTACTAGTTGGATCTCCCTGCATTGCAAGGGACTCTCAAGAGTTTTCCCCAGCACCACAATTCGAAAGCATCAATTCTCCTGCACTCAGCCTTCTTTATGGCACAACTCTAATACATACATGACTTCTGTTTCTGTTTTATTTGCCTTTCTATTGCTTAATTTTTCTTTTTTCCCCCGCTTTATTGAGGCCTAATTGACAAACAAAATTGCAAGATATTTAAGTATACAATATGATGATCTGATGTATGTACACCTTTTGAAAATACTAATATCAAGTTAATTAATATACCCACCTCAATCTCCTCACATATTTATTATCCTTTTTTCTTTCTTTCTTTCTATATTTTTTGGTAAGACCATTTAAATACTACTCTCTCAGGAAATTTTAAACATACAATAGCATTACTGATTACAGTCACTGAGTTATAATTAGATCTTCAGAACTTAATTCATCTTAAAACTGAAAATTTATACCCTTTTACCAACCTCTCCCTATTTCCCCTACCACTCAGCATCAGCCTGTTTTTAACCCACCAAACTATGAATACTGCTTCGGAGTCTTAGTTACAGTACTTGCTACTAAAAATGAACAAAAACAAAAACTTTAAAACACCAATTTGATTCCATGTAACAGCCATATTCTAATGCAAAAGAAAAAAAGAGAGAGAGAGAGAGAGAGATTTCTGTTTCCAGTTACCATGAACAAGTTTTCAATGCCCATATTAAATGACGCCAGCTTCTGTACTAGGACTGAATCATATCCAAAGTTCCAACAGTCCTAAGATTCTATAAACCACTGTTGAAGTAGAATTGCAGCTTTGTATGTCTTTACAACTTCCTTGTGTTTCATCAGTGGACACAAAAGGAAAATAAAAGTTCTGAGAGTTCAATCTGCTAGCCTTAGGCCAAGTCTATCTGTAGGATTAGTTTTATTAAGCACACCAGGCTTCCCTTGTCCTTCTCTACCTCTGAGAGTTGGCTCATATTCATTGAGCTGAGTGATGCTATCCAACCATCTCATTCTCTGTCTCCCTCTTCTCCTCTTGCCCTCAACTTCCTAGCATCAAGGACTTTGACCAGTAAGTGGCCAAAGTATTGGAGGTTTAGCTTCAGCATCAGTCCTTCCAATGAATATTCAGGGTTGATTTCCTTTAGGATTTACTAGTTGGATCTCCCTGCATTGCAAGGGACTCTCAAGAGTTTTCCCCAGCACCACAATTCGAAAGCATCAATTCTCCTGCACTCAGCCTTCTTTATGGCACAACTCTAATACATACATGACTTCTGTTTCTGTTTTATTTGCCTTTCTATTGCTTAATTTTTCTTTTTCCCCTGCTTTATTGAGGCCTAATTGACAAACAAAATTGCAAGATATTTAAGTATACAATATGATGATCTGATGTATGTACACCTTTTGAAAATACTAATATCAAGTTAATTAATATACCCACCTCAATCTCCTCACATATTTATTATCCTTTTTTCTTTCTTTCTTTCTATATTTTTTGGTAAGACCATTTAAATACTACTCTCTCAGGAAATTTTAAACATACAATAGCATTACTGATTACAGTCACTGAGTTATAATTAGATCTTCAGAACTTAATTCATCTTAAAACTGAAAATTTATACCCTTTTACCAACCTCTCCCTATTTCCCCTACCACTCAGCATCAGCCTGTTTTTAACCCACCAAACTATGAATACTGCTTCGGAGTCTTAGTTACAGTACTTGCTACTAAAAATGAACAAAAACAAAAACTTTAAAACACCAATTTGATTCCATGTAACAGCCATATTCTAATGCAAAAGAAAAAAAGAGAGAGAGAGAGAGAGAGATTTCTGTTTCCAGTTACCATGAACAAGTTTTCAATGCCCATATTAAATGACGCCAGCTTCTGTACTAGGACTGAATCATATCCAAAGTTCCAACAGTCCTAAGATTCTATAAACCACTGTTGAAGTAGAATTGCAGTCTACGTGTGGGGTTCCTTAAGAGTCAAGGAAAACTCTAGCTTTTAGCAATTTTTTCCTTAGGAAAACCAGAGAATGGAAACTGAGAGAAACAAATCTGTTGTCATCCCGCCACCTGAACCCATTTCAACAAATTTTACTTGATCAACAGGCTATAAATGTCACTGAGACTATCACTGATGGTACATTCTCCAGGTTCCTGTGGTCTATTACACTACAAAACTGTAGGAAGAAAGCTTATAAACAGAAAATCTATAAATGGAGTTTACCAAAATACCAAGTTTTGAGAGTAATATCATTTTTAATGTAGATGGAGAGAAGAGCTCAGCCAGGGTTTATCAGGCCAGGGATCTTGGGAATATTAAGCATAAATGGGAAATGTTTCTTTCCAGAATCTCAAATGGTCTTTAATTCAGAAAAGCTTAAAAACTAAACGATGCCATCTAAATAAACAAACAACTGAGTTTACATCATAAACAAAATATATCCACAAACCCAAATATATTTACTTCACTGGAGTTAAAAACTTAACTGCCCTGGAATGGGAGTCAGAAGACAAGGCTTCAAGTTTTCACCAATACAGTGTACCTGGTCTCCCACATTTAACTTTTATGCAATTTAGTCACTTTATCATGCAAGAGATGATGGCAAAGACGTCCAGTAGTTCTAAGTTTCAGAATTCCTTCAGAAGAATTAAAAGTTTTCTAAGCAAAATTAATTCAATGGACAAAAGATAGTCTTTTCAACAAATGGCACTGGATCAAGTGTACACCCACTGGCAAAAAAAAAAAAAAAGAAGCATGATATAACTGTCATACCCTACATAAAAATTAACTGAAAATAAATCACATTTAATAGTAGAACTATAAAAAAAGAAAACTTTAGAAGGTAACATAGGAGAAAACTATGTGGACCTAAGGCTTGGTGAAGCCTTTTTAGACATGACACCAAAAGCATGTCCATCAAAGCAAAAATGGATGACCTGGACATCATGAAAACTTTAAAATTTTGCTCTCTGAAAGACTATGTTAAATGGATAAAAAGACAAGTCATACACTGGGGGAAAACTTTCACAAACCATGTATTTGACAAAGGACTAGTATCTAGAATATGCATAAAGAATTTCCAAAAACAACATTAAAAACAAAACAGCCCAATAAGAAAATAGGCAAAAGAGATGAAGAGAAATTTCAATAAAGAAAGCATACAGATGAAAACTATGCATATAAAATGACATCCGACATCACTAGTTATTAGAAAAATGTCAATTAAGACCAAAATGAGATATTTCTATGTACCAGTGAGGACAGCTAAAATTTTTAGGACAGCTAAAATTTTAAAATAGAGAGTGTGTCAAATGGTAGCACTGAAGCAGAGAAACCAGAATTCACATACACTGCTGGTGGGAATGAAAATAGAATAGGCATTATGAAAAAGAGTTTGACAGTTTCTTAAAAAGTAAGCATACACTCAAAATACAACCTGGCAATGCACTCCTAAACGTATACCCTGAGAAATGAAAACTCTTGTCCACGTAAAACCTTTACATAGAAAACTTAACTGCCCTGGAATGGGAGTCAGAAGACAAGGCTTCAAGTTTTCACCAATACAGTGTACCTGGTCTCCCACATTTAACTTTTATGCAATTTAGTCACTTTATCATGCAAGAGATGATGGCAAAGACGTCCAGTAGTTCTAAGTTTCAGAATTCCTTCAGAAGAATTAAAAGTTTTCTAAGCAAAATTAATTCAATGGACAAAAGATAGTCTTTTCAACAAATGGCACTGGATCAAGTGTACACCCACTGGCAAAAAAAAAAAAAAAGAAGCATGATATAACTGTCATACCCTACATAAAAATTAACTGAAAATAAATCACATTTAATAGTAGAACTATAAAAAAAGAAAACTTTAGAAGGTAACATAGGAGAAAACTATGTGGACCTAAGGCTTGGTGAAGCCTTTTTAGACATGACACCAAAAGCATGTCCATCAAAGCAAAAATGGATGACCTGGACATCATGAAAACTTTAAAATTTTGCTCTCTGAAAGACTATGTTAAATGGATAAAAAGACAAGTCATACACTGGGGGAAAACTTTCACAAACCATGTATTTGACAAAGGACTAGTATCTAGAATATGCATAAAGAATTTCCAAAAACAACATTAAAAACAAAACAGCCCAATAAGAAAATAGGCAAAAGAGATGAAGAGAAATTTCAATAAAGAAAGCATACAGATGAAAACTATGCATATAAAATGACATCCGACATCACTAGTTATTAGAAAAATGTCAATTAAGACCAAAATGAGATATTTCTATGTACCAGTGAGGACAGCTAAAATTTTTAGGACAGCTAAAATTTTAAAATAGAGAGTGTGTCAAATGGTAGCACTGAAGCAGAGAAACCAGAATTCACATACACTGCTGGTGGGAATGAAAATAGAATAGGCATTATGAAAAAGAGTTTGACAGTTTCTTAAAAAGTAAGCATACACTCAAAATACAACCTGGCAATGCACTCCTAAACGTATACCCTGAGAAATGAAAACTCTTGTCCACGTAAAACCTTTACATGAATGTTCACAACAATTTTACTTGTAAGAGCCAAAAATGAAACCAACCAAAATACTCCTCAATAGGCAAATAAACTGTGGTCCAACCATACTTTGGAATACTACTATGGATCTTAAGGAATTAATGCTGAGTGGGGAGAGAAAAAAAAAAAAACCATTTCATAACAGTAAGACAACATACGATACCACTTACAGGACATACGAAAAAAAGAGATGGGAAACAGATTACTGGATGCTAGAGATTAGGGATCGTAGAGTGAGGCAGTGAGCAAGACAATGGTTAGGACAAGGAAGATCTCTGTGATGATGACAGAGTTCTGTGTCTTGACTGTGATAGTGGTTACAAAAATCTACCATGTGATATAATGCCACAAAGACATACACAAACTTTCTATCAGTATCAAATTCCTGGGTTTGGTAGCAAAACTTAAATTATAGAAGATGTATTAATACTACAGGACCTCTCTGTATTGTCTTTGCAATTTTCTGTGAATCCATACTTACTTTAAAATAAAATGTTTAAAAAGAAGCTTTCTAAGAAACTTTTCAGTGTTAAGTAAAACAGGTAACTAAATTCCATCTTGCCGATTAGGCAAGGAGGGTTGAGGCATCCTTCAATCTTCTCTTCAAAATGTTTCTAGAATCCTCCCACTGATCATCTATACCCAACGCTCTTGCCCAAGCCTTCTTCATTTCTTTGGATTTACTCTCTGGTCTCCCTACTCACCCACAATGTATTCTTTTCACAGAAAAAGGACCTTATATAGGTCTCTTTAAAATCTAAGCCTAACTTTTCAAAGACTTCACTTATGAGTAAAAACTAAAGTCCTTAAAAACTCCCTACAGGTCCTTCAAGATGTGTAATACTCTTGACTCTGCCTGTAATGGTTTAAATGGTGGTCCCATCTGTGAGTGACACCTACATTCAAGAACCTCTGAATATGACCTTCTTTGGAAAAGCGATCTTTGCAGATGTAATTACAACAAAGACCTGCAGAAGAGATGATCCTGGATTACCCAGGTGAGCCATAATTCCAATGAAAACTCTTGTCCACGTAAAACCTTTACATGAATGTTCACAACAATTTTACTTGTAAGAGCCAAAAATGAAACCAACCAAAATACTCCTCAATAGGCAAATAAACTGTGGTCCAACCATACTTTGGAATACTACTATGGATCTTAAGGAATTAATGCTGAGTGGGGAGAGAAAAAAAAAAAAACCATTTCATAACAGTAAGACAACATACGATACCACTTACAGGACATACGAAAAAAAGAGATGGGAAACAGATTACTGGATGCTAGAGATTAGGGATCGTAGAGTGAGGCAGTGAGCAAGACAATGGTTAGGACAAGGAAGATCTCTGTGATGATGACAGAGTTCTGTGTCTTGACTGTGATAGTGGTTACAAAATCCACCATGTGATAAAATGCCAAAAAGACCAACACAAACTTTCTATCAGTATCAAATTCCTGGGTTTGGTAGCAAAACTTAAATTATAGAAGATGTATTAATACTACAGGACCTCTCTGTATTGTCTTTGCAATTTTCTGTGAATCCATACTTACTTTAAAATAAAATGTTTAAAAAGAAGCTTTCTAAGAAACTTTTCAGTGTTAAGTAAAACAGGTAACTAAATTCCATCTTGCCGATTAGGCAAGGAGGGTTGAGGCATCCTTCAATCTTCTCTTCAAAATGTTTCTAGAATCCTCCCACTGATCATCTATACCCAACGCTCTTGCCCAAGCCTTCTTCATTTCTTTGGATTTACTCTCTGGTCTCCCTACTCACCCACAATGTATTCTTTTCACAGAAAAAGGACCTTATATAGGTCTCTTTAAAATCTAAGCCTAACTTTTCAAAGACTTCACTTATGAGTAAAAACTAAAGTCCTTAAAAACTCCCTACAGGTCCTTCAAGATGTGTAATACTCTTGACTCTGCCTGTAATGGTTTAAATGGTGGTCCCATCTGTGAGTGACACCTACATTCAAGAACCTCTGAATATGACCTTCTTTGGAAAAGCGATCTTTGCAGATGTAATTACAACAAAGACCTGCAGAAGAGATGATCCTGGATTACCCAGGTGAGCCATAATTCCAATGACAAGTTTCCTTACAAGACACAAAAGCTAAGATTGGTGGTCAGGAGAAGAGGAAAAAGCCATATGAAGATGGGGGTAAAAGACTGGAACGAAGCAGACACAAGCCAAGGATTGCCTGGAGTTGCTAGCAGCTAAAAGAAAGAAAGAATTCTCCTCTAGAGTCCTCAAAAGGAGTAAATTCTAGGAACACCTAACCTAGATTCTGGCTCTAGAACTCAAGAGAAAAAAAAATGCTATCAGCAGCCACCTCGGTGGTGGTAATTTATGGCAGCTCTTTTTTCTCCCAAGATACACTGAGTACTTAATCAAAAATGCTAAGCACATGACCCTATCTAAGGGCCTCTGCACCGCCCCTTCCCCTATCTGGAACACTCTCCTCTCAAATTTCTCCAAGGCTCTTCCCCCTTCAGATTTTTGCTCAAACACCACCATATCAATGATTACCTCCCTGACGTCCTAAAAAGGTGCAACTCCATTACCCACACTCCATCTCTTCTCTGCCCTCTTTTCCTCAATAGTACACACTGTCATCTCTCACCATACATGTCTTTAATGTCTCTCCTTCTCCACTAGAAAGGCAGCAGAGATTTTTTTGTCTGTTTTGTTTTGTTAAATCCCTGGTCACTAAAACTGTTCCTAAATGATAGCAGGTACTTGACTATTACTTGCTGAATGAATAAACTAAAGACAGATGAACTAAAAATGACATATATGTGGTAGTCTGACATTATAGAACTTTCCAAACCCAACTTCTTTGATTTCTGCTACAGCTCCTTACCAGAATATAAATACTTATTCTAAGTGTATCTATGTTTTATTTAGATACTTACATGAACCTTACCTTAAGCAATAATATGTATGAAATTACAGGTTCAGAATTTGTGTTATATATTTTTCAATTAACTGGATTTATAATTGAACATTTAGAATGTTCACTGAAGTATCCTAAACATCAGGCTTGGTGCCACCAGTTGTCTATACATCACATCAAGGTGAACATTGGCAGTCTTCTGTCCTCCAGGTTCACCACACCCAGTGTAAAGAGGGTCACAAGGAAAGACGGGCCCTGTCAAACCACTTAAATTTGAGAGGAATCTTAGAGGTGAGAGTAGCAGTCAAGTAACACTGCCCCTCCAATCCCAGCTGAAAAAAAAAACAGAGTTGCCTGTTTCTTCCGCTTCACGGGCACAAAATAAAAGACAATTATAACCTCTTTCTACGGGGAGCTCTTCACTATCGACCAAACACTCATCGACTCTACTTTGACTTTCACAGCTACCCTTAAAGTCAAACTAATTATCCCCGTTTTACAGACTAGGTAAACTGATTTGCTCAAGGTCCTATGTGGGGTTTTAGCCAACATTTTTTGAGCTCTGTTATTAGTTCAGGTACGAGAGTTTATGGTAACAAATACATTCAAAGACAGTGTGGTTCAACACAATAAAAGTTGTACTTTTTGCTTGTCAGTCCTGAAAGGACAAATAAGTAGGTAATGGGATTTTCTCCACAGGATGTGCTCAGAAAACCCGAGGAACAGAGGTTCTGCCATTTTGACCACAAGTATTCCAAACTACATTGGTCATCACCATCTCAGTTAACAGGAAGGCACAAGAGCATAAAGGAACCATACAGGAGTTCTCCATAACTAGACTAGCCTAAACCTCTAAGGCGCATTCCACCGGTCTAGAGTTCAGGCATAGGTCTACATCCAGTTGCAAGGCAGGCTGAGAAACACAGTATAGCCATACGTCTGGAGAAAAGAAGAGATAGCTTCAGTTAAGACATAAAAATTCTAACATGAGTGTTTTTTCTGCCTCAAGACTCTCCTTTGTGTGCTTATTAACATATGTTAGATATGTCATTTACCAAGTCCATAATTTCAAGAATATTATTGCTTCAGATGAAGCTTAATTGCAGATTTAAAGTTTTTAAAAAACAGTGTATAGATTTATCGGAAAAATAGTCAATCTATAATACTGTTATTTAAACATCACAGAAACCCCAGAGATTAGTTCTACTGTTTAACAAGCCTAGATGAAGAAAAGAAGACACAAAGGCTTAAACCAAATGTCCAAGACACAAGGTTAGTGTCTTTGAGAGGAATCTTAGAGGTGAGAGTAGCAGTCAAGTAACACTGCCTCCTCACAACCCAGTGTAAAGAGGGTCACAAGGAAAGACGGGCCCTGTCAAACCACTTAAATTTGAGAGGAATCTTAGAGGTGAGAGTAGCAGTCAAGTAACACTGCCTCAATCCCAGCTGAAAAACAGAGTTGCCTGTTTCTTCCGCTTCACGGGCACAAAATAAAAGACAATTATAACCTCTTTCTACGGGGAGCTCTTCACTATCGACCAAACACTCATCGACTCTACTTTGACTTTCACAGCTACCCTTAAAGTCAAACTAATTATCCCCGTTTTACAGACTAGGTAAACTGATTTGCTCAAGGTCCTATGTGGGGTTTTAGCCAACATTTTTTGAGCTCTGTTATTAGTTCAGGTACGAGAGTTTATGGTAACAAATACATTCAAAGACAGTGTGGTTCAACACAATAAAAGTTGTACTTTTTGCTTGTCAGTCCTGAAAGGACAAATAAGTAGGTAATGGGATTTTCTCCACAGGATGTGCTCAGAAAACCCGAGGAACAGAGGTTCTGCCATTTTGACCACAAGTATTCCAAACTACATTGGTCATCACCATCTCAGTTAACAGGAAGGCACAAGAGCATAAAGGAACCATACAGGAGTTCTCCATAACTAGACTAGCCTAAACCTCTAAGGCGCATTCCACCGGTCTAGAGTTCAGGCATAGGTCTACATCCAGTTGCAAGGCAGGCTGAGAAACACAGTATAGCCATACGTCTGGAGAAAAGAAGAGATAGCTTCAGTTAAGACATAAAAATTCTAACATGAGTGTTTTTTCTGCCTCAAGACTCTCCTTTGTGTGCTTATTAACATATGTTAGATATGTCATTTACCAAGTCCATAATTTCAAGAATATTATTGCTTCAGATGAAGCTTAATTGCAGATTTAAAGTTTTTAAAAAACAGTGTATAGATTTATCGGAAAAATAGTCAATCTATAATACTGTTATTTAAACATCACAGAAACCCCAGAGATTAGTTCTACTGTTTAACAAGCCTAGATGAAGAAAAGAAGACACAAAGGCTTAAACCAAATGTCCAAGACACAAGGTTAGTGTCTCACATGTCACTTTCATTAAAGAAGAGACCTGCAGCACATACTACTGGTGCCACATCCATGGCCTCTGATCCTCCACCATTTTTGCACACAGACTCTGTGTGCTCCCTTCCAACAGCCAGACCCTGTGATCCTTTGCCATGAGGGTAATGAAGCCAACTTGCTCATGCACCCAAAGACCCAGAAGTGGCTGTGGATTTACATCCCGATAGAGGGGATGAGGGTGTATAAATACTACAGTTCCACTTCCCCTAATTGTGACCACTGAGGCTGTTAAGTACTTTCTCCAAAGCTGCCCTAGAATAAAGCAAATTCAGCTGGAGACTCAGCTGAAAAACAAATCTTATCAGCTTCCCTCTCCCATGGGTTCATCTTCCCTAATCCTTCCAGAGGTTCCTAAGAATATCTTCCCCAAAATCACTTTCACATAAATCCTTTTCTCAGGAGAATTTGTTTCCAGGGAACATAAACTAAGAGAAATCTGAGGGTTATGCTGGTTCAGAGTTCCCCAGATGACTACTACTCATACACAATTCTTGCCATATCCACAGAATACTAATACTATTACCAACTTCTTTATGAGCTAGTTTTAAGTTAATAACATTATTTTAAAAGGTTGCTTTGTATCACTACCCACTCTGCTTGTATTACACGAAGGTTATGCCAATACAATTTAAAAATAAAATAAATTCAATTCTGGTTAGTCTAGGCAGCAAGTCTTTAGCTGAAGATCATAAAAACACACTGGCACAGAACTGAAAATCTCCTTGACAAAATCTTAAGGTTTCAAAGATACTTAAAGGAAAGGAACTTCCTCAGTATGTGATTCACTGGTATTTGATAACATGAGGATGTCCCCATGTTACCTGGTCTTGTTTAGTGCCAGAGGTATGCACCTCACCGCTAAGGAAGTGTTGCGTTAGTAGCCATTTTGCAAAGCCATGTATATATCTAGCACATGCCACAATTCATAGTACATGATCAATACATAATAAATGTTAAACAATTTAAAGAGTAAACTGAGTCTGAGAGAACATAAAGCCACACAATTGATCAATGGGCCAGAAATGGACACAATTAACCTTTTCTTTCCATGCCATCTGCCAGCATCTAGAATCAAGAGGTTCATTCCTGAAAATCCACAGTGATGTTTCCTAGATGACTTCATCGGTGCAGTAAATCAATACAAGTATATAGACTTTCACTCTCTCATAAATTCTATTTCTCCCATTCTCCCCAAAATTCTTTGAGAATCCCGTGGAACATCGCTGCAGGCTGGTTTTCATCCAATTTTCCTTTCAGAATAACGATACCCACTTTTTATTACTCTCCTTTTTGAATACTGCTATTACTCCTTTTTTTCTTTCATTATAGCCCTCAGAATTGATTTCACTTTTATGTTCATTATTGTTCATTTATAATCAGTTTTTGATTGCATGCTGATTAGTCTTAAATTTCAACTTTATACTAGTGAAGAAAAACAGGACTTGGCATTATGCTTCTGATTACAAAATCAGCTGGATCTTCATGGGTTCATCTTCCCTAATCCTTCCAGAGGTTCCTAAGAATATCTTCCCCAAAATCACTTTCACATAAATCCTTTTCTCAGGAGAATTTGTTTCCAGGGAACATAAACTAAGAGAAATCTGAGGGTTATGCTGGTTCAGAGTTCCCCAGATGACTACTACTCATACACAATTCTTGCCATATCCACAGAATACTAATACTATTACCAACTTCTTTATGAGCTAGTTTTAAGTTAATAACATTATTTTAAAAGGTTGCTTTGTATCACTACCCACTCTGCTTGTATTACACGAAGGTTATGCCAATACAATTTAAAAATAAAATAAATTCAATTCTGGTTAGTCTAGGCAGCAAGTCTTTAGCTGAAGATCATAAAAACACACTGGCACAGAACTGAAAATCTCCTTGACAAAATCTTAAGGTTTCAAAGATACTTAAAGGAAAGGAACTTCCTCAGTATGTGATTCACTGGTATTTGATAACATGAGGATGTCCCCATGTTACCTGGTCTTGTTTAGTGCCAGAGGTATGCACCTCACCGCTAAGGAAGTGTTGCGTTAGTAGCCATTTTGCAAAGCCATGTATATATCTAGCACATGCCACAATTCATAGTACATGATCAATACATAATAAATGTTAAACAATTTAAAGAGTAAACTGAGTCTGAGAGAACATAAAGCCACACAATTGATCAATGGGCCAGAAATGGACACAATTAACCTTTTCTTTCCATGCCATCTGCCAGCATCTAGAATCAAGAGGTTCATTCCTGAAAATCCACAGTGATGTTTCCTAGATGACTTCATCGGTGCAGTAAATCAATACAAGTATATAGACTTTCACTCTCTCATAAATTCTATTTCTCCCATTCTCCCCAAAATTCTTTGAGAATCCCGTGGAACATCGCTGCAGGCTGGTTTTCATCCAATTTTCCTTTCAGAATAACGATACCCACTTTTTATTACTCTCCTTTTTGAATACTGCTATTACTCCTTTTTTTCTTTCATTATAGCCCTCAGAATTGATTTCACTTTTATGTTCATTATTGTTCATTTATAATCAGTTTTTGATTGCATGCTGATTAGTCTTAAATTTCAACTTTATACTAGTGAAGAAAAACAGGACTTGGCATTATGCTTCTGATTACAAAATCAGCTGGATTAAGTTATGTAATTGTTTTTTTAAAAGGTCTGTAATGCAAGTTTTAAAATGTAGTTTTTTGTTTAACCTTGGATGAGTTGTCTGAATAAAAATACCTAAGAACTGGGTGAGATCAAAAAATAATGAGCTTTATTGTTATTTTATTTAACCAAAATGAAAAAAATCTGACTTTACACATCTGAGTAAGTAAGCTGTGCATTTATTCCAATTTCTTGCTTCTGTTCAAGAACTCCTACTTAGAACATGATATCAAAGTTTGTGCCCCATTCCTTAAAATATTCTTTTCTTTTTACCTTTAAATTGACTTCACTTTTAGAAATAATCAGAGCTCCTCAAATTCAACGCCAGTGAATAGGATAGTGGGAAATATTTGGAACCATAACAAGTATATGAAGCCTATTAAAGCAAGACAATTCATGGTCATGGTTCATGGGCTAGCTTCCCAACCATCTATAAAAGAAGATGTACCTCTCTAGGATAAATTCAGAGATTCCAAAAATGTCTAAGTGAAAAAGATCCAATAAGTCAAGCAGCACATACAGCATATAATGCCAATAGGTACAGTATTCACTTCCTAGAACTGCCATAACAAAGTACCATAGTCTGGGTGGCTTAAACAAGAGAAATGTATTGTCTCAGTTCTGGAGACCGGAAATATGACATCAAGAGCTGATCTCAGTGTTGGTCCCATCTGATGCTATAGAACAGAATCTGTAACCATGTCTCTCAGCTAGCTTCTAGTGATTTGCTAGCAATCTTAGGTGTTCCTCAACTTGTAAAAGTATCATCCTTATCTCTTTTTTTTCTGATTCAGATAGTATTTTCCCTATTGCTTTTCTGATTTTAAATGTTCCTTTTGTAAGGACAGCAGTCCTTTCAGAATAACGATACCCACTTTTTATTACTCTCCTTTTTGAATACTGCTATTACTCCTTTTTTTCTTTCATTATAGCCCTCAGAATTGATTTCACTTTTATGTTCATTATTGTTCATTTATAATCAGTTTTTGATTGCATGCTGATTAGTCTTAAATTTCAACTTTATACTAGTGAAGAAAAACAGGACTTGGCATTATGCTTCTGATTACAAAATCAGCTGGATTAAGTTATGTAATTGTTTTTTTAAAAGGTCTGTAATGCAAGTTTTAAAATGTAGTTTTTTGTTTAACCTTGGATGAGTTGTCTGAATAAAAATACCTAAGAACTGGGTGAGATCAAAAAATAATGAGCTTTATTGTTATTTTATTTAACCAAAATGAAAAATATCTGACTTGACACATCTGAGTAAGTAAGCTGTGCATTTATTCCAATTTCTTGCTTCTGTTCAAGAACTCCTACTTAGAACATGATATCAAAGTTTGTGCCCCATTCCTTAAAATATTCTTTTCTTTTTACCTTTAAATTGACTTCACTTTTAGAAATAATCAGAGCTCCTCAAATTCAACGCCAGTGAATAGGATAGTGGGAAATATTTGGAACCATAACAAGTATATGAAGCCTATTAAAGCAAGACAATTCATGGTCATGGTTCATGGGCTAGCTTCCCAACCATCTATAAAAGAAGATGTACCTCTCTAGGATAAATTCAGAGATTCCAAAAATGTCTAAGTGAAAAAGATCCAATAAGTCAAGCAGCACATACAGCATATAATGCCAATAGGTACAGTATTCACTTCCTAGAACTGCCATAACAAAGTACCATAGTCTGGGTGGCTTAAACAAGAGAAATGTATTGTCTCAGTTCTGGAGACCGGAAATATGACATCAAGAGCTGATCTCAGTGTTGGTCCCATCTGATGCTATAGAACAGAATCTGTAACCATGTCTCTCAGCTAGCTTCTAGTGATTTGCTAGCAATCTTAGGTGTTCCTCAACTTGTAAAAGTATCATCCTTATCTCTTTTTTTTCTGATTCAGATAGTATTTTCCCTATTGCTTTTCTGATTTTAAATGTTCCCCTTTTGTAAGGACAGCAGTCCTATAAAAGGACTTGCTAATGACCTCCTTTTACCTTGCTTGTCTCCATAAACACCCTATTTCCTAATAAGGTCACATTCTTAGGTACTGGTGGTGAGGCCTACAGGGTATAAATTTTGGAAAAGACACAATTCAACACTTAAGAGGCACAACTGAAGAGACCAATGTGAATGGCATATGGCATAACGAGAAGCCATGCAGGACAAAAGCTGTGACAACAGGGATGTTGCTTAAAGTCTCTGAACCAAGGTTTGTTACATTTTAAAATGGACTTAGTGATGGCAATAAGAGTGGCTACCTCCTAGGGTGGCTGTGATGACTCAAGAAGACAATCCTCTTCAGGTATACAGTATCAGACTTGGCCTAAGGAATGTGCTTGATAAATGGTTGCGTGTCTATTTCTATGTGGGCCTAACTTCAGATTATCCTGGCAGACGCTATTAACAGCCACCGCGTAGGTGAGTCCAAGAGAAGCAGTACAGCAATGTACCGAGCGATTCCTGGGGAGCCTTCTCAAATACCAAATTCTCACTGTAAAGTTCCCTTCCCATTGATCTCCACCACACGAGTCATACGTTCCTTAAAGGCAGTAGCTGTTTCACATGTTCAAGCTTCCTACCAACCCACTATCTACTGGGCCTAATAGTATACCTATTATGCATCTAACAAATAGTCGATAGAGGGAAAAATGGCTATGAAAATTCAATAAAATATTAACTTTAGCAGACATTTTGCTCAGATACAGGAAGGTGGAAGCAACCCAAGTGTCCACTGATGAAGCAACATAACCAAAATGCTATAGATACACATACGATATGTATATTTTGGAGCCCTATACAAATATCACAGGTGTAGAGCCCTGTACCAACGTCAGTCCTATACCAAGTTCGAGGACAAAAATCTCTGGAGCTGACCAAGCCCCAGAACAACTATTGCCATGAGCCTCCAGATCTAAACCAGTCAGTTCCCTAACCTTCTATTAGGTAAAATGCCCACCCTATTACCCATACTTCAGCATCCTAACCAATTACCTAATGCCAGGCTTCCAGTAGGAATTTTCTGTCTTGAGGCTATGAAAACTGGCTACTAGCCCATGAAAGGGGTCAGCTCTCCCATCCATGAGTTGGCCGCTGTTAAAACAGCAACTCCCACTCTAATAAACTACTCTGCAACCCACCACAGACCACGACAAATACATACAGGCCTACAGGGTATAAATTTTGGAAAAGACACAATTCAACACTTAAGAGGCACAACTGAAGAGACCAATGTGAATGGCATATGGCATAACGAGAAGCCATGCAGGACAAAAGCTGTGACAACAGGGATGTTGCTTAAAGTCTCTGAACCAAGGTTTGTTACATTTTAAAATGGACTTAGTGATGGCAATAAGAGTGGCTACCTCCTAGGGTGGCTGTGATGACTCAAGAAGACAATCCTCTTCAGGTATACAGTATCAGACTTGGCCTAAGGAATGTGCTTGATAAATGGTTGCGTGTCTATTTCTATGTGGGCCTAACTTCAGATTATCCTGGCAGACGCTATTAACAGCCACCGCGTAGGTGAGTCCAAGAGAAGCAGTACAGCAATGTACCGAGCGATTCCTGGGGAGCCTTCTCAAATACCAAATTCTCACTGTAAAGTTCCCTTCCCATTGATCTCCACCACACGAGTCATACGTTCCTTAAAGGCAGTAGCTGTTTCACATGTTCAAGCTTCCTACCAACCCACTATCTACTGGGCCTAATAGTATACCTATTATGCATCTAACAAATAGTCGATAGAGGGAAAAATGGCTATGAAAATTCAATAAAATATTAACTTTAGCAGACATTTTGCTCAGATACAGGAAGGTGGAAGCAACCCAAGTGTCCACTGATGAAGCAACATAACCAAAATGCTATAGATACACATACGATATGTATATTTTGGAGCCCTATACAAATATCACAGGTGTAGAGCCCTGTACCAACGTCAGTCCTATACCAAGTTCGAGGACAAAAATCTCTGGAGCTGACCAAGCCCCAGAACAACTATTGCCATGAGCCTCCAGATCTAAACCAGTCAGTTCCCTAACCTTCTATTAGGTAAAATGCCCACCCTATTACCCATACTTCAGCATCCTAACCAATTACCTAATGCCAGGCTTCCAGTAGGAATTTTCTGTCTTGAGGCTATGAAAACTGGCTACTAGCCCATGAAAGGGGTCAGCTCTCCCATCCATGAGTTGGCCGCTGTTAAAACAGCAACTCCCACTCTAATAAACTACTCTGCAACCCACCACAGACCACGACAAATACATACATGCTGAAGCAATTCAAGTGCCCACTGATGATGGAACATAAACAAAATATTCTATGTACACATATATTATCCAGCCTTAAAAAGGAAGAAACATCAGACACATGCCATTGAACCCAAATCTGTGTGAACAATGCACAATGAGGCTAAACAAAGTAATGGAGAAAGGTTCACAACACGGGCCATGCAAGAAGGACGGTGATGAATGCCTTATGCTCAAAAGACCCAAACTCCTCAATGGTTTTCAGGGATGTATTTTTAATGGCAACATTTGAGGTGATGGCTGCTGGGTGTATCTTTATGATTGGTTAGTGGTGTGGTAAGAGAGTAGTATTCTAGGAATCTCATTCATCAACCTTCCGATTCCAGTCAGACTGGGTCTCAGTATGTAGCTGCCACCTCCACTGAGGTGGAGGGCCTTAGTTTCTTTGTGTATCCAACTCTTTGAGACCCCATGGACTATAGCCCGCCAGGTTCCTCTGTCTGTGGAATTTCCCAGGCACAAATACTGGAGTGGGTTGCCATTTCCTCCTCCCGGGGATCTCCGGGTCCAGGGCTCAAGTCTGTGTCTCCTGGACTAGCAAGGGGAGCCACCAGGGGAGTCCCTTAGCTCCTACAGACCAACCCAAGACACAGACTGTTATATTCATTCCTTGAGGAGGAACTAGGACTTAGTCTTATCACTGCACTATTATTTCTGATTGCTTTTCCTTTGTTTCTGCATCTTCTCACTTCTCTAATTAGTAACTGCTTGAATTTCCCCTTTGGAACTTTGCTAAGGTACAGGAAGTAGTCTTGTTTCTAGGGTCTGAAGGAAAAGAAAAACAGGGAGTTCGATACAAAAGTTTCAGATGCAAGTGACTCTAGATGCTTGGTGGTGATAGCTGCACAACAATGGGAGTATATTCATGTCAAAAAAAAGATACACTTAAAATAGTTAAAAGGTAAATTTCAGATGCTATATATATATATATATATATATATATGTTTTTTTTTTTTTCTTTATAGCCACATTCTTTTATTTAAATATAGTCTAAGAATTCCTGGTTGTCAATACTTGCCAGAATAATAAAATGATAAAATATATTGTTATTTAAAATCTGTTTTATATATATCATAAATTTCATGACTTGTTTTGATCTCATGAACCAAGTGAATGGTGAAATTCTATTTTCATATTTAAGAATTACTTATTTAAAAGTTGCATGCTTAACAATCTTTAACTTCTCAATGTTCTTCTGGATTGAGTTGTCACAGGAATATAAATTACCATTCAGATGTTCTCAAACCATTGAAGATGCTACGGATATTTTAACAATAAAAAACTAAAAATTTAAAAATATAAAATATACACATTTATAATTTTACTACCTTTAGAAGCTTGGGGATCAAGAAAAAGGTTTCAGAGATATAGAAGGCATTTGCTAGTCCAAACTTTGAAACAAAAAAGCAATCCCTTTGCTACTGTCAACTACAAACTGGCATTTACCAGTTACATTGCCAATGCCTGGATAACAAGGACATTTGCCGTCTGCCTCTGCAGAGACCAGACCCTGTGCTGTTGAGAGCTGCTGACCTTCAATACCCCCGATGGAGATCAGGGTGGGGTAGAGGCACTCTGTGCTCCAGGGAATCTGGTGGGGCAGGTCTTTAGACAGGTGGATGCTTTTAGGAACAGCTTTTGTTATCTCAATCCTTTCATCTCCTCATATTTAGAAAAGCACTAAATCTTCTCATGGTGACATCAGATCCTTGTGACTGGGGGCCTTTGTAAAATGAATGTTTAATGATATTAAACTCCCCCCTCACCAAAACCCTTAAGTATTGGCCCTCCTCCTGCTGCCTCTTTGGAGCAGTTTCTCAGAGCTATCTGGGGTGCTGTCTCCCGGGCTGCAGTCCTAATTATGCCCCAAATAAAACTTAACCCACAACTCTCAATTTGTTCCTTTTTTTAGTCAACACTACCTACCTCAATATCCCAAAATTCAATCACAAAACACTGCTTTACGTCCATAGTTAATTTTACTTAAATCATAACAATGTTGCTTATTTAAAACCTCTAATTTCCAGGAAAGGGATTCTAGTCTGACTTGCTATTTAAAAGGAGATTCATCCTGTAGCACAGAACAAATATACTCAAGAAAGGACTACTGTAACTCACAGATTACTTTAAAAAGACCATAAAATATATTGTTATTTAAAATCTGTTTTATATATATCATAAATTTCATGACTTGTTTTGATCTCATGAACCAAGTGAATGGTGAAATTCTATTTTCATATTTAAGAATTACTTATTTAAAAGTTGCATGCTTAACAATCTTTAACTTCTCAATGTTCTTCTGGATTGAGTTGTCACAGGAATATAAATTACCATTCAGATGTTCTCAAACCATTGAAGATGCTACGGATATTTTAACAATAAAAAACTAAAAATTTAAAAATATAAAATATACACATTTATAATTTTACTACCTTTAGAAGCTTGGGGATCAAGAAAAAGGTTTCAGAGATATAGAAGGCATTTGCTAGTCCAAACTTTGAAACAAAAAAGCAATCCCTTTGCTACTGTCAACTACAAACTGGCATTTACCAGTTACATTGCCAATGCCTGGATAACAAGGACATTTGCCGTCTGCCTCTGCAGAGACCAGACCCTGTGCTGTTGAGAGCTGCTGACCTTCAATACCCCCGATGGAGATCAGGGTGGGGTAGAGGCACTCTGTGCTCCAGGGAATCTGGTGGGGCAGGTCTTTAGACAGGTGGATGCTTTTAGGAACAGCTTTTGTTATCTCAATCCTTTCATCTCCTCATATTTAGAAAAGCACTAAATCTTCTCATGGTGACATCAGATCCTTGTGACTGGGGGCCTTTGTAAAATGAATGTTTAATGATATTAAACTCCCCCCTCACCAAAACCCTTAAGTATTGGCCCTCCTCCTGCTGCCTCTTTGGAGCAGTTTCTCAGAGCTATCTGGGGTGCTGTCTCCCGGGCTGCAGTCCTAATTATGCCCCAAATAAAACTTAACCCACAACTCTCAATTTGTTCCTTTTTTTAGTCAACACTACCTACCTCAATATCCCAAAATTCAATCACAAAACACTGCTTTACGTCCATAGTTAATTTTACTTAAATCATAACAATGTTGCTTATTTAAAACCTCTAATTTCCAGGAAAGGGATTCTAGTCTGACTTGCTAAAAAGGACTTGGACGTATATTTGGGGGGGAAGAAAGGGCAGATTCATCCTGTAGCACAGAACAAATATACTCAAGAAAGGACTACTGTAACTCACAGATTACTGTTAAGGTCAAGTTAATGATATGCTGCCAATATTAAGAGAAATGAAATGCCATACCTACTTGGAACACTCTAGTGGAAAAGGAAATTTAATAATTTTCTCTTAATCTCTTTCTAACATTTAACTCTGTAAGTTTTCTCCCACATTAAAATCATATTTTATATAAAATATAATTATCAAATCAATTTTATATCACTTATAAAAGCCTCACCATAAACCTATATCAAACAAAAAGCTCACAATATGCCTGTTAGGAGTTTTGGAACTGGTACACCAATTCCAGCAGCAACCTGTGATTCTGAGGTTTATGACAAACATACATTTGGTCTTCATCTCCAGTTTTGGTAGTGAGTTTCTAAAACCCTAGGAGTTTCCTAAGTGAAGAGAGTGATAAAGTGTCTTTGTCAAGTAACTTTTGAAAAGCCACTAGGCAACCTAATGATGGGGGTTGGTTGCCAGGGGAACCCACCTAGTGATTAGGGGCTTAGAATTTTCAGTCCCACCCTTTCATTTTAGGAGAGGGGAGAGGGACTAGAGATTAAGTTCCAACGCTGAAGGCCCAGGATTTAATCAATCTTAGCTATGTAAGAAAGCCTCCATAAAAATCCCTGTACCAGGAGACTGGGAGAGCTTCCAGGGTAGTGAACATGTGGAGAATCAGGGAGAGTGCTATGCTCCATTAGCCTTCCTGCACACTTTGCCCAGGTCAACTCTTCCATCTGGCTGTTCCTGGGTTAAAGCCCTCTACAATAAACTGGTAATCCAATGAGTAAAATGTTTCTCTATATTCTGTGAGCCACCCTATCAAATTAATGAAACCTGAGGATGGGGACACAGGAACCTCCAATCTATAGCCAGTCAATCCAAAGTGCATGTGACCCCCTAGATTTGATATTGGCCTCTGAAGTGGGGTGGTGGTAATCTTGTTGGACTGTGCCCTTAATTCAATCACAAAACACTGCTTTACGTCCATAGTTAATTTTACTTAAATCATAACAATGTTGCTTATTTAAAACCTCTAATTTCCAGGAAAGGGATTCTAGTCTGACTTGCTAAAAAGGACTTGGACGTATATTTGGGGGGGAAGAAAGGGCAGATTCATCCTGTAGCACAGAACAAATATACTCAAGAAAGGACTACTGTAACTCACAGATTACTGTTAAGGTCAAGTTAATGATATGCTGCCAATATTAAGAGAAATGAAATGCCATACCTACTTGGAACACTCTAGTGGAAAAGGAAATTTAATAATTTTCTCTTAATCTCTTTCTAACATTTAACTCTGTAAGTTTTCTCCCACATTAAAATCATATTTTATATAAAATATAATTATCAAATCAATTTTATATCACTTATAAAAGCCTCACCATAAACCTATATCAAACAAAAAGCTCACAATATGCCTGTTAGGAGTTTTGGAACTGGTACACCAATTCCAGCAGCAACCTGTGATTCTGAGGTTTATGACAAACATACATTTGGTCTTCATCTCCAGTTTTGGTAGTGAGTTTCTAAAACCCTAGGAGTTTCCTAAGTGAAGAGAGTGATAAAGTGTCTTTGTCAAGTAACTTTTGAAAAGCCACTAGGCAACCTAATGATGGGGGTTGGTTGCCAGGGGAACCCACCTAGTGATTAGGGGCTTAGAATTTTCAGTCCCACCCTTTCATTTTAGGAGAGGGGAGAGGGACTAGAGATTAAGTTCCAACGCTGAAGGCCCAGGATTTAATCAATCTTAGCTATGTAAGAAAGCCTCCATAAAAATCCCTGTACCAGGAGACTGGGAGAGCTTCCAGGGTAGTGAACATGTGGAGAATCAGGGAGAGTGCTATGCTCCATTAGCCTTCCTGCACACTTTGCCCAGGTCAACTCTTCCATCTGGCTGTTCCTGGGTTAAAGCCCTCTACAATAAACTGGTAATCCAATGAGTAAAATGTTTCTCTATATTCTGTGAGCCACCCTATCAAATTAATGAAACCTGAGGATGGGGACACAGGAACCTCCAATCTATAGCCAGTCAATCCAAAGTGCATGTGACCCCCTAGATTTGATATTGGCCTCTGAAGTGGGGTGGTGGTAATCTTGTTGGACTGTGCCCTTAACTTGTGGAATCTAATGCTATTTCCATGTCAACAGTGTTAGAATTTAGCTGCACTGTAGGACACCTAGTTGGTGAAGAATTACTTGGTGGTATTAAAAAACCAGTACATTGGAACTGATGTTAGAATTTATGCCCTCAGGCTCAGTATTCCCCAAAAGCAGTCACAAGACTTCTGCTTCCATTTCAAACTAATCTAAACACTCAGTCATTTGACCTTTGATCATTTTTTAAAATTTTAGAGGATAATCTGTTTACTACTTCACTATCTCAAAATTTATTTAGCTTTTCTAACTGGCCAAATAGCATTTATTTTTTCATGCTAATTATAAAAAAGTTAAAAACTGAGAAACTCTTTCCCTGTATTGTTGGTTTTCAATTTTAATGATACACCACTTTAAAGAGTTCTGAATCTTAATAAACACTCACCATTAATAGTTTATATACTTAATCAAAAATAATTAATAGCTCTCAGCTTTCTTTATATTACTTATTAAAGACCCATGTAAGTCCCAAGGCTGGCATAAGAGTGTATATTAAGCATGGTCTTCCTCCCCTTCTTTTCAAAGTTAACCCAGAAACACCCTTCAAAGTGCAGATGGCTATCTGGATAGCAATTAGAAAAGCACCAGAAGAAGATGATGACATCAAACAAAAGATAAAGATAGTTTCCTTATAAAAATGTGATGAGATCTCCATATATAAGGTGAAAACTACAACATTTTCTGATAAAACTAAATGGCTATCATCAAAAAATCCATAAACAGGGCTTCTCTGATGGTCCAGGGGTTAAGAATCTGTCTGCCAATGCAGGGGACACAGTTTGATCCCTGATCCGAGAAGATCCCACATACCTTGGAGCAACTAAGCCCAGGCACTACAAAAGGAAGCCACCACAGTGCTCCATTAGCCTTCCTGCACACTTTGCCCAGGTCAACTCTTCCATCTGGCTGTTCCTGGGTTAAAGCCCTCTACAATAAACTGGTAATCCAATGAGTAAAATGTTTCTCTATATTCTGTGAGCCACCCTATCAAATTAATGAAACCTGAGGATGGGGACACAGGAACCTCCAATCTATAGCCAGTCAATCCAAAGTGCATGTGACCCCCTAGATTTGATATTGGCCTCTGAAGTGGGGTGGTGGTAATCTTGTTGGACTGTGCCCTTAACTTGTGGAATCTAATGCTATTTCCATGTCAACAGTGTTAGAATTTAGCTGCACTGTAGGACACCTAGTTGGTGAAGAATTACTTGGTGGTATTAAAAAACCAGTACATTGGAACTGATGTTAGAATTTATGCCCTCAGGCTCAGTATTCCCCAAAAGCAGTCACAAGACTTCTGCTTCCATTTCAAACTAATCTAAACACTCAGTCATTTGACCTTTGATCATTTTTAAATTTGAGAGGATAATCTGTTTACTACTTCACTATCTCAAAATTTATTTAGCTTTTCTAACTGGCCAAATAGCATTTATTTTTTCATGCTAATTATAAAAAAGTTAAAAACTGAGAAACTCTTTCCCTGTATTGTTGGTTTTCAATTTTAATGATACACCACTTTAAAGAGTTCTGAATCTTAATAAACACTCACCATTAATAGTTTATATACTTAATCAAAAATAATTAATAGCTCTCAGCTTTCTTTATATTACTTATTAAAGACCCATGTAAGTCCCAAGGCTGGCATAAGAGTGTATATTAAGCATGGTCTTCCTCCCCTTCTTTTCAAAGTTAACCCAGAAACACCCTTCAAAGTGCAGATGGCTATCTGGATAGCAATTAGAAAAGCACCAGAAGAAGATGATGACATCAAACAAAAGATAAAGATAGTTTCCTTATAAAAATGTGATGAGATCTCCATATATAAGGTGAAAACTACAACATTTTCTGATAAAACTAAATGGCTATCATCAAAAAATCCATAAACAGGGCTTCTCTGATGGTCCAGGGGTTAAGAATCTGTCTGCCAATGCAGGGGACACAGTTTGATCCCTGATCCGAGAAGATCCCACATACCTTGGAGCAACTAAGCCCAGGCACTACAAAAAGGAAGCCACCACAATGAGAAACCCCTGCATGGCAACTAAGAATAGCCCTCGCTCCCAGCAACTAGAAACAGCTAGCTGGAAACAATAAAGACTCAGCACAGCCAGAAATAAACAAACAAACAAATAAATAATTTTTAAAAAATTCATAAATAATAAATGCTGGAAAAGGTGTGGAGAGAAGGGAACTCTCCTACACTGTTGGTAGGAAGGTAAACTGGTACAGCCGCTATGGTGGATAGGGCCTTCCCAGATGGTGCTAGTGGTAAAGAACCCGCCTACTAGTGCAGGAGATACAAGAGACACCAGTTTGACTCCTATGTCAGGAAGATCCCCTTGAGAAGGAAATGGCAACCTATTTCAATATTCTTGCCTAGGAAATCACACAGACAGAGGAGCCTGGCAGACTACAGTCCACGGGGTCACAAAGAGTTGAACACAACTGAGCATGGAGAACAGTATTTGTGATTGCTGTTTACTTGCTAAGTCATGCCCAACTCTTTTGTGACCCCATGGACAGTAACTGCCTGCCAGGCTTCTCTATCTGTGGGATTTCCCAGACAAGAATACTGGACTGGGTTGCCAACTCCTTCTCCACAGGATTGTTCCTACCCAGGAATTGAACCTGCATCTCCCACACTGGCAGGCAGATACTTTACCACTGACCTATCTGGGAAGTCCATGGAGAATAGTAGGGAGGTTCCTTAAAAAAACTAAAATTAGAGCTAACATATGATCCTGCAATCCCACTCCTAGGCAAATCTCTGGAGAAAAACATGTTCCAAAATGATACATGCATTTCAACATTCATTGCAGCACTGTTTACAATAGCCAAGATATGGAAGCAACCTAAATGTCCATCAACAGAAGACTGGATAAAGAGGATATTGTACATATACACAGTGGAATATTATTCAGGCATTTAAAAGAATGAAATAATGCCATCTGTAGCAACATGGATGGATCTAGAGACTGTTATACTGAGTGAAGTCAGAGAGAGAAGGAAAAATATCATATGACATCATTTACATGTGGAATCTAAAATGAAATGAAACAAATGAACTTAAAAAACAGAAAGAGGCAAACTTAAGAGAATGATCTTATGATTGCTAGGGAGAAAGGATAGTTAGGGAGTCTGGAATGGACATGTACACACTGCTATATTTTAAATGGATACCCAATGTGGCAGCCTGGATGGGAGGGGAGGGTGGGAGACAGTATATACAGGATAGTTAGTGAGTCATGCTGGAAAAGGTGTGGAGAGAAGGGAACTCTCCTACACTGTTGGTAGGAAGGTAAACTGGTACAGCCGCTATGGTGGATAGGGCCTTCCCAGATGGTGCTAGTGGTAAAGAACCCGCCTACTAGTGCAGGAGATACAAGAGACACCAGTTTGACTCCTATGTCAGGAAGATCCCCTTGAGAAGGAAATGGCAACCTATTTCAATATTCTTGCCTAGGAAATCACACAGACAGAGGAGCCTGGCAGACTACAGTCCACGGGGTCACAAAGAGTTGAACACAACTGAGCATGGAGAACAGTATTTGTGATTGCTGTTTACTTGCTAAGTCATGCCCAACTCTTTTGTGACCCCATGGACAGTAACTGCCTGCCAGGCTTCTCTATCTGTGGGATTTCCCAGACAAGAATACTGGACTGGGTTGCCAACTCCTTCTCCACAGGATTGTTCCTACCCAGGAATTGAACCTGCATCTCCCACACTGGCAGGCAGATACTTTACCACTGACCTATCTGGGAAGTCCATGGAGAATAGTAGGGAGGTTCCTCGAAAAACTAAAATTAGAGCTAACATATGATCCTGCAATCCCACTCCTAGGCAAATCTCTGGAGAAAAACATGTTCCAAAATGATACATGCATTTCAACATTCATTGCAGCACTGTTTACAATAGCCAAGATATGGAAGCAACCTAAATGTCCATCAACAGAAGACTGGATAAAGAGGATATTGTACATATACACAGTGGAATATTATTCAGGCATTTAAAAGAATGAAATAATGCCATCTGTAGCAACATGGATGGATCTAGAGACTGTTATACTGAGTGAAGTCAGAGAGAGAAGGAAAAATATCATATGACATCATTTACATGTGGAATCTAAAATGAAATGAAACAAATGAACTTAAAAAACAGAAAGAGGCAAACTTAAGAGAATGATCTTATGATTGCTAGGGAGAAAGGATAGTTAGGGAGTCTGGAATGGACATGTACACACTGCTATATTTTAAATGGATACCCAATGTGGCAGCCTGGATGGGAGGGGAGGGTGGGAGACAGTATATACATGTATGTGTAGAACTGAGTCTATCACGGGTGTGTGTTCACCTGAAACTATCAAAATACTGATAATCAGCTCTACTTCAATCCAAAAAACACAAAAATAAAAATGAAATAAAATAACAAACTAAATGGTTGGCCTCCACTCCCAATCGGGGGCCAGGTGCAAGAAAGTCCTTAACCCAAGAGATTTCCTTGTAGTCTTCTACTCCCGATACCAATTAGACACTACAGGGAACCCCTCTATCTCCCTCCCTACCATTTCCCCATCTCAATTCTTCTGAACCCTGACTTTGCTTATATTGCTCATCTCCCTTGCAAGCTGCAATGTTAAGGAGGTTTAGGAGGAAGTTAGGGAAAACATCAAAGGAGTTTTTTAACAAAAATAAAGCCTTTTATTATTTATATAGCCATAAATTAATCATATATTTATTATATATATTTAATAATATATTTTAATTACTATATTTTAATTGATAAGTTTATGTACTATATTTATTTAACTAATATATTTAATCAACACATTGAAGTTAAAAGTAATTTAAACCATATTGTGCAATATGACTTAACTGTGATTTAACTGTAAATTATTAAAGTTAGTGATAATAACACCAAAATCAGTAACTAAAATGTACTGATCATTCAAGGCATGGTGCTAAGAGGGCATGCATGACCCAGTGTAACTCTGGGAGGTGAATACTGTAACTGCCTACATTTTATAGAAATATGTAATTTTCACAAGATCGCAAAGCAACTAAGTGTTGCTAGTGAGGCTGAATGTAGGAAGTCTGGTTCCAGTCCTGGTTTATGTCTATTGTCATTTAGTCACTAAGTTGTGTCAATTCTTTGAGACCCCCTGAACTGTAGCCTGCCAGGCTCCTCTCTCCATGGGATTTCCCATGCAAGGATAATGGAGTGGGTAACCATTCCCTTCACCAATTGATCTTCCTGACCCAGGGATCGAACCTGTGTCTCCTGCACTGCAGGCAGATTCTTCACCATCTGAGCCACCTGCGAAGCCTATTATTTTGGCATAATTATTAACAGTGCTCATTTTAACTATCAAATGTACTCCATATTCGGGGCTTCTCTGGTGGCCTAGTGGGTAAAGCGTCTGCCTTGCAGTCCAAGGGGTGCTGGTTCAATCCCTAGCCCAGGAAGATCCCACATGCCACAGAGCAGCTGGAACAGTATGGCCAATTACGAGCCATGGCTCTGGTGCATATGCGCCCAGAGCTGGTGCTCTGCACCGAGAGAGGCCACTGCAATGGGAGGCCCACACAAGACATAGAATAAAGATGGATGAAAATAAACAAATAAAAAACCAATAAAAGACGCTAAAATTTAAAAAAATAAAAAAAGTGCCCCATATACAAGGATAAAATATAGTCCTCCTTCTCATGGTTTAAATGAAATAAACCCTGTGCCTTGAGTACAACCTGACGGCACCAGGGACTAAATGTGGGAGCCACCACCCTCTGCAGGTAGCTTCAAGAAGTCCTGTCCAATAGTGGCAGTTTTTTACTGAGTGACGGCAAAGGGACCCAGACAAATCCTCGTGGGGAAGCGTAAAGTGGAGGCTAATCAAGAAATGTTGGGTTATTTCAACTCAGAGTATTGCTGCAAACAAAGCTGAGGAAGTATTCCAGGGCCATATGAAGCCTGCATTGTACACCTGTCTTCAAAACACTAGAGTATTTGGATGCATGAGCTGACTTGCCATGATACCTCTTTTTCCCACTTAATAATTTTCTCCCAAGAATTATTTTCACTGTGATCATAAAAAAAGTGGTCTAAAACAAGGACCACTACCATCACTTTGTTGTTCAGTCACTAAGTCATGTCTGACTCTTTGCAACCCCATGTACTACAGCATCCTAGGCTTCCTATCATTCAATATCTCCCTGAGTCTGCTCAAATTCATGTCCACTGAGTTGGTGATGCTATCCAACCATCTCATCTTCACTTTGATCTCTGATAAATTAGTCTAACTAAGGCCAGCCAAGTGAACAGTAAGAAGATCTTCAGAAATTTGGGAATGTGAAAAAGGAAACAAAGCAAAAGTGAACATGTGAACTTGGAGAAAAGAAGATGGACAAGTTAGCAGCAATTCATGAAGGAAATCCAAATGCATCAGGCCACCCCACCAACACTGAACTCAGAGCCCTCCTACTCAGGGGGCTGTGGTGCTGCTCCTATCCAAGACTTCGCCACCTCAACTACAGGTGGTAAGGTGGAGGTGCATACTTTACAAAGCAGCAGCCAGTCTTGCAGCTGGCCAGTGAGCTGAACATGAGTGTAAAAGGATGAGTTAGATCAATGAGATGATCTTGTTATTAAAAATGTAACATTCTGGAAGCTGGTTGACGTGTATGGGTTAAGAAGCTGGAGTAGATCAAAGAATGGACAACCAAAGTTAGAGAGCAATGGTACCATGAGCTAGCAACCAGTAAACACAAAGGAAGATGAAGAGAAGAGCCAACATCAAGGAAGATTAGTTCCAAGTCCTGGTATGTGTCTCTTTCAATAAACCTTTTGCCTCACCTTGAGGTAAGTCCAAGGAGATCTTTCAAACAAAGAAGGCTTGACAATCAACTGCATTGTCCCAATAGTGGCAGTTTTTTACTGAGTGACGGCAAAGGGACCCAGACAAATCCTCGTGGGGAAGCGTAAAGTGGAGGCTAATCAAGAAATGTTGGGTTATTTCAACTCAGAGTATTGCTGCAAACAAAGCTGAGGAAGTATTCCAGGGCCATATGAAGCCTGCATTGTACACCTGTCTTCAAAACACTAGAGTATTTGGATGCATGAGCTGACTTGCCATGATACCTCTTTTTCCCACTTAATAATTTTCTCCCAAGAATTATTTTCACTGTGATCATAAAAAAAGTGGTCTAAAACAAGGACCACTACCATCACTTTGTTGTTCAGTCACTAAGTCATGTCTGACTCTTTGCAACCCCATGTACTACAGCATCCTAGGCTTCCTATCATTCAATATCTCCCTGAGTCTGCTCAAATTCATGTCCACTGAGTTGGTGATGCTATCCAACCATCTCATCTTCACTTTGATCTCTGATAAATTAGTCTAACTAAGGCCAGCCAAGTGAACAGTAAGAAGATCTTCAGAAATTTGGGAATGTGAAAAAGGAAACAAAGCAAAAGTGAACATGTGAACTTGGAGAAAAGAAGATGGACAAGTTAGCAGCAATTCATGAAGGAAATCCAAATGCATCAGGCCACCCCACCAACACTGAACTCAGAGCCCTCCTACTCAGGGGGCTGTGGTGCTGCTCCTATCCAAGACTTCGCCACCTCAACTACAGGTGGTAAGGTGGAGGTGCATACTTTACAAAGCAGCAGCCAGTCTTGCAGCTGGCCAGTGAGCTGAACATGAGTGTAAAAGGATGAGTTAGATCAATGAGATGATCTTGTTATTAAAAATGTAACATTCTGGAAGCTGGTTGACGTGTATGGGTTAAGAAGCTGGAGTAGATCAAAGAATGGACAACCAAAGTTAGAGAGCAATGGTACCATGAGCTAGCAACCAGTAAACACAAAGGAAGATGAAGAGAAGAGCCAACATCAAGGAAGATTAGTTCCAAGTCCTGGTATGTGTCTCTTTCAATAAACCTTTTTTGCCTCACCTTGAGGTAAGTCCAAGGAGATCTTTCAAACAAAGAAGGCTTGACAATCAACTGCATTGTCCACGGAAGAGTGAAAGCACAAAAGGAAATAATTAAGCCAGATAGTTATTTCATCAAGGCCCAGAATGTCGTGAACACTGGATAAGCTAAGTTTGGGGCTTTGGAAAGGTCTTCACTGCACTCAAGTTTAGAAATATATACTCTGAAAGTCTGGGTATCTATGGGTCTTTCTATTTCTTTTTTTTTATTCACCTGTTCTCATTCTGAGAGAGTAACAACATGTCCAGAGAACACCCGGGCATAAGGACAGAGTACATGGTTCCATGGCAGAGATAAGCAGGGATCTTTCATAACTACAGTAACTCACACCTTCTCTGTTCAGGCCCAGTAAACAACCTTTTATCACCTTTTTGGTATATGGCAGTGGAGAAAAGAAGCCAGCAGGGGAAGCATGAGTCCTGTTCAGTCTTTTTCCTTAATAATAGCAATCCTTCTCTTCTATCCCCACTGCCACCATTCAGTCCATTTTAGTTAGGGGGACCATATATCGGTTTCCCAGGCACAATCAGGGTTTCTGTTATACCTGCCTGTGTAATTATTCACAGTGCGCACATCCACTCTCAAAAGTGTCCTGATTTGGCAATAAATTTTGTGCTCACCCTGAATTTGATTCAAAACCAACTACTCTCTTCTTTCACTTTCACCATGAATGGAAAAAAAAAAAAAACTGTCACTCAATCTGTGACACGGGTATACAAATATGTTTAGTTTTCAAAATATGCTGATAGGTGAAAAAGGCAAAAAAAAGAATCTTATAATAGAATATGTAAGTAAATGTCACACATCACAAAAGATAACCAGTGCTGAAGGCAAGACTTAAACCCAAGCTGTGTGATTCCAGTCCTGGTCTATGCCTGTCATCCTGGGCATAATTACTACAAGCACTGAATCAGTACAGTAGTCTGCTGGATGATTTCCATTCTGATATTCCTCCAGCCCTCTCCGCATTATATGCAGAAAGAATACTCTAACGCATAAAACCGTCTTTGCCACCTCACTGTCTAAACTCCTTCAATGGTTCCTCTTGCCCTCAAGAACTAACATTAACTGCATTACCAGGCTCAAAAGATCAGTAACATGTTGCCCCTGCTTATGTCTCCAACCTTATCTCTCACTGCTCCCGCAACTCAGAAGCCACCCTGCTCAGTTCGTCAGGATCCTTGAGTCACAATCCTGGGCCTCAGACAGCCAAGAAATGGAAATGGGATAAGCACACGGAGAAATGAGGGCAGAAAAAGATACCAGACTCCCATCCCACCGTCACTCATATGACTGAAACTTACACAGAACTATTTTTTAAGCTTTGCCATGTCTCCACTATCAACTCACACCTTATATCAAACTCCTTCCATTTTAAAGCAATAATAAATTTTAAAGGGAAATGTTAGAAACCTATACTTTTGTGACTAATATCCATGTGCTGTTCTTTTGGGATCATTTCTAGAAAGGGGCAAAAGCTGGCTACACAATCGGCACACTGACCAAAGGCTGAACTCAGAATACTAGGAAACTCCATCCTCCAGCACCATCTCTCAGAACTCATTCTCCAAAGGAAATTCAGTTTCACAATTTCTCCAGTGTTCCAAAAATGCTGAAGGCAGTGCTGTGCACTGGACAGACAGTGAAGGACATGTTCCAGGTGTCCTTGGGTAGATGTTAAACGCAACAGTCTAATATTGGGTGTCCTCCCAACTCAAATCTTTGACGCACACAAGGTCTGAAAGCCATAACTACTAAGTCAACAACTAGATGTGCAAACATTTCTGGAATGAGCAACATTCAGTACGGTGCAACTGAGCTCACCATGTGACCTTCACCACTGTCACCTTGAGCCTTGCCAGAACTTCCCCCATCTGGGGAATAATGAAGAAAACTGGGGCCCAGGAGACAGGCACTGAACTCTCTGAGCCTCAAGACCCCCAGATATAAACTGAGAATAATCAGATCTGTTTCACATGATTGTTACAGGATTAAGTGAAATAAAACATGTGGAAATACCAAGCCAATAATTAACCCTGATATGGCAGCAAATTATAAATGCTTACCAAATCTTGGAAAGGAAAACTATTCTGGCTTAATAAAGCCAAAATTAAAAAAACAACTAAATTTACCTTCAAAAATTCACTGCAAGAGAAATAATGACTTTGAGCCTACAATCTAACCAGAATGTCAGATGCCATGCATATCATCTTATTCAATCTTTGTAACCATCTGTAAGAATTATTTCCTTTCAGAGAACAATAAATCGAGGTTCACTCAAGTTCAATAATTTATAGAACAAGAATCTGGCAGACCTAGAATTTCAATTTAGCCCTATTTGAATACAGATCCCATACCTTTTTCTCCTTTTCCCTGACCCTGAAGGAAAGAAAGGAGGGAGTCAGATAAGAGGACAATCATGAGAAGTTGATTAGTCCATCTAAGTTAAAGATCCTTTTGATGAGGGTGAAAGAGGAGAGTGAAAAAGCTGGCTTAATATTCAAACATCCAAAAAATGAAGATCATGGCATCCAGTTCCATCACTTCATGGCAAATAGAAGGGGAAAAAGTAGAAACAGTGACAGATTTTATTTTCTTGGACTCCAAAATCACAGCAGACAGTAACTACAGCCATGAAATTAAAAGACTCTTGCTCCTTGGAAGAAACGCTATGACAAACCTAGACAGCATATTAAAAAGCAAATACATCACTTTGCCAACAAAGGTCTGTACAAAGTTACAGTTTTTCCCGGAGTCATGTACAGATGTGAGAGTTGGACCATAAAGAAGGCTGAGCACTAAAGAACTGATGCTTTCAAATTACGGTACTAGTGAAGACTTTTGAGAGTCCCTTGGACTATAAGGAGATCAAACCAGTCAATCCTAAAGGAAATCAACCCTGAATATACATTGGAAGGACTGATGTTGAAGCTGAAACTCCAATACTTCGGCAACCTGATGAGACAAGGTGATTCACTGGAAAAGATCCAAATGTTGGGTAAGACTGAGGGCTGGAGGAGAAGGGGCTGAAAGAGGATGAAATGTTTGAATGGCATCACTGACACAATGGACATGAGTTTGAGCAAACTCCGGGAAATATTAAAGGACAGGGAAGCCTGATGTGGTGCAGTCCATGGGGGTCACAAAGAGTCAGACACGACTGAGCAAGTCAGCATAAGCTCAGACACCAAGGTTTCCACCACTCAAGGACAAAGAGATGGGGAAGGGTAAGCAATCAGCATAACTAGACAGCTCAGGTCATACAAGACCCTCCAGCAATGTAGCTTAATGTTTTAACAACATAAGTAACTTATCAGCATGAGGCAGGTGACTCCCTGGCCCTGTGATTTTAAGTGGGTTATTATGTGATGGGTCTAGGTCCCTGTTCTGTTGCATGTAACATGAAGACAACACAATTTCTCCTGCAGTAACATGTAAGGTTTAAGAAAATCACGTGAAAAAATCACTTTGTAGAGGATTTGTGACATACGAACACAGAGTCCTCCTATTACGAAAGCCCTTTCACAACCAGACTGATAGCCCTTTGCTTTCTTTTTTTTTAAATTTTGACCTCTTTTATTGATTTTTTCAATTTATTTTCATCCATCTTTGTTCTTTGGCATGCATGGGCCCACCACTGCAGTGGCCTCTCTTGTTGCAGAGCACTGGCTCTGGGCGCACACGCTGCAGAGCACTGGCTCATAACTGGACACACCAGTCCAGGCCCTCCACAGCATGTGGGATCTTCCCAGGTCAGAGATCGAACCTGTACCCCCTTGCACAGCAAGGTGGACTCTTTACCCACTCAACCACCAGGGAAGCCGCCCTTTCCTTTCTTACTTAACTAAATTATCTGCATCAACTCCCAACTTCTCTGTTACTTATTTGTCTCTTGTCCTCTGTACTCTATGCATTCATTTAGACCACAAAAGTTTACTGAATACCTGGTCAGGCATGCTGGCGAAACAGCAGCGCATAAGAACAATATTTACACTTACAGACCTTACATTCTTACATCTGTGGGAAGGGAAGGAAGACAGGCAATAAAAACAAACAAAAATACTTTGGCAACTTTTGATGAGACAAGGTGATTCACTGGAAAAGATCCAAATGTTGGGTAAGACTGAGGGCTGGAGGAGAAGGGGCTGAAAGAGGATGAAATGTTTGAATGGCATCACTGACACAATGGACATGAGTTTGAGCAAACTCCGGGAAATATTAAAGGACAGGGAAGCCTGATGTGGTGCAGTCCATGGGGTCACAAAGAGTCAGACACGACTGAGCAAGTCAGCATAAGCTCAGACACCAAGGTTTCCACCACTCAAGGACAAAGAGATGGGGAAGGGTAAGCAATCAGCATAACTAGACAGCTCAGGTCATACAAGACCCTCCAGCAATGTAGCTTAATGTTTTAACAACATAAGTAACTTATCAGCATGAGGCAGGTGACTCCCTGGCCCTGTGATTTTAAGTGGGTTATTATGTGATGGGTCTAGGTCCCTGTTCTGTTGCATGTAACATGAAGACAACACAATTTCTCCTGCAGTAACATGTAAGGTTTAAGAAAATCACGTGAAAAAATCACTTTGTAGAGGATTTGTGACATACGAACACAGAGTCCTCCTATTACGAAAGCCCTTTCACAACCAGACTGATAGCCCTTTGCTTTCTTTTTTTTTAAATTTTGACCTCTTTTATTGATTTTTTCAATTTATTTTCATCCATCTTTGTTCTTTGGCATGCATGGGCCCACCACTGCAGTGGCCTCTCTTGTTGCAGAGCACTGGCTCTGGGCGCACACGCTGCAGAGCACTGGCTCATAACTGGACACACCAGTCCAGGCCCTCCACAGCATGTGGGATCTTCCCAGGTCAGAGATCGAACCTGTACCCCCTTGCACAGCAAGGTGGACTCTTTACCCACTCAACCACCAGGGAAGCCGCCCTTTCCTTTCTTACTTAACTAAATTATCTGCATCAACTCCCAACTTCTCTGTTACTTATTTGTCTCTTGTCCTCTGTACTCTATGCATTCATTTAGACCACAAAAGTTTACTGAATACCTGGTCAGGCATGCTGGCGAAACAGCAGCGCATAAGAACAATATTTACACTTACAGACCTTACATTCTTACATCTGTGGGAAGGGAAGGAAGACAGGCAATAAAAACAAACAAAAAAACACATAAGGAATCATTACCTGAAGTGTTAAAAAGCAGGTGAGAGACACTAAAATAATCTCTGGACAGAAGGTTAATCAGATAATATCTTATCTAGGGAAAGCCCTGTGGGAAGACTACTCTGAATCAGAAAGCTGAATGACAAGCTGAATGATGAGACAGAACAGAGCCTGAAATCAGAGGGAATAGTGTTTCAGGCAGAGGAAACAGCAAAGGCCCCATGCAGGACCACACAGTGTCTTAGAAGACTAAAAACATAGCTCTATTGATCTCACAATGCTACAGTATGATTACTGGTTTGCACACCAGTGCTGCCACTAGACTATAAGGCCCCTGAGGGTAGGGCTGTGTGTCTACTTCCTGAAGTCACTCACTCATGGAACACTCTCTAAAGCACTAGATTCACAGTGAAGAACTAAAAACAATAGTCTCTGCTTTCAGGGAGCTTACAACAAATACCACTGAGCAAAGACTAAGCATTCAGAAAATATTTACCAAGCGAATAGTATGTGCTTGATGCTAAATAATTCTATATCATGGCAAATTCTGGCCTTTCTACAGCCCCTTTCCTCTTTCTCATTTGCTTATAAGACCTCCACCAGCCTTTCACGTCTCCTGCAATGACTTCTCTAATTGTCTCATCTTCTTTCTTCCCTTTGCCTTGGACCACAGTCCACTCCATCCGGCATGCCTTCTCCTACATCTTCTTTACCTGACTAACTCTAATGTCCCTTCCCAGAATTTCATTAGTATACTGACTTTTTGTACTGTTTCCCAGGCAATGCAGTGGTAAAAAATCCACCTGCAATGCAAAAGACCCAACAGATGTGGGTTTGACCTCTAGGTCAGAAAAATGCCCTAGAGGAAGAAATGGCATCCCTCTCCAGTATTTCTGCCTGGATAATACCATGGACAGAGCAGTTTCAAGGGCTATAGTCAAAGGGGTTGCAAAAGTCAGACACAACTGAGCACCCACAACACATACACATAGTGACTTTACCATTTGCTCAAACGTATAGAAATCTCTCAAATTCTTCAGGCAAAATGTTTTCACCAAGTAGCAGAGAATGATGGATGCAGCTATCAAAGGACAATTCCAAAGTGAGTGAATAGTAAAAAGAGTTGAAGAACAAATGCTCTGACGTTGCATATATAATTGCTTTTCCTCCCCCAAACATGAGATATGTCAGTGAGTTTCTGGGCACTGTGCCTATAGAGTTCGGTCAAGATACAAGGGCAGCAAGATTCTCATGACTGTGGGCCTCTGTACTCCATCACTCATCCGTGAAAAAAACATTTCCTTCTGAGTAAACAATGCCAACTTGGGACAAGTTATCACTTAAAGGTCTTTCCCACACAGAAGTCAGTAGTTAAGCATCTAAATTACTTGAAATGAATTTCGTTTTCTAAGGATATTGCAATTGTACTTCATTTTTAAAAACTGAAAAAAAGGTCAAATATTTATTCTTCTAGGAAAAAAGTCAGATAAAGATCAGTCACAACTTCCAAAGCAGCCTCTACAGCCATATTTAGATGATAAAAAATTTCCACATAAGCTTCAGTCTTTCACTTCTAAAAGCCGGGCACCCAACTCTCTCCTCCCACTTCTGCGAAAAGCAGAAACTCAAGCTGAAGCCATCTATCCTATGGTATACAACAGCAGGTGCATGGTTTCCATTTTTCCTCAAGAAACATTCCTCCCTAAATTCCTGGACAAAAGCTCTGTACTTTGTAGATAACCACACACTAAGGATTGTATAGGAGAGGCCTGAGGGACAGTGTTTCCCACAAGATCTCTGCTTCTCCTACAGCTCTGGGAACTTACCAGGAGAAGGCAACTGTACTAAAAAGCTAACTACTATGGTTGGATTAACTACCATGATTGGATTAGCCTTAAATATTTAAACAGTCTTCTAAATCAAGACTTTCCCTAAAACATAATTAATGGTAACAGGCTCATCTCACTGCCCAACAAGGCTGTGTCTAGCTGCATTGTGCTATTCATAATAAGGAGTGCACTATAATTACATGCCTGGCCTTTGGCAGTCAGATTGGGATTGAGCTATTTTTTACTAGCTGAATAACTGCGGTTATGTAAGTCATGTAAGCACTCTAACCTTTAAATTTAGACTGCAACGCCCACCTGACCCAGTCCCTACCATAACTTGTAACAAGGGCGTAGCAGAGAATGATGGATGCAGCTATCAAAGGACAATTCCAAAGTGAGTGAATAGTAAAAAGAGTTGAAGAACAAATGCTCTGACGTTGCATATATAATTGCTTTTCCTCCCCCAAACATGAGATATGTCAGTGAGTTTCTGGGCACTGTGCCTATAGAGTTCGGTCAAGATACAAGGGCAGCAAGATTCTCATGACTGTGGGCCTCTGTACTCCATCACTCATCCGTGAAAAAAACATTTCCTTCTGAGTAAACAATGCCAACTTGGGACAAGTTATCACTTAAAGGTCTTTCCCACACAGAAGTCAGTAGTTAAGCATCTAAATTACTTGAAATGAATTTCGTTTTCTAAGGATATTGCAATTGTACTTCATTTTAAAGACTGAAAAAAAGGTCAAATATTTATTCTTCTAGGAAAAAAGTCAGATAAAGATCAGTCACAACTTCCAAAGCAGCCTCTACAGCCATATTTAGATGATAAAAAATTTCCACATAAGCTTCAGTCTTTCACTTCTAAAAGCCGGGCACCCAACTCTCTCCTCCCACTTCTGCGAAAAGCAGAAACTCAAGCTGAAGCCATCTATCCTATGGTATACAACAGCAGGTGCATGGTTTCCATTTTTCCTCAAGAAACATTCCTCCCTAAATTCCTGGACAAAAGCTCTGTACTTTGTAGATAACCACACACTAAGGATTGTATAGGAGAGGCCTGAGGGACAGTGTTTCCCACAAGATCTCTGCTTCTCCTACAGCTCTGGGAACTTACCAGGAGAAGGCAACTGTACTAAAAAGCTAACTACTATGGTTGGATTAACTACCATGATTGGATTAGCCTTAAATATTTAAACAGTCTTCTAAATCAAGACTTTCCCTAAAACATAATTAATGGTAACAGGCTCATCTCACTGCCCAACAAGGCTGTGTCTAGCTGCATTGTGCTATTCATAATAAGGAGTGCACTATAATTACATGCCTGGCCTTTGGCAGTCAGATTGGGATTGAGCTATTTTTTACTAGCTGAATAACTGCGGTTATGTAAGTCATGTAAGCACTCTAACCTTTTAAAAACTCCTTGCCAGACTGCAACGCCCCACCTGACCCAGTCCCTACCTACCTTTCAGACCATGATTAGTACTATCACTTTCTACCTCTTCAAGGGTCTGGATATGTTTAACTCAGGCCCTACTCCAGGGCCTTTGCACTTGCTGTCCTCTCTTCCCCAGAATGCTACCTGATTGGCTACTTTTCACCACTAAGGTCTCAATTCAAATGTGAAAAAGTCACCCCCAGGATCTCATAAGCAATGCTGATTACAACAGTGCATATAATTCCATTTACTCAAAGCACGAAAATCAAAACCACTGTGGGGTGACTTTAGGGGACCAGCTACTCTTTTTCTGGGTGGGAGTTATGTAACAGGAAGAAGCACTGGGGGCCCTCTAAGTTTCTGTGACACGATTAATTTCTTGATATGGATCTGATCACCTGGGCATGTTCAGTTTATGAAAACTCATCCAACTGGTTACTTATAACATGTATGCTTTTAGTACATGTGTTACATTGCAATAAAAAATTAAACCAAGGGGCTTTCCTGGTGGTCCAGTGGGTAAAGAGTCCACCTTACACTGCAAGGGGTGCTGGTTCGATCCCTGGCACGGGAAGATCCCACGTGCTGCGGAGCGGCTGGACTGGTATGTCCAATTATGAGCCAGTGCTCTGGAATGCATGTGCCCAGAGCCGGTGCTCTGCTACAGAAAAGGACACTGCGACAGGAGGCCTAGGCAGGCCAAAGAACAAAGATGGATGAAAATAAATAAATGAAAGACCAATTAAAAAAAAAAGTGGCCAAAAATTAAAAAAAAAAAATTAAACCAAAACAAAACGAATTGCTGTCAAATTGGTTTTGCTTGACCAACTTATCTATGATCTACATCTTGGCTAAGCTATTCATTTTCTACCCCATGACCTTGTTTTACTTTCTTCACAACAACTATCATGGGCTGAAATAATTTTGATTACTGTTCATATATGTACAGACTAGCCATTCCCCACCCCCATGAAAATACAGTATCACATGGTGAAGATCTCTGCTTGCCTTGTTTACTATTCCCAAATACCATTGCTTATAACAGTCTTTTTTCCAGATGCAAGCTGAATAATAGAAAAAAAAAAAAAACACAAAATAAGAAATGGAAAAAGAGTGTCCCTTAAGGATTTAACAGCAATTAAGAGTCAAAACAATGAGGCCAACACCAGAGCAAAAAAAAAAATGTCAATGACATTATGTATCAGGAATATGAGGCAAACTAAACTATGAGGAGAGGACAAAACAAGTGTCATCCTATGACACTCTGAGGGTGGTTATCACAGCAGAAGTTTGGTTTTTTTTTTTTCAGAGTATAATTCTTTACAATTTTATGCTAGCTTCTGCTGTCAATAAAGTAAATCAGCTCTATGTATACATATATCCACTTCCTCTTGGACCTCGTTCCCAATCCCACCCATCTAGGTACTACAGACTATCAAAGAGGGTGAAGTAAGTCAGAAAGAAAAATACATATCATATATTGACACATATATGAGAAACTATGCATGACAGTTTTGCACGAGACCTGGCATAAAATAGGCCTCAGCCAAGAAAAGCAACCAATTTCTGAGACACTTGATGAAGATTCTTAAATTTACTGGAAAAACAGGTGTTTTTAACAGGTGTTTTTAACAAGACATTAATGTCTGCCCTGGGCAAGGGAGTAAGTAAACACAACATACATGCACAGACAGGTGGAGCAGATACAAAGAAACACCCAATAATATGAAAAGGGTTCCGTATATAATAACTATTTTTTTTATTAGCAATTCTATTTATAAAGAAAAAAATCAAATGGGTCAGTAGTGTTGGTGACTTGGATGTTACATAGTACTCTATGGTATGCAGACTAACTTACATGTTAGTACAATGCATTTTCATGAGGAAACTTATACCCCAGACTGGTATAACAGACTCTGAAAAGTAAACCTTTAACCTGCAATCAGCTCTGCCACAAACTGTCTTTATAACCTTGAACAAGTCCTTGAACTTCTCTAATGCTCCATTTTTCAACCTGTGAAATGAGTTGGTCTGATAGGATGCTTGCTAATGACCATTTCCAGTTCTTGAACACTGTACTATTTCTGACCTTAAAAAAAAAAAATAGAATTCTCATCTCCTAAGTCTGTGTTCACACGATAACCATCATCCACAAGTACATAAATCAATGTTATCAGATAGAGATAAAAGATTCTTTTAGTCATTCTTCTTGCCAAACCAAGGGTACCCCCCATCCAGATTCTATTAAGGTGTTGTATTCAGGCTCTCACTTCTGAGTAAGGCAAGAAGCCTTATCACACTTGCACTAAACACTTGGATTTTTCTGCACAACTGCTTCCTTTGCTTGAATTTTCACTGCCTTAGGCCCCATGTTTCTCATCAATTCAAGTCTACTCTCATAGTTAGCACCACAGTTCTTGTTTTTTTCTAACACTTAAATAATGAATAGAACTTGATCACCTGGAGGTATTCCTCTTACTCTATTACAACTGTTACTAGTGATTTCAATTAGACAAAAACCCACCATTCCTTTTGCTATCCTACCATACTGTCAAGTGCCTATTAAAGATACTACAGTAATGTTATTAGCACCTTTTAAATTTGCGTTAACAAAAACAGACAAATGAGAAGTCAGGAAAATAAAAGGAAAAAAAAAAAACGTTTCAGATATCATAATAAACCAAAGTTTAGCGTAATTCAAAAAATCATCAGTAGCTATCTTTCAATTAAAAAAAAAAAAAAACCCTAACTATGCATATCCTAGTTAAAACTGCAGGAATGATCATTTACCTCTCAATTAAAAATGGAAAAATGGGGTTGTCCTGGCGGTCCAGTGGGTAAGGACACCGCGTTGCAGTGCAAAGGGTGCCAGTTTGATCCCTGGTACGGGAAGATCCCACGTGCCGTGGAGAGGCTGGACCGGTGTGTGTCCAACTACCAAGCCGGATTGCTGGAGTGTATGTGCCCAGAGCCTGTGCTCTGCAGCAAGAAAGGCCACTGCGATGGGAGGCCCACACAGCTCAAAGAACAAAGATGGATGAAAATAAATAAATGAAAGACCAACAGAAGTGGCTCCCCACGCCCCCGTAAAAAAAAAGTGGAAAAATGAATGACAATGCTGTGCTATGACCAAGCCCAATATTATCCTTTCTTTAAAAGAGGAGAGATATTACAGAGAATAAGTTGAGTGGTTGAGTCACTTCTCCAAGAACATTACCAACTCATAACTCCCCAAAACCTTTCTAACTACTGTGGCTCTTGCCAAATGCAGGTCGATTCTTTACAGTCTGAGCCACAAAGGAAAGCCAGAGAATACTGGAGTGAGTAGCCTATTCCTTCTCCAGGGGCTCTTCCCAACCCAGGAATCAAACTAGCATCGCCTGCACGTCTTGGGAGGGTCTATCTAATAAAAGATCTATTTGCTTGAGCCCAACTGAGCTATTAACATTATCAGTTACTCCACACTCTTTGCTATAAACTTTTATTGCAACGAGAAAAGAGCTGAGAAGAGAAATAAGCCAACCTGACAATATCAAAGGAATGATTTCAATGAGCCCAGATCCTTATACCTTCCCATATGGAGAAAAACACTAAAATCACTAAGTTTTCACATCTGCCATTTTGTGATTAGTGCTAAGTTTTTGAACTTACACAACAAAGTCTGGTTTTTGATGGTTTTCCAGCAAAAACTCCTATAAACCTTGGCTCCTCCCTTACCTCTTTCGAGTAATTCCTCAGATCTACCCAGAATTTTTTCTCAATATATACTCCTTAATAATGCCTCAAAAAAAAAAAAAAAATGTATTTCTCAGCTTCTAGGTTACGTTTTGGTTGTGTGGGTGTGTGTTTCGGGCGACATAATAACACCTCAGGGCTCCAAAACCCCTTTCCAGGAACTTTTCCTGAAGTTGCCTGTACAGCGCCTGGTACAGGGTCGGGCTCCCTCCCTGTGCGCTGAGGGAACCCGCGCCAGCGACAACTGAGAGTTGGGCGGCTCTCACTCAGGGGTGACCCCGGCTGTCACAATCCCGTCGGCCCGGGACCCCCTCACATCTGCAGGAGACGATGCCGGGGTTCCTCGTGCGACCCGGACGCAGCACCCCGCGTCCTCGCCACAGGTGGGGCGCCGCGGCGGCCGCGCACCCAGGACCAGGAGGAGGGGGACAGAAGGAGACCCAAAGCGTCCAATGGCTGCTCAAGGTTCCCTCCAAAGGGCCCGCTCACCTGGGACCTGGCCGCCAGAAGCGGGGGCCGGAGCACCAGGTCTCTCAGAAGTTTCCGGGCCTGTGCTCCCACGGGGGCCGCCATCTTATCCAGGAAACCAGCGAGGGCAGCCAGACGGGGCGCCGACTGGGCGGGAGGGGGGAAGGGAGGCGGGGGCGGGGCAAGGGGCGGGGCCAGTCGCCCGCCCCGCCCCTCCGCCCGGGCGCGCCGGGTGCTCCTGGGACGGGGCCGCCTGAGGGAGCTCCTGAAGGAGCCGCGCGTTCCGCAGCGCGAGCACCACCTCAGCCCGAAGTTCACCTGTAGCTGTCAGAGGCCCGGTGGGTCACCGTGTGAGAGAGAGCACACCCGAGCCCTGGGGTCGTGGGGTTTAAAGTGCACCGGGGTGACGGGCCAGTGCCTGTTGGCGGTTGTAGGGAGTGCTCTGAGGAGCGGCCCGCGAAGCAGATGCCTAGTCCGGGTTGGGCCTCTGCTCAGGTGCTGGGGCCCCGGACGCTGGTCTAGGGAAGCCGTGTTGAAACTTGAGGCAGTAAGGGAGAAGCAAGCAGGGCTGAAGAGGTGAGTACAGGTTCTCAACGCTTTCGTTTGTCCGCTAGTGAACATTTAGACAAAGCTAGTGGAGGATTTCCGAGTAGGCAATGGCAACCCCCTCCAGTATTCTTGCCTGGAGAATCCCACGGACAGAGGAGCCTGGTGGACGACAGTCGGTGGGGTCACAGAGACTCGAACACGACTGAGCGACTAAACGACGACGATAATTGAAGGATTTTAAGCGTGTGGTTACCGGAATAAGAGCAAGAGTTTGAGTGTACATGACTCCAAGCACTGTCAGTGGTATAAAAATAACTCCAACATGTATGCTTAATATGTGTCAGGCTCTTTAAAAAGAAAAACTCCCGTAGTATTCATTCATATTAAGCTTTTCAGTAGACACCAATGTAAATTCCTCATTTTTGGAGAAGGGAAAACTGCGGCACGGGTAGGTTAACTAGCTTATTGAAGGTCACAGATCCGATAAGGATTGAAAATCAGGTGTAAGCTTTTGCTTTCTTCTCGCGACCCTGTGAAGTGTTATTTTAGAATTTCTTTTAACCTTACTTTGTTCTTGAGCCTATAATCATGAGAAAAGGTACAGATGTAACAAAATTGAGCAACCATTTCTGCTAATTTTCTTTACTTCCCTGCTATCCTTTTAGTTTGACAAAACAAATCTACAGAAAAGTTGCAGTAATATTACCCCCAAACTCCCACATATCCTTTACCCGAATTTATTGATAGCATTAGATTACATCTGGCCTAATTCCCCATTTTTTATGGATGCCAATACATACCTTTATTGCCCTTATTAATCACAATTTTATTTCATATCCACTGATGATTGTTTCTTGTATCATTTATTACTGTGACATCTGCAAAATCATAATTGTCTAATTCCATGCCTTTTAACACATTTTAGTTGACATTCTACTCTGAGAAGAGCTTTAGTGTCCCCCGCATTTGTTTGTTCTTTTTTAAAAATATATTTATTTATTTATTTTTGGCTGTGTTGGGCTCATAATTGCTACATACAAGCTCTTAATTGTAGCATACAGGATCTTTTCTTTGTGACATGTGGGCACTGTATCTTGCGGTCTCAGTAGTTCAGGCTTAGTTGCCCCACAGCATGTGGGATTTTAATTCCTCAACCAGGAATTAAATCCAGTCTCCGCAATGGAAGCCAGACTTCCAACCACTGTTCCACCAGGGAAGCCCCTCTTTATTTATTCATTTGTTCAGCTGTGTCAGTATGGACTCACTGGTCCTTTTTTTTTTTCCACTGCCAGACCTGTGTTTATTCCTTTACATGTACCAGCTACCTCTGAATATGGGTCATTTAATCCTCACAGGAACTCTGTAAAGAATGACGCTTGATATTCTCATTTTACCAGAGGGGGCACTGCACTGTCAGTGGTATAAAATAACTCCAACATGTATGCTTAATATGTGTCAGGCTCTTTAAAAGAAAAACTCCCGTAGTATTCATTCATATTAAGCTTTTCAGTAGACACCAATGTAAATTCCTCATTTTTGGAGAAGGGAAAACTGCGGCACGGGTAGGTTAACTAGCTTATTGAAGGTCACAGATCCGATAAGGATTGAAAATCAGGTGTAAGCTTTTGCTTTCTTCTCGCGACCCTGTGAAGTGTTATTTTAGAATTTCTTTTAACCTTACTTTGTTCTTGAGCCTATAATCATGAGAAAAGGTACAGATGTAACAAAATTGAGCAACCATTTCTGCTAATTTTCTTTACTTCCCTGCTATCCTTTTAGTTTGACAAAACAAATCTACAGAAAAGTTGCAGTAATATTACCCCCAAACTCCCACATATCCTTTACCCGAATTTATTGATAGCATTAGATTACATCTGGCCTAATTCCCCATTTTTTATGGATGCCAATACATACCTTTATTGCCCTTATTAATCACAATTTTATTTCATATCCACTGATGATTGTTTCTTGTATCATTTATTACTGTGACATCTGCAAAATCATAATTGTCTAATTCCATGCCTTTTAACACATTTTAGTTGACATTCTACTCTGAGAAGAGCTTTAGTGTCCCCCGCATTTGTTTGTTCTTTTTTAAAAATATATTTATTTATTTATTTTTGGCTGTGTTGGGCTCATAATTGCTACATACAAGCTCTTAATTGTAGCATACAGGATCTTTTCTTTGTGACATGTGGGCACTGTATCTTGCGGTCTCAGTAGTTCAGGCTTAGTTGCCCCACAGCATGTGGGATTTTAATTCCTCAACCAGGAATTAAATCCAGTCTCCGCAATGGAAGCCAGACTTCCAACCACTGTTCCACCAGGGAAGCCCCTCTTTATTTATTCATTTGTTCAGCTGTGTCAGTATGGACTCACTGGTCCTTTTTTTTTTTCCACTGCCAGACCTGTGTTTATTCCTTTACATGTACCAGCTACCTCTGAATATGGGTCATTTAATCCTCACAGGAACTCTGTAAAGAATGACGCTTGATATTCTCATTTTACCAGAGGGGGCACTGCACTGCAGAAAGAGTATGTAACTTGCTCAGGGTCACAGCTTGTGAGCAGACCCCAAAGCTGGAATCTGACCACACCCTCCTCTTGACATGAGTCTGTCTGAGGTCCCACCTCATCCTCATTATTACTATTGGGTCTGCCATCTAGCCAGGATGGAAAAAAAGACTTATTAATGTCTGTATGTTGAATATTTAAACTTGATGAGAACTTTGAACGTGTTGTCAGAAGGAAGCAGACCACGTGTAGAATTCATCAAAGGCTGCTTATTCAGACAGTAATATGGCAAGGGAGTTGGCCGCTATCACTTTCCTTCCAGCCAAGACTTGAAAGGGGTTGATAAGAAGAGTATATTTTATAAAGATAATATTGAGCCTATTTAGACAGTCTTTGAGTTTAGTATAGAATTAGTATCGAATTAGTATCGAATATTTTTCTCTAAGGTCAGAATTTTTGGAAGTGGAATGGGCAGAAGCTTTCTGATTACCATTCAAGTACTTGTGGCAATTTTGGATTGGTTCATTATCTACTAGTGACTATCAAGGTTGGGTAGCATCATATGAGTTTTCCTGTTTCAATTAGAAGACTGCCTAGTCAGCTTTAGGGCCAAAGTCTTGTAACTGCAATTCTTCAGTACCTTCACTCACATTCTCTCATTCTCCCATGTCTGCAGTCAAAGATTTGGGGAATATGGAGCAGAAGGACTTCATATGGTATCTCCAGTGGTTAACTCTGGGCCAGGATTGGAGAAAGTTTAAAATAAACACATGTAGGATGACTCACAGTTACACCTTCCTCCTAGGACTTCTCCCTAGAAGTTCCTCCTAAGACTTCTCCCTATTTTATACCCTTATTTCTTTCCCAAATAGGAAGCTCTTTGAGGTTAAGGATTCCACCAGAGTTCTACACTGAGATTAGCACTGGGTTTTCTGTGAAACTGGACTGGATTCAAATCCCACCTCTTCCTTGACCTGAGGAACTACCTGCATCATACAGCAATAGTAAGTGTTCAATGATATGTGTGTAAAGACCTTGCACACAGGAGGCTCTTAATAAATGTTATATTTCTAAAAGTTGTATCTTTGCGTGTATCCAGAAACTTGTATTTCCATAAGGGCAGAAAGAGTATGTAACTTGCTCAGGGTCACAGCTTGTGAGCAGACCCCAAAGCTGGAATCTGACCACACCCTCCTCTTGACATGAGTCTGTCTGAGGTCCCACCTCATCCTCATTATTACTATTGGGTCTGCCATCTAGCCAGGATGGAAAAAAAGACTTATTAATGTCTGTATGTTGAATATTTAAACTTGATGAGAACTTTGAACGTGTTGTCAGAAGGAAGCAGACCACGTGTAGAATTCATCAAAGGCTGCTTATTCAGACAGTAATATGGCAAGGGAGTTGGCCGCTATCACTTTCCTTCCAGCCAAGACTTGAAAGGGGTTGATAAGAAGAGTATATTTTATAAAGATAATATTGAGCCTATTTAGACAGTCTTTGAGTTTAGTATAGAATTAGTATCGAATATTTTTCTCTAAGGTCAGAATTTTTGGAAGTGGAATGGGCAGAAGCTTTCTGATTACCATTCAAGTACTTGTGGCAATTTTGGATTGGTTCATTATCTACTAGTGACTATCAAGGTTGGGTAGCATCATATGAGTTTTCCTGTTTCAATTAGAAGACTGCCTAGTCAGCTTTAGGGCCAAAGTCTTGTAACTGCAATTCTTCAGTACCTTCACTCACATTCTCTCATTCTCCCATGTCTGCAGTCAAAGATTTGGGGAATATGGAGCAGAAGGACTTCATATGGTATCTCCAGTGGTTAACTCTGGGCCAGGATTGGAGAAAGTTTAAAATAAACACATGTAGGATGACTCACAGTTACACCTTCCTCCTAGGACTTCTCCCTAGAAGTTCCTCCTAAGACTTCTCCCTATTTTATACCCTTATTTCTTTCCCAAATAGGAAGCTCTTTGAGGTTAAGGATTCCACCAGAGTTCTACACTGAGATTAGCACTGGGTTTTCTGTGAAACTGGACTGGATTCAAATCCCACCTCTTCCTTGACCTGAGGAACTACCTGCATCATACAGCAATAGTAAGTGTTCAATGATATGTGTGTAAAGACCTTGCACACAGGAGGCTCTTAATAAATGTTATATTTCTAAAAGTTGTATCTTTGCCGTGTATCAGAAATGATTTCCTCTCCTCAAGATGCTCAGAGAGCTTTGGTTTCAGGGAAATGTCCACCCCATTCTTAGCAAGGATTGAAGATCAGTGTGTGTGAGTGTGTGTGTGTGTGTATGTGTGTGTAAGGCACTCCCCTGAGTTCCTATCTTCAAGTCCTCCAAAGTGCTTTCATGGGAGCTGTTAGTAGAGACTAACTATGGGTCCATGGACACATTTGGCAACCAGATGAAAAGCCCATGGACTCCTTTCAGAATAATGCTTTTGAATATATAAAATAAAGTGCCCAGAATGATCAAGGAACCAGCTACATTTAAGAATAGTTAAGAAAATGTTTAAAAAAACCCAGAATATTATTGTAGTAAATATCTGTCTTTATTAATAAATTAAATAATAAAGCCTAGCCTCATGTATAAAACTAGAAAAAATGTTATGTTTCTTCCTCTAAGTTTTTAATAAATATTTCTTGGATATCTAATGTGAAAACACCAGAGCCAGTCTGAGATATGGGTTATAAAACGCCTGACATTTTGTAACTTACCTTAATAGCACTGGAGAAGAGTGCAGGTGTATATATGCTAAATGAAACTATTGAGAGTCTAAAGTGGTTGCCTCCAGGAAGAGGGTGGAGGGTAGGGGTCAGGGTACCTTTACATTTTTAGAGCTTCAAAAATACAGATTCCTAGCCACCACTCTAGTCCTACTGAATCAGAATCACCTAGGATGGAGTCTGAGATCTGCATTTTAAATAATCATCTCAAGGGATTCTTTAGTTTGAGAGCTAAAAAAAACAAAAAACAAATCAAACCATGGTGGTACACTCTCAAGAACTTCCCCAATGAATCAAGAGACAGGTTACCGTGCCTTCTTCCATTGGGTTCCTAAATGTAGAGTGAAAATCCTATGGATCATAGCTGGAGGTGATGACCAAGTGCTACTCTCAGGCAGTCTTGACACATGGGCATAAGACGTGTCTTCTACCTGGGGCCTAGGTCAACCCTGGCATGTGGCAGCATTGGCTAAGGGTAAATAAAGTAACTCTATGCTTTTTTTTTTAATCAATATTGCAATTGTGAACTGCTTGAATAGTAACTGTGGCCATAGGGAATAACAGTAGCAAAAGCATTCCTTGCTATCTGGGATCAGATTGAAGCACAGAGGTAGACATTAGACAAACTGAGTTCAGCTTCTGGCTCTGTGATTTACAAGGTCTGAGCCAGGGCCAGTTATTTAAAACCTCAATCCTTTATCGGTGAGAAAGGGGTTATAATAGTATGTATTTTGCCAGTGTGTTGCTAAGTCCAAGCTTGTACTGCTTGCCACACAACAGGGCAGTAAATCTAGAGGTAAGTTATTGGGGCAAAGTAGAGCAACTGTATTTGGAAAGCCTGCAAACTGAGAATATGATAAACTCAGGCTTCAAAGAATCATCTTGGTGAGTTAGAATTCAGGTTTCTTTCTTTCTTTTTTTTCTTTCATGGTTTATTATTTATTTATTTATTTGTACAAGAAGAAGAAGTAATGTCAAGCATTCCCTGATTCCATTCAGCCTCTGGAGGGCATGTGCTAATTTCTTCCTCCTGGCAGTCATTCATGCCCAGAGGTCAGGATGTTTCCTGTGAGCTAAACAAAGGTATTTTAACTGGACGCTCATTTCCTGGGAAGTAGGGTTCCCAGTAATGGGCCATTATGTATAATTTAAGCTTATAGACAACAGTCCTTTAGGAATTAACACAATAAATGAAACTATTGAGAGTCATTTTAGGGGGTCTTCAAAAATACAGATTCCTAGCCACCACTCTAGTCCTACTGAATCAGAATCACCTAGGATGGAGTCTGAGATCTGCATTTTAAATAATCATCTCAAGGGATTCTTTAGTTTGAGAGCTAAAAAAAACAAAAAACAAATCAAACCATGGTGGTACACTCTCAAGAACTTCCCCAATGAATCAAGAGACAGGTTACCGTGCCTTCTTCCATTGGGTTCCTAAATGTAGAGTGAAAATCCTATGGATCATAGCTGGAGGTGATGACCAAGTGCTACTCTCAGGCAGTCTTGACACATGGGCATAAGACGTGTCTTCTACCTGGGGCCTAGGTCAACCCTGGCATGTGGCAGCATTGGCTAAGGGTAAATAAAGTAACTCTATGCTTTTTTTTTTTTTAATCAATATTGCAATTGTGAACTGCTTGAATAGTAACTGTGGCCATAGGGAATAACAGTAGCAAAAGCATTCCTTGCTATCTGGGATCAGATTGAAGCACAGAGGTAGACATTAGACAAACTGAGTTCAGCTTCTGGCTCTGTGATTTACAAGGTCTGAGCCAGGGCCAGTTATTTAAAACCTCAATCCTTTATCGGTGAGAAAGGGGTTATAATAGTATGTATTTTGCCAGTGTGTTGCTAAGTCCAAGCTTGTACTGCTTGCCACACAACAGGGCAGTAAATCTAGAGGTAAGTTATTGGGGCAAAGTAGAGCAACTGTATTTGGAAAGCCTGCAAACTGAGAATATGATAAACTCAGGCTTCAAAGAATCATCTTGCGTGAGTTAGAATTCAGGTTTCTTTCTTTCTTTCTTTTTTTTCTTTCATGGTTTATTATTTATTTATTTATTTGTACAAGAAGAAGAAGTAATGTCAAGCATTCCCTGATTCCATTCAGCCTCTGGAGGGCATGTGCTAATTTCTTCCTCCTGGCAGTCATTCATGCCCAGAGGTCAGGATGTTTCCTGTGAGCTAAACAAAGGTATTTTAACTGGACGCTCATTTCCTGGGAAGTAGGGTTCCCAGTAATGGGCCATTATGTATAATTTAAGCTTATAGACAACCGTCCTTTAGGAATTAACTTACAATATTGATAGAATACAAAAAGTTCTTCCCTATTACAAGTGCATTATCAAGCACTGGATTTCCCAGTGGGTGTTAGCCACCAGGCTTTCTTTACTTAACCAAGAAATCTTTTTCATGTTTGTTAACATTAATATCTATGAGCCTGTTTCTCCATTAGTAGAATGAAGGCCAAGTATGACAGCATCTTCTTTGAACAATGTAGCACCTCTCATAAACTTTGAACACACTGGAAATGTTAAGTTCCAAAACTCATAGATCAAACTTTGGATTTAGAACAACCTGCCCACACTATTTCTTATTGAGTTAATTGTTCCAGGAAGGCAAATAAAAATATCAGTAAGCCCACACACCTTCTCTTTCATCTTAGCAGTACATGTTAACAGTGAAATAATGTGCTCATTTTCATATCCACAGTAATTACTCCTGGGGCCCTGATTTGCCAAAGAGGCACATCAGGAAACCCAGCACAGGGATCATGCATCCAGCAGTTCCAGTGGTTGTTTATCATTACCTTTTCATTTAAGCATAAAAACCATCTGACAAATACAAACTCATTATAACCAGTAGAACTGAATAGAATTTTTTACGAACAACCCTAATTTCCATGAATAACATATTTGAGTTCATGCTGCTCCCTGGCAGGAATGAAAATCACTATTGTAGTGATGAAACAAAGGGCATTTCTGGACTTTGTTTAGTTATTTCTTCTTTAATGGATAACAGATTCCTTGAATTCTCAGACAAAGAAACTTTGGCCTTTCATTATATGCATAGGTAATATCTCTGTTGTTGTTCCTGACAGTCATTTTTACCAACACTTCAACTGTGTTATTTGCCAATGGCACAAAAAGAAGTCCCATTGAGATGAAGTTATTTCTTTCCTCTTTCATAATGCATTAAAATGTTTCATTTTGATGGCGTTTCTCAGTGGCTTATTTAAATCATAAGGTACTGAGGAAGAAAAAAGGATCTGAAACTAAATGTGTCCTCCTTGACAAAACTGCAGTGAGCTGAGGAGAAACTCTCACTATACCCTGGAAAGCACTGGGGGAAGATAAGGTTGACCATACTAACAGATCTAAGATGAAAACGAGGAAGAGTAAAGAACATCAGAAACCCAGAGAAGGAGCATTCAGGACAAGGTCACTTGAAAGGCTGAAAGTGGAGGATAAAATAAAAGGATGGAAACATAAGTGGTGACATTCTCCTGGTCAGGAAATTAGGAAATGGATGAAGAAGATGGATAAAATGGAGTGAAGAACATGTACACAAAGGACAGTGGATAAACATGGACTGAAAGAGAAAAATGCACCAGATTGTGGGAAAGAAATTCCTTTCAGAAACGAAATCTGCATTCCCACTGCAGCTGGAAGCCGTGAAATTTAGTACTTTCAATATTATTAAGACATCCTTTATTTAAATACCAAAATAAAAATTAGAGGCATTTCATTTCAAATACCCTGCTCCATTGGAAAGTAAGCAATCGCAGCTGTGGTTTTCAATAGAATCCCTTTAAGAGTTTTGGTTCTTGTTTTGTTTGTTTGTTTGTTATATTCTTGGGGCCATATTCTCCAAATGTTGTGCTTCAGTAGATCTGTCCTGGGGCCCAGGGATCTGCATTTTTATAAGTACCTCTTCTACCCCACTATGTTTATTGTAGACGACCCACTTTCCATGAGTGGAGAAGCACTGACCCAGAAGGTGGGACTTGGAGTAAGCTAGAGAAAATACACAGCAGTCATCCAATTCTTCTCTTTTTTGTTCATTTTCTTTTCCACTTCTCATCCCACTTCTGGTATATTCCTTAATCTTTCCCTACCTCTCCAAAATCTAATTCACTACATGAGATCGAGGAGTAAGGAATGAAGCTCCAAAGGAAGGTTCTGTGGTGTTCCCTCTGCTGTAAACAGCCCTTTCTTATTGTCCACCAGGCTCCAGGTCTCTCATTTCTACTCTTTCAGTCACCACCCTCATCAGGAAGCTTCCCTGAAGGTGAGGCTCGGTGTCATTTCAGTGGCTGGTCTCAATTGATCTGGAATTGAATCTATGGCAGTACTATCCAATAGTTCTTCCTGCAGTGAGGGGAAAATTCTTTATCTGGGTTGTCTCATGTTATACCCATCAGTCATGTATGGCTGTTGAACACTTGACGTGTGACACTGAAACTAAGAAAATAAATTTTTAATTGAATTTAATTTTGATGGGTTTATATTTAATTTTTTTAAAAGCAATTATTTTTTGTGACTTTTTCTTTTTTTTTAACCACTTCTGTTGGTCTTTCGTTTATTTGTCTTTGCTCTTTGGCCTATGTGAGCCTCTCATCACAGTGGCCTCTCTCGCTGCAGAGCACTGGCTCGAGCACATTTCCGGCTCAGTAGTTGAACACATTCAGTCCCAGCAGCTCACAAAGGACAGTGGATAAACATGGACTGAAAGAGAAAAATGCACCAGATTGTGGGAAAGAAATTCCTTTCAGAAACGAAATCTGCATTCCCACTGCAGCTGGAAGCCGTGAAATTTAGTACTTTCAATATTATTAAGACATCCTTTATTTAAATACCAAAATAAAAATTAGAGGCATTTCATTTCAAATACCCTGCTCCATTGGAAAGTAAGCAATCGCAGCTGTGGTTTTCAATAGAATCCCTTTAAGAGTTTTGGTTCTTGTTTTGTTTGTTTGTTTGTTATATTCTTGGGGCCATATTCTCCAAATGTTGTGCTTCAGTAGATCTGTCCTGGGGCCCAGGGATCTGCATTTTTATAAGTACCTCTTCTACCCCACTATGTTTATTGTAGACGACCCACTTTCCATGAGTGGAGAAGCACTGACCCAGAAGGTGGGACTTGGAGTAAGCTAGAGAAAATACACAGCAGTCATCCAATTCTTCTCTTTTTTGTTCATTTTCTTTTCCACTTCTCATCCCACTTCTGGTATATTCCTTAATCTTTCCCTACCTCTCCAAAATCTAATTCACTACATGAGATCGAGGAGTAAGGAATGAAGCTCCAAAGGAAGGTTCTGTGGTGTTCCCTCTGCTGTAAACAGCCCTTTCTTATTGTCCACCAGGCTCCAGGTCTCTCATTTCTACTCTTTCAGTCACCACCCTCATCAGGAAGCTTCCCTGAAGGTGAGGCTCGGTGTCATTTCAGTGGCTGGTCTCAATTGATCTGGAATTGAATCTATGGCAGTACTATCCAATAGTTCTTCCTGCAGTGAGGGGAAAATTCTTTATCTGGGTTGTCTCATGTTATACCCATCAGTCATGTATGGCTGTTGAACACTTGACGTGTGACACTGAAACTAAGAAAATAAATTTTTAATTGAATTTAATTTTGATGGGTTTATATTTAATTTTTTTAAAAGCAATTATTTTTTGTGACTTTTTCTTTTTTTTTAACCACTTCTGTTGGTCTTTCGTTTATTTGTCTTTGCTCTTTGGCCTATGTGAGCCTCTCATCACAGTGGCCTCTCTCGCTGCAGAGCACTGGCTCCGAGCACATGCACTCCAGAGCTCCGGCTCAGTAGTTGAACACATCAGTCAAGCCACTCTGCAGCACATGGGATCTTCCCAGGCCAGGGATCAAATCGGCACCCTTTGCACTGCAAGGCAGTGTCCTTACCCACTGGACCACCAGGGAAGCTTGATTTGTATTTAATTTGAACAGCTGTTCATAGCTAGTGGCTATACTGCTGACTAGTACAGGCCTACAGTATCTAAATGATGTATAAACTTTGCACCATCATACTATTTTCTCAGTCAGGTTCCTATTAGATACAGGTATTATTTACTGGGTTCATAACTTAGGTACAAATAGCTTATATAAGAGGTAATTGTAGGCAGCAGGCGATGCAGTGGGGAAGTAAGACAAGGAAGGTAGAACAGGCTATAGACAATTGGAGTTCATTTTCAGGGGGCACGCTGATAGCATGTTATGAAACATACCTCAAAATTGGACCTTTAAGGGATGAGGAAGTGGCTGGTTGTCCACCAACTCCTGTGCTTCTTCATAGATAGAGAGTGGCTTCTGGGGGCACTTTCAGCCTCCCTTTCCTTGGAACTCTTACACCCCTTGCTTATAGAAAGCCTTGGAGCAGACAGACACAGGTCTCTAAGGCAGTGATTATCTTGCAAAGCTTCAGGTTGCTTCAAGGAGATGTGTGCCCAAGGAAAACTTACTGCCTCTCCTTTTAAACTGACTTGAGTACCTCATGTCAATGTTTTGTCTTAGTTGGGAGGTAGAGTGCTTGAGATTACCTTGATAAGAAAGGTTCTCTTCTGAGAGAAAGAGAAGTTTCCAAATTATAGTTCTAAGCTGTACTCTTGTCAGTTTTCGTGATCAACTCAATTACTGGATTTTATCCTATTAGGTATCATTTCTAGCTCAGCATGAATAACTATCCCCGCAGTTTAGGTCCTATAATGTAGTCATAAAGTAGCTGACCATGGACTATCTCAGTGGAGACATGAAAAGACTCAAGCATTTCCAAAGTGCTTGGTTAGAAGACTTGTTTTTGTTTTGTTTGGTTTGGTTTTGATTGAGCTGCATGTGTGCAGGGCCTTAATTCCCTGACTAGGCATCAAACCTGTGTGCCCTACAGTGAAAGCATAGAGTCTTAACCACTGGATCTCCAGGGAAGTCCCTGGTTGTTTTTTATTTAAAACATTTTAGAAGATTACTGGCAGCAAGAGAAGAGAATTGAGATGTTAAAAAAATTAAACATAGTTTTAAAGGAGAAGTAGATAGAAGTAGTGCAAATAGTGATTTCTCCTCCTCTGATAATAAGCTTTGTTGAACTCTGGAAAGAGGAGATATGATTATATTAGAAGTAAACCAACAAAAAGGCAAATCAAAAAGGTAGATCAACTTCTGAAGGAGATGTACTGGCTTCTGTAAAAATGTGAGTAAAATGAGTCCTAGCCTTTCTACCTAGATCTGCTGCTGGTCCTTACAATCTTGGGCTGAAAGAAGTTGGAGAATTCTTGATAGTGTAGGCAAAAGGAATGTTATCAAATTTCTTTCAGAGACAATGGCGAGCCATGGAAGTTAAAAAGAGCTTAGCTACTTCACAGAGAAACCTACCTGAAGATACTTCTTCACACTACAAACTTCTATAAATTTCCTTTTAAAAAATTCTATTAAAAATTTCTAACTTTACACCAAAATAAGGGGAAGCGTGTCCTCAAGAGTGAGACCAATAATACCACAAGGGAGAAAATGAGAGCAGACAAATAAATATTTTACAGGGAAATATTTCAAGTATCTAAAAGTTCTTGGAAAATAAAAACACCATCATAGACAAATAACATGAATTTAAAAATTGGAAAAGAAAAGGTAAAAATGGCCAACAAACAAGAAAAAGAGGAGTCATCTTCATTGACTATATTGAAGAAATGCAAATTAAAATACAATCTTATATACTAAGATTGTATCATTTTTAAGTCAATAAAAATGCCCAAATATTGGTATAGTTGTGTGGAAATTGTTTCTGTTCTTCACTCACTAAGTTATGTCCGACTCTTTGCAACCCTATTATACCACACCAGGCTACACTGGAAGTTCAAAAGCTGACCATGGACTATCTCAGTGGAGACATGAAAAGACTAAGTTTCCAAGTTTTGTTTTGTTTGGTTTGGTTTTGATTGAGCTGCATGTGTGCAGGGCCTTAATTCCCTGACTAGGCATCAAACCTGTGTGCCCTACAGTGAAAGCATAGAGTCTTAACCACTGGATCTCCAGGGAAGTCCCTGGTTGTTTTTTATTTAAAACATTTTAGAAGATTACTGGCAGCAAGAGAAGAGAATTGAGATGTTAAAAAAATTAAACATAGTTTTAAAGGAGAAGTAGATAGAAGTAGTGCAAATAGTGATTTCTCCTCCTCTGATAATAAGCTTTGTTGAACTCTGGAAAGAGGAGATATGATTATATTAGAAGTAAACCAACAAAAAGGCAAATCAAAAAGGTAGATCAACTTCTGAAGGAGATGTACTGGCTTCTGTAAAAATGTGAGTAAAATGAGTCCTAGCCTTTCTACCTAGATCTGCTGCTGGTCCTTACAATCTTGGGCTGAAAGAAGTTGGAGAATTCTTGATAGTGTAGGCAAAAGGAATGTTATCAAATTTCTTTCAGAGACAATGGCGAGCCATGGAAGTTAAAAAGAGCTTAGCTACTTCACAGAGAAACCTACCTGAAGATACTTCTTCACACTACAAACTTCTATAAATTTCCTTTTAAAAAATTCTATTAAAAATTTCTAACTTTACACCAAAATAAGGGAAGCGTGTCCTCAAGAGTGAGACCAATAATACCACAAGGGAGAAAATGAGAGCAGACAAATAAATATTTTACAGGGAAATATTTCAAGTATCTAAAAGTTCTTGGAAAATAAAAACACCATCATAGACAAATAACATGAATTTAAAAATTGGAAAAGAAAAGGTAAAAATGGCCAACAAACAAGAAAAAGAGGAGTCATCTTCATTGACTATATTGAAGAAATGCAAATTAAAATACAATCTTATATACTAAGATTGTATCATTTTTAAGTCAATAAAAATGCCCAAATATTGGTATAGTTGTGTGGAAATTGTTTCTGTTCTTCACTCACTAAGTTATGTCCGACTCTTTGCAACCCTATTATACCACACCAGGCTACACTGGCTACACTACTACTGCCCTCCGCTGTCACCTAGAGTTTGCTCAAATTCATGTCCATTGACTCTGTGACACCATCTAACCATCTCATCCCCGATGCCCCCTCTCCTTTTGTCTTCAATCTTTCCTAGTATTAGGGTATTTTTCAGAGTAGACTTTGCCCATCAGGTGACCTGCATTGAAGGTGGATCAGGTAGACTGCATTGAAGAAATGCAAAATAAAATGCAATATTACATATTAAAGTTGTATATGTTTTTTTTTTTTTTTTTAAGAGATGCAGAAGAATAAAGATTTATTTATTTATTTATTTTGGGTGGGGGTCGGGTTGGGGAGGAAGGGGAGCAGGCGGGCCACCTCTATTGGTCTTTCATTTCTCCATTTTCATCCATCTTTGTTCTTCGGTTCCTGTGGGCCTCCCATCACGGTGGTGTCTGTCGTGTCAGAGCACCGGCTCTGGGCGCATGCGCTCCAGAGCTCCGGCTCGGTCGTTGGACACATCGATCCAGCCGCTCCGCGGCACGTGGGATCGTCCCGGGCCAGGGATCGAGCCGGCGCCCCCTGCACTGCAAGGCGGTGTCCTTACCCACTGGACCACCAGGGGAAGCCCTAAAGTTGTATATGTTTTTTTTTTTTTTTTTTTAAACATTTATTTATTTATTTATTTTGGCGATGGGGGGAGGGAGGGGGTGGGCGGGTCACTTCCACTGGTCTTTCATTTGTCTAGTTTCATCCATCTTTGTTATTTGGCCCGTGTGAGCCTCCCATCGCGGTGGCCTCTGTTTTCACAGAGCACCGGCTCTGGGCACATGCGCTCCAGAGCTCCGGCTCGGTAATTGGACACATCGGTCCAGCCGCTCCACGGCACGTGGGATCTTCCCAGGCCAGGGATTGAACCGGCGCCCCTTGCACTGCAAGGCGGTGTCCTTACCCACTGGACCACCAGGGAAGCCCTGTATATGTTTTTAAGTCAATAAAAATGGCCAATGTAAATAGAGTAGTGTGGGAACTTAATTCTTTTCTATCTTTTCAATGGGCATCCCTGTTGGTTCAGTGATAAAGGATCTGTCTGCCACTGCAGGAGCCACAGCTTCAATCCTTGGGTTGGGAAGATTCTCCAGAGAAGGAAAGGGCAACCCACTCCAGTATTCTTGCCTGGACAATCCCACAGACAGAGGAGCCTGGTGGGCTGTGGTCCATGGGGTCACAAAGGAGTCATACATGATTTAGTGACTAAACAATGATAAATGTTTTCAGTAGAATTGCTAAATCCTTCTAGAGGACTTTTGTCAATATATATCCAGAGTGTCAGAGTTTAAATTCTCTGGTCAAATAATTTTATTTCTAGGGATTATCCTAAATAAATATATGCATTTCCAGTCAAAGATTTTTGTTCAAATATATTAATTATAACAATGTATTTAACAATGAAAATTGGGAAACCACATCAATGGTGAATAGTTACTAAAAAAGCACACTGGAATATTTAGAAATACCAGAAAATGTATTATAAAATTTAATTTAAAGAGGCAATGTATGCATCCTGTAAGATTTTTTTTTTTTTTTAACTCTCTGAAAGTAGTAGCACATGTTAATGGTTTATTTCTTTAGGAAGCATTCTTCAACAAATTTTCTACTTATATATCCATGTGTATATCTCTATCCCTTATTATCTGTCTGTCTATCTGCCTATTTGGCCCACTACTTGTATTTGTAAATAAATGGGTTGGTTTTTTTTTTAGTAATTTTAATAGTGTCTTTTCAAGTAATTTAGTTTTAATTGGAGTACAATTACTTTACAACGTTGTGTTTCTGCTGTACAATAGCATGAAGCAACTATGTGTATACATATGTCCCTTTCCTCTTGAATCTCCCTTTCACCGCCTCTCCCCATCCCACCCATCTTGATCATCACAGAACACCAAGCTGAGCTCCCTGAGCTATACAGCTGCTTCCCGCTAGCTATCCATTTCACATGTGGTAGTGTACTCCTGCCCTGCAAATAGGTTCATCAGTAATGTTTTCTGGATTTCAAATACATGCGTTCTAGAAATAAAGTTTTAAAGGGGGGCTTCCCTGTGGCTCAGTGGATAAGAACCTGTCTGCCAATGCAGGAGACACAGGTTCGAGCCCTGAACCAGGAAGATCCCATATACCACAGAGCAGCTAAACCCACACATCAACAAAGACCCAGCAGAGCCAAAATAAATAGATAAATAAAAGTTACAAAAAAAAATAGCCACAGCTAATCCTGGGTTGGGAAGATTCTCCAGAGAAGGAAAGGGCAACCCACTCCAGTATTCTTGCCTGGACAATCCCACAGACAGAGGAGCCTGGTGGGCTGTGGTCCATGGGGTCACAAAGGAGTCATACATGATTTAGTGACTAAACAATGATAAATGTTTTCAGTAGAATTGCTAAATCCTTCTAGAGGACTTTTGTCAATATATATCCAGAGTGTCAGAGTTTAAATTCTCTGGTCAAATAATTTTATTTCTAGGGATTATCCTAAATAAATATATGCATTTCCAGTCAAAGATTTTTGTTCAAATATATTAATTATAACAATGTATTTAACAATGAAAATTGGGAAACCACATCAATGGTGAATAGTTACTAAAAAAGCACACTGGAATATTTAGAAATACCAGAAAATGTATTATAAAATTTAATTTAAAGAGGCAATGTATGCATCCTGTAAGATTTTTTTTTTTTTTTAACTCTCTGAAAGTAGTAGCACATGTTAATGGTTTATTTCTTTAGGAAGCATTCTTCAACAAATTTTCTACTTATATATCCATGTGTATATCTCTATCCCTTATTATCTGTCTGTCTATCTGCCTATTTGGCCCACTACTTGTATTTGTAAATAAATGGGTTGGTTTTTTTTTTAGTAATTTTAATAGTGTCTTTTCAAGTAATTTAGTTTTAATTGGAGTACAATTACTTTACAACGTTGTGTTTCTGCTGTACAATAGCATGAAGCAACTATGTGTATACATATGTCCCTTTCCTCTTGAATCTCCCTTTCACCGCCTCTCCCCATCCCACCCATCTTGATCATCACAGAACACCAAGCTGAGCTCCCTGAGCTATACAGCTGCTTCCCGCTAGCTATCCATTTCACATGTGGTAGTGTACTCCTGCCCTGCAAATAGGTTCATCAGTAATGTTTTCTGGATTTCAAATACATGCGTTCTAGAAATAAAGTTTTAAAGGGGGGCTTCCCTGTGGCTCAGTGGATAAGAACCTGTCTGCCAATGCAGGAGACACAGGTTCGAGCCCTGAACCAGGAAGATCCCATATACCACAGAGCAGCTAAACCCACACATCAACAAAGACCCAGCAGAGCCAAAATAAATAGATAAATAAAAGTTAAAAAAAAAAAAAAATAAAGTTTTAGAGGAAGTCACGCACACTCATTGGTTTATGTTTTATCTATGGCTGCTTTCCAGTTACACTGACAGAGCTGGATAGTTGCAACAGAGACTCTATGACATAAAGTATGTAATATCTGGCCCTTTACAGGAAAACCTTGCAAACCCCTGCATCAGCATACAAACTTATTGAAATAAGCTCAGTGACTGTGTACGCATTTTTGTGTGCTTGGTTTGCTGTTGTATTCCTAATGCCTAGAACAGTACCTAGCATATAGTAGGTGTTTTGTAAATATTTGTGGAATGAATTAATGGGATCACTTGCTCCGATTAATACACAGTCATGTGGTTTTCACTCTTAGTGCTTGTACTGGTATTACAGATAATGCTGCAATGAACACAGGTATTTGCTTACTTCTGCAATTATATCAGAAACAATATTTTGAAAAACATTTAATGATGTGGGAAATATATTGATATATCAAAATCTTTTTAAAAATAGCTAAAATTTGTGCTACTTTCACTTGTGTCATAAAAAATCTGTGTGTGTATAACCATGTGCTGTGTGCTATGCTGCCTTGCCTCAGTCATGTCTGACTCTTTTAGACCCTATGGACTCGAGCCCACCAGGTTCGTTTGTCCATAAAACTTTCCTGGCAGTTATACTGAAGTGGGTTTCCATGCCCTCCTCGAGGGGATCTTCCTGACCCAGGGATCAAAACCATGTCTCTCGTGTCTCCTGCATTGCAGACAGATTCTTTACCACTGAGCCACCAGGGAAGCCCTATAACCATAAATAATTTGAAATCCGGGAAGTGGGATTGGAATGATTTTTCTTCATTGTTATCTAAATTTATCATAATTAACACATATTTGTGGAAAAAATACTAAATGTATTTTTATAGGACTCAGAAATAAAGTTTTAAAGGGGGCTTCCTGTGGCTCAGTGTTCTGCCAATGCAGGAGACACAGGTTCGAGCCCTGAACCAGGAAGATCCCATATACCACAGAGCAGCTAAACCCACACATCAACAAAGACCCAGCAGAGCCAAAATAAATAGATAAATAAAAGTTAAAAAAAAAAAAAAATAAAGTTTTAGAGGAAGTCACGCACACTCATTGGTTTATGTTTTATCTATGGCTGCTTTCCAGTTACACTGACAGAGCTGGATAGTTGCAACAGAGACTCTATGACATAAAGTATGTAATATCTGGCCCTTTACAGGAAAACCTTGCAAACCCCTGCATCAGCATACAAACTTATTGAAATAAGCTCAGTGACTGTGTACGCATTTTTGTGTGCTTGGTTTGCTGTTGTATTCCTAATGCCTAGAACAGTACCTAGCATATAGTAGGTGTTTTGTAAATATTTGTGGAATGAATTAATGGGATCACTTGCTCCGATTAATACACAGTCATGTGGTTTTCACTCTTAGTGCTTGTACTGGTATTACAGATAATGCTGCAATGAACACAGGTATTTGCTTACTTCTGCAATTATATCAGAAACAATATTTTGAAAAACATTTAATGATGTGGGAAATATATTGATATATCAAAATCTTTTTAAAAATAGCTAAAATTTGTGCTACTTTCACTTGTGTCATAAAAAATCTGTGTGTGTATAACCATGTGCTGTGTGCTATGCTGCCTTGCCTCAGTCATGTCTGACTCTTTTAGACCCTATGGACTCGAGCCCACCAGGTTCGTTTGTCCATAAAACTTTCCTGGCAGTTATACTGAAGTGGGTTTCCATGCCCTCCTCGAGGGGATCTTCCTGACCCAGGGATCAAAACCATGTCTCTCGTGTCTCCTGCATTGCAGACAGATTCTTTACCACTGAGCCACCAGGGAAGCCCTATAACCATAAATAATTTGAAATCCGGGAAGTGGGATTGGAATGATTTTTCTTCATTGTTATCTAAATTTATCATAATTAACACATATTTGTGGAAAAAAATACTAAATGTATTTTTATAGGACTCAGAAGATCCTTTTCATCTTATTACTTCTATGTCCTATTTTAAATCATTTGATACTTCCATCACTATAAATTAAATTTAAATTCTTCCACCCAGTGCTTAAGACTGTTGAACCATTGGGTCAGATACCTGTTTCTATCTCCTCAGTGGCTTTCCTTCTTGAGGAGTTTGCTCAGCCAGAGCTGGATGCTACTCTTTGTCCTCAGAAAAGCCCTTATAAATACTGCCTTGGCACACTTAGTCATAGCTTTTGTCCTGGCCAGAATGCCATCCTTCTTTGCTCCCTGAGCCCAAAGCTCCCAACTCTTCCCAGTTATGTTCCTAAGTCCTTCCCACAGCATCGCCTTCCACCAGCGTCTACAGTCATGGGTGGAAAATCTGGTTTCTTTTCAAAGCCAAAGAAAGAAAACCTAAACAAATAAAGTAGTATGCCATACAAGGACTTGTAGGGACCATGGAAACAAGGACATCTCCTATCTTATGGCAGACAAATGAAAAAAAAAAATGTTTTTAAAGGCAGACAAAAAGCAAAACAAACTCAAGACTGCTGACAAAATGTTCCCTATGGCTTATACTGTCTGGTCATATAAACTGCTTGGAACTTTTTCCTGAAGTCTGTGAGTTTCAGGAATACAGAAAGAAGAGAAGAAGACAAGAGTTAACTGAGGTTCAAAAGTAGCATGGAGTAGGTTGAGAATGACCAATGGACAAGATGTTTCAAATTTAGGGAAAAGAGAAAAGGTAGGATTTAAGGCTGGTGTCTATGGTAAGTTATGCAGTTATGTTTTGAATGAAATTCTACTGTTTTACATTTTAGACTGTGTCAGAATACCCTTAGTGTCAAAATGGCTTCATCAGAATAGACCAAACAAAATACCTTGCTTTGTCCCCCATACTTCCACCCAAGTTCTTCTCATAGTAATAAAAACAGCAATAGGTAAGTTGAGTTTGGTCAGTATTATGTGCAGTCAGTGTGTTAAGCACATTTAGTAAGAGTGCTCATCTGAGTTAGCTCTCAAAATGCTATTCTTCATAATTAACACATATTTGTGGAAAAAATACTAAATGTATTTTATAGGACTCAGAAGATCCTTTTCATCTTATTACTTCTATGTCCTATTTTAAATCATTTGATACTTCCATCACTATAAATTAAATTTAAATTCTTCCACCCAGTGCTTAAGACTGTTGAACCATTGGGTCAGATACCTGTTTCTATCTCCTCAGTGGCTTTCCTTCTTGAGGAGTTTGCTCAGCCAGAGCTGGATGCTACTCTTTGTCCTCAGAAAAGCCCTTATAAATACTGCCTTGGCACACTTAGTCATAGCTTTTGTCCTGGCCAGAATGCCATCCTTCTTTGCTCCCTGAGCCCAAAGCTCCCAACTCTTCCCAGTTATGTTCCTAAGTCCTTCCCACAGCATCGTCTTCCAACAGCGTCTACAGTCATGGGTGGAAAATCTGGTTTCTTTTCAAAGCCAAAGAAAGAAAACCTAAACAAATAAAGTAGTATGCCATACAAGGACTTGTAGGGACCATGGAAACAAGGACATCTCCTATCTTATGGCAGACAAATGAAAAAAAAAAATGTTTTTAAAGGCAGACAAAAAGCAAAACAAACTCAAGACTGCTGACAAAATGTTCCCTATGGCTTATACTGTCTGGTCATATAAACTGCTTGGAACTTTTTCCTGAAGTCTGTGAGTTTCAGGAATACAGAAAGAAGAGAAGAAGACAAGAGTTAACTGAGGTTCAAAAGTAGCATGGAGTAGGTTGAGAATGACCAATGGACAAGATGTTTCAAATTTAGGGAAAAGAGAAAAGGTAGGATTTAAGGCTGGTGTCTATGGTAAGTTATGCAGTTATGTTTTGAATGAAATTCTACTGTTTTACATTTTAGACTGTGTCAGAATACCCTTAGTGTCAAAATGGCTTCATCAGAATAGACCAAACAAAATACCTTGCTTTGTCCCCCATACTTCCACCCAAGTTCTTCTCATAGTAATAAAAACAGCAATAGGTAAGTTGAGTTTGGTCAGTATTATGTGCAGTCAGTGTGTTAAGCACATTTAGTAAGAGTGCTCATCTGAGTTAGCTCTCAAAATGCTATTCTTCTATTACAGATTGAGAAAAGACAAGGGGCAGTGGTCTACCTCAAGCTATATGACTAGAAGGTGGCAGGGCTGACTTTGAAATCTAGAGTCCAATCCAGAAGTTTTACAGTGAATGCAGATCATCTCTAGGCATTAACCACTTAACCACTGCAGTGTGCAGTTCGGAAGTGGTGAAAGGAAGGAAATGTTTGGTATCAAGAATCTAAGTCAGAGGTTCTCAACCTCAGTACTATTGACATTTTAGGATGTGCATTGTAGGATGTTTCTTAGCAAGCTTAGCCTCTACCCGCTAGATGACAGTAGCAAATGCCCTGAGTAATGACAGTCAAAACTTCCCATATATTGCCAGATATCCCTGAGATAAGTGACATATTGGTGGAGGGTGAGAGGAAGCAACATCTCCTCTAGTATAAATATTTGTAACACTGGTATAAATACTTGTCCTTAGAGCAAAAATGCATACTTAATATTGTCATTTCCCTTCTTATGGGCTTTCATAATCCCAGATACATTTCTTCTCCCATCGATTTCCCAACTGTCCAGCTGAGAACAACAGAGATCATTGTACAAAATGCTCATTTTATATATCTAATCCTTTCATAGATTAGTATCATTAAAAAGCCTTAGCAAGAGGGAAGCAAAAACTTTTTAAGTCATCAAGCAATCATTAAATGAATTAAAATACTAATTCTCATATCATTAGTCTGATTTTAGCGAAGCCATGGAAGTACTATTCCAATATTCTGCATGAAATAGCAAATTATAGTTTGAAAGTTCTCCAAGCAGTTGAGAACTGCTTCAATTTAGTAAAGGTTCTGAATATTTGTAAGCTAAATTTTCCCAGGGAATCATTTTTATACTATTAGTGTTAGTCTGTGCCATTAGGCTCTTTTTTTTCCCCCTATGATAGAATGTTTTTTTATGTTATCATTCTGTGTCTCAGGGAAAAGTGTAATTTTTAATGGAAGTAACCTAAGATTAGCCTCCATATTCCCCCTTAGTGACTTTACATCATCAGTCTGTGCAAAGGGAGAATTTTGCATTTAAAAAAAAAAATCAGTTTCAATTATTAAAAACAACTGACATACATATTGTTAGTTTGACATATGTATTGTCAAAGTATTTGATTATACTTCAGAATACCAGTTGTGTTTCTTTGCCAGAGAGAAAAAGTGAAATCTATTTGAATGTTAATTCTGAAAGGCCAAATTTTGAACACTGAATATTGACTATTGCCTATGGTCTTACTGGATAAGTGCAATTCACCTGTTTGATGGAATTTGTTCTAGCCTATACATTTCATGTGGCAAGGGCAGAAAGCCCTAGTTCCTTTACTTACCAGGAATTTTGATCAAGACTTCTTCTATTACAAGTGACAAAATCTTAAACCAAACTCAGGTTATTTATTGGCCAACATAAGGCACTCCAGAAGAGTATCTGTTCTGAAATATAACCATTTGGGCCTAAATATCATGGGCTTCCCAGTGGTGCTAGTGGTAAAGAATCTACCTGCTAATGCAGGAGATATTAAGAGACGTGGGTTCGATCCCTGGGTTGGGAAGATCCCCTGGAGGAGGGCATGACAACCTCCTCCATTATTCTTGCCTGGAGAATTCCATGGACAGAGGAGCCAGGAAGGCTACAGTCCATAGGGACACACAGAGTTGGACACAACTGAAGTGACCTGGCACACTAGCACTATCATGAGGAGGGACTTCCTAGATGGTGCTGGTGGTAAAAAACCCTCCTACCAATATGGGAGACATAAGAGATGCAGGTTCAATCCCTTGGTTGGGAAGATCCCCTGGAGGAGGGCATCCTGCAACCCACTCTAGTATTCTTTCCAGGACAATCTCATGGACAAAAGAGCTTGGCAGGCTACGGTCCATGGGGTTGCAAAGAATCGGACACAACTGAAGCAACTTAGCACATGCTCACCCATCATGAAGAGTCTCTGTCTGTCTCTTTCTCCTTTATCATCATCATCATTACCATCATCACGGTCTAAGCTGCACTCACTTTGATTTTAAAATCCGTTTTTACAAGATGAAGAAGTGGGTACCAGGAGCCTCCATATTCCCCTTAGTGACTTTACATCATCAGTCTGTGCAAAGGGAGAATTTTGCATTTAAAAAAAATCAGTTTCAATTATTAAAAACAACTGACATACATATTGTTAGTTTGACATATGTATTGTCAAAGTATTTGATTATACTTCAGAATACCAGTTGTGTTTCTTTGCCAGAGAAAAAGTGAAATCTATTTGAATGTTAATTCTGAAAGGCCAAATTTTGAACACTGAATATTGACTATTGCCTATGGTCTTACTGGATAAGTGCAATTCACCTGTTTGATGGAATTTGTTCTAGCCTATACATTTCATGTGGCAAGGGCAGAAAGCCCTAGTTCCTTTACTTACCAGGAATTTTGATCAAGACTTCTTCTATTACAAGTGACAAAATCTTAAACCAAACTCAGGTTATTTATTGGCCAACATAAGGCACTCCAGAAGAGTATCTGTTCTGAAATATAACCATTTGGGCCTAAATATCATGGGCTTCCCAGTGGTGCTAGTGGTAAAGAATCTACCTGCTAATGCAGGAGATATTAAGAGACGTGGGTTCGATCCCTGGGTTGGGAAGATCCCCTGGAGGAGGGCATGACAACCTCCTCCATTATTCTTGCCTGGAGAATTCCATGGACAGAGGAGCCAGGAAGGCTACAGTCCATAGGGACACACAGAGTTGGACACAACTGAAGTGACCTGGCACACTAGCACTATCATGAGGAGGGACTTCCTAGATGGTGCTGGTGGTAAAAAACCCTCCTACCAATATGGGAGACATAAGAGATGCAGGTTCAATCCCTTGGTTGGGAAGATCCCCTGGAGGAGGGCATCCTGCAACCCACTCTAGTATTCTTTCCAGGACAATCTCATGGACAAAAGAGCTTGGCAGGCTACGGTCCATGGGGTTGCAAAGAATCGGACACAACTGAAGCAACTTAGCACATGCTCACCCATCATGAAGAGTCTCTGTCTGTCTCTTTCTCCTTTATCATCATCATCATTACCATCATCACGGTCTAAGCTGCACTCACTTTGATTTTTAAAATCCGTTTTTTACAAGATGAAGAAGTGGGTACCAGGAGCTTCCATGTCACATTCTTACTGCCTTTTGATCGTAAAGGAGAGAGAGTCCTCATCCTCTAATTCAAGTTCTAAAGTGTTATCTGAAAAGATTTTGATGAGGCCATCTGGGATCCCAGTTCCACACGTGGCCATCTCTGTTGACCAGAAAGAGTTGCTGTGATATTTTAGATTGGATTAAAGTACAAGTGGTTTTATCAAGGAAGTTACCCATTGGAAAATGATAAACAAATGAGAGAAACAGAATAAGCTGCAATATCAGATGAAGTGCTAGCCTCCCTCTGACCCAGAAGGAGCTCTGAAACATAAATTGCACATCAAAGTTTGTCCCTGTATGGAAGGAGGGGAGCTGGGCTTATCACCTGTGTACCAGTAAGTTGGCTACAGGTTGCCTTGAGAGGATAAAATATCTTTGGAACTTTCAGCTCTGGTCTTGGAGGTGATGCAGCTCTAGTAGCCCAAGTGCAAACCTCTGAGGAAGCTTGCAGGTACCGGCCTTTTGCCACATAACCCAGGGAAGCTGAAGACTGGGCACACAGCACTAGTGTTTGCTGCACGCACTCATCCCTGTGTGACTGAAATACTTGTTCTCTGTGTTTGGCAACCTCAACCAGAACCACATGTCTGAACCAAGGAAGAATGATTTACTGTAAAAGAGAAGATCCTGTTACAGGAACAAGAAAGGGGCAGACAGAATAATGAATGTCAGTTTAGCTGGTTTCGCTTGATTTGTACTGGCCAAATTTGATGCCAAGAAGGTTGGGTAAAGGTCAGGTAAACACACATTTAGAGAAGGAAAATGACATTTACTGAGAATTGACTGTGTCACTAACAGTCTTTGTTAACAGCTTCATTAAAGCATAATTATAACACAATACAGGACACATATTTAAAATGTAACTTTGACAAATTTTGACATGTATACACCCATTCAACCATTACAGTAATCTAGATGATGAACATCTCCGTAATTACAGAAGTTTCTCTTTCTAACCCATCACTTCCCCTTTTCTGGTTCCTCCATCCTTAAACAATTGCTCATGTGCTTTTTGTCACTATAGATTATTTTATATATTCTAGAATTTTATCTAAATGGAATCATTCAATATACACTCTTTGCTTTGGCTTGGTTAGTTTGAGATCAATCCATGTTGTTTTGTGTATCAGTAGTTCATTTGTTTCATATACTCTATTGAAAGATTCCTCTAATTCAAGTTCTAAAGTGTTATCTGAAAAGATTTTGATGAGGCCATCTGGGATCCCAGTTCCACACGTGGCCATCTCTGTTGACCAGAAAGAGTTGCTGTGATATTTTAGATTGGATTAAAGTACAAGTGGTTTTATCAAGGAAGTTACCCATTGGAAAATGATAAACAAATGAGAGAAACAGAATAAGCTGCAATATCAGATGAAGTGCTAGCCTCCCTCTGACCCAGAAGGAGCTCTGAAACATAAATTGCACATCAAAGTTTGTCCCTGTATGGAAGGAGGGGAGCTGGGCTTATCACCTGTGTACCAGTAAGTTGGCTACAGGTTGCCTTGAGAGGATAAAATATCTTTGGAACTTTCAGCTCTGGTCTTGGAGGTGATGCAGCTCTAGTAGCCCAAGTGCAAACCTCTGAGGAAGCTTGCAGGTACCGGCCTTTTGCCACATAACCCAGGGAAGCTGAAGACTGGGCACACAGCACTAGTGTTTGCTGCACGCACTCATCCCTGTGTGACTGAAATACTTGTTCTCTGTGTTTGGCAACCTCAGCCAGAACCACATGTCTGAACCAAGGAAGAATGATTTACTGTAAAGAGAAGATCCTGTTACAGGAACAAGAAAGGGGCAGACAGAATAATGAATGTCAGTTTAGCTGGTTTCGCTTGATTTGTACTGGCCAAATTTGATGCCAAGAAGGTTGGGTAAAGGTCAGGTAAACACACATTTAGAGAAGGAAAATGACATTTACTGAGAATTGACTGTGTCACTAACAGTCTTTGTTAACAGCTTCATTAAAGCATAATTATAACACAATACAGGACACATATTTAAAATGTAACTTTGACAAATTTTGACATGTATACACCCATTCAACCATTACAGTAATCTAGATGATGAACATCTCCGTAATTACAGAAGTTTCTCTTTCTAACCCATCACTTCCCCTTTTCTGGTTCCTCCATCCTTAAACAATTGCTCATGTGCTTTTTGTCACTATAGATTATTTTATATATTCTAGAATTTTATCTAAATGGAATCATTCAATATACACTCTTTGCTTTGGCTTGGTTAGTTTGAGATCAATCCATGTTGTTTTGTGTATCAGTAGTTCATTTGTTTCATATACTCTATTGTATGGTGGTACCACAATTTGTTTATCTGTTCACCTGTTGAAGGATTCTAGCATTTTTATGTATCATATTTATATTGTATATACTTTCCCCAATACTTTGGTGTAGGTTTTACTGTTCTCTTTTTACTAAAGAGGAGTTTAGGCTCAGAGAGATGAGCTAAGTTACCTGATCACTTAGCTCATAAGTAGTAGAGCTTAGATCTCAGGTTTTTCCCTCAGCAAAAATCTGTTCTGTTTTTACCTTCCCCATATTTGTAAGAACACAAATTTGACACACAGTAATTGATTGTTATTCACTTTAATTAGCAAAATTTACATATTCAATAGGTGTTTTCCAATTTTAAACTCTTACTTTAAGTCTTGTCTCCTGCTTTGATGTTTTCTCCATGCCGCAGTTGGCAAATATCCCATTTACTACTCTTTCTCTTCTTAAAAATAATGAAACAGAATAATTCAACAATATATTTTCTAGTCTTTGGCCATTTTTGACTCTGCTGCACCAAATCATGTATCATTTCACTACTGAGCTATGCAGGAGATAGTTGCAGAAGTCAACACTAAGTGTGTCTGCTATTTAGATCCCCTTGAAATTTCAGAGTGAAAAGGGAAATGATGAAAGTATCAGGAATTTCAGCAGCTTTTCCAGTGACAAAGACTCACACCTCACTTCTTAGAAAATTGCACCAAATGTACTCTGGCACCTTAAATTCCTAAGGTTACATGTTTTACTTGTGTATGTCCCATCTCTCCATTTCAATAGTAAATTCTCTGAGAGCATTTACCAAATCAACCCCCAAAAATCTGGATGTCGAAGCTCAAAGTTCTTAAATCCATTCCAGCAAAGGGGGTGAAAGTGTTAGTCACTCAGTTATGTCCATCTCTTTGCAGCCCCATGGACTATAGCCTGCCCAGCTCTTTTGTCCATGGAATTCTCCAGGCAAGAATACTTGAGTGAGTTGCGATTAACTTCTCCATGGCATCTTCCTGACCCAGGGATCAAAGCTGGTCTCCCACATTGCAGGTGGATTCTTTACCGTCTGAGCCACTGGGTAATACACTGTCTAATCTTGCCAGGCTACAATCTCCAGATGAAAAAATGCCTAAGAATATAGCTTGAAAGATTTTACCTATATTATAAAAATATCATAAAGGAGGGCTTCCCCTGGTGGTCCAGTGGGTAAGGACACCGCCTTGCAATGCAAGGGGAGCCGGTTCGATCCCTGGCCTGGGAAGATCCCACGTGCTGCGGAGCAGCTGGACCGATGTGTCCAATTACCAAGCCCGAGCTCTGGAGCGCATGCGCCCGGAGCCGGCGCTCTGTGACGACAGACGCCACCGCGGTGGGAGGCCCACACGGGCCAAAGAACAAACACGGATGAAAATAGAGAAATGAAAGACCAATAGAAGTGGCCCGCCCGCTCCCCTCCCTCCCCAACCCGACCCCCACCCAAAAATAAAAAAAAAAAAAATAAAAAATCTTTAAAAAAAAAAATATATATATCATAAAGGAGTTAAGAAGATTAATAAAGTCTGGGTTAAGGAGAATGCAGCAGATCCTACTGGAACTCTGCCCATAACCCCTATGTGCGCACTTCTGTACTTGAAAGGCCAGTTACTGGAATCCCTTCAATTCTATCTGCCTGTGGTCATTTCTGTGCCTTTGGGAACAGACTGCTCTAGCATGCAGGACAGGCCAAAAGCATAGGAAGGTTAATATGTCAGGAAGCATTTCTCAACCAATAATAAGATAAACACCCAGGCTTTCTCATCTCTTAGGTGGGGAACTACTGCAGCTCTTCTGCTTTTGTCTCAGAGTTTCCCTGAAGAATTGAGCCCCAGTTACCCCTACCAGTCACCTTCTCAATAAATGATCTGTTAATGCCTTCCTTCCCTTCTTTGTTTCCCTTCCCAAATCCTTTACCTGTGCTTTTTTTTTTTTTTTTTTTAATCTTTTGGGGAGTGAGGCAGGGAGGGAGGGGGATGGGCAGGCCACTTCTATTGATCTTTCATTTCTCCATTTTCATCCGTCTTTGTTCTTTGGCTCCTGTGGGCCTCCCATCGCGGTGGCCTCTGTCGTCGCAGAGTGCCGGCTCTGGGCGCATGCGCCCCAGAGCTCCGGCTTGGTAATTGGACACATCATTCCAGCCGCTCCACAGCACGTGGGATCTTCCCAGGCCAGGGATCGAACCGGCGCCCCTTGCATTGCAAGATGGTGTCCTTACCCACTGGACCACCAGGGGAAGCCCTACCTGTGCTTTCTTAAGTGATATTCTTGCACCCAAGTCCTTGTCTAAGTGGTCGCTGTTGGGAAAGCCAAAGACAAACATGAACTAGGAAAATTTTAATAGCAACCACTGTTGCACAGCTACCAGCATATTGGGTTATTTCCTATACTGTAAACTATTTGATTCCCATGATTAATGTAGGAGGTAGGAATTTTTATCCCCATTTAACTAATAAAGAAATTGAGTCTTTTTTTCTTTTTGCCATCATGCCTCTTTTCTTTTTTATTTATTTTCATCCATCTTTTTTGTTCTTTGGCATGTGTGGGCCTCCCATTGCTGTGTCCTCTCTCACTGCAGAGAACCCGCTCTGGGTGCATGTGCTCCAGAGCACTGACTTGTAATTTGGCACATCAGTCCAGCCTCTCCATGGCATGTGAGCTCCTCCCGGGCCAGAGATCAAACTGGTACCCCTTGCCCTGCAAGGTAGACTCTTTACCCACTGGACTACCAGGGTAGCCCAGAAATTGAGTGTTTGATAAGTGAAAAAATGTCCCAACTTCATATAATAAATGACAGAGTCAGGTCCCCTCCAACTCTTACTCCAGATTCTGTAATCTGTCACAGCTCTCAGGTCAAGTCCTTTGCTGGTGCGATGTGCACAATTAATACAATCTAGTGGCCCTAGGAAATGGAAACATCTTTCTGACATGTTTGATAGTATCCAGGAAAGAATAGCACCAGGAAGAACTAGTTAAATTGCAAGGATTTTTTCCGCTTTTTTTGTTATGACTCTTTTGAAACCTTGACATGCAGTTTAAAATGACATTAGCTCCTCTAGTTGTGTTTGCAGAAGCAATGGCAGAATGATAGCCTATTCACGTCTCTTTCAGCCATTCACTCTGGTCTCACTGATGGTGTGCCAATGAAATTGCTGTAAGTGACATTTTCATCCTTGCCACTCATTACTGAGGAAGGAAATTCAAGGAGTTCCTGATACATTTTTTATTTTTTAATATGACAACACACATACACTACTTTTCTTGTTCTTAAATATATTCAATTTATCTATGAGAATAAGAGCAGGCTTCATTTCTTATTCATTTGCTTTTCTTTCTTTTCTATCCATATGCCATAGAGAAGGAATTTTAATCACTGAAAGAGCATTTGTATAATAAAAGTGATGTCTGCAATTCCTTCAGCGAAGAGCATGAATAAATGATCTGTAGATTCTTAAAGTGTTGTTCCAAATATGAGTTTCAGTTTGCACAGAAGTTTCAATAAATTGTTTTGTGTCCCTAAAGACCTACAGATGCCTCATGGGATGTGTTGCAGAGGATTCCATTTAGAAAGAATTTTGTTTATGAGTAATATATTCTCTGCATTTTTCTCTCTTCTGTTAATGGCCAATGACATTGACTAATATAAGCATGCTGTTTTTCTTTTCCTTTTTTTTTTTTTTAAAGATTAATTTTTATTTATTTATTTTGGGCGGGAGTCTGGTTGAGGAGGGAGGGGGGAGGGCGGGCCACTTCTATTGGTCTTTCATTTCTCCATTTTCATCCGTCTTTGTTCTTTGTCTCCTGTGGGCCTCCCATCGCGGTGGCGTCTGTCGTCGCAGACCGCCGGCTCTGGGCGCATGCGCCCCAGAGCTCCGGCTTGGTAATTGGACACATCGGTCCAGCCGCTCTGCGGCACGTGGGATCTTCCCAGGCCAGGGCTCGAACCGGCACCCCTTACACTGCAAGGCGGTGTCCTTACCCACTGGACCACCAGGGGAAGCCCTTCTTTTCCTTTTAATAAGAGGTGCAACATCAACTTCAATCTGAGGTTTTCTGAGTGCTGCAGAATTTAGCATCAGCTTTTCATTCAGGGATTTAAAAGCACAGCACAACTGTGTTGACATCAAATGATAGCTTAAGCTTATACAGTAGTTAACTTTTCACTGAAGTGACACACACTACACTATTTTTATGTTTTATCTTTACAACATGTCTATGATACAGATGTTTTATTATGTTCATATTTTAGATAAGTCAACTGAGACTTAGGATAAACAGAAGTAATAGTGAAATGATAGTTGGAAGAAGGTCACACAATTATTACAGTGTATAAATTTTACCCACAAGTTTTGTTGGTTTGTACCTTAATAACTAGTCCTATTTAGTCTTGCCATACAGACCCTGGGGCTTCTGGTGTCCATAAACCCTTTGTACACATTTTTTTAATAACTAGTAGATTCTTTCTTATTCTTTTTTTTTATCCATATGCCATAGAGAAGGAATTTTAATCACTGAAAGAGCATTTGTATAATAAAAGTGATGTCTGCAATTCCTTCAGCGAAGAGCATGAATAAATGATCTGTAGATTCTTAAAGTGTTGTTCCAAATATGAGTTTCAGTTTGCACAGAAGTTTCAATAAATTGTTTTGTGTCCCTAAAGACCTACAGATGCCTCATGGGATGTGTTGCAGAGGATTCCATTTAGAAAGAATTTTGTTTATGAGTAATATATTCTCTGCATTTTTCTCTCTTCTGTTAATGGCCAATGACATTGACTAATATAAGCATGCTGTTTTTCTTTTCCTTTTTTTTTTTTTTAAAGATTAATTTTTATTTATTTATTTTGGGCGGGAGTCTGGTTGAGGAGGGAGGGGGGAGGGCGGGCCACTTCTATTGGTCTTTCATTTCTCCATTTTCATCCGTCTTTGTTCTTTGGCTCCTGTGGGCCTCCAATCGCGGTGGCGTCTGTCGTTGCAGAGCTCCGGCTCTGGGCGCATGCGCGCCAGAGCTCCGGCTTGGTAATTGGACACATCGGTCCAGCCGCTCCGCGGCACATGGGATCTTCCCAGGCCAGGGATCGAACCGGCGCCCCTTGCACTGCAAGGCGGTGTCCTTACCCACTGGACCACCAGGGGAAGCCCTTCTTTTCCTTTTAATAAGAGGTGCAACATCAACTTCAATCTGAGGTTTTCTGAGTGCTGCAGAATTTAGCATCAGCTTTTCATTCAGGGATTTAAAAGCACAGCACAACTGTGTTGACATCAAATGATAGCTTAAGCTTATACAGTAGTTAACTTTTCACTGAAGTGACACACACTACACTATTTTTATGTTTTATCTTTACAACATGTCTATGATACAGATGTTTTATTATGTTCATATTTTAGATAAGTCAACTGAGACTTAGGATAAACAGAAGTAATAGTGAAATGATAGTTGGAAGAAGGTCACACAATTATTACAGTGTATAAATTTTACCCACAAGTTTTGTTGGTTTGTACCTTAATAACTAGTCCTATTTAGTCTTGCCATACAGACCCTGGGGCTTCCCTGGTGATTCAGACAGTAAGGATTCCGCTTGGAATGTGGGAGACCTGAGTTCGATCCCTGGGTTGGAAAGATCCCCTGGAGAAGGAAATGGCAGCCCACTGCAATATTCTTGCCTGGAGAATTCCATGGACAGAGGAACCTGGCAGGCTACAGTCCCTTTATTGCAAACACTTCCAATTCATTTCATTTTCAGACCCTGTCCTGCAAGTTGTGTAAATGTTAAATATTTTATCTGTAAAACTTGGCAGTTAAAGAAGGAAGTGGCAACCCACTACAGAGTTCTTGCTTGGGAAATCCCATGGACAGAGGAGCCTGGTGGGCTATAGTCCATTCGCAAAGAGTCAGACACGACTGAAGAGACTTAGCATTCACACACACATGCACCCATAAAACCATCACAACCATTAAGGTAATGCATATATCATTACCCCCAAAAGTTTTCTCATGCCTCTTCCTTTTGTCCCTCTCTAATTTACATGCAATTACTGATTTATTTCATAATGCATTAGTTCATAATTTCTAGACTTTGATATAAATGTGACCTTCTGTCAATAAGCATAATTATTTTCAGATTATTCACTGTTGTTGGGGATAGCAATAGGTTATACCTTTTATTGCTGAGTAATATTTCCTATGTATATATGCTATACAGTTGTTTATCCATCAATTGTTAATGAACATTTAGGTTGTGTGCAGATTCTATGTATTAAAAACAAAACTTGTTCAAAATGAAAAGACAAAAAATTCTTAGCACTTTTTCCAAAGGCATTAGGCATTTTATACTTTGCACTGTATGTTTGATCAATGTACTAGCTTACATATTTTATGATAAAAGTTTTATCTTTACAACATGTCTATGATACAGATGTTTTATTATGTTCATATTTTAGATAAGTCAACTGAGACTTAGGATAAACAGAAGTAATAGTGAAATGATAGTTGGAAGAAGGTCACACAATTATTACAGTGTATAAATTTTACCCACAAGTTTTGTTGGTTTGTACCTTAATAACTAGTCCTATTTAGTCTTGCCATACAGACCCTGGGGCTTCCCTGGTGATTCAGACAGTAAGGATTCCGCTTGGAATGTGGGAGACCTGAGTTCGATCCCTGGGTTGGAAAGATCCCCTGGAGAAGGAAATGGCAGCCCACTGCAATATTCTTGCCTGGAGAATTCCATGGACAGAGGAACCTGGCAGGCTACAGTCCCTTTATTGCAAACACTTCCAATTCATTTCATTTTCAGACCCTGTCCTGCAAGTTGTGTAAATGTTAAATATTTTATCTGTAAAACTTGGCAGTTAAAGAAGGAAGTGGCAACCCACTACAGAGTTCTTGCTTGGGAAATCCCATGGACAGAGGAGCCTGGTGGGCTATAGTCCATTCGCAAAGAGTCAGACACGACTGAAGAGACTTAGCATTCACACACACATGCACCCATAAAACCATCACAACCATTAAGGTAATGCATATATCATTACCCCCAAAAGTTTTCTCATGCCTCTTCCTTTTGTCCCTCTCTAATTTACATGCAATTACTGATTTATTTCATAATGCATTAGTTCATAATTTCTAGACTTTGATATAAATGTGACCTTCTGTCAATAAGCATAATTATTTTCAGATTATTCACTGTTGTTGGGGATAGCAATAGGTTATACCTTTTTATTGCTGAGTAATATTTCCCTATGTATATATGCTATACAGTTGTTTATCCATCAATTGTTAATGAACATTTAGGTTGTGTGCAGATTCTATGTATTAAAAACAAAACTTGTTCAAAATGAAAAGACAAAAAAAAAATCTTAGCACTTTTTCCAAAGGCATTAGGCATTTTATACTTTGCACTGTATGGTTGATAGCTTTCCATATTAGTTTTCTTGATAAACAAGTGGTAGTTGACACTTTTGTGACATCTCCATCTACTTGAAACTATTCAAAAATTTTTAATATATATTAATATTATATTTATATTAAAAATATAAATATAACAATATTAAAATATTATATTTTAAATATAATTTTATATAATTTAATAAAAATTTATATATATATATTTATAATATATATATTTAATATATATTTTTTGCCTCTATGTCATCCTTTATTTTTCATCCATCTTTATTCTTTGGCCTATGTGGACCTCTCATTGCAGTGGCCTCTCTTGTTGCAGAGCACTGGGTCTGGGAGCATGTGCTCCAGAGCACTGGCTTGTAATTGGACAGACCAGTCCAGCCGCTCTGCGGTATGTGGGACCTTCCCGTGCCAGGGATCAAACCAGTGCACTGCAAAGCGGACTCTTTACCCACTGGTCCACCAGGGAAGCCCAACCTATTCAATTTTGACAGTAACACCAAGAGTTTCATGTTTTTGTTGTTTCAATAGTTATGAAGAATGCAGAAACTACCTACATGTGCTAGTAATTCATTTTTGGATTTATTATAATTAGCAGTATTGATGAGACTTGTTTAAAACTTAAATTATCATAGGCAGAACAAAAAATATTTTTCCTCTTAAGTTTTAATTTTAGATTTCTGAGCTTAAGAATGTTACAGGCTTCCCTGGTGGTCCAGTGGGTAAGGACACCGCCTTGCAGTGCAAGGGGCACCAGTTCGATCCCTGGCCTGGGAAGATTCCGCATGCTGCGGAGCGGCTGGACCCATGTGTCCAATTACCAAGCCAGAGCTCTGGAGCACATGCACCCAGAGCCGGTGCTCTGAGACAATAGAGGCCACCGTAATGGGAGGCCCACACGGACCAAAGAACAAAGATGGATGAAAACAGATAAATGAAAGAGCAACAGAAGTGGCCCACCCATCCCCCTCCCTCTCTGTCCTATCCCCCTGCAAAAAATAAATAAATAAATAAATAAAAATTAGAAAAGAATGTTGCAAAGCTTCACGTCTGAGATCTGAAAGCTTATACACTCTAACTTCAATATGGTATCATTTTTGTAATTGTTAATAAAATTTCATATGAAAAATGAGAGAGGCCAACAGGATTTTCTTTTGCATTGTTGGATCTCTAACTTGTGCTAGGCATGTGTTATTTACTCTGTTTTTTTTTTTTTTTTTTTTCTCTTTTGGGCACTTCTATTGGTCTTTGATTTATTTATTTTTATCCATCTTTGTTCTTTGGCCTATGTGGGCCTCCCATTGCAGTGGCCTCTCTCATTGCAGAGTACCGGCTCTGGGCGCATGCACTCCAGAGTACTGGCTTGGTAGTTGGACACAGTGGTCCAGCCGCTCCGGAGCATGTGGGATTTTCCCAGGCCAGAGATCAAACCAGTGCCCCTTGCACTGCGAAGCGGTGTCCTTACCCACTGGACCACCAGGGAAGCCCTGTTACTTGCTTTTGTTCCATTGTCATAACAACCTTGAGAAACAGGTTCTACTCTTCCACAGCCATTTTGCCAAATCACTGTGAGGTCAGGGAACAAACCCAAGCTGGAGCCATAGGGAAGTGACAGAATGGAAATTTGAATCCTGAACTAATTCTATAGGCCAGTTTTTCTTTTTTTTTAATCCATTCCATTCCATTGTATCCCAAGACATCAATGTCTTGTATCCCAAGACATAAATGAAACATAGCATTAATTTAGGGACAGTTATGGATATTATGTGAAAATCGGGTTTTCATTGAGGCCCAATGAATTTGGAGAACAGTAGGTGGAAAAACGTCAACCAGTTTTCTTTCCTCTAGGATTTTTCAGAGGCCATGACATGCTGATTTATAAACTGAATCTGTGTTGTCACAGGAAGAATTCTAAGATCATCCCCGAGATTCCAACCCCAGGGTATAGGGATCCAGTGTAAGCTTATTGCCTTAAGTGAAGGTCAGATTGGTGAAACTGATGGGAAATCTTGGCTTCATTACATGGCAAATGTGTATGTTGTGCTCATTCATGTCTGACTCTTTGTGACCCCATAGACTCTAGCCCATCAGGCTCCTCCTTCCATGGGATTTTCCTGGCTAAAATCTTGGAATGAATTGCCATTTCCTCCTCTAGGGGATTTTCCCATCCTAGAGATCAAACCTTTGTCTCCAGTGTGTCCTGCATTGGCAGGTGGTTCTTTATCACTAGTGCCACCTGGGAAATCTGAAGGGTCCCAAAACAGTTGACACCAAGTTAATAAAAAATGGGATGATCACAGATGAACCTGACTTAATTGGGTGAAAACCCTTAAAAGAGGCACTGAGGTTGTCCTGCTGACCTTGAAAAAAGGCTACCGTGTGTGATTGCCTTTGGAGAAGGACTGTCTCTAATTGTTCTTGATCCAGTCTTCACAAGGAGCTGAATTCTGCCTAAAACTACATGAGCTTGGAAGAGAACCTAAGCTCAGAAAAGAACACAGCTCAGTCAACACTATGATGAAACCCTGTGAAAATCTGAGCAGAGCCCAGTTAGGACAAGCTTGGACTCCTGACCCACAGAAACTGTGAGATAATAAATGACTATTGCTTTAGACTGCTAAGTTTGTGGTAATAGTATGTTATGTAGCATAGAAAACTAGTACAGGGATATAGAACTTGATTGTCCTGAAATCCTTTCTTTTTTTCCCCCCAGTGTATCTTAATGGGACTGACATTCTAAAAAAATAAACTTCCAGAAATGCTGTGCTTTTAATGCATCTTTTCTCCTTTGAAGAAAGGTTAATGGTCAAAACACAACATTTTGCTTCTGGGAGTAGGCTGACCTTGTTCTGATTAGGAAAACAAGGGAGGTGTGCTCATTTAGCGGACCTGGACTTGGTATGGCATGAGGGTAGAAGCCAATGAATCAGAAAGGCCAGGCCGAGTAAGACTCTCGGCAAAGTTTAACGGGGGCCATGACATGCTGATTTATAAACTGAATCTGTGTTGTCACAGGAAGAATTCTAAGATCATCCCCGAGATTCCAACCCCAGGGTATAGGGATCCAGTGTAAGCTTATTGCCTTAAGTGAAGGTCAGATTGGTGAAACTGATGGGAAATCTTGGCTTCATTACATGGCAAATGTGTATGTTGTGCTCATTCATGTCTGACTCTTTGTGACCCCATAGACTCTAGCCCATCAGGCTCCTCCTTCCATGGGATTTTCCTGGCTAAAATCTTGGAATGAATTGCCATTTCCTCCTCTAGGGGATTTTCCCATCCTAGAGATCAAACCTTTGTCTCCAGTGTGTCCTGCATTGGCAGGTGGTTCTTTATCACTAGTGCCACCTGGGAAATCTGAAGGGTCCCAAAACAGTTGACACCAAGTTAATAAAAAATGGGATGATCACAGATGAACCTGACTTAATTGGGTGAAAACCCTTAAAAGAGGCACTGAGGTTGTCCTGCTGACCTTGAAAAAAGGCTACCGTGTGTGATTGCCTTTGGAGAAGGACTGTCTCTAATTGTTCTTGATCCAGTCTTCACAAGGAGCTGAATTCTGCCTAAAACTACATGAGCTTGGAAGAGAACCTAAGCTCAGAAAAGAACACAGCTCAGTCAACACTATGATGAAACCCTGTGAAAATCTGAGCAGAGCCCAGTTAGGACAAGCTTGGACTCCTGACCCACAGAAACTGTGAGATAATAAATGACTATTGCTTTAGACTGCTAAGTTTGTGGTAATAGTATGTTATGTAGCATAGAAAACTAGTACAGGGATATAGAACTTGATTGTCCTGAAATCCTTTCTTTTTTTCCCCCCAGTGTATCTTAATGGGACTGACATTCTAAAAAAATAAACTTCCAGAAATGCTGTGCTTTTAATGCATCTTTTCTCCTTTGAAGAAAGGTTAATGGTCAAAACACAACATTTTGCTTCTGGGAGTAGGCTGACCTTGTTCTGATTAGGAAAACAAGGGAGGTGTGCTCATTTAGCGGACCTGGACTTGGTATGGCATGAGGGTAGAAGCCAATGAATCAGAAAGGCCAGGCCGAGTAAGACTCTCGGCAAAGTTTAACTCATGTGGTGGTGAATTTTATGTGTCAACTTGACTGGACCAAGGGATCTTTAGAATTTCTTTAAAGATTATTTCTTGGTGTGTTTGTGAGGGTATTTCTAGATGAGATTAACGTTTGAATCCATTGACTGAGGAAAGCAGATTGCCCTCCTCAGTGTGGGTGGGTCTCATGCAATTCAGAGAAGGCCCAAGTAGAACAAAAGGCTACTTGGAAAGAATTCTCTCTGCCTGACTGTCCTTAGACTGAGACATCAGTCTTTTCCTGCCTTTATACATGGATGCAGACTATACCTGGGAGTTGTATCATTAGCTTACAATGTGCCCTTCTTAGCTGGATTGATTCTGAAATTCAAACTATTGATGCTCCAGAGTTGATGAGTGATGCTTTCCAAAAGGACTGATGAAGGAAATTCAGATGCCAATGATTTACACTGTAGTAGTCAGAAAAGACCATTTTGAGTTGGCCTGATCAGGTCATCCCTTCTAAAATAGTTGCATTTTTGATGGTTTACATATAGAGAGTAAAAGAGAAAAATAGATTTTGAATGACTTCTAGGTTTCTGGTTGCTAACAGCATGGTTGGTTGAGGGCAACCATCGCTCATTGAAGCAATAGTTCAGGCTTGGTAGAGGAAAGATCATTAGATAAAGTTGATTTTGAGGTGCCTTTGGAATATTAAAAAACATATATCAAAAAGGCAATTAAATATGTGATCACTACTGGGTTGGCAACATACATATGTAGGCCATCTTCAAAATAGCCATATTTGAGGCTGTAATCATGGATGAGATTATTGCTCAGGAGTGAGGCTCATGATCAAAGGAGTGAGTCTGGATTCTTGAAGAATTCCTATAGCTAATGAGTTGATAAAGGAGGCTACACCTGCAAAGGTGACAAGAACCTTTTGTAAAAGCATAGGAAGATAGAGTTTGAGCTCCTACTTGAAGGATAATTAAGCTTCTGACTAGAAATCAGTATAAAGGATATTTGGGGATGGAGGAAACATAAAGAGCTAAGTCATTCAGGGCAAAGTGAGAAGATACAGAGGAGAACAAGTTGCACAGTTTGTTGAGGTTGACAGGGAGCTAGGGCGACAAAAGGAGATGGTGTTCTTATGATGAGCAGGCCAGGACATCGTCATAAAGATTTGCCCCACTTGGGGTTTTTCAATTTAGGTCACTCATGTGGTGGTGAATTTTATGTGTCAACTTGACTGGACCAAGGGATCTTTAGAATTTCTTTAAAGATTATTTCTTGGTGTGTTTGTGAGGGTATTTCTAGATGAGATTAACGTTTGAATCCATTGACTGAGGAAAGCAGATTGCCCTCCTCAGTGTGGGTGGGTCTCATGCAATTCAGAGAAGGCCCAAGTAGAACAAAAGGCTACTTGGAAAGAATTCTCTCTGCCTGACTGTCCTTAGACTGAGACATCAGTCTTTTCCTGCCTTTATACATGGATGCAGACTATACCTGGGAGTTGTATCATTAGCTTACAATGTGCCCTTCTTAGCTGGATTGATTCTGAAATTCAAACTATTGATGCTCCAGAGTTGATGAGTGATGCTTTCCAAAAGGACTGATGAAGGAAATTCAGATGCCAATGATTTACACTGTAGTAGTCAGAAAAGACCATTTTGAGTTGGCCTGATCAGGTCATCCCTTCTAAAATAGTTGCATTTTTGATGGTTTACATATAGAGAGTAAAAGAGAAAAATAGATTTTGAATGACTTCTAGGTTTCTGGTTGCTAACAGCATGGTTGGTTGAGGGCAACCATCGCTCATTGAAGCAATAGTTCAGGCTTGGTAGAGGAAAGATCATTAGATAAAGTTGATTTTGAGGTGCCTTTGGAATATTAAAAAACATATATCAAAAAGGCAATTAAATATGTGATCACTACTGGGTTGGCAACATACATATGTAGGCCATCTTCAAAATAGCCATATTTGAGGCTGTAATCATGGATGAGATTATTGCTCAGGAGTGAGGCTCATGATCAAAGGAGTGAGTCTGGATTCTTGAAGAATTCCTATAGCTAATGAGTTGATAAAGGAGGCTACACCTGCAAAGGTGACAAGAACCTTTTGTAAAAGCATAGGAAGATAGAGTTTGAGCTCCTACTTGAAGGATAATTAAGCTTCTGACTAGAAATCAGTATAAAGGATATTTGGGGATGGAGGAAACATAAAGAGCTAAGTCATTCAGGGCAAAGTGAGAAGATACAGAGGAGAACAAGTTGCACAGTTTGTTGAGGTTGACAGGGAGCTAGGGCGACAAAAGGAGATGGTGTTCTTATGATGAGCAGGCCAGGACATCGTCATAAAGATTTGCATTCATTCAACAGACTTGGGGTTTTTCAATTTAGGTCACTCAGTGTCAGGGTTCTGGCTATCCTGTGTACATCTCAACAGCTTTGTCTTTTCATATGTGACTGAGACAGTGTTTGGAGATATGAATCTGTTATCTTCACTTTCTGTATTTTTCTCCATTCAAGCAGAGATATGCTTTGTGCTCATTGCCTACTCTGTTTCTCCAGTGGGAGACAAATTTGGAAATTTAAATTGCCTAGAAGGAGCAGACTGGTGGTGGAAAAAGGTCAAGTGGAGATTGGGTGCAGAAGAACCAAGGAGTGATGAGGTCTAGGGGAAATTGGAGAGTACTTTTCTCCTTTAAAGGATTCAAATTTAAACTTAAACAACAAACAAAAACACTGAGCGAGACATATAAAGGGATTGTCTGTAGAGTGTTGTCAGTTATTTCCTGCAGACTAAACTTTGAAAGAATTGAGTGAAGAAGGTGGCAGAAGCTTTTCAAAATGCAAAAATTTCCAGGTATACCAAAACGTGTGAAAGAAGCAAGGGGACAATTACAGCTTCCTCTTTCTACCCTCCAAATTGGGGAGCTTCTTCCTAATTGAAGTAAGAAGGAACAAAAGGGATGGCTTATAAAGCCCCTGAATTCCCTCCATCCAGACTGCTCGGAGGAAGCAAGGCCTCAGAGCAATGGCATACGTGACCCAGAAGCAGCAGAGGCTTCTTGCACTGGAAGGGGCCAAGGGCACAGGGACAGTAAAGAACTCAACAACTGCTTTCTGGGCACCATGCTTGATGGTTAGGAAAGTCCCTCTATCCCTCACCTAGGTCTCTGCTTAGAATCCCAGCACTTCGGCTCTCCCTGAGATGAGGTCAGAGGCTAGACTGAGATTTTTCTTTCTTTCTACACCTGCAAAGGTGACAAGAACCTTTTGTAAAAGCATAGGAAGATAGAGTTTGAGCTCCTACTTGAAGGATAATTAAGCTTCTGACTAGAAATCAGTATAAAGGATATTTGGGGATGGAGGAAACATAAAGAGCTAAGTCATTCAGGGCAAAGTGAGAAGATACAGAGGAGAACAAGTTGCACAGTTTGTTGAGGTTGACAGGGAGCTAGGGCGACAAAAGGAGATGGTGTTCTTATGATGAGCAGGCCAGGACATCGTCATAAAGATTTGCATTCATTCAACAGACTTGGGGTTTTTCAATTTAGGTCACTCAGTGTCAGGGTTCTGGCTATCCTGTGTACATCTCAACAGCTTTGTCTTTTCATATGTGACTGAGACAGTGTTTGGAGATATGAATCTGTTATCTTCACTTTCTGTATTTTTCTCCATTCAAGCAGAGATATGCTTTGTGCTCATTGCCTACTCTGTTTCTCCAGTGGGAGACAAATTTGGAAATTTAAATTGCCTAGAAGGAGCAGACTGGTGGTGGAAAAAGGTCAAGTGGAGATTGGGTGCAGAAGAACCAAGGAGTGATGAGGTCTAGGGGAAATTGGAGAGTACTTTTCTCCTTTAAAGGATTCAAATTTAAACTTAAACAACAAACAAAAACACTGAGCGAGACATATAAAGGGATTGTCTGTAGAGTGTTGTCAGTTATTTCCTGCAGACTAAACTTTGAAAGAATTGAGTGAAGAAGGTGGCAGAAGCTTTTCAAAATGCAAAAATTTCCAGGTATACCAAAACGTGTGAAAGAAGCAAGGGGACAATTACAGCTTCCTCTTTCTACCCTCCAAATTGGGGAGCTTCTTCCTAATTGAAGTAAGAAGGAACAAAAGGGATGGCTTATAAAGCCCCTGAATTCCCTCCATCCAGACTGCTCGGAGGAAGCAAGGCCTCAGAGCAATGGCATACGTGACCCAGAAGCAGCAGAGGCTTCTTGCACTGGAAGGGGCCAAGGGCACAGGGACAGTAAAGAACTCAACAACTGCTTTCTGGGCACCATGCTTGATGGTTAGGAAAGTCCCTCTATCCCTCACCTAGGTCTCTGCTTAGAATCCCAGCACTTCGGCTCTCCCTGAGATGAGGTCAGAGGCTAGACTGAGATTTTTCTTTCTTTCTAAAAAATGAAGGACAGTCAGAAAAACAAAGTCAGAACTTAGACTGAATTATTTTTAAAATAATAGCAACATAGAATTATGACAAATTTCACCTGTCTGTCTTTGAACCCAAGATTGATATCTCTTCTGTAGGTTTGGAGTTCCATAGAACTTTCTGGAAATAAATGGGGCTCACTGCTATGGGTCACCCCTTATGATAGTTTGCCAGGGACTTCCTTAGTCTTTCAATGTTAAAATGTTAAAACTGGAAAAGTCTTGAACAAAATGGGGTAAGCTGGTTACTCTTGATGCCAGTGAATCAGTTACAAAGTACTGCCCAGAATAAGGATAGGTTTTTGAAGTGGAGAGTAGCCAGAGCTGTGTTTGGGGGAGATCAGTCTTCTTACTGTGTGCAAGGTGAGTGGTGAGAGAGGAAGCTCAAGACCAGTTGAAGGGGCTCAGGGGCTCTAGTGAGGGGAGAGGGTACTTGAAAGAGACTATGAGAATTCAAAGGAGGGGCAGACTTCAGCTGACCCTGTAGTAGTAAGTGACCACACCACCAAATTATTTGATGTGGAGTCAGGTTTGGTTACTAAATAGAACTTTAACAGTGCTAGCTGATTTAGGCAATGGCTCCTTAACAAATATGAATTAGAAACCCTAACTTAGGTGATAGCGTATATTTTCTATCTTTCATTCTGTCAGTTTACACCTATGTATTTGTAAAGACATGGGAATATGTTCACCATCAGGTTAGGCTAGTGTTTCTCAGTCAAGGAAGATTCTGTACCCTCTCCCTACCCACAAGGAACATTTACCAATGTCTGGAGATGTTGTTGCTTAGCACAGCTGGGACTCCTACTGGCATTGTGTGGGTAGATGCCAATAATGTATCTAAACTTTCAACAACGTTCAGGGTAACTCCCCACAGCAAAGTATTAACAAGCACAAAATGTCAGTTGTTTCAAGATTGAGAGACCCTGAGCTATGTGAAAGTGCATGAGAAAACATGATCGTCACTATAGAGAACATATATTCTAAGTTTAGGTAATAATGGTTGCTTTCATAGAAAATATTTGTTGGAATAAGTGAACTTGTTCAAGTCAGGTATTTTTTACCTCTGAATTTCTGGAATCTTGCACATAGTACCTGTTCAATAATTGTTTAATAGACAAAACAATAGCTATCTTTTATTGCCTTTTTACCATGTATCAGGGATTTCTTTAAAATGTTGTTTACTGTTTATTATAAGAAGCCTCAGAGTTAGATACTGTTTTTGTTATTTCATTTTGCAGATGAAAAAATATGAGGAACAGATAATTAAGTCACCTTCTAGTAGGAAAAGGAGCCAATAATGGAGTCCTTGTTCATTTGACTCTAATGTTTATTTTATTAACCATCACACTGCACCATCTCTGTTTTAACCTGAACCCAAATTGTGTTGGCTGTAATCAACTTTCCAATTACCCAAATACTGGAATAAATGCCTTTATAAGCTTCATAAACTATCCTCCCTTCCTCTTCTTTGGTTCTGTTTTGTTTATTGTCTCTGTCTAAGCTTACTATTGCTATATGTACATTGCATTTATAAAGTACTGTATTACTCAGCAACATTCTACTTTTTTATAGCATGAACATTTTCAGATGTATTCCTAGGATTTATGCATTAATATCACCAGTTAGATGGTGTGTTCAATATTACTTGTGTAGATAGGAAATCCTGGAAATGAAGGTTGATGACAGCAATGAGCAAAGATTTCCACTCCTCTTCCCATTAAAAAAAAAATCGCATTCTATTATTTTGGGGTGAAATGTAAACCATCTTATTCCCTGCTTTTATTATTCTCTCAGTAACTTTATTTAAGAGCAAAGAAAAAAACCGGTTAACTACGATGAGGAGAGAATTCAATAGCAACATACAGCAGGCTCAAAGAATGTATACTGCTGCTTACCACCATTTGTTTGTCTGATGGTTGTTTGCGTTCTGAAAACTCTAAAAGCAGGAGATCAGTATGCTGCAAAAAAGTCTGTTTAGCATTATGGGAATCTTTACCACACTTTAGTGCTCTCAGCGGGTGGCTAGAATAGACTGATCCTGCAAGTAATTCATAAAAAGCCTAATGCAGTTTTCACCATCTGGCCCTAGCTTATCTTTCCCATCTCATCTTCCATCCTTACCTACAATCCTCACTCATAAATCAAATATCATTGACTGCATGTGCCTTATATGTTCACCTTCCAGGATATTCAGATGTTTGGTCTCAAGTATCCCACTCTCCAAGGTGAAGAACAATTTGTTCTTCTAAACCCATTTCGAGCACCATGTCCAATGAGAGGCTTCTCCTGACCTAGTCCTCTCTGACCAGAAATCATTCACTCACTGACCGAAGTTTTATGGAGCCCTCTGTTGGCTACTACTGAGAAAGTGGTAAGTAAGGCAGATTTGATTCCAGCCCTCGTGAAAACTACAGCCAAGACAAATTCGGAAAAATTAAGGTCTACATTCCTTGGTTCTCACAGTATTGTTTTTCTGTGTCTATATTATGTCTTTACTTTATATTGAGGCCCCACGATCATCATGAGCAGTTCAGTGCCTTATTCATCACTGCATTCCCATAGTCCAGTCTCTTATACACGGTAGACAATGAATAGACTTGTGTGTATTGGGCTTGGATTTTCTGTATAATACCTGAGAGAACTCTTTTAAACACATTAAATAATCTCGTGACTTCACATTTCCCAGTAGTGATGTTTCCTTTCTCTCAGATTTGTCAGAAAATAAGTAGAGTTGTCCAGTCAAAGTAAGTTTCTTCTGACTACTTGCACTCATGACAGCAATGAGCAAAGATTTCCTCTCTCCCATAAAAAAAAATCGCATTCTATTATTTTGGGGTGAAATGTAAACCATCTTATTCCCTGCTTTTATTATTCTCTCAGTAACTTTATTTAAGAGCAAAGAAAAAAACCGGTTAACTACGATGAGGAGAGAATTCAATAGCAACATACAGCAGGCTCAAAGAATGTATACTGCTGCTTACCACCATTTGTTTGTCTGATGGTTGTTTGCGTTCTGAAAACTCTAAAAGCAGGAGATCAGTATGCTGCAAAAAAGTCTGTTTAGCATTATGGGAATCTTTACCACACTTTAGTGCTCTCAGCGGGTGGCTAGAATAGACTGATCCTGCAAGTAATTCATAAAAAGCCTAATGCAGTTTTCACCATCTGGCCCTAGCTTATCTTTCCCATCTCATCTTCCATCCTTACCTACAATCCTCACTCATAAATCAAATATCATTGACTGCATGTGCCTTATATGTTCACCTTCCAGGATATTCAGATGTTTGGTCTCAAGTATCCCACTCTCCAAGGTGAAGAACAATTTGTTCTTCTAAACCCATTTCGAGCACCATGTCCAATGAGAGGCTTCTCCTGACCTAGTCCTCTCTGACCAGAAATCATTCACTCACTGACCGAAGTTTTATGGAGCCCTCTGTTGGCTACTACTGAGAAAGTGGTAAGTAAGGCAGATTTGATTCCAGCCCTCGTGAAAACTACAGCCAAGACAAATTCGGAAAAATTAAGGTCTACATTCCTTGGTTCTCACAGTATTGTTTTTCTGTGTCTATATTATGTCTTTACTTTATATTGAGGCCCCACGATCATCATGAGCAGTTCAGTGCCTTATTCATCACTGCATTCCCATAGTCCAGTCTCTTATACACGGTAGACAATGAATAGACTTGTGTGTATTGGGCTTGGATTTTCTGTATAATACCTGAGAGAACTCTTTTAAACACATTAAATAATCTCGTGACTTCACATTTTTCCCAGTAGTGATGTTTCCTTTCTCTCAGATTTGTCAGAAAATAAGTAGAGTTGTCCAGTCAAAGTAATTTGGTTTCTTCTGTTTTTAACTATCTCATAATTTGCACTCAGTTTATTTTAGGTCTGTGCTATCCAGTACATATGGCTCTTGAGTGCCTGAAATATATCTAGTCTGGAATGAAATGTGCTATAAACGAAATCCTGTGAGATATATAATGGCTTTCAGAGATGTAAAATATCTGATTAAGAATTTCATGTAGATAAGTTACCAAAATGACAATGTTTTGATTGTATCACATTAAATAAGAGACATTATTAAAATTAATTTACCTATTTATTTTTATTTTTTGCAATGTGGTTATCAGAAAAATTTTGGTTGTATAGTTGGTTTGTATTAAAAACTGCAAAATTTTTAGTTGTACATGTGATTTATTTGTTTATGTGGTTTGCATTTTATTTTTGTTGAACAGTGCTGTTCTGGATTCTTTTTTTAAAAACATGATTTTTTATTTTTTAAACTTCATGTCACAAGCTCTTTCTTATTTATTATTTTCATCTATCTTTATTATTTGACATGTGTGGGCCTCCCATCGCAGTGTCCTCTCCCATTGCAGAGTGCTGGCTCCAGAGTGCTGGCTTGTAATTGGACACACGGGTCCCACCACTCTGCGGCATGTGGGTGGGATCTTCCCAGGCCAGGGATTGAACTGGTGCCCCTTGCACTGCAAGGCAGACTCTCCACCCACCGGATCACCAGGGAAGGCCCTGTTCTGGATTCTTAACCTCCACTTCTGACTTTCCTTCCTAGAGCAAGCCTTTTTGGGGAGTTCCCGTATCATTCTGGTGTCTGCGGTGAAAGTCCTTAATTCCAGCTTTGTCTTTATGTAGTGTGTTTCATCTGGTATATTAGCATCCTTAGGTGTATCCTAAGGCATAGCTGGAAAGGCACAAGGGTATGAATTCTTGCCTTTTTCTTGTCTCCCTCAAGACTCTTCCTGTCCACTGTACAAAAGCTTCTCAGTTTTCCTCTCGGAAAGATCTGGTCTTAACATTGTAACTTTCTCTTTCCCAGAACTAAACTGCCTCAGTTTCTTGGACTCATTGTCATGGCAGAAGGGCTGTGGATAGGGGACACATTTTTCTTCAGAGAGGCAAAATGCAATTTGGTATTTAAAACTTCATTCCCTTCATATTTGTGTATTGATTGGATGAAAAATTCAAAACACCGAGCCTTAGCTGGAGTTCATCTTCTGTGAAATGAAACTTAGTGTTATTCTCCTAAATGACCCCAAAGCTCGGAAGGAAAGCACATTTTGTCATTGTTTCTTTCACTTGTATGTAACACCAAAGGAATTTTCAAAGAGGGAATGTTGCAGTAAGTTTCACTAGGACATAGGCTTTCTAGAAAACCACTCAAAGGATAAATACTGGTTTTGCAAACCCAGAGTGACTCACCAAGTAAACTAAACAGTTTATAATTTCCCCAGGATTTGAAGTCTCAAACCATGAGAATTTGAGTTTCTCTATGAAAGAATGGAATGGAAAGATCTCCTCTAGGATTACTGGTTCCACGTCTGGTTTGTATTAAAAACTGCAAAATTTTTAGTTGTACATGTGATTTATTTGTTTATGTGGTTTGCATTTTATTTTTGTTGAACAGTGCTGTTCTGGATTCTTTTTTTAAAAACATGATTTTTTATTTTTTAAACTTCATGTCACAAGCTCTTTCTTATTTATTATTTTCATCTATCTTTATTATTTGACATGTGTGGGCCTCCCATCGCAGTGTCCTCTCCCATTGCAGAGTGCTGGCTCCAGAGTGCTGGCTTGTAATTGGACACACGGGTCCCACCACTCTGCGGCATGTGGGTGGGATCTTCCCAGGCCAGGGATTGAACTGGTGCCCCTTGCACTGCAAGGCAGACTCTCCACCCACCGGATCACCAGGGAAGGCCCTGTTCTGGATTCTTAACCTCCACTTCTGACTTTCCTTCCTAGAGCAAGCCTTTTTGGGGAGTTCCCGTATCATTCTGGTGTCTGCGGTGAAAGTCCTTAATTCCAGCTTTGTCTTTATGTAGTGTGTTTCATCTGGTATATTAGCATCCTTAGGTGTATCCTAAGGCATAGCTGGAAAGGCACAAGGGTATGAATTCTTGCCTTTTTCTTGTCTCCCTCAAGACTCTTCCTGTCCACTGTACAAAAGCTTCTCAGTTTTCCTCTCGGAAAGATCTGGTCTTAACATTGTAACTTTCTCTTTCCCAGAACTAAACTGCCTCAGTTTCTTGGACTCATTGTCATGGCAGAAGGGCTGTGGATAGGGGACACATTTTTCTTCAGAGAGGCAAAATGCAATTTGGTATTTAAAACTTCATTCCCTTCATATTTGTGTATTGATTGGATGAAAAATTCAAAACACCGAGCCTTAGCTGGAGTTCATCTTCTGTGAAATGAAACTTAGTGTTATTCTCCTAAATGACCCCAAAGCTCGGAAGGAAAGCACATTTTGTCATTGTTTCTTTCACTTGTATGTAACACCAAAGGAATTTTCAAAGAGGGAATGTTGCAGTAAGTTTCACTAGGACATAGGCTTTCTAGAAAACCACTCAAAGGATAAATACTGGTTTTGCAAACCCAGAGTGACTCACCAAGTAAACTAAACAGTTTATAATTTCCCCAGGATTTGAAGTCTCAAACCATGAGAATTTGAGTTTTCTCTATGAAAGAATGGAATGGAAAGATCTCCTCTAGGATTACTGGTTCCACGTCTTTCCTATTGCTCAAGACTCCAGCTAATATTCTTAACAGTTCAGTATGAAATTTTTTCTACTTTCAATACTGAACCCATCATTAGGTTGTAGCCACTATGGGTATCAGTATTAAAGCTTCCTGGATGAATCTCTTTGAAAAAATTGCTAAGCAAAGTCTCCATTGTATTTCACAAAATGTCAAATGCCTGTCCCTGAATGTTTGTCCTGCCATTTTAATTCCTAACAGAAAGTACTATCAAGAGGTTGGTACTCCCCCCTCCCCATTGTGCATACTTTTTTTGCCCATGGCAAATGTGAGTGTTGTTATTTTCCTCAAATAAGTGTAAATTGTTAATTACATCAGTTCATCACAGCCAGACCTCTTTTTAATTGCAGATTAATCTCAAAAGTCCCCCCCTCCAAATTAAAATGAAACACACAAAATGCTGCCAACGGTGTCTCCAACTCTTCCAATGTGGAGTATATCCAAAACGCTGTGAAGTATTCTGATAGGTGGAGCCACATTAAGAAAGATAAACATTTTAAATCACTTACATCTTCTTTGCTGTTTGGGGAAAATGTTAACATTTAAATCACGGAAGTTGCTAGTAATGATGAGTACCTATTGTCTGATCACCTTCTGCTTTCCTTTGAAGAATAAGTTTTGCCAATTTTCACTTGTCCACCATTGAGATTTCTGCCATTTGTGATCAAGTTTCTGAGGTTTCATTGCTTATGAGAAAAGAAAAAGCTGTCAGGGACAGCCATTAAAAAATATTAATACTTAATTTTTTAGAGCAGATTTCTTCTTTTTACTGTAGGTTTCATTTTCTACTTAAAAAAATTTTTTTTGGCCTCTTTTTTTTTTTTAAATGTATTTATTTTCATACATCTTCATTTATTTATTTATTTTTCAGCTTCATGCCATGAGCTCTTTATTTATTTATTTATTACTTTCATCCACCTTTATTCTTTGGCCTATGTGTGCCTCCCATCGCAGTGGCCTCTCTCGTTGCAGCGCACCAGCTCTGGGTGCATGTGCTCCAGAGTGGTGGCTAGTAATTTGACACGCCAGTCCAGCTGCTCCACAGCACGTGGGATCTTCCCTAGCCAGGGATGGAACCAGTGCCCCTTGCACTGCAAGGAGGACTCTTTACCCACTGGACCACCAGGGAAGCCTCACTTTCTACCTTTTTTTTTTTTTTTTCAATTTAGGGATAGTTGATTTACACCATTTTATTAGTTCAGGTATACAGCAAAGTGATTAAAAATAAATATATATTTTTTTCAGATTATTCCCCATTAAAAGTTATTACAAAACATAGACTGTAATTCCCTGTACTATCTGGCAAATCTTTATTGCTTATCTTATATATATAGTAGCTTATATCTGTTAATCCTATAATCCAAATTTGTTCTTCCCTCCCTACCTTTCCCCTTTGGAAACCATAAGTTTGTTCTCTATGTCTGTAAGTCTGTTCCTATTTTTTATATAATTTATTTGTATTATTATTTTAGATTCCATATATAAGTGATATGTGTAATAGTTATTTCTCTGTCTAACTTCACTAAATATAATTTATCTTGGTCCATCCATGTTACTGCAAATGGAAACATTTCATTTTTTTCTGTGACTGAGATTCCATGGTATATGGAATATGGACATATAACGTATCTTCTTACATCAAAAGTCTGTTGATGGGCATTTAGGTTGGTTCCATGTCTTGCCTATTGCAAATAGTACTATTATGAACATTGGGTTGCATGTTTCTTTTTTTAATTAGAGTTTTCATCTTTTCTGGGTATATGCCTGGGAGTAGGATAGCTGCATTGTATGGAGCTCTATTTTTAGTTTCTTTTTAAAGGAAACTCCATACTGTTTTCCATAGTGGCTGCACCAATATACATTCCCACCTACACATTTATATTTGCTTTTCTCCTTACCCTGTCCAGCATTTGTAGAACTTTTGATGACAGTTATTCTGACCAGCATGAAGTGATATCTCATTGAGATTTTGATCTGCATTTCTGGAGTTATTGGCAATGTTGAGCATCTTTTCATATGCCTTTGGAGAAATGTCTGTTTAGGTCTTCTGTCCATTTTTTGATTGAATTGCTGGTATTTTTGATACTGACTTATGTTAACTAGAGAAGTTTTATAAACAGCAAAGTTGAAGGGAAGGTACAAATATTTTCCACATACCCCCTACCACCATACATTCATAGCTATGATCAACCTCCCCAACAAAGTGGTACATTTTTTGCATAACCATGATGAAGCTACCTTGACACATCATAGTCTCCCAAAGTTCATAATTTATATGAGAGTTCACTCTTGATGTTGTACACTCTATGGATTTTGACAAATGTATAAATGATATGTATCTCTTATTATGGTATCATACAGAGGTGTTTCACTGCCCTAAAAATCCTATGTGCTCTACCTATTCATCTCTGACACTCCAACCCTGACACCCATTGATCTTTTACTATCTCCATAGTTTCACCTTTTCACAATGCCATATAGGTGGAGTCTTACAAGATAGAGTCTTTTTGGATTGGCTGCTCTTACTTATTCATATGGATTTAAGTTTTCTTCACAACTTTTCACAGCTTGATAGCTTATTTTTATTTTCACACTGAAAAATAGTTGATTGTCTAGATTACTACCATTTGTCCATTCACCTACTGAAGGATATTTTGTTTGCTTCCTGGTTTTGGCAATTATACATAAAGCTGTTGTAAACATTTTTGTGTTGGTTTCCTGTGTATCTAGGTTTTCAGATGCTTTGGTTAAACACTAGGGAGTGCAAATGCTAGATTCTATGGTAAGAGTATGTTTAGTTTTATAAGAAACAAATTGTCTTCCAATGACAGTTAGAAGTGACTATACTATTTTGCATTCCCGTCAGCAGGAAATGAGAGTTTCTTTTGCTCCACATCCTCATGAACATTTGGTACTACCATTTTTTTTGGATTTTGCCCACTCTAGCAGGTGTGTATTGATTTTTCATTATTTTAATTTGAGTTTCCCTGATGTTATATAAAGTGGGATGGCCATTTTAATAGCTGTTTTACCTTAGGTTTATCCCTTCACTTCTGTAAACTTCAGCATCCTCATTGGTAAACTGTGAATGGCAATACATATATTGCATGATTCAGGGGACAATTATGAATAAAAATGTAAACTGTGTGATTCAAACAGGCCTTCAACAATGAAGCAGTTTTGAGGATCTACAAAGTGACAATGTCCAAGTATCAACACCTGATAGGCCTCTTAGTATTTTGGATTTCATGTACTAAGATTATTTTTTTGAAGAGATGATAGTTGACAAACTTTACTTTTGTCTTGTTAAGTGATGACGATAAAGAAGAAAATAAATCCAAAGAGTCCTTCACAGAATTGAGCCACAGGTGCCCCCTGGGCTTATGCATCCTTGGATGGGCTTTCCCTCATTCCTTGTTTCATTCCTCTCATCTATGAACTCTCCCTTTGGATCACTTCCCAAAGAAATGAATTGCATGCAAGCCGTTGTTTTAAGCTTTGCTTTTGGGTGTAACTTAGGCAGAGACATTGGCTATGAAAGAAACTTATCATTTTTGAGAAATCCATTTTGAAGACTTCAGAGATGAAATGACATGACCTCTGTGTTTTGCTTTAAATGTTTCACCAATACACAACCACTGTGGGAAACAGTATGGCAATTTCTTAGAAAACTAAAAATAGAACTACCATTTGACCCAACAGTTCTACTCTTGGGTATATATCCAAAACAAGAACAACAAAACACTTATTCAAAAAGATTCATGCACCTTAATATTTATAGCAGCATTATTTGCAATTGTCACAAGATAGAAGCAATCTAAGTGTCCATCCACAGATGAATGGATAAAGAAGATGTAGTACATACACCCATACCTGGGAATACTACTCAGTCATAAAAAAGAATGAAAATCTGTAATTTGCAACAGGATGGTTTATGCCAAGTGAAATAAGTTAGACAAATAATGTATGCTATCACTTGTATGTGGACTCTAAAAAATAACACAAACTAGTGAAACTAGTGAATATAACAAAAAGAGAAATACACTCACAAATACAGAGAACAAACTAGTGGTTACTGGTGGGGAGAGGGAAGTGAGGAGGGGCAACAGAGGGGCAGGAAGTTAAGAGATTCAAGCTATTATGTATAAAATAAGCTACAAGAATATATTGTACAACACAGGAAACAGAATCAGTATTTTATAATAACTGTAAGTGGAATATAGCCTTTACAATTCTGAATCAACTATATTGTATACCTATACATTATTTAATATTGTACATCAATAGTACTTCAATAAAGAAAATAAAAAATATTCCACCAACATTAAAGGAGAATAATTTTAAGTATTTTAAAATTTGTTATAACAAAAAATGTAAAAAAGTAAAATTAGTACCAAAGCTTTGAGGTAGAGGAACAGAGTTCTCTTGATAATATATACAGAGGAGCTAGTCTAGCCTGAAGATAGAAAGACTTCTGATGAAGTGCTTTCAAATAGTAGTTTAAAGAACAAAATGGACTTTTCAGATCTCTTTTCTCAAGGCACATGTGGTACCTTGGTGAATCTTCCCTCAGCTTCAGAATTACTTCTGGAATCTTGATTAGAACAATAGATAAAAAGCCTTCTTTTTATGTCCTTATGGGACATTTGTTTGTTTGTTTCCAAGCCTTTACTGCTTCCAAATATCCTATTTCCCGTGTTGAATGAATATTTACTGTAGGTGGTAAATCATTCTGAGTGAAATATAATTCATTCATCTATAGTCACTGATTGTTTCTTCAAGTGACTCTTTGGGACCTGATTGTTCCTTTTCTTTGTTGTGAATGGTAGGAAATAAGAGGGCTATTTTAGGGTGGTCCAGGGTTGTATGAAGTGCCTGGTAAATGTGATGAAATATTTGCCTTCTTGGACTATTTGCTGCATCAGAATGCTTAGATATATTTGATGGCAGTGGATTCAAGTCAGGTTCTCTGCACTGTCATTTTGTGCTGTGAATGAAGCAGCAGGAGGACTTTTCTCCAGTTAAAGCATGTTCATCCTCTACACTCAGTGAAGGAAGGAAGATTTCTATCTTGCTGACTGAGTTGCAAGAATGCATTTTGGCTATAATTTCAGAAAACAACCAGTCAAGCCATTCTTTTAATTTACTTTGCCTTATAAGTGGCTTATTTACAGTTGTTTTCTCCACTGGTATTGATGCTTCATTCTCAAGGCTTATCGATAGGTACCAGTACTATTATGTGATTGTACCTTGCACATTTGCTTTCTGTATCTCAAAGTGCTTTTATAAGTGTGTCTCATTTAAACCTCGACACAACCCTGGGATGTTGTCTGTCTTCCTTTCTTCCTCCTTTCCTTCTTCTTCTGTTATTTTTTTTTCCCCCTCCTTTAAATAACCTATGAGGTCTATATTAACTCTAAGTAGTGTTAGAATGGAGTTGGATTATAGGACATCTAGCTAGTGTTGTAGAGAATTGCTTGGTGTTGGAAAATGCCCCCTTCCCACATTCAGGGTCAAGGTGTTGTGACAAAGGTAGAAGAAAATTTTATTTCCTAGAGAGATTTCCATGGCCGTGTTGATTCTGCAGTCACACTATAGAAAAGAAGATTCACACAGGTCAGTCACTATTTGCTTAAACTTTCTAAGCACTCATCTAGTATTGCATAGTAGTTAAGAATGGGGAGTTTAGGGCTACCAAGACTCATTTTTCATCCTTTACTAGCTGTGTGACCTTTCAAAGCCTTGTTTATCATCTGTAGAATTAAGAGTGGTAATGATTTCATGGCCTTATTAATAAGAATTAATGATAAAATTCATAGAAAACATTATACATAGAGTTTAAAATATAGGAATAGGTTATCACTATTGTCCATTTGGTTGTTAAATATGTTTTAATACCTGTTAAGTACTGGCCACAGACCAAATGCTGAAGATGCAAAGGTGAGCCCTGTTTAATTTACCAAGTGTTACACAAATATTTTTATATAGCAAAGCAGAACTACAGTAAAAAATGATTAATGCTGAAAGTCTCCCAATTCATAGAGTTGCAATGGTATATGTCAATTGCATTGTCTGACAAGGCAATTAATTTGGCCTTATGTATGACCATAACTGATTTTCAATCTGACAGTTTCCTTTTGTTCAGTTCAACGCCTGATGCTTCCATTCATTTCAAAGAAATATCTTTTAAGCAACACTCTTCAAAAATTGCTTTGTTAGAACCTTATCAAATAACCTAATGCAATTAGAGCCACACATTGCTTATGTGATCAATTTCAAAACCTCTAGCTTGGATATAACACAGAATAATTTATAGTTAAACACCACTGGATTTTTCAAATTAGATTCCATTTTATTTTAGCTGAGTAGGAATTTACCGAGCCTGAAGGCACTAGGAAAAAAATATAAAAGAAAAAGAACATAGACTGACAGCTTTACCAAAAGAAAAAAAAGATCAAATTTGAAATTTCATAGAAACTGGACAGTCATGGATTGTTATGATAGTATGTAATGTCAAATCAATAAACTGGGTTGGTTAATTATGACAACCTTTTACTGCTGTACAGAGGTCAAACTGGGAAGAAAACAAAAGATGGTAATAAGCCAAAGACTCAAATGGGTGTATGCAGTTTTACTGAAATAGATTTGCTGGCTTCAGGGCAAAGCAATGAATACCATAGAATTAACAGCGTCTTTACCCCATACGCAGTGCTGGCAGAGGTTAGACAGTTTTAGTTTATTTGCAGAAGAAAGAATATTGGAAAATTATCCTGTACCTGGAATTTAGGAATTAAAATGAAAATGGCTTGACCAATCTGGGTTGATGCCTCAGTTTTCTTGTAGTGAAAACATAGTTTAAATGAAATATAACATGAGACATTTCCAAATCTCTTCATCTGATAAACCAAGTAATTGAAAGACTTTCTTAACAGAAGCTATATTGATAGTGGAAAAGTTCCTGTTTTCAAAGATAAACAAGATCATTCCCCCTAGTGCTGATTTGCCTAATCCTCCTTGCTTTCTGACATTACTCTGGGTACTCAAATATTTGTCCTCTCTCTTAAATGAATAGATCTATCTTTATCTATTACCCAGCTAATATGAGTTGTCTATTACCAATGTACATATCCCAGCTATTGCCATCATACTCAATCTTTACCCCATCTCTCTAGGATTGGTTGGCTTCCCCTGATTATATGTTACTTTGATCGCACACGCATTCACTATTCACTCTCTGGTTTTGTTTGTCTGTAAGTTTTTCCTGTGTGATAAAGTCCTACTCATTCTTGATTCCTTGTTTCCAATATTCCCTTCTCCAGGAGGCCTTAGCTGTGTGTCTCAGGTGACTCTTGCCCTCACTGTTTACATTATCCTAAATTATTCATTTGACTTGGGTCTGCCAAAGTAGATTGTGGACTTCCATATCTCATTCATCTTTGTACGTTCAGAGCCCAGCCTAGTCCTGGCATGTGGTAGGTCTTTCATAGACGTTTGCTACATGCAGGGTTTCCTTACATGATGATTAGCATCGTATACAAAAGCATCTAGCTAAGATGTAGTGCACTAGAGTCCAGCTTGCTGTGATGTGTACCCTGATGTAGGTCTGTAGCAGCCCTAAGGAGGGGAAAATATTTTGTAACTTATTTACCAAGGACGACCCCTTTTTACAACTTCCACAGGGGCTATCATATGTGACAAATGACCTGTTGGATGGGTGGATAAACAATCAAGTGAATTAGTTCCACATAGTTCCTCAAGCTATTAAAAAGCAAAAGAAAAAAGCTAAAGAAGCGTTCTCACTGGGCTAAAACTACTATCTACTCTAGATATCAAAACTGATCATATTAAATGGATAATTACTCATTTCTTTATTTTAGTTGATCTCTGACTAAGACTGTGAAGGATGAATTTTGACATCTGTATCTTAGATTGTATTACTCCATTGGTAATGGCATCTGAATGGTATTATTATGAATGGAAGAATTTCTTATTATAATTTTGTGTATGTATACCATCCATCTTTCCCTCCTAGAGTAGTGCCAACTCTTAAACATTATGCAGTGATACTGCAATGTGTCAGTAAAGAGTCTATCAGATGTTACATAAGCGTGTATATGCTTAGTAAAAGAGAATGGTCCCAAGGTCTAGTTATATAAGAGCCATTACGAAAAGAAAAAAAAGAAAGAAAAGAAAAAACTCACAAAATATTCTAGAAAAGGCAAGCTGTTTAATTGATTTAAAATGAATATTTTGTAAGAGTGACTTATTTTCCAGCATACTGAAAATGCTAATTCCTATATTGTGACACCCCATTTCCTACAGTGAAAGAGAATATTGCATATAATCTCGTTCCTTCATTCACTCATTAACTTACTGAAAAAATATTTACATGTCTTCAGTGCTCACTATAATGCTTAACATGTGGTACATACTCAGTGACTGTACTGAATTTATTCACATGTTAATTCTTCTATTAATATTAATGGGAAAGCTACCACAAACCAGACACTAAGATTTAGGCATATGTTGCTGATCAATGTCGAGAGTCTCTGACCTCATGATGCTTAAAATAATTGATCTATATGATAGTTTCCATTCTGAATGAGCAGATCCTAGTCTAACATATTATAATAAATGAGGTATTTTAATAGTTTTCATTAGAATTACCTAAAATGATTTTTCACTATAATTATGCCTGGATCCCTAATCCAGACCAATTAAATCCAAGCCAAAGAAAGTGGGGAGGATTAGGCAGAGCTATTTTTTTCAAAGGTTGCCAGAAGATGATGAGGCACAGCCAAGACTGAGAATACTAAGCCATTAGTACTTTTTGGATGATCACTGTTAGGAGTTGAAATGTGTCTCTCTTCTCCCCAAATCCATATGCTGGAGTTCTAACACTTAGTATCCCAAGTGTGACTTTATTTGGAAATAGAGTCCTTACAGAGGTGTTCAAGTTAAGATGAAATCCTTAGTGGGGCTCTGATTCAGTGTGACTAGTGTCCTTATACAAAGTGTATGTTTGGAGACAGACATCCACACAGGTGATGAGAGATTGGACTGATGCTTTTACAAACCACAGAATGAAGCTTCTTATAAAGAGAATGGTTTACTCCAATTGGTGCATCTGAATGGTATTATTATGAATGGAAGAATTTCTTATTATAATTTTGTGTATGTATACCATCCATCTTTCCCTCCTAGAGTAGTGCCAACTTAAACATTATGCAGTGATACTGCAATGTGTCAGTAAAGAGTCTATCAGATGTTACATAAGCGTGTATATGCTTAGTAAAAGAGAATGGTCCCAAGGTCTAGTTATATAAGAGCCATTACGAAAAGAAATAGAAAGAAAAGAAAAAACTCACAAAATATTCTAGAAAAGGCAAGCTGTTTAATTGATTTAAAATGAATATTTTGTAAGAGTGACTTATTTTCCAGCATACTGAAAATGCTAATTCCTATATTGTGACACCCCATTTCCTACAGTGAAAGAGAATATTGCATATAATCTCGTTCCTTCATTCACTCATTAACTTACTGAAAAAATATTTACATGTCTTCAGTGCTCACTATAATGCTTAACATGTGGTACATACTCAGTGACTGTACTGAATTTATTCACATGTTAATTCTTCTATTAATATTAATGGGAAAGCTACCACAAACCAGACACTAAGATTTAGGCATATGTTGCTGATCAATGTCGAGAGTCTCTGACCTCATGATGCTTAAAATAATTGATCTATATGATAGTTTCCATTCTGAATGAGCAGATCCTAGTCTAACATATTATAATAAATGAGGTATTTTAATAGTTTTCATTAGAATTACCTAAAATGATTTTTCACTATAATTATGCCTGGATCCCTAATCCAGACCAATTAAATCCAAGCCAAAGAAAGTGGGGAGGATTAGGCAGAGCTATTTTTTTCAAAGGTTGCCAGAAGATGATGAGGCACAGCCAAGACTGAGAATACTAAGCCATTAGTACTTTTTGGATGATCACTGTTAGGAGTTGAAATGTGTCTCTCTTCTCCCCAAATCCATATGCTGGAGTTCTAACACTTAGTATCCCAAGTGTGACTTTATTTGGAAATAGAGTCCTTACAGAGGTGTTCAAGTTAAGATGAAATCCTTAGTGGGGCTCTGATTCAGTGTGACTAGTGTCCTTATACAAAGTGTATGTTTGGAGACAGACATCCACACAGGTGATGAGAGATTGGACTGATGCTTTTACAAACCACAGAATGAAGCTTCTAAACCAGGACATGTGCTATCTCTTGGCTCTTTTCAAGGCACAATATTTCTATTGGGTCAAAGTGTTGAAATGTAAATTACCACCCAACCTGAAGCTGGAGTCTGATAGCCTGACTCCATGATGAATAATCAATACACAATAATTTCACTTGCCAAGCAAAGTTCAGGGTCAACAGTAGCTGCTTTTGGCAGATCGATAAAGTACTCGAAGACACTTGTTTCAGTGTTAAATTCCACATCATCATTTGATTTGCTCTGACAACATTCAAGTCTTGCCTCTTTAAGTTATTGTTTTAGCAAATTCAATTTACAATTACTTTCAATATGAAAAGCTTAAGAGATTCAGTTTAATGCCTTATTAGCTGTAAAATCAACCACTGTTTCAACTGCACTGCATGAGGAGCTCTGAAAAGGCTTTTGTTGCTTGGTTAAGCTTTCCCTCTGAGCTTCTGACCAAGTGACAGCTTATTTAGTTTCAGAACTGTCCTCACAATACTTACCTTCTAAAGTCCTAATTACTGGACCAACATTTGAATTACATTGCCCTCCTGTGTCAGGGATTCCTGGGGTAAAAACAAGCTACTTTAAAGACATGACTCTCAGCACTGAATTTTTGCTTGTTAAATGTGAATCCATGCAATAGAAAATTTCTAAAACTAAAAAAAAGAAAAAGAAAAAGAAAATTTCTAAAACTCTTAGTGATGCATATTTTATTATTCTTATTATTTGGCTGCATTGACTGTCATATGGAATGTTAGTTTCCCAACCAGGGATCCAACCTGCACTCCCTGCAGTGGAAGCATGGAGTCTTAATCACTGAACGTCCAGGACAGTCTCAGGTTTTATTTTATATTATTTTTTACTTTATATATTTATTTTTTGACTATTCTGGGTTTTCACTGCTGCTGCAGGCTCTTCTCTAGTTGCAGAAAGTGGGGGCTGTTCTCTAGTTGAGATGAGTAGGCTTCTTGTTGCGGTGACTTCTCTTATGGAACTCTGGCTCTAGGGCACACGGGCTTCAGTAGTTGCAGCACATGGGCTCAATAATTGCGGCTCCGAGCCTCTAGAGCACAGGTTCAATAGTTGTGGCTCATAAGCTTAGTTGCTCTGCAGCATGTGAAATCTTCCCAGATCAGGGACTGAACCCATGTCTTCTGCGTTGGCAGTTGAACTCTTTACCACTGAGCTACCAGAGAAGCCTCCAGGTTTTATTTTTAAATCAAGGTACAAAATAGCCATTACAATAGGCAGGCCTTATCAGGGGTTAAGAGGAGAGTCTGTGTGATGTGTCAGTTGAATCATTTATAGCAATGGATATTTGTATCTCTAGATGACTGAATGTTAAAAGTGAAGAAAATCTTCACTACCTCAAATATAGCAGACCTTCTTACTATGGTAAAAAAAGGGAAAACCCTGAGAGTCTGTGTGATGTGTCAGTTGCCCAATTACTTTCAATATGAAAAGCTTAAGAGATTCAGTTTAATGCCTTATTAGCTGTAAAATCAACCACTGTTTCAACTGCACTGCATGAGGAGCTCTGAAAAGGCTTTTGTTGCTTGGTTAAGCTTTCCCTCTGAGCTTCTGACCAAGTGACAGCTTATTTAGTTTCAGAACTGTCCTCACAATACTTACCTTCTAAAGTCCTAATTACTGGACCAACATTTGAATTACATTGCCCTCCTGTGTCAGGGATTCCTGGGGTAAAACAAGCTACTTTAAAGACATGACTCTCAGCACTGAATTTTTGCTTGTTAAATGTGAATCCATGCAATAGAAAATTTCTAAAACTAAAAAAAAGAAAAAGAAAAAGAAAATTTCTAAAACTCTTAGTGATGCATATTTTATTATTCTTATTATTTGGCTGCATTGACTGTCATATGGAATGTTAGTTTCCCAACCAGGGATCCAACCTGCACTCCCTGCAGTGGAAGCATGGAGTCTTAATCACTGAACGTCCAGGACAGTCTCAGGTTTTATTTTATATTATTTTTTACTTTATATATTTATTTTTTGACTATTCTGGGTTTTCACTGCTGCTGCAGGCTCTTCTCTAGTTGCAGAAAGTGGGGGCTGTTCTCTAGTTGAGATGAGTAGGCTTCTTGTTGCGGTGACTTCTCTTATGGAACTCTGGCTCTAGGGCACACGGGCTTCAGTAGTTGCAGCACATGGGCTCAATAATTGCGGCTCCGAGCCTCTAGAGCACAGGTTCAATAGTTGTGGCTCATAAGCTTAGTTGCTCTGCAGCATGTGAAATCTTCCCAGATCAGGGACTGAACCCATGTCTTCTGCGTTGGCAGTTGAACTCTTTACCACTGAGCTACCAGAGAAGCCTCCAGGTTTTATTTTTAAATCAAGGTACAAAATAGCCATTACAATAGGCAGGCCTTATCAGGGGTTAAGAGGAGAGTCTGTGTGATGTGTCAGTTGAATCATTTATAGCAATGGATATTTGTATCTCTAGATGACTGAATGTTAAAAGTGAAGAAAATCTTCACTACCTCAAATATAGCAGACCTTCTTACTATGGTACAAAAGGGCCCACAAGATCCTTTCAGTCCCTGTTTCTTGGAACTCAACTTCAGCCACCCTCCAGCAGTTATTGGTCTCCTGCCCCAACCTTGATGTCCCCCAGGCGTAGAAGCCTAATCCCATGTTTGTTGATAGATATCTTTTATTGATAGAAAGCTGTTCCCTCACAATTTTTTTTGCCTGGAGTATTTCTTCTCAACATTCAGGTTTCTGATTAAATATCATCAAACCAGAAAATCTTCTCTGAATGTCTTCTTTGTTCCTGCATACCTTGGTCACTCTCCATCTCTTAATCCCACTTTGTTTTTCTCACAACTGTCAACTCTTTGTATGTAAAGTTATTGTTCATTTCACCATTTTAAAATCATTGATCTTTCCCTTCCCTACCCTCAAGCACTAGCTGTAAACTCCTTGGAAAAAGGGACCATTGTTGATGTTCACCTGTTTGTCCAGTGCTGGTGACTGGCATATAGTTTGCCCTCCATACAGAAATATTTGTTGGATGGATAAATTAGCTGAAGCAGTACTTCACTTATTGCTGCTTAACAAACTACCCCCAAGACAAAGTAGCTGAAATCAAAACCCATGTATTCTTTGTCTGGATTGGTGGGTAGTCAGGTAATTCTTCGGCTCTCTCTGGGTGACCTGGCTCCCTTGTGATGGCCTGGTTGCCTGAACCTCTTTCAGTACACATTCTTTTATCTCACATTTTTTTCATTTTGTCAGGCATGGTGATCTCAGGACTTCAAAGAGTGAGAGCAGAAGCGGAAAGGCCTTTTAAAAGGCAGACTGGAGCATGTACAAAGTCACACGTGCCAAATCTTAAAGTTATCTCACATTCTTCTGCGTTGGCAGGTGAACTCTTTACCACTGAGCTACCAAGAAGCCTCCAGGTTTTATTTTTAAATCAAGGTACAAAATAGCCATTACAATAGGCAGGCCTTATCAGGGGTTAAGAGGAGAGTCTGTGTGATGTGTCAGTTGAATCATTTATAGCAATGGATATTTGTATCTCTAGATGACTGAATGTTAAAAGTGAAGAAAATCTTCACTACCTCAAATATAGCAGACCTTCTTACTATGGTACAAAAGGGCCCACAAGATCCTTTCAGTCCCTGTTTCTTGGAACTCAACTTCAGCCACCCTCCAGCAGTTATTGGTCTCCTGCCCCAACCTTGATGTCCCCCAGGCGTAGAAGCCTAATCCCATGTTTGTTGATAGATATCTTTTATTGATAGAAAGCTGTTCCCTCACAATTTTTTTTGCCTGGAGTATTTCTTCTCAACATTCAGGTTTCTGATTAAATATCATCAAACCAGAAAATCTTCTCTGAATGTCTTCTTTGTTCCTGCATACCTTGGTCACTCTCCATCTCTTAATCCCACTTTGTTTTTCTCACAACTGTCAACTCTTTGTATGTAAAGTTATTGTTCATTTCACCATTTTAAAATCATTGATCTTTCCCTTCCCTACCCTCAAGCACTAGCTGTAAACTCCTTGGAAAAAGGGACCATTGTTGATGTTCACCTGTTTGTCCAGTGCTGGTGACTGGCATATAGTTTGCCCTCCATACAGAAATATTTGTTGGATGGATAAATTAGCTGAAGCAGTACTTCACTTATTGCTGCTTAACAAACTACCCCCAAGACAAAGTAGCTGAAATCAAAACCCATGTATTCTTTGTCTGGATTGGTGGGTAGTCAGGTAATTCTTCGGCTCTCTCTGGGTGACCTGGCTCCCTTGTGATGGCCTGGTTGCCTGAACCTCTTTCAGTACACATTCTTTTATCTCACATTTTTTTTTTCATTTTGTCAGGCATGGTGATCTCAGGACTTCAAAGAGTGAGAGCAGAAGCGGAAAGGCCTTTTAAAAGGCAGACTGGAGCATGTACAAAGTCACACGTGCCAGAATCTACTGGTTAAAGAAAGTCACTAGACTTGCCAAAATTCGACTGAGTGACTAACTTGGCCTCTTGATAGAAGGGGTGATGATGGAGCATGGGCACAGAGAATGTGACTATGTATGGGATCATTGTTATAGTGATTTGCCCTAAGCCCCAAATGACATATATTTTTGTCCAGACGCACCATCTGACCTCTACAGGAGTGTAAGCTTTGGAGAAACAGGATTCCCAAGTGTCTTAGATACTTATATCTTGGACATTTGCATTTCTATTACCTCTCATAATACCCCACATACCGCAGCCAATAAATGTGTCATTGTTTTTTGCTGCCATTGTTGTATTTGCATTGCTGTATTTAGGATACACTTTATTTTACACTCACTTTATTTTTACACTTAATTTTTACTTTTTTATTTTGTTTTGTGCATATCAGTGGACATGGAGGGATTCTCCAAAGACTTTAGGTACATCATTACAAGAAAATGTGAGTGAATTCTGAAATAAATAATATTGATTGTAATTCAGACATTATTTTTCTTTTTTTATTGCTTTTGCAATTGAAGAATTGATCCCAACAAGGCAGGCAAAGCAAAAATAGATTGGTTTTATTGAATTCATGGTGACCTGATTAAAAAAAAATAGTCGTTATAAGAAAAATAATTTTCCTTCCTATTTCATTACAGATTCTTTTATTCCTTCAAAAATGTGTTGGATTATTATAATAAATAAGGAAGATGTCAAATTTTACTTAGAGTTGCACAGAATTGTTTGGAGGCAGTTAGAAAACATATTTCTTAGAATGTTTTAATCATTATATAATTAGATGATTGCACAGCTTATTTTGATATTAAAAAAAGGCTCTATGTGATGCTTTTAATGTTGAATGAGCAACAATCTGATGGTCAGTCATACAATTCACATCAAACTGGCTTATATCTTTTCTCCTTAAAGAAATATTGAAATCTGAGTCATTACATGAAATCTTTTCTTAGAAAATGAAACACTCAAGTTCGATTTAGAAAATTTCTAGAAGATAAAGATAACAGAGAAGAAAGTAAAAATCACCTCATCTCCTGAAATCTCATCTTGAGTGTTTATGATTAAGATACAATATCCAGTATTTAATTAAGCTTTGAATGTTCCTATTTGAGCTTTGGAGACATTTCCTGATAATTCCACACTAACCAAACTGCTGCTACCAAATAGATTTTGGACAACATAGAATGCCTTGTTATCAGAAAGTGTTGTGTAAACTCCCCCGTAACAGAGATTGGATTTGGATAGCATGGTGTTCTTTTATATAGGTTATCTATGCTTTTTAAAGAAATTGGTATCCTACTGATCCTGTAATCTATACTGTTTGTAAGTTTTTTTTTCCCTCTTGAAAAATGTATTGTGAAGCTAAGATTCCAGCTGGGGACATTATTTGTCACGTTGTCTAAGGTTCCACATAAACACAGAATAACCAGAGAGCAAAAAGGAATCCTTCAGAGAGTATCTGGCACAAGGCCATGACACAGAGTCTCTTCACAAACTCCACGTGCAGTCCATGGGGAGAAATGTGTTTACAGAAATAATAAACATGGTGTGATAAAAGCTCTGTCCTGAACATTAGTGGGGTGAGGTTGAGGTTCAGGGGGTTCCTATAAAAACTTCAAGGAGCACCAAAGAATATTTATGAGGAAAAATGCCATACTGGTAACTTAGGGATAAGCCTCCCATGTAGAGTTCTTCCTTTAATATTGTCTACATTCTTCTTATTCATTCAGAGTTTTTTTTCCTGCATGGTACTAGCTGTGCGTATTTGATATTCTGAAGTTCTAAGAGTTGTTTTCTACTTTTGCAAAATCAGTTACACACTGTTTCAAGAAAATAGGTTTTGCCATTAGGGAGGATAGAAATGACTACTGAGTTCAATTCTTAATTAGGAAAATTTTGCTTGCTCCCAGAAGCAACAAAATTTATGTTGAATGAGCAACAATCTGATGGTCAGTCATACAATTCACATCAAACTGGCTTATATCTTTTCTCCTTAAAGAAATATTGAAATCTGAGTCATTACATGAAATCTTTTCTTAGAAAATGAAACACTCAAGTTCGATTTAGAAAATTTCTAGAAGATAAAGATAACAGAGAAGAAAGTAAAAATCACCTCATCTCCTGAAATCTCATCTTGAGTGTTTATGATTAAGATACAATATCCAGTATTTAATTAAGCTTTGAATGTTCCTATTTGAGCTTTGGAGACATTTCCTGATAATTCCACACTAACCAAACTGCTGCTACCAAATAGATTTTGGACAACATAGAATGCCTTGTTATCAGAAAGTGTTGTGTAAACTCCCCCGTAACAGAGATTGGATTTGGATAGCATGGTGTTCTTTTATATAGGTTATCTATGCTTTTTAAAGAAATTGGTATCCTACTGATCCTGTAATCTATACTGTTTGTAAGTTTTTTTTTCCCTCTTGAAAAATGTATTGTGAAGCTAAGATTCCAGCTGGGGACATTATTTGTCACGTTGTCTAAGGTTCCACATAAACACAGAATAACCAGAGAGCAAAAAGGAATCCTTCAGAGAGTATCTGGCACAAGGCCATGACACAGAGTCTCTTCACAAACTCCACGTGCAGTCCATGGGGAGAAATGTGTTTACAGAAATAATAAACATGGTGTGATAAAAGCTCTGTCCTGAACATTAGTGGGGTGAGGTTGAGGTTCAGGGGGTTCCTATAAAAACTTCAAGGAGCACCAAAGAATATTTATGAGGAAAAATGCCATACTGGTAACTTAGGGATAAGCCTCCCATGTAGAGTTCTTCCTTTAATATTGTCTACATTCTTCTTATTCATTCAGAGTTTTTTTTCCTGCATGGTACTAGCTGTGCGTATTTGATATTCTGAAGTTCTAAGAGTTGTTTTCTACTTTTGCAAAATCAGTTACACACTGTTTCAAGAAAATAGGTTTTGCCATTAGGGAGGATAGAAATGACTACTGAGTTCAATTCTTAATTAGAGTTGGACACATTTTTTGCTTGCTCCCCAGAAGCAACAATATTTTATTTTTTCCAGCTTTATTGAGATATAATTGACATACAACACTGTGTTCATTTCAAGTGAACAACATTGATTTCAGTGATATAGTTATATTAATATACTGCAGAATGATTACCACCAGTAGCTGGCACCTCTGTCTTGTCACATAATTATCATGTACTTTTTGTGATGTGAACATTTAAGATCTACCCTCTTAGCAACTTTACATATGTAATACAGTATGATTAACTACAATCACTGTAATCCCCACTCAGGGGTCGAACCAGTGTCACCAGCCATTTGATTCCTTCCCTTGAAGGTTATCAAGTTTGTTTACTCTTCTTAATCCTTTCAGAAGTATTTCCATGCATTCAAAATAAATAAATAAAAACGAATGTATTTTAAAAAATAAAGAAGACTTAGAACAGTAGAACTGACACTTTCGAATTTTGGTCCTGGAAAAGATTCTTGAGAATCCCTTGAACAGCAAGGAGATCAAACCAGTCAATCCTAAAGGAAATCAAACCTGAATATTCAATGGAAGAACTGATGCTGAAGCCTGAACTCCAAATTCTGTCACCTGATGTGAAGAGCTGACTCATTGGGAAAAGCCCTGATGCTGGGAAAGACTGAGGGCAGGAGGAGGAGGTGAAAACAGAGGATAAGCGGGTTAGACAGCCTCAACAGGCATGAGTTTGAGCAAACTTTGGGAAATAGTGACAGATGGGAACCTTGGATGCCATCCATGGGTGGGGAATGATAAAAGCTCTGTCCTGAACATTAGTGGGGTGAGGTTGAGGTTCAGGGGTTCCTATAAAAACTTCAAGGAGCACCAAAGAATATTTATGAGGAAAATGCCATACTGGTAACTTAGGGATAAGCCTCCCATGTAGAGTTCTTCCTTTAATATTGTCTACATTCTTCTTATTCATTCAGAGTTTTTTTTCCTGCATGGTACTAGCTGTGCGTATTTGATATTCTGAAGTTCTAAGAGTTGTTTTCTACTTTTGCAAAATCAGTTACACACTGTTTCAAGAAAATAGGTTTTGCCATTAGGGAGGATAGAAATGACTACTGAGTTCAATTCTTAATTAGAGTTGGACACATTTTTTGCTTGCTCCCCAGAAGCAACAATATTTTATTTTTTCCAGCTTTATTGAGATATAATTGACATACAACACTGTGTTCATTTCAAGTGAACAACATTGATTTCAGTGATATAGTTATATTAATATACTGCAGAATGATTACCACCAGTAGCTGGCACCTCTGTCTTGTCACATAATTATCATGTACTTTTTGTGATGTGAACATTTAAGATCTACCCTCTTAGCAACTTTACATATGTAATACAGTATGATTAACTACAATCACTGTAATCCCCACTCAGGGGTCGAACCAGTGTCACCAGCCATTTGATTCCTTCCCTTGAAGGTTATCAAGTTTGTTTACTCTTCTTAATCCTTTCAGAAGTATTTCCATGCATTCAAAATAAATAAATAAAAACGAATGTATTTTAAAAAATAAAGAAGACTTAGAACAGTAGAACTGACACTTTCGAATTTTGGTCCTGGAAAAGATTCTTGAGAATCCCTTGAACAGCAAGGAGATCAAACCAGTCAATCCTAAAGGAAATCAAACCTGAATATTCAATGGAAGAACTGATGCTGAAGCCTGAACTCCAAATTCTGTCACCTGATGTGAAGAGCTGACTCATTGGGAAAAGCCCTGATGCTGGGAAAGACTGAGGGCAGGAGGAGGAGGGGAAAACAGAGGATAAGCTGGTTAGACAGCCTCAACAGGCATGAGTTTGAGCAAACTTTGGGAGATAGTGACAGATGGGAACCTTGGATGCCGCAGTCCATGGGTGGCAAAGAGTCAGACCCAACTTAATAACTGAGCGACAACAATAACAAACAAACAGAAAGTGGACACACACTTTATGCAGTGTTCTGTACCTTACTTCTTTCATTTGACAGTATGTTTGAGGCCTTGTCATGTTTATACATGTTTCCTGGCATCTCTTGTGGACTCACAGAGTTTTATTAAATGGAAGAATTGTTTATTAGTCTTCTAGTAATGCATAATAAACTTTTTCACAGACCTTTGCTAGTACTAAAAATGCTGCATAAGCATATAAATATATATATGTTTATATATTTTCAAAATGAAGTTTTAAATGTCTGAAATCTTAAAAAGCAAATATGGGTGACTACCATCTTGGAAAAAGAAAGCCGGCACTCTGTGACAACAGAGGCCACCACGATGGGAGGCCCACACGGGCCAAAGAACAAAGATGGATGAAAATAGACAAATGAAAGACCAATAGAAGTGGCCCGCCTGTTCCCCCCCCCCCCCCCCCCCCCCCCCCCCCAAAAAAAAAAAAAAATAATAAATAAATCTTAAAAAAAAAAGCTTAAAAAAAAATCATTAGGTTATGAAATTCTCCAGGGAGTCTTCCCAATGCAGGAATCGAACAAACCCAGGTCTCCTACATCGCAGGCGGATTTAGCAATGCCATGGTCTTGACCACCAAGGAAGTCCTAGATTATAAATAGTATTCACATTCAGAATTATGGTTTGAACAGATAAATATGTTTGGGAAGTTGACATTGGAAAGAAATTATAGTGAAAAGTTTGTCGTTTCTAAACCAATCTCTTTTAATCTTGATAGTGGTGGTTAGGCAGCTCATAGAGAAAAAAAAAGAAAAATTTTGTCCTTTAGACTCTCAGTTCTAGGAAGAAATAGGCTTAGAACTTGATTTTGTTCTTTTGACTATCAGATTCCTCAGATGGCAGTCAGGGTGACTGAAGGCTGGTGTAGCAAGTTTTCTATAGGGCATGCTGAGAAAAGAGAGGAGAGGACTATGGGAAAAGCCCTGATGCTGGGAAAGACTGAGGGCAGGAGGAGGAGGGAAAACAGAGGATAAGCTGGTTAGACAGCCTCAACAGGCATGAGTTTGAGCAAACTTTGGGAGATAGTGACAGATGGGAACCTTGGATGCCGCAGTCCATGGGTGGCAAAGAGTCAGACCCAACTTAATAACTGAGCGACAACAATAACAAACAAACAGAAAGTGGACACACACTTTATGCAGTGTTCTGTACCTTACTTCTTTCATTTGACAGTATGTTTGAGGCCTTGTCATGTTTATACATGTTTCCTGGCATCTCTTGTGGACTCACAGAGTTTTATTAAATGGAAGAATTGTTTATTAGTCTTCTAGTAATGCATAATAAACTTTTTCACAGACCTTTGCTAGTACTAAAAATGCTGCATAAGCATATAAATATATATATGTTTATATATTTTCAAAATGAAGTTTTAAATGTCTGAAATCTTAAAAAGCAAATATGGGTGACTACCATCTTGGAAAAAGAAAGCCGGCACTCTGTGACAACAGAGGCCACCACGATGGGAGGCCCACACGGGCCAAAGAACAAAGATGGGTGAGAATAGACAAATGAAAGACCAATAGAAGTGGCCTGCCTGTTCCCCTCCCTCCCCCCCCCCCACCCCCACCAAAATAAATAAATAAAATAAATCTTTAAAAAAAAAAAAGCTTAAAAAAAAATCATTAGGTTATGAAATTCTCCAGGGAGTCTTCCCAATGCAGGAATCGAACAAACCCAGGTCTCCTACATCGCAGGCGGATTTAGCAATGCCATGGTCTTGACCACCAAGGAAGTCCTAGATTATAAATAGTATTCACATTCAGAATTATGGTTTGAACAGATAAATATGTTTGGGAAGTTGACATTGGAAAGAAATTATAGTGAAAAGTTTGTCGTTTCTAAACCAATCTCTTTTAATCTTGATAGTGGTGGTTAGGCAGCTCATAGAGAAAAAAAAAGAAAAATTTTGTCCTTTAGACTCTCAGTTCTAGGAAGAAATAGGCTTAGAACTTGATTTTGTTCTTTTGACTATCAGATTCCTCAGATGGCAGTCAGGGTGACTGAAGGCTGGTGTAGCAAGTTTTCTATAGTTGAAGGAATTATACACATGCAGACATTAAATATATATGTAGTTCTCTGTCTAGGGGCATATTTGTGAATCATCAGTGATTTGTGTTAAAATACTTTTAAAATGATTTATCCTGTTACAGGTTGACATCAGACTTTTCACTGAATCTTAATATTTCATATTGTAATGCTTGATCAGATTGAATATTGAACATGAGAATGAGTACCAACATTTATGAAAAATGACATAATTTATTTTGTGAAACCCATTCCAAGTACATGAAAACATGGGACTTGAACTCATTCATCAAGAATATCAATAAGCTGATAAATCAGGAGCATTTTCATCTCAATCATAATCTTTAAGCTATAGTCACAGAAAAATTACTTATTAAAGCAGCCATATGTGTGATTAATAGGTTGGTAGTGGTACTAATTGCTCATTAGAATGCGAGGACTAAAATACTCTAGAACTTGAGAAAATATAGCGATTTTCATTACATTTGTTGCCTGGGTCCCAGACTCTCAATGAGCTTTAAGGACATGGTTTGACCGAAAATGAAAGGGAAGTGATCTTAGAAAAGTCTAAAGTTACTCTAACATAATGAAACCTCTCTTTAGTATATGCTTATTTAATCAAAAGTCCCTGCCTTGAAATAAAGAACCAGGTTTCCATCTGTCTACATATATTTTTAAAGTTAAAATTTTGGAATTTGTTTTAATCTATTGAATGCTTGATCAGCTACAGAGAAGGTAAACATTCCTCCATGCCCCATGGTTAATTGCATGGGTGGTCTAGGTGTCTGTTTAAACTGTAAAACCAAACTTCAAAATCCATAAATTCAATTGGACATCAGATTAGCAGCATTAATCATCATTAGAAGACAAACAGTGCATGTAAGAATGACTTTCTTATATATTAAAAGTATTTTCTCCATCATTACCACTGAATACCGCAGCTCAGAATAGAGGAAAAGCTGCCATGCAGTAAAGATGAATACCCTGAAGTGTTACTTTTTGCCCTTTCTAGGTGCTTCAGATTAGTTGCAATACTTCAGCTGTCTCTTAGTGACAGGAACTCAGTGAAGCTGTGATAGTGTCTTTTTTTTATACTCAGAATATATAGTAGGCACTCAGTAAATGTCTGATGAATGAAAGCCAGGGATCTGATTTTCCTGCGGGTTCCTCACCTTCTTTCTTTTCCACGACTACAGACTACCATACTCTCTGACCCACTGACCAGATCTTTTAATAATGTGCCTGTCAATAATTTAGGGAACATGTATCATTGGAAAGAACTCTTATGGTGCGAAGGATTGAAAGTAGAAGAAGAAGAGGGCAGCAGAGAATAAGATGTCTGTATAACATCACAGACACAGTGAACCTGAGTTTGAGCCAGTTCTGGGAAGCCTGGCATGCTGTAGTCCACGAGATCATAAGGAGTCAAGCCCGACTTAGCTACTGAGCAACAAAAACAACAATCAATACAACCTCCCCAATGCTACATATATTTTTAAAGTTAAAATTTTGGAATTTGTTTTAATCTATTGAATGCTTGATCAGCTACAGAGAAGGTAAACATTCCTCCATGCCCCATGGTTAATTGCCAATCGTATAGAAATTGGTATCATGGTCATTCACTAAAAAGACTTTGCATTTGAATTCTATATTAGTGTAATTCCAATATACAAATAAATCTAAATAAAACAATGATAAAGTGAAAACAAGATCAATATACTGAAACAAACCTTAATATAAAATGCAATCTGACAGACATCAGATTATTTTAAGTTTTGAATTGCACAATCATGTTAGAATTCTAAGCATCAACTATAATCTCCACATGAATAGCACCATTAATTTAAACAGGCTAAGCACAAAACAGCCAAACACCCCACCCCATGAAACACTATCATTTTAGTTAAGCACCTTAGAGGTAAGTTTTGTGAATCACAGGAGTGTTTCTTTTGACACTGGATATAGAATAGAGATGTTGATGCTTTAATTGTCTTTTTTTTAAAAAATTATTTATTTGGTTGTGCTGGGTCTTAGTTGTGGCATGTGGGGTCTGGTTCCCTGACCAGGGATCAAACCCAAGCCCCCTGCACTGGGAACACAGAGTCCCAACCACTGGACCACCAGGGAAGTCCCTAATTGTCATTTTAAAAAAAAAGGTCAGGAAGGAGCTTCCCTGGTGGTCCAGTGGGTAATGAGTCCACCTTGCAGTGCAAGGGCACTGATTTGATCCCTGGCCCTGGAAGATCCCACATGCCAAGGAACGGCTGGGCCGGTGTGTCCAATTACAAGCCAGTGCTCTGGAGCACATGCGCCCAGAACTAGTGCTCTGCAACAAGAGAGGCCACTGCGATGGGAGGCCCACACAGGCCAAAGAATAAAGATGGATGAAAAATAAATGATGACTTAGAGGCAAAAAAAAAATTGGACTGTGACAAGACAAGTCAGGTAGGACTCTAAATATATTAATATTATAGATAGCTTAAAAACATTGAAACACCAAGTTAATATTTTGAGATGTGAGAGAATTTTATTCTGTGAGTGATGGGTCTTGTGAAATTTTTGCTTGAATGGAAAAGTGAGAGTTCAGCAGTTCTTTCCTCTTCATGGGATTTTAGGAAAGGGCATAATAATCCTCAACACCATAAAGAATTAAGAAAGAACAGAAGAAATAATGGACATTAATTTGGATCACTTTCTATCCATAAAGTATCCATAGTGTACTTTTTCATAGTATACTTTTGAATGCTTGATCAGCTACAGAGAAGGTAAACATTCCTCCATGCCCCATGGTTAATTGCCAATCGTATAGAAATTGGTATCATGGTCATTCACTAAAAAGACTTTGCATTTGAATTCTATATTAGTGTAATTCCAATATACAAATAAATCTAAATAAAACAATGATAAAGTGAAAACAAGATCAATATACTGAAACAAACCTTAATATAAAATGCAATCTGACAGACATCAGATTATTTTAAGTTTTGAATTGCACAATCATGTTAGAATTCTAAGCATCAACTATAATCTCCACATGAATAGCACCATTAATTTAAACAGGCTAAGCACAAAAACAGCCAAACACCCCACCCCATGAAACACTATCATTTTAGTTAAGCACCTTAGAGGTAAGTTTTGTGAATCACAGGAGTGTTTCTTTTGACACTGGATATAGAATAGAGATGTTGATGCTTTAATTGTCTTTTTTTTAAAAAATTATTTATTTGGTTGTGCTGGGTCTTAGTTGTGGCATGTGGGGTCTGGTTCCCTGACCAGGGATCAAACCCAAGCCCCCTGCACTGGGAACACAGAGTCCCAACCACTGGACCACCAGGGAAGTCCCTAATTGTCATTTTAAAAAAAAAGGTCAGGAAGGAGCTTCCCTGGTGGTCCAGTGGGTAATGAGTCCACCTTGCAGTGCAAGGGCACTGATTTGATCCCTGGCCCTGGAAGATCCCACATGCCAAGGAACGGCTGGGCCGGTGTGTCCAATTACAAGCCAGTGCTCTGGAGCACATGCGCCCAGAACTAGTGCTCTGCAACAAGAGAGGCCACTGCGATGGGAGGCCCACACAGGCCAAAGAATAAAGATGGATGAAAAATAAATGATGACTTAGAGGCAAAAAAAAAATTGGACTGTGACAAGACAAGTCAGGTAGGACTCTAAATATATTAATATTATAGATAGCTTAAAAACATTGAAACACCAAGTTAATATTTTGAGATGTGAGAGAATTTTATTCTGTGAGTGATGGGTCTTGTGAAATTTTTGCTTGAATGGAAAAGTGAGAGTTCAGCAGTTCTTTCCTCTTCATGGGATTTTAGGAAAGGGCATAATAATCCTCAACACCATAAAGAATTAAGAAAGAACAGAAGAAATAATGGACATTAATTTGGATCACTTTCTATCCATAAAGTATCCATAGTGTACTTTTTTTTCATAGTATACTTTTAACTAAGATGATCTAGCTTTAACAAATGAATATGTAGCAAGCCACAGTCTGTTTTCTTGAAGAAGTTAATTATAATTCTTCCTTTTTCTTTCAAGAGGAGTTTGGCTAAAATAACTTGTCATTCTACAGTGACAGTGGGTCAACATTTCATGGGTAATGGGAAACTGAAATAATTCTTTTCATACTTGAAATTGTTAACTCTTGATATCTCAGGAGACCCACAGGAAAAAGTGTTGGTCCATGCAAAGCTCTTACTAAACCTACTGAATTAAGAGAGATGACCACCTTTCTAAAGTTTTTGCACTGTCTGAAAATGTGAAATTAGGGGAGGACATCACAGCATTTTAGGGGACAGATTGGGTGATTTTACGATCAGTCTTGCCAGGTAGGAAACTGTTGGTGATTGGGCAGAGTCTATGACCTAATAGCTCTGGACCAGTGGGCACCGTGACATGAGGGTCTTCAAGACACCTCGATGAGCAAGATGCTTGTCTTGCTAGGTAAACCATCTTAGTTTACACTCTTACTTTTCAGCAGCAGGTGTTTCTTGGAGCAAACCTCTAAGTAGTATTTGTTTGTTCTAAAGATTGTCTAATGTGGAGAAAACATGCCCCACCTCAAGATTATTTAATATGGGGAGAAGAAATTGTGTTGGGTGACGGGCAGCCTCTCAAATGGCCCCAATGATCCCTTCCTGTGAGTGCTCATGTCCTTATATAATCCTCTGCCTTTGAGTCTGGGCTAGTCTTACTGGTTTCTATGAATAGAATGATGGGTTGTCACCACAGATAAGATTATAAAACAGTGTGACTTCCATATTGCTCTTCCTCTTATGCTCCTTCTTCTACGCATTGATCTGGGGAAATATCCTGCTGTATTAAAAGTAACCCTTGGTGAAGGATATATTTTGAGATGTGAGAATTTTATTCTGTGAGTGATGGGTCTTGTGAAATTTTTGCTTGAATGGAAAAGTGAGAGTTCAGCAGTTCTTTCCTCTTCATGGGATTTTAGGAAAGGGCATAATAATCCTCAACACCATAAAGAATTAAGAAAGAACAGAAGAAATAATGGACATTAATTTGGATCACTTTCTATCCATAAAGTATCCATAGTGTACTTTTTTTTCATAGTATACTTTTAACTAAGATGATCTAGCTTTAACAAATGAATATGTAGCAAGCCACAGTCTGTTTTCTTGAAGAAGTTAATTATAATTCTTCCTTTTTCTTTCAAGAGGAGTTTGGCTAAAATAACTTGTCATTCTACAGTGACAGTGGGTCAACATTTCATGGGTAATGGGAAACTGAAATAATTCTTTTCATACTTGAAATTGTTAACTCTTGATATCTCAGGAGACCCACGGGAAAAAAGTGTTGGTCCATGCAAAGCTCTTACTAAACCTACTGAATTAAGAGAGATGACCACCTTTCTAAAGTTTTTGCACTGTCTGAAAATGTGAAATTAGGGGAGGACATCACAGCATTTTAGGGGACAGATTGGGTGATTTTACGATCAGTCTTGCCAGGTAGGAAACTGTTGGTGATTGGGCAGAGTCTATGACCTAATAGCTCTGGACCAGTGGGCACCGTGACATGAGGGTCTTCAAGACACCTCGATGAGCAAGATGCTTGTCTTGCTAGGTAAACCATCTTAGTTTACACTCTTACTTTTCAGCAGCAGGTGTTTCTTGGAGCAAACCTCTAAGTAGTATTTGTTTGTTCTAAAGATTGTCTAATGTGGAGAAAACATGCCCCACCTCAAGATTATTTAATATGGGGAGAAGAAATTGTGTTGGGTGACGGGCAGCCTCTCAAATGGCCCCAATGATCCCTTCCTGTGAGTGCTCATGTCCTTATATAATCCTCTGCCTTTGAGTCTGGGCTAGTCTTACTGGTTTCTATGAATAGAATGATGGGTTGTCACCACAGATAAGATTATAAAACAGTGTGACTTCCATATTGCTCTTCCTCTTATGCTCCTTCTTCTACGCATTGATCTGGGGGAAATATCCTGCTGTATTAAAAGTAACCCTTGGTGAAGGATATATGGCAAAAAATTGTGTGTCTAGCCAACAAACATCAAGGCCCTGAGGCCTGCCAACAGTCATGGGTGAGCTTGGTCTGAGCTTTGCCAGTGAAGGTATGAGAAGGCTGTAAACCCAGCTGGTGCAGCCTGGTGAGTCACTGACACCCTGCTGACCTGTGTCCAGATTCATGACTGTCAGACACTCTGAGATAATAAATACTTGTTATTTTAATTTACTATGTTTGGGGATAATTTCTAGGCAGCATTAGGTAGCTAATGTGTTGGTTTCACTGTTCAGTATGTGTGAGTATCCTCTGTCCTGAAAGGTCTAGTTATTTCAGAATAAGTGGATTTATTGGCTGAACTGTTGCTTATATTAACTTTATAGCATGTATTACATATAGTATATGGCATGTATATACTAACTTTATAGCATGATATTGAGACTTGAGAGCAATGCATCCTGTTATATTTATTTTTATTTTTTTCTTTTCAAAAACTTATTTATTTGGCTATGCTGGATCTTAGTTGTGGGTACAGGATCTTTCATGGCAGCATGGGAACTCTTAGTTACATCATATGGGATCCAGTTCCCTGACCAAGGGTTGATCCCCCTTTGGGAGTGTGGAGACTTAGTCACTGGACCAGCAGGGAAGTCCCCATTGTATTATGTTTATGATGAACATTTCTCCTCCTGCTCTGTAGAAAGTGGCCATATTTGAAGCAGATAGTAACTACGTCCAAAATGATGTAGGCTTAATGCTTCTTTCATGAGCATGCTTGTCTTGCTAGGTAAACCATCTTAGTTTACACTCTTACTTTTCAGCAGCAGGTGTTTCTTGGAGCAAACCTCTAAGTAGTATTTGTTTGTTCTAAAGATTGTCTAATGTGGAGAAAACATGCCCCACCTCAAGATTATTTAATATGGGGAGAAGAAATTGTGTTGGGTGACGGGCAGCCTCTCAAATGGCCCCAATGATCCCTTCCTGTGAGTGCTCATGTCCTTATATAATCCTCTGCCTTTGAGTCTGGGCTAGTCTTACTGGTTTCTATGAATAGAATGATGGGTTGTCACCACAGATAAGATTATAAAACAGTGTGACTTCCATATTGCTCTTCCCTCTTATGCTCCTTCTTCTACGCATTGATCTGGGGGAAATATCCTGCTGTATTAAAAGTAACCCTTGGTGAAGGATATATGGCAAAAAATTGTGTGTCTAGCCAACAAACATCAAGGCCCTGAGGCCTGCCAACAGTCATGGGTGAGCTTGGTCTGAGCTTTGCCAGTGAAGGTATGAGAAGGCTGTAAACCCAGCTGGTGCAGCCTGGTGAGTCACTGACACCCTGCTGACCTGTGTCCAGATTCATGACTGTCAGACACTCTGAGATAATAAATACTTGTTATTTTAATTTACTATGTTTGGGGATAATTTCCTAGGCAGCATTAGGTAGCTAATGTGTTGGTTTCACTGTTCAGTATGTGTGAGTATCCTCTGTCCTGAAAGGTCTAGTTATTTCAGAATAAGTGGATTTATTGGCTGAACTGTTGCTTATATTAACTTTATAGCATGTATTACATATAGTATATGGCATGTATATACTAACTTTATAGCATGATATTGAGACTTGAGAGCAATGCATCCTGTTATATTTATTTTTATTTTTTTCTTTTCAAAAACTTATTTATTTGGCTATGCTGGATCTTAGTTGTGGGTACAGGATCTTTCATGGCAGCATGGGAACTCTTAGTTACATCATATGGGATCCAGTTCCCTGACCAAGGGTTGATCCCCCTTTGGGAGTGTGGAGACTTAGTCACTGGACCAGCAGGGAAGTCCCCATTGTATTATGTTTATGATGAACATTTCTCCTCCTGCTCTGTAGAAAGTGGCCATATTTGAAGCAGATAGTAACTACTCTGTGAAAGCACAGCTAAAGAGACTGATGTAGGCTTAATGCTTCTTTCATGAGCATGCTGGATTAGTGCCTTGAAAAGAGTTTCTCTCTACCTAGAGGGCATTTTCCTTCAGTTTTGTCTCTGTCGCTTGGTGGGCTGTAAGTTTGCTTGAGAAGAGCAGGTGCATGCTTGGGACCTGCTTCAGATGCAGGATTTCCCCACCTTAGTCTCAAAGGAGCATTGCCAGAGGTGGCTTGGCAGTAAATCCTGGCCCTCCTATTGTCTGTGGTCATCCTTCACAGCACCCACGTACCAGCTGCGTGAAGGAAACAGTTTCCTTCTCGCATCAGCAAACCAGGTAAATCTAGTTCTTGGGAGGCAGATTTTTTCATCATTGTTGAAACGTAAAACAAAAAGTGTCAAGAGTGCTATTCTGACGAATTTTAAAAGGGACACATGGTCACTAAGTGGGACAAGGAAAACTAGAGTGCAAAAACCTGTAAGAAATGGCTTCTAGGCTTACTTGTAAACAGACAGTTGCTAACATTGTTCTGAAAATTTTCAAGATATCAACTTACTCCACGCCATTGTTAACAAGCTAACGAGTTCAACTGCTCCTGCTAGGGTAAGAGTCAGGCAAGGACAGTCGGAATGCATTTGTGTTCTGCATGTCTCCCAGTCGACTCTGGTCTCAAATGTAGACTCAGACAGAGTGGTGGCTAAATTCCGTTTATTTCAGATATGCAACTTACTTGGGGCCGTACACATTGACTTTGTTTGCTTTTGGATTCATGGAACTTGTTAGCTCTTTGTATTCTTTTTCTTTTCTCCATCTACCAAATTTTGTGCCACCAATTAGGCATGTGTTCCCAGTTTTGCAATGTCTGTGAGGATGTTGAACAAGAAAAAAGAAACTAATGGCCCAGGTGATACCTTTTGACTGTCCATGGATAAATATGCATAGAGAGACACTATGCCAGTTGTACCACGCATTTGTCCATCTGTCCTCACAATAGCAATGTCCATCTGGGCAGTGTGATTTCAGCGCCATTCCTTACTAGCTGTGTGGCTTTACTTTTTCTGCTTTCAATATCTCATTTTTCTTATCTGCAGTTTCTTCTGCCAACATGCAGACCTTAACTGATACAGAATTCATACTGAGTCTTTACAAGCCATTTCTGAGGTTTCGATTTATAAAAGTCAATGGTTCATGTGTTGGGGACCCTGTTCATATTTTCCACTCTGTAATATTCCTTTATTCAGGTGTGCTGTTGCTAATTCTGCTATTAAGCTGCCTTCTATCTGTTTTTTAAGTGCTTGGGGCTGAAGGGGCTCAATAGGAGCATTGCCGGGTCCAGTAAATCCTGGCCCTCCTATTGTCTGTGGTCATCCTTCACAGCACCCACGTACCAGCTGCGTGAAGGAAACAGTTTCCTTCTCGCATCAGCAAACCAGGTAAATCTAGTTCTTGGGAGGCAGATTTTTTCATCATTGTTGAAACGTAAAACAAAAAGTGTCAAGAGTGCTATTCTGACGAATTTTAAAAGGGACACATGGTCACTAAGTGGGACAAGGAAAACTAGAGTGCAAAAACCTGTAAGAAATGGCTTCTAGGCTTACTTGTAAACAGACAGTTGCTAACATTGTTCTGAAAATTTTCAAGATATCAACTTACTCCACGCCATTGTTAACAAGCTAACGAGTTCAACTGCTCCTGCTAGGGTAAGAGTCAGGCAAGGACAGTCGGAATGCATTTGTGTTCTGCATGTCTCCCAGTCGACTCTGGTCTCAAATGTAGACTCAGACAGAGTGGTGGCTAAATTCCGTTTATTTCAGATATGCAACTTACTTGGGGCCGTACACATTGACTTTGTTTGCTTTTGGATTCATGGAACTTGTTAGCTCTTTGTATTCTTTTTCTTTTCTCCATCTACCAAATTTTGTGCCACCAATTAGGCATGTGTTCCCAGTTTTGCAATGTCTGTGAGGATGTTGAACAAGAAAAAAGAAACTAATGGCCCAGGTGATACCTTTTGACTGTCCATGGATAAATATGCATAGAGAGACACTATGCCAGTTGTACCACGCATTTGTCCATCTGTCCTCACAATAGCAATGTCCATCTGGGCAGTGTGATTTCAGCGCCATTCCTTACTAGCTGTGTGGCTTTACTTTTTCTGCTTTCAATATCTCATTTTTCTTATCTGCAGTTTCTTCTGCCAACATGCAGACCTTAACTGATACAGAATTCATACTGAGTCTTTACAAGCCATTTCTGAGGTTTCGATTTATAAAAGTCAATGGTTCATGTGTTGGGGACCCTGTTCATATTTTCCACTCTGTAATATTCCTTTATTCAGGTGTGCTGTTGCTAATTCTGCTATGAAGCTGCCTTCTATCTGTAAAGCTTCAGGGCCCTCCATGTCTATATTTTCTATAGTGCTTGGGGCTGAGGCATTCAAGGCTTCAGTTTGAATCATTACATCAGAGAGGAAAAGTATCACGCCTTCATTAGCCTAAACCCTAGTGTAGATCAGTCTCCTGGGTAATCCAGAAATTCTAACTAGTTTCTCATGCCAGAATCAGGATGAGGTCATTCAACTAAGCAAGGTATCCTTAGATCTTTTTTTTTTTTTTTTTTTTTAAAGATTTATTTATTTATTTACTTTGGGCGGGGGTCGGGTTGGGGAGGGAGGGGAGTGGGCAGGCCACTGCTATTGGTCTTTCATTTCTCTATTTTCATTCGTCTTCGTTCTTTGGCTCCTGTGGGCCTCCCATCGCGGTGGCATCTGTCGTTGCAGAGCAGCGGCTCTGGGCGCATGCACCCCAGAGCTCCAGCTCAGTGATTGGACACATCAGTCCAGCTGCTCCGCGGCACGTGGGATCTTCCCAGGCCAGGGCTCGAACCGGCGCCCCTTGCACTGCAAGGCGGTGTCCTTATCCACTGGACCACCAGGGGAAGCCCGTATCCTTAGATCTTGAAGGTAGAAGAGGCAGAGCTCTGGGGATGAAAGTTGGTAATGGACTGTGCCTAGAGGGCTAGAATTTTAATCAAAAGGCTAGCTAATAGTAAAGTGGTTCCCAAATGGGAAGTACATTAGAGTGCACATGTGATCTTTTAAAGCGTCCTGAAGCTGGCTTCTACTCCAGACATTTTAATTTCATTATGTGGAATTAAATTCAATTAAATTTAATTTAATTCCATTATTGTTTTAGCCTTCATGCCAGGTAACCATTGAGAACCACTGGAGTAATGGTCAAAAGCTTGAGACAAATTGGACAGGTCTTAGTTCAATTGCCAACTTTACCACTAGACTATGTGACTGTGGTCTAGTTTTTCAACATCTCTGAACTTGGGTGTTCTCTTCTTTTCTTTCTTTTTTCTTCCCTCCCTCCCTCTCTTCCTTTTTCTTTTGTAAATTGGAAGCAATAATAATATCTGGCATATGTGGTTACTAATATTAACATTAAATGTTTATTACAGTGCCCAGTGCATAGTGAGTGCTAAGACACTAGCTAGTGTACTATTGCTAGAGTTCAGAATTAAGAGGAGGCTTCATAGTTGGTTAAAGCAAGGTGTACTTAAGACAGTGTAGCATGGAGGAAAATGAGGCTTTCTTCCTACTCTGGCTTGTCCCTCTGGCTGCTTCGAGGAATCACGCAGGGGGAGTATTTAACAAAACTGGTGTCTGTTATTCCTCAGAGATTCCACCTTACAGGGTCTCATCAATCAACCCATTTGACTTATTACCTTTAATGTGTAATTCTGAGGTTTGTGTCAAGGAACAGGTTTGTCATGGCTGTTCTAATTATGGGGAAATCAGATAATGTATATATCACACATGTATTTTTATGGCAGGTCATTTAGAAAATAGGCTTTGTTAATAATTTAACAAAAGAGAGAAGTAATCTAAGGCTTAATTAAATCATTTTACGTGCAGGCTGGACTCAAAATTTGTGGACTCATATATTTCAAATCTGTGTTGAAAACAGATGAGAACATACTCAGGACTGTCAGTATTTAATTTGTAGAAGATGTATATATTTTAGATTCACGTTGTCCTTTATTTCATTTTTAACTAGAGCTAAGTAGCTAAGTATACATTTTGTAGACACTTCTATCATTGTTAACAGATTGCTACATTCATACTAATAAAGAGTCTTTTTTAAAATTAAGCTTTTTAATTTGAGATAATTATGATTATATTAAAAATAGATTCATATGCAGTTGCAAGAAATTAAATGTACTATTTACCCAGTTTCCCCCGATGATAAAATATCACAAAGCTATAGTAGAATACCACACCAGGATAATTTTTTAAATTAAATTTTTACTTTATGTTGGAGTATAGTTGGCTTGTGGCTTCCCAGGTGACTCAGTGTTGAAGAATCTGCCTGCCAACGCAGGAGACGCAAGTTCAGTTCCTGGGTTGAGAAGATCCTCTGGAATTTTTTTTTTTTTTTTCTTTCCTTCTATCCTTTTGGCCACTTCTATTGATCCTTCATTTACCTATCTTTGTTCTTTGGCCTGTGTGGGCCTCCCATCGCAGTGATCCCTCTTGCTGTAGAGCACCGGCTCTGGGCGCATGCGTTCCAGAGCTCCAACGCCGTAATTGCACACATCGGTCCAGCCGCTCTGCGGCACGTGGCATCTTCCCAGGCCAGGGTTCCAACCGTGCCCCCTTCCCTGCAAGGCGGTGTCCTTACCCACTGGACCACCAGGGACGCCCTGGAGTATTATTGACTGGAGAATCCCATGGACAAAAGAGCCTGGCAGGCTATAGTCCATGGGGTTGTAGAGAGTAAGACATGACTGAGAGACTGAGCACACACACATGCACTATTGTGGCGGGCTGTAGTCTAAAGGGTTGTAAAGAGTTGGACACAACTGAGCACACACACGTATAGTTGGCTTACAATGTTGTGTCAGTTTCAGGTGTACAGCAAAGTGACTCAGATATAGACACACACACACACACATTCTCTTTCAGGTTCTTTCCCCATATTCTTTATTATAGAATATTGAGGAGATTTCCCTATGCTATATAGTAGGTTCTTGTTGACTATCCAGTTTAATATATTACAGTGTATAAGATAATCCCTAGCTCTAGTTTATCCCTCCTCACATCCCACTTTTACCCTTTAGAAACTGTAAGTTTGTTTCCTAAGTCTATGAGTATGTTTCTGTTTTATAAATGAGTTCATTTGCATCGATTTTTATTCTATGCATAAGTGATATCACTGGCTATTTTTCATTCTCTGTCTGACTTTTTTCACTTAGTATGATCAAATCCAGGTCCATCCACACTGCAGGAAGAGGCATTATTTCATTTTTTAATGTCTGAGTAATATTCCACTGTAAGTATGTACCACATCTTCTTTATCCATCCGATAGTTGGTGTACGTTTTCCTTGCTTCCATCTCTTGCTATTGTCAGTAATGCTGCAGTGAAATTTGGGGTGCATGTGTCTTTTCAAATCCAATTGTAGCTTTTCTCCTCATATGAGCCCAGGTGTGAGATTGGTAGATCATGCGGTAGTTCTAATCTTTAGCTTTTCAAAAGAACCTCCACACTATTTTCCATTGTGACTGTTAACGAATTTTCACTTCTATTGATCCTTCATTTACCTATCTTTGTTCTTTGGCCTGTGTGGGCCTCCCATCGCAGTGATCCCTCTTGCTGTAGAGCACCGGCTCTGGGCGCATGCGTTCCAGAGCTCCAACGCCGTAATTGCACACATCGGTCCAGCCGCTCTGCGGCACGTGGCATCTTCCCAGGCCAGGGTTCCAACCGTGCCCCCTTCCCTGCAAGGCGGTGTCCTTACCCACTGGACCACCAGGGACGCCCTGGAGTATTATTGACTGGAGAATCCCATGGACAAAAGAGCCTGGCAGGCTATAGTCCATGGGGTTGTAGAGAGTAAGACATGACTGAGAGACTGAGCACACACACATGCACTATTGTGGCGGGCTGTAGTCTAAAGGGTTGTAAAGAGTTGGACACAACTGAGCACACACACGTATAGTTGGCTTACAATGTTGTGTCAGTTTCAGGTGTACAGCAAAGTGACTCAGATATAGACACACACACACACACATTCTCTTTCAGGTTCTTTCCCCATATTCTTTATTATAGAATATTGAGGAGATTTCCCTATGCTATATAGTAGGTTCTTGTTGACTATCCAGTTTAATATATTACAGTGTATAAGATAATCCCTAGCTCTAGTTTATCCCTCCTCACATCCCACTTTTACCCTTTAGAAACTGTAAGTTTGTTTCCTAAGTCTATGAGTATGTTTCTGTTTTATAAATGAGTTCATTTGCATCGATTTTTATTCTATGCATAAGTGATATCACTGGCTATTTTTCATTCTCTGTCTGACTTTTTTCACTTAGTATGATCAAATCCAGGTCCATCCACACTGCAGGAAGAGGCATTATTTCATTTTTTAATGTCTGAGTAATATTCCACTGTAAGTATGTACCACATCTTCTTTATCCATCCGATAGTTGGTGTACGTTTTCCTTGCTTCCATCTCTTGCTATTGTCAGTAATGCTGCAGTGAAATTTGGGGTGCATGTGTCTTTTCAAATCCAATTGTAGCTTTTCTCCTCATATGAGCCCAGGTGTGAGATTGGTAGATCATGCGGTAGTTCTAATCTTTAGCTTTTCAAAAGAACCTCCACACTATTTTCCATTGTGACTGTTAACGAATTTTCACTTCCCAAAACAATACATATGAGTGTTGCCTTGCCTCCATGCCCTCTCCTGCATTTAGTGTTTATAAATTTTTTTTTTAATTTTGGCGTCTTTGATTTTTTTTACATATTTATTTTCATCCATTTTTTATTCTTTGGTTTGTGTGGGCCTCCTATCACAGTGGCTTCTCTCCTTGCGGGGCACTGGCTCTGGGCACATGCGCTCTAGAGCACTGGCTTCTAATTGGACACATCTTTCCAGCCCCTCCATGGCAACATGGGATCTTCCTGGGCCAGGGATCAAACCGGTGTTCCTTGCACTGCAAGGCTTACTCTTTACCCACTGGACCACCAGAGAAGCCCTTGTTTGTAGATTTTTGATGATAGCTGTTCTGACTGGTGGAAGGTGATAACTTGTTGCAATTTTGATTTGCATTTCTCTTTCAATGAGACATATAGATCATCTTTCAATGTACTTGTATACAAACTCCAATGTACATTTAATTTACCTCTTGAAATTGGCTTCTTGAAGGTTGGCCCTGTTTTGAACATATTTTCAATTACCTACCCCAGGACATATCTCAAGGTCAGATGTGCTTTACTGCTCCACAGGCCTTGGAAACATGAAGAGCCCAGCAGTCCTCATTTGAGTTGCTCTAGGAAACGTCCACAAGATGGCAGCACTTCTCGATGCCCCAATTGGATTCCTGGGGCAGCGGAGCCCTAGAGAAGGTTGTGTTTCCTGGGTTGTGAATTAGAGTGGAATGTGCCAGAAGAAACAGCCCAGAGCTAGTGTCTCATTACTTCTTCCCCCCAACCCTTCACTCCCCAAAAGAATCCCAAGCCCTGACCAAACCGCTTTGCTGAGAGTGCTGTGGTTCATAGGTGGTTCTCAGGAAGGAGCCTGCCAGGGGAATTGCACCAGTGAAATTTGGGGTGCATGTGTCTTTTCAAATCCAATTGTAGCTTTTCTCCTCATATGAGCCCAGGTGTGAGATTGGTAGATCATGCGGTAGTTCTAATCTTTAGCTTTTCAAAAGAACCTCCACACTATTTTCCATTGTGACTGTTAACGAATTTTCACTTCCCAAAACAATACATATGAGTGTTGCCTTGCCTCCATGCCCTCTCCTGCATTTAGTGTTTATAAATTTTTTTTTTAATTTTGGCGTCTTTGATTTTTTTTACATATTTATTTTCATCCATTTTTTATTCTTTGGTTTGTGTGGGCCTCCTATCACAGTGGCTTCTCTCCTTGCGGGGCACTGGCTCTGGGCACATGCGCTCTAGAGCACTGGCTTCTAATTGGACACATCTTTCCAGCCCCTCCATGGCAACATGGGATCTTCCTGGGCCAGGGATCAAACCGGTGTTCCTTGCACTGCAAGGCTTACTCTTTACCCACTGGACCACCAGAGAAGCCCTTGTTTGTAGATTTTTGATGATAGCTGTTCTGACTGGTGGAAGGTGATAACTTGTTGCAATTTTGATTTGCATTTCTCTTTCAATGAGACATATAGATCATCTTTCAATGTACTTGTATACAAACTCCAATGTACATTTAATTTACCTCTTGAAATTGGCTTCTTGAAGGTTGGCCCTGTTTTGAACATATTTTCAATTACCTACCCCAGGACATATCTCAAGGTCAGATGTGCTTTACTGCTCCACAGGCCTTGGAAACATGAAGAGCCCAGCAGTCCTCATTTGAGTTGCTCTAGGAAACGTCCACAAGATGGCAGCACTTCTCGATGCCCCAATTGGATTCCTGGGGCAGCGGAGCCCTAGAGAAGGTTGTGTTTCCTGGGTTGTGAATTAGAGTGGAATGTGCCAGAAGAAACAGCCCAGAGCTAGTGTCTCATTACTTCTTCCCCCCAACCCTTCACTCCCCAAAAGAATCCCAAGCCCTGACCAAACCGCTTTGCTGAGAGTGCTGTGGTTCATAGGTGGTTCTCAGGAAGGAGCCTGCCAGGGGGAATTGCACCAGTGGAAGGCTTGGAGAGCTGGGGACATTTTCCAGCTCTTCCAGTCCCAGACAGTTCACCGTCCTTTGAGCGCGCTAGGTTTGGTTGAGCTGTAGGAGGGCTCGCCTGGGTGTGGAGACTGGGGTCCCCTGCACAGGGGACCAGACACTCCAGGTACAGTGGGGTCTGATTTTCTGGCACATTCTTTCCATCTCCCTCAGCTCCACTCCAGTCCTGGCTTGGGAGCCGAGGCTGCTCAGGCACCAGGAATATGACCCCAGCTCACGTCACTCAGGCCTGAGGGGAATACCGTTGGCATTTTTTTCTTTTATACTGTAATATAGTTGATTTACAATTTTTTTTCAGTGTAAGGCAATCCTGATTTACTTACACATACAGAGATAATACTATTCCTTTGAATTCTTTTCCCACACTTACAGTGTGTTTAGTGGTGTTTCCTGTACTATACACTAGGTCTTTGTCGATGATCTAGTTTAAAGGTATTACGCTGTATATGTTCACCCCAGCCTCCTAATTTTTTCCTTACCCTTTAAAGCTTTCTTTTATGGTAACCATAAGTTTGTTTTCTGTTAGTCTATTTGTGTTTTGTAAATGAGTTTATTTGTATTGATTTTTAGATCCTCTCATAAGTGATATCATAGGCTCTCTGTCTGTCTCTGTCTGACTTCCTTCACTTAATATGATCATGTACAGGTCCATCTATGTTTCTGGAAAAGGCATTATTTAAGTTTTTTGTGGCTGGGTTATATTTCTTTGTACATATGTAACACATCTTTATCCATCCGTCAGTGGACATTTTGCTTGCTTCTGTGTCTTGGCTATTTCAGTAGTGCTGCGGTGAATGTTGGGAGTCCATTTGTCTTTTTGAGTTACAGTTTTTCTTGACACATAGACCTGGGAATGGGATTGCTGGATCATGTGGTAGCTCTAGTTTTAGTTTCTTTTTTTTAAAAAAATTCTGTTCTCCATCAGGATGTTACTGTTTTATATTCGCAAAAAGAGCCTGAAGGTTCCCTTTTATCCATGCACTCCCCCACGTTTATTGCATGTAGACTTTTTGATGCTGATCACTCTGATTAGTTTGAGGTTATACCTTGTTGAGCTTGTGATTTGCATTTC